>CP116445.1:85696039-87107289 GCA_028216015.1 Quercus dentata
GGCCAAGTAGGAAGTCTAAGCTCCATATACTTTTAAGCATCCAAAGCTACCTCATTATACTACATCTCAACTTTGGTCATATTACGTAATGGTTTTGGCATACTTGAGAGCTACCAGCAAGAGGTGAGAAAGGTACCCCTCTCTTCCCACTACCCCAAGACAAGGTCCACAAGGATCCAAATTTCATTGATATATCCACTTTTCACTCACTTTTTAGTCTTCACTTCTCCATTTATATTTGCTTATTCCCTACATTACAAAAGCCTACTTGTTTGTTCAATGCATAAAACCAATTTCAGATTCTCACATATGGCATAGGAGTGAGATTTCAAAGCCAGTCTCCATTATCTACATCTTCATTCTGATCACCACACTCAAAATTGCAGTTTCTCAGCCTCCTGAGCCAGACTGCAGCCTTGACTTAAAAAAATTTCTGGCCTTAAATTATTCAGATCCTGAAGGAGAAGATTGAGGTGGATTTTTAAACAGAAATAGTTGTGGGTTAACATTTGATGCTTACCTTTATGCACTGGGAATGCAGGCAAATCAAACAGGACAAATATATATAAATTCCAGTGAACAAATAATTTGTCTGGATTCAATGAATAGTGTTCAAGGTGATATTTTTGGTTGTGGTATTGAGAAGCTAACTAGAGGAGCTGGTGGCTGCTCTGACTTCTCTGTTGAAGATGTCACTAGTAGGATGGGAGATGATTTGAGGAGATTGAATGAGAATTGTGAACTCGTGAACTCTGATGGAGAATTTGAGCAGTCATGCAGTTCTTGTGGGAGGACTTGGGAAAACATAAGTGGAAGTGATTCAACATCTACCTATGCTGACTCCAAGAATGAAGCAAATATCTGTAGGTTTGCAGTGCTAGTGTCCTTAACAGCTAGTGGACTTGAAGATGAGAATCATGTCCTTGCACTTTATAGATGCCTTGGGGCACAAAAGATTACTGGTAAGTAGGTTGGTGCAACATTGAATGAAAATAATAAATATTTTCACACAATTTTTGTAGTACCATATACATTACAAAATGATCAGTTCTAACTAATCTTGACAGAGACTCAAGCATCAGAAGGTAAAATCAAGAAAAAAATTAGCTCAGGTAATTCTCCACCCATCATTGTATCAACACTTACATTTTCAAAAATTGCAATTATCAGATGGTGTGTCCTTCCATCCTGACAGCAACAAACTTAAATGGAATTAGGTGTATGGATCCTAGTCGGATTTGGAAGCATTGTAGGCATTGTGGTGACAGTAGCTATTGCTAGTAACATCTTGACAAAAAGAAGTCCCAAAGCAACCCCAGTACCAAAAAAAGATGGTATGCCTTAAAACTTTCGTAAGGTGTGAGTTTTACATGGATATAGCATGTGGGACATATTTATATACTAATTTAGTTTCTTCATGTAACAGCATTTAAAGATATGTTTCCACAAAAGCTTGCTTGTCCAAAAGTTCCTATCAAGGAGGAATATTCAGCAACAGATAATCTGAGTGAACTAAATTTCATTGGGGAAGGAACTGCTGGTGAGCGCATACATAGTGGCAACAAGGCTCTTATTACTCTCTCAAAAAAGCATATACACAAATGAGTTATACATCATTGTGACATATCCTAAAAATTACATTCAAGTGATGTGATCATTACCACCATCTTCCCAGGCCTAGACTAAATTGGTTATGCATTGAGATCTTGATCCGCCATATTATCTTATTTAGAGACATTTTTCTGAACCTTCCACATCTGCCAGAATGACATGGTGTCATAGAAAGATAGAGGCATATCCTAGTTATTTCTGTTTGATAAGTTTTACTTTGGCTTCTTCTCAAAAAAAAAACTTTAGGTTGTTCAACCCCCACTTTTTAACTGAATTTGCCAGACTGGGTGTGATCAGTTTGAGGATATTAAAACTTTGGATGTTGATATGTTTTCTGTGTTGTATTAGGTAAGGTGTATAAAGGCATACTATCAAATAACCAGCATGTTGCCATCAAGCACATAATCGATGATGGGAAAATCCAATCTTTTGTCAGGGAAGTTACAAGCTTATCACATGTCAGACACCCAAACCTTGTTGCACTGATGGGCTGTTGTGTAATGGATGATGAGTACTTCCTTGTCTATGAGTTCTACCCCAATGGAAACCTCTCAGAGTGGCTTTTTGGTATTATTAGATTTAACATGAAGTTTTACTTTCTTTTTACAATTTCCAGTCACAAAAAAGCTGATGAATATAAAGTGATGCACAACAGGGAAAGATAAGGTCCTGACCTGGATCCAAAGGCTTGAGGTTGCGATTGATAGTGCTAGAGGTCTTTGGTTTCTCCACACATATCCAGAAGGCTGCATTGTACACCGTGATATCAAGGTATGTCAGAAAAATGTAGTTCTATCATCCCTCCTAACGAGATCAATATGCATATCAAACCAAGAAACTACATGGTGGTGTGGTTTGTACATATTACTATTGAGATCTCTCTCCTTGGAGGTTTTTTTTTTTTTTTTTTTTTTTTTTGATAAACCTCTCTCCTTGGAGTTGTTACTAATACTCTCTTATGGAAGAATACCTACACTTTAGATATGGACCATAACAAAACCAACTCTCTATTTTTACCTCTAAAGATTCCATTGAACTAAGCTACTCAAGTTATTTTTCTTCAAAAAAGGCCTGCTAGTTCCCCATGTGCACTGAAATTTTAATGGCACCTTGATAAAAAGCCCACCTTTACAAAAGATAATAGTACTGAATTATAAGAATCGATTAAAAAAAAAAAAAAAAAAAAAAAGACATGGCAATATCTATGTTAGTTTAGATAAAACTTTGTTCCTTTTACAGTCAACAAACATTCTTCTGGGGGCAAACTTTGAAGCCAAGCTCTCAGACTTTGGATTGTCTAAGGTCATTGACATGGGTGAGAGCTATGTAAGTTCAGAAGTTAGAGGAACTTATGGATATGTTGATCCTGAGTACCAAAGCAACCACCGAGTAAATTCATCTGCTGATGTCTACAGCTTTGTATAGTAATTCTACAGATTGTCTCCGGAAAGAAAGTTATTAATTTGAATCTGAAGAAGCCAATGCCATTTGAGTAAAATGGTCAGTCATTGCTCCATATTCCCTTTACCACTCTTGATTTATCTTTGAACAAAGTTAATTAAGTTAATGCTATTGCTTTCCAGGCAAGGGTGCATAGCAGAAGTGGCGGATTTGCAGAGTTTTCTGACCCTAAACTTGATGGGAGTACTCCACGGAAGCTTTTGATCTAACACTTCAGCTGGCTCTATCATGCACGTCACTTAAGAAAGAAAGACCATCTATGGAGCAGGTTGTTGAAAGATTAAAGGAGACCCTTGAGATATCAACAAGGGCAAAAGCCGGTGCTCCTCAAACTACGCCAGAACAGTCTTTCACGTCATAAGATAGAAATTCCTGATAAGATTTCCTAATCATACAAAGAATGTTTCTTGTAGAGACTTAAGAAGTGCCATCTGTCTAAATACCAAAACAAAAATCATTATGTTCCCGGTATCACCTATCTAATAGAAACTAGAATGGTCAATTTTAAATTTGTATTTTGGAACAATAATGAAGCATACAGTATGTTATAAACGTGTCAAGGAGTTCTTGAACCTCCAGCTAGCCTTGTAGTTAACGGCCATACGCTCTGAGCTTTTCCAACACTTTTGTCAAAATAGCCTCTTCCTTATGTTTCTTTCCTTTTGTCTTTTGTTTATAGATTATATAAAGCACACATATGACTGTATTCATACCATGTGGATGTGGTTTCAGTACAAGATTAAAGCTGGAATGCTACTCTGGTCTCAGCCTCAGCAGCCTTCTCAAAAAGAGCTTTGCCCCTTGTCTGCCACCTACTTTTTAGTAACTAATGTAGGGATGGGCAGAAAAGCACAAGAATGTTTAAAATTTCAGAGATCCACATGCCAGTTTTGAAAGTGAAGCAACTAATTGGTCACAAAAATAAGGAGTAATTGTAAGATGTAGATAAGTTAATGTGTCAGACAAATTAAATCATAGCAATGAAGAGACTGATTTGAATTACCACCAAGTAAAAGAACTTTTCATACAAGGCAAAGTAAGCTATTTGCTCATGTATAGACAATAATAAGATTTTCCATTCATGAAATCCCACCCGTTGGTGCTGTTTCCCATGCATATTTGGCAGCATCGGTATGGAAAATAAAAGGTATTACAGCCACGCTGGATTCTTCAGGGGAGTAACAACGGCCTTAACTTGCAAGTAGTTGCTAAGGCCATACATCCCTTTTTCTCTCCCATTGCCACTCATCTTGTTCCCACCAAAAGGTATTGCAGCATCAAAAACGAAATAACAGTTTATCCATACTGTCCCAACACGCAAAGCACGAGTCAAGGTGTTGGCAGTGTCTATGTTCTTAGTAAAAACTCCAGCAGCCAACCCAAATTGAGTTGTATTCGCCCTTCGTATCACTTCATCAAGAGTCCTATCATAGGTAAAAGTAATTTAAAAAGTCGGTTAAAGAAAGGATGGCTATTGAAATATGGATAACAATTCAAAGTTATGTATTAATGTATGCATAATAGCGTACTTGAATTTTAAGATGGACTGTACTGGGCCAAAGATCTCTTCCTTTGCTATCAACATGTTGTCCTGATTGGAATAAGGGCTTAAAATGTATTAGTTCCATGCCTCCCTTTATATCTATGCATTGACTTATTTTTCTTTTGGTTTGGTAGAAGTGATACCTCAACATTTGAGAAAACAGTGGGTTGAATATAATAGCCCTTGGAGCCAACTCTTTCACCTCCATATTCAAGCGTAGCACCACTTTCAATGCCTGATCTTATGTAGTTGAGGATCTTTTTGAATTGCTCACCATTAATCTATAACATTCAAAACCTCCATTAATCAGTATAACATTGTTGCACATAGACATGCTATTTAAAGATTTTGAGTTTGCCGTATTTTAGTTGGAGGGATAGGGAGAGTATTACCTGAGGACCTTGTTCAACCCCCTTCTTGAAAGGATCTCCAACAACACGTTTCAATGCACGTGCTTTTGCTTTCTCTATGAATTCATTGTATACGCTTTCATGTACAAATGTGCGAGATCCAGCACAGCAACATTGGCCCTGCAGATAACAGTCTCAGCACAACCTTTTTTTTTATTTTTTTTTACCAACTTTCAGGTATAAAAACATAGGAAGTAAGTGTGCTTCTTATATTATGAATAACTAATAATAAGCTTTGAATGGCAAACCTGATTAAAGAACACAGCAGAATGTGCATGCTCAACAGCCAAATCAATGTCAGCATCCTCACACACAATAATAGGAGATTTTCCTCCAAGCTCTAAAGTCACCTTCTTAAGATTGCTTTTTGAAGCCAGTCCAAGTACTATCTTTCCAGTTTCGGTTGACCCAGTGAAATCAAGCTGCAAAAAGAAAGCTTCACAGTTTTAGGTGTGTAGATAGAATTTGATTTGAATACAAAGATTTAAAACAAAAGGGCAGTAAAAGATGAGGTAAATTTAAAATGAACGAATGTATATTTTCAATCTACAATATTTATCAATGCAGAGATCACTTTTGAAAATTATAAATTTAAAGCTCGTAAACTACCTTGTCAACATCCATATGACTACAAAGTGCTGCACCAGCAGTTGGACCGAAGCCAGAGATCACATTAAGAACACCAGGAGGAAGTCCAGCCTGTCAGGCCAAATGCAATATTTAAGAACATCACAGAGTTAATCAAATAAGGATGTTTATTTGTTCCACTTTGTTTACTCCTATTATTAGAAAACTTCCACTTGGAAGCAAAAGTTTTCCTGGTGTGTATATACAAAATTAAAAAAAAAAAAAAAAAAAAAAATTGTGATGTTAATTTATATATTAGTATCATGTCTGGATAGGAACTCAAAACCATATGTAACTTAGTGAATTTGAAATGCTAAAATCTGACAAACAGAGAGCAGAAACAGGATATATAATATAACCACCTTTTGTATTACACTGATATGAGATACAGTAACCTAGGCTGTACATCAAAGAACTTGGATATATAAAATAAATAAATAAACTTATACATGCATGTGCATATGTACACATGCACCCAAGGAGAAGTATGCATCATAATTCTACCTCAAGGAATAGCTTTGACACATAAAGAGCAGACAATGGTGTTAGCTCTGCAGTCTTCAGTACCATTGTGTTACCACAAGCTAAAGCAGGCCCAACCTTCCAACAATATATTAGAAGAGGAAAATTCCATGGAACAAGCTGGCCTGCAACACCAATGGGTTCGTGCAGGGTCTGGACGTGGTAAGGTCCATCAGCTGGAACTGTGAGACCATGAATTTTATCTGCCCAACCTGAAGATTATAGTGATTAAGTCATAAAATGGCAACTCATCTACATAAGCAAGTATGAAAGAGAACTCATAAGATATTCATTTTTTGCAAGACATACCAGCATAATATCGAAATGTTCGTATCACCAATGGTATTTCAACATTGGCAGCCTGTTCATATGGCTTCCCATTATCCCAAGTTTCAAGTGCTGCAACTTCATATCTGTGCTTTTCCAGTAAATCAGCAAAACGATATATTATACATGATCTTTCCTGGACATATTAAACAATGAGTTAGAATTTAAGATAAGTTGAATCTTTTATATGCAGCAACATCCCCCAATTAACACACCAAAAAAGAGGTGATGAAAACGTTTGCAATCAAATAGTGACAGAGTAGAATTATCAGCCGCTTATTCCTGGGGATGTAGGCATACTGCCATATAATGTAAATCTCTAAATTGATTTTCTCTTTTCTCTCAATTTTCACTAAGATTGCTTAGAACAGAATTTCCCAACAACAGCTAATCTAACTATAAATTGAAAGAACAAAAATTTTACATAAGGAGTCATCTTTGGCCATGGTCCCTCATCAAATGCCTTGCGGGCAGCTGAGACAGCACGGTTTACATCTTCAGTGTCACCTTCAGCAACATGGGTAATCACTTCTCCTGTCCTAGGATCCAGTGTCGGAAAAGTTTTTCCTAAAACCAGAAAATTTCTTCCAATTAAGTTTTGTCTCACAATTTCTTAGTACTGTAAGGAATGTAAAAGAGATGGTACTGAAGTTGTATGATATACCATACATATATAACAACTGCAAATTTTATGTATCTTCTACTTGTCATTAAGAAAAAAATCACAAAATGAGAGGCTAACCTGATGCAGCATCAACAAATTGTCCATTGATGAGAAGTTGAGTATAATCTATTTGAACAGTTGGTCTTATTGGTTCCTCAATAGCAACAGAGGTACTAAACCTATTAATGGCTCTTCCCCAGCTAAAGTAACGACCTGAAATTTAATTATTTTAGTCATGCATTCACTATGTCTCCAAAGATGTGAAATTTCATGGACTGAAAAAGATGCAAACAGATCAATATTAAACCTCAAATAAAATCATATCAACTTTGAATTGATGTTATTTATATGTAGTTTGTACAAACCCAAGTTAAAACTAGTTTGGGTTCTGCTTTATATGCAGTTTGAATGAATTAGAACCAACTCTTTGACTAAAAAAAAAAAAATTGAATAAATTTGAAACTAGTTATGCTGTTCATAGCTGGCCCTATTCTATGACTTGCCAAGCCCCCAAGAATGGTACTAACTCCAGTTTTCATTCAATCTTTAAAAAGATGCATAACTAAGGCAAATTTAACTCAAAAATCGATCCTATGCAAGACCAATTCCCTTATTCCTTCTATATGATGTTATGAATTCTGTCAAATCAAAGGAAATGGTGTCTCTTGCCACAATCCACATTATTTTGGACCTTCCTCTTACATTTGCATGGCCTTTCCTACTGAACTATAATCTAGTGACATATAAAATGATTTCTAGGTCAAAGGTTAATATAGAAGACAAAATTTAGGTATAGATTCTTACCTATTATATGTCTACCTTAGGTCGTTATAATATTTATCTTAGGTTTTTAAAAAATTCAAACACATGATTGTATTGATCAGCGCTACACAAACAATGTTATCTTTCCTAAGGACAATTAAATTTAATGTAGCCATGAGTTTGAATTTAATTGATGAACCTAAGATACAATACCTAAGAAACTTTACATAAGTTTTACCTTAATATATATTGCAATAAATCTAGAAGCACAAAACTTTTTACAACCGTTGACATGATTTGTTTTGATTGGTACATAAGGAAAATGATGTAAGTGATAAACCCATATAAAAGTGATGATACTCTAATCACAACTTGTCACCTTAACAAGTTTTGAAACTCTTTGTTTAGTAGCCTATCTTGATGATATAATACATATAAACATATATGGTCCACTGAGCAACAATTAACTAGAAAAAAAAAAAAAAAAAAAAAAAGTACCTAGAAAAAAAAAACTAGAGAGTATAAGTAAACTGTAATCATAAACATTTCATTGAAAATTTTAACAAATCCCAATCTCATTTTTTCAGCATTTGCATTTGTTTTTCAAAATCAATGGAAGAAATGGAGTTTGTGATAGATTTTTTTAATAAAAAAAATACAATAAAATTTCAACCCATTTACTCCATGATAATTGCTTTTATTATTAGGCTAAGAGGTGGGGTTTGAATCCCAAAATTCTTATTCTATGACAAGAGACTTAGTTAATTGAATTAACTAAACCCACAGAGTGCGTAGAAGATGTGTAAAAGTGATGCTTTTAAAATAACTATATTTTTAAAATAGTGATTTAAGTTTAAATATTAGAAACAAAAATCGCATTAACGACATAATATAAATTATAATAAAATATATAGCCAAACGACACAAATTATTAAATTTAAAAGAGAACTTGAGAATCAATAATCAATCTAAAAAAATTAAATTATTAAATGAATATACCTATCTTTGAATTATTAAAAAAAATACAAATAAAGGACTAAAGCAGATTACGATTACAAAATAAAAAACAAAATGGGTACAATAATAGTGAAGACTTATAATTAATCAATCTCAGCATAGAGAGTGGCTTGGCCAGACCCAAGTTCACCAAAAATGGCAGAAACTATCTAGTGGACCTGCAGTTGCATAAAATGGATGTGTCAGTGTCACACTGCAAGTGAGATCCACAGACCCATGGATCCTCTTACTTTGAATGTGTGACACCCATTGCATGCTAATTGCAATAAGTGCTGAGTGCACTATCTATATCTAGATACTGCCTCCAAAAAAGGATAGAATAAAACCTCTACCACTTCTTAGCAGTGAAAATTATAAGATCACTGAAACCTAAGTAACTCACAACAATAAATGAAAACAATATTAAGATACAAACCAAAATTGTTAGAAATTTGAATGCAAGGCCTTCTTCAATTAAAAACAGAGTAAATCAACAAATTCAACTCAAAACATGAAAGATGAAACATCCAATAATCTTCTGTCAAAAAAAAAAAAAAAAAAAAAAGAGTCAGTAAGTGCATAAATACATGTCTAAAAGTGTTTGAGAAGTGAAAGGTAGTGGCTTTAATACCCAAAGATCGTAAAGAACTAGTAGAAGAAATTGAAAGTATAGAGGAGAGGCTTCGAGTGGCCATGATGTGCACAAACTCTTTGAAAGGGTATCTAATTAAGAATTGTAATTCTCTAGTCACTGTAACTCTCACTCACCCACTTTGCTAGCTTTTTTTTTTTTTTTTTTTGATATTTCAAAGGGCTTTCATTCCCTTTTGATATCCAAATTTAGAGCAGAGATTCTAGAGCACACCGCATGGACATCGAATACGTGCGTGTTAAATAGAAGCTGACACACTTTTTGAAAACACTGTTGGGTGCGTCACGCACACATTGATCCAGCCCACACAAGATTAGAGCTTCGGCTTGTCAAAAGGTGGCCGACAGGTGGCCATGTGCATGACTTGAACTTTAATTATTAAAATAATCTTAAGAATCTTAGGACAGTTTGGTAATATTGTTTCTATTTTTTAAAAATATGTATAATTAAAAAAGTGTATAAAAATATGTCTAATATTATTTAAAAATTAAAAATATGTGTTTAAATTGGTAACAAATCGCTTTTGGTGATCCTTGGAGTGATAGGCGGCTACAACAATTCTGAGGATAGAGCAAAGAAGAAAATTTGGTGTGCTAGAAAAGACAGCCGAGAAAAAGAGAGTTGTTCGTGCAAAAGAAAATAGTAAAGAGAGGAAAATAATGTCACTTATGAGAGAAATAATTAATGTTTTTAAGAGCAAAGAAAACAAGAAAATTTTCATTAATTGTGAGACATTTATTAGAGGAGTTAATTTTAAGTTAGGTATAAACTTAAAAATTATTGTAATTGATTTGATAATAGTGAATTGATTTGAAGTTTATTCTATGGTTTTTCTTTTTAAAGAAAAAAAGTTTTTTATTTAAATATTTGTGTTATTGTGTGCTATTATTATTTTGAATTATTAATATTAGTGATAATATATAGTTCAGACTTGACAAAAACCAGTGACATGAATTTGTTCATTTTGGTAAAAAATAAATTATAAATCCTATAAAAAAAAAGTCGATTTTTCATCGGGTTTTTTTTGTCCCTATGTTTCATGTTTCCCTTGGACATATTGGACCAGAAATTGTCCCCACAAAAGTTAATTTGTTTTGTCTCTTTCTATTTGTCATACTAATTTTATCTGATTTTCTGAAGTCTATGATGGCCATTCACAAATAGTCAATAGACATTATATGCGATTTTGAGATGTATCTGCTCTCTAAAACATTACTGTCAATGTTTTGTCGTTAAGGTTACAATAATTGCTCACCTATAAGATACAGCTAAAGTCTATTCAGTAGAATGTAGACAAGAATTCTTTCTTTTTTTGAGGGGAATGTAGACAAGAATTCTAAAGTTTCGTTTCTAGAGTTCTTTTATAAAATTGTATATTTAACTAAATAAAGAAATTTTTTTTTTTGAATTTTATCTATTCCATCCCTTAATTTATAGATAATGAAGAATTTCAATTGAAAGACTCACCGTTTAATTGGCACTTTTCAAAATTCTATATCATAAATAACATCCACGGATTATATTTCAATATATCTCATCTTAATTCAATTAAAAAATAAATAAAAAAGTAGATTGACTTAATTGGGAGGGTTATAGCCAAACAAGTCTTCTAAGGGCTTGGTAAAGTTTGTGGACTACAGAAATGCTTCTTCCCCCAGCTATCATGCTTGTAAAGAGAAAATTGAAAGTGGGTGTTCAATATGTGCAAGTGCATTTGTGACACTGAAGAAATTTGAGAATGTGATTCACTCCAGTCTACAGCTATGATTCACACAAATTTCATAAAAATTCCTAACTATTCTGTCATTAGTTCATGTGTCCAATATTTTAATTGGTTCTTGTACTAGCTAAACATCCTCTCGATCTACAGAGAAATCAGGTTCAACAGGCTTAAATAATTGGGGCATCTTTAAGCTAGTAGAAGCAGGATCACCCCCCAGAACTTTCTTGTTAGCCCCTCTTCTTGTATTTGCAGCAAACTTTGAGGCCAGGAGTGTGACCCCAAGATGCTGAGCATTACTTGCATTGTCCCCTGATGGTCTCTGTCCACTCTCATCCTCATAATTCCCATCTGCTAGCTCATCATTGTAGTTACCGTCTTGGTCATAAATTGACATATAGTAGAAGCTCTCCTGTCTAGCCAATTCCTTTGCCTCCTTTTTCTTCCAATATCTTCTCCAAGCTGCTTGTATTAAGCAAGCACCCCATGTCCTCCATTGGTGGGAGTAGTACCTGAATGCATGCTGAATTCTCTTGCTGTGAAGACGCTTGAACTGACTTGCAACAAACTTAAGGTCCTCGGCTTGAAGTGCAAAAGCTTCGACTTCAGTAAGGGCTCTAACAGTCCGAGTTGAAGAAGGCAGGTTTAGACTAGAGGTTGGCATTAAGGCCCATGTCAGTAATTCCTCACCACAGAAGTCACCAGGTCTAAGGGTGATAGAGTTGAAGAACCCGGACCTTCCTCCATCAGTTGTGGAGCTCTCCAATTGTCCCCTAATGATAAACAGCATCTCATTTACTGGATCACCCTCTCGAACAATGTAGGTGCCTTGGGTGTTCAGTGATGACACAAGGCGTTCACATATGGCATCAAGAAGCTGGTCATCCATTTGTGAGAAGAATAGGACCTGCACAATGAAAATTGACATTTTCACAACCAAGAGCAATTCCAACAGCAAGAATTTAAATGCTTGCCAACCATCTAGATCCGATTAATTAGCATAAAGATGGTAACCAAGGATGCTGAATTGTCCTATTGATGAAAAGCTAATTGGCCAATTATTATGTAACTGCTATTCATGAAACATGGCACTTTGCTCCATAGGATGCAAAAGTGATTGGAAAGGGGGAGAAAAAACATTTTGGATAAATAATGTAATGCTTAGGAGGGTGAACCATCACATTATTGCACTAAGAGGCTACTCCAGCTAAACAAAAAGCATGACCTGTTAATATATAGATAGGGTTTAGCATTATAGGCCCAAAGAAATCTCTTTAACATTCATACCAATCTCAAGCGCTTCATCCACTGGAAATTTAATGCACCAACATTCACAATGACATATGAACATAGAATGAAATACTGAGATAGACATACACGACGAACGAGTGCAAGACATAAATGCCGTTGAATTTCACGACGAAGGTCCAAGGGTAATGAACGCAATATGGATTCTTCATTAACTCCTCTTGTGGCAAACCATTTGTATTCAACAAACCGAAGAACACGTTCTTGCAGAACTGGAGGTAACTGGCGATGCCTCATCCACTCCTCTGTATCTTTTTTCTTAATCCTCCATTCTTCAAGTCGTATTGTCATCGATTGCAAATAAGTCTTCAACAAGAAAAAAGAAAAGTCTTATTAAATTATCAGTAGTATATGCACAAATGCTACCCCTGAAAATTTTGCATACTGATGTTTTGGACATTTAAATGTATCACAAGATCACGAAGCAATCATTAGAATTAAAAAAAAAAAAAAAAATTACGACTATATATTGTTTTTGCATATGCAAGTTTCCGAATAAGTTCATACAGGTCTCTTGTGTAGGCAAATATTCAATGTTTTATATATGGGTAGGGAAAGAGGCTTCTAGATCATCAACCACAACAAAATTGAGTAAGAGCAGAAAGGAGGTAGCATATGATACCTGCATGTTGCCAATAAAAAATGCGAACAGAACTAAACCAAAGATGCATAAAACAATGCAAAATATTGTCTCGCCAAGATATGTGGTTGTCTCCAAAGTCTGTCCATATGAACTGCATAGAGGGAAGATATCAGCATACACTACAAGGCATGCTAAACAAAATCATCTATTATCTTGTACTGTATGAGATGCAAGGATAAGAAAACAATTGCAGAAGGTGTAAATTATATATGGGAGTAAGCCAGTAAGATCATCTGCATAACCTGTTTTCCTAGATGCTATAACTAAAATTAACTTCAACACAACAAGTAGCTTCTACATTTGAGGGAAAATATAAAGAAATTTCAAGTTCCCTTTTTAATTCAAATCAATTTTTGAATCTCATGGTTCTTCTGAAAATATAATTAAAGTGAGCTCCCCCAAGGGCAAAATGTCATTGTTGCAATATGTTATCGCAAAAAGGGGAAAGCAAAACTTGATTTTTTTATTACTACAATTAAAAGACGCTTTGTGGCCACTTTGTCCAACATATTATCAGTGTCACAGAATGTCCACTCAGTTCTGCTAATATACTATGAGATATGATTAACTAATTATGATCGTCTAAATAATTTAGACTCAAAAATTAAAATATTTGGCCAATATTTATAAACACAAATGAGTATCATAAATCCACCTATTGATTAATAATCAAACTCAGTGGACAACCTAATGGTTGGCCAAAAAAGGAAAGGACAGCCTGAAGGGCATATTATTACCATCAATCCCCAGCCAAGGTATTTCTACCAATACAGAGTAAGTCAATTTAGCGCTTCAACATGCTCACAAGTGAATTTAGATGTGACATAAATTCCTCTACAAGAAGCCAAAACCAGAATCCAAAGAGGTATTACAATATCATGAACTGGGCCTATGAAGGGGTGTACCTAAACCTCCTGCATAAAAATCATACCTTAGATTTCTCAAACCCCACCAAAGACAATATAAGTACTTCTCAATAAAACGTGAGGAAGCAACGTCATTAGTAAAAGCAGCTGCAAACATTCCAAACTTAAAATTGATGTCTTCGTTCTTTGGATCACAATTAGAAAGAACATGAGTGATGTTCAGCCAGTATTGTCGTTCAGATTGTTGCAAACTATTACAATCTAAATAACTAGGGAGACAACTCAGAATTCGTGACTCCTTGGCACACTCGGCATTCCAGCAGGAGAACTGCCTCCCTATAGATGATAGATACCATACAGCTCCCAATACCTGCACCAATAGTAAATGATGATAACCATTGAGTTTTAGAGACTATAAGGTAGAGGAAAATAGAAAACATATGTATATGGGTAACCTGGATTTCTTACATGACTGGCTAGCATGTAAAGAAGAAGATTGTATGCAGCTCCTGCCCAAGCAGTCCTGGCAACAACCCCTGTCGTTTTAATAATACGCTGATTCAAAGGGAAGATGAGAAATAGTCTCGGAATATATTGTATAAGAACAAAAAGAGCGAGAGTGTTGTTGGCATGATCAGCTCGGGAGTTTCTTGTTCCTGGAATTACTATCCAGATGATAATCTGCAAGGCAAAAGGTTACAAAATCCTCAAGTGCAAAAGATAAGAGGAACAACTATGTAATTGGAAACAAGACTCTAGTAACTCTATCATATCTATGACATGCCACAGCAACCAAATCCTCCCCAAATTAAACATCTATATAGATTCATAAAAGAATAGTATTTCTCATGAGATATATTGAAAGATTCATATTCTAGGACACTAGGCGAGGAAAATCACACGCAGTTTGAACAAAGCTCGAATGACAAGAGTGCATAGAGATTTAGATTTTTATTTATATACATATGCAAGAAAAATTCATAGCACAACTCCATCATGGATATTTTACATCATTTACATGCTATTCCTCCCACCTTTCCTCATCCATATTGATTATTTGATCATTCCACTAGACTGTGACAAGCTGAAATTATACCTGATTTAGCCATTCCTAGTTCTAATCAGTTGTCGACACCCGATTACCCAAAAAATTATTAGTAACAATTATAATACTTTCATAATTCATTACAAGTTTCTGTGATTCTTTTGAAATTGCTCGTTTGTTATATCTATACATGAAATAAGTAAAGTGGCCATGTCTAAAAACCTAAATAAGAGATGAACCTCTAAGATGTCTGGTTTAATTGAACTACACACATGACACCATCAAATAGTCACATATCTGAAGGCCATACAACCCATAGTCCTAAGCTTGGTCCTTCAACCACATAAATAGTACTAACTGTCAACAAAGTCAGCCTATGGTAGCCCTTACTTCACATTTACTGAATGTAAAACTTCATGAATCTAGCTAGTTACATATAAACCTGTAACAAATTCCAACACCTAACGTCTTAGTTCTACTACACTAAGAACAACAACAAAGAATTAGTCACAAAACTTTTGAATCAATTATAAATCCTTAACAAACTAAATCTGTGTTGGTCACATATATTTTCTAGGGTAAATTACAAAAAAAACAATGCTCAAATTTTAAACGATATTTCAGATCTATTATGTCTCAAGTTTTTAACTTTGTCAATTAAAATCCTAAACTTATGAAACAATTTCAATTTGAATCTCCTGTTCATCTCCGTTATTTATTTTCGTTATTCTAAAAATAAAGCCTAGATGAAACTAATATATACCTGATGTGGTAACAATCATATACACTCACTCACACGATACACAATCAATCAAATTTGGATATCATTTGTATGACATGCCTGTGGTATAGGGAGTGTGGCGGCAAGATCGATGAAATCGGACTTCAAGTACCGAACGGCGATCTCTCGAGCGTCCATGACGAGCTCGCCGCGGCCGAAAACCCTGGAACTAGGGGCGACAAAAGCGGTCCTGAACTTCATGATCATGTGGAGGAGGTAGAAGAGATCTGTGATGGAGCGAAAGAGCGTGACGGCGATGCTCAAGCTGGTGTCGGTGGAGAGGCAGGCGGGGCCGCTGACGGAGGGGAGGTAGAAGTAGAGAGGGTCGATGAAGAGAGCAATGAGGGAGGTGACGAGGAAGATTTGGTTCCAGTAGGCGACGATGTCGCTGTCTGGGTCGAGGATTTGGTATTGCCATAAGATGTAGTGGTTTGAAGGTTCGTCTGTGGCGGTGGCGGCGGCGGTGGTGGAGTGGCGCCGGAAATGGCGGAACTTTGAGGTTGAATTGGAGATTATTTTATTCATCTTCCATGGCGGAGTCCGGTGGTTATCGGATTCCGAGGCCTAGAGAGAGAGAGAGAGAAGGAGGAGGAGGAGGAGATGGTAGTGGTGGTGGTGGTGGAGGAGGTTTTTTTTTTTTTTAATTTTAATTTTTAATTTTTTTGAGATTTGAGAGAGTGGGGGTGGCGGTTGAAAAGTTAGTTATTATGGCCGTTGCGATATTCGCGGGAAACCGAGCAAAGCGCGTGGAGGTCGCATCTTTGCTGGGTATTGTGTGACGTGTTAACGTGGTGTAAAAAAGAGAGTAGATTTTGTTTGTTTGGTTGTTAAGAAAATTAGAGGGAAAAAACTTACTTCAAACGTGGCTAGGCCAAAAATAATATAGGAAATGTCAACCAGTACTTTTTAAGGTTTTCTTAACATGGGTCCTATAAAAAAAATGAGATAAATGAAATGAAAAAAAAAAAAAATACTTGTAAAATTGAAAAAATAACATAAAGCTGTAAAAAAAAAAAAAAAAAAAAAAAAAAGGATAAAAAATTGTTATTAACATAATATTTTAGGCTTTTGAGTGATTTTCTCCTGACAGAGAAAAGTAACTGGGCTTTAATAATCTTAAGCCTAGTCTGAATTCTAATGGGTTAGGTTTGGGCTTGACTTTAAAGACACAAAGTGAGCTTGGGCTTTACTCTTTTAAGAACTGGAGAATTGTTCTTTCCCATAAGCTTTACACAGGTAATCTATTGCATATTTGCATTGGTTGATAGGTATCTTACCTTTTTATTCTTTTTTTCTTTTTTATTAAATTTTCCCCAAAAAAATTATTTATCCATTGAGATGACAAATTGTGATAGGTGAATAACAAAATGATTAGCCTGTCTGGTTTAGTTGTTTTCATCACTTATATCTCAATTTACATCACTCATTACCCTAAAATTGTGGGTCCTATCGATGCAAATATTGTTTGGCTTGATTCTCATAATTCAATTCTCATCACTCAAAATATTGAGAGTGAGTGATAAGTAATGAGAACACATTTTTTTATATTTTTAGATGTTTGAATTATGACTTTATTGGCAATTTGGTAATTAAAGGGACCCATTGCATTGCATTGTATTGTCATACTCAACTCTTGACACCAACCAACTTCTCTTTCCTTTCCTCTTTCTTTCTTTCTTTGTCTTTGCTTTCTTTCTTCCTCAATTCTGCTAACTTCTCTCCACAACTTCTTCTTTCTTTCTTTCTTGCTAACTCTTCACAACGATGCTTCTTCTCTCTTCTCAACCATTACTCCAACAACCTCCTTTACTCCTCTCATCCACCTCTCTTAACCTAAAATAAATTTACTCCATTTGTTTTACTTTTTCTCTTCCTCATCATCTCTCAAGCGGTACGTTTGGAGTTTCATTTCTTCACAGTAGAAGAAAAGGTGTCCTGTTCGAAGAACCCCAACCCAATCGAAACCCATCGGACACCAAGAAGCCTAGCCGAAACCGAGGCACTCTTCAAATCTCTCCCTTGCTCAGCTCATGAATTTTCTGCCAAAGACTTTGCCTAGGTGAGAAGCAAATAATAGATCTACGCCCAAATAATCTATAATAAAAACCCATAAATTTCGGTATGCCATCTTCAAAAATTATATTCAATAATTAAAGTCAAATGTCCCAAATTATCTACAGATGCTAGACAGAACCGATTCGGATTTCTTCTAACCCAAAAAATCTGGAACTGATTTCATTCATGGTGCCACCTAACAATGGAAGATAAAAATGTTTAGAGACAAAGCAAATGAGAGAGATAGAGATTGGGGATATTAACTTTGGCTATTTGGTTCAATCCGCGTAGGCTTAGGTGGGGTGCACAAGGTGGAATGAGGAGCAAGCCGTAATAACCCAATTTGTGAGTAGAGGTGGGAAAAGGAGAAAGTGGGAGGAGATGAGGTGTCTCTACTTGTTTGGACTTTTGTGTGAGATAAGCCAAACCAAAGAAAAAAAAAATGGTTAGAGGAGAGATAATGTCACATGGAGGATAGGCATGTTAATGTTTTGAACATGGTAGCCTGTGGGCTTCACCAATATGTCAAAAAGTTGAGTTGAAGTCTAAGAGCATTCATATTGGGAATGTCATATGCCATATGTAGGCAAAATTTAGCATAAAGGCCCAAAATGTGAATGCCATATGCCATATGTAGGCAAAATTTAGCATAAAAGCTCAAAAAACCCCCCACATTCGGACTTGTAAAAAGCAACTATTGCAAAAAAATTTACAATACTACTATAGTGCAATTCTAAGGTAGAATTGCACTTTAGCACAATTGTAAAACAAATAATATTTTTTTTTTTACATATCTGACTCTCACTCTCTCTCACCGTGGTGTCTCTTCTCTATTTCTCATCTCCTCTCTCTCCACAACGACCTCTCTCTCTCATCACATCTCTCTCTCATAGTGGGCTATTCTAGCGTGGGTCGTGGAGTCCGTGTGGAGGTGAGACAGGGGAAGTCGAGATCGGTTGGGTTTTTTTAGGTGCAAATCGACATGGTATGATCGACGGCGTGTTTAAGCTTTTTCCGGCGTGGTTTCCTCTCAACAAGTACAAGCAAGCCGAGTTGTACCTCCCATGGAAGTGCAAGACTAAGCGCCACATCTATGAGAAGTGTGAGCTTGTCATGGAGCAAATGATCAAGATGCAGAAGATCCATGAACAAGAGGCCAACTCGAAGAGCGGCAAGAAGAGCCCCATTCCTCTCATTTCCAACACCGCCAATGCTTCTTAGAGTTCACTTACGCCCACAAATCCCTTTTGGGTTAGTGATTTTGAATCCCAAAATATGTTATTTATTTGTTTTTTCTTTCTTTGATTGATGATAGGTTTGTTCTGTTTGTTTGTTTTTTTGTTTTTTTTTTTTTTTTTTTGGGTTATTTATGATCTAGGATTTTGTTGTGAAATTTAGGATTTTTTGTTTTTGGGTTTTATTGAATGATGCGTTTTTGGTTGATCTATGAAGTTTTGGGTTGTTTGAGTTGATGGGTTATTGTTGGATTTTGTTTGATTGATGCATTTTTTTCTTGAACCAATTCAATGGTCTTAAGAAAAAATTATCTTTTGATTCTTCTCCAATTCATGGTTCAAATAGGTGATAATTTGACGATCTCTTTGTTTTGAATCAATTTTGAATAATTGGTGTGTGTGATTTTGTCTCTTTGTGTGTTGTTGTAGATTCGGCATTGAGAGAGAGGCCGAATAAGATTTTTTTTTTTTTTTAGTAGAAGAGGTTGAATAAGATTATGGCTGAATGAGATAGAGTTTTGAGATATGAGATATGGCCATATGGGTTTGAGTGATGAATTTTGAGTTATAGGTTGTGAGTTTTGAGTTAGGCTTAAACCAAACAAACTAAAGTTTTAGCTTTATGTTTTTTTTCCATCAGTCATAACCTATTAACTCAATAAATTTTAATAGCTCATTTGCGTGTATTTTTATGCATGTTTAGAGTATGTTTTTTAAAAATAAAAAATAAAACTATATTTTGTCTATATGTGGTCCAAGTCATTCCAACTTAATATTCCTACGGTCCTACCAAAATAGGTGATAATTTGGATGCATTATCTAGAAAATTTTAGTGGAACCCAAAAATTCCAACGTAAATATCTAGCTTGGAAGACTTGTGATAACCTTTGCCGTCATAAGAGTGCTGGAGGTCATTGGCTTTCAAAAAAGCAAAAAAATATCAACATAAGTTACATATGATCTGCTTTTAAAAAAATAAATAACCCTTTATCTTCCATATTTTTTCTTTCACTTGCCTAAATTCAGGGTTTTAAAAAATATTTTTACTTTAACGATTTTAACCACATCATATTTTGTACTTTAAATTATTTCCGTTTTTAACTATTTAGTAAGATATTTTTTGGAAAATAAACATATGAGAGCCCCTCAATTATAGTAGATGTACAAATATTTAGTTTTAAGTATATGTTATTTAAGCTAAACAGAAACAAGCAAAAATCATAAAGTCTATATAAAAGTAGTAATAACACTATAGTGTTCAACAAATTGTTTATACACACAAAGAAAAAAAAGAGAGAGTAAAAATCATTACACCCAAATAAGTTTAAAATATGAATAATGTTATAATCACAAATTATTTTACAATATTTTTACAAACTATTGATATGACCAACTTTTAATTGGTTTTCAAGTAGACCCACCATTAACATCATTTTTTAATTTACCAATAATCACTTATCATATCAGTAGTTTGTAAAAATAATTTACAAATTTTATATCTCTAGCATTACTCTTAAAATATTGATTTAGAGGAAGAAATTTGCTTTGAGAGCCTTAGTGAAATAAATTATCTTAAATTAGGATAATCAAGTTACTAAAACTTTCTACTTTGAGTGACATAAGTTAAATACTTAGTAATAGTTTTCTCAAAAAATTGTAAATAAAAAAAATACAAATGAAATAGGTATATACCTATTGCAGTAAAAACTAAAAATTGTAAACAAATACTAAAATGCAGTCTTTGTGCGTATATCATGAAACCAATAAATACAATAAAAATTTGATAGAACCTTAATAAGATAAAGGAGACAATTAATTCATCATAAATGAGTAAAAGACGACAAGTGAACTACTGATATCATCATGAGGAAATATCTAATAGAATATTAATGAGATTAATTAATTAATGAGGCTCTACTAACTATACTAATTATTTATATTAATTGATATTTGGGATAAAAAATTGTTTCTGTAAAAACAAACAAGTGGTTACAACTTATTAGAGTGCACTATAATGTGAAGACCCAAAATTAATTGGGTCTTGTATTATCATTCAGAAGCTTTACAGCTAAGGTTGTTTTGTTTTCTAAGTGATAATAATTTATTTTTAATTTAATGGTTACAAAAACACTATGTTTGAGAGGAGGGAATGGAATGGAATGGAATTGAATAAAATGAATATTTTTAGAATATTCTTCCCTTCTCTTGTTTGGGAGTTTTAACGGAGGGAATGGAATATCCATTCCCTTATTTGGGAGTTTAAGTGGGAGGGAATGGAATGGTTAGGAGGGAATGCTCATTCCTCCCTTTTTCCCTTAAAACCTCAAATTTTTGTTCCCTTCAAAATTGGGAGGAATGGGAGGGAATGAATTTAGGTTTAATGAAATTTTTGTTAAAATCCCTAAAATACCCCTTTAATATCAGCCTTTTTTTTTCTCATTTAGCCGTAAGAAAAATAAAGCTATAATTCTTGCACAATATTGTCCGTCCTCTACAAAGTGAAGCTACCGCCACTGGTCTTTCTTTTTTTTTTTTTTTTTTTTTTTTTTGTTGTAATTTTCAGATATTGCTCAAACCAAGTATGTCTATCTTTTTCTTTTTCTTTTCGGTTGTTTGCTAGTCTTTTTTTTTTTTTTTTTTTAAATTTTTATGAACTATTTGCTAGTGATTCATGAGAGTGATATATAGTGTTTTTGTACACCTAAAAACCAAAATAAACTACATTCTATACAACTAAAAACCTTGAAAGTGAAAAGAAACGAAAAAAACCCTTGAAAGTGAAAAAAGAAAGCAAAATTACTTATAATTACTTGTTAAATACTAAAAAAAAAAAAATGTATTTAGAAATTTAAAAGTGAGAATTGCTGGAAAACTCTTTTTTAGTAGAACTGCTTTATGTGAATTTGAAACGAGAACCGCTAGAGAACTCAAATTTGTTTTTACTACTGTTTCCTCTTTGATTCTTCTGTTATTTACTGAAGCAAGTGGTGTGTTACGTACACTTGCAATTTTAAATCAACCATCCAATTAGTTAATAGCTCCAAGGCTTCACCACGTGTATGGTTAAGAGGAAGTGTCTACAAAAGCTAGTGTACAAGTTTAGACAAAAGACAAGTGTGTGGTTAAGAAAAAAAAGAGTAAAAAAATTTAAATGAGAAGAAACTAGAAAGTAATGCACTGTTGCGAGAAAATCATTCACCGAGTTAGCATAGAAATTTATTTTTTTACTATTAATGCTTGAACATGAAAATGATTCACCCTAGGACCGAGTAACATGACTCTGCCCAAATTCAAATCAAGGCATTTCATTGAATATATTCTTAGCCAAAAATAATTCAAACAAATTTATTGCCCACTACTTATTCATGAAATCACAATAGAATTCTTGCAATGCAAATAACAAAACCAATATCGGACCAAGATAGTTCCCTTTTCTATCTATCAATCTATGTTATAATTTATTAATGTCAATTCCCTTTCTGTCTAAACAAAATATATACATAATATATTTTATGCATTTGTTTACAACTTATTAAGATGTTAAAGCTAGTGTACAAGGACAGGTGTGTGGTTAAGAAAAAAACAAGAGTAAAAAAAATTTAAAATGAGAAGAAAATAAAATGAAAAGTATTTTAATTAAAATAATAGTAGTTTAAAACTTTAATAAGTTGGAGTAGATTATTTTTAATATAAATTTTTTTATGCCTGAGGCCTACATATTTTTTATGGAAAATCCAACTTATAAAAGATGTTCTTTGGTTGCCCAGATCATGAGCGCAAATGTGTCTTATTGACACTGATGTCTAGGCCTAAAAATTAAAAAAGTGTGGGATTTTTTGGCCAACCTTAGTTTTGGAATGGATTATGTTATTTTGTTTTGTTTTGGCACGACTCATTACAAGAGTTTTTTTTTTTTTTTTTTTTTTAAGATATTTATTTGTATTGTTAGACAATATTTATTTTGTTGAGAATAAATATGTGATGCGTGAATTGCTTTACAACATAGAAATATACATAACTTGTTTTTTAGCTACAATAATTTTTTTTTCCTTAATGAAATTGGGAGATGGAGATGTATTAAATTATCAAATCCATTGTAAAGCATACTAGCCAAAAAAGATCCAATCTAAAACTAGCAGTCCCTAAAAAAAATTTGCAAATTGAAATAAAGAAATTGTACTATTGTTAATTTTTCATACCATTATCTTCATTTGTTAAATTATTGATTAATGTGATACAATCTATTCACCTTGACAAAACAATATTGTAATTCAATAATCTAACACAGACCCAATTGTGGCTAACTAGTTTCACATCATCCACTAAATACTAAGCATTTCAAAGCAATTATAAGTTCTCATTGATTATTTTTTATGTTCTTTAAAATAAGGGGTATAATAGTAATGTTATTATAAAATGATTTCATTCTATTCCTTCCAATGTCACTCCCAAACGGTGTTACTTACTTTCCATTCCATTCCTTTCCTTTATTTTATAACATCCAAACAAGATTTTTAAATCACATTCCATTCTATTCCATTCCATTCCTTTCCCTACTAAATCCATTCCATTCCATTCCATTCCTTTAATGATCATTCCATTTCATTCCTTTATAAACTCCCAAATGGATAGGGGAGGAGGGTTTTGAACCCTTTTTTTTTTTTTTTTTTTTTTTGAGGAAAAGAGGGGTTTGAACCCTAGTTCTCTTCATTAAAAAAAAAAAAAAAAAAAAAAAAAAAAAAAATTAGATGAATGAATTGAAATGAAAAGAATGGATGACAGTTTAGACTTGGGTGAAATGGAGGGTAATGATTCATACATATTAACTAATATGTACAAAATTTTCTGGCCATTCCAGCTATAATATATGTAATGGAATTAACAACATTTACTAATAGATCAAACAAAGAAACAAAAAATGTAAAAAACATAAAGTCAATAGATTACTCATTGACACACATAGACTTATTGAATGGAAAAAAATGTGCAAACAACATTTACTTGTACTCATAATCATAAACACAATTCATATGTAATTTGTAATTATAATAAGGGTTTTACTTAACGAGTGCCTTCAGGGAACTCATTAATAATCCACTTTAAGAAAGTTTTAAGACCACTTTTATGAAAAATGAAAAAAACTGTCAAAATATTAATTACTTTTTTTTTTTTTTTCATTTTTCATAAAAACTTTCTTTATATGGATTATTAACCAGTACCCTAAGGACACTTATTAGCATTTTTCTTATAATAAATAATTGAGAGGAAGAAAGATAATCTACTTGCTTACTAATTACCTAACTTATCAACAACTTTGGTATCCTCTGCATCCATTTCTTAAAATAAAAAAATAATAATAAAAAAAAGGGCACTTTTTTGCATTCATGAACGCTACCCCTCAAGCAGTATCATAGGTGTTGTCTTGTTCTCTTTGGACTTTTCACCTCTCTATCTCCTCCTACCAGACCTAGACAGCAATGGGCGAAAACCTATCGGAGCAATGCTAGGTAGAGATACGTCCACGTCCCCCCCTCTCCAAAAATTAATTAACTAAAGATGTGTTTCAATTATTATTATTATTTTTTTGCTGAGATAAAGATGTGTTTCAAAGCATCTTGAATAACTATGTGCTAACACGTAGTCTCTAGACTCTCTACGCTTGGAAAAAAGGTGGCTTTTTAATTGCATCCGAAAAACGACAATAAGTGCGTGCATTTTCCTATTAAAGTTCTTTGAGCTAACCTTTTTAGCACGAAGGGCATTCTGAGGATGTATTTCATTAGCCAAACACTCATATATTGATTTGTTGAAAACAGCTCCTTCTTCTGCCGCACCTACTGCATTTGAAAGAAGAAAAAGTATCTCTTGTAACATGCGTAACAAATCAGTAATACAACAAACTAGCGAATGAATATCATGTGATTTAATTTTATACTATTCTATCTATTCTTTTATCTAAGTTGATCCCACCAACTTTTTATATTGTATTTACCATATTCTTATTGGGTTGTTAGCAGTGGTGGTTTGAAGGTTTCTTTTTAGAGGGGTCATTAAGAAACTTAAATTAAACAAAATTTAATAATAAAAAAAAAACTTGAATATATCAAGTTATTGACAAAAAAAAAAAAAAAAGTCACATGCAAATACATTGTGTTTTACTGTTTCCTTCTATTATTTTTCATATTTTGAAATCTTTATGTGATAATTTATTATGAGTTTTCGATATCTATCGTCAATATGAGTAGGTGTAACAATTTTATTTTGTTAAGTTTATATAACATTTTTTTTTTTATCTTTATGCAATTGTCATTATCGATTTGTCATTATTTTTATAAAATATTTTAAACTAAATGACAAAATTCAACTCACGTGCATTGCATTAATTATTGACCTCAAAGAACTACACCCATCCATACATATATAAATAATACTAGGCTTGTTCATGGATATACCGGCACCGATAGAACCGGTCCGACCGCACCGCCCCGCCCCTCTCAAGGCTTCGCCAAAGGTTTTCGGCATAGTGGTCGGCGGTAGATCTTCAGTACCGATGTTGAACCGGAGAGGTGTTGAGATGTGCACACCGACAAAGACCGAATCGACTCGAGCATATTATTTATAAATAAATATATATATATATATATATATATATTTATAAATATATATATATATATATATATATATATATATATCTCTCTCTCTCATAACATTCTAAGAACAGGCCTAACGTTCTTATCCCAAAAATTTTTTTTTAATTAAATTAAAAAAAAAAAAGTTAATGTGTGTGAGGCTACCTTTTTTAGTCAAAAAACGTGTATAAGGAGGAATAGTCTCATCACTTAGTGGTTTTGTCTATAACTCTAGTGTCTTGCTACTTGCATTTTTTGAAAGAAAAAAAAATATTAAAAAATGCCATATTAGTCACTGTCTTGCCACTTGCATTTTTGAAAAAAATTAAAAATTAAAAATAAATAAAAAATGATGCCGTATTGTCACTATTTGAGTCATTGATGGAGTCATTGCTGTCACTTTGTAAAGGTATATATATATATATATATATATATTTTTTTTTTTTTCTATCTCAGCCACACACATCTTTTCTCTTGAGTTGTCTCCTACTCGACTACTCTCATTTCTTCTCTTTAGACTTCTGCTCTCACCTCTCGGACTTAGAACTCAGTCACTCATCAATCATTAGCCACCTTCATTTTTCTCCCAAACTCTAATCCCACTGAACAAACATTTGTGTTTCCCTCTCAATCTCAGAATCTCGGGCTCTCACCTAATCATTTTTCTCTTTTTTTTTGCTCTCGGCCACATAATGTTTCTTCCAAACCCTAATCTTGCCGAACAATTAGTAGTGTTTCCCTCTCAATTTCAGATTTTCAGGCTCCCACCAACCATTTTTCTCTTATGTTTTGCACTCAGCCACATAATTTTTTTTCCATGCCCTAATCCCATGAGAACAAACAGTAATTTTTCCCTCTCAAATTCTCAATCTTAGACTCCCACCTAACCTTCCACTATTTAAGAACACAAGCTCTCGGTCTCACTCTCAAGACTCATCTCTGATTCTTAGTCTCACTCTCTCACAAAGAAATACTTTCCTCTCAAGGTCTCACAAAATTCCCAATACCTAAGTTAATCAATCTCCTTCTCATTTCCGTTCTCCACCGTGGCTCTACCACTATGTAACCAAACGAACCGCATTGAGCCACTAAGATTTAACCGCACCTTGTGTAAACTGGTTTTTACCTTTCAAAAGTGAAGTGCGGTCAAGCATAGGGTGAAACTGCACCCTATAGGTGTGGTGCAAAAAACCTCCCTAAAACCGACCACACCGAACAGTGTATACCCCTAAATAATACATTATGTGTCTACTTAACCAATCAAATGCTTAAAGAATCACTAATTTTACTATTTTTTTAATCTCTAACTTTATAACAAAATGTTATTATAACATGATAACAATATAATATACAAACATGTAACAAACCCTCTATATAATTCCTAATTACTAAATTATATAAAGTTATATTATATTTATACTATACACACACATTCACACAGATAATATTATAACAAAAATAAATAAATAATAACGAACACAATCAATATCAAACACACACTCACACATATAATATACTAGCCTCTAAGCATGCGCTCACGTGCTTGCTTAGAGGCTCTTCTATTTTTTAGGTAAAAATTAATAATTTATATTTATTATAATTTGGGATTTTTAAATAGGAATTTAAATTAACATAAATGTAAGAATTTATTAGAAGTAGGAAGGTTCAACGTAGAAGTAGGAAATTGTCAATTTACTATTTTAACCCCATTTTTAAGTTTTAGGTAAGGGTATTTTTGACAGTAAAAAAAGTAATAACTAACTTTCTTTTGCCAATTTACTATTTTAACCCCATTTTTAAGTTGTTGGTTAATTAAATTAGGGATATTTTTGATTAAAAAAAAAAAGCAATAACTAACTTTCCGAATCCTCTTAATATATACAGATAAATTTATAACAAAAAGAGATATACTTATAATTTATAAACACTCATTCTTTACTCTTAAAGTCAAAGATACAGATAGTCAAATAGAGAAAAAAGATTCATGAGAGAGAGAGAGAGACCTATAATTTATATTGTTGGTTAGTTTTGGGATGGATTGATCTATGTCAGAATGTGAAAAATATTTTAAAAAGTAAATTGAACTAATAAAATAATATTATATTTTTTTTTTTTTTTATCAAATCAGGGGGTTTGAACCCCTGAAGCATAAGTAACACCGTCCCTGGTTGTTAGACTTTTTTTTTTTTTTTTTTTTTTTGGAGAATCTGGTTGTTAGACTTCTTACAAGTGACTTTCAATCACGACTTTAAATGTAAAGAGTTTCACGACTTTAAATGTAAAGAGTTTGATGACTTAGTGATATTAACCAAATCATCTATATAACAATCTTCTTCCTCTTCTTTCCACTTTTTCCCCTCTTCAAAAGGAGGTAAGTGAAATCTATATAACATATGATTTAATTTTATACAATTCAGTTGTCAAAGTTGGTCCCAGCAACCTTTTACGTAGTATTTACTATTTACTTATTCGGTTGTTATGCTTCTTACATGTGACTTTTCAATCACCATTTATTATTTATTTATTTATTTTGTATACATTAACAGTTGGTTGGGGCTCTTGCGGGGAAAAATTATTAGGTTTATCGGGAATACTGCTGATATGGTCTCAAAAAAATACTTTTATTTATGTAAATGTGATATCATCGTACGTACATTTATATAGATGATATTATTTTATTGGTTAAAGAAGACCACATCAACAGTTTTTTCAATGTAAGTAATAATTTCTCCTCGAGATGAGAGGATAGAACGCCGAATATTTTTGTTAAAAACATAAAAAGATACAAACTAATTGGGCTATCTCAGGCATTTTTTTTTTTTTTTTTTTTTTGATACAGCTATCTCATGCTTTAAATGTGAAAAGTTTGGTGACTTAGACACTCGTGACATTGTTGCCTATGAGGATAACTATGGTTGGACTCCAACTCAAAATAAATAAACAAATGGTTGTAATTTTTTTTTTCAAAAACATTAAAAGTTTGAAACAAAAATCGTCCCCTAAGAGTCTAAGACCCAATCGCCAAATCAGACGGCGTATACTGGACAACTGGAACTTTCCATAATGATAGTGACTAAAAATGACTTTCTAACAAACATACAAACATTAAAATACAAAGACGCTCCATGCTACTGAATCTGATAATAAAAAGAATTGTGATCTGGCTCCAGATTGAAATAACCAAATCTCAATCTTTGATGTCAGAACAAAGCATGGTCAGCATTAGATCTCTTTAACTTAACTAGCTAGCATCCTTAAATTATTGTGTCACAATTTATGGGGCAACGCCTAATAATAAGTAATATTAAGGTGAAACTACATAATTAGTCCCTGAAGTTTATCATATGTGCGCAATTGATCCTTCAAGTTTCAAGTGAGCGTAATTGGTCCCTCAAGTTTTCAAAATGAGCAATATAAGTCATTTGGTTAACTTCCGTTAGTAGTGTTACTTATGTGGCTAACGGAATAATGACCTAACATTTTTTAAATAATGTGACATTCTTTTTTATTAAAAAATTACAAAATTAAATTAACACATAAGAAAAAAATTAGACCATTCTAATTCAAATCTTTATCCTAGCCCAGTACAAAAGTGATCGACGGTGCCATGGCAATGTTAACGTAATGGAAAGAAAAACTTTATTGTTCGACGGTGCAATTGTTTTTAGAAAAACCTTATCTAGCACCGTCAATTATGTGCCTTGGCTTTAATCGGATTAAGACAATTGCAATTGTCTTAAAGAAAAACGTTATTGTTCGACGGTGCAACCTTTAAGCAATTGTCTTAGAATGATTGACAGTGCCACGTTGGACGAAGACAAGGTGACTCTGGTGTGCAAGCTCGAAGAGATCTATGAGTTTTGCAGAAATACCAGAGGAAGCCAGAGAGTAGGTAGACTAAAGTTCCACCAAAGAGTAGTTAGACTAAATTTCCACCAATGTAGTTGCGGACCCATGTTTGGATGAATTGGGGCAGTGGGTCCCACACTTTCATTGACAAGAGACTCTCAAGACCAATGCAGTTGTAAAAGGTGGCCCCATCCATGAATAGTTGCAGATATGCACCACCATGGTCATCCATGTTTGGTGGAGGATGGTCCAATGATTTCTCAAGTCGGGTTCCGATGATGGGCCGACGGAAATGTGGCCAGCAATTTGGAACTCAGAGAGAGTGAGAGAGTAAAGTGGGGAGGTCTGAGTTGGAATAGAGTATTTGAGTTGAAGATTCCGAATATTACCTGTTTGTAAATAATATATGGAGTGTGATAACAAATGAATAGTGCAGTAGACAATTGTATTTGGGATGATCTAAATCTAATTCAATAGCCATTGATTGTATTTAATAAAAATAAATGCCACGTCATTTAAAAAATGCCAAATCATTATTCTGTTAGCCACGTAAGTAACACCGTTAATAGAAGTTAATTAAAGGATTTATATTATTCATTTTAAAAACTTGAGGGACTAATTGTGCTCACTTGAAACTTGAGGGACCAATTGCGCACATAGGGTAAATTTTAGGGACTAATAGTGTAGTTTTGCCTAATATTAATGTTTTATGGGTGCTTCCATGTAAGGTTCAAAGATTTAATACTTGAAAGCAATATAGCCAAATCAGTGGGACTGTGCAGGAACATAATAAAACCCGGATTGTATGGACTCACGAGCTTGATCTTAATTCGTGGGGTATGGGAGAAGTTGGAATTTGTGTTATATAATTGGGCTTATGTGAGTCAGCTTATCATTTATATACTGTGATAATGACTTCTCCTTTTGCATCATTTGCTGAACCTTACTTGTAGCCTACAAGTTGTAGGTAAGTGATGCACATGGCTATATATAATGCATCACTGTCTCTCTTACTACATTTAATATGCTCGGTTGTTTCTAGGACCATGGGTGTTTCTGAGACAGGCTTTTTTTTTTTTTTTTTTTTTTTTTTTTACTGAGTGGGGTCGGTGTGACCACACGCGCAAAACCCCTTTTCCCATATATATATATATATATATATATATATATATATATATATAACTATATATCAGTATATTTCTTAAAAAAGAAAGTTAAAATTGAGCTACTTGTAAATGTTTATATAGCACAATTCAATCTAGTAACATTCAATGTCAGATTCGGTACATGTTTGCATAACTTATATCTACCTAATTCAAAGTAACATTTAATGTGGGATCCAGCACTCTTTTTTTTTTTTTTTTTTTTTTTTTTTTTTTTTGAGAAAAATGTAAGCAAAATATTATTAAGAAAAACCAACAAAAACAAAACAAGTTTAAGGAAAATCCGATTTGAAAACATTTTCCACATCTTCGGATAAAGATTCTACCCATACATCAATGTCTGCAGATAAAACTATATTTTTAACTAAACTATGAGCTAACCTATTTCTTTCTCCCCGAACATACTGGAACATACAGCTCCTCAACATTCCTCCAAGTCTCTTAGTTTAATCAATGACTTGACCATACAGTGTACCACAGAGGCCAGAACCCTTCAAGGCATCAATTCGATCACCTTCAATAATTACTCTAAACAAGCTCAGCTCCTTAGCAAAAAGCACAGCCCTTCGAGCCGCCAAAGCTTCAGCCATTTCTATGGACTGAACCGAGCCAATATTTTGTTGCAAAGCTCCAATGATCTGCCCAGTATGATCACGATAAACTACACCAACACCTGCCGAACCAGATTCTTCAAAGAAGGCTGCGTCAAAGTTCGGATCCAGCACATGTTGACATAACTTATATCTACCTAATTCAATTCATAGTACTTATTAATTTATAAATGGGTCTAGTCTAAGTTTAACTATCGGGTTCCATAGAAAAAAAGTTTAATAATTGGGTTATGGGTTGAACTGTTAGTTTTAATATAATGAATATTTGTAAAAACTAATGATGAGTATTAAAAATATTTACCTTAGTAAGGAAGATTTGTAGCTTAGTGATAATGCGTTTTAACATTCAAATTTGAGGTACCAAAGTTCAAATAACACTTACAAATTGTAATTTTCAAGGTGCGCTTTTTTTTTTTTTTTTTCTTTTTTTTTTTTTTTTTTTTTTAATTTGTTAAGGGAACCTGTGCTTTTTAATGGTGTGAATATTGCTAATGCATTAAAGAAAAGGGGAAAGATAACAGAGAAATTGGATTCCTTTGTTTTTTTTAATTTTAAATAATGAAAAAAAAAATTGTAAGACAAGGTAGTGGGATCCAACTTGAACTCAGATATACCAAATTTGATTCCACAAATTAAAGCACAACAACAAGATTAAAGGACCTCAAACTACAATTACAATAAATTATAAAAATTTAAAATGAGCTTTTAATTAAGGGAGTAAATATTACTAATACATTAAAAAAAAAAAAAGAAGGAAAGATGATAGTGAAATTGGATTCTTTTGTTTTTTGATTTATAAACAATGATAACAAAACGAAATTGATAACTCAAGCCTGAAGGTAAACAAACTAATGGGATCCAACTAGAAACTCAGATATACCAAATTTGATTCCAATACATAAAAAGCAAAACAAGAAGATAATACCCACACGGAGAATGTGTAGGGCAAGGGCATTAACTAGTAGTGGGGAGAGGTCACCCTTTCGACAAAGCGATGTGACGAAGGCTGGCTGATTGGAATCTTAACACTTGTTTCGCTCCACATTCAGCTTGACAACGGCATCCCTCATAAAATTTTGTCTCATATTCTGTCTCTCTTATCTTACTTAGCCTTTCATTTTGTTTGCACAAATAAAGCTATTACACGCATGCACCCCGTTATACACACTTTTTTTAAGTTAAAATCGTGAGTTGAATATACAATTTCAATTTCAAACCCACGATTTAGTTTTTTATTATTTATTTTTAAGTGTGTGATTGTATGGATTTGGTTCAAATTACACATGATATAATTTTAAGCAATGTTATATCATTTTATAATTTTTTATTGAATTCATATTTTGAAAATCTTACAGTTGAATTATATTGATCTTTGAAACTTCAAATCCAAAATCAAACCAGAACTAAGCCTAACAAAATTAGAGCATCTCCAATAGACTAGTCAACCCCACAGTGATGGAACCCAACCCTCCATTTGTATTCCTTTTAAATGTCTCTCTCCTCATCTCGTCTAGCTACCTTGCGATTAAACCTAGCAACACAGAACTCAGCACCATCTAATTGAATCCAACAACACAAATCCTAACCACCATTGAGATTGTTGTGAGAGAGCACAATTAGTGTTGGGATCGAAGCCAATAATAATAGATGACGAAGAGAACAATCCGTCGTCGTTCTCTCTCTGGCTAAAAAATTGATGTGTATGGTGTAGATAGAACAAGAAGGAGAATAATATACTTTAACATAATATTACTAAATAAGTAAACATTGAAGGAGAAGGAGAAGAATTAATTGGATTCAAATATAAAAACATAAATATTTTTATTATGTTCACTTTTATTATTTTTAAATCTAAAAACTCCTTATCAACTTAGTTACTTGGTCTTGACGGAAGTAGTAATTTCAAATCACTTTTAGCAACCCAATTTGACAAACCCTCAAAATGTCTTTGCAGAAACAGTGCTCTACTTCCTACAACAATCTTAGACAAGAACTTAATTAAGGGATATAATACCTTATAGGTAAAAACCCAGTGCACATCCAAGCTCCACCAAAAAATTCAATATCCACGTCAACATGATATGAAAATATGAGTAGGATTCTATTTTTTCCAAAGGAACCGAAAATGGATTCTATGGGTCCCTGCCCTAGTCTCACTCTAAAAAGAAAGATGGTAACAATTGCTTATTGTCATGATTACCTTGTACACCTAGCATGAGTTATTGTCTTGATTCTTTTGGTGCACTTTGGATAGTGTCAAAGAAGGTAACATGGCTGAGTTGATTTCCATGCTGCACTTTGGACAGTGTTGAATAATCTTAGGCTTCCCATGTGACACGTTTTTATCAAGAGTTGAAGCTAATCCTGGCAAGTCTCTTGGTTTGGGAACCTAATGCTATTTGTTTTGGCTAATATATAGTATCATTAAGAAATCTAGTGGTTCAAGTTCAATGAAGGGCGTGATATAATTTTCCTCGTTAAAAGAGGGTATCTGATGCTAATATGATTTGTTTTTTCTGTAGGCACAAACTTGTAGGATTTACTCGTAAGGCGGAATAGCAACCAAAAAAAAAAAAGTAAGCTAGTGTGGGTTTTGATTTGGTCAATTAGTGCGTTTTTTATCGTCGAATAAGACACTGGAGTTCGAATCATGCTTATACAAAAAATCAATTGACATCTTAGTCTAATAATAAAGAACAATCATTATAGAACCCACGTTATATGTTAAAATTCTATCATATCTATAATAAAAATAAAAATAAAAAAACAAAAGCGAACAGTCTTCAAGGAAAGGAAAAAAAAAGAAAAGAAAAGAAAAAGTGAACCACATTTTTTATGCAAATCTTTTGGATTGATTCGAAGATCTCCCCTCCTAGTCCAACTAAAAAAAGGTAGTCTAAAAGTATTTCATCACCTTTATACCAAATAATAATTAGTAATATATATATAGTTTGGGTTTGAAACATATTATATAAAAACAATAAATTTTTTTAATAATAGAAATATAAAACAATAGTAGTTAGGATCACATGGTGGATTTAATATGGTGAATCCATCTTTATATTATCCTCTGAAGTCTGAATTCGTAAGCTAATTCTAGGCGTACCCTTTTGTCTGTTCGAATTTTCTGTCTGTTCTCGATGTCCCAAGTAAGCATAACCTACTTACGCCTTAATCAGCTCAAAGGTCAAAAAGTTCATTGCCATTTTTTAATAAAAGTTCATTGCCATTTAGCAGCATGCGTTTGAATTTTATAATCTCGAACGCTAAAGAAATATATTTGAAGGAGAACTAGCTTAATGGCTTAGTAATAATTAAGAGGGTTGATTAAGTAGTGAAAATAGATAGCCACTATACCCCAATTATTTTCGACAACATCTTATGTTATTTTATCACTATTCCTCCTACAAATGTTAAGGTCTCAAGTTGGTTCAAGTATTACACGTGAAGCAGCAAAAAAATAGACCAACATACATCTTAGCGAAATATATTAAATGGATAATTTTGATAAGTTTGTAACTTGAATAAAGGAGAATCTATTGCTGTTTGAGTCGGCTATAACTTAAGATGTATTAAATTTATTTTCTTCTTAATGAAGTTACAATCTTACCACTAAAAACAAAAGGAAGAAAAAAAAAAAAAAAAAAAATTAGTTACTATTTGAGTGATTTAAATTTTGTTTATAAATTTTGCTTGTATATACCTTAGTACATTACTAGTTGGTAGCCAATGCAATGCACTAAGAAGTTTAACATAATTTTTTTTTTTCTAAATTTGAAATTTGATAATTATGATATTTTTTCTATAATTATGATGGTTATTAATAAATATTTATTATGATTGTTTTTAGGACAAAATTTAGATACAAAATTGAGGGAAATTATTGTGTACTTCCGGAATACCATAAATGCGTACTCCTTCTACTCACATGAATAGTGGGTCTCACCATGAATTTAATTAGTGGGACCCACCATGAATTTAATTAGTGGGACCCACCATTCATGTGAGTGAAGGGAGTACGCATTTATGGTATTCTGGGAGTATCTAATAATTTTCCCAAAATTGGTTGTAACTACAACCTTACTTAATAAAATAAACATTATTACATATTTTGAAAATCTAACCGTTAAATTATATGTTCTTTACGCTTTTAATACATATTTCAAATTTTGTGTCAATTGGATATTATTTACTATATGATTTATAAGTTTATATTTTATGCATAATTTTAAACTACAAAAACTTGCAATTTAAAAAATTTATTGATGACATAGCTATTGATTTTTAATTTTTTAGAAATTTTGCAAAAATTGAAGTATATAAGAAGAAGATGAAATCCAATGGTGGATTTGTTAAAATTCACTTATAATAAAAAAATATTGAGTAAGGTTGTAGTCTAAGGCTACAACTAATTTTGTAGCTAAACTTTGTCATTGTTTTTATATATGGAACTATACAATCTATTATTAGGTATTTATTATAATTTTTTATGTATATAGACAATTATAATAAATACCTAATAATAGATTATATAGTTCTATATATAAAAACAATTATAATCAATATTTATTAATAACCATCATAATTATAGAAAAAAATCATAATCACCGAATTTCAAATGGCTACTTTATACTCGCAACACAATTTGACCAATTTTGGATGTGCTATATTCAGATCTGTTAGGAGATAGTTTAATCAAGTGATCTCACAAGAAGTTGTTGTTATTGATCTGCTCCCATTGTTATTTTGTTAGAGGGAAGCTCTTTACCCCTCAATACTTCTCCCAACCGTAACCCCTTGTGTGGTAAGGTTCAATCCAAAAAGTTAATGGACAACATCTTTCATTAACTTAATTGATAATATATATTACAATGAAATCTATATTTATAATGAAATATAAATATATAATCCATTATAAATTAATTGCATATTTTAAATTTGAATTACAAATCAATATTTTTGATTAATTCATACTCGTAAGTTAATTACATGTTATCCACTTGTAGTAAGATTGATTTTATATTGTTTACCTATAGTTTGAAAAGTGTCACTTTATACTTCCGAAATTGTTTCAACATATGCAATTGTGGGGGCCCAGTGGTTTATGGGCCCGGCCCGATCGCTTATGAGGAAACCGCCGCCCAAATCAAGGGAGATCGGGACCCAAGCTCGGAACTAGGAAACGAGAGATGGCCCCAAAGACACAAACGAGGACGGTTTCGTCCTCGGCAGCCTGCACTTTATGGATTGAAGTGGAGTATGAATAAACTTGAAATATCGAAAAAATATCTAGGGAGTTTGTCTCTAATGCCCTTCCCGACATAACACTTGCCCCAGAGAGCCGGGATCTTAGGCTTTATGGATCATCTCCGGCCATTGTGGGATTAGATTGATGGGACATATATCTGTCTTGGAAAGGTCGACCCTACACGTGTACGGAGGACAACGAGCGTAGTCTTGTATAAATAAGAATGTTATGCGAACACAAAAAGAGGGGGGGAATTTTTTGGGCTCCTGGCTCCTGAAGAAAGAGTTGAGATACACATCCGGCTTCGGAGAAAGAATGGAGGAAAGAGAATTTCCAGACGATATGCGCTCCCATCACGGGAGGCCCCACTTGCGGGCAACCGGGGACAAAACCATTGCCCCTCGGACACGATCCGAGGAGCCAAATCCGTCGAGCTACATGGTTAAAGGGCCGGAACGTCCAGCCCAAAGCTCCTCCCCCCGTCCTGGGGCTCCCAGCAGATTAGACTCGAAATAATGTCCTGTGACCCAACGCCTTTTTCAAGCCCACTCTCTACAAATTTTATTGTGGGGGATCTTTCGCGCGCGTGGGCCCAACTCTGATGTTGGGCCCTCAAAGATTCGTGTCCCTACAGCAATTGTTACCCACCTCAACACTTTCACCATTAAAAACATTTTTAAAAAATAATCAAGAAATCAACGTCTAAAAAAAATATTTATATATATTTTTTTAAAAATTTTGAAAGCATGGCTCAACAAGATTAGCTTCCTTCCTATCGTACTTCCCACTTTATAATTCTACTTAACTTGTACATACAAAGTTGTTTGAGTTTCTTTATCTACGATTAGAAATCAAGAACCAAGAAAAGAGTTTCAGAATAAATAGATGCATTGCTATTCGAGGAAGTTCAACCTTCTTAAACTTGAAATTTGGAATTTTGGATAATTTTCGTGGACTTTATTCAAAGTATTTTTGTAAATTTACATAGGCGTTTGCAAAGTTCAAAAGCACAAAAGTTTTTTTTTTTTTTTGGAAAGACACAAAAAGTTGTCTTTTTGTTTTTGCTAAAAAAAAAAAAAAAAAAAAATGAAAATAGGTACTGATTTAACTAATAATGAAAGTCAAAATAAGCGCATAACAAAATGTCATAATATTTTTACAGAACTTTTGTTTTAAGATGTGACGGATAAGGATCATAATTGGTCAAACCCAACTACTTAAACATAACTTTGAGGAGGGTGACGAGAACAAGAACTTGGCCATAACTTGCTTGTCAGTTGTAGTTGCCATAAAAGAAGACTACGCCATATATTCAAACGCTCTAACGAAGAGCCGATGAAAAGTAAAAAAAAGGAAAAATAATCAACGCGAAATTATCAGATAAGAACTTTAACTTGTACTAAAAACAGAAAAAGCACTGATCAAAAAAAAAAAAAAAAAAAAAACAGAAAAAGCATATAATGTCTCTAATGATTACACCAAAAAGTAACAAACCATGATCATAACTAACAACAAATCCACCACAATCGCAACACCAAATCTTTTACCAGCGAGGAAAAGATTTAAAAAAAAAAAAAAAAAAATCCACACAAAAATCGCAACAGCATCCTTTACAATCTTAATTCCCCCAAAACTCCAACAACAACATGTAGTGCACTCTCCGACAACCACCAAGTGACCGATTGATCTCCAAACCCACCCATCATTCGGGAGAATAGGGTGCTTTGGAGTCGGTCCTAGATTTCACAATGGTGAGATAAATTTTTCCTTGCTTTGCTCATAGATTAGTTTTCTTTTATGTCTTAAATCTTAAAAGGGTTTTTTCTAACAGGAAAAAGTGAGGTGGGTTATGGCTGCATTACGAAGTTAATCTTCAATGGATGAAATAATTACTCTTCAAAACACAAATATGCCAAGTGAAATCGGCCTAAACCACAGGTAAGTTAACATATAATTATCTATAATGTTAAACTAGATAAAGCAAGCCTACTATGCTTTCAATCCATTACACATTATCCTAGTTGTGGACAAGTTTGTCAAGATATAAATTTTTACGATTTCAAGACAATAAATTTATATCTAGATCATATGCAAACATTGATTGTCGGGGCTTGTTTTGCTCGAGTAATGCTATAAACATGACAAAATTTATAGCATTTTTTTTTTTTTTACGACAATTTAGTTATAATAATTTTCATTGATTTTCTCACTGATATAACTTTATCATCTAATATTAACAATCATGCTATTTCAACTGTTGTCAAATATTTTATAAAAAAAATTTGTGACTCCTTCCACCACCATAAGGTAGGCGGTGGATTCCTAGTCATCAAAAAAAATAAGAAAAGGCCGCAACTGTATCAGATCATTAAACTTGTCTAAATGGGAAGTTGTGCAAAAAGTGAAGCTCTAGTTGATCTTGACTCAGATTAACAAACAATCATTTCATAAGTTTTTTTAAAAAAAAAAAAAAAATGAATACAGTTTGCTATCTTAAATTCTTTAATTAAATTCAATTTCTTTAAGAAAGATTTTTTTTTTTTGCTACTATTTTCGAGAAAGATAATATTGCGCTGCATTATTTAATTGACTAATATGTTAAATTTTTTTTTTTTTTTTGATTGAAAAATACAGAGTATAGAAGTATGGTATAGTATCTAAAAAATTGTACCTACCTATATTTTGTCCTTTCTGTTAAAAAAAAAAAAACCCTTGTATACACCGCACTTGATTGGTAGCTAGGTAATTTGTTTATAAGTGAAGTCATTAACCCGATATATGAACCGTGTGATTCACGTTTAGCTGTCTATGTCATCGATAAAAAATCCTGTAAAAGTTTGTCATCTCACTAGAAAAAATTGCTTTCATAGAATAGTAAGTTAAAGTCAGTGACTGCATGGCCAGTCATTGTTAGGTGTTATAAAAGAACTTCAGTTAGTGCATGCTTCGTTTTATACATGTACACAGATACACTCACCATTCTTTATATGTATAAAGTAAAAAAAAAAAAAAAAAAAAAGGTTTCAAACATTTCTCTATCATTGAACGCCAAGTGGAGAAAGCTAACAAAACCTCTCCAAAATATTCCATCTAGAAACTGAGCCACCACAAACTCATCATGTAGTTCACAGAGACACACTAAAACTAAAAAAAAAAAAGAGAGAAAAGAATAGAAAAGAAAACCCCATATTTTATATTTTTAGCTCTTATTCCAACCATCCTTTCCTTGTTTCCTTGTTTCAATACCTTTCTCTATGTTCGTTTATGGTGTTTCGTGTATGTTCTTGATTTGTCTACGTTGGTGGGTCGTTTTTCCCTTTTTCTTTTCTTACTTTGGTGTTTTTTGTGGTTTGGGGGGGAATAAATATGTTGGTGGGTCTTGAACTACTTTTTTGCACTCTCACTAAAAACAAATCAATGTCATCTAAACAATAAAGCTTATTGTTTTGTTTTATCTCTGGCTTGTTTGAACTGGGGGAGGGTGTTAATCCATTTGGGTCATCCTTTATTTTCCTTTAACTTGTTCAGAAAATGTACTTTCTGTGACTCTAAGACAGGCTAGCATGGATCTTGAAGGTGTAATCCGTAGTCATCCAACCAAGGTAAGACATGTGGCACTGTGTGGAAGTGTCAGTGAGTTTTGTCTTCCTCAGAAATCTCAGACTTGCTGATGATTTTCTTGTTTTGTTTTGTTATTTTTTGTTTTTTGTTTCAGAAAGATTCATGGAAGACAGTGTTAACATTGGCTTTTCAGAGCTTAGGTGTTGTCTATGGAGATTTAAGCACTTCTCCTTTATATGTGTACAGAAGTACTTTTGCTGAGGATATTCACCTTTCAGAAACTAATGAGGAAATATATGGTGTTTTGTCTTTTGTGTTCTGGACAATTACACTTGTGCCACTATTCAAGTATGTGTTTATCGTGCTCAGAGCTAATGATAATGGTGAAGGTGGGACTTTTGCTTTGTACTCATTGCTATGCCGGCATGCCCGAGTTAGCTCATTGCCCAATTGCCAGCTTGCCGATGAGGAGCTGTCTGAGTACACCAAAGATGGGATTGAGTCCAATAAGAGGAATATTGGGTGGAGATTGAAGTTGACATTGGAGAAGTACAGAGTGTTGCAAAGGTTACTGCTTGTTCTGGCTTTGATTGGGACTTGTATGGTTATTGGGGATGGGGTGCTTACACCAACAATTTCTGGTATTAATTGGAAGGTTATGACATTTCGATCTTGGTTTTGAGTTCTAAGCTTGGGATGCACTAATCGAAAATTCTTTTGGTTTTTTTTTTGTTGTGTAGTTTTTTCTGCTGTGTCAGGGATGCAGTTTCCCTTTCCAAAAGAGCAGCACAGATGTAAGTATTTCCTTATATAGTGGCTGGTGTGTTATGTTTAATTTCATTAATCCTTAGTCATTAGTCTACAATCTATTATGTTGTTTGAGGAAGATAAATTTCTTCTATCTGGTAGATCTTCTAGTTGAGTTGCAAATAATACTTCTAGTAATAATCACTTTTGCTCTTTAGAAGTATAGATATGGAATTCTACAGATTTGATGATAGCTTAGACGAATTCTTCTTTTTTTTTTTTGGCTGAATAGCTTAGACAGAATTCTAGACTTCTAGTAATAAGTAGTGGCCACTGAGTGATACCAAGTTCTTATGGGTTCTCTTTTTGGGAGAATTTATTTATTTTTAGCATCTATATCACATCTAATCATATATTTTGTGATGAAGAAGACTAAAGAAGCAAATCGAAGTTAGGTATCAATCTTGATTCTACTGTTATATATTCATTGCTTAAATGATATATGAAATATCAAAATCAAAAACCTTTTCTTTCTCCTTTTTTCTATTGTACAGATGTGAAGTTAGTGGCCAGGTTAGGAGCATGCATTATTGTGGGTCCCTAGGAATATAATTAAAACAAATTACTTGCTTAAATCAAAGTCAAATCACTATCAAATCAATTAAAAATCAGATTAATGATGTGGAAGGTCAAGTCAATGACGCCTTATTTATGTTAAAGATACTAATTGTGGCTAAAAAGGAGCAAAAACTGATAAATTAGAAGATTATGATATAAAGTTTACCTTTTATAAAGTTAAGCTGTCAATGTTAGGCCAAAAAAAAGTAACTGAGTTTGGATAAGTCTCCAAATAATAGAAGATTATATAGAATAGGGTAGGCTTCAGCTGATCTATTATATTATTTAACTGGAATTATGACTTATATTAGACTAGTCAAATTAAGTTAAGAGCTATGACTAAATTTCCCCATGAGGCATACATAATCACGACCATGGTGTCAACCAAGCCTTGACCTACTTGTTGCTGTCGCATTTTAGTGGATGACAAACCAAAATGCAATCATCATCATCATCATTCTTTTATCAACTTCAGCCTCTATGGTCTAATCATCTCCTTCAGTCACTATGTATGATATCTGAAGATATCTATTACATTTCCACTTTCTAAATTTCCACCTGTTCTTCCATTGTCCCTTCTTTTGTCTATCATAGATTCAATCAGTTTATTTGTCCTACTAGTGGGCTAATATCTACAGCCTCTTTTGTTGGTCATGCTGTCTCTAATTGCTGGCCTTTGCAACTAGTGACCAATGTGTTCCCCACCATCTATCGTGGTATCACAGAGTTACCTAATTGATTGGACTTTGAGAGGCCATTTAATGAGATTAAACAACTGAAGATGGAGTCTAACAGAGCAATTAGGTATATGTTTGTTGAGTTCCTCAAAAAAAAAAAAAAGGTATATGTTTGTTGACATATTCTAGAATCACTAGGGTTGAGAACATTCTTTTTTTGTTCCTTTCTATTCATAGGTGGTACTACTTTACTCACATTTCAAAAAGTATTTAGCAACAAAAAAAACTACTGCAAAACAAGGGGTTTGATTTGAGTGAAACTAGAATTGGAAATGGCACAATTTTATAGAATTATGTCTATACTCATAATGAATACAAAAGTATATATATCCATCGTGTTGGTTTTAGATTCATAGTCAATCTCTGCATTGATGGTTGACAGTGACTTCACCTACTATATGCAATCAAGATTTGTACGTAGATTAGTTTTTTCAAGCAGTAATAAGAAATTTGTGTGGAAGAGCTGAATAAGGGTCTAAGTGTTTCAATTCTTAGATGGCTACTAAATTAATAATTATCATTTAGGAAGGATTTCCCATATGGGATATATCTACAATTGTGGCAAGTGCTTTCAGAATCATCCAATGGCAACAGGGAAAGTAATACATTTAAGAAGATAATCTTTGCACACATGCTTTAGGGAAAACCGAGAGAAGGCAGATCTATCTGTATTCCCTGTTTCTATAAATGCACTTATTTCAGAGTGTGGAGAGACCCTTAAGTCTCCATTGAGCATAGTTATGAGACCAGTTGTAACTTTGTAGTCCATATGTCCATATTAAAATTTCTTCTTTATTTGTTATACCAGTATAATGATCTTGATAAAGCAAGTAAGACGTCTCTCTCAACTGCTAGCCTCAAGAAGTAACCTAGTTTAGCTTTGAAATGAGTTTGATCATTTAGTTGATTATTAACAATGTCACTGGAAAAATTATAAATCAGAGATGACAGTACACCAGTAAAACTTTTATCAACTAAAGAACTACTTCTTGGCAAAATGAAGTTCCATTTGTTTCTTCAGAAGCCACATAATCTTATTTTCTTTGCAAAGTCATAAGGTTGATTGGGGATATGGTTGATGCTAGCAGAATATGATTATTATTTACCTGAGCATTAGATATTCCCTCAAAGTTCAATGATATTCTGCAGATTTTGAAGTCCCAGTTGCTTGTATCATACTGGTCTTCTTGTTTGCTCTCCAGCATTATGGGACCCATCGGGTAGGGTTCCTTTTTGCACCTATCGTGATTACATGGCTTTTATGCATCAGTGCTATTGGTGTATATAACATCTTCCGTTGGAATCCATATGTTTATCAAGCACTCTCTCCATACTACATGTACAAGTTTTTGAAGAAGACACAAAGCAAAGGTTGGATGTCCTTGGGTGGAATACTCTTGTGTATAACAGGTACAATAATACTTTTTTATGAACTGTGTTGTCTAGCCATATAACAACAGGAATTTTTTTCCCCTTTAGTTCTAATTTGTCAACATTTCAGGCTCAGAAGCTATGTTTGCTGATCTTGGACACTTTTCACAGTTGTCAATCAAGGTACATTGATCTGATTCTTTGTTTGCTGGACGACAAGTATCTTAAATTTGCAAATGATATTTTCGTACATATTTCTTACTGAAGTCATACGCATAGCAACCAGAGATTTGAATCTGAAAATAATACTAGGTCCATCTATCATGAGATGCTATGGCTCATTATTTACCTGAATGCACTGGTCTCCTTTATAAGGAGAACCAGGGTTCAAATCCCCTCTCCCCTATTTGTTTGAACAATTGCATTATAGAAAAGAAAAATGAATGAGGACATTGAAGTGGAAGATAGGTAAATGAAGTTTTTGATAGTCATGTGTTTCTAATATTGCAAATGAAAATTAGAAGCATGATTAATATCCATAAGTAGGTTTACTTTAAAACAGAGTTTTAATTTGACTAGACCAGCTTCTCCTCTAGTATATTTTTATGCATGAAAAAACAAGACTTGTGTCAGTGTGTGTCCATGTTTTTTAACTAATTGACTAATTTATGTTCATATTATTATTCGTGGTAAATTATTACACAAACAATATCTATCAAAAACCACCACAATTCAAGCTACTTGTTTAACAAAAAGAGACTTTCCTGCAGATTGCTTTTACCTGTATTGTTTACCCTTCCTTAATCCTAGCATACATGGGACAAGCTGCTTATATTTCTAAGAATCATCATGATTATGGAAAAGCGCACCCAATTGGATTCTATGTCTCTGTACCTGGTACGTGCATTTTAGTGATCTTTAAAGTAATGAAATTTAACTTTTAGATTGGGGCTTTACAAATTTGAAGTGTTGATCATACTGTTCCAGATAAAATAAGATGGCCAGTTCTGGTAATAGCCATACTTGCAGCAGTGGTGGGAAGCCAAGCCATCATCACTGGAACTTTCTCCATAATCAAACAGTGTTCTGCTTTGGGTTGCTTTCAAAGGGTCAAACTTGTCCACACATCATCTAAGAAGCATGGACAAATATATAATCCAGAGATCAATTGGACATTAATGCTGTTATGCTTGGCTGTTACCATTGGTTTCAGGGACACTAAGCGCATGGGAAATGCAGCAGGTAGTTCTGTCCACATCAAAGTTTTTTTAGTTCTTTTTTAGCTTATAACACTCAAAAATGAGTTGTAATTATGATCTTGATGCTTTATAAGCTCTAATCACCATCATTCTTATCGCAACATCTTCTTCTTATGATCAGGTTTGGCAATTATAACTGGCATGCTTGTTACCACCTGTCTAATGTCTCTTGTTATAGTCCTATGCTGGAATAGGAGTATCTTCCTGGCCATTAGCTTTATATTCTTCTTCGGCTCCATTGAAGCACTCTACTTCTCAGCATCGCTCATCAAGTTCCGTGAAGGAGCTTGGGTGCCCATTGCCCTCTCATTTATCTTCCTAATTGTTATGTATGTTTGGCATTATGGCACACTCAAGAAATATGAGTTTGATGTTCAAAACAAGGTATCCATTAACTGGCTACTCGGTCTTGGTCCTGGTCTTGGAATTGTGCGGGTTAAGGGGATTGGTCTAATTCATACTGAGCTTGTTTCTGGGATCCCAGCTATTTTCTCTCACTTTGTCACCAATCTCCCAGCTTTCCACCAGGTTGTAGTCTTTCTCTGCATCAAATCTGTCCCAGTGCCACATGTTAGGCCTGATGAAAGGTTCTTGGTGGGAAGGGTTGGCCCAAAGGAGTACCGGCTCTATAGATGCATAGCACGCTATGGATATCGTGATATTCAAAAGGATGACAATGAGTTTGAAAAGGATCTTGTTTGTAGTATTGCTGAATTTATCCGGTCAGAAAGACCGGCTGCACGTGTTGTGGGAACGGAAGATACGGAGAATGGTGAAAAGTTGACAGTTGTTGGGACTTCATCATCAAATTTAGAAGGTATTAGATTGTGTGAAGATGATGGAAGCATTTCAGAAATGGTAGATGCTTCTGAGTTGAGGGAGATTAAGCCCCTGGAAATGCCTAGGAAGAGAGTGAGGTTTGTTGTGCCAGAAAGCCCACAGATTGATTTGGATGCAAGACAGGAATTAAGGGAACTGATGGAAGCAAGAGAGGCAGGATTGGCATTCATAATGGGGCACTCATATGTAAGAGCAAAGAAAGGATCTAGTTTGATGAAGAAAATTGTGATTAATTTTGGTTATGATTTCTTGAGGAGAAACTTTAGGGAGCCAACTTTTTCTTTGAGCATTCCTTATGCATCCACACTAGAGGTAGGGATGATCTACTATGTTTAATTGTGATTACCCAGTATAGCTTTGTATTTTGTGTTTTTCTGTTCTGCATTTGGGTCATTGTAAATGGTAGATCAAAGTGCTTGTTTTCTATTGCCCTCCCCCTCCAAATGCAAGGGCAAAGTGCTTATGAATCTAAGGTTTGACTTACATATGGCAAACCATGTATGGAAGACCGGCACAACCATTTTGCAGTTTGAGTTTCAACAATCTATGTGTAACCTGATATCGAACCCGGCTTATACCAAAATGAAACCTTTTGGTTTCTTGACTTAAAAATAAAGAAGGATCATTATAAAACTAACAGAGTTAATAATCATATTGAAATTAATAATAATAATAATAATAACAATTAAATTTTAAACTGGAATTCAATTAGAGTCTAATTTTGCATCATGTGTCTCATCTAATTTAAATTTTAGAATTTTATGTCAAGTGAGTTAATTTAGTGTAAAAATTTAATTTCAATTAGAGTTTAATTTTGTGCTATGTGTCCCATCTAATCTAAATTTTTAAATTTTTGTGCCAAACTAATTAATATAGTATAGAAAACGAGATGTAGGGACACAATTTTTAACGACCCAAGAATGACGTTGGACTCGTATATAAAAAGGCCCGAACAATATAATTCATAGAGAGTGGGATAGAAAGGCTGGACCTTGGTCGTTGGGCGGCGGTTTGGTCATGATTTTCATGGAAGCCCAAACGAAGGTAGGTTTGGCTTGTATAGATAAGTCTTACATCAATGTAGTTTGAAAGGTTTGACTCCTCGGACTAAGTCCGAGGAGCATCTCATTCTCACCATTCTTCCCCTTTTTGTAGGATCCCCCCCCTTCTTGTCTTAGCTCTCTTTCCCTTTTATACTAGTATTTACTTTCCGTTCTTCACCTACGTGTCGGTTTTCCCTTTTTTTTTTGGGTAATTACTCGTCCTATCAATCCATGCGTCAGAGTGGTTGGAGGTGGTTGGGGAGAGTTGAATAGCGGTGGTCCGGAGTATGGGCTTGCCAGTCTTTGGGCTCCACATTATGGTGTGGGCGACTTTCTCCCTTGTAATGCTTTTATACTGAGTTTGTCCTTTACTTGAGGCGTTTTGTGAGGTGTTGAGCGTGAGGTCGTCCTCGGCCACATCCTTGGGCCTTTAAAGGACTTTCATCATACGTCCTTGGTAGTAGAGCTCCTCGGCCTGGGCTTCGGGCCCTTAATACAAGGTGGGCTGGGACCGCATATTTTGGGCCCCACACGAGAGGTCCAATATAATAAACCATAAAAAATATAATCATATAACTAAAAAAAAATTCAAATTTATATGTCATCTATCTATATATATATATATATATAAATAGGTAAAGTTTAGAGAAAATCAAATTAGAATTTGAAATTATAATCTAATTTTGCATCATGAGTCTAAATTTATGTGAGGATTACACCATAATTATCCACTTAAGCTTGTGCCATGTGTCTATTTAGGTTTTTTTAATCTTTGTGTTAAGTGAGTTAATGAGTGCAAAATACTAAGAATATAATATTAATGAATTATAAATTTTAAAAAAAAAAAATAATCACATATACTCAATAAAAATCACATGTTTCTCAAAAAATAAATAAAATAAAAATCATCACATGTTCTATCTTATTAAAAATTAGAAAAAAAAATGATCATAAGTAGTATTAAATTTATGTAAGAATTTTAATATGTGAATAATTACGTTTACTTTAAAAAAAATAATTTGACTAATTATCTATATTTTATGATAAAAATTGTGTTTAATTTTAAATGTATCTATATGTATGCATGAATGCATGTGTTACATGCTTTAAAAAAAATTAATTTGACTAATTATTTATATTTTTATAATAAAAATTTTGTTTAATTTTAAATGCATTCATGCATTTGTATGAAGTTATATGTTATGTTAGTAATAATAAAAGCCAATATAGCGCAGTTTACTTTCATTTTAATTCCTAAAAGGATAAGTTAGTTGCTACCATTTTGTCCATCAAACTGAAAAGGACAATAATTTGTGTTTGCATTCAATTGAAAATGACACCTCTTTGGGGGTGACAAAATTTTCTGTCTCATCTAATCATCCTCATCCTTGTAGATTGTTTTTTTTTTTTTTTTTGGTCTAAAAATTGACGGAGCAAGAATGGGTTCAACTCACCCCATCATATTTCTCAAAAAAAAAAAAAAAAAAAAAAAAAAAAAAAAATCACCCCATCAGGAATATATACATATATATATATATATATATTTTTTTATATTTTTATATATTATATATTGTTTGTAATTCTTTTAATTCATATTCTATTATCATCCTAAAAATATTTGCTTTCTTTCCTAGGTCTCTCACGACTATTTTTCACATTTCTTTTTTATCTCATTCTTATTAATATTGATGAAATATTATTAAGGATAGCAAAATGCCTCTATCCCGAGCAAATTTTTTCCATCTCAAAGAAGAGAGAAGGTACCGGGACGGGACACAATTATCTGACCCATGCAATCACATTGGTAAATACGCTATTTTGTGTTTTGTCACGCACCTAACAATGCCTTCTTTTCTGCCGTCTTTGACATAAATCAAATATCATCTCCGTCACCAGCCGAAAACGGCTTCCATTTTCCTGCAAACGACGGCCTTTTTGTTTTTTTTTTTTTTTTCCTTATTTGTCTGAACTAAACGACAGTATTATTTTGCCGTTTGCAACTACTTTCTTGCCAACTTGCCATTGGACCCAACCAAGTGGGCCCTAGTTGAATTCGGGCTAATGGTTCAACCCAAGTTAATAGAATCTATTCAAAGTCTGTGGGCCCAACGGTATGCGATTGGTTTACATGATCCAAGTTCACAGCTGCTTTACAAATAGAGCAACAGTTTATGCACAAATATTTACATGAAAGTTACTGATGTACTTACTGAATTATCATGTCACATTTTTCATAAAATTGCATCTTTTGAAACTTTGCATATAGAGAAGCTCTGGCACAACTTCAGTAAACTTCATCTAAGAAATCTTGGGATAGTAATAAGGAAAAGGACCAATATATATATATATATATATATATATATATATATATGGGATAATTACACTTTACCCACCTGTGGTTTGCCTTTAATTTGACTTGCCTACCCGTGGTTTCAATTTTGACACTTTACCCACCCGAGATTCAATCCGTTATTACTCCGTAACCCACCTCCATGTTTACCGTTACTCTAACACGTTTTCTTTCAAAATCAAAACACAAAATAGATCAAACACGTTTGCCTTAATATTATCTTTTGGTTTAAATCTTGGTGAAGTTTTGAATAGTTGGAATTTCCGAAAGCAAGAAAGCATTTTCAAGTGGTTCCAGAGTTACTGCAGAAAGTATGGAATAATTGGGAGCTACGATTGCTTTGGTCCTTCTCGATCTCACCTTGCAACTGTCTCTCTTTCACTTTGGTAGACAAAGAAGATATAATGTTAAAATAAGGATCCATATCTTTATGTGGTTTTGCTACCTCATGCTTGATTCAATGGCAACAATTGCACTAGGTGTCATTTCTAGTAAAAACCGTAATTTTGGCAATAATAATCCTAAAGTACATAATGAGCTCACGAAGATTCTCGGGCACCATTTATGTTGTTACACCTTGGCGGCCAGGACACAATCACAGCTTTCGCGATACAAGACAATCAATTGTGGTTAAGGCACTTTCTTGCACTAGTTGTTCAATCATGTGTGACATTCTACACCTTTAACACATCTTTGAAGGGCAATTGGCTTTCGCTTCTTACTATTCCCATGATTCTTGCTGGGTTCATCAAGTATATAGAAAGGATATGGGTCATGCGATCAACGAATAAACCTCCGATGGCGTTGATGAGATACCTCCATTACTCTGCAAACCGCCAAGACAAAGGTTGAGACCGAGACGGATGTGAGAACGAAGGAAATCATATGAACCCACAACCAAAACCACATAAAAATGTTCTTAAGAAATCAAAAACCCTAACTTTTTGATCTGTTTTGTGTTTTGATTTTGAAAGAAAACGTGTTAAAGTAACGACAGACAGGGAGGTGGGTTATGGAGTAGTAATGGGTTGAAACTCAGGTGGGTAAAGTGTCAAAATTGAAACCACGGGTAGGCAAGTCAAATTAGAGGCAAACCACGAGTGGGTAAAGTGTAATTATCCCCTATATATATATATATATTGACAAATTTTGAAATGATATGTTATGGTTAATCTTAAATAAAATAGTATTAATAATGAATCTATGTAAAAGTAATATTATTGGCAAAAACCACATTTTTGTTCCTACATTTTCACGCGATTTCCACTTTAGTCCTTATCTTTTATTTTCATCACTTTTACTCCCTATCCTGAAAAACGCATTTCGTTTTTGTCCCCGCCATTATATCAGAGATGGAAAATGCACACGTGGCAAACGCAATGAAATTAATTAATATTAAAAATATTTTATTTTAAAATAAAATAAAATTTTAGTTATCATTTAATTATTTAAATAATAATTGTTCTTCATGTTCTTCCCCCAAGAACATCTTACATCGTTGCCTTAAAATAAGAAATTCAAGATTTTCTTCTCTTTTCTTGCATTTTTTAGCATCCAAACAAGCAAAAACATATACAAAACCATGATCAACTCAAATATTCTAACACAATCAACTAACAAAACCCAAAACACTTAATCAAAAAAAAATAATAATAATAAAACAAACAAAACCCAAAACATGGTCGGATCAAAAACAAAATACCAAAACTCAAAGCCAATCCTCATCAATAAAATACACCAAAACACAATCATGAGCTAGTCGGATCAAACCACAAAGACCATCTGGGTTTAGAGAGAGGGAGGATCATATCTCGGTCAAGGTGGGTTCCAGCCATGGATCTTCAACCATGGGGTTTCGGCCATGGGTCTTTAGCCATGGATTTAGAGAAGATGAACATAAAATTTAAAATCCATAAAATTTGAATTCAAACCCAGTTTGGCTGAAACACAAAACTCAAAACCATATTTCAAATCCCCAAACCACCAAAGCATCAAACACAAAAATCAAACCCATATTTTTGGCCCCCAAATACTAAATCCAAATCTAAATTTTCAGCCCCAAAACACAAAACTCAAAACCCAAATTTTCTTATTTTCAAAGAAACCAAATAGAAACCTCAAATCCAAACCTTGGAGCCAAAACCAAACCACTTGCAACCTCATATTTGAAGCTATCAAATCCAAACAAAATCAACCTCAGATTTGCTGCTTTCTTCTTTCTCGTGTTTGCTTGGGGTGTGGATTTGAGAGGATAAGGGAGAGAGGAAAAGAGAGACAAAGAGGATGGGATTGTGTGGGTTTTAATGAAAAGGAGAGGATGAAAGACTGAAAAGGAAAAAGTTGTTCTTGTATATAATTTTTTTTTTTTCTTTTTGAGAAACATCTAGGTTGGTATTTTTGTTGTTCTTGTTCTAGATGCACTTAGATCTTGATTCATGTGGTTTTTGGTTTTTAATTATGTTTTTATTTTTTTTATTTAGTTAAAATTGATAAATTAGTTTTTTAAATTTAGATGCCGATGTGGCATTTTTTATTATTATTTCAATAGCCACGTCGACTTTTAGTGTGCCAACAGTGCACTCCGTTTACTATGTGTGCAATTTCTGTCTCTGGTGTAACGGCAGGAACAAAAACGAGACACGTTTTTCAAGATAAGGAGTAAAAGCGATGAAAATAAAAGATAGGGACTAAAGTAGGAATCGCGTGAAAATATAGAGATGAAAATATGATTTTCGCCAATATTATTCTATTGTCAATGATTATAAAACAAATCTGAAAACTAACATTACTCCTTGAAGTGGAAAATGAATATTAGTGATTACTAAGTAATGAGTAGTGAGTGGAAAAATGTTGTATTTTTAAATATTGATAATGTTTTATTTTATTTTTTCTCTAAGCACTAAGTGATAACAATGGGTCAAGGACAGAGTATCAGGCCTTGGTGGAAAAATCTCTACAGTTTACATCCCTCTACCTTTATTCTCTCATTTAAAAATGTAAAAGCTTTTTCTTTAATAGTAATCATATAACTTTGATATGAATAGTCTTTCTCCTTCAAATATTTTCTCTTTTAAGTGACTTAAACCTTAATTATCTTTCAACCTATTATCAATCGATTCGATTGATGCTCTAATTTAAGAGAATAATACTAATATATTTTTCATCGTCAAAATTAAGAGTTAAATTTTGATAGAACTTGCAGTTTATCATTGCATCATTCTGTCTCATTTAACATTCAATTTAAACAATAATAAGATACATTGATACATACTTTCGTACAATTCTTTTAAATTGAGGTGTTAATCAAGCAAAATTAATTTTGAATATTATAAATAAAGTGAAAGATTGGTAAAAAAGTATGATTTTTGTATTTTTTTTTCCTTCACATGTAATGCCTAATTTTTTTTTTTTTTTTTTAAATTTCTCTTGTGATAATTCCATAGTTAGGAGATGAAAAATTAACTTCTAAATATTTCTATTAAAAATATTAATTGAAGTACAAAACTTTAGTGACACTTAATATTGAAAGTAAATAATATGAATGGGCACCAGGAGATGCAATGATTGTGTAAACAAATACTGCATCAAATACAACTCGTGAGCTTTTACATAGGAGGCCCCATCATTTGATAGGGCTCAGATTTCAAAAGATTTAAAATAAAATGTCATGATGATAGGATAAAAGGGTATTACTAATTCTCATAGAATCATGATTGTTTGAGCCATCGTGAACAATACACATCAAGATTACACATGTAAAAATGAAAAGAAAGATTTGTTTCTTTAGACCATCAATGAGAGGGACCAATAAATACAAAGATTCAAAGTACATGAAAAACATTCTTACAAAGAGAGAGAGAGACGTCAAACATTCTTTACATACGGCATAATATGTCACATGAGATCTAAACCAAGAGCACATGATAAGCTGAGGAAAAGAACAAAAAAAAGTACCCCAAATGAAACATAAAAAAAAGCATGAAAAACAAAATGTACAATACATTAATTAACTCCTGAATAACTAAAGATTAAAGAGTAACAAAAAGGAGATTAAGGAAGCAACTGTTCTTGATGCTTGTAAACAATTTGGCTATAACTTTGCTTTCTTTCTAAGCCACAACCCCAAAGAGCCACATTATTGTTTGACCATCTTCTTCAACAGGTCCAAGACAAGAGAACACCTTGGATGTAATATTCAAAAACATAAAAAATTGTATAAATCAATAGTTAAAAGGGTCACCCTTATGTGAAATTACATCCCTATCCATGCTTAAAAATAATTTCCTCAATTTCAACTTCATGCGTTAAGTGGCAAATATGACAGTTTAAAAAAAAAAAAAAAAAAAAAAAACTATGGATATTAATGAATAGTTGGACTCCCCAATTACCAAGAAAGTAATGGATTCCAAGTGCCAAATTCAATTTGCCTAAAATAAAGTTAAAACAAAACCCAACTTGATTATTACAAATACTAACATTTTTTTAAGACAAAACAAGGGAATATGATTCCCTCTTAAAGACTGTTCCTCCGACCCTTCAGTCTCACTCTATTCTGCCTTTACTTTCTTCACTTTGAACAAAGCTGCCGTCTAGACCTTCCAACTTCCATGATCAATTGCACACTAAGCCCTTTGTGTCTCTTTCACTTTCTTTCTCTCTCAAAAGCCTTTGGTACTACTAATTAAAATATAAAAAAAGAGTTGTCATTGGCACAAAACACTCTCTGTGGGGTCTTTACTACTTAAGTGGGTTCCCAAAATGCAATGCTTACACCTTCTAATTTGAGGCATTTTGTTTCATTGTTCTACATTGAACAAGAGCAACAATGAAGAGTAATTGGGTTCTTTTGGCTTTCATTTTTGTGGTTCTTTTTGGTGGGTTTTCTTCAGTTTCAGCCACGCCACCTGCAAGTGAGTAATTTGCATTTTTTTTTTCTTTAAATTTACTTTTTCACATTGTCTGCTTCAAATTCTATCAAAGTTTCAAACTTTCATTACATTGTTGAAACATTTTCAGAAATTGTAAGTGGGGTTGTCTCCAATGTGGTCTCTGCGCTTGTTAAGTGGCTGTGGTCACTGAAATCCACCACCACCACAAAGACAGGTACAGATCTTTCACTGAGCTTACATTTTCTGTTTTGGGGTTTGTTTACATTGGGGTCTAGAGATTGTTCCTTGCATTGTTAAGGTTCATATGAGTAACATGGGATTATTGAAGTGAGGGGACTTGTGGGGTTTGATTTTTCAGCTGATACTTCTAGCCGTTCTATGATGAAATTTGAGGGTGGATATACGGTGGAGACAGTATTTGATGGAAGTAAGCTTGGAATTGAACCATACTCACTTGAGGTGTCTCCAACTGGGGAGCTTCTTGTATTGGATTCTGAAAACAGTAATATTTACAGGATCTCAACACCATTGTCTCGTTGTAAGTTACTTTTTGGCTTTTTTGCTCTTGCAGTTTTTGGAATTTTGTTTTGATTATATTGTTTGTGATTTGTGCTTTTAGTTCTCTCAAATTTTGATTTATAAGTGTCAGTGTGTGCGCGTGTTATGGTCTTGATTTTGCTTGTACTAAAGTGTTTCTGAACACCCACTTCAAGTCTCGTGTGAAAAAGATTGTTGTTTGGTTAGGCCCTGTGCAAGTACTTAGCTTCAGACCTGGGACATCTTTTTCTGATTCCTTTCCTTGTTTAGCTTCAAACTTGATATGCTTTTGTATAGATGAAGCCTCCACTGTTGAAAGTACGATATACCTTTTAGTTTTAGTTTCTGCTGGGCCAACTTGATCTTTTTGGAGATATGCTGCTATCTTTCATTTTGAGACCAGCATTCTCTAAAGAACACTTATGCTTCTTTTTTACTTGTCTAATTGTCCTTTATCTTTTTTAACCAAATTTTAAGGCATTTGTTTACTTTTACTCATGATGGATACCAAATTGCACTTTTGCTTTTGAAGTGTTTTCATTAGATGTTGGGGATATCAATCTGATGCAAACCAAATAATTTATGTTGTCTTAGATTTTTTAAATTTAGATTTGTAAAAAGGCTGCACTAATATTTATCCATTTCTCTTTCCAATAAAATGATCTTAAATAACTACTTTAGTTTTCTAAAATCTGATCAAGTTTCTTCTGTGTCATCTGGGAACTTGATATATTCTTTTGATTGAACTCATTATTCTTCTGCATGCATAAAATGAATGAATGAATGAATGAATGACTTGCAGATAGCCGGCCCAAGCTGGTTGCTGGTTCACCTGAAGGGTATTCTGGGCATGTAGATGGGAAGCTAAGAGAGGCAAGAATGAACCACCCAAAAGGGCTTACAATAGATGACAGAGGAAACATTTACATTGCAGACACATTGAATATGGCTATCAGGAAGATAAGTGATTCAGGTAAATGTACATGTTCAGGGGATTTCCATGGTTAAAGAATGAAATTGCTTTTATAATGATCATATTAAAGTTATACACAATGGTAGGAAGAAATTTTTCCTTCAAATATCACTTTTTTATCATATAGTTTTTGGTTTGACTGATCACTAACTAGTGGCCCTCCTCTCACCCCTATGAAATTATTCAGTGTGCTTGGTGTATTAAGCCCTCCTCCCACATAAGGGTAGGCCTCACTTGTGGGTCCCACTTCTGGGACCCATCTTTATATGAGAGGGAGGTATAGTACACGGGTTTGTGGAATAATTTCTCCCCCCACTAACCAATTGCATGAAACTTGGCATATAAGGCACTTATCATATTCAAATTGACCTAATTAATATGATTTAGTATTATATTTTTGCAGGGGTTACAACTATTGCAGGTGGAAAATGGGTTCGAGGAGGAGGTCATGTAGATGGTCCAAGTGAAGATGCAAAGTTTTCAAACGATTTTGATCTGGTTTATATTGGAAGTAGCTGCTCTCTTTTGGTTATAGACAGAGGAAACCAGGCAATTCGAGAAATCCAACTTAATGATGATGACTGTTCTTACGACTATGATGGTAGTTTCCACCTAGGTATAAGGGAAAAATCAACACTTCCCTATGTCATTTTTATTTTAAGATCATAAAGGTGTATAAGATGTGTTTTGACATTGCAGGGATAGCAGTGCTTGTTGCAGCTGCATTTTTTGGCTACATGCTAGCATTGCTGCAGCAAAGGGTGCGAGCAATGTTTTCTTCCAGAGATGTAAGTTATCCTAGGATATGTGTTTTCAATCTCTAGTTTTTAAATGTGTTGGTGATTGGAGAGATGTCAAATAGGTATCCGTGTCACAAGTCTGAATTTCAAAAGATGTTCCAAATTATAACTTGCCAATCATGCTCTATGCTACTCCTTAAAGAATTTAAAAAAAAAAAAAAAAAAAAACAAAAGGTCATACCTAGTGCACAAACTCCCACTTTTGTGTAGTCTAAGAGAGGTCATGATAGGTAGTCTTACCTCTAATTTATTAGAGAAGTTGATTACTGGACCAGAACCTGCGACCTGTCATAGAAATCTAATTTACAATTTTACTACTAACTGTCATAGAATGGTTGTGAGAATTCATAATTTTCATTTTGGTTTCATGTCTTCTCGACCATCTGATAGAGCATGAGTCTTACACATATTCTACTCACAAATAAACCTGTATTCAACAATTATTTTTGCATCTTGGATGTTTCAAATAAAATACTTTTTTCTTTGTCATATTCTGAAGTGTTCTGAACATATTACAATGTTAACATGTGCGTCTGTTTTTTAATGTGTTAATTCCCCTGCCAAAAAAAGAAACTATTTAAAAATTTCCTCAAGTTAATTTTATACGTAGTCTAGATCCTAAGACCAAAATATCCTGGTGGCACCATATTTTAAATTGTTCACTATGATGCAAACAATCTGGATTTCTACTTCAGTGATTCTCTTTATAAAATGACCCTGACAAGTTTCATATTCTTTTATTGCAGGATCCAAGAACTACTATTAAGAAAGTTGCAGTTGCACCAGTGGCTCCATATCAGAGGCCTCCGAAATCAGTCAGGCCCCCCTTGATTCCAAATGAAGATGAACCTGAGAGACAAGAAGAGGGATTCTTTGGTTCACTTGGGAAGCTTGTCCTTAACACCGGTTCAACTGTAGCTGAAATATTTGGGGGACTATTTTCAGGCTCTAGAAGAAAGTCTGTCCACTATCATCAGCAGTACCAACAACTGAACAAACATCCAAATTCATGGCCCATGCAAGAGAGCTTTGTGATCCCAGATGAGGATGAACCACCACCAATAGAAACCAGAAACGCTACACCCAAAAGGACCTACCCTTTCATGACCAAAGATATGGAGAAGAGCCACCGTATCAAGCAAAGTCAGCCTTACTATAACGGATGGGATGGTGATTATCGCCAAGTTCAACAGCAGCAGCAGCATATTCAGCAACAGCAGCAACAACAACAACAGCATCATCACAGGCACTTCTCATCCAGCCCTCAAACTTACTATGAGAAGAGCTGTGAAACAAATGAAATAGTATTTGGAGCAGTTCAAGAACAGGATGGACGTCGTGAAGCAGTGGTAATAAAGGCTGTTGACTATGGAGATCCTAGCTATAATCAGTACAATATTCGGCCTCGATTGAATTACATGGGTTATTCTCAGGCCTATTGATCATCTACAGCTACATTTTATTAGAGGGCAACAAAAGAAGCTTGTAAACTTTTAGTATGTGAGATATGAAGATGGGATGGTTAAAAGTGGATGTGAAAGGCAGGCATGACTGTTTCAGGTTTATCGTTTTTATTTTCTCACAGGTAATGTCTTCCAAAATTTCCTTAGTAAAAGTACATATATGTAATATATACATCTGTTGGATGTGTATTTTATTTTAACTAGAAATTAAGAAGACCAAATCAGAGCTAGTCTTTTAGCTTCTTTGAAATATCTTGTTCTAATCACAATTCCACGTTAAGAATTCGGCAATACAGCAAACTCATGCATGATGCATGGGTTAAAAGGGCATGTCACTGAGTGATGAAGTTTCCATCTCCTACCTACCTTAGGCATTGCTAGTCAAAGTTGTAAATTCATTTCCTTATGACCTCAATTCAACCTCTTGTAGGTGATCTAATAAGGTTCAAGCCACCTCTTCTTGTCACTGAGTGATTGTCCTAGTGAAAAGGAAAATGGTTGTTCCAGTCCAGGTCATGTATTTTCTTTAGAAAATTGTTGGCCTTGTAATTCTCTGCTTTCCAATTTGGGAAAAAGAGTAGCTGGCTAATTTTGAATATGGATAGGAAGCCATACTTGAAACGACGACAGGTTCAAATGAAAATTAAAAGAAAAAATACAATGCTTCTACAAATTGCTAAGGTGGAAGGTGGTAAGTTGTCGTTGAAAGATTAGTTATCACCACTATTATTATACGCCAACCATAATAGGTTATTTTAGTTGGGAAAAAAATTATGAAAATCTTGTCACTTGATTTATTGAAAGAGAGTGTTCCCAAATTCTGTAATTTGTATCGAATTGAATTATGGGCACAAAATAATTCCCCTGCATTTGAAAAAATCCTGAATGGGAAGACCATGCATAGAATTAGTGACTTCAGTAGACTATAGTATTAGGGATGGCAAAAACATCCCACCCCACTTGACTTGCTCCATCCCATGCAGACCTTTCACGCCTCAAAGAGGGTCACAAGGCTAAGGGTGAGTTTGGTTCAACTTTTTGAAAAAGTGCATAATGAAAAAGTAGAGTTTTTAAAAAGTGTATAATGAAAAAGTGTTTTTTCAAAAAGTTGAGTGTTTGGTAAAAGCTGTTAAAAAGTGCTTTTTGAAAAAACTAAGTGTTTGGTTAACACTTATAAAAGTGGCAGTTTGAAAGATAAATTACCAAAAAGGACAATGTATATAAGAGAGTTTATTTCATACTTAAATCAATATTGTGAAATTATTTTTTTCTCACCAATATTAGGTAATAATAACCTACTACTTAAGATTTATTGTTAAAGTATTGTGATAATTTATACTGATTTTAATTTGAACGAAATAAATTATTTTTTTCTCACCAATATTAACTAATAATAACATACCACTTAAAATTTATTGTGAAAATATTGTGAAAATATTGTAAAAATTTTTATTCTTTATTTTATGTTTCTCTTATTTTATTTTATTTTTTTATCCATATTTCTTTCTTTTTTTCCCTCTTTTTTTATCTACCACACACGTACCCTCCATTTTTTTCTTTATTTTTTTATTTCCTTCTTTCCCCTCCACATGTGCCCCTACTTTTTTTTTTTATTTCCTTATTTCTCCACTCCACACTCCACTCCACACTCCAGACACTTCCACACACTTCAAACCCCTCTCATCCCTCAAGCCGGCTCAAGGTCTCTGCATCTCTTTTTTTTTTTTTTTTTTTTTTTTTTGGACACTTCAAAAGCTAATGATGATGATGAAGAAGATGAAGATGAAGATGATGATGATGATGATGATGATGAAGTTTTGTCCTTTTTCTTTATTTCCTTATTTTGTCTTTCCTTCTTTATTCTTTTTTTTTTTTTTTTTTTTTTTCACACTCTAGAGAAGAAGATGATGATGATGATGATGATGATTGAAACATAAGGATTTTGGGATTTTGGGTTTTTTTTTTTTCTATGGATTTTGGGTTGATTTTGAGTTGGGTTTGGGATGGGTTTTCCGGATTTGAGTTGATTTTAAGTTGTTTTTGTGTTGATTTTGAGTTATTTTTGTGTTGATTTTGTTGATTCTGTGTTCGGAATATCAAATGTTGAAATGGGTTTTGTTGATTGTGGGGGTAGACCAGTGAAGAAGCAGAGGAAGACGAAGAGGAAGAAGAAAAGGAAGATGAAGAAAAAAGAGACAGATGAGAGATGCCGTGAGAGATGCTGGGTATTTCGGTCTTGCCTTCAGTTTTATGGACCCCTGAGGGTCCATATTCCTTCCGCGTTTTGCCTTCAGTTTTTTACAAAAGTTCAAAACGCAACTTTTATAAAAAAGCTGCGTTTTTGAGCGTACCAAACGTAAAACTGGGTTAAGCTTTTTTGAAAAGTGCATTTTGGGCTTCAAATGCTGAACCAAACGGGCACTAAAATAGACAAAAAATTTTAGACGGACTTATGTGAATGCTCTTAGTAGACTATAGCATTAGGAATGGCAAAAACATCCCACCCCACTTGACTTACTTTACCACATGTGGATTTTTTCTCTTTAAAGAGGTCACAGGGTAGGGATGGGTTTTGCTTGTCCTCCAAATACACGACAAATTTTATTTGATATATTCTTAAATATTTTAAATAAAAACTAATTTAATCATTTCTATTCAAATAACATCTTTTCTCCAAATACACACACATTTTATTTGATATATTCTTAAATATTTGTAAATATATTTTAATTTTCTATTTATTTATTTTTTATATATTTCATTATCATTTCCAAAAAAAAAAAAAAAAAAAAAAATTGTCTCTTATTTTCTGGTAGAACTTTTGTGGTTGCCATTTTCTTTTATATTTCATCTTTATCTCATCAATCTTATTAGAATTAGTAAAATATTTCCAACCCACCCCAATTTTGCCTTGTGTAGATTTTTTCTGCTCCAAAGAGAAGACAAAGCGGGGGATGGGGCACCAATAATCCGGTCTCGGCTCTCCCCACCCCATTGCCATTTCTATATGGAAATGTTAGGCCAAATTTTCCTTTTGTAAAGCCATTCCATAACTGGGTTTGTTTTCTCCAAGTGCGGCAAGGACGGGCTAGGCTTTTTTTTACGAGGATCAATTGTTTGTCAGGCCTCATTTATAATCCCCCCCTTCTCCTGTTTTACTGTGAATCTGTGATATGATGAAATGTTATCATCTATACTTTTCCCCCCTAGTTAAGTGAAAAGGAGAAAAATTGATGAGATTTAGAACTGTTAGTCCCAAATTAAAATGTTTATTTTAATTTTTTAGCTCATTTCTTTTTTGCTATTTTCTTATTATTATCTACCCATTTACGTTTTTTATGACACTTAAGCAGACCCCAATAACAACAACAATTTTCATGGTACAAAACAAAAGAAATGGGATTGTGCGACAATGATCGTATTATTTCAGTGAGTAATATTCATTTGGCTTCTTCATGGCATGGTGGTAATGGCAATTAGCTGGGGTGGAATGGAACCCCCAAGTCTTGCGAAATTAATGAAAAAAAGAAAAAGAAAAGAGTATTAAGAGATTAAAAATAATTAAATAAATATTGGCAAGAATATTGTATGTTCAGGTTCTTGTATTTATATTAACATTGCGATCCAGTTGTTTCTGAATTTGTTGGCTGTATACCATTGACATCCGTGTATATACAATACAATTAGAAAGACAAACAAGTTCGATATATCAAAAGTAAAAGTTGTATAGAGTAAGATTTTGCCTAGTATCTCTCTCGGCTAATTGAATACAGATGAATGGAATACCTTTTGATAGGGCCTGTCCTTAACCCCAAAATCAATGGCTCAGATTCAATATTTCCATCCAACCGAATCTATATACATCTATATATGTATATTTATATATATATATATATATATATATAAAGAAATATATGCACCTTTTTAAATGTGATCTTATAACATGAAAACCATTAAGGTTTTTTAAAATGATATGCAATCTCTTGACCAATCCTATAATTGTAGTTGCCTCTAAATCAACTTTTCGCATTGTTGATAAAAAAAATTTACTTTTGCTAGAGAATGTCGAATCTTTTATTTACACTCGAATTTATTTATATAGATTTGAAAGTAATATTTAATCTATTTATAGAGACATTCATAGTTACAAAATTTTAATCCTTTATTATGACTTGTTTTTAGTGTATATAAAAGTTATAATAAAAGATTGTTAGTATTACCAAATTTTAATCATTTAATGTCATTTTAAACCCTTGATTGTTTTACCCTTATCCATGGCTATGTTAGAGAACTCCATTAATTGTTTTAAAACGATTCCGTTTGGGTTTGTAACATTAAAAAATGATATATAAATGTATACATTATTACAATTAACTAAAACGATACGAGTCTATTACTTCAATACAATATCAAACCTTTTTTTGCTTTCTAAAAAAAAAAAATCAAACCTTCAAAATCTACATACGTATTGTGTGATAAAAGAATTATGTAACTTTCGCATGATATAGTTTTACTAGCAGTTGCAGCATTTTTACATGCCATTAACCTTTAAAATTGTATAGAATCTCTCTAGAAAAAGGTGTTCTTTCTAAATTTAAAAATGACTTATTTTTTGCAGTAAAATTAAAATGAAATATTGGAGGATACCAAAATACTAAATAATATATGAATACTCATTTATAAATATCAAAATATAGTATAATACAATTATATTTGGTGACATGCATTTTTGGGTGAAATTTGTGCGTTACAAGAATTAGATTTTATTAAAACAATGTTTTCTATTTTTTTATTTTAAAAATAATTAGAAACAAGAATGCACTAGAGTTTTCACTAACAAAAGCAAAGATGAAGCCCATTTGGGGTTGTAATTAAATTTTTGAATATTGGCTTTGTGTTGAATTATGTATAGATGATAATTAAGTGGTATCTAATTCTAAAGCTACTTTAATATGATAGAAAATTTTCAAGAATAAGAGTTAATATTGTTAGTACAGGATTTCAAACAAAATCATCTCCAACATATGAAGTGGCAAAAAAATAAACCAGCATATATTTTGGCAAATCACGCCAAAGGAACTGATAATTTTGTAACTTAAATAGAAGAAAATCCACCTATTATTAAATCTATTGTGATTTAAGACGTTTTGTATTTATCTTTTTCATGAATAAAGTTACCGTACTTCTCATTAAAAAAAAAAAAAAAAAAACAAAAAACAATATGAGAAAAGGACACAAACACACTTTGCCAGTTTATTGTCTTTTGTGTATATTTAGGTTGCGGATTTTATTATCTTTAAAAGTTAATTTAAAATTGATGTATGCTAATCAAAAGTTGTGGAATTGCAAGATATTATATATTATGGTTTTAAAACTTATAAACTTGGATGACAAGACTAGAATGTGCATTTTCATTAATGAAACAACATAATGAAAATTAAAAAGGAAAAGACATTTTTGCGTATGTGACAATTGATAGGCCAATTTGGACAACCAATTTGTTTTAAGATAAGACTTTGAAAATCGAAAGACAACGTCTAATCATCTACAATAAATTTAAGATTTTCATAAGAACCGTAAATTTCAACAATAAGTATTGCTTTTCTAGCAAAATTTCAAGAAAAGAATTTGATGTTGACGATCACAACAGAGGCTGGTCTTTTACGAGTAGCCAAAAGGATCCGAGTAACACATATTTACTCTTGATGAGAAAACTAAAAGAATGAAGCTACCTTATTGTTTCCTTAAGCCCATTCCACCACTAGACTTGTTTACACCAAGCACCTTAAGATGGGCAATCCTGCTAGATCTCATTTTGAAGGCAGGTCCCCGTTCAAATTTAAGTTAAGAGAGGGGTGTGTATAGTTGGGCTGAGAAATCATAAACCAAAACTTATCCATATGTAGGAACCAACTCAACCCACATGAATCAGATTGGATCAACAAGTTGGACTTAAATGCATCAAGCCTTGTAAAAAGAAATGAGTTTTCACTTTTCATCAATTATTTAAAAAAAATAATTTAATCATAATGTACATAATATGCTTGAATTATATTCCAAATCCATATAAAATAATTCTCAAAATACCAAAATAAATATTGTTTGTTATTTTTTCTATTTAGAAAATATTGTTTCACACTCATTATTATACACTCTGTATCCATATTTAAAACATGAAATAGGTGATGTGTACGGATAATGTATACTTAATAGTGTGAGAGAATCAATGTCATTTTCTATTATTATCTACTGAGCCATGGCTCTATGACAAAACCGAGTAACAAGAATTCAAGTGGTGCCCAATAGATACTCATTTAATGATTTTATTAAGAGATCTAAGGATACAATGATGCTTTTTTCTAGCTAAAAAGAAAAACAAAACCAAACTTCTATGTTATGTATTGGGCCTTGTGACACACTTATTATGCTGTATTTAAACCATGAAGATTTCTATTCTAGCTTCACCGGTGATTCATTCAATCTGCTCCATTAACAAATTAATGCCCATCTGGGTCACTTGGGCCAGAAGTCTTGATTCCCCAGAGGTTAAGAACTTCAACAAAATAATGATCCGTCCTTGCTTGGCTTGGACTCATGGGCTTCATCATGGCATGGTGGTGGTGGTGATGATGATTTGGTGTGTGCAAATTGCGGGCTTGTATGGTAGAGAATACCAAAGCGAAGCCTATGAGAAGAACTAGGACTAGGAAACGGCAAGCTTTGAGTTCTCTAGCCATGAAATGTAGTATTTCTTTTGTTGATAGATAAATTGCGATTTGGGATGTGAAGTTGGGTTGTAATGTTTGGTATTTATAGGGAGAGATGATAACTCGTAAATTTGTCTGTATTAATGGGAAACCATTGCTTTGAATGGAATTGGAGGAAATGTACGATTCAATTTTCAAACATTTGAGGGAATGTATCTATGCTATGTTGGAAGCATGCAAGGAAACTCACAGGGAGAAAAAGAGAGGGGTTAAACAATTGTGGTGGAAACTTGGGGTGCAATGAATAAGTCTGATTTTTGAAGAGTGAATGAACAATTGACTGAATTGAGGTGGAAAGTTAGGCATATCTTGAAGGAGTAATACAGGAGGACACAAAACGTTTCACAATACTTTTCACAATAGTTGACATAACAAGTTATGATTGCAATAATATCATTTTCACATAAGTGTACTGTTGACACCATTTTTATTACTACTAGTGATTATGTTGTGCCGCCTCAAAAGAGTGAGAAAGCTAAGACCGGATAATTTGGAATTTAGACCGCACATGTTACATGTTTCAAACCAGGTAACTTGTAGAGTCAATGCTACTAACTTTGCATTTTTTTTTCCGTGCTTCTGTGTGTCTTTTAGTATCAAGTCAATATCGAAAACTGCTCTAACAACTAACAAGATGTTGATTGCCCAAAGAATAGGCGTCAATGTGTCGTCATTATTTTTTTTTTCTTTGCTAAGATTAAGTGTCAAAACTGTTAGGTTATGTTTGACAATTGCTTTTTTTCCCCCATTTTTCTATTTTCAAGAACAGGCTTCTTTTTTTGGAATATATGTAAGATTTGATAGCTATAATGAGGCCACAAGAAAAGGTAGACTTGGATGTTTTGGAAACATCAGAAGATGCCAACTAATTGAATTATAAGATTCTTAACAATTATATATATATATATATATATATATATATATATATTGTGGTAAAATTAACAATTATATTTTAATGTTAACATCATATAATGCTATTAATTTCTTTATAAAATAGGGACCAAAACACTTTGCCAACTTATGTATTCATCCTACATATTTGTTTGCTGAATTTTTCATCTTACATATGCTTTGTGTATTTTCCGGATTATTAATTTTATTATCTTACAAAAAAAAAAAAAGATATCAAAATTGATAGGCACAAAAGACAATCAAAACAATACCTAATATTCTCTTTTAATGAGAGAATATATAATTTCCAATACATACACAATATTAATAAATGGCTAATGGTAGAATATTTAATTTATTATAAAAGCACAATCAAAATAATACATAATAATAATTATTGTAATTATCAAATTTCATATTTAGACAAAAGAAAATATTATAGTTGTATTATCGGGCATTGCACCAATTATTGACTAGTTTTATTAACAATGCCACAAATACGCTTTCCCAGCTTATTGCCTTTGTGTATGTCCAGAACTCCAGATTACTAATTATAATATCTATAGAAAATAATTTGACATTAAAATTGACAAACACAAATGCTAGCCAAGAAAGTTGCGGAATTACAAGATGTCATATTTTATGATTTTAAAACTTATATTTGGAGGATCCGAAAGTAAAATTACTCCCAAATTGTAAGGTATGCGATTTTTGTTTTACCAACTACAATTTACATTTGCCATGATGAAACAACATCATGAAATTAAGAAGGGTTGGAAAAATTGTTGCAGTAGTACATGTACATCTTTGCATATGTGGAAATTGATCAGGCCAATTTGTACTACCAATTTGTTTTTAAGAAAAGCCTTCGAAAGATAACGTGTAGTAATCTACCATAGAATCAAGATTTTCATGAGACCTGTAAATTTTCAACAATAAGTACTGATTTTCTTTTCTTTCTTTTTTTGAGAAAGATAAGTACTGATTTTCTAAAGAATGAAGCTACCTTGTCGTTTCCTTCAGCCCATTCCACCACTGGACTTGTTTACACCAAGCACCTTAATTAGGATGGACTAGCCTGCTACGCCTTAAGAAACTTTTTTTGACTATATTATTATAATCCATATAATATACCTAAATTACATTCAAAATTTTCAAATCCATAAAAAATAATTCTCAAAATACCAATATAAATCCAACTTTAAAAAATTGTGGCAAATTAACTTATCTATATTACCGGGTTGGTCTGGTTATATTGATTGAAACAAAAAATAAAAACTATTAACACAAATTCAACCCAACTTGAACCAAAAAAAAAAAAAAAAAAAATCAATCAATCCACCAACCCATGAAGATCCAACAAGGGGTACTGTCGGGTTAGGTTGAGTTGGGTTAAGCCTATTTCATTAAGTTACTGAGTTTGATGCACACTCCTAGCTGGTGCCTAGTAGTGAAGTTTTCCCATTTGGATTAGCTATTGGTGTTTAAAAAATAGTCACTTCAATGTTTTGAAAATGGGCTATACCCAAGGTTGTTAAAATCGGGATCCTATGTAAGATTGTGGGAGGTAGGTAGGATCATGGATCGTAAATCGTAAGATCTTACCTATTTTCAGATTTTAAGCAAAAAAACTATTGATAGTGACTTTGTATGATATATAATCACTTAAAATATGAATCCATCCATTAAAAAAAAAAAAAATTGCATCATAAAATGTAATTTGCACCCACTACATCATTCTTATATCATTCTAACGAAACAAAATATATTTAACTTTTGACATAATGTATCTAAAAAGTTCTATACATGTTTAATTAGCAACTAAGTACCAAAATATTATCTACACATATGAAAAATGTTTTCCAAATTCTAAGTTCCAAATCCAAAATAAGTTAGGTTAGTTAGCATATAAAAACTAGCTAATTACAGATTTATAATATGTAATCAAAAAGAGAATTCTTAATCTAAGGTAAACTAGCCAATTACAAATATGAAATCCAAAAGAGAATTCTCATTCTAAAGTTCTTCTAATCTAATCAATGTCATTGTCATATCCCGTTTCATCGTCTATATCCTTCCTAGCATCAACTTCCAAAACGCTAAACTTAAGTACTATAAGTTCTTTTGAGATTTTATGTTGACATAGGGGTAAATTTGGGACTTCAATTCAGTATTGGGCTTTTGATAACCCATTGGGCTTATGGGTTTAGGTGGATTATCTTACCCAAATGAATCCCCCTTAAAAAATTAAAAAATCAAGCCAAATGGTAGGATCGGTAGAATCCCATACAATCTTACAATCATATATACGATTCTACCATTTTTACGATCCTGTTACGATTTTAAACTTTTTGGTGAGGTGGGATCATAAAATCGTGCGATTTTACGATCCGGATCGCGATTTTGACAACCATGACTATACCTAGTTGGTGAATTTAGAAAAGAGAAGAAAAAAAAAAAGGTTTGTTGCGAAAAATCGTGATCTAAAAACAAATTTTACTTTGACACTTGTGTTTTCGGAAAAGGAATCCATGAGCTGTGATTTGAAGTACCTTTTTCAAATCTTTATTTATAAAAAATTACAAATTTTTTATTTAAAAAAAAACACATAACTTAACTCTAATTTTATCGCGTTATTATTAAATAATTTAAATCCATCAATTTCCTCACAAAATTACATTTAAGGGAGATGAGAAAAAGGCAAAAATGTCAAGATGGTAGGTAGAAAAATAATTGACAAACAAAAGAGGGGGCTAAACATGGGAGAAGATTAGTGGGTTGACCGATAGATATATATATATATATATATATTTATATTATATTTTATATATTTATATTTTTGCTAGGTGATTTTGTGGGGGCTAGAACCCCCGAGCATTAGGACACAATGGTACCTGGGTGCCAATAGGCTATTGAGGCCAATGGCGTGGGTTGACCAATCTAATGTGACCTTGTATGACTCCTCTTGATTGTTACTTTTTATGTTCAAAAAATATTGTTTCATACTCATTCTTGTAAATTTTGCATATAATGTTTATAATTTCATGTAAGATGTACACTTATTTTTATCTCTTAACTGATGTTCATATTTTAAAGATTTTTTTTGGGAAGATGCGCACATTTAAAACATTAAATAAGTAATGTGTGTAGATAATATACACTAATGAGAGTAAGAGAATCGATGTCCTTTTTCTATTATTATCTTCCGATTCCTGTTTTTGATGGCAGAACATCAACAATTCATGGGGTACCCACAAGATCATTTAATAATTATATTTAGAGATCTAAGGATACTATGATACTTTTTTCTAGCCACCCACCCACCACCCCCCCCCCCCAAAAAAAAAAAAAAAAAAAAAAACAAAATCAAACTTCTATGTTTAAGTATTGCGCCTTGTGACACTTATTTATACTGTATTTTACATCATGAAGAGTACCATTTGGAGATCTAGCTTCATCAGTGATTCATTCAGGGTGCTTCATCAACAGATTCATGGCCAACTGGATCGCTAGGGCCGGAATGTTTGAGTCCGAAGAGGTCAAAAGCTTCAACAAAATAATGACCATTCCCTGCTTGGCTTGGACTCAGGGGCTTCATCATGGCATGGTGGTGAAGTTGATGATTTGGTGTATGCAAATCGCGAGCTTGTATGGTAGAGAAAACCAAAGCAAAGCCCAAGAAAAGAACTAGGACAATAAAACGGCAAGCTTGGAGTTCTCTAGCCATGAATGTAGTAGTATTTATCTTTGTTGATAGATATCTTGGGATGTGAAGTTAGGTTGTAATGTTTGGTATATTTATAGTGAGAGATGGTAACTCTTAGATTTGTCAGGTGGTAATGGGAAAATAATGCTTTGAATGGAATCGGAGAAAATGTATGATTCAAATTTTAAACGTTTGATGGACTAATGAGTCTATGCTAGGAAGCGTGCAAGGAAACTAAAGAGGGAGAAAAAAGAGATAGGTTAAACGATTGGGGTTGAAACTTGGGGAACAATGAACAATTTTCATTTTTGAAGAGTGAACAATTGAGGTGGAATGTTAAGGCTTATCTAAGACTAAGAGTAAACTTGGGATGAGCTCCAATCAGTTCAACCGGTAAAGTCTTTTGTAATAGAAGATATAAGGTTTCAATTTTGCTTATATAAAAAATCAATTGGTATCTTAACTTAATAATAAATATCAATTATCATGAAGTATACGCTATAAGTTGAGAATCTTGAGATGCTACAATATCTATAAATAAATTTTAACAAAAAAGTGTAAGTTTAGATATATAAAATTTCTAACAATTTTTTTCACAACTATTAATGTTGCAAATTATAATTAAAATAATATTGTTATTTTTACATTAGTTCACTATTAATGCCACTTTATTAGTATTTGTACTATAGAATAAGAAAAACCAATACCGGATAATTAAAATAATTTAGATTCCCATCTTTGAACCAAAATTTTTTGGTGCATATGCTTCAAGTTTCAGTGTAGGGTTGTGTTTGGCATGGCTAAAAAAAACCAGCTTATTTTACTATTTAACTTATTTTTGCTACTATTTATGGGTCTCACTGCACTTGTTGGTACTGTTCATGGGTCTTACTATACTATTTTAGCTAACTTTTACCTTTATCTATAGTACTTTCACTAAAAAAAGTTTTTAGTTTCAACTAAATAAGGGTCTGTTTGGGATTTATTTTGCTGAAATTGTAAATTTTTTACTGAAAGTACTATACATAAAGATAAAAGTTAGTTGAAATAGTATAGTGAGATCCATGAATAGTACCAAAAAGTGTAGTGAGACTCATAAATAGTAGCAAAAATAAACTAAATAGTAAAATAAGTTGGCAAAAATGATTTTTACCAAAGAGACACTAACTTAGGTGTGGAAAAAGTCAATAGCTTTGTTAAAAAAAAAAAAAAAAACAATATCAAATCAATATCTAAAGCTACTTTAAGCATCTAACACAATCGATTTTGATTGTCAAAGAATCGTGTCACTATTATTATTATTTTTTAAAGATAAAACCTAGATACAAGACCTTAGGTGTTATTCCTTAGGTTCTTTTCTTAAAATTTAGCTATATGATTTTTTCTCATGGAATGGAAATGTGTTTTTGTTAAGTAATTACATAACTGAATTTTAAAAAGAGAGCTTAAAAAACAGCATCTAAGTACTATATTTAAGGTTTACCCATTTTTCAATATATGTCAAATCTGCAAATGACATCATTTTGAATCTAGGATTGAGATTTGGCACCACTATTAAGTTTTGCCCACTTTTAAGAGGTTAGATTCTAAGTTAAATTTTATACTTTTAATCTTAACTCTTAAAACCTTTTAACTTTTTACCTTTAAAATTTTTGTTTCTAACATCAAAATGCAATTGCACATTGCACTTGGTGGACTTCAAAGTGAAACTACAAAATTTTGCATTTTCTGTAAATCTGCTGTGAAACAAAGCAATGGAATTATACAATAAAAATATAAAATAAACCTACATTGCCAATGGTCATGAAGTAGTTGTGGTCCTGGGGGCAGCTTTACCTTAAGGCCAGGGGGTTCAAATGAACCCCCCTGACCTGGCCATAATGAATTATATATATAAAATTTTCAATAAATCTTTTTTAGCCCTTAAAATAAAATTTTGAACCTCCTAACCTTAAATTTTGTTTAACAGCTGATATAAGTTTGAATATGATCATTTTAATACTACTTTCACAATATTTTTATGATAATTTAATAATAACGGTTAAGTGACAAGTTGTAACTGATTTTTATTAAGACCCACAACTAACATCACTTTTTTCCTACCTTTAACAACTTGCCACATAGGTTTTGTTGTGAAAGTGTTGTATCAATAACACTACTCTTAAAATATTTAACTTTATAAGAAAGAAAAAAAAATGTTTCAAAATTTTGCTCATTTGTTAAAAAAAAAAAAAAAAAAATCCAAGACTTTGGCTTACTTTTCCATTGATAGCAGAAAAAGTTGTTTTTCCCTACACTTTTCTTCTTCATCGACAAAAAAATACACCATTGATACAACCAACAAATCTGTATTTATATCAGTGATTCTTTCCTCATTCTCTCTATCTTTCTTTTTTCCTTCTATGTTTTCTTAGTTTTTCTCTCTATTTGATCAAGTAATTTGATTAATGTTCTATAGATTTCCAAATTCAAAAAGTCTTTTAGTGTTTGCTCCAATTTCAAGAGACTCACCAAGTGTATGATTAAGAAGTCATACATTTCAAAAGTTAAAACTTATATTAGTTACTATTTTTTTTTCTTCATAGTTTCACATTTACCGTTAGTCTGATTTCAAGAGACTGACCACGTGTATTATTAGTTATTTAATTATATTTGTTTATGCATTTAATAGATGTTTTCTTACCGATATTTATACTAAATTATATTTAGAATACTATTTTAGATTATTGTATAATGTATATAATATGGAAGTTGTACATGTAAAAAAAAATTAATTATTATTATTTTTTTATTTGTTCCCATGATAAATTTCTATCTCCACCATTGCCCTCCTAAAAAAAAAATCTGGAGCCACCATTGTGTAGTCCTAAATTTTTTCCAATTAATAGGCCAACATCCACTACTAGTCTGGTTTTAGATAAGCCATTGAATGATGACTTCTATTATATAGAATAATAGAAGTAAGATTCTCTTACAGTTTTTGTAAATTTTCAACAATAAGTACGGAATTTTCAACAAAAGATATTAATGGCAAAGATTAAATAATTGCACATGTTTTATTACTCTTGCTGTTTTTATTGACTGTCTAAATGAAATAACTTCCAAAAAGGAAGACGAAGCCTAGGAAGGCAAAAAATTGACAGAATATCCCCTCAATACTATTGTTTGTATTTCATTTATCAATAGAGCCATTTGTTTGAAATTAATTGAGAAATCTAATGTAATATACTTAATGTATTGTAGGTAAATTTTTCAAAGAAATTAAAAATGCTACTATGATAGCAATACAACACAAAAAGGATTATATATATTTATATATATATATATATATATATATATATATAATAAAAGTATTGCTACATTCATAAGATTTTCACAACAAATATTAGGTGATTGGTTGTTATTGGTTCTAATTTGAATCTATCACTGACATTACTTTTTTCTTTTTCTCACTAATAATAACCAGTAATAACCTATCACTTTGGATTTGTTGTGAAATATTGTGGATATAACATTTCTCATTTTTTAAAGGATTAAAGGAAGAAGAGAGAGAGAGAGAGAGAGAGAGAGAGAGAAGATAAATTGACAATTTTATCATTTTCACAACTCTATCACAATATTCACAACAAATCTTAAGTGGTAGGTTGTTACTAGTTATAATTTGAATCCACCAATAAAATTACTTTTTTCCCTTCCAACAACGAACAATTACAACCTACTATTTAAGATTTATTGTGAAAATGTTGTGAAAATATTATGGACATAATATTTATATTAGTTAAACACATTAGGGGGAGGGGGCATGAAAATATTGTATGGTTGCATGCAAATAGTTTTTGGGAAAAGTATTCCTACATTTAATTTCAGTTTCCTTAGGGATGGCCCTATTCATATTCAAAATTATTCATTCAAACGGTGGATCACTAAAACTATTGGAAGAAACAGGTCTAAGATTAACACTTTTTATAAATTACTTTTGTTTAATTAAAATAAAAAGTAATGCATTAAACTTTTGTTTTCTTTGCGAATAGAGAAGAAAGAGGGGGACCAGTGGACCGCTAGACCAGGAAAATTAACTTGGCTACTCATTTGGGTGCTGAGGAATACTAGAGTACATCATGGACAAATATGGACAGAAATAAAGGTTTGGAGTCTTGGTCTGAGTTTCATAAGAATGTCAAGAATTCATGGCTGCTGTTGTCCTTTCAGCTTTCTATTGTAGCTTGTAAATAAATATTTCTATTTTGTTTGTTTCTTAATAAATCCAACTACCCATGAAAATAAAAATAAAAAACAAAATAAAGCTAACTGGTTCATTTGAGAAAAAAAAAAAAAAAAAAAAAGGGCATTGCAGGGAACTGCAATTTATATATAATTATAGGCCCTGATCAAAGTCTTTTTGGGCATAAAGATATGCAAAAACATTGGTGAAACATTACGCTTTTCTTTAAATTGAAGTAAATCTATACTTACCAGGAGTCTTGTATTGTTATACCTCAATACTTTTTAATCTCTTTTATGAGAAGAATTATGATTCATATCACTCCTCTCATTGTTGTAAATTGTAATTATCAAATTTTTTTAGAAAATCTTAACTAGATTTTTTTTATAGAAGTAATTAAAGGAAAGAGAATGTAAATAAAAACCTTGTAAATGTAAGCCCTAAGTCCATCTCAAAACTCCCAAATGGGAAGACAATGGATATATCTTGAAGCCATATGATCTAATTGAACTTGATGCGCTACATTGGTCTCTCATTCACCTTGAATTTTAGTGAAGTTGTTATTGTATGGCCCAATAGGTTATAGGCTCACAATATTTTATTTGTTGTGAAGTTGTTATTGCATGACCCAACAGGCTATAGGTTCACAATATTTTATTTGTTGCAGAGTACAAAAATATTTGTACAACAATTAGGACCATTTTGTAGTGGTGTTTAAGTATTGGTGTTCAATGATATGAAAACAGTGGTTTTAAATGTGTTGAGAAAATGCATGCTTAAAGTATTTATAATAGAAAAAAATGTGGGGTAACCAAAAGAAAAAAAATACACATGCTTACGGTATTCTAACACTACAGATTCATGTTTCTCATGGCACTACGTCAAAACGCAATAACAGCAATTCATAGGGTATCCAAAAGAAAAAACACGCAATTAATAATTTTATTAAGAGATTTAGGGATACAATGACACTTTTGTAGCAAAAAAGAAAAAAAAAAAAAAAAAAATCAAACTTGTATGTTTCAGAATTGCGCCTTGTGGCACTTATTATGCTGTATTTGAAACCATGAAGACTGGTGTCTGTGTGCATCATTAACAAATTAATGCCCTTCCCCCGGACCACTTGGGCCGCTGGAGGAGGGAGGATGTGGGGTTTGTTTTTGCTTGATTCCCCAGAGGTGAAGAACTTCAACAAAATAATGACCCTGTTTGGCTTGGCTTGGACTCATGGGCTTCATCGTGGCATGGTTATAATTTGGAGCATTCAAATTGCGAGCTTGTATGGTAGAGAATACAATAACAAAGCCCAAGAAAAGGACCAGGAAAACAAAACGGCAAGATTGGAGTTTCCCAGCCATGAATGTCGTATATTATATGTTTATCTTTTGTTGATAGAAAAAATGGGATGTGAAGTTGGGCTGTAAATGTGTGGTATTTATAGGGAGAGATGGTTACTGTATAAATGGAGAAAAAATGGTGCTTCTTTGAATAGTATTGGAGGAAATGTGCGATTCAAATTTCAAGCACTTGGGAATTGGGATTGTGTCTATGTTAGGAAGCATGCAAGGAAACTCATATGGAGAAAGAGAGATGGGTTAAACAATTAGATTGGAAACTTGGGGAGCAATGAACATTTTTTGAGTTTTGAAGAGTGAACTATTGAGGTTGGAAGTTAAGGTCAATCTTGTATAGTGTGAAAGCCATGAACAGGTAATTTGGAATTTAGATTCCCGTCCGCCAGATAGATTTCTTTGACCATATTTTTTTTCGGTGCATATGCTTTGCATTTCTGATCATGTAATGCTTCTAATTTTGATTTTTTTTTTTTTTGGTGCTTCCTTTATATCAAGTACAGATCATGTAGGAGGTTCTAGCTAGCTCAACTAATTAAGGGTCTGTTTAGATACTGCTTATTACTGAAAACTGAAAACACTTTAATAAAATAATTTTTAAATATGTGAATAGTGTCGTGAGATCCAGTTTTAACTAAACATTTGCATTTTTTCGTACTTACAGTTCTCGTGAATTAGTGCACGGGACCCAAAAAAAAAAAAAAAAAAGCCAAACGCAAACTCTTTCATTTTTCAAGATAATCCAAACTCAACCTAAGTCTTTGATTGGTTGAATAAGAGATCTAGGGTTCAATTTTCGCCTACACCAAAAATCAATTGGTGTCTTAGTCTGATGATAAAGAGTACAATCATCGTAAGTGGACGTCATAGATTAAAACTCTATAAATTTCAAAAAATAAGGATCATTATTGTTTATTTTCTTTCTTTGCTATGAATAGGTGTCAACATTTTGAGTAAATTACTGATTTCAGATTATATTTCCATGTTAACATGGAAATTACTATTAACCATGTTGGCAATTGATCAACCAATTTGACTACTAATCTTTTTTAAGATAAGCCATTGAAAGATAACATATGCCGTAGAAGTAAGATTTTCACTAGGTTTTTATAAAGAAAAATGATATGTCTACAACATTTTTATAACAAATTCTAAGTGACAAATTGTTTCTGGTTATTATTGTTAGGGCAAAAAAGTAATCTTATTATTAGTTTTAAATTTGAACCAATAACAACTAACCACCTGTAATTTGTTGTAAAAATGTTATAGACATAGCACCTCTCGTAAAGAGATTTTCAACTACCTAAACAGCACATGGTTTATTACTCTTGCTGTTTTAACTTTTTATGGGCCGTCTAAAAGATTGAAATTAATTTCCTCAAAGTGTAAAAAGAAAGGGGAAGTCAAGGAGGAAAAAATCTGAAAGAATATCCACCCAATAAGTGATATTCGATATAAATGAAAATTAAACCCTCAGAGCCACCACCTCTTTTTTTTTCCGGATAAAGGAAGAAGTTAGTTTTTTCATTTTATATATATATATATATATATATATATATATATATATATATATATATATATATAAAGAGAAAATAGTTTTTGGTACAGGAATTCCTATTTTTAAATTTAGTTTCTTAAGGGAAAGCCCTATTCATCATCAAATTATTCATTCAATTGATGGATCACTAAAAATATTGGAAGAAACAGGTTTAATATAAAACACTATTGTTGTAGTTATAATTAAAAGTATTGCATAGGATTTTTTTTTTTAATTTTTATTTGGTGAATAAGTAGGAGATTTTATTGAGAAGAAACTTGACTAGTGGCTATCGCATTTGGCTGCTGAGGAATACTAGTTGTACTTTAACTATCACCTGGTCCACCACAAGTAGAAGTAGGTCTAGATTGTTCTTTAAAAAAGGATGAAGAGGAATAATGTCAAAATTGATCTACCATGCACTTCAGTGTATATGAGAATATGTAAATTATTATTCAATAGATAAAAGAGATTACAAAGTTATGTTGTTTTAATATTATGATTTATGAGAATCAACATGTTCTACCATATATCTACTTGTAGACAACTTATTTCGCTTCTCAATTTTGGTACATATCCTTTTTATTTATGGTTTATTTTTTCATCATGTCATTCTCCAGCCCTATTTTAGTAAGTGCTCTATTTCAAAATCTCATTTCATTTCTGGTTCAAATCTCATGGTTTTATTTAAACCAACTAACTATTTTATGAAGAATCCACTTTTCTCTATTTTTGTCCAATTTTGAAATTTTAATGATTAAAAATTTTATAATTAAAAAAAAAAAAACAGAAAAATAAGTGTTGTGAGGAGTGCACTGTCCTACAGTGTACTAAGCTTTCCTTCCTCATTCGAACCCTCACTAAGTTATAAACTTTTGTGTGAATATGCTGTGTTTATAACTGTGCTCTAGATGTTTTTCTTTTTTTTTTTTTTTTTTTTTTTTTTTTTTGGAGAAATAAACTGTGCTCTAGATGTTAATAATAATTTGGGATGAGCTGTGGGCCCATGTAGACCAACCTCCACTACTTTATATGTTTTAATTTAAAGAATAAAGACTATCTCACTACAGGTTGTATTGAAAAATCTCATTGAAAACCGTTTGCCTTGGTCATGTTGGGAACTAAAAAGATTTATTCCATCTTATTCATAAACCAGCTGGACAATTTCCCTTAATTTTAGAGTAGAGATTAATTAATTAATTAAGAAAGTAATTAATTTTCTTTTGTACGCTAATTAAATGTGTTTTTAATTTGTTCATTATCTTCAATGAGCCATGTAATTATTCTCTCTCTCTCTCTCTCACTTAATTTAATTTATAATATATTATAGGGTAATGTTAACGGATATCCTTAAGACAATTAAATAAACTATATTAGAAAATTTTTGATACCACTTTCATGGAAAATATAAAAAGCTATAAAAAAAACATAATTGTTTTATCATTCTCCCATTAAATTTTTCTAAAAATGGTTCCCAAACCAATGCCCTTAGGGCATCCATTAACATTTTCCTATATTATAAAGTGTGTTATTGATTGATAAGTGTGTATACACAAAATGTTTGGGGGTTTAAGGAAAAAATGTTCGAGTTATAAGATTAGCAACATATTGTAACTATCTAAAAAATATATAATTTTTTTAAAGAGAAAATGCTTAGTTAGGAGTATTTGATTATTCCTAAATCAACAACCAAAAAAAAAAAAAAAAAAAAAGATTATTCCTAAATCACAATAATCATCCAAAAAAGATCACCTAGCAAGTAATAATATATGTTTTTACTTGACCTTTCAAAATATCATTCAAAGAGACCAAATTACTCACAAGATCCAGCAGTGATCCCCCAAATGTAATAAATAAATAAAAAATGAAAAAAAGAAAAGAAAAAAGAAGAAGAGAAGACAAGCTGTTATTGTGCAACCCAACCGACTATATATATCCCACTATATTTTATTTGTTTTGCATTCATATTACTTATATTGCACATCAATTTGTTCAACACTTATACTTCCACAGCACTCTGTTCCCCAAACGCTAACACTGCCAATTCATGTTTCTCATGGCACTACGTCAAAACCTGGTAACAACAATTCATAGAGTACCCAAAAGAACAAACATGCAGTTAATTATTTTATTAAGAGATCTAAGGAAACAGTGAATTACAAAATCAAAAAAAAAAAGGGGAAAAAGAAAACTACAAAATCAAACTTCTATGTTGAAGTACTGCATGCGCCTTGTGACACTCTTCATTGTGCTGTATTTAAGCCATGAGGGGCACTATTTGGAGATCTAGTTTCATCGGAGTTAGTGTGAATCATCAAAAACTTATGGCCTATTTGGAAGTTAAAAAAAGGAGGGGGAGTAAAGTAGAGGGAGAGAGAGTAATTCAATTACCTTGTTTGGAAGTTTTTTAAGGAAGAAGGGGGAGGGATTTGGAGGAGTTTCAACTACCTCTAACCCTTCATTTTTAATTCCTCCTGTGGGGACACAGGCCCAAATATATATTGGGCTTTGGGTCTTGTCCGAGGAGGTACAGCGGTCCGAGAATAGATCAACAAAGAGGAGGGAATAAGACCAAGAACTTCACGAGTAGGCTATGGCTGTAAAGGCCGAGAGAGGTAGGCCGAGGAACAGACCTCTCCTCGATTAAACCTGCTCGTGATAAGAATATGCATTATGAACGTACGAGACAAAATGGGAGCTAGGAAATATCCAAGAAAAAGTAGCTACCACTGCATTGAATACAATGCGCTTAACTCTCTGGCCGCATTTATGTAGAGAAGACTCCTGAATAGTACTGCCTTGATCGTCCCAACTCACAGAGGACTTGTGAGGGTGTCCGATGGGACAAGCACTCAAGTAATGGTTTGGACGACCGACAAGTGGAGGGCCAAGATCATTCAAAGGGAGATATATAATGCAAAAGACCCCTGATGTAAAAAAGGTTGGGAGATGAAGAGAAAAATGCTCAGCAATCAAGAATTGAACTTGTAATCACATTTGAGAATCAAAATATAAAAATTGATCTCCTTGGACTAAGCCGAGGACGATTTTCTTTAGTTTAAACTTGTCTATCTTCATTTTTTTGTCATCAAACCTACATTACCTGTTGTCCGATTCATTAAAACCCGAGTTTTCCAACTCACTCTCTACAAATTCATTGTATTGACCCTTTAGGTAAGAGACTCAAATCTGGTCCTTACACCTCCAAATTGGAGAAATTTGGAGGGAGAGTAGAGTAGATAAATTATTGATCAAATGAATTCCCTAATTTACCCTTTCTAAAATAACAAAATTATAAACTGATTATATAAAATAAATTCACATTTTTTTTCTCGAGAAAATAATGTTTGAAATTTTTTTTCTCAACCCGCACTTTCTAGAAAACCAAATGAGCGGTGAACTTCGTAGTCCTCGTCGGAATCACCAAAGACATTCCCCGACTAGCTCACGAATGAGGCTCTCTCCATGGTGGACTTGTCGTAAATGAAAAGCCACGACTTCTTCTTCATGTGGCCGGCGAAGATCGTGGTGAACCAAGATAGAGAAGAGAAGCAGCAGAAGTCGTAGTAGTAGTAGCAGCCGAGGGCTCGCGAGTTGAAACCGTAGGATCCGATTCCAATTTCTGGATCCGGACTGAACAAATTCAAAAGCAACAAGAACCTACGCTTCTTCTTCCAATACGACCCACTATAATATTTTGTTGATTTTTTCAATAAACAAACAAACCAAACATTTTTTTTCTTATTTTAATTATTATCAATTAAGGATTTTTTTTTTTTGATATGAAGGATGGTTTTTTTTTAGTATAATAAAAAAACTGAAAAAAAATATTTAATCATAAACCAATGTTGATTATTTAATCCACATCAGAAAAAAAAAATTATCAAAAAAATTATTGTATGCTATAGTCATAATTATTTAATCTAACAAATTAATCATAGACCAATGTTACAAGTCCATTTTCGAATAGGGGTAAATTTGTCTATTTAAATCATTACCGATCTCCTTTGCATCCTAGTTTTTTAAACATCCAAACAAGAGGAAGGGCTAATTACTCCATTTCCCCTTACTAATTTTAAAAAATCTAAATAAGGTGGAGCATAACTATTCCCCTCTACTCTCCTCCCCACTACTCTCCTCCCTTCTACTCCCTTTCTAAACTTCTGAATAGGTCATTAATGCCCTTCACCATCGCTTGGACCAGAATGCTTGCGTCCCCAGAGGTCGAGAACTTTAGCAAAATAATGATCCGTCCCTGCTAATTGGCTTGGACTCAATGGTTTCATCATTGCACGGTGGTGATGGTGATGATTTGGTGCATGCAAAGTGCGTGCTTGTATGGTAGAGAACACCATAACAAAGCCCAAGAAAAGGACTAGGACAATAAAACGGCAAACTTGGAGTTCTCTAGCCATGAATGTATATACTATATAGTAGTATTTATCTTTGTTCATAGATAAATGAGGATGTGAAGTTGGGCTGAAAAGTTTGGTAATTATAGAAAGAGATGGTAACTGTTATTAATTTGGAGGAAATGTACAATGCAAATTTCAAACACTTAATGGATTGTGTCTTTGTAAGGAAGCGTGCAAGGAAACTCATATGGAAAAAAAGAGATGTAAAACATTTGGGTTGGAAACTTGGGTTGCAATGAACACATTTGAGTTTTGAAGAGTTAATAAAAGTTAGCTTATTACCACAACAATTTTCACAATTTTGGTCACAATTTGTCTATGTGACGAGTTGTAAGCGGTGAAAAAAAAATGTAGGTTCATAATTTCATCACTTACAAGTCACCATGTGGAGAAGTTGTGCAAATGGTGGGTGTGCCAAACTTACTCTGAACAATTGAGGCCGGAAGCTATATATAACTTATAAGGTCAATCTTGTAGAGTGAGAAAGTCAATAACCCGTAATTTTGAATTTGAAAACTCGTCCACATGGTTTTCTTTGACCATATTTTTTTCGATGCATATGCTTCATTTTTCAGAACAATGTAATGCGTGCTTGAAACTTTGCATTTTTTCGAGCTTCCTAATGTCTCGGTTTATATACAGTCAGTCTAAGTACATGTTAATTGTCAAAGAATACGTGTTATTGTTGTTTTTTTTTCTTCATTTGCTAAGAATAGGTGTCAAATTTGTCAGTAAATAACTGTTTTTTGGATTATATGTATTTTATTTTAACATGGCAAAATGCTATAAATTACTTTATTACCAAGGGACAAACACACTTACCCAGCTTACATCTTCATCCTATTTATATATTGTGTATTGTCTGGATTATTGATTTTATTAAAAAATATATATTAATTTGGAATCAAAATTGACAGACACAATAGACAAGCAAATTAGAATGGTTTTCACCCTTATACTTGGAGGACCTCAAAGTGATAATAATACAAGATTTTGCATTTTCTGTATTGATACAAAACCATGATATTATACAATAGCAGGGAAAAAAAAAAGAATAAGAAAAAGAAAAAAAGAAAACTGTTGGCAGTTGATTTGCCAATTTCCACTACTAATCTGTTTTGAGGTAAGCCATTGAAAGATAACATATATAGTAGAAGTAAGATTTTCATGAAGCGCTTCTGTAAATATTCAACAATAAGTACGGATTCTCCAACAAATTTTCAACCATAGAAAATGTTGGCAACGATCACAACTGGGCCGATCTATGTAATTATTTGAATATATATATATATATATATATATATATATTATATATATTGAGACAAGTTATTTGAATCTCTTGTATGGTTACATGTAAATAGTTTTTGATACAACTGTGCAAGTATTCCTATATTGAAATTTGGTTTCTTTAGTCTCGGCCCTTCATATTCAAATTATTCATCAACTGTCGATCACTAAATAAATTGGAAGAAACAAATTCAGCAAAAAAATTTGGAAGAAACAGGCTTTTATATATATATATATATATATATAACACTAATAAATTACTATTGATAAAACTAAATTTGTCAGTTGATAGGTTCGTCCCGATGGAATCCGATGTGAATGAGTCTAAGACTTGCAAAAGAATAACAATGATGTTTCTGTCCTTCTAGTCACCAGTGTGGTGTCCACAATGAGCCTCTGATGATAAAGTTAGACATTGAGAATGAATGTATTAGAACTAAGAATGTATTTCTGTATGTATGGATGTGAATGAATGTATCTATGTACCTATTCGTATGAATGTATATCAACGTACCTATGCTTAGGTTCTAAGGTGGTTTATATAGATCTCTGACTTCTCTAACTGTTAGATGCCTTCAATGGTGGTCTTAATGGCTCTTGTAACGCCTCTAGTGGCTTTATGATGTTTATCTTGCTAATGGGCATGTATATCCATGCGTCCATTGATAACGGCTCATGCATTAAATGCGTATTTATGGTGCTTTGGTTGTCTAACGACACTTGCTTTGGCCTTCCAACCTCATTTGGTCATCCAAAGGCTTCTCTGGCCTAAGGGAATTTCTTGAGTCATCAACTATTGTGTTAGTTATAAATTATAATAAAAAAGTATTGCATATAATTTATTTGGTGAATAAGAGATTTTATTGACAAGTAAGAGGGTGGGGGACGAGGACCAAAGGACCCTAGAGTCCTAGACTATGGTTCGCATTTGGCTGATGAGGAACACTATAGTGTATCAACCATCAAGAACAAGGAGAATATAGTTGAAGCATTAAATGAGGATGTAAAGGCTTGGAGTCTCGGACAGAGTTTCGTATGAATGTCAAGAATTCATTGCCGCCATCGTCCATATGAATGTAGTAGTATTTATCTTTGTTGATAGATATCTTGGGATGTGAAGTTAGGTTGTAACGTTTGGTATATTTATAGTGAGAGATGGTAACTCTTAGATTTGTCAGATGGTAATGGGAAAATAATGCTTTGAATGGAATCAGAGAAAATGTATGATTCAATTTTTAAACTTTTGATGGACTAATGAGCCTATGCTAGGAAGCGTGCAAGGAAACTAAAGAGGGAGAAAAAAGAGATAGGTTAAACGTTTGGGGTTGAAACTTGGGGAACAACGAACAATTTTCATTTTTGAAGAGTGAACAATTGAGGTGGAATGTTAAGGCTTATCTAAGACTAAGAGTAAACTTGGGATGAGCTCCAATTAGCTCAACTGGTAAAATTTTTTGTAATAAAAGATATAAGGTTTCAATCCTACTTATATAAAAAATCGATTGGTATCTTAGCTTAATAATAAATATCAATTATCATGAAATATATGCTATAAGTTGAGAATCTTGAGATGCTATAATATCTATAAATAAATTTTAACAAAAAAGTGTAAGTTTAGATATATAAAATTTCTCACAATTTTTTTTACAACTATTAATGTTGCAAATTATAATTAAAATAATACTGTTATTTTTACATTAGTTCACTATTAATGCCACTTTATTAGTATTCATACTATAGAATAAGAAAAACCAATACCGGATAATTAAAATAATTTAGATTCCCATCTTTGACCGAAAAATTTTCGGTGCATATGCTTCAAGTTTCAGAGTAGGGTTGTGTTTGGCATGGCTAAAAAAAGCCAGCTTATTTTACTATTTAACTTATTTTTGCTACTATTTATTGGTCCCATTGCACTTTTTGGTACTATTCATGAGTCCTACAATACTATTTCAGCTAACTTTTACCTTTATCTACAAGACTTTTAATAAAAAGTTTTCAATTTTAACTAAATAAAAATCTGTTTGGAATCCGCTTATTTTACTTTTATAGTACTTTCAATATTATTTTAGCTACTTTTTTCCTACTTTTAACAACTTGCCACATAGGTTTTGTTGTGAAAGTGTTGTGTCAATAGCATTATTCTTAAAATATTTAACTTTATAAGAAAGAAAAAAAATGTTTCAAATTTTTGCTCATTTGTTAAAAAAAAAAAAAAAAAAAAAATCTAAGACTTTGGCTTACTTTTCCATTGATAGCAGAAAAAGTTGTTTTTCCCTACACTTTTCTTCTTCATCAACAAAAAAATACACCATTGTTACAACCAACAGATTTGTATCTATATCTGTGATTCTTTCCTAATTCTCTCTATCTTTCTTTTTTCCTTCTATGTTTTCTTTGTTTTTCTCTCTATTTGATTAAGTAATTTGATTAATGCTCTATAGATTTCCAAATTCAAAAAGTCTTTAGTGCTTGCTTCAATTTCAAGAGATCGACAACATGTATGATTAAAAAGTCATACATTTTAAAAGTTAAAACTTATATCAATTACTATTTTTTTCTTCTTAGTTTCACATTTACCGTTAGTCTGACTCCAAGAGACTAACCACGTGTATTATTAGTTATTTAATTATATTTGTTTATGCATTTAATAGTTGTTTTATTACCGATATTTATACTAAATTATATTTAGAATACTATTATAGATTATTGTATAATGTATATAATATGGAAGTTGTGCATGTAAAAAAAAATTAATAATTATTTTTTTTATTTGTTCTCATGATAAATTTCTAGCTCCATCATTGTCCCCCTAAAAAAAAAATTATGTAGCCGCCACTGTGTAGTCCTAAATTTTTTCCAATTAATAGGCCAATATCCACTACTAGTCTGTTTTTAGATAAGCCATTGAATGATGACTTCTACTATATAGAATAACAGAAGTAAGAATCTCTTACAGCTTTTGTAAATTTTCAACAAAAGATATTAATGGCAAAGATTAAAAAATTGCACATGTTTTATTACTCTTGCTGTTTTTATTGACTGTCTAAATGAAATAACTACCAAAAAGGAAGACGAAGCCTAGGAAGGCAAAAAATTGACAGAATATCCCCTCAATACTATTGTTTGTATTTCATTTATCAATAGAGCCATTTGTTTGAAATTAATTGAGAAATCTAATGTAATATACTTAATGTATTGTAGGTAAAATTTTCAAAGAAATTAAAAATGCTCCTATGATAGCAATACAACACAAAAAGGATTTTATATATATATATATATTAAAAGGATTGCTACATCCACAAGATTTTCATAACAAATATTAGGTGATTGGTTGTACACTCATCCTTAGGCCAAAAGCTTATAAGGCATGAGTGGGAGGTGTCTCTCCCCGATGTGGGATTGAATAAATCCTTGAGGACTAAGGCTCAACATCATTTTCGAAGAGGACAATACTTGATTGGGGGCCGAGACGAAAGTCCTCTCACACACACACACACACACACACACACACATATATATATATATATATATAGAGAGAGAGAGAGAGAGAGAGAGAGAGAGAGAGAGAGAGAGAGAGAGAGAGAGAGAGAGAGGATAAACTAACAATTTTATCATTTTCACAACTCTATCACAGTATTCACAACAAATCTTAGGTGGTAGTTTGTTACTAGTTCTAATTTGATTCTACCAATGAAATTACTTTTTTTCCCTTCCAATAACAAACAATTACAACCTAATATTTAAGATTTAATGTGAAAATTTTGTGAAAATGTTATGGACATGATAGTTCTCTTAGCTTTAACACATTAGGGGGAGAGGGCATGAAAATATTGTATGGTTGCATGCAAATAGTTTTTGGAAAAAGTATTCCTACATTTAATTTCAGTTTCCTTAGGGATGGCCCTATTCATATTCAAAATTATTCATTCAAACGGTGGATCACTAAAACTATTGGAAGAAACAGGTCTAAGATTAACACTTTTTATAAATTACTTTTGTTGAATTAAAATAAAAAGTAATGCATAAAACTTTTGTTTTCTTTGCGAATAGAGAAGAAACAGGGGGACCAGTGGACCGCTAGACCAGGAAAATTAACTTGGCTACTCATTTGGGTGCTGAGGAATATTAGAGTACATCAAGGACAAATATGGACAGAAATAAAGGCTTGGAGTCTCGGTCTGAGTTTCATAAAAATGTCAAGAATTCATGGCTGCTGTTGCCCTTTCAGCTTTCTATTGTAGCTTGTAAATAAGTATTTTTATTTTGTTTGTTTCTTAATAAATCCAACTACCCAAGAAAATAAAAATAAAAAACAAAATAAAGCTAACTGGTTCATTTGAGAAAAAAAAAAAAAAAAAAAAAAAAAAACAAAAAAGGCATTGCAGGGAACTACGATTTATATATTTATAGGCCTAGAAATGTGCCCTGATAAAAGTTTTTTTGGGCATAAAGATATGCAAAAACATTGGTGAAACATTACGCTTTTCTTTATATTAAAGTAAATCTATACTTACCAAGAGTCTTGTATTGTTATACCTCAATACTGTTTAATCTCTTTTATGAGAAGAATTATGATTCATATCACTCTTCTCTCATTGTTGTAAATTGTAATTGTCAAATTTTTTTAGAGAATCTTAACTTGAATTTTTTTTTTTTTTTAATTATATAGAAGTAATTAAAGGAAAGAGAACGTAAATAAAAACATTGTAAATGTAAGCCCTGAGTTCATCTCAAAACTCCCAAAATAAGTTAGACACTTATAAGCTAACATCCAACTCCCTCCTTAGCAATATGATTTCATTAGCTTACTTCCAAATGGAAAGATGGATATATCTTGAAGACGTATGCTCTAATTGAACTTGATGCGCTACATTGGTCTCTCATTCACCTTGAATTTTAGTGAAGTTGTTATTGTATGCCTAATAGGGTTATAGGCTCATAATATTTTATTTGTTGTGAAGTTGTTATTGCATGGCCCAACAAGTTATAGGCTCACAATATTTTATTTGTTGCAAGTACAAACATATTTGTACAACAATTAGGACCTTTTTTGTAGCGGTGTTTAAGTATTGGTGTTTAATGATATGAAAACAGTGGTTTTAAATGCGTTGAAAAAATACATATTTAAAGTATGGGTTCGGTTAATGTGTGTTCTTAGGGCACACGTTAAACTTTTTGTTTTTGGAAATATTTTCTCGAGAATTGAAAAAGCTGTCATTATTTTTTCAATTCACGAAAATTTTTTTTCTAAAAATGGAAATTAATGTGTGCCCTAAGGGCACACATTAGTAAAATCCTTAAAGTATTTATAATAGAAAAAAAAATGTGGGGTAACCAAAAGAAAAAAAATACACGTGCTTACCGTACTCACAATTCTAACACTACAGGTTCATGTTTCTCATGGCACTACGTTGAAACCCAATAACAGCAATTCATAGGGTACCCAAAAGAAAAAACACGCAATTAATAATTTTATTAAGAGATCTAAGGATACAATGACACTTTTGTAGCAAAAAAAGGAGAAAAAAAAAAAAATTCAAACTTCTATCTTTCAGAATTGCGCCTTGTGGCACTTATTATGCTGTATTTGAAACCATGAAGAGTGCTATTTGGAGATCTAGCTCCATCGACTGGTGTCTGTGTGCATCATTAACAAATTAATGCCCTGACCCCTTATCACTTGGGCCGCTGGAGGAGAGAGGATGTGGGGTTTGGTTTTGCTTGATCCCCCAGAGGTGAAGAACTTCAACAAAATAATGACCTTGTTTGGCTTGGCTTGGACTCATGGGCTTCATCATGGCATGGTTATAATTTGGAGCATTCAAAGTGCGAGCTTGTATGGTAGAGAATACCATAACAAAGCCCAAGAAAAGGACCAGGAAAACAAAACGGCAAGATTGGAGTTTCCCAGCCATGAATGTAGTATATTATATGTTTATCTTTTGTTTATAGAGAAAATGGGATGTGAAGTTGGGCTGTAAATGTGTGGTATTTATAGGGAGAGATGGTTACTGTATAAATGGGGAAAAAATGATGCTTCTTTGAATAGTATTGGAGGAAATGTGCGATTCAAATTTCAAGCACTTGGGAATTAGGATTGTGTCTATGTTAGGAAGCATGCAAGGAAACTCATATGGAGGAAAAGAGAGATGGGTTAAACAATTAGATTGGAAACTTGGGGAGCAATGAACATTTTTTGAGTTTTGAAGAGTGAACAATTGAGGTTGGAAGTTAAGGTCAATCTTGTGTATAGTGTGAAAGCCATGAACAGGTAATTTGGAATTTAGATTCCCGTCCAGATTGATTTCTTTGACCATATTTTTTTTCGGTGCATATGCTTTCCATTTCTGATCATATAATGCTTCTAATTTTGCCTTTTTTTTTTTTTTTTTTTTTTTTTTTTTTTTTTTGTGCTTCCTTTATATCAAGTACAGATCATGTAGAAGGTTCTAGCTAGCTCAACTAATTAAGGGTCTGTTTGGATACCGCTTATTACTAAAAACTGAAAACATTGTAATAAAATAATTTTCAAATGTAAGAATAGTGCCGTGGGATCTAGTTTTAACTTAACATTTGCGTTTTTCCGTGCTTGCGAGTCTCGTTTATAGTGCATGAGACCTACAGAAAAAAGGTCATAGATTAAAACTCTATAAATTTCAAAAAATAAGGATCATTATTGTTTATTTTCTTCCTTTGCTATGAATAGGTGTCAACATTTTGAGTAAATTACTGATTTCAGATTATATTTCTATGTTAACATGAAAAATACTACTAACCATGTTGGCAATTGATCAACCAATTTGACTACTAATCTTTTTTAAGATAACCCATTGAAAGATAACATATGCTGTAGAAGTAAGATTTTCACTAGGTTTCTGTAAATATTCAACTATCTAAACAGTACATCTTTTATTAGTCTTGCTGTTTTAACTTTTTATGGGCCGTCTAAAAGACTGAAATTAATTTCCTCAAAGTGTAAAAAGATAGGAGAAGTCAAGGAGGAAAAAATCTGAAAGAATATCCACCCAATAAGTGATATTCGATATAAATGAAAATGAAAAACCCTCAGAGCCAGCAATGCACCACCTTTTTTTTTTTCCTGATAAAGGAAGAAGTTAGTTTTTTTATTTTATTATATATATATATTAAAAAAAAGAGAAAATAATTTTTGGTACAGGAATTCCTATTTTTAAATTTAGTTTCTTAAGGGAAAGCCCTATTCATCATCAAATTATTCATTCAATTGATGGATCACTAAAAATATTGGAAGAAACAGATTTAATATAAAACACTATTATTGTAGTTATAATTACAAGTATTGCATAGGATTTTTTTTTTTTAAATTTTTATTTGGTGAATAAGTAGGAGATTTTATTGAGAAAAAACTTGACTAGTGGCTATTGCATTTGGCTGCTGAGGAATACTAGTTGTACTTTAACTATCACCTGGTCCACCACAAGTAGAAGTAGGTATAGATTGTTATTTAAAAAAAAAAGGATGAAGAGGAATAATGTCAAAATTGATCTACCATGCACTTCAGTGTATATGAGAATATGTAAATTATTATTCAATAGATAAAAGAGATTACAAAGTTATGTTGATTTAAGATTATGATTTATGAGAATCAACATGTTCTACCATATATATAGTTGTAGACAACTTATTTCGCTTCTCAATTATGATACATATCCTTTTTATTTATGGTTTATTTTTTCATCATGTCATTCTCCAGCCCTATTTTAGTAAGTGCTCTATTTCAAAATCTCATTTCATTTCTGGTTCAAATCTCATGGTTTTATTTAAACCAACTAACTATTTTATGAAGAATCAACTTTTCTCTATTTTTTTCCAACTTTGAAATTTTAATGATTAAAAATTTAGGGTTTAAAAAACAGAAAATAAGTGTTGTGTGGTGTGCACTGTGCTACAGTGTACTAAGCTTTCCTTCCTCATTCGAACCCTCTAAGTTATAAACTTTTGTGTGAATATGCTGTGTTTATAACTGTGCTCTAGATGTTAATAATAGTTTGGGATGAGCTGTGGGCCTATGTAGACCAACCTCCACAACTATATATGTTTTAATTTAAAGATTAAAGACCATCTCACTACAGGTTGTATTGAAAAATCTCATTGAAAACCGTTTGCCTTGGTAATGTTGGGAACTAAAAAGATTTATTCCATCTTATTCATAAACCAGCTGGACAATTTCCCTTAATTTTAGAGTAGAGATTAATTAATTAATTAAGAAAGTGATTAATTTTCTTTTGTATGCTAATTAAGTGTGTTTTTAATTTGTTCATTATCTTCAATGAGCCATGTAATTATTCTCTCTCTCTCTCTCTCTCTCTCTCTCTCTCTCTCTCTCTCTCTCTCTCACATTTTATTTAATTTATAATATATTATAGGAAAATGTTAACGGATGCCTTTAGGATAATTGAATAAATTATATCAGAAAAGTTTTGATACCACTTTCTGAAAAATATAAAAAACTATAAAAAAAACTTAATTGTTTATCATTTTCCCATAAATTTTTTCTAAAAATGGTTCCAAAACCGATGCTCTTAGGGCGTCTGTTAACATTTTCCTATATTATATAAAGTGTGTGTTGTTGATTGATAAGTGTGTATGCACAAAGTGTTTGGGGGTTTAGGGAAAAAATGTTTGAGCTATAAGATTAGTAACATATTATAACTATCTATAAAAAATAAAATAAATAAATAAAATTTAAAGAGAAAATGCTTAATTAGGAGTATTTGATTATTCCTAAATCACAATAATCATCCAAAAAAGATCAACTAACAAGCAATAATATATGTTTTTGCTTGACCTACCAAAATATCATTCAAAGAGACCAACTTACTCAGTAGATCTGATCCCTCAAATGTAATAAATAAATAAAAAAAAAAAAAGAAAAAAGAGAAGAGAAGCCGTTATTGTGCAACCCAACCGTCTATATATAGCCCGCTATATTTTATTTGTTTTGCATTCATATTACTTATATTGCACATCAATTTGTTCAACACTTATACTTCCATAGCACTCTGTTTCTCAAACGCTAACACTACCAATTCATGTTTCTCATGGCACTACGTCAAAACCTGGTAACAACAATTCATAGAGTACCCAAAAGAACAAAAATGCAGTTAATTATTTTATTAAGAGATCTAAGGAAACAGTGAATTACCCAAAAAAAAAAAAAAAAAAAAAACATAAAGGGGGAAACAGAAAACTACAAAACCAAACTTCTATGTTGAAGTACTGCATGCGCCTTGTGACACACTTCACTGTGTTGTATTTAAACCATGAGGGGCACTATTTGGAGATCTAGTTTAATTTCATCGGAGTTAGTGTGAATCATTAAAAACTTAATGACCTTCACCATCGCTTGGACCGGAATGCTTGCGTCCCCAGTGGTCGAGAACTTCAGCAAAATAATGATCCGTCCCCGCTAATTGGCTTGGACTCATTGGTTTCGTCATTGCACGGTGATGATGGTGATGATTTGAGGCATGCAAAGTGCGTGCTTGTATGGTAGAGAACACCATAACAAAGCCCAAGAAAAGGACTAAGACAATAAAACGGCAAGCTTGGAGTTCTCTAGCCATGAATGTATATAGTAGTATTTATCTTTGTTCATAGATAAATGAGGATGTGAAGTTGGGCTGATAAGTTTGGTATTTATAGAAAGAGATGGTAACTCGTAAATTTGGAGGAAATGTACAATGCAAATTTCAAACACTTGATGGATTGTGTCTTTGTAAGGAAGCGTGCAAGGAAACTCATATGGAAAAAAAGAGAGGTGTAAAACATTTGGGTTGGAAACTTGGGGTGCAATGAACACATTTGAGTTTTGAAGAGTTAATAAAAGTTAGCCTATTATCGCAACAATTTTCACAATTTTGGTTACAATTTGTCTATGTGGCGAGTTGTAAGTGATGAAATAAAAAATTGTAGGTTCGTAATTCCATCAATTACAAGTCATGGAGAAGTTGTGGAAATAGTGGGCGTGCCAAACTTACTCAGTGAACAATTGAGGCCGGAAGCTATATATATAAGGTCAATCTTGTAGAGTGAGAAAGTCAATAACCGGTAATTTTGAATTTAAGAACTCGTCCACATGGTTTTCTTTGACCATATTTTTTTCGGTGCATAGAATTCATGTTTCAGAACAATGTAATGCGTGCTTCAAACTCTACATTTTTTCCGAGCTTCCTAATGTCTCGGTTTATATACTGTCAGTCTAAGTCGATGTTAATTGTCAAAGAATACGTGTTATTGTTGTTTTTTTTATTCATTTGCTAAGAATAGGTGTCAAATTTGTCAGTAACTAACTGTTTTTTGGATTATATGTATTTTATTTTAACATGGCAAAATGCTATAAATTACTTTATTATTGACAATGCCAAAAATCGTCGGTATTTCATACAGTGCTTATGTGCTTGAGACAATACCTATGAAACAAAAACAAAAAAAAACCCTAAAAGAGTATTGGTGTGGTACCGGCCAAAGACCTTTTGAAGGTTAAGTTAGAGAATTTTCACAACTCTAGAGTGATAGAGTTGGGGGAATTATGCGTACCTTGGTTTGTAAGGGTCTTGGGGTTTTTATAGTAACATGGAGTTGAGATTCGTTTCTTGGCTTAGAAGATCTTTCCTTGTGGGAAAGATCTTCTTTAATTTGCGTATCTTACAGGATCTTTTCCTTATAGGACTCTCTTGATTAGGGTTAAGCGTGAGGCACAAGATATTTCCTTATATGCTTATGTGTGGAGGACAAGTCATGTCAACCTTGTCAAAGGTTCGCTTATCCTCTTTAGCTTCACCCTGTCAACTCCATATCCCGTCAATATATTCTAGTTATCTCATTCAAATGTTTGTTGTCTTCGTGGTGCGCCGTCGGCTTTGAGGTGGAATCATCGACTTTCACTCTATCGTTGTTAGGCCATGAATGTGCAAGCGAGGCTGATGAGTTCATTAGGACTGTCGCTTCAACCTAACATGGACGACTTCATCAAAACCACAAAATTATCCTTATCATCTCCCTCCCTACTCCATGGCCCCGTCGCCTTTAGTCAATGGGTTATGGAGTTCAATTCATAGCTCTCTCCTTTTTCACTATTTATTATTTTATTTATCAAAAAAAGAGAGGGCATTTTTGGGTGATTCCTTGAGTAGCCTTTATTAATTGCTTGGCCATATGGCTTAAGTGGATTAGCTCCGTTTCGGGACGAGGGTGTCGCTTCGTCTTCCGTGCACTTTTCATCCTATATATATATATCTCAGTTCCTTCCTCATTTTCTCCTATTTCATCATTGTTGATCTTTAGAAAGAGAGCTTTGCTATTTCAAGAACTTTGCTCCCGTCACCATGCTAACTTTGTTGCCTTTGTTCTTTCGTTGAGACAGCCACCTTTCAAGGAACCGTCTACTTGGTAAGTCACCTTTTCCTTTCCTTCATTCTACCTCTCATCTTTTTTTTCTAGTTCATCGTTTACCTCTTTTAGGGAAGCCGTCAACTTAGGTACTTAGAATACCTCCGTCACTTGTAGGTAGGGATGGCAACGGTCGAGGTTCGGGCCGGGTTTTTGCATACCCGGGCCCGACCCGCGGGCCAAGACCCTAAACCTGGACCAGGCCCGATTATTAATCAGGTTTTTTTTTTTTTTTTTTTTCGGGGCCCAGACCCGCCCCACCGGGCCCCGTTTAACCTGTTGGGCCCAAATCTGGCCCAACTAATTTTTTTTTTTTTTTAAAGCCCATTGAGTTGTTTTTTGCCAGATTGAAGCCCATTCATTGGGCAGCCAACTTAAGCCCATTCAAGGCATTATTAGGCAACCAATTCAAGCCCATTCATTGGGCAGCCAATAAATCATAACTATAAATCAATAAATCACCAAACATCAATAAGGCAGCCAATTCAAGCCCATTCATTGTGCAGCCAATAAATCATAACTATAAATCAATAAATCACCAAACATCAATACATCTATAAATCAATAAATCATAACTAAAATCACCAACTAAACATAACAATAAAATAAATCCAATAAGTCCAAGAACTAAGTATCAAAAGTCCAACAAGTTCAAGAAATTCAAAAATAAAAAGTTACAAAACAAATCCTACAAGTGTAAGAAATTACAAAATGTCTTATCCTCCACAAACCAACAAATTAAAAAGGCTAAAAAATTACAAAATGCTAAAAAGGCTTAAAATAATTACAAACCAACAAATTAATCCAACAAGTTTAAGAAATTAAAAAGGCTACTAAATTAATACAAAATGTCTAATCATCCATAATTGTGACACAACTCCCATCCTCTTCATTAGGCTCCCCATCATCAAGAATTGTTTGAAGGGTACAATTTCCGGACATAGTTGAAGAACCTACAATAACAATGAATTAAAGAATGAAATATCAAATTGTAACTAGCAAATATAAAACTACAATTTTAATTTTATAAATAGAAATTAGACAATTACTAACCGTTGATTTCACTCCATAACCAATTCTGAGCACACATCATTGCCTCTATAGTCTTGGGATGTAGCCTACTACGGTGTGGACTTAAAAGTCTCCCACTAGTGCTAAAGGCCGATTCTGAAGCAACAGTTGTAACAGGAATAGCTAAAATATCTCTTGCAATCCTTTGTAAAGTAGGATACTTTAAACCGATACTTTTCCACCATCCCAAAATATCAAAATCTTCACTCCTCTTCAACACTCCCTCATCAATGAAATGATCAAATTCCATTCTAGCACTCCCATGTTTCTTTGAACTACTTGAACTATTATTCACAAACTCATCAAAAGATGACATTGCCCCACTCAACCTAAATTTCATTTGTGCCACAGGGCTTGAAGTACTAGCGGGAATATGGGAACTTCCTTCATTATCTACTGAGAGGACTCATTTATATCTCCATACTCATCAAGTAAATCATAACAAAGATTCTTAATTTTTTCAATCTCCAAATTAGAATTATCACCATAAATGTTAGGATAATAAAATTCTAATAACTTCATCTTATATCTTGGATCTAAGATAGCAGCAATAGCCATAACAACACTAACATTAGCCCAATAAGAATTAAACTTAGCAAGCATGCTTTCTGCCATCGTACTTATCATCTCATTTGAATACACACTCCATTCATTCAATGCAATTTTCAACTCACACACCACATTAAAATACATATTAGTTGTGGGGTACTTACGACTGAGAAAAAAACTCGGTTGCACTATGAAACAACTCCGACCTCCCACAAATATCTTTGGCTAACTCCCAATCATAATCATATGGTAAACAAGTATAAGATATTTCACGTTTAGCCAAACGTGAGAAAACATCTTTATAAATCAATGCAGTAGAAAGCATTAAGTAAGTTGAATTCCAACGAGTTTTACAATCTAAGACTAACTCTTTGGTGCATTGAACACGCAATTGACGTGCATTTTCTTCAAATTTTTGCCTTTTTTTGGTGATCCAGTCAATAAATCACACTATCACAAATCCTCTCAATACCATCACCAATAAGAGACGACCCATCTTGAACAATCAAATTCAAAATATGTGCAAAGACACCTCATATGCAACATAGACCCACCTAACATAAGAGAACTAGTATCAAGCTTATTCAAAAGAAGTCTAATCATGGCATCATTAGTACTACAATTATCAACAGTAATTGTAGACAACTTCCTATCAATGTTCCACTCTAAAAACAATCAACAAGGACTTGACAAAGAACTTCTTTTGTGCGTGGAGAAGGAACATAAACAAACCTAGAAAAATAATATGAATAATTATAACATAATTCAAAAATCATTCTAAATGTAAAGTCTTTAACATTCAATTTATAGATAAAAAAAATTATCTTAGAACCCGGCTTTGCAACATCCAAGTATGATCAATGAAATGAGCGGTAATGACCATAAACCCTCTCTTTTTGTTACTTGAAGTACACATATCGGTTGTAATGGCCATCTTACTTCCATTCTTGTCCGTCATCTTCAAAGCTTTCTCCCTCTCATTATCATAGATCTTAAGAATGTCACTCTTCAAAGTATTTCTTGTGACAAGTTTAAACATAGGTTGAAGATCGGCCACAAATTCTTTAAACCTAATATGGTCAACCATTGAAAGAGGATATTCATGTAGGATGACCATACGGGCAAGCTTATTCCTCACTCTAACTTGATCAAATTGATAAGTACTTAAACTCATGGTTCCATCCACCTTGTTTGATCAAAACTTGTTGTCTCATATCCCTTATATCTTTAAATTTCATCCGTGGACATCTTGCTAAATGATTACGTAAATGAGTTGTACCTTGGCTAGACTCACCCAAGTAAAGTTTGTTACAATGATGGCATTGGGCTTTAACTTTTCCGTCAACTTTCTTCCTTGTAAAGTGAGACCAAACATCTGAGGTAGCCTTTCTTTTTCTACTTGTATCCAAGTCCTCATTTGTAGGCTCTTGCTCTCCCTCTGTCCCTTCTTGTTCCTCTACCTCTAAGTCTTCTCCTACTAAGTCCACCGTCGGAGATTTCGGATTCCTAATTGGTTCAAAAGTTTGGGAGTTAGAATCAAAACAAATTATCACAAATTTATTATTACGCATACTCATTGATTAACTACAAATTCAAACACTTACTCATTTAATGGTGATCCCGAGGGTGAACTGCTAGGTAACAATGGTGAGGGTGACCGTGAAAATGGCGAAGGAGACCGCAAAGTCGGCAAGGGACAACGTCCGGTTCTCAAGGGAGAACCACTTGGCGAGGAAGAACCAGATTTGCTTGTGTCCGTGTTTGTGTCTTCCATCTCCGTTTTAGGATCTGCATTCCCAACAAACACAAAAAAACAAACAATTTCTTCCATTAAACAAACTATGCAGAAATGAAGAAAACACCAAAGTTATCACATGAAACAAAGTCACAAAACCCTATGACATTGACCCTTTGAAACACTTTCTTGCTCCTCAAAGCAACAACAATTCATGTAAATTACTAAATTTTAGCTCTAAAAGTAAATAACACCAAAAAGCAACCAAACCCAATCCCAATCCCCTACTCACCGCAACCACCTCAGTAATCTCCTCACCTCATTGTTCTCTCCAAGCAAAAAAGTTTAGGAATTCACCATGTATTTCCAAATAGCATCAAGATGGCCTTCAAGTAATTCTATATAGTGTTTTAACGCCATTTGAATGGTTATTTAACTAAACAGATGGAAAAAATTTGAGAAGGGAACCTAAGGCGATATTTTGCCCTAATACTTTACCAACGTTCAGCAAAAAATATTAATCCAAACCCACACAAGTGGGGACGCATATTTAGAGCATTGACATTTCTATGTTAATAACAATATTAATCAAAACAGAAAGAACAAAATAGAACAAAAATTTGATTCGGCTTCCTTACCTTATGTGAAGAAATAATGGATTTAATTGGAATCCTAAAACCACAAGCAACCTCATCCACACACTAACCAACACAAATCAGACAGAGAAAAACAACGGAGACAAGAACCGGTTAGACAACATGTCTACAATTTCAAATCATCAAAACCCCATTTTTAAAAAATCCAAACCCTATTGAACTCCAAGCTGATTAATAAATTAAAAAAAAAAACCCAGTTCATATTATTATTTATTTTGAACTCCCATAAACTTAAAATTAAAAATACAAAAACAATGAAGCTGAATTAGATATAAATGTTAGGATAATAACAATATTAATCAAAACAGAAAGAACAAAATAAAACAAAATTTTGATTCAACTTCCTTACCTTATGTGACGAAAGAATGGATTTAATTGGAATCCCAAAACCACAAGCAAATTTCGGTCCACACTAACCAACACAAATCAGACAGAGAAAACAACAAGAGAGACAAGAAATGGTTAGCCAACATGTCTACAATTTCAAATCATCAAAACCCCATTTTTAAAAAATCCAAACCCTATTGAACTCCAAGCTGATTAAAAAAATAATAATAAAACCCAGTTCATATTATTATTTATTTTGAACTCCCATAAACTTAAAATTAAAAATACAAAAACAATGAAGCTCAACAACATCAAAAAAAAAAAAAAAAAAAAAAAAAAAAGAACCGGTGACACAAACCCGGAGATGAGCTACGGAGTGAGGGAGAGCCGGTGGATCGGAGATGAGCTGCCGAGTGAGGGAGAGCCGGACCTGTGGGTCGACGGTCAGCCACATTACAACAACAAAAAAAAAGAAAAAACAAAAGAACCGGTGACACAAACCTGGAGATGAGTCATGCGAGAGGGAGACTGGGAGAGCCGGTGGACCGGAGATGGGCTGCGGAGTAAAAGAGAGCCAGTCGGAGTGAGGGAGAGCCGAGTGCGGGAGTGAGGGAGAGCTGCGTGAGGGCGTGAGGGAGAGTGCGTCTTTGCGTGAGGGAGTGAGGGAGAGTTGCGTGAGGGAGGCCGAGTGATTTCAGATTTGGGGATTACCGGGTTAGGGATTTTGGTTAGAATTATAGGTTTATATATATAAAGGGCATTTTAGTAATTTAGGGTACCGGGTTTTAAACGGGGCGGGTTTCGGGTCGGGTTTCGGGTTTTTTCAATAAAACCTGGACCCGCTTTGGGTTTTTTTTAAAAATCCATACCCGACCCTATCCTTAATCGGACCGGGTAAAACCCGGCCCATTAGGGTCGGGTCGGACCGGGTACCCGCAGGTCGGGCCAAAATTGCCATCCCTACTTGTAGGTAAATAGATGTCTAAAGAAGCAATGAGTGAGCAATCGTCGGTTCGTGAGGGAGCGGGCTACTACAAGGTCTTCTAGAAAGGTTATGAGCCCAAGGAAGGCTTTCTTGGTCATCAGAGAGGAAAACGTCAGTCCATTCTCCCGATGAGGAAGTGGAGAATTGTGTTGGAGAGGGAGGTGAGGAAGAGGAGATAGATGAGCGAGAGGTTGAAGGTGATAAGGGAGAAGAGGATGACGAGGATGAGGGTGATACCGACAAGAGAACCCTCGAAGCTAGAAGTTTAGGAAGCCCTGGGAATGGGCATGCTCGTTCGTTTATCCTTCTTAAAATGTGGACTGTTAACAATTTCTTGCCGACGATGATGGTCAATATATTTAAGAATACTAGTCGCTAACCCGTGCGATGCACGGGATAGTTAAAGAAAATTTATACACATTCATTTTTATTGGTATAATCATTTGAAAATAATTCTAACTAATACCCAAATGTAAGAGACGTATTGACTTACTATTTAAAGTAGTCTTCTCAAGAATTTACACATATTGTGTAACTGAGCCTTAATTTCTCATCAACAATAAAAACATGGAAATTCAAAATATGGAAAGAAAATAAAAATTACAACAATTAATTCCATTATCTTTCATGCTATACTTTGTAATTGTAATAAAATTGGCTTCTACTATTTTCTATTCTATAGAGATATGAACATATTGGATTTTTCAAACAATTACCGGTATTGCAATAAAATGATTTATTATTGAAAATAAGAAACAAAGAAAATTTGTCTATAGCTTAAGAAACACAATATAATAAAATTAAAGAGATAAAATTTTCGGAGGACAAAATATTATAGATAATTTTAAAAACAGATTATACACTTAAAAGGGTTAGTAATTTATAATACTTATCCCCCACTATTAGTATACAGATACCAAGTGTGGTCGTCGTAACCCTTTGAAAGAACCTTTCCCAATTAGACCCTATAAAAAAAAAAAAAAAAAAAAACACCTAATTAACAAAATTGATCCAAAAGGGTCTAAAATGCACATAAAATCAATTCAAAAAACAAAAATATGAGACAAAATAATTACTTTCCGCTGCCAATGAAATTGTCTTTTGTATTGCTGTTCCAGATCGCAACACTTATCTCTCTAAGGCCTTCAATTAACGAAAACACAAACTTCTCTTGAAATACCGGAGTATTATGACCATCTATATACACACATACACAAAACAAAATCAGCATAACTCACTATAACTCTATAGAAGCCTCAAAAATATAAAGAGAAATTAAAGGGGTTGAATTTGATATTTACGTTTGGAGAGGGAGAGTTTGTAGAAACTGTGGCTTTATATTTATTAATTTGAGAGAGGGGTAAGGTGGCTAGGGTTTTGAGGGTAAGGTGGCTAGGGTTTTGAGGTGTTATAATGTTTTTATTTTTATTTATTATTTTTTAAATATTGTGCTGATGTGAAAAATTGTGGTGCTAGCAGAGGCTTCGGTTTTGGTTTTATATATATATATATATATATATATATATATATGATGAGGGATTATTACCAGATCCTTGACCATATCCCGATTCATCTCCTTGGGAAATTCGAGAAGTGCTACTCGGGGAAGACTACGGACATCGGCATGTACGATGCTATGTTTGTAGCAAGACTAAGGTTGCCACCGACGGTGTGGCACCATCAGTTGGATAATTTTCTTGGATTATCTGTCACCCAGATTGCTCCAAATGCCTGGAGGATCTTTATAGGGCCTGAGATTTTGTGGGGTCGTTTGAGTGGTGGGAACCGTTAACTTTCATTGGATGAGTTCTTTTATTGCTATAGACCTCAACAAATCATCACGTCCCAAGGAATATACCACTTTGCTGCACGGAAGAAAAGTTTATGACTTGTGTCAAACATGCCCAACTCAAACAAGAACTAGAAGGGTAGATACTTCTTCGTTCAGGGGATGGATTGTGTATGTTGTCTAGAAGAGTGGGTCACAATGCCCCATGGTTTTGAAAATACTTGGGGTATTGTCAAGGATTCAGGTTTAGCATCGTCAATTTTTGCTTTAACTTTTCCCATTTATTTGTTAAGTGTTTTAATGTTGTCGTTTTCCTTTTTCAGCTAATGTTTGTCTAAACATAACTAACGAGCTGGAGGCCTTCATCTGTCATGTCCTTGAAATTCCGTTCGAGCAATGGAAGTGTAGGGACTTGATCACCCTCAACACGCTACATGCATATTGTGGAGGTCCGGAGCTGACACCTACAACTCATAGATTAAACACTTATTCTTGTCAGCGTAAGTGATTTATTTTCTTCCATCGTTTTTATTTTTATTTTTGTCATCTCTTGGTCTAATGCTCGTCATTTGTTGTCACGCCCCAAACCCTAAAGGGTCCAAAGCATGAGAAATATGTCTTAAAGTACCTTTAGATTTTTTTTTCTTCCTTTTTGACAATTCAATCCACAACAATCATATCAAGTACCAACATCAAGAATTATCATAATAATTCCATTGAATATACTCTTAAAGTAAGTCAGAGCTTTAAGCAATAATTACAAGGACCACCGGCCAAAAAAAAATAGAGGTCTGAATAAATAATTACATATCAACAACTTGTCCTATTAGTGGGAATAAAGTCACAACCACTATAATATACAAAAGAATGATTCAAGCCTATTTTAAGATGTACAACATCTAATATCTCCATTAGAAAAGTTCAGCCTCCATCAGTAGCTAGTCTAACTACTATTAGCCACCAAAAAGCTGTCTCAAAAGATTGTTGCCTACTCGGAAAAGTTTATAAAATAATGGGATGAGACAGAGCCCAAGAAATAGCATATTTAATGGGGGTGGGGGAAATGCAAGTTTCATCTTCAAAAATAATAATATGACAAGAATGATTTAATAATGAAACACAAATTTTCTCAAAGTAAATACCTTGAAGCTATATACTATAATCTGTGAGCATTAACAATATAATTTCCAAAACTATAATATCTAACATAAGATAAATTATCACAAATCTACCACACTACCACATAGACCGGTCGGGGGATCCACCTATTCACGATTAGCATGATATTGTCCTCTCTAGTATGCGGACTCTTGGCCCCATGGACAACAGCCTTACCCATACCCTTAAGGTTTTTATCTCCCCTCATGGGCGTAAAAGAGAGTGTATCAAATAGGACCTTTTTTGCATGTGGTCTCTTGGCCCAATGAACAGCAACTTTACTCACACATAATCAAGAAACCTCTTCCCCCCATGGGCAGCAGAGATTACCCATACCCTCAAGGTTTTTCTCTCCCCCCATGGGCGATAAAGAGAGTGCGTCAAATAGGACCTTTTTTGCATGTGGTCTCTTGGCCCAATGAACAGCAACCTTACTCACACACAATCAAGGAACCTCTTCCCCTCATGGGCAGCAGAGAAGAACGTGTCATCCAAAGTGAAAGGGCACTGACCTGGATTTGATTCCATTGTCACAAAGACTACGGAGACCAAATTAGGTGATCACCGGGAAATCACACATGGCATGGTGTTAAAACAACTCACAGGTTACATTACTTTGAAACACATAATTCATATCCAGGTAGTTTTAGAAAAACCTTAAATAATCTAACTTTCACAAAGTTTGTAAGGTTTTCAACTTTATTCTTGTCAAAAGATTTTCTAACAATTTCCCACATAACAAGACAAGATAAGTATCTTTAAATTTTCTAATATACCATAACATCCAAGATTTCCTTACTAAAGATTAAATAAAAGATGCTCATTTTTCCATATCAACAATTCATGCATTTCCCCAAATGCAATACCAAATATGTTGTACTTTTAATATATAATAATATATAATAGGGTCACAACACAATATTTTTAAGAAAACATATATCCATATATAATTTTCCAAAATGTGTTTGACCTAAAAACAACATTTATAAAACACGGTTATTTTCCAAAAATCCCATTAAAAAGCTACTTACCTCGCAACTGTAAAATCCTAATTCTCCAAGCTCCAAGGAGATTAGATAGAACCTAAATAATATCAAGTAAACCTATCACAATAAGCGTAGAGCTTGAAATTGCATCTAGCCACAATTTAGGAATTGCCAAATAATCACTTAATTAGGCAAGTTTAGTATTTAACCTCATCAATAATAATATATTCCACTTCCAAAGTTTCTCAAAAAATAGATTCACAAGGCATAAACTCCAATTTATAAAGTTAACGCATTTAATATCATCTCCAACATTATGACTAGCTTCCATAAAATTTACACTACATCATTAAGAGACCCATGAAAGCAAAATCAATATATCGTCCAAGACAAGAAATTTAGAACTTCAACTAACTCCAAATAAACCCAATGGCAATGGAAAAAATTAAATTTACCAACCATCACATGTTATAACTTAAAACTCCTAAATTTTCCACCATACATAAACCTTAAGTAGTCATCAATAGCACAAATTATATACCCACTCATCAAATAATTCCACCAATACAAAACCCATACATAAAACAACAAAATTGTCACTTCCAATGCTCATAAATCACATGGGTATCATTATTAAAGTTTAGATAAAAATAACCTCAAGCAAAAGTGCAAAACCCACCAAAAAGATGAGAAATTTTTACCTCAAAAAAAGGATGTGAAGGTGTTTATGGGTTCCCAAGAATTTTCCAGTGATCTTGTCGAAAAATGATGGTGGAAATGGTGGTGGTGGTGGTGTGGAAGTGCTGGTGGAGAGGATGAGAGTAGAGAGGAGCGTATGAGAGAAAAAAAAAAAATGATTGTGTGGTGGGTAGTGGGGTTAGGTAGGGCACGTGGGAAACCAAAAATTTGATTTGACTTCTCTCTCTCTCTCTCTCTCTCTTTTTTTTTTTTTTTTGGTTTTAAACTGATAGGACGTTACATTTGTCCTTTGCAGAAATGGAGGCAACCATGTAGAGGCGTGTGGTGAGGGCAGCTACTGCGCGTAGGAAAGAGGAACAGAAAGTGAAGGGGGAAGGAAAGGGCATCCTCGTCGACCCTTAAGGCTGTTGAAAAAAGGGGGCGCCCAAGAGGAAGGCTAACGGGGAGGTCAACCGTCCTTCCAAGAAAGTCACCCCCCCCGGGATAAACTCCCTAAAAAGCCGTCACCTCCCAAGCCAAGCCACGGGGCGGGCAAGGGACTAATGATGATGTTAGGCCCCATTAGTCGGGGACCCGATCGTCATCTTCTTACTCACAAGGACTACGCCGTTGAGATGATTGAGTCAATCATCAAGGATAAGGACATGGACTCTTATGCTGAGCAAATGATGGAGGAGCTAGGGGCATTAGGCCTTTTTTACCTTGCCCGGTACGTCTCTTCCTTTTTTTCTTTCTCATTTTTATTAATTCACTATTCAATAGCTAACGATTGTTCTGTTTGTAGGTGTTGGTCGCATGAAGGCACCGCAGATAGAAGCGTCACCCAAGAAAGGGTGATTGCTTGCCTGCGCAAGTACAATGGGACCTTGACCAATGAGCAAGAGCAATACGAGGGGGTCTTTCGTACTCTCAATACGGACGTGAAGGAGCTAAGGGAGAAGCTGGAGGAGGATGGTCATCAGAAGAAGGAGCAAGAAGCTAAGGTAGTGATAGAAAAAGAGTTGACGACCTTTCTCGTGTGCGTGGAGATGGCCAGGGCTAACGCCGTGAAGGAATTCAAGACTTCACAACCATTTATTGATTCCTGCGTTGTCTACTATGGTGACGGGTTTGGGGATTGCCTTAAACAGGTCAAGTCCATCTACCCTTACTTGGATTTATCTAAGGTCATCATGGACGACCCCCTGCCATTAACTCCTGCTGGCGACACTATCCAGGAGGAAACCGACGACTCCAGAGAGTCCGAATTTGATCTAAAAGATGACAACGTTGTCCTTGCTTAACCCACTGTGGATCCTCCTGTCACTCCTTTGGTCCCGTCCATTGAGCCTTTGAACGTTGAGAACCCTTTAGCCCAAGACGTTCAAGACAAAGATGACAAGAACCCTTCAGATGCCCCGGCCTTTTAGTTTTCTACTTCTTGAATTATTATATATTTAGTCTAAACCTTAGACAATGTTAGACGCCCCTTTGTTTTGGGCTCTTTTTGTAAAATTACTGCTTCATTTATGGTACATCTTTATTATTTTGCACTTGTCGCTTTCAATTGTGCTTGATTTTTATGCGCATGTCTTTTCAAGAATTTGATAATCGGGAAGAATATGTTGGCTTGTAGACTCTTGTGATATCCCCGTCCACTTATGGACTTGAAGAACACCAAGGTATTCTTATGGAATGAACTCGTTTACCTCTCAATGGGTCGAACTCGTCCACTTGTGGATTTAAATAATAACAAACTCGTCCTCTCAAGACCTTTTTAATGCACACATCCTTAGCAATGAACTCGTCCACTTTAATAATGAACTTGTCCACTTTTAGCGACTTAACAATGAACTTGTCCATTTTAGGGACTTAATGATGGGCTCGTTCACTTATGGACTTTGTAGTTTTACTGCGTCCACTTGTGGACTTGATAATAATATTAACCCATCCTCATAGGATGAACTCGTCCACCTATGGACTTTAATAATGAATCCGTCCACTTGTGGATTTAATAATAAGTCATCCTAATAGGATGAAATCGTCTACCTATGGACTTTAATAATTAATCCGTCCACTTGTGGACTTAATAATAAGTCATCCTCATTGGATGAACTCATCCACCTATGGACTTTAATAATGAATTTGTCCACTTGTGGATTTGATAATATTAACTCATCCTCATGGCATAAACTCGTCCACTTATGTACTTAACAATGAATTCATCCACTTGTGGATTTGATAATATTAACTCGTCCTCATGGGATGAACTTGTCCACTTATGGACTTAACAATGAATTTGTCCACTTGTGGATTTGATAATATTAACTCATCCTCATGGGATGAACTCAACCATTTATGGACTTAACAATGAATTCGTCCACCTTGTGGAATCGATAATATTAACTCATCTTTATGGGATAACTTCATCCACTTATGGACTTAATCATGGATAAACATGTAGAATAGACATGTAGAAATAGATAAATACGCCAGTCATATCTGAATAAACTCCTTTTATTATGATAAATGCGTGAATACGTAGAAAAATTGTTCTTTAAAGGAAAAAACCTGCCCTTTGGTCTTTAAAAAGTATTGTAGCAAAAATTAATTAAAATAAATTGGCAAATGAGGAGTGTCATTCTTTATGCTATCATCTACCGGTAGTACTTTCGGAGATGCTCGGTATTCCATGGGTGGTACAACTTTTGTTCGTCTAGTGTCTCTAGGTGATAGGTGTCTTTCCTATACCATGATGTAATTTTGTATGATCCCCCCCAGTTAGGTCCGAGCTTTCCTTGGGTAGGGTCTCTAATGGCACCCATTACCTTCCTCAAGATGAGGTCTCCAACCTTGAAGTCTCTGTGTCTGACTCGGGAGTTGTAGTGCTTGGCCATAAGGTCCTGGTAACGTGCGAGTCTTTGTTAAGCTATTGCCCTGACTTTGTCTAGTAGATCGAGCTGTAGGCATATAGCCTTGTCATTTTTTCTTTCATCATGATTACCCACCCTGTAGCTCTTCCTCCGCCATACACCCTTTGCCCCTTCGAGCTGAGTCTTGATGATTTTAAGTAAGGATTGGTTCATAACCTCAACCTACTCGTTGGCTTGAGGGTGGGCAAGGAAGGAGTAGTGGTTCTTGATTCCTAACTGCGAGCAAAAATCCCTAAAGGAGTCGTTGTCGAATTGTTTCCCGTTATCCGAGACCAAGACTTTAGGGATCCCATACTTTCAGACAATGTTTTTCCAAACGAAGCTTATCACATTCTTCTCCGTAATAGTAGCCAAGACTTCTGCTTCTACCTATTTAGTGAAGTAGTCTATGCCGACTATATGGAACTTTAGCCGTCGCATTACTATTGAGAATTGACCCATGATGTCAAGTCCTCATTAAGAGAATGGCCACAAGGCTGTCATCGGGGTCAGTTCTTCCGTCAACTGTCTGATGACGTTGCTGAATCTTTGACATTTGTCACAGGCTTTGACATAAGTCTAGGCATCCTTCTGCATAGTAGACCAAGAATATCCAGCTCGAATCAATTTATGTACCAGCGACCGCAACCCCGAGTGGTTCCCACAAATCCCATCGTGTACTTCTCTCATGTCATAATCCGCCTTTTCGGGGCTTAAACACCTTAGGTATGGGTGGGAGAAGCCTCTCTTGTACAAGACGTCACTTATCAAGATGAATCGTGCTGCTTTGAGCTTGAGCTTCCTTGCGGCTTCCTTACCGTCTAGTAGTGCACCGTTTTTCAAGTAGGAGACTAATGGTGTCGTCTAGTTACTTTCAAAACTTATCTCCTGCACATGGATGGGATCTATTAATGGCAAAAGTTGAACGAAGGAAAGTACCTTGTTAGGGGTGATCATGAGTTCTGCTAATGTGACCTTGGCAAGACAGTCAACTTGCTTGTTCTCTCCTATGGGGATTTGAACAATCTTAGCTTGTAGATCGTCCACCCTTCTCTTTACATGCTCCAGGTACTTCTTCATCCTCTCGCCCTTGCATTCGTAATCACCGTTTACTTGGTTTGTGTCGACACGGGAATCGCAATGAATAACCACTTTCTCGGCCCCTGCTACTTTAGCGAGATCTAGTCCCGCAACTAGAGCTTCGTACTTTGTTTCGTTGTTGGTTGTAGGGAAGTCGAGACTAACCATGCATTCGATCTCGTCCCCTTTTGGAGAATGAAGTACAATGCTTGCTCCACCATCCTATTTGTTGGATGATCTGTCTGTGTGTATACTCCATTAAGGATACTCTTCGACCTTCTAGCATTCCATGTTAGTGAACTCCACAATGAAGTCAGCGACCACTTGCCCTTTAATGGCAGTGATGCGGGGCGATCGTATGTCAAACTCACTCAACTTTATGGCCCATAGTGCCATTCATTCGGCGTTTTCAGGATTGCTCATTACTCGCCATAAGGGCTTGTCTGTCGGGACAATCACCGTGTGGGCTTGGAAATATGGCTTGAGCTTGCAGGTTGTTGTAACCAAAGCGAAGGCAAGTTTCTCCTTCGATGGGTACCTCTCCTCTGCACCACGAAGTGCCCAGTTGGCGTAGTCATAGTTGTTAGTATCGTGCAATACACGATACGTATCGTAAGGGTATATCGTAAGTGCTCATGAATCATCTGATACATAAGTGCGTATCGTATGAATCATATCGTATCGGTAAATCGTATGTATCGTATTTATACATAGACATGTGAGTTTAAAATGAGTTTTTTTTTTTTAAAATTTGTGGTTTTATTTGATTTAAACAAGTTGTTAGACTTTGTTAACACAAAATTATTGGGAAAATTAATTGAGATTAATGAAATAGCAAGTCCATGAGTTTTTTTTTCCTTCCTTCTCTTTCTCCTACAAAATTTAGACTATACTCATAACACTCACTTTCATATGTGCAAATTTATTTTCTATGTTACTAATAATGTATTAAATGAAAATATAATTATTTTTTATTTTTTTATTATTATTTTGAGTCTAAAAAGCTAGAATTTCAAGAAAAAATATAAAGAAAAAATTATTAGAATAAAAAAAATAAAAAAGAGTAAATGTTGATAATAATAAAGAAAATTTCTTTGAAAAAATAATTTTGCAAGATGCTAAACATGATGATAACATTGACTTAGATGGAGTTGATTAGCTAAGATGATGAAAAGATATTATTATTTTGGCTCATATATCATGCATTACTTCTAAATTTAATTAATTTGAATGTGCATGTTATAAACATAAGTTAATTTGATTTATTTAGTTAATTTTGTTAAATTTTATTACATAAGTAATGATTAAATTGGTCATTAGTTTAATATATTTTGAATTTATAATGAATATACATTTTATATATGTATATCTATAATTATTTTATAATTTTATTAGGAGTTTGTGTATCTTACAATACACAATTCGATACGATACACGATATAGAAAAATAAAAATTGATTCATGATACGATTCATGATTTGACAACTAAGGGTAGTATACAGGCTTTTGCACCTGGTCTTCTTCTTTGATCAAGACTGCACAGACGACGACCGAGGATACAGCCAAGTGGAAGAACAATTCTTCTCCTAGTTTTGAGGGGTTTAGTAATAGTGGGGAGGAAAGGTAAGTCTATAGATCCTCGAATGCCTATTGACACTCGACCGTCCATTCAAAAGATTTCTTTAACATGCAAAAGAAAGGTAGGCACTTGTCCGCAGCCCTCAACACAAACCTATTCAGCGCAGCTACCTTGCCGTTGAGGCTTTGTACTTCTTTCACGTTCTTTGGGGGTGCCATCTCTATTATGGCCTGGATCTTGTTTGGGTTGGCCTCGATACCTCTTTGAGACACCATGAACCCAAGGAACTTTCCTGTCATCACCCCGAAAAGCACACTTTTCTGGATTGAGTTTCATGTTGTAAGAGCGAAGGGTATCGAAGGTTTCCTTGAGATTATCCAAATGATTGTCCTCCCTTCGGCTTTTTACCAGCATTTCATCCATGTAAATTTGGACATTCCTCCCAATCTGATGTGCAAACATCTTGTTCATGAGTCTCTGATATGTTGCGCCCATGTTTTTGAGACCAAATGACATTACTTTGTAGCGAAAAAGGCCTTGACTTATGACAAACGAAGTCTTCTCTTGATTGCTTGATCCATTTTGATTTGGTTGTAACCAAGAAAAGCATCCATAAAGCTTAGCAACTGGTGCTAAGTCGTAAAGTCTGTTAGGATGTCAACCCACGGGAGGGGGTAGCTATCCTTGGGACATGCTTTGTTCAGGTCTATAAAGTCCGCGCACATCCTCCACTTCTTGTTGGCTTTCTTAACCATCACCACATTCACTAGCCAGTTGGGGTAGTAAACTTCTTTGATGAAATCTGCCTCTTGCAACTTGTGAACTTTTTCTGCTATAGCTTGGTCTTGTTCCCAGGCAAACACCTTCTTCTTCTAACAGATAGGAGGAAAGACGGGCGACATATTCAACCTGTGTACCATGATTGAAGGGTTGATCTCGGGCATGTCTTAATGACTCTAGACGAAGACGTCTTGGTTCTCTCTAAGGAAAGTCGTAAGCGCTTGGCGGACATGTGGATCAAGCGAGGGTGCCAACCTTAGTCGTTTGGTTTGGTCTAGAATTGTCGAGAAGTATTTCTTCAAGTTTTTCAACGGGCTCTGCTACTATCCACTATTCTTCTATGTTCATGGTTTGTAGATGATCGTCCATCTTCAACATTGCTATGTAACATTCGTGTGTAGCTACTTGATCTCCACGCAGTTCTCTTACTCCATAATTGGTAGGGAATTTGATCATCAAATGGCAGGTCGAAGTTACTACCTTCCACGAATTGAGGGTCGGTCATCCTAAGATGACATTGTAAGTGGACGAGCGATTGACCACAAGGAATATTACGTCCTTAATGATCTACTCGGGGTAGTCACCAATCGTTATGAACAATGTGATTACGCCAAGGGGGAATACCCTTGTTCCTCCAAAACCAACGAGCGGAGCGTTCATCGAAACTAGTCGTTCTTTATCAATCCTCATCTGTTGGAATGCCGCGTAGTAAAGGATGTCGGTTGAGCTGCCATTATTAACCAAGACTCGGTGTGTGTTATAGTCCCTTACCCTGATACTAACAATGAGTGCATCATCGTGCGGGTGCTGGAGACGCCGAGCATCTTCTTCTGAGAATTCGATGACGGGGTTGTCGATCTGTGCCATCTTTGGGACGAAGCCTGTTAGGCGGATGTTTTGAATCATCCTAAGGTAAGTTTTACGAGCCTTTTTAGATGAACCAGAGGCCGCAGTACCTCCTACAATTGTTCTTATATCTCCTATGGGCGGCCTAAGACACTCGTTCTCCCGTCAAGGAACCTGCTCTTGAGGTGGATCCACTCTTTCCTTGCTGACGAACCTTTGCAGCTTTCCTTGCCGATAAGAAGAGCTTCAATTTGTTACTTCAAGTCGTAGTAGTCAGCTATGTCATGATTGTGATCATGGTGGAAGCGGCAGATTTTATCTCTAGACCTCTTATTAGGATCTCCCTTGACTTGCCAGAAAAGGTCGGGGCTTTTTCGTCTTTAATTTGCATCAAAACCTGGTCAATCAGGGTAGTCGGCGAGGTGAAGCTCGTGAACTTCCCTATGGGGAGCTTGGAGCACCTGTCCTCTCGCCATTCTTCAGTCCTAGTCATCTTTCGCCCCCTATCCAGTCATACGTCTTCCCATCTTTTCCTTTTCTTGGGCTTCTCTTCTCGGGCCAGTAGTGCATCTTCTACGTTCATGTACTTGGTTTCTCTGTAAAGAACATTTGACATAGTCTTTGGGTTATTCTTATAAAGAGAAAATAGGAACTTACCCTTCCTTAGCCCATTCATGAATGCAGCTATGAGTATCTTGTCATCAGCTTCGTCAATCGAGAGGGCCTTCTTGTTAAAACGGGTTATGTAAAATCTCAACGTCTCGTCCTCCCGCAGCTTAATGTTCATCGGGCACGAAATGGACTTCTTATACCTGCGTCCCCCGATGAAATGTGAGGCAAACCGGGTGCTTAACTCCTTGAAGGTACTAATGGAATTAGGCATCAACCTCATCGAACCAGATCCTTACGAGTCCCTTCAGCATGGTGGGGAAGGCTCTGCACATGATCTCGTCCACCACCCCTTGAAGGTGCATCAAGGTCTTGAAAGACTCTAAGTGATCTAGGGGTCCTTGGATCCATCGTAACTTTCCACCTACAAGATACGAAACTTCGGTGGAAGGGGGAACGAAGTGACGGGCACAATGAATGGTGAATTAGTTCGATGGGCTAAGTCATCGAGGTCATTAGATACCCGTCCTCTAAGGGCATTCATTATAAAGTCCATTCGTTCCTTCATCATCTGCATCTCAAATGACTATATGAGGTGGAGCCGTATTTGTGATGGATAGTTGGCTCGTGTCCTGTCGTTCTAGTTTGCTTAGGGTGTTGCTACCCTTTGGCCCTTCTTGGTCCCTTCTCTCAAAGATCGTTGTCTTCTTGGCCTTCCTCTTGAGTGTTAAGGCCTGTGTTCTTTGGCATAGTTGCTCTTCCGGATCATGGTTTTGCTTGGTGAGGCGCTCCACACGGCAGCAGCGAGAGTTTGAACCTATCTCTTAAGGGCAGTCATGCGTGGTTTGTCTCCTTGAACGTTGTTGGTGGTCGCCATCGAGCGAGTAAGTACCATGCAACTCTTTGTCCGGGAAGCGATAGTATGGCTTACAAGTCACAACTTCCCACGACAGCGCCAACTAATGATGTCAAAAATAGTTAGTAAGTCACACAATGCTCACGTGTTCGAGACAATACCTACAAAACAAAAACAATGAAAACCCTAGGAGAGTACCGGTGTGGTAACGACTAAAGACCCTCCGAAGGTTAAGTTAAAGAATTTTCACAACTCTAAAGTGCCAAATTTGGGGGAATTATGCGTACCTTGGTTTGTGAGGGTCTTGGGGTTTTTATAGTAGCATGGGGTTGAGATTCATTTCTTGGCTTAGAAGATCTTTCCTTATGGGAGAGATCTTCTTTAATTTGTGTATCTTACAGGATCTTTTCCTTATAGAACTCTCTTGATTAGAGTTAAGCGTGGGGCACAAGATATTTCCTCATATACTTATGTGTGGAGGTCAAGTCATGTCAGCCTCTTCAAAGGTTCGCTTATCCTTTTTAGCTTCCCCTCGTCAACTTCATATCCCATCAATATATTCTAGTCATCTCATTCAAATGTTTGTTGTCTTTAGGGTGCAGCCGTTAGCTTTGAGGTGGAACCGTCAACTTTCACTCTATCGTTGTTAGGCCATGAATGTGCAAGCGAGGCTAACAAGTTCATTAGGACCGTCGCTTCAACCTAATATAGACAACTTCATCAAAACCATAGAATTATCCTTATCAATTACTAAGGCACAAACACACTTACCCAGCTTACATCTTCATCCTATTTATATATTGTGTATTATTTGGATTATTGATTTTATTAAAAAATATATATTAATTTGATATCAAAATTGACAGACATAATAGACAAGAAAGTTACAATGGTTTTCACCCTTATACTTGGAGGACCTAAAAGTGATAATAATACAAGATTTTGCATTTTCTATATTGAAACAAAACCATGATTTTATACAATAGCAGGGAAAAAAAAAGAATAAGAAAAAGAAAAAAAGAAAACTGTTGGCAATTGATTTGCCAGTTTGCACTACTAATTTGTTTTGAGATAAGCCATTGAAAGATAACATAGATAGTAGAAGTAAGAGTTTCATGAAGCGTTCTCACTTCTATAAATATTCAACAATAAGTATGGATTTTCCAACAAATTTTCAACCATAGAAAATGTTGGCAACGATCACAACTGGGCCAGTCTACGTTAATTATTTGAATATATATAAATATATATATATATATATATATATTGAGACAAGTTATTTGAATCTCTTGTATGGTTACATGTAAATAGTTTTTGATACAACTGTGCAAGGATTCCTATATTAAAATTTAGTTTCTTTAGTCTCGGCCCTTCATATTCAAATTATTCATCAACTGTCGATCACTAAATAAATTGGAAGAAACAAATTCAGCAAAAAAAAAGGGAAGAAACAGGTTTATATATATATATATATATATATATATATATATATAAACACTATTTATAAATTACTATTGATAAAACTAAATTTGTTAGTTGATAGGTTCGTCCCGATGGAATCCAACGTGAATGAGTCTGAGACCTGTAAAAGAATAACAATGATATTTCTCTCCTTCTAGTCACTAGCGTGGTGCTTGCCAATAAGCCTCTGATGATAAAGTTAGACGTTGAGAGAGAGAAATAATAAGAACTAAGAATGTATTTCTGTATGTATGGATGTGAATGTATGTATCTGTCTACCTGTTCATATGAATGTATATCAACGTACCTATGCTTAGGTTCTAAGGTGGTTTATATAGATCTCTGACTTCTTTAACCGTTAGATGCCTTCAATGGTGGTCTTAATGGCTCTTGTAACGCCTCTAGTGGCTTTATGAGGTGATTGATTATCTTGCTAACGGGCATGTATATCCGCGTGTCCATCGATAACGGCTTATGTATTAAATGCATATTTATGGTGCTTTGGTTGTCCAACGACACTTACTTTGGCTGTCCAACCTCCTTTGGTCGTCCAAAGGCTTCTCTAACCTAAGGGAGCCGTCCAACCTCCTTTGGTCGTCCAAAGGCTTCTCCGGCCTAAGGGAATTTCTTGATCCATCAACTATTGTGTTAGTTATAAATTATAATAAAAAGTACTGCATAGAATTTATTTGGTCAATAAGAGATTTTATTGACAAGTAAGAGGGTGGGGGACCAGGACCAGTGGACCCTAAAGTCCTAGACTATGGTTGGCATTTGGCTGATAAGGAATACTATAGTGTATCAACTATCAAGAACAGGGAGAATATAGTTGAAGCATTAAATGAGGATGTAAAGGCTTGGAGTCTCGGACAGAGTTTCGTATGAATGTCAAGAATTCATTGCCATCATTGTCCATAGAAATGGCAACGAGCCGAGTTTTTTCATACCTAGACCTGCCCGCGGGCTTGGACCTATTACTCGGACCCGGCCCGATTAATAAACGGGTTTTTTCTTTGGGGCCCAGACCCGCCCCGCGAGCCCTATTTAACCCAACCAGATTTGGGCCCAATTCGCGACCCAAATCATGGCCCAACCCAAAAAAAAAAAATTGAATTGAAGCCCAAATTCATTTTTGCCTAGATTCAAGCCCAAATGCCAAATCATTGGTTATTAATCATAAATCAATAAATCACATATTAATTATAAATCTATCTTTCATAGCTAAGATTATAAATCACACAACTAAGATAGCCATTTAATCATAAATCAATAAATCATAACTAGAATCACCTACTAAACATAAAAATAAAATAAATCCAACAAGTCCAAAAAATAAGTATCACAAGTCTAACAAGTCCACGAAATTAAAAAGCTACAAAATAAATCCCACAAGTTTAGAATAATTACAAACCAACAAATTAATCCAACAAGTCTAAGAAATTAAAAAGGCTACAAAATTAATACAAAAAGTCTAATACTTCACAACCGTGACACAACTCCCATCCTCTTCATTAGGCTCCCCATTATCAAGAATTGATTGAAATGTGTAATCTCCAGACATAGTTGAAGAACCTACAACAACAAAAAATTAAAAAATAGAATAAACTTCATCAAATTATCACTAGCAAATATAAAAATACAATTTTGATTTCATTTTATAAAAACAAATTAGTCAATTGCTAACTGTTGATTTCACTCCATAACCAATTCTGAGCACACATCATTGTCTCTATAGTCTTGGGATGAAGCCTACTACGGTGTGGACTTGACAGTCTCCCACTAGTGCTAAAGGCAGATTCTAAAGCAACAATCGTGACTGGAATGGCTAAAATATCTCTTGCAATCCTTTGTAAAGTAGGATACTTGAGACCATTACTTTTCCACCATGCCAAAATATCAAATTCTTCATTCCTCTTCAACACTCCTTCATCAATGAAATGATCAAATTCCATTCTAGCACTCTCATGTTTCTTTGAACTACTTGAACTATTGTTCACAAACAAATCAAAAGATGACATTCCCCCACTCAACCTACATTTCATTTTTGCCACATAATTTGAAGTAATTATAGGCATATGAGAACTTCCTTCATTATCTACAGGGGATTCATCTACATCTCCATACTCATCAAGCAAATCATAACAAAGATTCTTAATTTTTTCAATCTCCAAATCAGAATTATCACCATAAATGTTAGGATAATAAAACTCCAACAACTTTATCTTATATCTTGGATCCAAGATAGCAGCAATAGCCATAACAACATTAACATTAGCCCAATATGAATTAAATTTAGCAAGCATGGTTTCTGCCATGCTACTTATCATCTCATTTGAAGACAAATTCCATTCATTCAATGCTATTTTCAACTCGCACACCAAAGTAAAATACATTTTAATTGTGAGGTACTTACAGACTAAGAAAAACTCAATCACATTGTAAAACAAGTCCAACCTCCCACAAATATCTTTGGCTACCTCCCAATCATATTCAGTTAGCAAACAAGTATAAGATGCTTCACGTTTAGCCAAATAAGAGAAAACATCTTTATAGATCAATGCAGTAGAAAGTATTAAGTAAGTTGAATTCCAACGTGCCTTACAATCTAAGACTAACTCTTTGATGCATTGAACACGCAATTGACATGCATTTTCATCAAATTTCTGCCTCCTTTTTGGTGATCCAGTCCAATAAATCACACTATCACGAATCCTTTCAATATCATCACCAATAAGAGACAACCTATCTTGAACAATCACATTCAAAAAATGGGCAGCACACCTCATATGCAATATAGACCCACTCAACATAAGAGAACTAGTAGCAAGCTTGTTTAAGAGAAGTCTTATCATGACATCATTAGTACTATAATTATCAACAATTATTGTGGACAACTTCCTATCAATGTTCCACTTTAAAAAACAATTAACAAGGACTTCAACAAAGACATCTTTCGTGAGTGGAGATGGAACATAAACAAACCTAGAAAAATAATAGGAAGAATTATAACATAACTCAATAAACATTCAAGTTAACATAAAGTCTAAACATTCAATTTAACATAACTCAATAAACATTCTAAATATAAAGTTTTTAACATTCAATTTAACCCAATATCATAAACTCAATTAATATGGTTTAATAGATTTAACATTCATAGATCAAAAAATTACCTTAAAACCCGACTTTGCAACGTTCAAGTTTGATCAATAAAGTGAGTGGTAATGACCATGGACCCTCTCTTTTTGTTACGCAAAGTCCACATATCAATTGTAATTGTCATCCTACTTCCATTCTTGTCCGTCATCTTCAAAGCTTTCTTCCTCTCATTATCATAAATTTTAATAATGTCACTCTTCAAAGTGTTTCTTAAGATAAACTTAAACAAAGGTTGAAGAGAGCTCACAAATTCTCTAAACCCAATGTGGTCAACCATTGAAAGTGGGTATTCATGTAGGATGACCGTACGAGTAAGATTATTCCTTACTTTGACTTGATCAAATTGTAAGCATTTAAACCCATCATTCTATCCACCTTATTTGTTGTCCAATTAACGCTTGTTGTCGCATATCCCTTATATCTTTAAACTTTAACCGTGGACATCTTGCTAAATGATTACGCAAATGAGATGTACCTTGGCTAGAGTCACCCAAGTAAAGCTTGCCACAATGATGGCATTGGGCTTTAAATTTCCCATCAACTTTCTTCCTTGTAAAATGCTCCCAAACATCTGAGGTAGTCTTTCTTTTTCTACTTGTATCCTTATCCTCATTTGTACCCTCTTGCTCTCCCTCTTCCTCTGTCCCTTCTTGTTCCTCTACATGCTCTCCCACTAAGTCCACCATTGGGGATTTCAGACTCCCAATTGGTTCAGAAGTTTAGGAGTTAGAAATTCTATCAATCAAAACAAATATTCACAAATTCATTATTACATATACTTACACTAATTCACAAATATTCACAAATTCTATCAATCCAATCATAATTAAACATGATTAACTATAAATTCAAACACTTACTCATTGCTTAATGGGCATAAAGGTGATGGTGATCCTGAGGGTGATTGTGAAAATGGTGAAGGAGACAGCATAGCTAGCAAGGGACAACATCTAGTTCTCAAGGGAGAGCCGCTTGGCAAGGGAGAACCAAATTTTTTTGAGTCTCCCATCTCCATTTTAAGCACTGCATTCACAACAAACACAAAAAACAATAAACACAATTTCTTTCATTAAACAATTACACTATCTTTGAAAAACATTTTCTCATAGAATTTATTTTTCCATTAAACTACACTCAATTATTCACTCCTCAAAAATGAAATGTTCACTCACTTTTTTATAGCTAACATAACGAGGCTTTAACATATATTGACAAACCAAACCATACACCCAAAATTTAAATAATATGAATCAACACAAAAGAATACAGGGACTTAAATCTTTTTTAAAAATAATATGAATCATTGTATTTATTCTTTTTTTAAAATAATATAAATCAATAACAAAACCTCTTTTTGATGAATACAGGGACTTGGTTTGGGCACATAAATAATATGAATCAACAAAATAGAAATTGATGAGCTTTTGGGGAAAAAAAAATTAGAAAACATGCCTTTGCTTGGGAAATGGGACTTAGAAAATTCAAGAAATCAACAAAATCCCTACCAAATAGAAAATCAGGTAGTTAACTCACAAAACCCCTCTCAGAGACTTTGGCAAATGCAAAGAGAAATCAAAGATGTTTAATTTAGTTACAGAACAAAACAAACAAGTACATCAATATCAAAAAGAAAAAAAAAAAAAAAAAAAATTGAAAAGAAGTAGAGAATAGAACAAACCGTGATCGGTGAGTCGGTGACACCGACAAAGCTTAGGTGGCGGCGAAAGCTTGGGACGATGGCGAAAGATTAGGATGGCGGCGAGAGTTGGACCGGCTCTAAGAGCTAGGGCGACGGTGAAAGGTTGGGTAGTTGGCCAGCAGTGAGATTGTGATTTGTGAGTGAGTGAGAGTGGTACTGGTGAGCCAAAGAGATGAGAGGCGGTTATATATATATATAACTAGGTCGGGTCAAGCCTAGGTTTGGGCCAAGTTTTTGTAAAAACCCGAACTTGATTCAGGTTTTTTTTTTTTTTTTTTTTTTTTTTTTTTTTTTTAACCTAAACCTGACCCTATTCTTTATCGGGCTAGGTAAAACCCGGCCCATTAAGGTCGGGCCAGGCCGAGTACCAGTGGGTCGGGCAGAAATTGCCATCCCTAGTCGTCCAAGCAGCTTTCTTTTGTAGCTTGTAATAAATATTTCTATTTTTATTTTCTTAATAAAGCCATCTAGCCAAAATTTTTATAGTTCAACTGGTATTTCATGGTGTTTCTAAGATACATTCCAATTATTTTTTTAGAGCATATATTAATATAGGGTCATACTAACGGATGCCGTTAAGACAATGGTTAACAATCCATTTCAGGAAAGTTTTGACACCACTTTAATGGAAAATGGAAAAAGCTGTCAAAACTTTTTTTTTTCTTTCCCATAGAAACTTTCTTTAAATGGATTATTAACCATTACCTTAAGGGCATCCATAAGAATTTCTTATAAATATATGCAAAAACAAATGTAAAACTTTAGACTTTTCTTTTATACTAAAGTAAATCTTAATTTGTCAAGAGTTTTGTACTTTAATGTTATTTTTTGTTTTTCCTTTTTAGGAGAATCAAGATTCAAATCACTATTCCTCTATCATTATAACTATCAATTATCAATAAAATAAAATAAAAGAAAATCCTAGCTATATGAGTGTGTTTAAGTAATTAAGTGAATTGGAATGAGTAGATGAAGACGTTATTAATGTAAGCCCCAAGATCATCTCAAAATTCCTCTATCGTTATTATTATTTTTGTTTGAGAAGATAAAGTCACATGATTTAATTGAACTTGAAGTGCTACATTGTAAATATCATATTTTGAAAAATACCTTCTTTTTTTCTTTTTTTGTAATCTCAAAACAACCTTATAATGAGAAGTGCATTTCTCAAAATGTGAAGAAGAGTTAGGTTCATGTATCTACCGATTAATTTATGAGCTAACCATTAGGACTGTCCAACCCAACTGATTGCCCGACCCACCCGGTCAATTCGACCGGACCCGAGCCGATTGCCGATCGATCCAACTACTCCGACGATCGATGATAGGTCTAGTTCTCCAGAAACTGAAATCATCGGTTCGATCTCGAATCTTCTCCCCATAACCCAAAGAAACTCAAATCGACCGAGATATAGAGCAGCAAGATCTCAACCATTTCCAGTGAGATCTCAACTAGATCCATGAAATTTCCACTGGATTTGGCGAGATCTCACTGGATTTAGTGAGATTTTGCCAAATCTGGGGATAATTTGGCAAAAATATCACCGAAATTTCACCAATTTTCGCCATTAACTTGCCAAATTTTGGCTGATTTTCAGATCTCCAACTCTAACCGAATTGACCGCCATCCGTTGAAGGTCGACTTCGCCAAATCTGATCAACCACTTCGATTGGCGGGGGGTTGAAATTTTAACTAGTCAGGTCGATTCCAGGTTGGGCATAAACCCAACCCGTGGATAGGCTTACTAACCATCTAGATAATATAATAATAAAAATAACAATAAGAAATGCATTATAATTGGATTACAAATATGTGATTAGCCTTTAACAATTACTCCTTGATTCTTTGCATTGAGTTGAGTATTTAGTTCTGTTAGTTAGTAATGTTACAAACATAATATTTTCACAACCTATTATGATTGTAAGTTGTTATTGTTTTTCAGCCAAAAAAAAAAAAAAAAAACTAAAAAACTAAAAACTATCTTTTTTTAGTATTTTCTCTTTTTTTCTTCAAAAACTATATTTTTAATTTCAATTAACCAAACATGTTTTTGATTTCAAAAATATAAGAAATTTTTTTTTCTTTATATTCCTAAAATTTTTTTTTTTTTGAAAATAGAAAACAAAAATGATTACCCAACCTAACCAATTTTTTTCCAATTAATAGGCCAATATCCACTACTAGTCTGGTTTGAGATAAGCCATTGAATGATGACTTCTACGATAGAATAATAGAAGTAAGATTCTCTTACAGCTTTTGTAAATTTTCAACAATAAGCACGGAATTTTCAACAAAAGATATAAATGACAAAGATAAAAAAATTGTACATGTTTTATCACTCTTGCTGTTTTTATTGAAATAACTATCAAAAAGGAAGAGGAAGTCTAGGAAGGCAAAAAATTGACAGAATATCCCCTCAATACTATTGTTTGTATTTCATTTATGAATAGAAATCTAATGTAATATAGTTAATGTATTGTAGGTAAATTTTTCAAAGAAATTAAAAATGCTCCTAGGATATCAATACAACACAATAAGGGTTATATATATATATATATATATATATATATATATAGAGGAGTGTTACGTTCACAAGATTTTCATAACAAATATTAGGTGATTATAATTAGTTGTTATTGGTTTTAATTTAAATCTATCACTGACATTACATTTTTTTTCACTAATAACAAACAAGTAACAACTTGTCACTTTGGATCAAGGGAGTCAATTCTATACCGTACCGGCCGGTACCGTCGGAATATACCATACCGGCAAGCAATCCGGTACATATAACACCCCTGTTTTGTACCGGAAAAAACCGCCGCCGTCTGCGCCAATTTCGGGCAATCTTGACCAATACCAAGCGTCATCATCGCCGATCTGAGAAAAATGTTTTTTTTTTTTTTTTAAGTTTTGTAATTTTTGAATTTTTGTTAGGGTAGAATGGTAACTTATTTGCATTAACTTATTAGTATTATATTTTTTTCTTAGTATGCAATGGTAACTTTTAAGCTTTCTATTTTTTATATTGTGTTTTTTTTTTTTCTTTTAATTGATACTAAAGTCTAAAAATCATGAATGATAGTTTTTAGACCCCTTAAAACAATTGATTTAACCTAGGTAATTAGCCAAGTTGTTACTTAGTCCAATTTAACAAATCTAGGTTATCACAATAACAAAGATCAAATCAAGCAAACGGAAAATAAATAACACAAAATATGATCACCCAGGAAACCAAACCGGTAAAAACCTAGAGAGGATTTGAACTAGCTATCCTCAAGGTAAACTTGAATCCACTATCTTGAAAGAATCGAAGTTCATACAATAAGACTTACAAGCTCTCACGCTCGACTTCTTATTGCTACCCCACCAGTAGAACTTACCGACACGACCATGTGCAAGCTCCAAATCCACGGACTCCTTCTTTCTTGGATTCACCACCGGATACAAGCACACCCACTTGTGTTTTTTTTAAGCTTCAATGGCAAACTCGAATTGATCATCAAGGTGTAGATAAATCTTCTCCTTGAAAACCCTAAGTTTGTGTAAAGGAAAACTCCTCTAGATCTCACAAGAGATTTACACAAACCACAATATGAGTAACACTAAAACGTGGCTAGGGTTTGCCTGTTATACTTAGGACAAATAAGAAACCCTAAAAACGTTTTAAAACAACTAGGGCTGAGTTGGAAAATTCTACGAAAAAACATTCTGCCCGAGCTTCGAATGATCGAGCCTAAGCTTCGATCGATCGAGCCAGGCCGAAATGCATTAATCTTTTCTGCATTAAGCTCGATTCCAACTTTACATAAAAGCACAACTTTGAGCAAGACTAAAACACTTCTAAATACATTGTTTTGATCATGGTTTGCCAACAATACAAATTAGAATTCTAAATACATAAAATCCTAAGTCTTTAAAACCTAACAATGAATAATTAGTTCTGAATTGAGGAAATGTTTTATGGTAAATCACAATAAATCTTAGTTGGTAAGTTGTTACTAGTTTTAATTTGAATTTATCACTGAAATTACTTTTTTCACTACTAATAACAACCAATTATAACCTACTATTTAAAATTTGTTGTAAAAGTGTTATGAAAATGTTGTGAACATAATATTTCTCTTAGCTTAAACACATTTGGGGGAGGGGGCATGAATATATTGTATGGTCGCATACTTGCATGCAAATAGTTTTTGGTAAAATTGAGTATTCCTACATTTAATTTCAGTTTCCTTAGGGAAGGCCCTATTCATATTCAAAATTATTCATTTAAACGGTCACTAAAAATATTGGAAGAAACAGGTCTAAGATTAACACTTTTTATAAATTACTTTTGTTGAATTAAAATAAAAAGTAATGCATAATGAATAACTAAGAGATATAATTGAGAAGAAAGAGGGGGACCAGTGGACCTTTAGACCAGGAAAATTAACTTGGCTATTCATTTGGGTGCTGAGGAATACTAGAGTACATCAAGGAAAAATATGGACAGATATAAAGGCTTGGAGTCTTGGTCTGAGTTTCATAAGAATGTCAAGAATTCATGGCTGCTGTTGTCCTTTCAGCTTTCTATTGTAGCTTGTAAATAAATATTTTTATTTTGTTTGTTTCTTAATAAATCCCACTGCCCATGAAAATAAAATAAATAAATAAAGCTAACTGGTACATTTGAGAAATTAAAAAATATATAAAAAAGAAACAAAAAACAAAAAAGGCATTGCATGAAACTACGATTTATATTTATAGGCCTAAAAATGTGCCCTGATCAAAGTTTTTTTTTTTTTGGGCATAATGATACGCAAAAACATTGGTGAAACATTACACTTTTTTTTAATTATATTAAAGTAAATCTATACTTATCAAGAGTCTTGTATAGTCATACCTTAGTGGTACACTGGTACTGTTTAATCTCTTTTATGGGAAGAATTATGGTTCATATCACTTCTCTCATTATTGTAATTATCAAATTTCTTTTAAAAATCCTGACTTGATTTTTTTTTTTTTTTTATAAGTAATTAAAGGAAAGGGAACGTAGATGAAGACCTTGTAAGCCTCAAGCCCATCTCAAAACTCCCAAAATAAGTTAGACACTTATAAGCTAACATCTAACTCCCTCCTTAGCAATATGATTTCATTAGCTTACTTCCAAATAGGAAGAGGGATATATTATGAAGACGTATGATCTAATTAAATTTGATGCACTACATTGGTCTCTCATTCTCCTTGAATTTTAGTGAAGTTGTTATTGTATGACCCAACAGGCTATAAGCTCACAATATTTTATTTCTCTTACAAAGTACAAATATATTTGTACAACAATCGGGGCCCATTTAGTAGTGGTGTTCAAGTATTGGCGTCCAATAATATGAAAGCAGCAGTTTTAAATATGTTGAGAAAACATGTACTTAAAGAATTCATAATAGGAAAAAAAATGTGGAGTAACCAAAAAAAAAATACATGTGTTTACCGTACTCACAATTCTAACACTACAATTCATGTTTCTCATGGCACTATACGTCAAAACGCAATAAGAGCAATTCATAGGGTATCCAAAAGAAAAAACACGCAATTAATAATTTTATTAAGATCTAAGGATACCATACAATGACACTTTTGTAGCAAAAAAGAAGGAAAAAAAAAAATTCAAACTTCTATGTTTCAGAATTGCGCCTTGTGACACTTATTATGCTGTATTTGAAACCATGAAGAGTGCTATTTGGAGATCTAGCTCCATCGGTGTCTGTGTGTATCATTAACAAATTAATGCCCTTCCCCACCTTTACCTGGGCCGCTGGAGGAGGGGGGACGTGGGGTTTGGTTTTGCTTGATTCCCCAGAGGTGAAGATCTTCAACAAGATAATGTCCCTGTTTGGCTTGGCTTGGACTCATGGGCTTCGTCATGGCATGGTTATAATTTGGAGCATGCAAAGTGCGAGCTTGTATGGTAGAGAATACCATAACAAAGCCCAAGAAAAGGACTAGGACAACAAAACGGCAAGATTGGAGTTTTCCAGCCATGAATGTAGTGTGTGTGTAGATATATATATATATATATATATATATATATATATATATATATATATATATATATATATATATATATATATATATTAACTTTTGTTAATAGAGAAAATGGGATGTGAAGTTGAGATGTAAATGTGTGGTATTTATAGGGAGAGATGGTAACTCTTAGATTTGTCAGATGTTAATGGGAAAATAATGCTTTGAATGGAATCGGAGGAAATGTACGATTCAAATTTTAAACGTTTGATGGATTAATGTGTCTATGCAGGGAAGCATGCAAGGAAACTCAAAATGGAGAAAAAGAGAGATGGGTTAAACAATCGGGGTGGAAACTTCGGCAGCAATGAACAAATTTCATTTTTGAAGAATGAACAATTGAGGTGGAATGTTAAGGCTTATCTAAGACTAAGAGTAAGCTTAGGTGAGTTTCAATTAGTCCAATTAGTAAAAGTCTTTTGTAATAAAAGATACAAAGTTTCGACCTTACTTATACTAAAAATTGATTGGTATTTTAACTTAATAATAAAGATCACTTATCATCTACACCAAAAGTTAAGAATGATGAGATGTGATGATATTTATAAATAAATTTTTTAAAAAAAGTGTAAGTTTAGGGATATAAATTTTCTCACAATCTTTTTCACAACTATTAATATGGCAAATTATGATAAAAATAATATTGTTATTTTCACATTAGTCCTCTATTAATACTACTTTATTAGTACTCTAGAATGAGAAAAGCCAATATTGGATAATTTGGATTTTGGAATTTCGATTCCCATCTTTGACCCAAAAATTTTCGGTGCATATGTTTCTACTTTCAAGTTAAAGACCAGGTACAGAGTCAGGTCAAATGGCTTTGTTTTTAATAAAAAGAATATCAAATCAATATCTAAAGCTGCTCTAACGTGATTGATTTTGATTGTCAAAGAATAGTATCAGTGTTATTATTACTTTTTAATGACAAAACTTATGGTTCGTTTAGATTGAGAGAGAAGAAGAGGAGTAGAGTAGAGTAGATAAAAATTGACTCAAAATCAGTTTATTTTGAGTCAATTTTACTTTACTCTTCTCAACTTTCCCTCTCAATCTAAACAGGCCCCTAACTATAGTACCTTAAGTTTTTCTCTTCAAATTCAGTTATATAACTTTTTTTTAATAGGATAGAAGTGTATTTTTAACTAAGTAACCACATAGCTGAATTTTAAAAAGAAACTTAATAAACAACCCCTATCTAAAATTTGCCCATCTTCTAATGTATCAAAATTGTTAGTAACATCATTTTGATTCTAGGATTGAGATCTGGCACCTTGCAATACCACTTTTAAAAGGTTAGATTCCAAGTTAACTTTTTTACTTTTAATCTTAACTCTTAATTAACCTTTTAAGTTTTTACCCTTAAAATTTTTGTTTCTAACATCAAAATGTGCAATTGGTGGACTTCAAAGTGAAAATACAATATTTTGCATTTTCTATAAATCTGCAGTGAAACAAAGCAATTGAATTATACAATAAAAATGTAAAATAGACCTACTTTGCCAATGATAAGAGGCGGAGCTACATGTGCGAGTCCCCCCCAATTTTAAAAATATTTTAATACTATGGGTCTGTTTGGATACAACTTATTTTGTTGAAAACTGAAAACACTGTAGCAAAATAATTTTTAAATGTGTGATTAATATCGTGGGACCCATTTTTAATATTTTTTTCTAAATAAAGTGGCTATGCGTCTCGTGAAACAGTGCATGAACAATGAAATTTGTCTCCTAAAAGTTGAAATGCGTGAAAAAAAAAAAAAAAAAAAAAAAGGAAAACGCAAAACACAAAATGCCAAACGCAAATAATTCCTATCCAAATGCTCACTATATATAAATATTTTACATTTTAGTTATTAGCCTACAAAAATGGGACTCGTGCCCCCAAATATTTGAGAAATTGTCTAATTGATCTAGTAGTTATAGAGAAATTTTTTTTTTCTCTCACATTCATTTTTTATTATAAAATGTGTTCTTGTGTTTGTTAAAGTTTTGGATCATTCATATCTTTGAATACTTCATTAGTTCAATTGAAATTTTTTTACTCATTTTGGTAGACAATTTGGTAACTTATATTAAAAATGAAAACTTTAAAGATTCACTATAAAGGATACTAAATTATATGTGTGTATAGATGTATGTGTTTGTGCATGTTTATGAAAGTTTATACAAGCTAATAAATTAGTATTATAAGTTGGCCCATCAAACAAAAATTTCTAGTTACGCCCCTACCAATGATCACAACCAATTTTACATATGTTTTTACAACTAATTTATGTGGTAGAATATGTTTGGCTACCTGTGTTACTTTCAAGTAAACTACTACTTTTTTTCACTATTCACTATCAGCCATATTAAATAATTGTGAAAATGAATATAAAAGTAGTTGTCATCCTAGAATTTTTCCACTTAATAGGCCAATATCCACTACTAATCTGGTTTGAGATAAGCCAGTGAATGATGACTTCTACTATAGAATAATAGAAGTAAAATTCTCTTTCAGCTTTTCTAAATTTTCAACAAAAGATATTAATGGCAACGATAAAAAATTGCACATGTTTTATTACTTCTGCTGCTTTTATTGACCGTCTAAATGAAATAACTACCAAAAAGGAAGAGGAAGCCAAGGAAGGCAAAAAATTGACAAGAGTATCCCCTCAATACTATTGTTTGTATATCATTTATCAATAGAGCCATTTGTTTGAATTTAATTGAAAATTTTAAGGGAATACACTTAATTTATTGTAGGTAAATTTTTCCTAGAAATTAAAAACTAGGATAGCAATTTTCACAATAAATCCTGCTATGTGGTTAGTTGTTATTAGTTTTAATTTAAACTTATCACTGAAATTACTTTTTAGTCCACTAATAATAACCTGCTACTTTGGATTTGTTATAAAAATGCCATGTCCATAACATTTCTCATTCCTTAAAGGAAGAAGATATATATATATATATATATATATATATATATGTATGTATATATAAATTGACAATTTTATCATTTTCACAACATTATCACAAAATTCACAACAAATCTTAGAAGGTAAGTTGTTACTAGTTATAATTTAAATTCATCACTGAAAGTGTTGTGAACATAGCATTTCTCTTAGCTTAAACACTTGGGGGGATGAATATCTTGTATGGTTACATGCAAATAGTTTTTGGTAAAAGTATACCTACATTTAATTTTAGTTTCCTTAGGGAAGGCCCTATTCATATTCAAATTATTCATTCAAACGGTGGATCACTAAAAATATTGGAAGTAAATTTTTATAAATTACTTTTGTTGAATTAAAATAAAAAGTAATGCATAAAACTTTTGTTTTCTTTGTGAATAACTGAGAGATATTATTGCGAAGAAAGAGGGGGACCAGTGGACCGCTACACCAGGAAAATTAACTTGGCTATTCATTTGGGTACCGAGGAATATTAATACTAGAGTATATGAAGGACAAATATATATGGACAGATATAAAGGCATGGAGTCTTGGTCTGAGTTTCATAAGAATGTCAAGAATTGGTGAAACATTACACTTTTCTTTATATTAAAGTAAATCTATACTTATCGAGAGTCTTGTATTGTTATACCTCAGTACTCTTTAATCTCCTTTATGAGAAGAATTATGATTCATATCACTAGTCTTTTTTCATTGCTGGAAATTGTAATTATCAAATGTTTTTAGAAAATCCTAACTTGAATTTTTTTAGAAGTAATTAAAGGAAAATGAACGTAGATGAAAACCTTGTAAATGTAAGCCCCAAGCCCATCTCAAAACTCCCAAAATAAGTTAAGACACTTATAAGCTAACATCCAACTCCCTCTTTAACAATATGATTTCATTAGCTTACTTCCAAATGGGAAGACGGATATATCTTGAAGCCGTATGATCTAATTGAACTTGATGCACTACTTTGGTCTCTCATTTATCATGAATTTTAGTGAAGTTGTTATTGTATGGCCCAACAAGCTATAGGCTCACAATATTTTATTTGTTGCAAAGTACAAACATATTTGTACAACAATTAGGACCCATTTTATAGTGGTGTTTAGGTATTGATGTTCAATGATATGAAAACAATGGTTTTAAATGTGTTAAGAAAACATGTGCTTAAAATATTCATAATAGAAAAAAATGTGGGGTAACCAAAAGAAAAAAAAAATACATGTGTTTACCATACTCACAATTGTAACACTACAGATTCATGTTTCTCATGGCACTGCGTGAAAACCCAATAACAGCAATTCATAGGGTACCCAAAAGAAAAACATGCAATTAATAATTTTATTAAGAGATCTTAGGATACAATGATACTTTTTAAGCAAAAAAAAAAAAAAAAAAAAAAAAAAAAAAAAAAAAAAAAAAAATTTTAACTTCTATGTTTCAGAATTGCGCCTTGTGACACTTATTATACTGTATTTGAAACCATGAAGAGCGCCATTTAGAGATCTAGCTCCATCGGTCGGTGTCTGTGTGCATCATTAGCAAATTAATGCCCTTCCCCTTCACTTGGGCCGCCCCCGCCAGAGAGGGTACGTGGGGGTTGCTTTTGCTTGATTCCCCAGAGGTGAAGAACTTCAACAAAATAATGACCCTGTTTGGCTTGGCTTGGACTCATGGGCTTCATCATGGCATGGTTATAATTTGAAGCATGCAAAGTGCGAGCTTGTATGGTAGAGAACACCATAACAAAGCCCAAGAAAAGGACCAGGACAACAAAACGGCAAGATTGGAGTTTTCCAGCCATGAATGTAGTATATTATATGTTTATCTTTTGTTGATAGAGAAAATGGGATGTGAAGTTGGGCTGTAAATGTGTGGTATTTATAGGGAGAGACGATTACTGTATAAATGGGGAAAAAATGATGCTTCTTTGAATAGAATTGGAGGAAATGTATGATTCAAATTTCAAGCACTTGGGAATTGGGATTATGTCTATGTTAGGAAGCATACAAGGAAACTCATATGGAGAAAAGCAGAGATGGGTTAAACAATAGGGTTGGAAACTTGGGGAGCAATGAACAATTTTGAGTTTTGAAGAGTGAAAAATTGAGGCCAGAAGTTAAGGTCAATCTTGTAGGGTGACAAAGCCATGAACAGGCAATTTGGAATTTAGATTCCCGGACAGATAGATTTCTCTGACCATAATTTTTTTCGTTGCATATGCTTTACATTTCTGATCATGTAATGCTTCTAATTTTTTTTTTTTTTTTTTTTTTTGCTTATTTTATATCAAGTACAGATCATGTAATAAATTCTAGTTAGCTCAACTGATTAACTTTTTGATTGGTTAAATAAGAGATCTGAGATTTAATTTTCACTTACACCAAAAACCAATTGGTATATTGGTCTGATAATAAAAAGTATAATCATCATAAACGGATATCGTAAGTTAAAACTCTTTAAATTTCAAAAAATAAGGATCATTATTGTTTATTTTCTTCCTTTGCTATGAATAGGTGTCAACATTTTTAGTAAATTACTGATTTCAGACTATATTTCTATGTTAACATAGAAAATACTACTAACCATGTTGGCAATTGATCAACCAATTTGACTGCTAATCTTTTTTAAGATAACCCATTGAAAGATAACATATGCCGGAGAAGTAAGATTTTGACTAGGTTTCTGTAAATATTCAACCATCTAAACAGTACATGTTTTATTACTCTTGCTGCTTTAATTTTTTATGGACCTTCTAAAAAATTGAAATTAATTTCCTCAAAGTGTAAAAAGAAAGGGGAAGTCAAGGAGGAAAAAATCTGAAAGAGTATCCACCCAATAAGTGATATTCAATATAAATGAAAATTAAAAACCCTCAGAGGCAGCAATGCACCACCTTTCTTTTTCTTTTCTTTTTTCCTGATAAAGGAAGAAGTTATTTTTTTTTATATATAAAAAAAGAGAGAAAATAGTTTTTGGCACAGGAATTCCTATTTTTAAATTTAGTTTCTTAAGGGAAAGCCCTATTCATCATCAAATTATTCATTCAATTGATGGATCACTAAAAATATTGGAAGAAATAGGTTTAATATTAAACATATTTTTATAAATTACTATTGTTGTAGTTATAATTAAAAGTATTGCATAGGATTTTTCATTTTTATTTTTATTTTTGGTGAATAAGTAAGAGATTTTATTGAGAAGAAACTTGACTAGTGACTATTGCATTTGGCTGCTGAGGAATACTACTTGTACTTTAACTATCACCTGGTCCACCACAAGTGGAAGTAGGTCTAGATTGTTCTTTAAAAAAAGGATGAAGAGGAATAATGTCAAAATTGATCTGCCATGGACTTCAGTGTATATGAGAATATGTAAATTATTATGCAATAGATAAAAGAGATTACAAAGTTATGTTGTTTTAATATTATGATTTATGAGAATCAATCTGTTCTACCATATATATACTTGTAGACAACTTATTTCGCTTCTCAATTATGATACATATCCTTTTAATTTGTGGTTTTTTTTTTCATCATGTCATTCTCCAGCCCTATTTTAGTAAGTGCTCGATCTATTTCAAAATCTCATTTCATTTCTGGTTCAAATCTTATGGTTTTATTTATACCAACAAACTATTTGATGAAGAATTAACTTTTCTCTATTTTTTTCCAATTTTGAAATTTTAATGATTTAAAATTTTATTAAAAAAACAGAAAAATTAGTGTTGTGAGGAGTGCACTGTGCTACAGTGTACTAAGCTTTCCTTCCTCATTCGAACCCTCATTAAGTTATAAACTTTTGTGTGAATATGCTGTGTTTATAACTGTGCTCTTGATGTTAATAATAGTTTGGGATGAGCTGTGGGCATATGTAGACCAACCTCCACAACTATAAATGTTTTAATTTAAAGAATAAAGACTTATCTCACTACAGGTTGTATTGAAAAATCTCATTGAAAACCGTTTGCCTTGGTAATGTTGGGAACTAAAAAGATTGATTCCATCTTATTCATAAACCAGCTGGACAACTTCCCTTAATTTTAGAGTAGAGATTAATTAATTAATTAAGAAAGTAATTAATTTTCTTTTGTATGCTATTTAAGTGTGTTTTTAATTTGTTCATTATCTTCAATGAGCCATGTAATTATTCTCTCTCTCTCTCTCTCTCTCTCTCTCTCTCTCTCTCTCTCTCTCTCTCTCTCTCTCTCTCTCATTTTGTTTTATTTATAATATATTATTGGCAAATTCTAACGGACGCCCTTAGAACAATTGAATAAACTATATTAGAAAAGTTTTGATACCACTTTCATGAAAAATATAAAAAACTAAAAAAAAAAAAAAAAAAACTTAATTATTTTATCATTCTCCTATAATTTTTTTCTAAAAATAATTCCAAAATCAATGCCCTTAGGGCATCTGTTAACATTTTCCTATACTATATATAGAGATGCTACGTCTACAACATTTTTACAACAAATCACAGGTGGTTAGTTGTTATTGGTTTAAATTTGAAACTAACACTAAGATTACTTTTTTGCCTTAACAATAACAACCAGTAACAACCTGCCACTTAGAATTTGTTGTAAAAATGTGTGTGTTGTTGATTGATAAGTGTGTATGCACAAAGTGTTTGGGGGGTTTAGGAAAAAAATATTTGAGCTATAAGATTAGTAACATATTGTAACAGAAAAAGAATAAAAAATGAATATATGTTTTTATTATTCCTAAATCACAATAATCATCCAAAAAAGATCAACTAACAAGCAATGATATATGTTTTTACTTGACCTTCCAAAATATCATTCAAAGAGACCAACTTACTCACAAGATCGAGCAGTGATCCCTCAAATGTAATAAATAATAATAATAATAATAATAATAATAATAATAAAAAAAAAGAGAAGAGAAGCCGTTATTGTGCAACCCAACCGTCTATATATAGTCCACTATATTTTATTTGTTTTGCATTCATATTACTTATATTGCACATCAATTTGTTCAACACTTATACTTCCACAGCACTCTGTTTTTCAAACGCTAACACTACCAATTCATGTTTCTCATGGCACTACGTCAAAACCTGGTAACAACAATTCATAGAGTACCCAAAAGAACAAACATGCAGTTAATTATTTTATTAAGAGATCTAAGGAAACAGTGAATTACAAAAAAAAAAAAAAAAAAAAAAAAAAAAACAAAACAAATTAAACAAAAACATAAAGGGAAACAGAAAACTACAAAACCAAACTTCTATGTTGAAGTACTGCATGCGCCTTGTGACACACTTCACTGAGCTGTATTTAAACCATGAGGGGCACTATTTGGAGATCTAGTTTCATCGGAATTAGTGTGAATCATCAAAAACTTAATGCCCTTCACCATCGCTTGGACCGGAATGCTTGCGTCCCCAGAGGTCGAGAACTTCAGCAAAATAATGATCCGTCCCTGCTAATTGGCTTGGACTCATTGGTTTCGTCATTGCACGGTGGTGATGGTGATGATTTGGTGCATGCAAAGTGCGTGCTTGTATGATAGTGAACACCGTAACAAAGCCCAAGAAAAGGACTAGGACAATAAAACGGCAAGCTTGGAGTTCTCTAGCCATGAATGCATATAGTAGTATTTATCTTTGTTCATAGATAAATGAGGATGTGAAGTTGGGCTGAAAAGTTTGGTATTTATAGAAAGAGATGGTAACTCGTAAATTTGGAGGAAATGTACAATGCAAATTTCAAACACTTGATGGATTGTGTCTTTGTAAGGAAGCGTGCAAGGACACTCATATGGAAAAAAAGAGGTGTAAAACATTTGGGTTGGAAACTTGGGGTGCAATGAACACATTTGAGTTTTGAGGAGTTAATAAAAGTTAGCCAATTACCGCAACAATTTCACAATTTTGGTTACAATTCGTCTATGTGGCGAGTTGTAAGTGATAAAAAAAAAAATTATAAGTTTGTAATTCCATCACTTACAAGTCACCACGTGGAGAAGTTGTGGAAATAGTGGGCGTGCCAAACTTACTCAGTGAACAATCGAGGCCGGAAGCTATATATAAGGTCAATCTTGTAGAGTGAGAAAGTCAATAACCGGTAATTTTGAATTTAAAAACTCGTCCACATGGTTTTCTTTGACCATATTTTTTTCGGTGCATAGGATTCATGTTTCAGAACAATGTAATGCGTGCTTCAAACTTTACATTTTTTTCAGGCTTCCTAATGTCTCGGTTTATATACAGTCAGTCTAAGTCGATGTTAATTGTCAAAGAATACGTGTTATTGTTGTTTTTTCATTCATTTGCTAAGAATAGATGTCAAATTTGTCAATAACTAACTGTTTTTTGGATTATATGTATTTTATTTTAACCTGGCAAAATGCTATAAATTACTTTATTACTGATGATGCCGAAAATCGTTAGTAAGTCACACAAAGCTCACGTGCTCAAGACAATATCGGTGAGGTATCGACCAAAGACCTTTCGAAGGTTAAGTTAGAGAATTTTCACAATTCTAGAGTGTTAGAGTTGGGGAATTATGCGTACATTGGTTTGTGAGGGTCTTGGGGTTTTTATAGTAGCATGGGGTTGAGATTCGTTTCTTGGCCGAGAAGATCTTTCCTTGTGGGAGAGATCTTTTTTATTTTGCGTATCTTACGGGATCTTTTCCTTATAGGACTCTCTTGATTAGGGTTAAGAGTGGGACACAATATATTTCCTTATATGCTTATGCGTGGAGGTCAAGTCATGTCAGCCTTGTTCAAGGTTCGCTTATCCTCTTGAGCTTCTCCCCGTCAACTTCATATCCCATCAATATCTTCTAGTCGTCTCATTCAAATGTTTGTTGTCTTCGTGGTGCAGGTAATTTAGCCATGAGGTGGAATCGTCGACTTTCACTCTATCATTGTTAGGCCATGAATGTGCAAGCGAGGCTAACAAGTTCATTAGGACCGTCACTTCAACCTAATATGGACGACTTCATCAAAACCACAGAATTATCCTTATCATCTGCCTCCTACTCCATAGCCCCGTCGGCTTTAGCCAACGAGTTATGGAGTTCAATTAAATAGCTCTCTTCTTTTTCCCTATTTATTATTTTATTTATCGAAAAAAAGAGAGTGCATTTATGGGTGATTCCTCGAGTAGCCTTTATTAATTGCATGGACACGTGGCTTAAGTGGATTGGCTTCGTTTCTGGATGAGGGTGTCGCTTCATCTTCTGTGCACTTTTCATCCTATATATATCTCAGTTCCTTCCTCATTTTCTCCTATTTCATCATTGTTGATCTTCAAAGAAAGAGCTTTGCTATTCCGAGAACTTTGCTCTGGTCACCTTGCTAAATTTGTTGGCTTCATTCTTTTCTTGAGACCATCACCTTTCAAGGAATCGTCTACTTGGTAAGTCGCCATTTCCTTTCCTTCATTCTACCTCTCATCTTTGTTTTTCTAGTTCATCGTTTACCTCTTTTAAAGAGGCCGTAGGCACTTAGAATACCTCCATCACTTGTAGGTAAATAGATGTCTAAAGAAGTGACAAGTGAGCAATCGCCCGATTCGTGAGGGAGCAGGCTACGACGAGGTCTTCCGGACAAGTCATGAGCTTGAGGAGGGTCTTTCTTGGTCGTTAGAGAGGGAAATGTCAGCTCGTTCTCCTAACAAGGAAATGGAGAGTTGTGTTGGAGAGGGAGGTGAGGAAGAGGAGATAGATGAGGGAGAGGTTGAAAGTGATGAGGGAGAAGATTATGACAGGGACGAGGGTGATATTGACGAGAGAACCCTCAAAGCTGGAAGTTTAGGAAGCCTTGGGAATGGGCATGCTTGTCCGTTTATCCTTCCTAAAATGTGGACCGTCAAAGATTTCTTGCCGATGATGACGGTCAATATATTTAAGAATTTGAGGGATCATTACCAGATCCCTAACCATATCCCGAGCCGTCTCCCTGGGAAATTCGAGAAGTGCTACTTAGGGAAGACTACGGACATTGGCATGTACGACGCTATGTTTGCAGCGGGAGTAAGGTGCCACTAACGATGTGGCACCATTAGTTGGCTAATTTTCTTGGATTATCTATCAGCTAGATTGCTCCAAATGCTAGGAGGATCTTTATAGGGGATGAGATTTTGTGGGGTCGTCTGAGTGGTGGGAACCGTCGACTTTCGTTGGACGAGTTCTTTTATTGCTATAGAGCTCAACACATCGTCACATCTCAAAGAATATACCACTTTGCTGCACAGAAGAAAAGTTTAAGGCTTGTGTCAAACATGCCCGACTCAAACAGGAACCGAAAAGATAGATACTTCTTCGTTCGGGGGATGGATTGGGTATGCTGTCTAAAAGAGTGGGTTACAATGCCCCACGGTTTTGACAATACTTAGGGTATTGTCAAGGATTCAGGTTTAGCACGATTAGTTTTTGCTTTGACTTTTCCCATTTATTTGTTAAGTGCTTTAATGTCGCTGTTTTCCTTTTTTAGCTAGTGTTCATCCGAACATAATCGACAAGCGGGAGGCCTTCATCTGTCAGGTCCTTGAAATTCTATTCGAGTAACGGAAGTGTAGGGACTTGATCACCCTCGACACGCTGCACGCATATTGTGGAGGTTCGTAGTCGATGCCTATAGCTTGTAGATTAAATACTTATTCTTGTCGGTGTAAGTGATTTATTTTCTTCCGTCATTTTTTTTATTTTTGTCGTCTCTTGGTCTAATGCTTGTCATTTGTCTTTTGCAGAAATGGAGGCAGCCATGCAAAGGGCGTAGGTGAGGGCAGCTACTACGCGTAGGAAAGAGGAATAGAAAGCGAAGGGGAAGGAAGGGGTGTCCTCGTAAACCCCTAAGGTTGTCGAAAAGGGGTGCCTAAGAGGAAGGGTGACGGGAAGGACAACTGTCCTTCCAAGAAAGTCACTATCACCCTTGGGGATAAACTCCCTAAAAAGTCGTCACCCCCCAAGCCGAGCCACGGGGCGGCGGCAAGTCAAGGGATCTGCGTCATCTTCTTACTCACAAGGACTACGTCATTGAGATGATTAAGTCAATCATCAAGGATAAGGACGTGGACCCTTGTGCTGAGCAAATGATGGAGGAGCTGGGGGACGTCGGGGCCTTTTTACCTTGCCCGGGTACATCTCTTCCATTTTTTCTTTCTTATTTTTATTTATTCACTATTCAATAGCTAATGGTTGTTCTGTTTGTAGGCGTTGGTTGCATGAAGGCGCTGCAAGATAGGAGTGTCGCCCAAGAAGGGGTGATTGCTCGTTTGCGCAAGCGCAATGGGACCTTGACCGATGAGCAAGAGCAAGACAAGGGGTCTTTTAGTACTCTCAATACGGAGGTAAAGGAGCTAAGGGAGAAGCTTGAGGAGAAGGGTCGTTAGAAGAAGGAGCAAGAAGCTAAGGCAGCGATAGAAAAAGAGCTAATGGCCCTTCTCGGGCAGGTAGAGATGGCTGTGGTGACGCCGTGAAGGAATTCAAGGCTTTACATCCATTTATTGATTCCTGCGCTGTCTACTGTGGTGACGGGTTTGAGGATTGCCTTAAACAGGTCAAGTCCATCTACCCTCACTTGGATTTATCCAGGGTCATCATGGATGACCCCTCATCATCAACTCCTGCTAGCAACACTATCCAGGAGGAAACCAACGTCTCTGTAGAGTTCGAGTTTGATCCAAAAGATGATAGCGTCATCCTTGCTCAACCCGCCGTGGATCCTCCCGTCACTCCTTTGGTCCCGTCCACTGAGTCTTTGAATGTTGAGAACCCTTTAGCTCGGGACGTTCAAGACAAAGATGATAAGAACCCTCCGAACACCCCACCTCTTTGTTTTCTACTTCTTGAATTATTATATATTTAGTCTAAGCCTCGGACAATGTTAGACGCCCCTTTGTTTTGGGCTCTTTTTGTAAAATTATTGCTTTATTTATGGTACATCTTATTATTTTGCACCTATCGCTTTCAATTGTGCTTGATTTCCATGCGCATGTCTTTTCAAGAATTTGATAATCGGGAAGAATCCGTTGGCTTGTAGACTCTTGTGATAGCCCCGTCCACTTATGGACTTGAAGAACACCAAGGTGTTCTTATGGAATGAACTCGTTTGCCTGTGGGTATTGCAACAAATCCGTCTGCTTGTGGACTTGAATAAATTCGAGGCCTCTCAATGGGTTGAACTTGTCCACTTGTGGATTTTAATAATAACAAACTCGTCCTCTCAAGACCTTTCTAACGTACACGTCTTTAGTAATGAACTCATCCACTTTAATAATGAACTTGTCGGTGACTTAATAATGAACTTGTCCATTTTAGGGACTTAATGATGGGCTCGTTCACTTATGGACTTTGTAGTTTTACTGCGTCCACTCATGGACTTGATAATAATATTAACCCATCCTCATAGGATGAACACGTCCACCTATGGACTTTAATAATGAATCAGTCCACTTGTGGACTTAATAATAAGTCATCCTCATAGGATGAACTCATCCACCTATGGACTTTAATAATGAATTCATCCACTTGTGGATTTGATAATATTAACTCATCCTCATGGGATGAACTCATCCACTTATGGACTTAACAATGAATTCGTTCACTTGTGGATTTGATAATATTAACTCATCCTTATGAGATGAACTCGTCCACTTATGGATTTAACAATGAATTTTTTCACTTGTGGATTTGATAATATTAACTCATCCTCATGGGATGAACTCAACCACTTATGGACTTAACAATGAATTCGTCCACCTTGTGGAATCGATAATATTAACTCATCCTCATGGGATGACTTCGTCCACTTATGGACTTAATTATGGATAAACATGTAGAACAGACATGTAGAAACATATAAATATGCTAGTCATATTTGAATAAATTCCTCTTCTTATGATAAATGCATGCATACGTAGAAAAATTGTTCTTTAAAGAAAAAGACCTGCCCTTTGGGCTTTAAAAAGTATTGTAGCAAAAATTAATTAAAATAAATTGGCAAATGAGGAGTTTCACTCTTCATGCTATCATCTACTGGTAGTATTTTCGGAGATGCTCGGTATTCCCTGGATGGTACAACTTCTGTCCGTCTAGTGTCTCCAGGTGATAGGTGTCTTTCTTGTGCCATGACGTAATTCTATATGGTCCCTCCCAGTTAGGGCTGAGCTTTCCTTGGGTGGAGTCTCTAGCGACGCCCATTACCTTCCTCAAGATGAGGTCTCCAACCTTGAAGTCTCTATGTCCGACTGGGAGTTGTAGTGCTAGGCCATAAGGTCCTGGTAATGTGTGAGTTTTTGTTAAGTTGTTGCCTTGACTTTGTGTAGTAGATCAAGCAGTAGGCAAATAGCCTCGTCGTTTTTTCTTTCATCATGATTACCCACTTTGTAGCTTGTGAGTCCAACCTCTGCTGGGATGACTGCCTCGCTTCCATATGCTAGTTGAAACGATGTCTCTCTTGTAGGTGTTTTGGTTGTTGTTCTATACGCCTATAGTACGCTTGACAGCTCTTCTAGCCATACACCCTTTGCCCTCTCGAGCCGAGTCTTGATAATTTTAGACAAGGATCGATTCGTGACCTCAACTTGCTCGTTGGCTTGAGGGTGGGCGGGGGAGGAGTAGTGGTTCTTGATTCCTAAATGCGAGCAAAAATCCCTGAAGGAGTCGTTGTCAAGCTGTTTCCTATTATCCGAGACCAAGACTTTGGGGATCCCATACCTGCAATCGATGTTTTTCCAATCGAAGCTTATCACATTCTTCTCCGTAATAGTAGCCAAGGCTTTTGCTTCTACCTATTTAGTAAAGTAGTCTATGCCGACTATAAGGAACTTTAGCTGTCGCATTGCTATTGGGAATTGACCCATGATGTTGAGTCCCCATTGAGAGAATGGCTAGGAGGCTATCATCGGGGTCAGTTCTTCCGTCGGCTATCCGATGATGTTGCTAAATCTTTGACATTTGTCACAGGCTTTTACATAAGCCTGGGCATCCTTTTGCATAGTAGGTCAGTAATATCCAGCTCGAATTAGTTTATGTACCAATGACCGTGACCTTGAGTGGTTCCCGTAGATCCCTTCGTGTACTTCTCTCATGTCATAATACATTTCTTCGGGGCTTAAGCATCTTAGGTATGGGCGGGAGAAGCCTCTCTTGTACAAGACATCACTTATCAAGACGAATCGTGTTGCTTTGACCTTTAGCTTCCTTGCGGCTTCCTTACTGTCTAGTAGTGCACCGTTTTTCAAGTAGAAGACTAATGGTGTCGTCCGATTACTTTTAGAACCTATCTCCTGCATATGGATGGGATCTATTAATGGTGAAAGCTAAAAGAAGGAAAGTACCTTGTTTGGGGTGATCATGAGTTCTGCTAATGCGGCCTTGGCAAGATGGTCGACTTGCTCGTTCTCTCCACTAGAGATTTGAACAATCTTAGCTTGTAGATCGTCCACCCTTCTCTTTACTTGCTCCAGGTACTTCTTCATCCTCTCGCCCTTGCATTCGTAATCACTATTTACTTGGTTTGTGTCGACACGGGAATCGCAATGAATAACCACTCTCACGGCCCCTGCCGCTTTAACGAGATCTAGTCCCGCAATTAGAGCTTCGTACTCGCTTTCGTTGTTGGTCGTAGGGAAGTCGAGACAAACCATGCATTTGATCTCGTCCCCTTCTGGAGAATGAAGTACAATGCCTGCTCCACCATCCTATCTATTGGATGATCCGTCTGTGTGTATACTCCACCGAGGATACTCTTACGCCCCTTAGCATTCCATGTTAGTGAACTTCGCAATGAAGTTAGCAACCACTTGCCCTTTAATGGCAAAACGCAGGCGGTATTGTACGTCAAATTCACTCAACTTTATAGGCCATAGTGCCATTCGTTCGGCATCCTCGGGATTGCTCATTGCTCGCCATAAGGGCTTGTCTGTCAAGACAATCACCGTGTGGGCTTGGAAATATGGCTTGAGTTTGCGGCTATCGTAACCAAAGCGAAGGTGAGTTTCTCCATCGATGGGTACCTCTCCTCTACACCACGAAGTGCCCAATTGGCGTAGTCATAGTTGTCGATGTCGTACAATACGCGATACGTATTGTAAGGGTGTATCGTAAGTGCTCATGAATCGTCCGATACATAGGTGCATATTGTATGAATCGTATCATATCGGTGAATAGTACATATCGTAAGATACATAGACATGTGAGTTTAAAATGAGTTTTTTTGTTTAAATTTGTGGTTTTATTTGATTTAAACAAGTTGTTAGACTTTGTTAATACAAAATTATTGGGAAACTTAATTGAGTCTAATGAAATAGCAAGTCCAGGAGTTTTTTTTCCTCCCTTCTCTTTCTCCTACAAAATTTAGACTATACTCATAACACTTACTTTCATATGTGCAAATTTATTTTCTATGTTACTAATAATGTATTAAATGAAAATATAATTATTTTTTATTTTGATATTATTATTTTGAGTCTAAAAATCTAGAATTTCAAGAAAAAATATAAAGAAAAAATTATTAGAATAAAAAAACCAAAAAAAAGAAGTAATCATTGATAATAATAAAGAAAATGTCTTTGAAAAAATAATTTTGCAAGATGTTGAACATGATGATAACATTGACTTAGATGGAGTTGATTAGCCAAGATGATGAAATGCTATTATTATTTTGGTTCATATATCATGTATTACTTCTGAATTTAATCAATTTGAATGTGCATGTTATAAACATAAGTTAATTTGATTTATTTAGTTAGCTTTGTTAAATTTTATTACATAAATAATGATTAAATTGGTCATTAGTTGAATATATTTTGAATTTATAATGAATATACATTTTATATATGTATATCTATAATTATTTTATAATTTTATTAGGTGTTTGTGTATCAATTTGATACGATACATGATATAAAAAATAAAAAATTGATTTACGATACGATTCAAGATTTGACAACTATGGGCATAGTATACGGGCTTTTGCACCTGGTCTTCTTCTCTGATCAAGGCCGCACTGTTGGCAGCTAGGGATATAGCCAAGTAGAGGAACAATTTTTCTCCTGGTTTTGAGGGGCTTAGTAATGGCGAGGAAAAGAGGTAAGCCTTTAGATCCTTAAGTGCTTGCTGACACTCGACCATCCATTTAAAAGATTTCGTCAGCATGCGGAAGAAAGGTAGGCACTTGTTCGTTGCCCTCAACACAAACCTATTCAGCGCGACTACCTTGCCGTTGAGGCTTTGTATTTCTTTCACATTTTTTGGGGGTGCCATCTCTATTATGGTCTGGATCTTGTTTGGGTTGGCCTCGATACCTCTCTAAGACACCATGAACCCAAGGAACTTTCCTCTCACACCCCAAAAGCACACTTGTTTGGATTAAGCTTCAAATTGTAAGAGCGAAGGGTGTCAAAGGTTTCCCTGAGATCATCCAAATGATTGTCCTCCCTTCGGCTTTTTACTAGTATGTCATCCACTTACACTTGGACATTCCTCCCAATCTGATGTGTAAACATCTTGTTCATAAGTCTTTGATATGTTGCGCCCGTGTTTTTGAGACCGAACGGCATTACTTTGTAGTAGAAAAGGCCTTGACTTATGACAAACGAAGTCTTCTCTTGATCTGCTTCAACCATTTTGATCTGGTTGTAACTAGGAAAAGCATCCATAAAGCTTAGCAACTGGTGCTAAGTCAGTAAAAAGTCTACCAGGGCGTCATCCGGTGGAAGGGGGTAACTATCCTTGGGACATGCTTTGTTCAGTGCAGCAAAGTCCACGCATTTCCTCCACTTCCTGCTGGCTTTCTTAACCATCACCACATTCGCTAGCTAGTCGGGTTAGTAAATTTCTCTGATGAAATCTGACTCTTGCAACTTGCAAACTTCTTCTGCTATAGCTTGGTCTCATTCCCAAGCAAATACCTTCTTCTTCCGACGGATAGGAGGAAAGACGGGCGACACATTCAACCTGTGTACCATGACTGAAAGGTTACTCTCGGGCATGTATTCATGACTCTAGGTGAAGATGTCTAGGTTCTCTCTGAGGAAAGTCGTAAGCGCTTGGCGGACATGCGGATCGGCGAGGGTGTCGACCTTAGTCGTTCAGTCCGGTCTAGAATTGTCGAGAAGTATTTCTTCAAGTTTTTCAATGGGCTCTGCTACTATCCGCTGTTCTTCTATGTTCGTGGTTTGTAGGTGATCGTCCATCTTCAACATTGCTATGTAACATTCGCGTGTAGCTACCTGATCTCCACGCTATTCTCCTACTCCATAATCGGTAGGGAATTTGATCATCAAATGGTAGGTCGAAGTTACAACCTTCCACGAATTGAGGGTAGGTTATCCTAGGATGGCATTGTAAGCGGACGAGTAGTCGATCACAAGGAATGTTACATCCTTAGTGATCTACTAGGGGTAGTCGCCAACTGTTTCGAACAATGTGATTGCGCCAAGGGGGAATACCCTTGTTCCTCCAAAACCAAAGAGTAGAGCGCTCATCGGAACTAGTCGCTCTTTATCAATCCTCGTCTGCTAGAACGCAAGGTAGTAAAGGATGTCACCGAATCGCCATTATCAACCAGGACCTGGTGTGTGTTGTAATCCCTTACCCGGATACTAACGACGAGTGCATCGTCGTGTAGGTGGTGGATACGTCAAGCATCTTCTTCTAAGAATTCGATGACGGGGTTGTTGGTCCGTGCCATCTTTGGGACGAAGCTTGTTAGCTGGATGTTTTGAACCATCCCGAGGTAAGTTTTATGTGCCTTTCTAGACGAACTAAAGGCCGTAGTGCCTCTTACAATCATTCTTATATCTTCTATGGGTGGCCTAGGATGCTCATTCTCCCGTTAGGGAACCCGCTCTTGAGGTGGATCCACTCTTTCCTTGCTAATGAACCTTTGCAACTTTTCTTGCCTAATGAGAGCTTCAATTTGTTGCTTCAAGTCATAGCGATCGACTTTGTCATGACCGTGATCATGGTAGAAGCGGCGATTTATCTCTAGACCTCTTATTAGGATCTTCCTTGAGCTTGCCAAGAAAGGTCGGTGCTAATTTGCATCAAGACCTGGTCGATCAGGGCGATCAATGAGGTGAAGCTCGTGAACTTCCTTGCGGGGGGCTTGGAGTGCCTGTCCTCCCGCTGTTCTTCGGTCTTAGCCATCTTTCGCCCTCTATCCTGTCGTACGTCTTCCTGTCTTTCCCTTTTCTTGGGCTTCTCTTCTCGGGCCGATGTCGTGTTCCGCGTTCATGTACTTGGTCACCCCGTAAAGTACATCTGACATAGTCTTTGGGTCATTCTTATACAGAGAAAATAGAAACTTACCCTTTCATAGCCCATTTGTGAATGCAGCCACAAGTATCTTGTCGTCGACTTTGTTGATCGAGAGGACCTTCTTATTAAAGCGGGTTATGTAAAATCTCAACGTCTCGTCCTCCCGCTACCAAATGTTCATTAGGCATGCAATGGACTTCTTATACCTGTGTCCCCCAATGAAATGTGAGGCGAATTGGGTGCTTAATTCCTTAAAGGTACTAATGGAGTTGGGCGTCAACTTTAAAACCAAATCCTTGCGGGTCCCTTCAATGTGGTGGGGAAGGCTCTGCACATGATCTCGTTCACCACCCCTTGAAGGTGCATCGGGTCTTGAAAGACTCCAAGTGATCTAGGGGTCCTTGGATCCGTCATAACTTTCCACCGCAAAGATACGAAACTTCGGTGGAAGGGGGAACGAAGTGACGGGTGCAATGAATGGTGAATTAGTTTGATGGACTAAGTCATCAAGGCCATTAGATACCTGTCCCTAAGAGCATTCATCATAAAGTCCACATGTTCCTTCATCATCAGCATCTCTGCGACTATGTGAGGTGGAGCCGTATCTGTGACCAATGGCCGACTCATGTCCTGTCATTCTGTGCGCTTGGGGTGTTGTTATCCTTCGGCCTTTCTTGGTCCCTTCTTTCAGTGTTGGTGTCTTCTTAGCCTTCCTCTTAAGTGTTAAGGCCTGCGTTCTTTTGGCGTAGCTACTCTTCTAGATCATGATTTTGCTTGGTGAGGCGCTTCACGATAGTGATGAGAGTTTGAACCTATCTCTTGAAGGCGGTCGTGCGTGGTCGTCTCCTTGAATGTTGTTAGTGGTCACCATCGAGCAAGTAAGTACCATGCAACTCTTTATCCGGGAAGCGATAGTATGGCTTACAAGTCACAACTTTCCACAGACGGCACCAACCGATGATGCCAAAAATCGTCAATAAGTCACACAATGCTTATATGCTCGAGACAATACCTACCAAAAAAAAAAAAAAAACAATGAAAACCCTAGGAGAGTACCGGTGTCCAGCCAAAGACCCTCCGAAGGTTAAGTTAAAGAATTTTCACAACTCTAGAGCACCAGAGCTAGGGGAATTATGCGTACCTTAGTTTGTGAGAGTCTTGGGGTTTTTATAGTAACATGGGGTTGAGATTCATTTCTTGGCTTAGAAGATCTTTCCTTATGGGAGAGATCTTCTTTAATTTGCGTATCTTATGGGATCTTTTCCTTATAGGACTCTCTTGATTAGGGTTAAGTATGGAGCACAAGATATTTCCTTATATGCTTATGCATGGAGGTCAAGTCATGTCAGCCTCGTCAAAGGTTCACTTATCCTCTTGACTTCCCCGTCAACTTCATATCCCGTCAATATATTCTAGTCATCTCATTCAAATGTTTGTTGTCTTGAGGGTGCAGCCATCGACTTTGAGGTGGAACCACCAACTTTCACTCTACCGTTGTTAGGCCATGAATGTTCAAGCGAGGCTAATGAGTTCATTAGGACCGTTGCTTCAACCTAATATGGGCAACTTCATCAAAACCATAGAATTATCCTTATCAATTACCAAGGCACAAACACACTTACCCAGCTTACATCTTCATCCTATTTATATATTGTGTATTGTTTGGATTATTGATTTTGTTAAAATATATATATTAATTTGATACCAAAATTGACAAACACAATAGACAAGACAGTTACAATGATTTTCACCCTTATACTTGAAGGACCTCAAAGTGATAATAATACAAGATTTTGCATTTTCTGTATTGAAACAAAACCATGATATTATACAATAGTAGGGGAAAAAAAAGAAAAAGAAAAAGAAAAAAAGAAAACTGTTGGCAATTGATTTACCAGTTTGCACTACTAATTTGTTTTGAGATAAGCCATTGAAAGATAACATAGATAGTAGAAGTAAGAGTTTCATGAAGCATTCTCACTTCTGTAAATATTCAACAATAAGTATGGATTTTCCAACAAATTTTCAACCATAGAAAATGTTGGCAACGATCACAACTGGGCCGGCCTATGTTAATTATTTGAATATATATATATATATATATATATAGAGAGAGAGAGAGAGAGAGAGAGAGAGAGAGAGAGAGAGAGAGAGAGAGAGAGAGAAGTTATTTGAATCTCTTGTATGGTTACTTGTAAATAGTTTTGATACAACTGTGCAAGGATTCCTATATTGAAATTTAGTTTCTTTAGTCTCGGCCCTTCATATTCAAATTATTCATCAACTGTTGATCACTAAATAAATTGGAAGAAACAAATTCAGCAAAAAAAATTGGAAGAAACAGGTTTATATATATATATATATATATATATATATAAAACACTATTTATAAATTACTATTGATAAAACTAAATTTGTTAGTTGATAGGTTCGTCCAGACATAATCCGACGTGAACGAGTCCGAGACCTGCAAAAGAATAACAATGATATTTCTCTCCTTCTAGTCACCAACGTGGTGCCTGCCAATGAGCCTCCGATGATAAATTTAGACGTTGAGAGAGAGAAATAATAAGAACTAAAAATGTATTTATGTATGTATGGATGTGAATGTATGTATCTGTCTACCTGTTCGAATGAATGTATATCAACGTACCTATGCTTAGGTTCTAAGGTGGTTTATATAGATCTTTGACTTCTTTAACCGTTAGATGCCTTCAATGGTGGTCTTAATGGCTCTTGTAACGCCTCTAGTGGCTTTATGAGGTGATTAATCATCTTGCTAACGGGCATGTATATCCGTGCATCCATTGATAACGGCTCATGCATTAAATGCGTATTTATGGTGCTTTGGTTGTCCAACGACACTTACTTTGGCCGTCTAAGGGAATTTCTTGATCCATCAACTATTGTGTTAGTTATAAATTATAATAAAAAGTATTGCATAGAATTTATTTGGTGAATAAGAGATTTTATTGACAAGTAAAAGGGTGGGGGACCAGGACCGGTGGACCTTAGAGTCCTAGACTATGGTTTGCATTTGGCTGATGAGGAATACTATAGTTTATCAACTATCAAGAACAAGGAGAATATAGTTGAAGCATTAAATGAGGATGTAAAGGCTTGGAGTCTCGGATAGAGTTTCGTATGAATGTCAAGAATTCATTGCCGCCGTCGTCCATAAGAATGGCAACGGGCTAGGTTCAGGCCGGGTTTTTTCCTACCCGGACCCGCCCCGTGGGTTTGGACCCGTTACTCGGACCCAACCCAGTTAATAAACAGGTTTTTTTATTTAGGGCCCAGACCCGCCCCCCCAGGCCACGCGAGCCCCATTTAGCCCAACTAGGTTTAGGCCCAATCTGCGTCCCAAATCGTGGCCCAACCTAAAAAAAAAAATTGAATTGAAACCCAAATTCATTTTTTCCTAGATTCAAGCCCTATGACATGCAGATTCAAGCCCATATAATGTGGCCCAAATGCCAAATCATAGGCTATTAATCATAAATCAATAAATCACCTATTAATTATAAATCTATCATTCATAGCTAAGATTATAAATCACACAACTAAGATAACCATTTAATCATAAATCAATAAATCATAACTAGAATCACCTACTAAACATAAAAAGGCTACTAAATTAATACAAAAATTCTAATCCTCCACAGTAGTGACACAACTTCCATCCTCTTCATTAGGCTCCCCATCATCAAGAATTGATTGAAATGTGTAATCTCCGGACATAGTTGAAGAACCTACAACAACAATGAATTAAAAAATAGAATAAACTTCATCAAATTATCACTAGCAAATAAAAAATTAATTTTGATTTCATTTTATAAAAACAAATTAGTCAATTGGTAACCGTTGATTTCACTCCATAACCAATTCTGAGCACACATCATTGCCTCTATAGTCTTAGGATGAAGCTTACTACGATGTGGACTTGACAGTCTCCCACTAGTGCTACAGGCAGATTCTAAAGTAACAGTCGTGATAGGAATGACTAAAATATTTCTTGCAATCCTTTGTAAAGTAGGATACTTGAGACCATTACTTTTCCACCATGCCAAAATATCAAATTCTTCATTCCTCTTCAACACCCCCTCATCAATGAAATGATCAAATTCCATTCTAGCACTCCTATGTTTCTTTGAACTACTTGAACTATTGTTCACAAACAAATCAAAAGATGACATTCCCCCACTCAACCTATAGGGGACTCATCTACATCTCCATACTCATCAAGCAAATCATAACAAAGATTCTTAATTTTTTCAATCTCCAAATCAAAATTATCACCATAAATGTTAGGATAATGAAACTCCAACAACTTTATCTTATATCTTGGATCCAAGATAGCAGCAACAGCCATAATAACATTAACATTAGCCCAATATGAATTAAATTTAGCAAACATGCTTTTTGCCATGCTACTTATCATCTCATTTGAAGACAAATTTCATTCATTCAATGTTATTTTCAACTCACACACCAAAGTAAAATACATTAATTTTGGGGTACTTACAACTTGAGAAAAACTCAATCACACTATAAAACAACTCCAACCTCCCATAAATATCTTTGGCTACCTCCCAATCATATTCAGTTAGCAAACAAGTATAAGATGCTTCACGTTTAGCCAAACGAGTGAAAACATCTTTATAAATCAATGTAGTAGAAAGCATTAAGTTGAATTCCAACGTGCCTTACAATCGAAGACTAACTCTTTGGTGCATTGAACACGCAATTGACGTACATTTTCATCAAATTTTTGCCTCCTTTTTGGTGATCCAATCCAATAAATCACACTATCACGAATCCTTTCAATACCATCACCAATAAGAGACAACCCATCTTGAACAATCAAATTCAAAATATGTGTAGCACACCTCATATGCAATATAGACCCACTCAAAAGAAGAGAACTAGTATCAAGCTTGTTTAAGAGAAGTTTTATCATGACATCATTAGTACTACAATTATCAACAATTATTGTGGACAACTTCCTATCAATGTTCCACTCTAAAAAACAATCAACAAGGACTTCAGCAAGGACATCTTTCGTGTGTGGAGATGGAACATAAACAAACTTAGAAAAATAATAGGAATAATTATAACATAACTCAATAAACATTCAAGTTAACATAAAGTCTAAACATTCAATTTAACATAACTCAATAAACATTCTAAACATAAAGTTTTTAACATTTAATTTAACCCAATATCATAAACTCAATTAATATGATTTAATAGATTTAACATTCATAGATCAAAAAATTACCTTAAAACCTGGCTTTGCAACGTCCAAGTTTGATTGATAAAGTGAGTGGTAATGACCATGGACCCTTTCTTTTTGTTACTCGAAGTCCACATATCAATTGTAATTTCCATCCTACTTCCATTCTTGTCCGTCATCTTCAAAGCTTTCTTCCTCTCATTATCATAAATTTTAATAATGTCACTCTTCAAAGTGTTTCTTGAGATAAGCTTAAACAAAGGTTGAAGAGAGCTCACAAATTCTCTAAACCTAATGTGGTCAACCATTGAAAGTGGGTATTCATGTAGGATGACCGTACGAGCAAGATTATTCCTCACTTTGACTTGATCAAATTAGTAAGCATTTAAACTCATCGTTCCATCCACCTTATTTGTTGTCTAATTAACACTTGTTGTCGCATATCCCTTATATCTTTAAACTTTAATTGTGGACATCTTGCTAAATGATTGCGCAAATGGGATGTACCTTGGCTAGAGTCACCCGAGTAAAGCTTGCCACAATGATGGCATTGGGCTTTAAATTTCCCATCAACTTTCTTCCTTGTAAAATGCTCCCAAACATCTGAGGTAGTCTTTCTTTTTCTACTTGTATCCTCATTCTCATTTGTACCCTCTTGCTCTCCCTCTTCCTCTGTCCCTTCTTGTTCCTCTACATCCTCTCCCACTAAGTCCACCATTGGGGATTTCAGACTCCCAATTGGTTCAAAAGTTTGGGAGTTAGAAATTCTATAAATCAAAACAAATATTCACAAATTCATTATTACACATACTCATTGATTAATGGGTACAAATTCATAATTACACTAATTCACAAATATTCACAAATTCTATCAATCCAATCATAATTAAACATGATTAATTATAAATTCAAACACTTACTCATTGTTTAATGGGCATAAAGGTGATGATGATCATGAAAATGACGAAGGAGACAGCATAGCTAGCAAGGGACAACGTTTGATTCTCAAGGGAGAGCCGCTTGGCGAGGGAGAACCAAATTTTTTTGAGTCTCCCATCTCCATTTTAAGCATTGCATTCACAACAAACACAAAAAACAATAAACACAATTTCTTTCATTAAACAATTACACTATCTTTGAAAAACATTTTCTCATAGAATTTATTTTTCCATTAAACTACACTCAATTATTCACTCCTCAAAAATAAAATGTCCACTCACTTTTTTATAGCTAACATAACAAGGCTTTAACATATATTGACAAACCAAACCATGCACCCAAAATTTAAATACTATGAATCAACACAATAGAATACAGGGACTTAAAATCTTTTTTAAAAATAATATGAATCATTGTATTTAATCTTTTTTTTTTAAATAATATAAATCAATAACAAAACCTCTCTTTGATGAATACAGGGACTCGATTTGGGCACATAAATAATATGAATCAACAAAATAGAAATTGATGAGCTTTAGGGGAAAAAAATTAGAAAACATGCCTTTGCTTGGGAAATGAGACTTAGAAAATTCAAGAAATCAACAAAATCCCTACCAAATACAAAACCAAGCAGTTAACTCACAAAACCCCTCTCAGAGACTTTGGCAAATGCAAAGAGAAATCAAAGATGTTTGATTTAGCTATAGAACAAAACAGACGAGTACATCTATATCAAAAAAAAAAAAAAAAAATTGAAGAGAAGTAGAGAATAGAAAAAACTGAGACCGGTGAGTTGGTGACATTGATAGAGCTTAGGTGGCGGCGAAAGATTAGGATGGCGACGAGAGTTGGACCAGCGGTGAGAGCTAGGGCGATGGTGAGAGGTTGGGTAGTTGGCCGGCGATGAGATTGAGAGTGAGCGAGATTGTGATTTGTGAGTGAGTGAGAGTGGTACTGGTAAGCTAAAGAGATGAAAGGCGGTTATATATATATATATATATATATATATATATATATATATATATATATATATATATATATATATAACCGAGTCAAGTCTAGGTTCGGGCCAAGTTTTTGTAAAAACCTGGACTCGGTTTGGGTTTTTTTTTTAAACCCAAACTCGACCCTATTCTTTATCGGGCTAGGTAAAACCCAGCCCATTAGGGTTGGGCGGGGCCGGGTACCCGCGGGTCGGGCAGAAATTCCATCCCTAGTCGTCCATGCAGCTTTCTTTTGTAGCTTGTAATAAATATTTCTATTTTTATTTTCCTAATAAAGCCATCTAGCCAAGATTTTTATAGTTCAACTGGTATTTCATGGTGTTTCTAAGATACATTCCAATTATTTTTTTAGAGCATTTATAAATATAGGGTCATGCTAACGGATGCCCTTAAGGCAATGGTTATCAATCAATTTCAAGAAAGTTTTGACACCACTTTAATGGGAAATGGAAAATGGAAAATGGAAAAAGTTGTCAAAACATTAATTTTTTTTTTCTTTCCCATAAAAACTTTCTTTAAATGGATTATTAACCACTACCTTAGGGCATTCGTTAGCATTTCCCATAAATATATGCAAAAACAAATGTAAAACTTTAGACTTTTCTTTTATACTAAAGTAAATCTTAATTTGTCAAGAGTTTTGTACTTTAATGTTATTGTTTGTTTTTCTTTTTTAGGAGAATCAAGATTCAAATCACTATTCCTCTATCATTATAACTATCACTTATCGATAAAATAAAATAAAAGCAAATCCTAGCTATATGAGTGTGTGTAAGTAATTAAGTAAATTGGAATGAGTAGATGAAGACGTTATTAATGTAAGCCCCAAGATCATCTCAAAAATTCCACTATCGTTATTATCATTTTTGTTTGAGAAGATAAAGTCACATGATTTAATTGAACTTGAAGTGCTACATTGTAAATATAATATTTTGAAAAATACCTCTCTCTTTTCTTTTCCTTTTTTTTTTTTTTTTTTTGATAATCTCAAAACAACCTTATAATGAGAAGTGCATTTCTCAAAATGCGAAGAAGAGTTAGGTTCATGTATCTACCGATTAATTTATGAGCTAACCATTAGGATTGTCCAACCCAACCGATGGCTTGACCCACCCAAGAAATTCGATTGGACCGGGCGATTGCGACCGATCCAACTAATCTGACAATCAATGATAGGTCTAGTTCTCCGAAAACTGAAATCATCGGTTTGGTCTCGGATCTTCTCCCCAAAACCCAAAGAAACTCGAACCGACCGAGATATAGAGCGGCGAGATCTCAGCCATTTCCAGCGAGATCTCAACTAGATCCATGAAATTTCCCCGGGATTTGGCGAGATCTCGTCAGATTTGGTGAGATTTTGCCAAATCTAGGGATAATTAGGCAAAAATATCACCGAAATTTCACCAATTTTTGTCGTTAACTCACCAAATTTTGGCTGATTTTCGGATCTCCAACTCTGACCGAATTGACCGCCATCCGTTGAAGGTCGAATTTGCCAAACCTGATCAACCACTCTGATTGGCAACAAGTTGAAATTTTAACCATCCGATCTAGTCAGGTCGATTTTGGGTTGAGCATAAACCCAATCCATGGACAAGCTTACTAACCATCTGGATAATATAATAATAAAAATAACAATAAGTAATGCATTATAATTTGATTACAAATATGTGATTAGCCTTTAACAATTACTCCTAGATTCTTTGCATTGAGTTGAGTATTTAGTTCTATTAATTAGTAATGTTACGAACACAATATTTTCACAACCTATTATGATTGTAAGTTGTTATTGATTTTCAGCCAAAAAAAAAAAAAAAAACTATCTTTTTTACTATTTTCTATTTTTTTTCTTCAAAAACTATATTTTTAATTTCAATTAACCAAACATGTTTTTGATTTCAAAAATATAAGAAAATTGTTTTTTCTTTATATTCCCAAAAAAAAATTTTGAAAATAAAAAACAAAAACTATTACCCAACCTAACCAATTTTTTTCCAATCAATAGGCCAATATCCACTACTAGTCCGGTTTGAGATAAGCCATTGAATGATGACTTCTACTATAGAATAATAGAAGTAAGATTCTCTTACCGCTTTTATAAATTTTCAACAATAAGTACGAATTTTCAACGAAAGATATAAATGACAAGATAAAAAAATTGTACATGTTTTATCACTCTTGTTGTTTTTATTGAAATAACTACCAAAAAGGAAGAGGAAGCCTAGGAAGGCAAAAAGTTGACGGAATATCCCCTCAATACTATTGTTTGTATTTCATTTATGAATAGAGCCATTTGTTTGAATTTAATTGAGAAATCTAATGTAATATAGTTAATGTATTGTAGGTAAATTTTTCAAAGAAATTAAAAATGCTCCTAAGATAGCAATACAACACAAAAAGGGTTATATATATATATATATATATATATATATATATATATATTAAGAGGGGTGTTACATTCACAAGATTTTCACAACAAATATTAGGTGATTAGTTGTTATTGGTTTTAATTTGAATCTATCACTGACATTACATTTTTTTTCTCACTAATAACAAACAAGTAACAACCTGCCACTTTGGATTTGTTGTGAAATGTTGTGGACAGGGTTTGTTGTGAAATGTTGTGGATATAACATTTCACATGTTTTAAAGGATTAAAGGAAGGAGAGAGAGAGAGAGAGAGAGAGAGAGAGAGAGAGAGAGAGAGAGAGAGATAAACTGACAATTTTATCATTTTCCCAACTCTATCACAATATTCATAACAAATCTTAAGTAGTAAGTTGTTACTAGTTTTAATTCGAATTTACCACTGAAATTACTTTTTTCACTACCAATAACAACCAATTATAACCTACTATTTAAGTTTTGTTGTAAAAGTGTTATAAAAATGTTGTCAACATAATATTTCTCTTAGCTTAAACACATTTGGGGGAGGGGGCATGAATATATTGTATGGTTGCATACTTGCATGCAAATAGTTTTCGGTAAAATTGAGTATTCCTACATTTAATTTCAGTTTCCTTAGGGAAGGCCCTATTCATATTCAAAATTATTCATTTAAACGGTCACTAAAAATATTGGAAGAAACAGGTCTAAGATTAACAATTTTTATAAATTACTTTTGTTGAATTAAAATAAAAAGTAATGCATAAAACTTTTGTTTTCTATGTGAATAACGAAGAGAGATAAAATTGAGAAGAAAAAGGGGGACCAGTGGACCTTTAGATCAGGAAAATTAACTTGGCTATTCATTTGGGTGCTGAGGAATACTAGAGTACATCAAGGACAAATATGGACAGATATAAAGGCTTGGAGTCTTGGTCTGAGTTTCATAAGAATGTCAAGAATTCATGGCTGCTGTTGTCCTTTCAGCTTTCTATTGTAGCTTGTAAATAAATATTTTTATTTTGTTTGTTTCTTAATAAATCCAACTACCCATGAAAATAAAATAAATAAATAAAGCTAACTGGTACATTTGAGAAATTAAAAAAATATAAAAAAAACAAAACAAAAAACAAAAACAAAAACAAAAACAAAAAAGGCATTGCATGAAACTACAATTTATATTTATAGGCCTAAAAATGTACCCTGATCAAAGTTTTTTTGGGCATAATGATACGCAAAAACATTGGTGAAACATTAAACTCTTTTATATATATATATATATTAAAGTAAATCTATACTTATCAAGAGTCTTGTATTGTTATACCTTAGTGGTACACTGGCACTTTTTAATCTCTTTTATGGGAAGAATTATGGTTCATATCACTTCTCTCATTATTGTAATTATCAAATTTCTTTTAAAAATCCTGATTTGATTTTTTTTTTTTTTTCTTAGAGCTAATTAAAGGAAAGGGAACGTAGATGAAGACCTTGTAAGCCTCAAGCCCATCTCAAAACTCCCAAAATAAGTTAGACACTTATAAGCTAACATCTAACTCCCTCCTTAGCAATATGATTTCATTAGCTTACTTCCAAATAGGAAGAGGGATATATTATGAAGACGTATGATCTAATTAAACTTGATGCACTACATTGGTCTCTCATTCTCCTTGAATTTTAGTGAAGTTGTTATTGTATGACCCAACAGGCTATAAGCTCACAATATTTTATTTCTTACAAAGTACAAATATATTTGTACAACAATCGGGGCCCATTTAGTAGTGGTGTTTAAGTATTTGCGTTCAATGATATGAAAACAGTAGTTTTAAATGTGTTGAGAAAACACGTACTTAAAGAATTCTTAATAGAAAAAAAAATGTGGAGTAACCAAAAGAAAAATAAAGTACATGTGTTTACCGTACTCACAATTCTGACACTACAATTCATGTTTCTCATGGCACTACGTCAAAACCCAATAACAGCAATTCATAGGGTACCCAAAAGAAAAAACACGCAATTAATAATTTTATTAAGACATATAAGGATACAATGACACTTTTGTAGCAAAAAAAGAAGAAAAAAAAAAAAAAATCAAACTTCTATGTTTCAGAATTGCGCCTTGTGACACTTATTATGCTGTATTTGAAACCATGAAGAGTGCTATTTGGAGATCTAGCTCCATCGGTGTCTGTGTGAATCTTTAACAAATTAATGCCCTTCCCCACCTTTACCTGGGCCGCTGGAGGAGGGGGGACGTGGGGTTTGGTTTTGCTTGATTCCCCAGAGGTGAAGATCTTCAACAAAATAATGACCCTGTTTGGCTTGGCTTGGACTCATGGGCTTCGTCATGGCATGGTTATAATTTGGAGCATGCAAAGTGCGAGCTTGAATGGTAGAGAATACCATAACAAAGCCCAAGAAAAGGACTAGGACAACAAAACGGCAAGATTGGAGTTTTCCAGCCATGAATGTAGTGTATATATATATATATATATATATGTTTAACTTTTGTTAATAGAGAAAATGGGATGTGAAGTTGAGATGTAAATGTGTGGTATTTATAGGGAGAGATGGTAACTCTTAGATTTGTCAGATGTTAATGGGAAAATAATGCTTTGAATGGAATCGGAGGAAATGTACGATTCAAATTTTAAACGTTTGATGGATTAATGTGTCTATGCAAGGAAGCATGCAAGGAAACTCGGAACGGAGAAAAAGAGAGATGGGTTAAACAATCGGGGTAGAAACTTGGGCAGCAATGAACAAATTTCATTTTTGAAGAATGAACAATTGAGGTGGAATGTTAAGGCTTATCTAAGACTAAGAGTAAGCTTAGGTGAGCTTCAATTAGTCCAGATAGTGAAAGTCTTTTGCAATAAATGATACAAAGTTTAGGGATACAAATTTTCTTACAATCTTTTTCACAACTATTAATGTGGCAAATTATGATCAAAATAATATTGTTATTTTCACATTAGTACTCTATTAATACCACTTTATTAGTACTCTAGAATGAGAAAAGCCAATATTGGATCATTTGGATTTTGGAATTTCGATTCCCATCTTTGACCCAAAAATTTTCGGTGCATGTGTTTCAACTTTCAAGTTAAAGACCAGGTACAGAGTTAGGTCAAATGGCTTTGTTTTTAATAAAAAGAATATCAAATCAATATCTAAAGCTGCTCTAACGTGATTGATTTTGATTGTCAAAGAATAGTATCTGTGTTATTATTACTTTTTAATGACAAAATTTGTGGTTTGTTTAGATTGAGAGCAAGGGAGAGGAGTAAAGAAGAGTACATAAGAATTGACTCAAAATTAGTCTATTTTTGGTCAATTTTACTTTATTCTTCTCCGCTTTCCATCTCAATCCAAACAGGCCCCTTGCTATAGCCTATAGTATCTTAAGTTTTTCTCTTAAAATTCAGTCATATGACTTTTTTCTTTTTAATAGGATCGAAGTGTATTTTTAATTAAGTAACCACATTGCTGAATTTTAAAAAGAAACTTAAGGAACAACGCCTATATATTGTACCTAAAATTTGCCCATTTTCTAATGAATCAAAATTGTTAGTAACATCATTTTGATTCTAGGATTGAGATTGGCACCTTGCAATACCACTTTTAAAAGGTTAGATTCCAAGTTAACTTTTTTTACTTTTAATCTTAACTCTTAATTAACCTTTTAACTTTTTACCCTTAAAATTTTTGTTTCTAACATCAAAATGCAATTGCACATTGCAATTGGACTTCAAAGTGAAAATACAATATTTTGCATTTTCTATAAATCTGCAGTGAAACAAAACAATTGAATTATACAATAAAAATGTAAAATAGACCTACTTTGGCAATGATAAGAGGCGGAGCTACATGTGCGAGTCCCCCCCCCCCCCCCAATTTTAAAAACATTTTAATACTATATATAAATATTTTACATTTTAGTTATTAGCCTACCAAAATGGGACTCACCACCCCCCCCTGCGAGAATATTTGAGAAATTGTCCAATTGATCTAGTAGTTATAGAAAAAAAAAATTTCTCACATTCATTTTTTATTGTAAAATGTGTTCTTGTGTTTGTTAAAGTTTTGGATCATTCATATCTTTGAATACTTCATTGGTTCAATTGAAATTTCTTTACTCACTTTAGTAGACAATTTGGTAACTTATATTAAAAATGAAAACTTTAAAGATTCACTATAAAGGATACTAAATTATATGTGTGTATAAACGTATGTGTTTGTGCATGTTTATGAAAGTTTGTATAAGCTAATAAATTAGTATTATAAGTTGGCCCATCAAACAAAAATTTCTAGCTACGCCCCTACCAATTATCACAACCAATTTTACACATGTTTTTACAACTAATTTATGTGGTAGAATATGTTTGGCTACTTGTGTTACTTTCAAATAAACTACTACTTTTTTTCCACTATTTACTATCAGCCTTATTAAATAATTGTGAAAATGAATATAAAAGTAGTTGTGATTCTAGAATTTTTCCACTTAATAGCAAGGGAGTCAATACCGTACCGGAAGCTATACCGGTTTGGCCAAGAAGACGATATATTTCGGATACCGGTCAATACCGATGTACCGTTTCGGGTTTACCGTTATTTTTTATATTTATAAATAAATAAATAAATATATTTATGAATGTGTGTGTGTATTATAATAAATATAAAAGTCTACCATAAAACATTTCCTTAATTCAAAACTAATTATTCATGATTTTAGACTTTAGTATCAATTAAAAGAAAAAGAAAAAAAACACAATATAAAAAATAGAAAACTTAAAAGTTACCATTGCATACTAAGAAAACAAATAATACTAATAAGTTAATGCAAATAAGTTACTATTCTGCCATAATAAAAATTCAAAAATTACAAAACTTTAAAAAAAAAAAACCGTACCGGTACTCTTGGTACCGATCGGTATTACCCGAAATTGGCTGGTATGGCTGATACATGGCCGGTACGGCCGGTATTTAAACCGATCTGAAACATTGATGTTTTGATACCGGTATACATATCGATACAATACATACCGACCGCCGATGCGGGTGGTACCAGTACGGTATTGATTACCTTGCTTAATAGGCCAATATCCACTACTAATCTGGTTTGAGATAAGCCATTGAATGATGACTTCTACTAAAGAATAATAGAAGTAAAATTCTCTTACAGCTTTTTTAAATTTTCAACAAAAAATATTAATGGCAACGATAAAAAATTGCACATGTTTTATTACCTCTGCTGCTTTTATTGACTGTCTAAATGAAATAACTACCAAAAAGGAAGAGGAAGCCAAGGAAGGCAATAAATTGACAGAGTATCCCCTCAATACTATTGTTTGTATATCATTTATCAATAGAGCCGTTTGTTTGGATTTAATTGAAATTTTAAGGTAATACACTTAATTTATTGTAGGTAAATTTTTCCTAGAAATTAAAAACTAGGATAGCAATTTTCATAGTAAATCCTATGTGGTTAGTTGTTTATTAGTTTTAATTTAAACTTATTACTGAAATTACTTTTTAGCCCACTAATAACAACATGCTACTTTGGATTTGTTGTAAAAATGTCATGTCCATAACATTTCTCATTCTTTAAAGGAAGAAGTTATATATATAAATTGACAATTTTATCATTTTCACAACATTATCACAAAATTCACAACAAATCTTAAATGGTAAGTTGTTACTAGTTCTAATTTAAATCCATCACTGAAAGTGTTGTGGATATAGCATTTCTCTTAGCTTAAACACTTGGGGGATGAATATCTTGTATGGTTACATGCAAATAGTTTTTGGTAAAAGTATTCCTACATTTCATTTTTGTTTCCTTAGGGAAGGCCCTATTCATATTCAAATTATTCATTCAAACGGAGGATCACTAAAAATATTGGAAGAAAATTTTTATAAATTAATTTTGTTGAATTAATATAAAAAGTAATGCATAAAACTTTTGTTTTCTTTGTGAATAACTGAGAGATATTATTGAGAAGAAAGAGGGGGACCAGTGGACCGCTCCACCAGGAAAATTAACTTGGCTATTCATTTGGTTACCGAGGATATTAATACTAGAGTATATCAAGGACAAATATATATGGACAGATATAAAAAGGCATGGAGTCTTGGTCTGAGTTTCATAAGAATGTCAAGAATTTGTGAAACGTACACTTTTCTTTATATTAAAGTAAATCATTACTTATCGAGAGTCTTGTATTGTTATACCTCAGTACTGTTTTTTTTTTTTTTTTTTTTGATAAGTACCTCAGTACTGTTTAATCTCCTTTATGAGAAGAATTATGATTCATATCACTCTTTTTTCATTGCTGAAAATTGTAATTATCAAATGTTTTTAGAAAATCCTAACTTGATTTTTTTTTTTTTTTTTTAGAAGTAATTAAAGGAAAATAAACGTAGATGAAAACCTTGTAAATGTAAGCCCCAAGCCCATCTCAAAACTCCCAAAATAAGTTACGACACTTATAAGCTAACATCCAACTCCCTCCTTAGCAATATGATTTCATTAGCTTACTTCCAAATAGGAAGACGGATAAATCTTGAAGCCGTATGATCTAATTGAACTTGATGCGCTACATTGGTCTCTCATTCATCATGAATTTCAGTGAAGTTATTGTATGGCCTAACAAACTATAGGCTCACAATATTTTATTTATTGCAAAGTACAAACATATTTGTACAACAATTAGGACCCATTTTGTAGTGGTGTTTAAGTATTGGTGTTCAATGATATGAAAACAATGGTTTTAAATGTGTTAAGAAAACACGTGCTTAAAATATTCATAATAGAAAAAAATGTGGGGTAACCAAAAGAAAAAAAAAAAAAAAAAAAAAAATACATGTGTTTACCATACTCACAATTCTAACACTACAGATTCATGTTTCTCATGGCACTACGTGAAAACCCAATAACAGCAATTCATAGGGTACCTAAAAGAAAAAACACGCAATTAATAATTTTATTAAGAGATCTTAGGATACAATGATACTTTTTAAGCAAAAAAAAAAAAAAAAAAAAAAAAAAATTAACTTCTATGTTTCAGAATTGCGCATTGTGACACTTATTATGCTGTATTCGAAACCATGAAGAGCGCCATTTGGAGATCTAGCTCCATCGGTCGGTGTCTGTGTGCATCATTAGCAAATTAATGCCCTTCCCCTTCACTTGGGCCGCCCCCGCCAGAGAGGGTACGTGGGGGTTGCTTTTGCTTGATTCCCCAGAGGTGAAGAACTTCAACAAAATAATGACCCTGTTTGGCTTGGCTTGGACTCATGGGCTTCATCATGGCATGGTTATAATTTGAAGCATGCAAAGTGCGAGCTTGTATGGTAGAGAATACCATAACAAAGCCCAAGAAAAGGACCAGGACAACAAAACGGCAAGATTGGAGTTTTCCAGCCATGAATGTAGTATATTATATGTTTATCTTTTGTTGATAGAGAAAATGGGATGTGAAGTTGGGCTGTAAATTTGTGGTATTTATAGGGAAAGATGATTACTGTATAAATGTGGAAAAAATGATGCTTCTTTGAATAGAATTGGAGGAAATGTACGATTCAAATTTCAAGCACTTGGGAATTGGGATTGTGTCTATGTTAGGAAGCATACAAGGAAACTCATATGGAGAAAAGCAGAGATGGGTTAAACAATAGGGTTGGAAACTTGGGGAGCAATGAACATTTTTGAGTTTTGAAGAGTGAAAAATTGAGGCCAGAAGTTAAATTCAATCTTGTAGGGTGACAATGTTAAAGATAGTCCTGCTTCTAAAACAGAGCACAAGCTGAGAATAGAAGAAGAAGATTCTAACGGCTAGGCAATGACTAGTTTTATATTAGAAACGATGTCGTTTAAGTTAGCCTAGTTTATGTTTGAATGAAACGGGACGTTTTGGAGAGATTGTCCATGACTCAAACCTTCCAGTGCTCTGTTTTCTCATCAAGCTTCAGAGTCACCTTGAGTGCTTGATCAAACTCTCAACAGATCCAGACTCGGGCTTCACGGTATCATAACTACCTTCCAGCTGTCAACCCTTAATCCGCGCCTCATAACGTGGAGTTAGTTAATGTTCGATTAGATTAGTTTCTGGAATCATCTTCATATAAATATTATATAAACAATCTGGATGCTTGTATTTTATTAAGTTGTTGAAATACATTTTCGAGTTTAACTCTCTCCAAATCTCTCTCTCTCTCTCTTTCTCTTTCATTTGTTGATTCTTATTTTCCGCCATTGTTGAATACTCTGTTAAGCTCCAAAGCTTTCATGGTATCAGAGCCAAGATCTATGGCTTCTACAAATCCAAATAACACAAAGACAATCTGTGCACACAACTCCAACACGGACTACCTCCATTCCTTCTACAACTCGTAAATCTCAACTCCATCACCATTACTATTACTATCTAGCATGTCAAACCTAATGTCAATCAAGCTTGACTACACCAACTATATTCCATGGAAACATCAATTAGTTACTATACTAGAAGCATATTCCTTAATTGAACATATTGATGGTACTGCTCCAACACCATCGCCTTTTGTTCTTGATGCGGCAGGAAATGCAACATCGGTGACTAATTCTGAGTTTCGGGCATGGAAAATCGGGGATAAGGCACTCCTATCCTTGATTAATTCGACTCTTACTCCACAGGTCTTTTCAATTGTTGTTGGTGTTACTAGCTCAAGGGAAGTATGGAATACTTTGGAGCAGAGATTTACTTCCACTTCAAGAGCTAATATCTTGAACCTTAAGCTTGAACTTCAAGGGATCAAGAAAACTAATGAATCTGTGAATTCTTTTACGCAAAAGATCAAAGTTGCTCGTGACAAGCTTCTTGCTGTGGGCATACCAGTTGACAATGAAGAATTAATATGCATTGTGCTCAGAGGACTCCCTAGAGAATTTGCTCATTTACGCTCTGCAATTCGGACTAGGAGTGATCCAATCACTTATGAGCAACTTGCAATTATGCTACAAAGTGAGGAACAGGCTATGACCGACCACTTGGACTCAGTGCCTAGCTCTCTTGCTATGTTTGCCTCTCATGGTAAACAAGGTTCTCATACCTCTTATCGAAATCATAATTCGGGGAAGGGGAGAGGCGAAACAATAACTCTAGAGGACGAAATGGTGGCGATTCAATCATGGTGGAAATCAACGCTTTTCACCTCCCAATCTTTCTCGAGTTCTCATAATTTCTCTCAAGGCTCTCACAATTTCTCTCCTCATGATTTTCATTCTCGAATTTTCCTTCTCGAATACCTCACAAGGATTCAAACATGAACGCCCATCTTGTCAAATTTGTGGCAAATCTGGTCATCGGGCACTAGATTGCTACCACAGGATGAACTTTGCTTACCAAGGCAAGCACCCTCCCACAAAACTTGCAGCTATGGCCAGTGCATCCAATGCTGTCATCACTAACAACCAGGATCCATGGTTGGCTGATTCTCGCACTTCAGATCATATCACAGCAAACCTAAACAATTTGTCTATTGAATCTCGGTACAAGGGACCCGAGCAGGTGACAGTTGGAAATGGCCAATCCTTGCCCATCAATCACATAGGTAACACTGCCTTACACACCAAATATCACAAGTTTCTTCTTAAAAATGTTCTTCATGTACCAAGAATTGCTATGAATTTACTTTGATTCACAAATTCTGTCTTCATAATAATCGTTCTTGTTATTTTGATGCCAATATCATCAAAATTCAGGATATTCCTACGGGAGACTCCTTTACAAGGGCTTGAGTGAGAATGGTGTTTATCCAATCTACTCCAAGAATTTCATCAAGCCATCATCTCAATTCAACTCTGTCTCTTCATGTCGGCCTCATCCTTCTCTTTGCTCCTACTCTTCCTTTAGTTCATTCAAGTTTTCATGTAACTAAACCAAATAAATGGTTGTTATGGCACCATAGGTTAGGTCATCCAAGTGATAAAGTCTTGAATATTGCTTTATCTTCCATTGATAGAGTCTGTATTTCAAGTTCTAATAAAACTCCTTCTCATTGTAAGCACTGTTTAAGTGGTAAAATGCATCGATTTTCCTTTCCTGTATCAGATTTTCGTGCATCTAAGCCCCTTGAATTAGTACATTCTGATGTTTGGGGTCCAGCCCCTGTGAAATCCTCTAATGATTTCCAATATTATGTTCTTTTTGTTGATGCCTATTCCAAGTTTACATGGCTCTATCTTCTTCAACATAAATCGGATGTCCTTGAAGTCTTTAAGTTCTTTAAAGCTTCAGTTGAAAATCAACTTGATTCTAAGATCAAAATCTTGAGATCGGATAATGGTGGGGAGTATACCTCAAATGCTTTCAAGCTTTTTTGTTCCTCACATGGTATTACTCATCAATTTTCTTGTCCACATACTCCCCAACAAAATGGAGTTGCTGAGAGGAAGCATAGGCACATAGTGGAGTGTGCTCTTACCTTGCTTTCTCACTCTCGATTATCTCCAACTTTCTGGTCCTATGCTGTTTCAACAGCAGTTCATCTTATCAACAGACTCCCCACTCCAACACTTCATAATTCCACTCCTTGGGAAGTCTTATTCAAGACTAAACCTGATCTTACATACCTCGGAACCTTTGGCTGCATCTGTTTTCCCTTGCTCGGATCTTACAATGCTCACAAACTCTTACCACATACTTCCCCTTGCATTTTTCTTGGCTATCCTGCTCATTCCAAAGGTTATATCTGTCAAGACCCTGTCACTTCCCGAATCTATATTTCAAGACATGTGCACTTTAATGAACATGAGTTTATTTCATCCCTTGCTTTATCCACTGGTCCATCACAGGTCTCTGGCATGCCTTCCACTCCACCTACATTTCATATACCTTTTATACCTACACAGTTCAATCCTTTACCTTCTGGTACATTCCCTTTTACACGACCTAATGTTACACGACCTAATGTTACACAGCCTTCCTCACCTTTTACACAATCTTCTGCTACATCACCTTCTCACTTTGACCACCGATACATCCCATACAACTACACAGCCCAATCCACCTTCCTCCCCACACATTACCCCCCCTTCTCCTATCTCCCCACACATTAGTCCTCCTGCTGTTTCCACTGTCCCCATTCAAGTTCCTATTGTTGGTAACACTCATCCCATGATTACTAGATCAAAGGATGGTATTTTTCAACCAAAGGTTCTTGCTGTCATGAAGGCTCCATCCAAGAAGGCTCCATCTCCTCCCAAGCCAGATTACTCTCTCACCGAACCTCCCTCCTACAAAATAGCAGCTCAGCATCCCCAATGGTGTTCTGCTGCTATGGTCTTGAATTTGATGCTCTTCAAAGGCAGAGCACTTGGGTTCTGGTTCCTCCTTCTCCTTCACAAAATGTAGTAGGATGCGGATGGGTGTTCAAGCTTAAAAGAAATAGTGATGGTTCAATTAACAAGTATAAGGCTAGACTTGTTGCCAAGGGATTCCACCAGCAATTTGGAATTGATTTTGATGAAACTTTTAGTCCTGTTGTTAAGCCTCCCACCGTGAGGATCATTCTTTCTCTTCTGTTCAATTCAATTGGCCACTAAGGCAGCTGGATGTTAGCAATGCTTTTCTGCATGGTTTCCTTAGGGAGGAGGTCTACATGGTTCAACCACCTGGGTATGTTGATCCAGCTCATCCTAACCATGTCCGCAAGCTCCTCAAGTCTCTCTATGGCTCGAAACAAGCCCCTAGGGCCTGGTTTGAAAGGTTTTCTCTTGAATTGTTGCATCCGGGATTTCAAGCTTCTCTCTCTGATTCTTCTTTGTTCATCTTCAGACAAGGCTCATTGGTTGTTTATCTCATAGTCTATGTTGATGACATAGTTCTAACTGGGAACAATCCTCAATTCTTGTCCTCTTTGATTGCCCACTCATTCGGCCTTTGAACTTAAGGATTTAGGCTCCCTTAATTACTTCCTTGGCCTTGATTACTAGATCTTCCAAAGGTCTTTTCTGTCTCGGACTAAATATGCCCGGGATTTACCGATCAAGGCCAATATGCATTCTTCCAAGCCCGCTCGTACCCCATCTGCTCCTAATACCAAATTGGCTCCTACCGATGGGTCTTTGCTTTCTAATCCACATGAGTTTAGGAGCTTGGTTGGGTCTCTTCACTATCTGACCTTCACTAGACCTGATCTAAGCTTTGCGATCCAAAGCAGTTTGTCAATTTATGTCTCATCCAACTGATGCACACTTAATTGCTGCCAAGAGAATTCTACGCTATGTTCATGGTACTTTGAATCATGGCATTTTGCTTCAACCTGGTCCTTTTTCTTTATCTCGCATTCTCTCGATTGATTGGGCTGAGATCCTTTTGATAGACATTCCATCACTTGGTTATATTGTGTATCTTGGGTTTAATCCAATCACTTGGAGTGCCAAGAAAAAGATACTTGTCTCTCGTTCCTCTCTTCAATCGAGTATAGAGCTTTGGCAACCACCACTCGCTTGAACTCTATTGGCTTCGCCAGTCTTGAAGGATCTTGGTATCTATCTTTCTCGCTCCTCCCAAGCTTTGGTGTGACAATGTTTCGCTCCGGCCATTGCCTCCAATCCGGTTTTTCATGCTCGTACGAAGCATATAGAGGTTGACTACCACTTTGTTCGAGAAAAGTCTTGCGCCAGGACATTGATTAAGTACATTGCAACCGGTGATCAACTCACGATGTTTTTACAAAGAGTTTATCCACTTCTCGGTTTGCTTTTCTTCGTTCCAAAATCATGGTGTCTCTTGACCCCATGGTTTTGAGGGGGGATGTTAAAGATAGTCCTGCTTCTAAAACAGAGCACAAGCCGAGAATAGAAGAAGAAGATTCTAACGGCTAGGCAATGACTAGTTTTATATTAGAAACGATGTCGTTTAAGTTAGCCTAGTTTATGTTTGAATGAAACGGGACGTTTTGGAGAGATTGTCCATGACTCAAACCTTCCAAAGGTGCTCGTTTTCTCATCAAGCTTGTCACCTTCGATGCTTGATCAAACTCTCAACATCCAGCTCACGGCTTCCACCGTCATAACTACCTTCCATTGTCAACCCTTAATCCGCGCCTCATAACGTGGAGTTAGTTAATGTTCGATTAGATTAGTTTAGGAATCATCTTCATGTAAATATTATATAAACAATCTGGATGCTTGTATTTTATTAAGTTGTTGAAATACATTTTCAGTTTAACTCTCTCCAGAAATCTCTCTCTCTCTCTCTTTCTCTTTCATTTGTTGATTCTTATTTTCCGCCATTGTTGAATACTCTGTTAAGCTCCAAAGCTTTCAGACAAAGCCATGAACAGGCAATTTGGAATTTAGATTCCCGTCCGTATAGATTTCTTTGACCTTTTTTTTTTTTTCGTTGCATATGCTTTACATTTCTGATCATGTAATGCTTCTAATTTTGCTTCTTTTTTGTGCTTATTTTATATCAAGTACAGATCATATAATAGATTCTATCTAGCTCAACTGATTAACTTTTTGATTGGTTGAATAAGAGATCTGAGATTTAATTTCCGCCTACACCAAAAACCAATTTGTATTCTTACTTTGATAATAAAGAATATAATCATCATAAGCGGATATCGTAGGTTAAAACTCTTTAAATTTCAAAAATATGGATCACTATTGTTTATTTTCTTCTTTTGCTATGAATAGGTGTCAACATTTTGAGTAAATTACTGATTTCAGATTATATTTCTATGTTAACATAGAAAATACTACAAACCATGTTGGCAATTGATCAACCAATTTGACTGCTAATCTTTTTTAAGATAACCCATTGAAAGATAACATATGCCGGAGAAGTAAAATTTTCACTAGGTTTCTGTAAATACTCAACCATCTAAACAGTACATGTTTTATTACTCTTGCTGTTTTAACTTTTTATGGAGCGTCTAAAAAATTGAAATTAATTTCCTCAAAGCGTAAAAAGAAAGGAGAAGTCAAGGAGGAAAAAATCTGAAAGAATATCCACCCAATAAGTGATATTCGATATAAATGAAAATTAAAAACCCTCAGAGGCAGCAATGCACCACCTTTCTTTTTTCTTTTCTTTTTTCCTGATAAAGGAAGAAGTTATTTTTAATTTTTTTATATAAAAAAAAAAAAAAAAAGAGAAAATAGTTTTTGGTACAGGAATTCCTATTTTTAAATTTAGTTTCTTAAGGGAAAGCCCTATTCATCATCAAATTATTCATTCAATTGATGGATCACTAAAAATATTGGAAGAAACAGGTTTAATATTAAACATATTTTTATAAATTACTATTGTTGTAGTTATAATTAAAAGTATTGCATAGGATTTTTCATTTTTATTTTTATTTTTGGTGAATAAGTAAGAGAATTTATTGAGAAGAAACTTGACTAGTGACTATTGCATTTGGCTGCTGAGGAATACTAGTTGCAGTTTAACTATCACCAGGTCCACCACAAGTGGAAGTAGGTCTAGATTGTTCTTTAAAAAAAGGATGAAGAGGAATAACGTCAAAATTGATCTACCATGGACTTCAGTGTATATGAGAATATGTAAATTATTATGCAATAGATAAAAGAGATTACAAAGTTATGTTGTTTTAATATTATGATTTATGGTTTTCAAAAAAAAAAAAAATATATATATATATATATATATTATGATTATGAGAATCAACCTGTTCTACCATATATACTTGTAGACAACTTATTTCGCTTCTCAATTATGATACATATCCTTTTTATTTATGGTTTATTTTTTCATCATGTAATTCTCCAGCCCTATTTTAGTAAGTGCTCTATTTCAAAATCTCATTTCATTTCTGGTTCAAATCTCATGGCTTTATTTAAACCAACTAACTATTTTATGAAGAATCAATTTTTCACTATTTTTGTCCAACTTTGAAATTTTAATGATTAAAAATTTTATTAAAAAAAAAAAATAGGTGTTGTGGAGAGTGCATTGTGCTACAGTGTACTAAGCTTTCCTTCCTCAGCGTCTCCTTCCTCTTCCTCATTCGAACCCTCATTAAGTTATAAACTTTTGTGTGAATATGCTGTGTTTATAACTGTGCTCTTGATGTTAATAATAGTTTGGGATGAGCTGTGGGCCTATGTAGACCAACCTCCACAACCATGTATGTTTTAATTTAAAGACTAAATTAAGACTATCTCGATCACTACAGGTTGTGTTGAAAAATCTCATTGAAAACCGTTTGCCTTGGTAATGTTGGGAACTAAAAAGATTTATTCCATCTTATTCATAAACCAGCTGGACAATTTCCCTTACTTTTAGAGTAGAGATTAATTAATTAATTAAGAAAGTAATTAATTTTCTTTTGTATGCTAATTAAGTGTGTTTTTAATTTGTTCATAATCTTCAATGAGCCATGTAATTATTCTCTCTCTCTCTCTCTGATTTTATTTTATTTATAATATATTATAGAGAAATGCTAATAGATGTCCTTAGGACAATTGAATAAACTATATTAGGAAAGTTTTGACACCATTTTATAGGAAATATAAAAAAATTGTAAAAAAAAATTAATTGTTTTATTATTTTTCCCATAAAATTTTTCTAAAAATAATTCCAAAACCAATGCTCTTAGAGCATCCGTTAACATTTTCCTATATTATATAAAGTGTGTTATTGATTGATAAGCATGTATATATAAAGTGTTTGGGGGTCTAGGAAAAAATGTTACTATAAGGTTAGTAACATATTGTAACTATCTAAAAAAATGTAATTTTTTTAAAGATAAAATGCTTAATTAGGAGTATTTGATTATTCCTAAATCACAATAATCATCCAAAAAGATCAACGCTAACAAGCAATAATATATGTTTTTACTTGAACTTTCAAAATATCATTCAAAGAGACCAACTTTCTCACAAGATCGAGCAGTGATCCCCAAAATGTAATAAATAAATAAATAATGAAAAAGAAAACAAAAAAAAAAAAAAAAAAAAGAGAGAGAAGAAGAAGAAGAAGAAGAAGAAGAAGAAGAGAAGCTGTTATTGTGCAACCCAACCGATCGACTATATATAGCCTACTATATTTTATTTGTTTGCATTCATATTACTTATATTGCACATCTATTTGTTCAACACTTGTACTTCCGCAGCACTTTGTTTCTCAAATGCTAATACTACCAATTCATGTTTCTCATGGCACTACGTCAAAACCTGGTAACAACAATTCATAGAGTACCCAAAAGAACAAACATGCAATTAATTATTTTATTAAGAGATCTAAGGAAACACTGAATTACAAAATCAAAAATAAAAATAAAAATAAATAAATAAAATAAAGGGAAACAGAAAACTACAAAACCAAACTTCTATGTTGAAGTACTGCATGCGCCTTGTGACACACTTCACTGAGCTGTATTTAAACCATGAGGGGCACTATTTGGAGATCTAGTTTCATCGGAATTAGTGTGAATCATCAAAAACTTAATGCCCTTCACCATCGCTTGGACCGGAATGCTTGCGTCCCCAGAGGTCGAGAACTTCAGCAAAATAATGATCCGTCCCTGCTAATTGGCTTGGACTCATTGGTTTCGTCATTGCACGGTGGTGATGGTGATGATTTGGTGCATGCAAAGTGCGTGCTTGTATGATAGTGAACACCGTAACAAAGCCCAAGAAAAGGACTAGGACAATAAAACGGCAAGCTTGGAGTTCTCTAGCCATGAATGTATATAGTAGTATTATCTTTGTTCATAGATAAATGAGGATGTGAAGTTGGGCTGTAAAGTTTGGTATTTATAGAAAGAGATGGTAACTCGTAAATTTGGAGGAAATGTACAATGCAAATTTCAAACACTTGATGGATTGTGTCTTTGAAGGAAGCGTGCAAGGAAACTCATATGGAAAAAACGAGAGGTGTGTAAAACATTTGGGTTGGAAACTTGGGGTGCAATGAACTTATGAACACATTTGAGTTTTGAAGAGTGAATAAAAGTTAACTTATTACCACAATAATTTTTACAATTTTGGTCACTATTCGTTTATTTGGTAAGTTGTAAGTGGTGAAAAAAAAATTGTAAATCCATAATTATACCACTCGTAAGTCACCACGTGGAGAAGTGAAAATAATTGGCATACTAAACTTACTTGGTGAAAAAAACCTACTCAGTGAAAAATTGAGGCCGGAAGCTATAAGGTCAATCTTGTAGAGTGAGAAAGTCAATTAACTGGTAATTTTGAATTTAGAAACTCGTCCACATGGTTTTCTTTGACCATATTTATTTCGGTGCATATGCTTCATGTTTCAGAACAATGTAAATGCTTCAAACTTTGCATTTTTTTTCGAGCTTCCTAATGTGTCGGTTTATATACAGTCAGTCAAAGTCGATGTTAATTGTCAAAGAATACGTGCTACTGTTGTTTTTTTCTTCATTTGCTAAGAATAGGTGTCAAATTAGTCAGTAACTAACTGTTTTCTGGATTATATGTATTTTATTTTAACATGGCAAAATGCTATAAATTACTTTATTACCAAGGCGCAAACACACTTTCCCAGCTTACATCTTCATCCTATTTATATTTTGTGTATTGTCTGGATTATTGATTTTATAAAATATTAATTTGATATCAAAATTGACAGACACAATAGACAAGAAAGTTACAACGGTTTTTACCCTTATACTTGGAGGACCTCAAAGTGATAATTAATAATACAAGATTTTGCATTTTCTGTACTGAAACGAAACCAAGATATTATACAATAGCAGGGGAAAAAAGAAAACTGTTGCCAATTGATTTGCCAGTTTGCACTGCTAATCTGTTTTGAGATAAGCCATTGAAAGATAACATAGATAGTAGATGTAAGAGTTTCATGAAGCGTTCTCATTACTTCTGTAAATATTAAACAATAAGTATGGATTTTCCAACAAATTTTCAACCATAGAAAATGTTGGCAATGATCAAAACTGGGCCGGTCTATCTAATTATTTGAATATATATATATATTGAGACAAGTTATTTGAATATCTTGTATGGTTACATGTAAATAGTTTTTAGTATGACTGTGCAAGTATTCCTATATTGAAATTTGGTTTCTTTAGCCCTGGCTCTTCTTATTCAAATTATTCATTAGCTGTGGATCACTAAGAGAGAGTTTGGATACAGATGAAATAGTCTGCATTTGCGTTTTTCGTGGGTCCCGTTTATTGTTCATAGGACCCACAAGTATGAAATTTGACAAATCAACTTTAAAATTAGGTTCCACAGCACTATTCACACATTTAAAAATTATTTTCTTACGTGTTTTCGATTTTCAACAATAAGCGATATTTAAACAGATTCTAAATAATTTGGAAGAAATAGGTATTTATATATAAATTACTATTGATGAAACCAATTTTGTCGATTGATAGGTTCATTCGGATGGAATACAACACGAATGAGTCCGAGACCCGCAAAAGAACAACAATGGTATTTCTCTCCTTCTAGTCACCGACATAGTGCCTATCAATGAGACTCTGATGATAAAGTCAAAAGTTGAGATAGAGAAATAATAAAAACTAAGAATGTATTTCAATATTTATGGATGTAAATGTATGTATCTATGTACATGTCCGTAAGAATGTATATCAACGTACCTTTGTTTAGGTTACGAGGTGGTTTATATAGATCTCTGACTTCTCTAACCGTTAGAGGCCTTCAATGGTGGTCTTAATGGCCCTTGTAACGCTTCTAGTCACTTTATAAGGTGATTGATTATCCTACCAACGATCATGTACAACCGTGTGTCCATTAGTAAGTAGTAACGGCTCATGCATTAAATACGTATTTATAGTATTTTGGTCGTCCAATGACACCAAAGGCTTCTTTGGCCTAAGGAAATTTCTTGGTTCATCAACTATTATGTTGGTTATAAATTATAATAAAAAGTAGTATTGCATAGAATTTATTTGATGAATAAGAGATTTTATTGACAAGTAAGAGGGTGGGGGACTAGTGGACCCCAGACTATGGTTCGCTTTTGGCTTATGAGGAATACGATAGTGTATCAAATATCAAGAATGAGGAGAATATAGTTGAAGCATTAAATGAGGATGTAAAGGCTTGGAGTCTCAGACAGAGTTTCGTATGAATGTCAAGAATTCATTGCCGCCATCGTCCATGCATTTTTCTTTTGTAACTTGTAATAAATATTTCTATTTTTATTTTCTTAATAAAGCCATTTAGCGAAGATTTTTGTAGTTCAATTGGTATTTCATGGTGTTTTCTAGATAAATTCTAATTATTTTTTTAGAGCATATATAAATATATGCAAAAACAAATGTAAAACTTTATAGTTTTCTTTTATACTAAAGTAAATCTTAATTTGTCAATAATTTTGTACTTTAATGTTATTGTTTATTCTTCTTTTTTAGGAAAATTAAGATTCAAATCACTATTCCTCTATCATTATAACTATCAATTATCAATAAAAAATAAATAAAAGCAAATCCTAGCTATATGAGTGTGTGTAAGTAATTAAATGAATTGGAATGAGTAGATGAAGACGTTATTAATGTAAGCCCCAAGATCATCTCAAAATTCCTCTATTGTTATTATTATTTTTGTTTGAGAAGATAAAGTCATAGGATTTAATTGAACTTGAGGTGCTACATTGTAAATAAAATATTTTGAAAAATGCTTTTTTTTTTTTTTTTTTGTTAATCTCAAAACAACCTTATAATGAGAAGTGCATTCCTCAAAATGCGAAGAAGATTTAGGTTCATGTAGCTACCGATTAATTTATGAACTAACCATTAGGGCTGTCCAACCCAACCGGTGGCTCGACCCACCCGGTAAATCCAATTGAACCCTAGTCAACTACCAGCAGACCCGTCTACTTTGACGATTAGTGGCGGGTCTATTTCTCTAAAAACCAAAACCGTCGATTCGGTCTCAGATTTTCTCCCCATAACTAAGAAACTTGAACCAACCAAGATAAATCATTTTCTAGTGAGATCTTGGCTAGATCCATGAAATCTCCAAAGGATTTGGTGAGATCTCTTTGGATATGGCAAGAACTCGTCGAATCCGGTGAGATTTCACCAAATAGGTGAAAATATCACCAAAATTTCGCCAATTTTTGCTGTTAACTACTAGATTTTGGCTGATTTTTAGATCTCTAACTCTAACCAAACCAACCGTCATTCGTTGAAGGTCGGATCTGCTAGATCCAATCAACTACTCCGGTCGGCTGGCAGGTTGAAGTTTTGACCACTCGATTTGTTCAGGTCGGTTTTGGGTTAGGCACAAACCCGACCCGTGGACAGGCCTACTAACCATCTAGATAATATAATAATAATAAAAATAATAAGTAATGCATTATGAATAGATTACAAATATGTGATTGGCCTATTACAAATAGTATTTAGTTCCACTAATTAGTAATGTTACGAACACAATATTTTCACAACTTACTATGATTGTAAGTTGTTATTGATTTTCACCTAGAACATAAACAAAACAAAACAAAACAAAACAAAACAAAACAAAAAAAAACAAAAACAAAAATTACATGTATATGATTCATTGTTCTTCTAGTAATGCATGGATCCCATTATAAGTCTATAATGAATGGCTCCAAAATAAGCACAAAGAATGATAGGCGGTGAATGGTGTTGATCACAAATGCAACTTTTTTATTTGATCCTAAACTATATAAGAGCATCTCCATCAGCTCATGTATAATCTTGTATAATAGAAAAAGATCCAATTTTTACACATTTTGTCTCAAAAATGCTCCACATCAGTTCTTATATAAATGTGTAAAAATGTGTATGATTATTCACTTGCTACGAGAATCGTGTATATTTACACGGTTCTCGTGCTCTTCTATTTATTATTTTAATAATTTATTCTCTCTCATTGTCTCTGGGTCATACGCTACGCATCTCACAATTCTCACCTCACTCTCCCTTTCGTCATCCGATCAAATCATCCTCCATTGCCGCCGATCATCTTTTACTTGCCACCAATAAATCATCAAGCCATGCGATCGGCGACCATCAAACCATGCTAATCATCCATTGCCGCCGATCATCGAACCACGCTGATCATCAAACCACGCCGATCACCAACCACGCCGATCAAATCATCAAACGAAGGCCTCTCCGATCATCAAACCTTGCCGATCAAATCATCAATGGGTTTCGGGTTGGGTGGGTGATGATGGCTTGACTAGGTTTCAGGTTTGGTGGGTGATGAATGGGTTTGGGATTGAATGGATTTGGGATTGACTAGGTTTCAGATTGAGTGAGATGGTTTTTCTTGATGATGGTGGCTGGGTGGTGATGATGGTGGCTGGGTGTGGAGGGATCGTTGGTAGTGATGGGTCTATGAGAGAGAGGGCCGATGAGAGAGAAAATAATAAAAAATCGTAAAAAAATGAATATTTTATTAAATAAATGTGTAAAATAGATAAACTAATGTGTGTGGTTTGTAAAAATGAGTGTGTAAAATAGAAAAAACAGTTTTTTCATGTAAAATAAATGAGAAGTTTGCATCCACTGATGTGGATACTCTAAGAATAGTGGGTTTTTGTGGTTCAAGTGAGGTACCAAAATCTTTATTAATAATAATTTAATAATGAAGTATCACGTTGACCTTTTTTTTTTTTTTCCTTTTTTTGAGAAAAAGTTAAGCTCTTTTAATAAAGAGCTTACCTTGACCTACAACAATTCATGGTCTTTTTGTGCCCTCCGCATTTAATTAGACTTCTAGTTTTTGACCGTTAAACAGTATTTAATGACAACAACAAGCGAGAAACGTGTTACTCGTGCAACAAAGAGCAACAACTAAGAGCACTTGCAAAGAAGGAGCTAAATAGCTATATAGCTATTTTAGATGTGCCAAAACACAAAAAAACTCCTTTGCGGCGGTGGAGCAATAGCTAAATCTTTTAGCTGAATTGCTACAATGCACATCTATCTATAGATGTGCACTGTAGCTCACATCTAAAAATAAAAAGTAATTTTTATTCCCCGGATACAACTTGCTTCTTTTTTCTTTTTTCTTTCTTTTATCCCACCGGTCTCTCATTCACTCTCTCTCATTCAGCTCAAGTCTCTCAACCTCTCACTTTCTCAACTCCGGCAAGTCTCTCAACCTCTCACTCTCTCGACGTCACCGACACCGGCACAACTCGCCACCACAGACCGCCCACATCGCCCTCACCGACCCACAAACCCACATCCTCCTTATCGACCCACAAACCCACTTCACCCTCACCGACCCAGCCACTGCAGACCCACATCGCCAATCGCCCATCTTCCTCTATTCGCCAACCTCGCTCACCCACCTGCCACAAAGCCACCTCGCTCTAACCCAAGCCCCAAGCCACCGTTGCCATCCATCTCTCTTTTCTCTTTGCTATGATTGTGTTTTTTTTTTTTATGTATTTTCATATAGGTTTGGTGGTCGTGGTGGTGGTGGTGGTTGATTTTGGCTATGATAGTGGTGGTGGATGATTTTGACAGTGGGTTTGTGGATGTTTTTGTTTTTTTTTTTTTTTTTTCTATGTTGTGTTGTGGTTGCCAAAGTAGAGTGGTGGTTGTGACCGGTGGTGGTGGTGGTGGTGGTGGTGGTGGTGGTGGTTGTGGGCGTGGTTGTGACTGTGGTTGATAGTAGAGGTGGTTGTGGTATGGTTTTTTTGGGTAGTGGGGTATATTATTTTATTGTAGGGGATATATTATTTTATTGTGTTGAAAGATAAAATAGATTCATTGCTGCAGATATGTATAGGTAAAATAGATAAAATAACTTTTGGTGGAGCTAAAAATTAAAAGCTAAATTTTTAGCTCCACTGCTGTGGATGCTCTAACACATTATATTTCAAAGAAAGAAATTAAACATGCACAACACAACAATTCAGATATTTCTTTTTGTTTTCTTGTTTTAGTTAACTAGATCTAGATTCCTATCAAATTATTTGATATTATTATTAAATATTTTTTTATATTATTATTAAGTAAGTACCATATAAATCACAGATTTTAATTTAAGCTATATATGTTTATTTTATCTTCCATTCCATTCTATTTCTCAAATTTAAAAATAAAGAATACAATTTATACCATATAAATTTGGTGAATTGTTATTTTAGGCATTAAATTTAAATATTATCACTTTAATCATTAAACTTTGATAACTTTGCTTTTTTAAGTCCTTCCAAGTTCTATCCATTGCCAAAACAATGTTAACTTTGAGTTTAGTTTTTTTTTTTTTTTTTTTTTTACATAACAAAATATCACAATAAATTGAGTTGTCAATTCATTATAGGTTAACATAAAATAAAATAAGATTATCTCAAGACCCACGATAACTCAAATGTTATAGAAATGTTGTGAGATTTTGTTGTGCTTATATACCTTCTCAAACTCTTTTCTTTTATAATGTGAAGTGGCATCGTTTTAAGAGGTTTAACTTACGGTATGTTTCTCATACCCTTTTAGTGGATTTAAAAAAAGATTGAAAATTATAATTCACCAAATATTTTAGGTGTAAATTATATTTATTTATTGGTAAAAATGCAAAACTGACCCTCTAACTTTTACTCTTTTTCATTTCAATCCTCTAACTTTCAATTTTATCAATTCAGTATTCTATCTTTCAATTTTTGTCAATGCAAGATTCCGTTAAATCCCGGTTTATGCTACCGTTAATGTCACCGAGTTTTTCCCCCTTTTTTTTTTTTTTTAATTTCGGAATTGAGGTGTGTGATCTATGGCCTCGACTTGGTCTTCGTCAGGCTGATGTTCCTAAACACGAACGCCGATAGGACCATAAACAGGACCGAGGTCCCCTTGTCATGCGCGAACACATTGCTCATCTTGAATGGGCGGTCGGTGTGAGGTATTATGGGCTTTCGGGCCAACATGATGAACCGGGTCACGTTCCTCGAGTCGTCCTAGATTCCGTCGACAAGTATGTTCATCCTACCGTGTCGTTGACTTCCTTACGTGCAACGTTGAGGTCGAGTTTCGTGAGGGTGAGTTCGCATTGAGCTTAGGCTTGTGGGTGTGAGATGACTCGAGTCAAGTACTCTTTTCGAACCCCTGGTAAAGCCAAGAGGTAGTGGTGTATGGGTAATTGGACCTCACCGACTATGTGAAGGCAATGGCGAAGTAAGAGGTCATAGTTTCGAGTCGTGCTCGGGAACACCTTGGTTAGCAACCCGGAGTCGGCCCATGCATCGGAGCCGGCGACAGTTTGTAATAGTTACAACTTTGCCAAAGATTCTTGTTGTTGTTGTTTTTTTTTTTTTTTTTCAGATTTTTCTTTTTTCCTTTTAATTCCAAAATTAAAAAATATAAATAAAAAAAATAAATAAAAATAAAAAAAAATAAAATAAAAAAGAAGAAAGAAAACGGCATCGTTTCAATAACATTAATGGCAGCCTATAATTGAATTTTAACGGAATCCTATATTAACAAAAATTAAAAGATAGAAGACTAAATTGACAAAACTAAAAACTAGAAGCATGAAATGAAAAAAATAATAATAATAATAATAATAATAATAATAATAATAATATAAAATAAAATAAAATAAAAAAAGTTAGTTTTACATTTTTACCTTATTTATTTGTTATTTTGTGTTACCAAAATTGTTTTAGAGACTAACCCAAAACAGGGAAAAAAAAAAAACTAGTAATAAATTAACAATAATGACATATTGGATAGGCACCTAGCAAACCGGCATTTGCCAGCAATGGTAACTGCAATTTCCAGCGAATGTTTCGGTTACGCCTCCTTATAGCCAGAGAGAAGACACAGACACACACAGAGCGAGAGACAGATTCTCAGAGAGAGAGAGAGAGAGAGAGAATTAGGTCTCAGTTTGCAGAAACTGAAACTCTTTCTCTCTCTTCCTCTCCGTTTCTGCAAAAACAAACAGCCCTAATTTTTGTGCGCGTATTGGAAAATGTCGTCGGCGGAGCGAGCCTCGCCGGCAGAAACCGACGAAATGAACGAGTCATTCTTCGCCAAAAGAGGCTGCTGTTCATGGATTCCGTGCGTGGGACGATCAGAGCGAGCCTCCTCCGCCGTCGGATCGTCGTGGTGGGAGCGCATACGGACGGCGGAGATGAACGACGACGACAAGTGGTGGGTCCGGAGTTGGAGAAACTTCCGGGAGTGGTCCGAGATCGTCGCCGGCCCGAAGTGGAAGACCTTCATTCGCCGGTTCAACAAGAACCGGTTCAACAGGACGAAATTCCAATACGACCCCTTGAGTTACGCGCTGAATTTCGACGAGGGTCCGGGGCAGAACGGTCATTTGGATGAGGATTACTTGGGCCGCGATTTCTCGTGCCGTTTCGCTTCCATTCCGGCCTCCGCTAAATCGTCTATGGATTTCGGAAAAGACGCGCCGGTGTTCAAGTGACACGCACGTGACGATGCTTAAATTTCGTTTCAGTTTTTTTCGGCGCGCCGTGTGGGATAACGTGCGCAGGGTGCGGCGCCGATTTTGGGGTGTGGTGTCCGAGAAAATCGTGGCGGTTGGTTGACTTCTTTGTTTATAGTAATTGGATGGTGGTGTCGGCGACACGTGGCGGGATATTATGTTTTATGAAAGTTAATAATTTTTCAGTTTACCCTTCAGTGAAATTGGTAAGAAAAGAAGGATGTGCGTTGTACTTTTGATTGTAAATGTAGGATTGTGACGATGAATTGTCCAAATGTACCTGTGTTTGGTTTTGTGTTGTTTTTTTTTTTTTTTTTGTTTGTTACTAGAAACAAAATTACAATAGAGATTATTTGAGCCAATTGATTTTGGACACTTTAATCATATAGTAATTTATTATTTCAATTATATTATGTTGCTTCTGAATTTCTTGTTGTAAAGTATTAGAACAATCCCCACCTCTTCTATTGCCAACGAACCCTTTGGAGTTTTGTGAAGTAGATGACACTATTTTCCCCTAAAACTGTTTATTATAGGAGGGAGAAAAGGTTGAAATTCAAAGCCATGTTATGTTAGTTGGTGTTCTGGCATTATTATTCTCTTCTGGTACCAAACTACCAGTGATGTTTTGATTAACGATTATGGTAGATGAGTTCCAGGGAAGAGCAAAAATCTTCACAACTTTTTTTAATAATTTGTTGGATCAATAAGTTGTGATTAGTGTAGTATCGTTTTCACATAAGTTCTTCATTATTATTACTTTTATTATACATGAATTGCAATGTTCTCACTAAACAGTTATGAAATTTTTTTTATATCATTAAACTTCTTGTGCTCTAGAAAACAGATTGTGTCACAATGTGGTTGTTTGAAGGGGGAAAAAAATTTACGGATAGTATGTATGACCTTATTATGCGTCTGGCTACTTCAGTGCAAATAGTAGGGTATTAAGTTTTCAAGATGAATTTTGATGATGTCTCAAATTAGTGATCACATATCCCATCTAGGCTTTGGAAGACTTACAAGATAGAACATAAGAACTCAGATTGACATCAGTGTGGTGACAGCCAAGCCTACGTTAATGCTTAAGTTATTAGAACTCACTAAAGTGACATATCTAGGTATCAACTATCAAATGTTTTTGTGGTTATTTTTCTTATCTCACTATGTATAAGAAAGAGCAAAGTTGTATTTATTCGTTTGAAAATAGCTTATCTAGTTTTTTGTTGATATATTTTTTGAAAATATGTTAAAATATTCTTATACTTAAAAAATTTGAGAAAAAGCGAGATTTAAAAAATATGTACATAAATCCTTGGGAATGTGAACATAACATGTAGAGCACATGGATGAAGATAAGGCTAAAATATTGGGAATGTGTACCAATCAGTAATGTTGGACTGGATGCAGCATGCTTTCGGCCATGAATATAGCCCATGTATTCTAGATATGAAGTTAATTTCCATGAAGTTTGAAATTATGTTTAGTGGACTTCAACTAATCTCTTTTTTAGTCTTTTTAAGTTAGAGAAAAGAAGAACAAGAAGAAGAAAGAAGAAAAAAAACATACTAAGGATCTTCAATATCTTTTTTTCCCCTTCCTATCCCATACTTGTGAGTTGTGACATAAGAATTGAAGTTTCATATGAAATGAAAGAACTATTTCACCTTATTCACACGAGCTGATAAAAGTGAGGAACAATTGTTATAAAATATATAGTGTCAATTGATTTGTTTAATTACAACAAATGATACGGTTGGATTATGATCCTTTATACTCTTATTAGAATAATCCTCACGTGGAATTCTTAAATTCCTATTTCTTTTTTATGAAATGAGTGCATTGCATTATATTATTTCATCAATGTTATAAATAGATTCTAAAATGGTAGATAACTTAAAAGATAATGGGAAGCATATCAAGTCCACAGAAAAGGAAAAAAAATAAAAATAAAAATCAAGTGCCACTCTTTGCCAGCTTTATCTTGATAGATCATATCTAACCCTAACAATCATACATTCTCTTGAACTCATTGTGGAGAAACAAAAAGAATATTCATTTGGGATCTTGGAGCAAATCAAATCCTGCTTTGGTTTTCAATGGAGTTCTTTCTGATCACTAGTCGATTTGTTGGACTTTCTCCTTAGTTTCCAATGTTATAGGGGGCCCCGAAATCTTTTGAAATAGCTGGCTTCATCACCTTTAATCTTTTACAATATAAGAATTTCACAACTTGAGCTTCAGTATATTAATTTATAGAACAATGGGTTTGGTGGTCTCTACTTGAGCAATAACAATGGATGCAAGTTCAACTAATATTTCAAGAGCCCTTATCTACCTTTTGGTTGAAATGGCCTACCCAGAGAGGAGATGGTGAGCAAAGGACTCATATCCCACATAAAAAAGCTCGCCAATGGGCAATATTGTGTGCTAAAAAGTTTACATGGCTTCTAACAAAAATGAAATCTCTATATAAAAACAAATTCAGCATGAAGTTCTCAAGAGTGAGAGCTGGTGGAGAGGAGGTGTTTAGTGCATCAATAACTGACTTGGAATCACCATTAAAAAAGACAAAGTTGAGCTTCTGATCTTTTGCCTAGGAAACTAGAACGAGCATGTTGGCAATTATTGCTATTTTGAGTTTATTATTACTGTTTAGTGTTTATCTCGTATTATCTTTAAGAGTAATGTTATAAACACAAACTACTTTACAACATTTTTATAAACTACTGATGTGACAAATTCTTACTAATTCTAATATGGGCCTATCACTAACATCACATTTTTACTTGCAATAACTATTTGGAAAATACTAAAATCACATCAGCAGTTTGTAAAAATATTGTAAAATAATTTGTGTCTGTTGCATTACTCTATCTATAATTGACAAAACTGGCTACTAGGCAATTATTGCTCATTTGAGTTTATTATTTTAGTATTTAACATTTTTGTGTATATGTATTGCTTCAAATAACTACAAGGTGACTCCCCATTGGGGAGCAGGACTCACTTTGATTAGACTAAAATTACTATTACATGAGTTCACTACTCACACCATTTTGTTTAGTACTAATTATAACATGCTACCTCAATCTTTGTGAAAAAAATTCTAAATTTTTGTATTCTATGACATATTGAAAAAAAAAAAAAAAAAAAAAAAAGAAGAAGGTGGATAATACCCTCTTTTCCCCCACCACTAAGAAGACGCCCAAATATTGAGTTAATAAAAATCCAATCCAATCCAATCCAATTAATACCCTAAATTATTTCAAAAAAATCATAATAAATTGTGAGTATGCTAAATCATCATTAATTATCAATTTTTTCGAACAACTTGAGACTTTATTTTTTTCGAACTAATCTTCCATGCAGTGGATTATATTAATAAGTTATTATGTGGCAATAATATCCCTAGATTGAATTTATATATATATATATATATATATATATATATATATATATATATATATATATATATATATATATATATATATATATATATATTGTAAGGACTAGGAAAGTGGCCCAAACCCATTTAGAATAGTGGAACCGAGTACTTTAAGCCCAATATAATAGATTTGTAAGAGAATGGGTTCTTCGAGTCAATTGCAATGCTAAGTAATTACAGGCTTGAGGATAACAAGACTAAAGCGAGTAATATGAACGAAAGAGACACAAATTCAATGTAAATTCTTCCTCAAGCAAGTCCGAAGAGGGGTTGTTCATTAATAGTCAATGTTGATTCTTTTAAATTTTAGTTTACTCTATCTTCGTTTTTAGAATGTTCCTCCCTTTTTTCTAGAGGGGTTCATTTCCTTATATAGCCCTTCTCATTGCATCTTAGCCTTCCATCCGTACGTCTCAGGGGGATAATTCGAATGCTTGTCCCATCAAGACCCTCCTAGAGGTGGTAGAGAGAGTTGTGAGTTGTTGAGTCACTAGTTGGATGTCTTTTCCTCATAAATATGGCCAGTTTAGTTGGCGCAGAGTATTGAATGTGGAGGTGATAACCACATTCCCGGATATTTCCCTTTTCATTACTTTGCATGACTTTGACCTCTTCCATGGTGCTTCAGTCTTTGGTGCAAGGAGCTAAGTAAGGTTCTTTCGAGGTGCAATCGCTCCTCGAGCTCTTTAGTCAACGGGCCTATTAGCCTCCTTTCCTCGGACCTCTTTTTCTAAGTTTAGCCTGGTTTTGAGTGGTCTTGATGTCTCCCTTCCTTGATCTTAGCCCATGTGTCAAATTTGGGTTAACATATGAATGGGTTTTTAATCATCCTCAAACAAGCCCATGGACTTAAAAATGTCTTCAAATCATTTGCCTATATATATATATATATATATATATATGCCTTAAAATTTATTTTGTTCTTGTCATATTACAATTTTATATTGTAAATAGTGACTATTTTATTTGTAAATATTTTTAATTATAAATATCAACTATATAATATCAATTTGGATATGAGAAAAAAAAAAAGAAAATTTCACAAATGTATAAAAAAAAATTATTGAAAATAGTTAGACAGAAAGATAGCAACGAAATTTATCTTTAAAATGTTCAAATATGTCATATAACAATTCATGATTAAGACTTTCTTTTTCGGTTGCCAAATGCGTGCATTTCTTTCATAAATTTTACTCAAAATACTTGTTACAATCCATTTTACATAAAGAAATTTATCATAATCAAATTGGTTAAATCCTAATTAAAATCGATTATGTCACAAGATGATTAAGTGGATTACGGATTACCTATTATTAGTTAAAAAGGCAATGTTATGAAAAACCTAAATATAATTTTTTTTTTTTTTTTTTTTTATTTCACAATGGTGAGAAGAATGGTTTTTAATTATAATATAGACAATTAAATAAATACTACTTAGTTAATTTTATTTCTATTTTCCTATATATAAAAAACTCACTTAAATTTATCATGGATAAAGTTTAACTACAAAATTGGTTGTAATTTAAGGCAACCTTACTCAATATCATTAACATTACTATATGTTTTGAAAATCTAACCGTTAGATTACATGTTCTTTACTCTCTTAATACACATGTCAAATTTTGTGTCAATCGGATATTATTTACTATAACATCTAAAAGATTATATTTTATGCATAATTTTAAACTATAAAAAATTATAATTTAAATCATTTATTGATGACATAGTTATTGATCTTTAATTTTTTAGAAGTTTTACAAATATAAAGAATATAAGAAGAAAATGTAATCCAAATCCAATAAAAAGATATTAAGTAAAGTTATAGATTTAGGTTATAATTAATTTTGTAGTTAAACTTTTTCCATTTATCATTTTGTATCTTAAACTATATCTTAAACTATATTCAAGACCACTCGAACTTTAGGGCTCCGTGTGTATTTATCTCATTGATGTGATAGGATACTTCCATGAATTTATGCTATCAGTATCAAAATCTTCCACCGAAAGGAACAAAGTTAATGAGAAATCTTAGCCCATGAAAGCAATCTCATTCATCCCACATACTTGTATAGTAATTTTGACTTCCGAATAGAGATGGAGGTCCCAATTCTCACGTTATTTCCTTCTCTAGTTTTGAGTGGTCTTGACAAAGGCATGTTACCAACTATTGGAAAACTGTTCCTTTCGTTGTGCAAATTTCAACCCAACTTTTATATCGAAAGGCCTCTTTTTGTGCTCACAACCATAATCATGTGGTTTTGGATATGTATACATTGCTTCTGGGTCTGTTCTATCTTCTATCTTTCTTGTTTCTCATCATTTTCTCTCATTTTCACCTTTTAAAAGCAGGCCTTCTCATCACCACTCTTCCATTTCCTTAATTCCATCATTTGTCTTTTCTTTTTAGAGAGCATGTTTGGTCACTTAAATCTATTTTCAGTACTGATCTTGTGATATTGGGGCATTATCGTGCAAGGTTTGTCTTCCTATTTCAGTTTGAATTTTTTTTTTTTTTTTTTTTTTTTTTTTTTTTGGAGAATTAGAGTCCTAACCATTTTGGCCGACAAGTATCAGTTTTCTTTGGGTACTAATTGCATATATAGTTTCATTCTAATCTATATTCCCAAACTAACTAATTGGGAAGAGCAAAGCTTCCATTTAATGCTTTAGTACACTAAACAAATCATGAGAGCAACACATGACTATTTTTTAATATTATCGTGTCTGTGTCACATCCAATGCTCCAATACACTAGAACACATGGAATTACTATACATAGTTATTTTACATATCATGTCCTACAGAAAGGGGCAAAAGGGCAAATGCATCACTCTCCACAGCTGGGCTTGGCTGGCCTTCAACTTAACCCAATCTGCCCAAGTGCAATTCCATCACATCATCAACTTATTCAGATGATTCTGTGCATAGGTAATAACTTGGTTGAGTTTAGCTTTCAAAAAAAAAAAAAAAAAAAAAAAAAAACTTGGTTGAGTTTACCAAAAAATAAAAAACACTTGGTGAGCACTTGGGCCAAGCATTATGGTCAATAGGTTGGACACTCAAGTTCATTGTTTGAGCCACTTGAGACAAAAAGTGCCCTATTTTATCATCTAAGGTGATATTCCCTCTCTCTCTCTCTCTCTCTCTCCAAAAAAAAAAAAAAAAAAAAAAAAGAAAGAGAGATAGATGGGTGGTGGTTCACTTCAGAGTACTTGGACAGCAGGAATGTGGAGCCGCTAAATTAATACTATTGGTTGGTGAGCTTGTGTTGGCACTTTTCTATCAGAGCCTGAATAAAAACACTTATCATTTTCTCATGACTCAGTTTTTTGGCACTTCTTTGTTGGGTTGGTAACATGGTTTCTACATATTCCACCGACCTTCCCACATACAAAAATAAATATAAAGCAAAATAGAATAACATTATTTCAAAGAGAATTATTAGGAATTATAATTGCCCAACGATGCATCAATATCCTCACTTAACAAAAGAAAAGAACAATCTCATCTTTTATTTATCTTTTATGGTACAACTCTCTTTTTCTGTCCTTCATTTATTTTCATATAGCAATCCAGTGTAAAGACACCTCAAAGCTGGTCTCAAAGTTGATGAAATTGAGATAAGACCAACCGATAAAACAAGAAAGTGAGTAAATAGGAATTATAATTGCCAAAGCATGCATCCATGTTCAATATCTCCACTTTTTTTTCCCTCTTCTTTTGTTTATATTTTTTGGCATAACTTTCTCTTCTTTTTTTATCTTTTTTTTTTTTTTTTTTTTGTCCTTTCCTTTTCTCCTTTTCCAACATCATTTGTGATCTGACTGGTTGGACACCTACTGAAAATTTCTGAACATGAATATGACTGATTATCAACATTTTTTGAAAATAAATGAGGGATTACATATAAAGTTCAATTTCAACAAAACCACATGGGAGGAGCATAGTATGACCCACAGGCTACAGTTGCACTGGCAGTACAGCCAATTTTTGAATCAAAGGCCTCATATGATCATATCACTAGAATGAAAGATTCTGTCACACAGCTTTCATGGATCCCACCACCACTGCCCCAACTGCCCAACCCAATAGATCACTCAATGGCTCAATACCAAAGATTATGTTCACATTATCCCAAAAAGAGTAGTTGAAATATAAAAGGAGATCAAAAAACCCAATGCCTCAAAAGGCAAGAAAGCAAAAGCACAGGCCCCCTAGCAATAGATCTTGTACACAAAATATTGGTAATAAAACCTTGTAGCCATCTAGAGCCTTCATAGGCCGATAACCACCAATGTAGGTGGACTAAGATAACTTTTAATTAGAATCATTAAAAAGCTAAAGAATAGATTTGTTTCAAGAATAGAAAAAAGTGAACCTAGGATGGAAAATTTTAAACCTGTAAGATTTTTTTCCCCTTCAACATAGTGTCACAATATGCTATTTGAACTTTTTTTGCTGAATAATCCATCTTTATTGAGAGAGAAAACCATATGTTATTTGAACTTGTCCACAAAACGGTTGAGATGGAAAATGAAAGTTTTTTTTATGGTAAAATTGATGATTTTTTTTCAGTACAAGAAAGAATTGTATTAAAGAAAAAGAATGCTCAAAGAATAGAGCTTCTTAAAAGAATTAGGAAAGTAGATTTAAGTAATCCATGAAATCCACTAAAGAGAAACATATAGTGCCTCTGTAAGTAATGTAATCCAGCTTTATAATACTATTACTCTCTCAGTCTATTTTACATAATTGTTTTCATCAAATCTTGGTGCCCACATTTCTACAACCATGTTCCATGGATGATATAACCCTCGAATTGGCAAATGTTTTAGATTTCTAAAACTAAGAAAGGTAACAAATTTTTAGCTCTTGAGATCATTAAGATTTGCAAAGGCAAACAAGAATAATCATACCGACATTCCCATTATAAGAAATGCAATCATATGTTTATCCCTACAAGAAAAGCACAGCCTCATCCCATTTAGGGTAATCTACAAGATCGTATATTGTCATTCCTTAAAATAAGCAAAAGCCCTTGAACAAGCTGTATTTTTCAGGTTCAATACAAAAGATAGTCCTACAATTATAATAAGCCACAACCATTCATCATAGTTGGTGAATTAGCATCACAAAAAAATTTCAGTAAGAATTGCAAGAGCATAAACAAGCTATAATCAATGGATGAACTATATAGCAAGAAAACAATGATGCAAATACCTCATGCCCCTTGTGTTTTACTCATCCATGGTAATTCCATTTTAAGGGAAGGCAGTATATCCATCTGGGCATCTGAAGAACTTGAAAATTTGCCTTTCTTTGACCAGAGCCAAATCTTGGACACAGAATAGCTCTCACCTTTAGTCACACTACTAATCTTTTTTCCTTCCACATCCCCATCAACTGAGGAATTCCCATTATTTTCTCTCTCTTTTGTCAGTGTAATATCACCGCCTTGTGGATCATGGCACAAGGCTACCCGTAGGTCTGAATTGGCAAGCACATACTGATATGAGCCCATTGAATAACATCTTCTTGCATCTAAATTACTACTACTGGTCTCTCCTCCAGCCTCCCCTGCCTCAACATTTAGCTTTCTGAATTTTCCAAGCCTCACTGGGAAAACCCCCTTATCAACAACAATTTCTTCCATTTCCACTGTTTTTTGAGTAGAAGTTAACCGATTTTCTCCATAACCAGTACACCCATCTTCTTCTCGTAAATCATCATAATCGAAAATTGGGTTTTCAATTGAAAACCCAGGAGTATAGAGGGCCCCTCTACAAAGAGGACATGTTGAATTTGATAGGAGCCAAGTGTCTATACAACTGATATGGAAAGCATGGCTACACATGGGAAGCAATCTGAGCTTGTCCTTTTCAGAAAACTCACACAGACAAACAGCACAATCAAATGGCTCTTTGAGACCCACTATCTCTTTATACTGGAAAACAGGAAGAGCATCTATAAAAGCTTGATCTAGACCAGAGTCATGTAGATGGAAGAGTTGTTGTAGCTGTCTCTGAAGAGCATCGGAGCTAGAAATTTCTGGGTATCTATTAGATTGAGTAGATGCTGAGGAAGATGGGTGCTTTATGAGAAATCTAACAAGCAGGTGGAGTAAACCAGAAATAAAAAACAGTACAGCCAGAATTACTATAATGAAAAGAACTGCTGGACTTATCCTAGTACCATTTGATGAAGAAGGGGCAGATTCTTTATGAAAAGTACCAGTATATGGTGATGAAGACAAAGGAGGAAGAGGAGGAGAAGGAGGGTAGCTCAAATAGCCATCTTTTTGCAAGATTTGATACTGAACCCAAGACATCTTCATATGGGTGTGCTCCAAAAACCACTTATGCTCTTTGTAGTTTGACATACCACAGATCATATAGGTACACTCATAAACCATGTAGTAACAAAACCCCAAACTCTTTGTATTCAAACACAACCCCAACTCATTTTGACACATAAGCAAAGCTAAAATCAGAACTTACTCCTTCCATTGATGCAAAACACCATTTAAAGACAACACCTTTTGTTCTCAGATTTGAGAAGAAAAAAACAGTTGCACTAGAAGTTAGTAACAATTGGTTTTGAAGTCACTTTTCTATTGTATTTTTGTATGCATGATTTTCAATGAAAGGGAAGTCACTGATTGAGCAATAATAAGAGAGCAGTTGACATATAATATATGATAAAAATTGAAACTTACCTAATTTGATTCTGGGGAGTCCACCATTTATGTATTTTCAAAAGCTCTTGAAGATATATATCATTATCATTGTTGTTCCAACAGAAAACCCTAAAGACACAGGCTTTTTAAATTCTAAGTCACTTCTATAAGCTCAAAGAAGAGGAAAGTGAAATGGGTCACTTCTATAACCTCTCTTTTCTCTCTCTAGTTTCTGGTGGAACTAAAGAGAACCAGAATGCAGACAGTGGCAGTAGTTTCCAAGGTATAGACGTAAAGAATGCCAAAAAGAGGCACTAAATTAAGGTCCACGTGCCATGAATAGCGCGTGAGAGTGCTGCGGTCAACCAAAAGCGACAAAGAGCCATTCTCAACTCAAGCAAGGGCTTCAAGGTGGGCCTCACTGGGCTCATTTTCAAAAGCAACATATCTGTACCGCTTCTGGCCTGTGTGTGAACTGAGCAGTAGTTCAGTTGATTGTGGTTGAACTTTGATTATGTGAGGCTTAGAACATGTTCAAGTGACGAAAATCATGTACATAAACTCAACATTATTATGAAAAATGTCTTGGAGCATTGTGAACTAGTATGACTATTGACTTATTTTGTTAAAGAAGAAACAAAATTGGACTTTTCCGAAATGTCACACCTTTAGTTTAGAACATAATAATATGTCTCTCCTATCCTTTGTAATTAGCACTTCTACATTCTCTGTTAGCATTTTTAATCAAACTGACCGAAAATTCTTTTCTTTTTTTAAATGGGTCTAGACCTATACGTTAATAACATTAAGAGCTGGAAAATTTTAATAAACTATTATTGTGTTGGTGATGTATTTGTTAATTATTAGAGGGTGTTAAGGTCATCATTGTATACGTATGATGTGTTTGTTATTGAAGAGTATTAATCATTGACGTGTGAATTTTAACACATTTATTTCTATAAGAAAAATTGAGCTCTTCATTAATTTGATGAAAAATATTAACAAATGAATAGATTCCTCACTATGAATAAGGAGGCACTACTTTTGTTTTAAACAAAAGGGGATATCGCAATTGTTTTATACTCACGGAGGTGCAATGTGCCCTTTTGTTAATATTTGAGGCATGGTACTCAAATCTTTGAACACTCTTTTTTTTATTTGTATTTGTATTTTTATCTATGATTTGATAGTTACAGTTGGTTTAAGTAAATGCAATTAGTCCTCTACTTTGCATTCTCAAACTTTTCTTTTGTCAGTACAATATAGAAACCCAAAAAAAAAAAAGTGGGATAATATAAAATCTCCAATTATGTAGAAGACCAATGAGGAAAATTCTAACTAGTTTTCATCTATCTTTTGTATTGTTTTGTCTTGTGCAATTAGTTTTTTTTTTTTTTTTCTTCATGTAAGTAGTGCAGTTTTGGATGCTTTCAAATGAAACCCTGTCACCATTCATAGAGTGCCTTAGACTTAGTTTAAAATATTACTTGTATTTGTGGGTTATTTGGGTGTGACTTTAAAGGATGAACATGTGAATGCTTCTTTGTCTTGAGTCTAAAGGCAATTAGGAAAAAAGTCTTTGGATGACAATTACATAGTAGTTGGATGTTTAAGAAAGATGGTTAAGAAGGAAGAGGGACAGGCTGTTAGGTAAGATAATGAGAACTAATTTCATAGTTCACTCTCCACAAAGTGCAGATGTGTTTCTCTTCCTCATCATTTAAATTTGTTATCATGATTTCCATTTTGATGATGATGATTTGTGATGAGTACTATTTGTCATAAAACAACCTTCCATCTTAACTAATATCTGTATGTGCAATTGTGCATGGGTCATTATCAAGGTAGGCTGGTGAACACTAAATAAGAGTGGTGATTTTATTACTAGTTTGATTTCTAACTTTCATCGATTACAAGGCAATATATAGGCATGTAGTGAGTGTCATGGAGAGTGTAATGATTCTAGTTAAACGAACTAGAAACCGTTGGCTTCCATAAGCTATAATAAGCACAACTAATGGTAGTCACATCCATGCCCTACCACTCTTTGAGCTAGATCCATTTAAAAAGAAGAAGAAATTTTAGTAAAATCTAAACCATTCATTTAGCTATAAATGGTTAGAATTTTAAGAACCCTATTGGGTTGTTCTACATATTCTATATAGAATCATTATTCATAAAATGGGCATGTTTATTTTTAAAAAATGTAAAAATTTAGCATAAAAATGGAAATGAAAACTCATAAATTGGAATCTGTTTGTGTACATCATTGATTTAAGTGAAATATTGATGCTAAAAGAAAGACTATATAAGTTATTTTCCCCCTTCTTTTTGCGATTTCTAATTGAATAGAATATTTATGTATTTCAATATATTTTTGTAAGATATTGTCCAATTAATCCAACTAATTTAGTAATGGATAAGTGAATTAAATTATTGAGTCTATAATTTTTCGCCATAGTTTAAAGCAAAATAATACAAATATCTATATTATTTATTTTCCAATTTTATTCTAATTTAAAATTATGTGAACATTTTTAATTGAAGACCATGCTTGATGCTACGTGTGTGTGTATGCCACATGCATGTTTAATTTCAACATACATTTCGATAATTAAGGTCTAATCATCAAAATTATAGAAAAATAATGAGTGGTTAAAAATTCAAGAATACAATATATATATATATATATATATATATATAAAATTTTAATATAAAAAAATAAGAGATAGAATTGAAAAAAAAAAGATCATTATTGTGCCAATTATAATAATAAAACTAGGCATAATAAGATACTATAATATTATTGATAAAAGAATTACAATTCAATCAAATTGAATCATTTTTGTTTAAGTATTTTAAGAGAACGTTTAAATTAAGATATGTATTATACCTTTAAATATGGAAGCAAAATAAAATCAACAGGTTTTTTCAATGTATATTAGCTTCGTGTGTGTGTGTATATATATATATATGTATATAAAAAGCTTACTTTGTTAACTATACTCATCTCCTTTAAAGTCTAAACATTGATGTCCATTTCAAACAATCAGCTGGACCAACATGTGAAAGTGAAAGAGAGACATGCAGTTTCACCAAAAAAGAAAGAGAGAGAGACATGCAGGTTTGTCTTTTTAAAGTATGTCTTTGCTATGGCCTATGGGTACACGGTTACTAAAAAAGTTTTCAAGTTTCATTGACCGATTATCGATCTCACCTAAAACTTTGACAAATTTGGTGTCACTGGCTCACGGGCCCTAAATTTTGCTGTTAGAATTCATAATTTCTTTTTTGGGATTCCACGGTGTTTCCTCAAAACTTTCAACCAGAAACTAATCACCGCTTGTGACGGGTGGATCCATAGCGGGGTAAATCGTTGGCCCAGGGAGTTTTTTCAAAGTCTCGGTGCCCAGACTTGAACTAAGGAGTTCCTAGTCACCTAGTCAAACCCAAGATAGCTACTTTGAGACCGAGTGTCCAACCACTCAGACCCCACTGAATTGAATTCATAATTTTTGTTACTATATAGTATGCAATTACTAATAAACAGGGATTATACATTCATACTACTACGTAAAATCTGTTAGTTACATAATTTAGTAACAAAAAAACTAAAAGCAGTAGTAGAAGTATATAAGGTTTCTACTATTTTTAACAGGTATGAATATGATTAATTCATGGACCAGAATTACGATTTGATATGCTACAAATCTTTGTGTGGATTCAAAACGTTGACTTCTTATCTTGAGTGGACATCCAACATTTGGTGAATACAATTATATATAAGTGTGTGTGTAGCTGTCCTTTCAAATCGAACCAAAAAGGTTCTTCATTCTAATTTTTGTTTTAATCATTATTTGATTGACAAATATATAACCACTTCTTTGTATGGGGTATCATATCAGTCACTACACCACCAATTTTGTGTCATTTTGTTTTTTCCTTCTTCTTTTCATATACAAGAGAGTACTTGATCAGACATCCTACCCAGATGCCCTAAAATTTTAGACCTTGCCCCCAAGGCGATTCTCTTGCAGCAATTGGCAGAAATGAATCCATGCCCTACTTTGCATGAATGGACGTACGTGAGAAGAAAGAAGGGGAAATCCATTATGAAAGGCATTCACAACATCATATTAAAACATGTTTTTAACATGATTTATTATATATATGTAATTTTCTCGTTCATAAGAAAATTTTATTAAGTGAATTTTATATAATTCAAGACAAGTATTTTATATATCCTTATGTCATTATGTAATTATCCTTTAAATTATATTACCATTGTATAATTATCATTTAAATTACATTAATCACACTTATATATATATATATATATATATATATATATATATATATATATATTTATATATTCATAAACACTTAATATTCCTTAAGCAGTTTTAAAATCAAGGTTTTTATGTTAAATAAACTAAAGATTGCACATTAGATAATAGTTTTTAGAAAACATAAAATGTATAGAAATAAATTATTAATTTTGAATTAATACCACTTTTATTTGTCTTAACCTTAAAAATGTAAAATATAAAAATATATAATAACAATGCTAGGTGTAAAACTTTTTTCCTGTTTTTGGATGGGACAAAACTTTTCTTTTGTTTATAGATGAAAAGACAGGAAATATCCTAAAATTTTAGTCTTAAAAATCATAGTATCTTTTCTTCTAATAAAAAAGGAAAAAGAGTTTGTTTTTGGAAAAGAAAATTTGTATTTACTAAAGAGATTTACTTGTATATTTTTAGAAACATATTTTTCTTAAAAAAGTATTTTTAGAACCATATTAATTAAATTCTCTTAAAGCTAATGAGTTTTATATGGCAAGAAAATTGAATATTAAAGGAAACAATAGACATTAATATTTTAAATGACTGTTGGAGCAATTTAAAAAAAAAAAATTTGAGGTTGGTCAATTAAGTAAAATTTATTCATAATTAAAAATTTTGATTAATAAAATGAGAAGTATTACGACCACAACATCATAACACTTTCACAACAAATTATAGGTAGTTAGTTGTTATTTGTTTTAATTTAAACTTACCACTGAAATTATCTTTTTACATCAACAATAATAACCTATAATAATCTACTATTTGTAAAAATATTATGTGTACAAGTAGAAAAAAAAAATTAAGATTAATTCAAAAGTTGTAATTTGTTAGATAGAGCCCTCCGGAACCTGAAAACAGTCCCTGTGCAAAGCCCAATTAAACGTTGGGCCCTCGGTGAATGTGGAATTTATGTTGTGTATCTAGATAGACAAATTCTGTAGCCCATATTGTCTTTGTTCAGTTCATTGTAATATATGGCTTGAGTTTAATTCGTTTTCAACATCTATCTCCTCCCTGTTTTGCTTTTGGGTCTAATATTTATATATATATATATATATATATATATATATATATATATATGTGTGTGTTTTTTTTTAATTTTATTTAAATATTATTTCTTCTTTTTTCAAAATACCACCTTTTTTGTTATATTTCAATTATCAAGAAAATAAAAATAAAATACTAGTTTGGAGATTGGATAATACTTTCCTAAATAAAGGGAAGCGCTGTAGCATTTTTCCTAAAATGGGAAACAAAAGGGAATATGATATGAGAGTATTTTTGGACATTTCTCCTTAATTAAAAACTGTGGTCTTAACCTAAAATAGGAACTTGATGCTAATGCTCAAGTTGTTTTTAGAAATAATTCTTAGATACTCCCAAAAAATAAAAATGATACTCACTCCTCTCACATTCATGGTAGGGTCCATTCATTAAATTTATAATGGGGTTTACCATGAATGTAAAAAGAGGGAGCATTATTTATCTATACTTAGGGAGTACCTAAGAATTTTCTATTGTTTCTGATGGTTATTTGTGTGAAATTATTTAAAATCTCATTGTCATTATAAATGTACATTATTAAATGTTGGTGTCTGATTCAAATATTATTTATGGTCTAGCATGTGGGAGATTGTGCCCTCGGTTGATCACGAGATGTTTTGTATTGGTTAAGTAGACATCTTCTCGTTGAGTTGGATATTATGAGTAGGTAGGCCAAGTAGAATAGCTGATAAAAGTTTTGACTAACTAAACCTAATGATGTAGCCTATCATGTTCAAGTTATCCATACCATTTAGCAATATTAAAGACACAAAACATTTCACAACTTTCTTTATAAAAAATAATTGAGGCATAAGTTGGCAAGTTTTCAATGATGTACATCATTTTTCCATGGACTCACACACCACTTTTACACCAATTATGACCTAATAACAATTCAAAGTAGTGGATTAAAATTTTAGTGTCAATATTATTATTATTATTATTATTATTATTATTATTATTATTATTAAAACGGAAAGTTTAAAATATGTTAGTACAAAGGAGAGGGATTATTGAAATCACAAATTTTTGGGTTTGGTAACCCCAAAAAGATCCCACTCAACAGATTGTACAAAATGGGCGGACACCCTCACCTTGTATACAAAAATTCTCTATCTAGTCTTCCCCTTTTAGTCAAAAAGTTAGCACACACGGTTTTTATTTTATTTTATAAAATACAAAAGTCAACACATGAATTTGCCTCTACAATTAGGACTATCCACAGGTTGGGCCGGGTTGGTTTTAGACCCAACCCGGACTTGACCTGCCGGTGTCGGGTGGAAGGGCGGAGGAACTCGAAACCGACCACCGGAAAAATCGGTCAATTCGATTTCGGGTGATGGTTAGCGTTGGTCGGGGGTCGGGTCGGTTGCCGAAATTAAAAAGGCATCAAAATCAAAAAAAAATGAGTCGTCGAAATGGAAAAATATTACCGGACACTGGAAAATCTCGCCGGAAATCGGAAAAATCTCGTTGAAAACTGGATTTTTTTTTATGAAATCTGCATTTTTTTTGCTAGAAATTGCTGGGATTTGGCCGAATCGGCTAAATCCCACCGGATCTAGTCGGATCTGGTCGAGATCTCGCTAGATCTGGTCAAGATCTCGCGGATCTAGCTTGTTTTTGCGGGATTTGGCTGGATATTTTTGTAGCTCCGATCGGGTTCGGGTTGCTCGGGTTTTGGAGATGCAAACCCGCCACTCGACTCCACCGGGTGTTAGTTTTTGAGAACAGGAACCCGCCGCCGACCAACTGGACCTTCGATTCGTCTTTAATCGGGTCAAGATCAGCGATTTGGCCAGGTCGTCGGGCTCGGTCGGTGTCCGCACAACCCTATCTATAATCATCAACCAAATTTTTATTATTATTAAAATGTTCAACAAATAAATCTAATTGCAATGGGTCAAATTTGAAAATTATTGTTGAGTATACAATCTGACCTGAATCTTTCATGTAGCCCTGGTTTCAACATAGTTGTCACTTATGCGTAAAAGTGTCTGATGTTGCAAAGCTTGAACCAAGGCAAAGTTCAAAGCCAAAACTAAACCATATAAATTAGTCAATGTTGCAGTCTCAACTAATATCATGTGTTAAGAACTAAACTCTTATTTCTCTCTTTGAGATATACTAATACTATACATGAGGAGTCCACAGCCCAAAAGGAGTCATGAGTTTTGCCCAAAGAGGCCCACAAATCCATTGACATTATCTAATGGAGCTGCCCATCAAAAAGGATTTCACATCTACAAATCTATTTAATTATATCAACCTTCATTTTCTTTTTGGATGTCAAGAGCCCTTTTTGATTTAAGGCTGACAACTAATAACAACAAAATATGTCCTTAGTTCCAAAAAAAGGTGAAACCAATTATGGATCAACTTAACAAAATAACCGCCGAGTTAAAGTTGGCCTTATGATTTAATAGCATTTTTTAATTCTTCCCATGTGAAAAACTTGAGTTTGAATCCATTGACATTATCTAACTTGATGTAAAAAAATCTATTTAATTATATCAACCTTCATTTTCTTTTTGGATGTCAAGAGCCCTTTTTGATTTAAGGCAAATGGCAAAAAAGTCTTAGTTCTAAAATTTTGCAATCATTATGGATCATTAACAGCCAAATTATTATCCTTATGATTTAATAGCAATTTTAATTCTTCCCATGTTGAGTTTGAATATTGCCTTGATGTAAAAAAAAATTCAATCACTCTTCACATCACGACAAATAAAATGTAATAATTAATATATATCCAATCCAATCATTAATGTTGATAGCCTAAGTGACAATAGTAATAATATAGCTATCAAAGAAAGAAATTTGTTCATAGAGTTTGCAAGTAAAAAATGTTGTTAATATACCTGTGGTCCTTTTCCCACCGAAGTAAAAAACATAAGCCGGTTTGTCCACCGTAGTCTTATCCTACCCAAAAGATGCCCCGTCTTTTTTTTTTTTTTTTTTTGTTTTTTTTATTGGCAAGTTAGACATGCAACTCCATTTAGCTAGTTTTATGAGAGGAAAAAGTGTCATTTGAGTTATTAACTCATTGGTTGCTCAAATTTTAAATGTTTATTGAGAACAATAGTGACTTGAGTTTTTTCAAGTTAAATATGTAATAAGTAAGAAAACTTAGTCAAAGTTAAGTAACAATGTATTGAAAAAATCCCACCTCTACATAAATTGTTATTGAAAGGATGTTTAATGTATTATTTAGCTGATTACTTAATTTTTTGATTGCTTATAGAAACATGGAAATATTTACTGGCCAAGTTATGGTGACTTATCATAGTCATAGACCAACCTAAGATTTCGATAAAAATGCAAATTTCGAGAAACATGTTCCATTATGTAGCATCTACAAACTTTATTTCCTGGTTTGTTGGGATATGATCAAATAGGTTTTATAACACAATTATTAATATACGAGAAAAAAAGCAAGCAATATTGTCAAGTTATTGATTGAAAAAGTGCAAATATGTTGCATACAAAGATCTCTTACTTTTACACTTGTTACTACATTGAAATCTAGGCATGAAAAAAAACATTAGTCTTCTGTTTGATAAGGAAAAGTATTACCCTAGTGATGCTTCAAAAGTTATAGATCTCTCTTCTTCCTCTTTTATTGTGTTGATTATGACAAAAACTTGGTTAATGCTTGGCCTTCCCTCCAATAAGTGCTAAACACATTTTATAGCCACTTGTAGCAAGGTTACCATCCTCTCTTCACTTGCACCTTCAAAAATTAGGGACTTGTCAAAGACTTCAATAGTCTACTCCTCTTGAAGAATTGAGTGAACCCAATCTGCTAAGTCAACTCCATTGTTCTGCTCTATTTTTCCACTAAGTAGCTCTAGAAGAATAACACCAAATCCATAAATGTCCCCATTGAAGTCTTTAGATGCATTGGTTTCAATAACATTGGCCGGAGATGAGCCATATTGATCGCTATCCACAGCCATAAGACCATATTCACTTATGCAAGGCTCCATGTTCTTATTCATCAAGATGTTGGAAGATTTCAAGTTACCAAGAACAATTCCATTTTCTTTTAGTTCCTAATGCATGAAGGCTAATGTGTCAACAATGCCGGCTGCAACACCAAGTCTCGCTTGCCCACCAAATGCTTCTCCCATTTGGTTGTTTCCTGAAATATAACATATAGTACCTCAAAAGCCTTCAAGATAAAAATTAAAGGAGCATTTTAAGGTATTATAAGGGTGTTACAATCAAGCTAATATAAGAAAGGATTGTTTATAAAAGTTTTCCTACATAAAAGTAACGTATTCCATTAATCATGCGGTTTAACATTAAAGATACAATAATATTACAATTTTTATATTTACCACGGAGAAGCATGAATAGACTTTTATTCTCCTGATATTCATAGACCAAAAGCCTATATTTGGAACAATAAAAGGCAAGAGCGGGTAGTATATTTCGATGCTTCACTTGGTCAATTAGTTTCATTCTTTGCTCAAACTCATTGTTTGAAATTTCCCAATCCTTAATCCTTTTGACAACCAGGGTCATCCCATTCCCAAACATGACCTTATAGAGGGTCCCATGCTTTCCTCTTCCAAGCAACTCGGCTGGAGCACCGAGTAAGTCCTCAAATTTTAGCCCATTCAACACAGGGCTTTCAAGGACTACCATTGAGTTTAAAACCATTGCACTTTCACTTGAATTACCAATATTTTTTGACCTGCTGACACTTAATTTGTACTCAATTGATGTAGGGGCAAGCTTGCTGACACTATCATCAACTACTGCTACCTTGTTTATTACCTCAAGTTCCTTAACCCTCTCTTTTCTCTTTTTCAATTTGCACAGAGTGAAAATGATTAACACGAGACAAGCAAAGGCCAACACAACATAGCCTGTGTACATAAGAGTCTGATCTTTTAACTTACTCTTTGAATTGTTGTCATCATTTAATGGGAGAGATGGACATTCTTTTGACAATGGTTTTCCACATAATTCAAGATTGCCCGAGAAGTTGCTATTGGAGAAATGGCCTCCTACATCCGGAATTGGGCCACTGAAGTTGTTGTTGGAGACATTGAATTGATCAATATTGGAGAAATCAAACTTGGGTATCTGCTCACTTAGCTGGTTGTCTTGAGCAAGGAACATAGTGAGACCTAAAATTCGGATAACTTTGGCAAGTCACCAGAGAACTTATTGCGTGAAATATCAAGTCTTTTCGGATTCCCTAGTATGGCAAACGAATTAGGAAGGCTTCTAGAAAATTGGTTACCACTTAAGTATAAGTGAGTGAATTGCTTGCATTTTGCAATTTCAGCTAAGATTCCTCCACCAATATTGTTGCCATTAAGAAAAAGAGCAACAATAGATGCAAAGAAGGGACTTGTGTGCCACAAAGTGAAGTGGCATTAAGAGTTCCATTAAGATTTAAGCCAAAAAGAACTAGCTTTGTCACGTAAGTATTTTTTTATCACAGGTAACACCATGCCAATGGTTCTTGCGGGGATTTAAGGATGAGTTCTAACCATAAATTGACACCAAGTTGGGCATTATTGTTAGCGAGTTTTGTAAGGAAGCTTATAAGTGAGGTCTTAACCTCTTCCTCTACAGAATATGACATGTGGAGGAGTAAAAAAAAGGAAATGAAGATCACCCGGATGGAAACTATATTCATTTTTGTGTTGTGATATGAGATTTGATGCAAACAAGTCTAGAGAATGGCCTTGTTGGGAAAACTTGGAGTTATTAATATGGGACAATTTTTGAATATTTGGGATATTGTGGAACTAGGAGGAAATTCCAATGTCAAGTACTTGCTATGTTGTTGGAATTAGTTATGGAGCCAATTGGTTGATTCTACAATGAAAATTTTATATGTGCATTGTTTATGGTTGGCACTAAATGGTTAAAGGATAGGCCATTTGAATAGAACCACAATTAAATATATGGAGCCAGGCTAGCCGACAACTACAAACTATTAAAAAGTGACATTTGTTACTTTTTTTCAAAATGGATTGTCATTCTTGAAACATTATACTAACAATGATTTGTCCTATGTAACTAGTTTGATGCTCTCCTAGTCAATAGACATTGTTCGTGGAGGTGACCATTTCAAAAAAGCTCAGGCCTAACAACTACTAGCTTCATTAAGTTACTACGATCCAATAGTTTTGTTTGATCTTATTTAATGTACAAAACCAATATTACACGTGTAATTTATCTCCAATTAACTGTTTACACATAGAGCATATAGATTAAAACAATCATTAAGCTCTTATACCTTTCAAGTCAAAACTATCATACATAATGATAAAGAAGGCCATCACAATGACTTGACAGTTCTGGTTTTAGGGCAGATTGAGTTTAAGAAATTCAAAGCTTTTGACAAAGATTAGCTCATATTGAAACCAGCATATCCCTATCTAGTTTCATTTCTAAAAGTGAATCTTGTCCTTGTGTTTACACACTTTTTATCCCCCACGAATCTCAAGTAAATAATCCGTGAATTACTTTTCAAACATCACATTCATCCTTGTCTTTACAAGCATTTCAGCCCCCACTAATTGCAAGCAAATAATCCACGAATTACTTATCAAGCATGACCTTAAATATTGCAGTATAAAAGTGTATTAACCACTAAATTATTCTTTGTAAGTTGGTGTCAGGGGTTTGTAGACCCACTTGTATGAAAAACTAATGGAACTACTTGTCTCAAAGTAAAAACCATTGGGATGGGAACTTTCCAAAAAAGCAAATTCACCGAGTAAAACCTTTACCTAGACTCTACAACTTGTATATAGCTTACAAAGAAAACCTTTCATGCACCAGAATGTCTAGACTCTTCAATCATATGAATTGCCATAACAAATGGCACACCCATGGTCATGACTAGAATCTTCGAGCAACTTCAAGAGCTTCTTGAAGGTTTGCTTCACAACAATAATTAAGTCTATGGTGGTGTTATGGCTTTAACTTTTTCAACAACTTATATATTTAGATTCACTTGAAACTTTTTAATATGGTGGAATTAAGAAAACTTGGTTACACAAACCCTAATCACACAAAATGAGTGTTTCTCTCTCTCAAAATCTTTTCTAAGAATGGCTTATAATGTCTTTTAAAAAATGCAACAAACGAATAGCAAGGCGAGGGAGTCATGTTGGGATAGCCAAATTCAACAAACAAAGGTTTGTTTCCTCGTGGTTGACTACTGTGTTGTGTTGAGTTGATAGATAACATTTCCCAAACCCCAATCCACCGTTACTTCTTTTTTCTTGGACTTAATCCACCACTACTTTAGGAAGACTACTTGATTATATACAACTGCTCCTTAAGATAATTCTTCCATGGATAGACCATACTAAGATGTCCTTTTACATATCAGAGTTCCTATTTTGCATTTTTTAATCGAAACTCAAAAGTAAACACAATGCTCTTATGGTCCAGTACCATCCATCTATTTACTTTAGGCTTTAATTATGGTGGTCAAAGCCTTTATTTACACTTAACAACCTCCCTTCTTCCCCAAGTAAACCTTAGAAAGGTGAAAAAAAAGATTACATTTTTATTCCAAAAGGTTTGGGTTGTTTTCGTTTTAATCGTTTACCATTCAAAATTTTCATTTTATCCTTTAATGTTTTATTCTATTTTTATATTGAACATGCCATCCATTTCTATTAATATTTTGATTTATTAAGAATTAAATAAATATTGTTTTTAAAAATATGTCAATCCGTTAGTCCAAATTTTGCTTGTAATTTATTTGTTAAGTGCTAAAGAATTACCATCACATTACCATATAATGCCATATATCACCAAATTATCAACATAAATAAATAATATGAGACAAAAATAAAAATTTTGAAATGGAAATTTGAAAACAAGAAATGATTTGCGTATCATGAATAGTGTCTCTAATCTAATCTAGTATATAATTTGCTTAATTGACAAGAAAATAACCTTTCCATTTACTTGACACGATTTGCAATAACTGTCTTAAATCCTAGTACCAACTTTACATGCACATTTCAACGACGTCGTTTGTAATATCGTCAGTCTACTTTCCCTTTGGTCTTTGACAACTGATTAAAAAGTCTTGGCGGTAATGTCCTAACTGAAAATCCCCAAAAAAAAAAAAAAAAAACCACATGGGAGTGCACGGTCTCTGGGAACTACTAGCCCCCGTGGGTCGCCGCGTGTCCGTCGAAACCCTCGCCGGAAAAAAGCTCGCCATCGGTATCCGCTAACCCTAACCCTAAACTCCTCAATTAATTATTTAATTAATGAATCAAAATTAACGTTTTTGAGAAATTGCAGATGCGAGCATATGGATGGTACAATTCATGAAGGCGATGCGAGACGAGAAAGGCGAGATGGTACGGAACGCACATTTGTTAGGGTTCTTTCGCCGAATTTGCAAGCTCTTGTTCCTCAGAACAAAGCCTGTTTTCGTCTTCGACGGCGCCACCCCTGCTCTCAAGCGCCGCACCGTCATCGCCCGCCGCAGGCTCCGCGATAAAGCCGTCGCTAAGGTCCGAAAGACCGCCGAGAAGTTGCTCCTCAATCAGGTCAGCTTTTCATCGCCGCTTAGTTTGTTACTTGATTTGTTCAACTCTCATTCTGCTGAAGTCTTTAGTTTTGATCGGATGGTTCGCGTATTTTTTGAATTTTGTTGCGAGACTTGTTCGAGTGTATGACTTCAGATAAAATAGAATGGAGGAAAAGAATTCGCGTATTTTTGAAATTTGTTGTGAGCCTCGTTTGAGTGTATGGCTTAAGATAGAATAGAGTGGAGGAAAAGAAATGTGTGGCCGACCCTAACTAATCTGTTGAGGATTTATAGCTGATTTCAAAATTTTGTGATTAGGGCTTGTTGTTGTGAGCCTCGTTTGTAATTTGATTTGATAGGTTTTGGATTTAGAAAAAAAAAAAAAAAAAGGCGACTTTTTGCGTTTTGCGATGGACATTATGTGGAATTTGAAATGTTGCTTTTTTATTCATGGAATTCTCTCTGTGACTGGGTTTTGTTGTGACTTGTGAGCCTCATTTGAATGTTTTTTGTTATTCTATGTATTTGGTTTTGGTTGTAGAGAAGTCAGCTTAGTGTTTAGTGATGGACAATTTACGTGCTTCAGTGTTTTTGCTAGGACTCTATGGTTTTAGTAATGGAAGTAATTATGAACAATGTAGAGTATTTTAGGAGGATTTCGTTTTTCAGTCTTTGTTGGATTGGTGGGATAATTCGGGATATGAGATTGGATTTAATCGTAGATTCTAATTTTTATTGCATAAGGTTTTTCAAAAATGAAAAAAAAGAAGAAGAAAAGGTCTGTGCCTGAGAACATCATTTCTAGAAGATCATTGGATTAAACAGAGGGTATAGGTTTGAGTTTTTAATGTTGATTTCTTGGTTCTTGTTTACAGCTCAAGGCAATGAAGCTGAAAGAACTAGCAAAGGATATTGAGAAGGAGAAGCAGAAGCAGAAGCAGAAGAATGATCCCAAGGGTGAGACAATTTTGTCAGATCAAATCAACATGGAGGGCAGTCAGTCAGAAAGGAACGACAGTGTTTCTGGGAGTTTCAATCAGGAGAAGCTAGATGAAATGTAAGCTGCACACACCATTTATACGTATGAGGCTATCTTTCAAATATGTGGTTTTTATGATTTTTGTTGACTGTTTGAATGGATTTATTTAGGCTGGCAGCATCTATTGAAGCAGAGGAACGTAGGAGGTTTGCTAACAATGCATCGACATCCTCTGCTGCTGCTGCTCTTCCTTCCGAGGAGGAGGATGGCAGTGATGAAGAAGTGATGATACTGGTGAGTTTATGCTCTGTAGGCTCTAAATTATTACCCACTGTCATTAAAGTCTACATAGATATTGCCGATCATGGTTGTACACTATACTTGGTCAGGATAGCTTAATCGATTCCCGTATTTGGGAAAGTCTGTCTTTCATCGTGTTGTGAGGTTTCTAAGTCTGAGTGCTAATTGATGCACATGTTCTCTTCTTGGCCTATGTCGTAAATATTTTGGGGGTTATTGCATAGAATTTATTGTGCAGCCACCAGAGCATGGTGAAGTTGATCCAGCTGTGTTAGCAGCTTTACCTCCATCGATGCAACGTGATCTTCTTGTTCAGGTTGGTGTCCTTATATACATTTTTATGGGGTTCGTGGTAGGTCAAATATGTTGCATTTTCCTTTCTTCTAATGTTGTCTTCCAATAGCTTGCTCTACATTGTTTCAATATATTATTCAGAATAGTGAAAAAGAGTCCTTTTTATCAGCCCATCAGCATCTCTGTTTTAATTTGTAGCCTTTTTGTCTGATTCTATTTATTTATTTTTTTGGATGGGTTTTTTGGGGGTTATTTGGTATAACAGCTCAAGGGAAAGAAGATGAAAAATTTGACAGTGGATGTTGAGAACCAGAGACAGATGAAGGATGATGACTCCAAGGGTAAGAAGATTTTGTCAGATGAAATTGATGTGCTTGCTTATACTCCAAACAATGATGATCTGGTATTGAGGAGTGACAATCAGGAAAAGCTAGATGAAATGTAAGCTGCCTACATGGTTGTAGTTTACAAGGGTAATTTAAGGTTTTATAAAACCTTTTTATGATTGTTTCTAATGAGTAAATTTAGGTTGGCAGCATCTATTGCAGCAGAGGAAAACGGGATGTTAGCTAACAATGTATCTGAATCTGGTGCTCCTTTTGCTTCTGAGGATGAGGATGGGAAAGAATATGAAGACGAAGATGAAGATGAAGAAATGATGCTGGTAAATTTCTGCTTGGTGGACATTTGGGGTTATTACCATTTGTTATTACAGTTGATGACATACTGTGTATTATGGTTATTGGGGAATAGAAATAAGATTATCACCTGCCTCTGTGGATATGGGTTTTGAGCTTATTTTGGGGGTATTGGATATGCTTGAAATGGGTCTGATTTCTGTGTGAATCAAACATTAGTAATGGGTTGTATGGGAACAAGATACTGTCACACTATTACCATATCTGTCAGACAAACACTTGTGATTATGGTTGGTTTGTACTATTATGTCAGGGTAGCTTTCTCAACACCCATAGTTAGGAAATAAAGACTCTCTTTGGAGTTTAGGTTTAGGCCTCAGTGTTAATCTTAACTTGAACTCTACCTGTGTCTATGCTTAGTATCATATATTTTGTCCACAGGTGGTCCCAATCTCGGGAAAAGGAGGATGATTGGGGTAGGTTGATGGCTAGCGTAAAATTTATTCATTCTATTTTTAATGGATCCATTATATATAATCGTTGGAGTGTCCCATATGACTTTAGATAGAATAGAATAAAGGAAAAAAATACATGTGGCGGACCCTTGCTACTCTGTTGAGGATCCATAGCCGACCCCAAAATGTTGGGACCAAGGCTTTGTTGTTGTTTTTTTTGTTAATGTTTTCTTGCCCGACTTATTGATCTATATTATATATTGTTGGTTATTGCATTGAATTATTCTGCAGCCTGCAATGAATGGTGAAATTGATCCATCTGTTTTAGCTTCTTTGCCTCCATCAATGCAACTTGATCTTCTTGTTCAGGTAAGTGCTTCATATATATTGGTAATTAGTTCTTCTCAGCACAGGCAGTTTGGCTTTCACCTCCTCAATATCCCTCTTTTTTTGACATTTATTATTGATGTCCTCTATGTAGATGAGAGAAAGATTGATGGCAGAAAACAGACAAAAATATCAGAAAGTCAAGAAGGTTGGTTCTAGAATGCCTTCATATGTATATCTGGTTCATGTTAAAGTATATGACAGGTTGCAAATATGGCATACTCTACCACTAACTAATAGAAGTTGTCTGCTGTTAAAACCAGTCAGAACGTTATTCAGATGAGAAATGCATTTTGGCTTGCAATTGATTGATTGGAATTGCTGGGATGCACTGATACTTAAGTACTGTAGTGCTGAAGTGGGAAACCCTGCTTAATATTCCCCCAATCCACCTTAAGTGCACTTAAATGGCAATGGTCCATGTCTGAGTTTACAGCAAAGTAGTGCAAACTAAATGCAAAGAAGCAGTGTCACTAATAAGAATGCATAACTATTAATAAAATTTCCTGGTCTCGTAGGTAAGACTATGGAGTAGAAAGAAAAAACTTGCTTATTTTGCTAATTTCTTGCTTAAATTTGAAGTGTCTGTGGCTTATCTTATGGTGAAATTGTATAAAAAGTGAATGATAAAAGTGTATGTGGAAAGAAGTAATGCTTCTAGGAGGCATAGGGTGGTTTTGGTTGATTTATAATATACACCTAAGACTTCTGTGCTATGTTTGTTGATTTAGTGTTTGCACCTTTAGAGAGGAAATGAGATTCTAGTGGTGGAAGTTTTTGATTGTGTTAAGCGTTCTATTTTTTGTATTGATTTTTTTGTTATTTAAAATTTTTTATGTGTAATTGATTTGGGAAAAGAATTGTTAGTTCAGGAAACATATCATGCATACTTATGTCTAATTAATTATGTAATTATCAGTTTTTCCATTATTAGAACTCTTTATTTACACAAGGCATACTTTGGTGATACTTGGATTTTTCAGAATTCTTGAATTAAAGCAACATGTAAGGTTCCAAAGTCTTTTAGCACAGATTATTATCTCATTTGATTGTATCCTCCTCACTTCATTAGTAGGATATCAGTTGTGTAAATGTATTATATAGTGGTAATATGTGCTATATAAGTTATATATTAAATGCGTCCAAGGTTTGGTTATTATTTGGAGGTCTCTCTCTATAATCTCATGGGATCTCTTATCGAAGAAATGTTTCCTTGCTTATTTTTGTACTTTTATTTGAATCTTTTGGATGTCAACTTATTACTGGTGCTTTTCTTGCACATTTAGGATCCTTCAAAGTTCTCTGAGCTGCAAATACAAGCTTATCTTAAAACTGTTTCTTTCCGTCGGGAGATAGATGAAGTGCAGAAATCTGCTGCAGGGAGGGGAGTAGGAGGTGTACAGACTTCTAGGATTGCATCTGAAGCCAACAGAGAATTTATTTTCTCGTCATCATTTACTGGTGATAAACAGTGAGTAATTGTCTTTTCAATATTTTGTTTGTTAATTATGCATGACCTGTAGCGTGTACCTGCTTAAAAGTTGGAACTCATTTAATTTTTTAATTTAGTGAGGTTGTGTTTTTTTCTTTGGCGGGAGGGGTGGTGGGGGTGGGGGGATTATTTTTCTTTCATTAGATTAATGACTTTTGTTCACCTACAACATTCTTAAATGTCTCAGAGTTCTTACGTCAGCCAAAGCACAGAGAAATGTAGATAAGAAACAAGATACACAGAGGGAGCGCCCTTCTCAAGATTCAACCAATAATGTAGCATCTACCAGTAAATCTGATACCGTGACTAGTTCAGTAGAGGGGCTCAATGAATCTAGAACGGTTTCTGAGGACAATATTGAGACATTTCTGGATGAGAGGGGGCGTTTTCGTGTCAGTAGAGTAAGAGCCATGGGGATCCGTATGACCCGTGATATACAAAGGAATTTGGATTTGATGAAAGAGATTGAGAATGAGAGTGCAAATTTGAAAAAGATTGCAAATACTCAAACTATGCTCAATAGAAGTGAAATTAGTCTCCCAGTAAGTTTTCCTAGTGAAGGTCAGTCTTTAGAAACTTCACATGACAGAAATAGTGAATCTGTTGATTTGAATCAGAGAAATGAGGAATCCATGTTAAAAATTGATTCTTCCATAGAGATATCCTTTGAGGATGAGGGGGATAACAAATGTCTTGATTGTGATGATGATCTATTTGCTTGTTTAGCAGCTGTAAATCCAGTAAGAATCACTACTGACAACATCCTGTCAAGGAAGCAACCTTCTAATTCTGATTCAGACTGTGACTGGGAGGAAGGAATCATCGAAGGGAAAGGTAACAATTTTTCTAATGATGTTAGAGGGGAAATTACGCCCTCCCTGGAGGAAGGTAACGTTAATGATGAGAGTGAGGTGGAATGGGAGGAAGGAGTTTGTGACTTCCCTAAAAGCACCTCCTCTTGTCAAGCTGAATCAAGAACAGTTTCTAAAGGTTGGTTGGAAGAAGAGGCTGATATGCAGGAGGCAATAAGGAGGAGTCTTGAGTATGCAGGGGATAAGGAAGCTAGTCTTAATATGCCTCAATATGAGAACATTTCCGCAGAAAATGTTCATGAAGGTATTGGACTCTCTGAACAAAAAAACAATATGGTTAAGAAGCTTTTGCTGGAGGAGAATGGAGCTAAAAAAATGAATCATTTTGTGAAATTGTGGATGGAGTGGAGAAGCCAGATAATGTGGCTGGAATAACTGTCTCAGAAGCCATTAATTCTTCTGGGAGTCAGTCAAACTCATCTGTGGCTTATAATTCTGATCACTCCGGAATGCTGATAAATAAGCCATGTGAAACCTATGTAGGTTCCTGTTCTGAACAATCAACGCAAGATGCAAGCAAGAAGGGGAGTTTGTACAGAAAAATGCCTTGTGCTGAATCTGTGACCCCTATGGAAAAGGAGGCCCCTGTGATTGCAGAACAACTTTTGGATACATTTAGTGCAGGTGCTAGCTTATCTACTTTTCCTAACAGGGGTTCAGAGGGTAGTTCTCATATTGCTGATGCCATATCTGGTGCCAATACCAATAGCATTCGCATTGGTGATAAGATAAATGACACTGAAGCTGAACCAATACATTTTAATGATGAGGCTGACCCTGCCTTTCCTCTGAAGAAGTTATCCACAAAATACTTAACAAATGACATTGATTTTCCGCAGAAGTTGGCTGCAGAAAATAAATATGACAATCATGCTGAGGAAAGGGAGCAAAACAAGGGAAAAGATCCCTTTGAGGTAAATGAAAATTTGCAGTTTGAAGTCGCAGAGGCTAATTTGGAGGAGGAAATGCTAATTCTAGATCAAGAATATATGAATCTAGGAGATGAGCAGAGAAAGCTTGAGCGTAATGCAGAAAATGTCAGCAGCGAGATGTTTGCAGAATGTCAGGTGTGGCTCAAAGTTTTTAGTACTTGAATAATATATATGTTCACAATTAACTGGTTTGTAGGAATGGCTTGATTTTCTATATTTTTTTTGTGCCTGACATATTATTCACTCATCTCTTAATAACTAATTATAGTGGGAGGGCCAAATCCACTCGTAAAAAAGAAAGTTCATTGCCTACAGCTCATAAAAGGCTTTTTAAACTTTTTTTATATGCTTATTATGCGCACTCTATAATGTGTATTGATTTTTGGATGTGGTTGAATTAAAAAATGTGAATTTTGTTGCACTTGATGCATCTTTTGAACATTCAACTTCCTGGAATGAGTTGGAAGGTTATAAGGTACATTCTTTCCTTTGCTCATGCATATATGTTTTACTTGGTCAAATAAATACTTTTGCATTTGGTTGGTTTTGAGGAATTTTGTTTTTACTTTCTGTAAGACCTCTTTTCAGTGAGTTACAGTATTTCTTGGAAAAAGATAAATCCATTTTAATTTTGATGAATCTGCAGGAACTACTGCAGATGTTTGGATTGCCTTATATAATTGCACCGATGGAAGCAGAAGCTCAGTGTGCTTATATGGAACTTGCAAACCTTGTTGATGGTGTTGTGACTGATGACTCTGATGTGTTTTTGTTTGGGGCAAAAAGTGTTTACAAGAATATATTTGATGATCGAAAATATGTCGAGACATACTTCATGAAGGTCTGTGTTTGATGGAGCCTCATGTCAATTCTCCCTATTCTAAGTCCCAAATATATATTTATTTTGAATTTATTTTATTCTTTCTAGAGTATATAATCTTATCTTTGTTTTCAGTTTTCTTTGTCAGGCTTTGTTAGAAGAGATTATTTACCTAAATTCTGATCTTGGAAGCATTTTGTTGCCATTGTTCTTCTAGAAAAAGTACTTTTGATTTCTTGATATGGAATTTTTTTTTAAGGGGGTGGGGGGGGGGGAGGGTTTGGTGTTGAAGAAAACCCTTCTGCTTTTTTGGTCATTGCTAATTTCATTGATCTGATTCTTTTGCTGTTGGCTTTGTGAGTTGCATATTGAAATATTGTTTTGTTCAACTAGAGTGGAGACTTTCATTTTAACTTGGACCTTTATTTCTTGTTCCCTTCCTAGTGCTCTATCTAGTTACTTGGGGTCCCCTTTTCCTTTTTTATTCTTCATTTTTTTTTTAAATAATTAAATTATGCAGTGCAGTCTTCTTATATCAATTGTTCATGCATTTTATTTGTCAGGACATTGAGAAGGAGCTTGGCCTGACAAGAGAAAAATTAATTCGGATGGCGTTGCTTCTTGGAAGTGATTATACTGAAGGTGTCAGGTAATTAACTGCAGCAGATTTGACTTCTTCTGTGATTGGGAGCTTATGCTAGTCTTTAGGTCAGGTTTTGCCACAGATATCTTTGATTTTTCCCTGTTGCAGAATTTTTTTGGGTGAATTTACTTGTTATGGTATCTTGTGCTATTGCTCATTGTCATTTATGATAGTAGAAATTAAAATTGTTTATTTGTTTTCACTGTATTTTGAATGTAGTGGGATTGGCATTGTCAATGCTATTGAGGTTGTAAATGCATTTCCTGCGGAAGATGGCCTCCATAAATTCCGGGAATGGATTGAGTCACCAGATCCGACCATCCTTAAGAAGTTTGATGCTGAAACAGGATCAAGTTCGAAAAAAAGGGGACCTAAAGTTAGTGATGGTTTGAATTGCTCAAAAAGCAATATAAATGATGTGTCTGCATTGGACCAAAACATTTCCCAAGCTCAAGAGCAGAAGCAGTCTGTAATTGACATGCAAGACATAAAGCAGATTTTCATGGATAAGCATGTAATTGTCAAGTTCCCTGCCTTTTATTATTTATGGAAGAATTGCAATTTCTCTATTTTTTTTAATATTCTATACTCTCTTATCCTTAAACAGAGAAATGTGAGCAAGAACTGGCACATTCCTTCTTCATTTCCAAGTGAAGCAGTTATAACAGCCTACTCTTCCCCACAAGTGGACAAGTCAACTGAGCCTTTCACATGGGGAAAGCCAGATCATTTTGTTCTTCGCAAGTGAGCTATTTCTTGACTTTTAACTTCTAGGTTTTTTGAATTCCAGCTTTTATGTTGATTATTCTCCATATTTAGATACGGAGAAAAATGTGAGAACTTGTCTATAATTTTAGAGATTTACAGCTAGGTTCACAGTGTACTTCTTTCTGTTTCATGAATTGAAGGTGGTCTGTCTACTGTCTTCCTGCTAAAGTTATCTACTACTAGAGTCTTAGTTTGAATGAGAAGTTGTTTTTTTTTATCATATTAGTTCATGTAATTTTTTGATATTGTAGACATTCTCTAACATATTGGGGTAATTTCTTGTGTTGGACTGCATTTTTTATTGATGTTCAGTTTGTAGATTGCATGTTTGAAATGATATCTTTATAGATAACTTTGTGAAAGCTTATGCCCACTGCTTCCGGTATGTGGTTTCTGTATGCATCTTACTATATCATGGCATAGATTATTCTGTGTGTTTGACATGTTTTTGAAATGCATGATGATTATCAAATCATTATTGTTATTGTTGGTTTTATTTTTTTTGCGTACAGATTGTGTTGGGAAAAGTTTGGTTGGGGTAGCCAGAAGGTAGATGAGTTGATAGTACCTGTTCTGAAGGAGTACGCTAAACATGAGGTTAGGGGCTCAAGCACTCTCTCTGCCCACCCTCTCCTCTCTCGTTCTCTGTGTCTCTCTCACATGTTCACGCAGGCAGTCTTATCTAGCATTACCTAATACTAAATAAAATTATTTGATGCATATAATCTCAGAGACCTTCATTTTGTTTGCTGTCATATTCTCAGTTATGGATTCATTCATCTGTCTCTTATTTTGAAGAATGATGCTGATAATGTTTGTTGCTTGTTTGGTGAAGACTCAATTACGGTTGGAAGCATTTTACACTTTTAATGAACGATTTGCAAAAATTCGTAGCAAGAGAATTAAGAAAGCTGTTAAAGGAATCACTGGAAACCAAGCCTCAGAGTTGATGGATGATCCCTTGCAAGAGGTTTCTAAAAGTAGAAAGAAAAGAAGAGTAAGCCCTGCTGAACCTGGGGATAAAAACTTTGAAAAGCCTTCAAAGAAAATAAAGGAGAGTGATGTTCAGAATCAGAGTAAATATTCAGAAAAATCTACACCCAAGCAGTCAAGGAAAAGGAGGAATGGTGGGGAGTCTGTTCCATCTATAGAGGAGAATCTAGAAACAACTATGGAGGAAGAAGGCAGGCGAAATCAGAACAGAAGATTGCATGGGAAAGGAAGAGGCAGAGGAAGAGGGAGAGGCAGGGGAGTAGGCCGAGGAAGGGGTAAAAGAAGTTCTGGTTTGGAATCTTGTGAAAGCAGCGAGGATGACAGTAGTGATGAACAAGAAGTTCTTGTGGACAAGATAGAAGGGCCAGAAGAAGCGAGAAGGGTAAGTTACAATCTTTTCTATGCTCCATTAATAATTATGCGGAAATATCACTATCAAGGAGTTAGTGCCACCATGCCTTCTTTCGAATATACAATGTGCTTTACCATTCAATTTGTATTGTGACCTCAGAAATGTATGCAATTGAAGAGAATAATTTGTTGTATTATTTTCTTTCTTCCTTTGGCCAACTTTAACAATTATCTTTCTGCATATTGTCCTGCTTGTATCTTTCAGTCAAGGCGATTTCAGAAGCCTGTGAATTACAGTGTGAATGACTTGGAAGCTGATGATGCAGACAAGTCATCAGACCGAAGTGATAAAGGATACTCTGATGAAGAGGCAGTAGAATTAGATCTATCTTCGGCCCAGGGTGTAAGTGGAGATGCTGCTGCTGGTCATGACGAAAAGAAACAACATGATTCAGGAGCTCCTGCTCTTGAGGAGCACTTGCATAGAGACAATGTAGAAACGGGTGGCAGGTTTTGCACTGACAAATTTGAAATTGGTCAACCAGATGTGAGCCCACATGGCGATTCTTTTGAGGCTGAGTTTTCCAAACACTACCTCGAAATAGGAGGTGGATTTTGCTTGGATGAAGATGAGACACAGAATGACCAAGATGGAGCTCATGACCCAACTATGGCTACTGCCTCAGGAAATGCTGAGCTATCCCACTGCTCTGGTTTAATGGATGAAGCAGATCTTGATTGTGGTTCAGTTCAATTTAACTTGGGCCCCAAAGGTGCCTTAAATGAAGCCCAAGATAGTGAGAAGACAGACGCATATGATACCGAGTCCAAACTGGACCATCTAAATGCCTCAAGTAATGATAATAATTCCAAGGAGCATGTGTCCCTGCAGGATAATGCTAAAAATGATACTGGGACCACCTCTGTTGGAGGTCTAAGTGCTATGCCTTTTTTGAAAAGAAAGCGAAGGAAGAGCTAAAACCAGTAAATTAAGGGTGTTTTTAGATCAGTTTATTCTCCTTTTGTTTTTATTTATGACGAAAATGCACTTTTGGTTCTATATTTTGGGTCATTTCTCAATTTGGTGCCTAAATTGATTTTGCTCTTAGGTTAGTCCTTGATTTTTTAAAATCGTTTTTAAAATGGTCCTTGCCAACAACTCAATAATGAAAAAAAATCAAAGTGGCAAACGGAGTGCATAGATGACATGTTAGATGCTGATGTGGCTAATAAAACAACATCAATAAATACTATGTCAAAGATCCATGTTAGCATTTTAATTAATAAAAAAATAAAATTTTAAATTAAGGTGAAAAAATTCAAAAAAAAAAAAAAAAAACTTTCTCAAAATAACATTGTTCTTATTCTTCCTTGGGACATGAACTTCATGCTTCATGTTCTTCCCCAAATCAAACCCAATAAAGCCAAGAAATCAAACCCATAAATATCCAATAAATCAAACCTAATAAATCCAAGAAATCAAACTCACAAACCACCCAATAAATCTAAGAAATCAAACTCACAAACATCCAAGAAATCAAACCCAATAAATCCAAGAAATCAAACCCATAAACCTCTAGTAAATCAAACCCAACTAATTTCTTGGATTTATTAATAATAAATCCCCATTCTCCACCGCCATTTTCAATTCCTAGCTCACATCTTTCAAACTCCAAATCTCTGCGAATCGAAAAAAGAGTTTTGTTCTATTTCTTTCTAACAAATATGTATATATATAAAACAAAAAAGCTTTGAACAAACCTTTATCCTAATTTGAAAGTAAAGCATAAATAGAAACAGAAACACATGGCTTATAATTTCCCAGATCTACACCAAACCCACTTCCTCTACTAACGAATTCGGATCACCAACTAGCCTACGTTTTTTCACAATGTCAGATTTGACGTTTTGAGCCGCAATCCCACATTGACCACTTCAACCGTCTTCCCGACTCTATCCTCCTTCCGATCTTCAACAGGATTGGCGATGTTAAAGCCTTGGGTTGGTGTTGCGTTGTTTTGCACCGCTTCCACTCTCTCGTCCCTCAAGTTGACAATGTTGTCGTTTGGGTCGATCACGTTATCTCCAACGACGACGACTCTTCGTCTTCTTCTCTTTCTCGCCCGACTATCTCCTCTTCCACGGTTTTTAGTAATGATGTATAGAGAGAGATTGGGAGATTGTTATTAATATATGGTTTTGAGTAGTGATGTCATGTTTATGGGTTTGATTTGGGGAAGAACATGAAACATAAAGTTCATGTCCTGGGGAAGAAAAAGAACAATGTTCTTTTAAAAAGTTTTTCTTTTTTTTTTGATTTTGAATTTTTTCAGTTTAATTTTTTTAAAATTATTTTTATTTTTGTATTAATTAAAATGCTTACTTGTCATTAAAATGCTAACATGGATGTTGTCGTGGTATTTATTGATGTTATTTTATTAGCCATATCAGCATCTAACATGCCACCTATGCACTTTGTTTGCCACCTCGATTTTTTCATTCGGTTGACGGCAAGGACCATTTTAAAAACGATTTAAAAAATCAAGGATTGACTTAGGAGCAAAATCAGTTTAGGGACCAAATTGAGAAATGACCCAAAATATAGGAACCAAAATGCATTTTAGCCTTTATTTATTTATTTTGGTGTATATCACTCTCTATTCCCCCTTTTCATTTATAAGAGCTTATCAGAAATGCAGTTATAGTGAGGTCCACCAAGATTGTTTTTTTGAGCTTCAAGAGGGGAATTAAAGCTTAAATTTGTACAAAAATTGTATATCATTGACAGTTTTGAAGAAAACTAGAAAGCAAAAAAAAAAAAAAAAAAAAAGTGGCTAACCAAAATGGAATTGTAGATGAACAGTGAAAAATGTTGTATGAACAGTGGAAAAATATTTTAGAAAAAAGAGCACAAATTGATAACTGGGAAAAAATAAAAGTAAAAAATAAAAAAAGCAATGAACAGTACATATTGAACAAAACCGTAGCTTTTACATATTCACCCAACAAGTGTCACAATATTTTCACAAAACATTTATTTTCGATTGTAGTTGGTTACAGTTTCATATTTTATTATTTTATTTTGACTTAAAAGAAATTAACACCTCAATAATTGTGAAAATATTGTGAAATTTGTTATGTCAATATAACAATATATATGCGGGTTCTTATAAATATTTAAAAGAAAAAAAAAAGTACAAACGGAAGACTAAAGAAAAAAAAAAAAAAACTCAAAAAAAACTCTTTCTATCTACAGTTCACTTGAACAAACAAAAAGTACGGTAGCTTTTATACATTCACCTAAAAAGTGTCACAACATTTTCACAAAATATTTATTTTTAGTTGTGGTTGGTCACGCTTTTATATTTTATTATTTTATTTTGACTTATAAGAAATTGACACCTTAATAATTGTAAAAATATTATGAAATTTGTTGTGTAGTAAAACAATATATATATAAAAAGGAAAAAAAAAAGTACAAACGGAAGACAAAAAAAAAAAAAAAAAAAAGAGAGAGCAAAGTGCCTCACCAAAGCACTGTTACCGCTATAGTGCTTGCACAGTGTAAACACTTTGAGTGCACAGTGCCAAAACATTGTAACGGGTATTGGTGCTTGTTGTATCAGTATAACAATATATATGCGGGTTCTTATAAATATTTTTAAAAGAAAAAAAAAGTACAAACGGAAGACTGAAAAAAAAAAAAAAAAAAAAAAAAAAACTCTATAGCTACTGTAGCTATAGTGCCACTTGAACAAACCAAAAGTACGGTAGATTTTATATATTCATCTAACAAGTGTCACAATATTTTCACAAAACATTTATTTTTAATTGTGATTGGTTACAGTTTTGTACAGAAATTGTATATCATTGACAGTTTTGAAGAAAACAGATCAATTTAAATATGAAATGATATGAGAATGTTGAATATTTTACATCTGGATCTGATTTGTCACGTGTGTCCAATAAGGTTAGGTAGAGTGTGTCATTTGATGTGACGTAAGTTTTGGATTGTCAATGAAATTACAGTTGTGTAGTACAATTTATCAAGTTGAAGAGGAGAAAATCTCGTCAAAATCTTTGTTAATCCTTCTATTTATTAGTTTATTACTGTTCCCACTAATTTTAAACCCATAATCTGCTTCTTCGAGTAATAAACAAGCATTATTTTAAATATGGATGATAATGAGAATCATTACATAATTGATGCCTTTGTCCATTCGGACAAAGATATATTGATTGCCTGGGGTCTGTCTCTCACTGAAGAGAAATACTTTTGGTGAAAGCATTTGAGAGAGAGAGAGAGAGAGATGGATGTAAATTATTACAAGGATGGAGTACTGCCCTTTGCAGCACTGGTTATGGTAGAGGTTTGCAACGTGGGCATGGTGACACTAAGCAAAGCAGCTATGACAAGTGGGATGAGCAACTTTTCTTTTGTTGTTTACTACAATGCTCTTGGCACCTTCATCCTTTTCCTGTATTACATCTTCCACCGCTACAGGTTCCTTTTCTTCTCTTAATTCTTTGAGTTCATCAAACACTAAATTTCTCATGTGAATTATGCCCACCAAAAACTGCTTTTTTCTTGTTTATTTGCAGAAGCAGGGGACCTCCTCTCACTTTCTCCCTCCTCTTAAAGTTCTTCCTCCTTGGACTCCTTGGGTAGCACATTCTATTTAAAGCTTACTTTTTTGGATTACTTTTAGGGATTTGGATAATTTTATAGACTTAAGTGACAATTATTTTGAACAGCATATTATCACCCAAAAAAAAAAAAAACTTTATATTGCAGGATTTGTTTGGAGCAGATTTGTGCTATTGCAGGTATCAAATACAGCTCTCCAACTCTTGCAATGGCTATGGGAAACCTTATTCCAGGTTTTACATTCTTGCTTGCTGTCATTTTCAGGTAAGAAAATAGGATAAGACAATAATGGTATTTAAAATTATGGAAGTAGGGGGATTATTAATTTAATTTATTTTGGGTGGGGAGCAATGTCTGCCGTAGAAGTTGTTTGTTCTGTTGGACTATTTAGTATCTTATGTTTCACTGAATATGAGGGTTGGTATGAAGTTAACTTATATTAGCACATCCATGTTATACATTTCTATTTGTCATAAGGTTCCAAGAAAATGTTTTGTACTTCATAATCATTGGGCTCATTGTATATGTTTGCTGGGCATCATGATCCATGTGATTTATAGATTAAACATAATGTTGTTTTTTTTTTTTTTTTTTTTTTTATAATTTTTTTATACATTTAGTATATCATAGTATTGACAATGATCCCCAAATATATGTTGTCAGTTGTATTAATATAATTTCTTAATAATTTTTTTTTTTTTTTTCTGACAATAGGATTTGAACTTTGGCTTTATTGGTTAGTTTTGGGTTTCTGGCTACCATGGTTATTTGCTGCTGTCTGTGTATGTTTTATAATTTTTCCCTTCCCCTTTAATCTATCGTGTATTACTAATTTCTAGGATGGAAGAACTAGCTCTGAGAAGTACAAGCAGTCAGGCTAAAATTATAGGCACCATAGTATCAATATCAGGAGCATTCATAGTGACTTTCTATAAGGGGCCACCAGTTTTTGAGGCTTCATCCTCTTTTAAGACCTCTCTTCAGCAAAATCTCGCACAAATGTCAAACTGGGTTCTTGGAGGCCTTCTCCTTACAATCACTTGTCTGTCTTCTGCAACATGGAACATTTTTCAGGTAATATTAATGTACCTCCAAATTTAACAGCTTACCATCCCAAATTTTCAAGTTTTTTTTTTTTTTTTTTTTTTTGTGGACTATGACAGACCATCTTGCAGTTCTTCATTGTAGTTGAAAAGTAAGATGGGAAGATGAGTAGTTAAAAAAGTACTGATCTTGATTGCTATTCCAGGCAGCAATTGTTAAAGAGTACCCAGAAAAAATGACCCTAGTCTTTTTCTCCTGCTTCTTTGGGACCATCCAATGTGCAGTTATCTCTTTAATTGCAGAAAGAAATGTAAGTTCTTGGGCACTGCAACCCAGGATTCGAGTGATTGCTGTTATCTATGGGGTATGACAAGTCCTTTCCAGCTATATGTACTTTGTAACAAGTTTGCCCATTTTTTTCTTTCTATTTTCTACTATGATTCATATGAAAGCATAAGAAATTTTACAAATTGGGTTTTGGAAACATCTCACTTTTTTATTGAACGATGATTAACTTCAATTCAGGCAATTAGTGGGAGCGTCATCCGTAATAGTGTTTTAGCTTGGTGTTTGCAAAAGAAGGGGCCTGTTTATGTGGCCCTGTTCAAGCCACTAGGCACTGCCATTGCGGTTATCATGGCAATCATATTCCTTGGTGAAATTCCTCATCTTGGCAGGTAAATTTTAATCTAGTTCATTCATCTTCAAATATAAAGATATTAAACCTTCTTGACTTCTTGTCATCCCAATCATATTCCTGCTAATGACAATATTTCTTTTTGACGCAATGATGTTCATGTTCTTAAATTATATCAACTGAGCATTAATAATGTGCAACTTTGTCATCTTTGCAGTTTGATTGGTTCTATTGTAATTGTCTTTGGATTTTATACTGTGATGTGGAGGCAAGCCAAGGAGAAAGTAATTGTTGGTGACAGCGTTCATTGCTTGGAATCATCCACCCAAAAGACCCCACTTTTGCAAAACACATAATGCAAAGATACAAGAAAGTTTTATAAGAATATCCATACACATGCAAGCACAAATGTTAAATATCCAACCAACCAGTACGGTACAACCAACAGTGAGTACTTTTTGCTTTTGGCCTATGGCGTTGCACTACTTCCACCATCCATGGAATGACAATCGACAGGGAGATGATAAAGGCTAACTCCGCATAACTAAAATATTATTGCCAATTATTGTACAATTTAGGCATGGTACATGAGAGGAAGCATGGGATCAGAAACTTCATGGGGTAAATTTTTCCTAGAGGGATTAAATATCTATGATATGTTCTGATATTTAAAGTTAATAAACCAAAAAAGTAGTGGCTTATTCGCCAATGCAGCTTCTTTGTGTATAGTTACAACTTTCAATGTTATAGTTTATCCTTCGGCGTTTTTTGCTTTTCCCTTTTTTACCCTCTGCATATTGGTCAAATATCATAAATTACATGCATATTGTGCTAGATTGAAACTATAACTTTGAAAATGACATTATCCTAATTTTGAAGTAGAATTAAACTTATTCCTATTTGCCAATCAATCTGGTGAAAGTTGAAAAGGCTTGTAAGTTGTAACTGAATACAAATGAACCATCATGAACCACCAGTTCTGTTGACTACTTCCACCAATCCAGCACTAAGTAATGTTTAGGTAGCAGTCCATGTACTACAGTATCATGGTTTGAGAATTAAGCATGATTGAAATTGAGTTTGTTGGCCTCGCTCAAAAATAATTACACATGGCTCGAATTGAAGGGTTTTTATTTCAAAAAAGAAATTCAGAATACACTGAAAAATCAAAGGTGAATACATCTACAACAAAAGTACATGAGGCTGGACACTTTTCCAACAGCTACAACCTGGGAAATCATATGAACAAGCTACTCACTATATACACCCGAACTCTATATAGCAAACCCCAAAATCTACAAAATTCATTAAAAAAAAACCTACAAAATTCTTATCAATCTCTCTTGTCATATATAAACATTGCTTTTACATTTTCATTTGCAGATCTCCATTTCCAAGGGTGGATAATCTCTAAATGATCTCACTGTCCAAAGTTTAATGAGAAAAAAGCAATATTTTGCAAAAGCGAAAATATCAAAATTCTTAGTGGTTTTGATTTTATTGATTTACCACCAGGGGAAAACAAAACAAACTAAACTTGATGATTCCAAATGCAACCAATCAATATGTGTAACCATCCGACCTTTTCCACAAGCAAAATCAATGATGGCATTACTGAGAGATATTAATATGAATGAATGGTTTTAATATATATGCTATATAGTCCCAAGATTCTGGGATGGGTTAGGAATTTTCAATAGACTAATCAATTTTGATCATATATAATTCTGTTCTATATATATATATATATATATATATATATTTCTCTATTCGTTGATAGATCCTTTTTCCTCTATAGACCAAGAAGCAAAACCAATAATGCTGCATAGATATAATAGAAATCAGTGAGAGAGAGAGAGAGAGAGAGGAGAGGCATAGAACAGTTGTTACAAGGATGTTCTGCCATTTTCAGCCATGGTTTTAGTAGAGTGGACAAAGGTTGTCTTAAACATCTTGTTCAAAGAAGCAAGTTTGAAAGGGTCAAGTTACTATGCCTTATCCACTCTTGTTCTTCTTCCCTTGGCCTTCATGATCTTTCACCGGTCTGTCTCTTAATTTGATTCTCTATACTGTACACAAAGTTTTTGATAAACCAATGAAAAATACTTGCTCTTAAAAAAAATTTCTTACTGATTTTTTATATTATATATTTAGAACTACAGATCTTCCAACATTCAAGTTGTCTGTCCTCTGTAGAATTATCCTCCTGAGAGTACTTGGGAAAGAAAATTATACACAAGAAGCTATTCTTTTTTTAGCTTTCATTTGTAGGAAATGAAAATGGGTTAAAACAAAAGATGTGTATTTTTCTTTTCTTTTTTGAGGTAAGAAGAGAGAGTATTTTTCTAATATTGATTGGTTATGTGTGGGAAGGCAGGTCTGTAACTCAGGTGTGTGGCTATAAAGGCATAAAATATAGTTCACCGCTCTTGCTTCAGCCATCAGCAACCTCACACTGGCTTTCACTTTCATACTTGCTCTAATTATCAGGTTTCTTTCATTCTTTCTTATTGTTCATTAGACTTTTACTTTTGTTTCTGTTTATGTCTTTACATAATTTTTTTCTTACTTTTACTTATTATATTTGATTGCTTGTATTTACTGCAAGTGCACCATTATTTATGTCTCTTATTTCTAGCCATGTAGTTGGTGGACAAGAATTGTTAAATCATTGGTTATTTCAATGATTCTTATGGACAACACCTTCTACTTATGAAAGTCATTAGGAGTAGAATATTATTTGTTTGTTTATCTGGGCTGTTTTACATTCCTTCTCCTTTTAATATTATAAGGGTGCTTCAAAAAGGATGGAAAATCTTTCTTTAAGAAGCTAAAGTACTCAGGCTAAAATCATGGGCACTGTAGTATCAATATTGGTGCAATGGCAGTGGTTCTCTATGAAGGCCCTGCAATCATATAGATCACATCTCAATCACCATCCCTTTCAGTTCATTTTTCTCTAAGCTCATCACTATTGATTTGGCCATAGGTGGCCTTCTACTTGCTGTTGAGAGTACCTTCTACCTGTTCATAGCATTTTACAGATTCAAGTTATGAGAATATTGCCATCAGAGCTAATTGTGGTGTTCGTATGCAACTTGTTTGTGACAGTTATATCTGAACCAGTATCTTTAATGCTAGACATGAACTTAAGTGGTTGGAGACTAAGGGCTGATATAGCATTAATGGCCATTGTATCCTCGGTATGAAACTAATGGACTACTGTGACAAAGAAGGCTATTGGTAACTTCTGACCAGAGGAATTCTCTCTGATCAGGGATTTGCTTCAGCCTTCAGCAACATTGTCTACACTTGAATCCTGCACTTGAAGGGACCTCTGCATGTCAATCTTCAGGCCACTGTCAATTGCCACAACAGCTGCTATAGGTGTCATATTCATTGGTGATGCTCTCTATCTTGGGAGGTATAGTATTCTCTCCCTCACACACGGACATTAATTTTCCCACCTTTGGGAGTTGTATATTAAAATAAATTCAAAGAAGCAGATGCTATTTTCCATGACTGGATTATATTTGGTTCTTAATAGTTTACTTGTCATTTTTTTTTCTTCCTAACGTTGCATTGTTGTTGGAGCTATAATAATATCAATTGTGTTTTATGCAGTTCTATGGGGAAAGACAATAATATTTTGCACGTCATACACACATTTCAGTTCAAAAATAAATTGTACAATGTGTGCATTAACAATTACCCTTCTGAGATGTATATATTTCTCTCTCAAGCCATTATTAATAGCCACTGCAGTTGCTAAGGGTGTCGTATTCCTTGGTGATGCTCTTTATCTTAGGAGTATATAATTCTCTCTTTCTCTCGCAAAAATGCACAAATATAGAGACACAGATTCCCTTTTCCTCCAGAGTAGAACAATTATCAGAGTACTATATCAAGAAGAAAAAATCAGCTACTACATGTGTTAATTGCCTTGCATATATTTTTCACAATTCAGTGTCCTTTTCTTCCTAATGTTGCAGCGTTATTGGAGCAATGATATTTTCAATTTGATTTTAATCTGTCACATGGGCAAAAGCTAAAGAAGAATTGAGAGAAGCCTATTGCTATGGTAGCTTGGGATCTTTGGGATCCTCATTTGATGATAAGACCCCTTTGTTGGAGAACTATATATTTGAAGGTACGGGATCCAAACCATTCTCATGTGATTTAAACCAGGACAGTTTGAACTAGATAGAGGAATATATATATATATATATATATATATTTATTTTATATTTTTGGTTAAAAAACAATGCATCAAAAAACTAAAACACTACATCAAGTTCAGGACACAGCCTGTTAAAATACACTCCAGTACAGTCATCCTCAAAAGCAGAAAGAACCTCCACAGGCGGACTATTAAACATAAGAAAATGTAACTCCTGTTTGGCACCCATTCTAGCGAGCATATCAGCACACCTGTTAGCTTGCCAGTAGCAGTGATTAAACTGGATTTGCTGAAATGTTGCTGCCATCTGCCTGCAATCATCCAAGATAGGAGATATTACATGGTTTTCATAATCTGGGTTTTTAAACACATCCACAACTGCTTTTGCATCTAGCTCAACAATAAGGCAAGGTATGTTCATATTACAGCAAAGCATAAGCCCATCCCTAAGCCCCCACAGCTCTGCAACAAAGCTGTTTGTTGATATATATATATATATATATATATATTTATATCATCTCAGCAAGGCAGCAGCTTATGTACAAACTTATACATTATGCACGGGTCCTTTGGAAGAAACACAACAATCCGACAAATAGTCTACAGCTCAAACTGAAATTTTAGTGTCACCTATAGAATAAACACTATAGGACAACAACAATATTAAATAAAGAAATGTATATTACTAACAGAGGAGCCATGCTAGTACCAATAAATGGCCACTGGAATGACCAAGATTCAAACCCCCATCAAATTCGAACTACTAATATTAGTTATTGGATGAAAGAATTTATCAAAACTATGCAAATTACCTCATTATGGTACAGTGAAAAGTTATCGAGGTCCTGATAGAATTGAAGGAAATAATGAAGAAGCAGCAACAATGTGCACTTCCTGGTTTTCAACTCCAGCTCTCATGTTTGGTAAAGATTGATTGGAGAAGAAATAATCTAGGTCAGATTCAACATTTACAGCACCCTCTAAGACCTTAACCACCATAGACATGGAAGGCCTCCTTGTGAAATCGTTTTGCAAACACCATGCTGCAACTCTCATTGTATTCACAACTTCACCTCCATGTAATTGCATATCTTCACCGTATTTATCAACCAAATCCAAAGAACCGATCCTCCACAATATTTTTCTTGAAAAGATCAAGAAGATGCATTTCTTCCTCTCTCGGGAGAGAGCGATCTAAATTTCTCCTTCCACACAAAATCTCCAAGAGTACTACTCCAAAGCTATAGACATCTACCTTTTCTGTAATCATTGAACTCAACCATTCTGGAGCCATATAGCCAGGAGTCCCTCTCATGTTTGTCACAACTTGGCTTTGGTCATGGTCAACTAGTTTAGACAACCCAAAATCAGAGACTTTTGCATTAAAATTCTCATCTAAGAGGATGTTATGTGGTTTTATATCCAAGTGAACTATCTTTTGCCTGCATTCTTCATGCAAATAAGATAGTCCCCTTGCAATTTCAATGATGATCTTCTTTCTAAGTTTCCAATCAAGCAAAATCTCAGGATTTTTGTGAAATATCCATCTATCTAAAGACCCATTAGACATGTACTCATAAACAAGAAGCCTATGATATTTCTCAGCACAAAATCCAATTAGTCTTACCAAATTAATATGATGGATGCTGCCAATTGTTTCAACTTCTGCCAAAAATGATTTCTTGATTTGACTAAAACCATCAAGATGCTTCACTGCAACTTTTGTGCCATCAGGTAGAGTCCCTTCAAAAACTGTGCCAAATCCTCCCCTACCGATTCCTTATTGAAATTTTCTGTTATCGCTTGCAAATCATCATAAGAATATCTTGTGGGCATTCCTGGTATATGATCCAAATAATACTCCTCTGCTTCATCTGCATTTTCCTTCTTCCAAAATAGTAAAGCCAAGATTCCAATTAAAAGAAAAATAATAAGCAAAGATCCGAGGCTAGATCCCATTATTATTTGTTTCTTCTTTTTATGGTTTGTTTGTTGTCGAGGAGGTTCTGAACTTGAGACATTTTGGACCTTAATATAAACTTTAAGGTCAGTATATTATCTTGATCAATGGCCATTAATGAAAAAATTTGGGGTAGTAAATAGCAATTCCCTACACGTTTGCTCGAATTATAAAAAGCAGCTTTACACGAACAATCTTTTAAGCAAGCCTTTTACAGCTATCTAAACTTATATGTTGGTAATCTGGATCTATAGTTGGGGGATCTTTAGTAAAGAGAAAGTATGTGATGTTATGGAGCTCTAAAAGAATGTGAGTTTTGGAAGCTGCACAAGACAAGGGAGTAATCAGGGAGCAGCCATGGTCAGGTTGCATTTCTTCGATGGGCTGAAAATAGCTTGTTGCATTTATAGGTCTAGGACAACCACACTGGCCGTTTCTACAAATACTATAATTTCCGCAAACTGTAGGGAAAGCACAGTAATCAGTAAATCTAGAGGAAAAATCATGTACTTCCTGCCAAAACAAATCATACACTTTCAAGTGTCCATTGTCAGCCCCTAATCTCATATAACGATTTGAGATGAGTTTTGTTGAAGGAATAAGAAAACTAAAACGCTTATTGCTCTCCATCGCTGGAGACAGATAAACTGTCCTCCAAAAATTGAATATTACTGGTATTCTCGACTAGTATAAAGTAAAATAGCGTTGGGGAGGATTAGAATTGATATAAGAAAATAACCCTTGCCTGGTGACACAGAGCGAAAACAATCCTCCTTGACTAGTGAGTTGCTGTCCTGGCACCAATTTTTGCCCAACAACCAGCGTGTCAGTTGGGTGATCAAAAGACTGCCAAACTGTTGCATTCTTGTCATCCAAGAGCTGGAGGTTGCACATGTCGGTGAAGTTTAGGGCAGCCACAGATTTGCTGAAGATGTTTGTGGACCACACTGTAGTTCCATTAGCATCTTTTAACACCAAACCTTTTTCTGAAGTAAGCTGCAAAGTCGCATTAATGCTAACAGGATTCTCTGGGTTAGCAGACCATACTACTTTTGGACCTTCAGATTTTGAAATATTGACATCGTCGTCGTAAGAAAGAGAGAAAATGGCAAAGAGATGACTGTTGCACGTTTGATTACAGATGAAGCCACAACCACAAGCACCGAAATCGGATTTTAAAAGTATGATTCTCGCAAATGATCCATCATCGAATTTCACAGAATCAGGAGCAGAAAGACTGTTGGTCCAGGAAGTAGAAGCGTCTGCAGCAAGATAATTGCCAGGCAGTGCTGTGACTAGGAATAGGATTGGACAAGAAGGTGTTAGAAAAAGAACAAGGTAAAGAAGAACAGCGCAGGAAGCCCAGCTGCTCATGCCCATTGTCTGTAAAACACAATCTAGAATCAAGAGAGGCCCAGTGGGCAACAGGAAAAGGAAAGAGAGATTTATTATTCTTTAGTATATCTAAAGAATTCCTTCAGTTCAGCTCCGCCTGAAACCTGTAACTGATAAACTTATGGATGACTGGTTGACTCCAACGACTTTAGCGAGTGGACGAGAATAGTTTATGTAATTTCATGGATCCTTCCCTGGTTGACCTACAAGTCCACAAGCAGCAGGTGCTTTACAGTAAGGATCCTAATTAATATAAGCGCCTGATATTAATATAACGCCACCCTTTTATAAAAATAATTTATAATGAATCATTATTTTCTTTCTCTTACTTAGATAGTTTGCTTGAGTCCTCAAAAAGTAATATGCTGTAGAGGTCACAAGCTACCACCACACCACTGAGAGCATTCTTAAAGTTGTTTTATTTATTTATTTATTTAGAAAATGAAAATACTACTATTAATCATCAGAGTTGACAACAGAAGCATCCAGGCGGTTTAGATACAAAACAACTTTAAATGGTGGAACAGAATATACTAGAAAATCTACAATCTAGTTGCATCCACATGTGACCAAGGCATTGGCACAACGATATGAGATTCAATCAATCTTGAAGTTGCATTTGTTAATGTTTGTATTGTCTATTGTGTCCCTTCAACTTTTTTTTTTTTTTTTTTTTGCATTCTTTCTTTTTCCTTTTACTTTCCCCATTTATCTGCTTTTACTTTTAGCAAAGAGCCGCACATCTCATGGACGACTTGTAAGATAGGGGAGAAAATAAGACTCTTCAATGAAAAGGCCCTTACTCAGTGGCAAGGCCCGAATTTCGGTTAAGAAAAATAAGATTAAAAAACATGATTGAAAGCAAAATTAATCAGGAAAATATTAGTTGATATTAATTAAAATAAAGAAACAATTATATAATAAAGAAACAAAAATAATCAATTTATATCTAATAATAATCAATTAAAGATTTTAATCCAAGTAATTAAAGTTTAAACATATAGTTCATCAATTACTCAAAATAAATTGAGAAAATAAATGAATGCAAAAGTATTAAAAATATAACAATATACCAAGAAAGTTGTATACCGCCTCATTACCTTGATTAATTGTAAAAAAAAAAAAATTTAGAATTCAACTTTATTTCTCATTTATTGTAATTAATTAATTATAAAATTTGAGTTTGCAGTAAAAAGTAAAAACTCATTTTTGAAACTCGAAAGAATCAATGACCCCGGAAAAAAAGATCTTTGGATGAATGGAAGAATTAGAGTTTTGGTGTTGCGAAAAATAGAGATAATTAGTTTTTTTAATAATATTTTTAAGTTTAAAATTTGGACCCATTGCTTTGTGAAATGGCTGTGAGAAATTTCAATCGGTTTGGTAGACATCCCATAATGAACCTAAAAGGAAGAGTGAGCACAATGGGATAATTTTCAAATATTGTAAAAAGTCGTCATGAGTTAATTTTCAATTATTATTAATGTAATGGTTGGAAATACAAATATGAGTAAAATTTCATATTGAATTTTGAAACCACCCCTCAATCAAATAACTAAATAGGTATTGGGTCCAAAATCATAGGTTTAAATCTTTTGAGTTAAGTCTTAAACCCTAGAAAATTGAGAATTATACACGTGAATTAGACTTTTATGGGGTAAATGCCCATATAAAAACCGTTAAGATTAGGTTTTATGAAGAAGGGGGGGGGGGACAATCCAACCGATTTGTCAAACCATGGAGTCCCAAAATTTAAATAAGATATAATAAGAGCACAAAACTCCATTTTAAACTATAAAATATAAATTTTTTTCACTAACCTTTTTTTTTCCACCTAAACCATTGCAAAAAAACCAAAGTCTAATCTTTTTAAACTTTCACACTATTTATTTTTAAAATGATATTGTTTGGATTTATCTATTCAAAAACATAAAAATAAAAAAATCTCTTGGGGTCCAAATGATTGAGTCCATACACTCATATATTTGAAACTATGAAAGAATCAAGAGATTGAAGGAAAAAAGATCTTTGGATGAATGGAAGAATTAGAGTTTTGGCGTAAAAAATAAGTCATAATTAGTTTTTTTTTTTTTCTAATATTTTGAAGTTTAAAATTTGGACCCATTGCTTTGTGCTAAAATGCTGTGAGAAATTTTAATCGGTTTGGTAGATGAATTTGATTTGAAGTTTGAACTTAAAAGGTGTGGTTATATGGGATAATTTTCAAATATTGTGAAAGCATAGGTGTCATGAGTTAATTTTCATATTATTATTAATGTAATGGTTGGAAATACAAATATGAGTAAAATTTCATATTGAATAAGAATAAAAACAGGTAATTGTGAATAACTAAATATAACATTGTTGGGCCCAAAATCATAGGTTTAAATTTTTTTTTAGTTAAGTGATATCACTATATCTATTTATACTATTTATAAGAGGATTCTACTCTTTGAATTAGACTTTGAATTTATGTGATTAAAAAATAATCCTAAATCTTATGGAAAAAACTTGAGGACAACCTGGTAAAAATATATCTCCGACACCACTTAAAATATCTACAAAATAAGAAACTCTCCTACTAATCTTTGGACTAGACTTTTATGTGGTTTAGAAATACTTCTAAACCTTACGGTTAATAATGAAAAAACTTGAAGACAACTTGGCAAAAATATATTTCCAACTCCACTTAAAATGTCTACAAAATATGACACTCTTTTACTAATCCATGTCTTCAAAACAAACTTATCCAAAACTAGCCTCTAAGAACGTAAGTTGCGCGTGCTTAGAGGTTCTTCTATTTTTTTTTTATAAAAGTTAATAATTTGCATCTATTATAATTTAGAAATATATATTTTTATTTTTCAAACAAATGAAAATGATAAACTTTAGAGATAAGCAGAAACTGTAATTTATTTTTTGAACATGTGTTTGAAAGTGGTGTAGTGATATAGAGAAAAGTTTGGGTAAGAAAAATAAGATGAAAGTTTAAATTTTAGGAGTTTTCTTAGTTTTTTATTTTTTAAATTGGGGGTGTTTTACTTTTACTTTTACTTTTATTTGGATGAAAAAGGAATAAAAAGACTAAGTTTTAAGGAATAAAAAGATAAACGTGAAGAAATTTTTTTAAAAATTTTTTGAGTTCTTTTTTTGAATTCAAAATAAAATTTGTTATTTGACATTTATGACTCTATTTCTAAAAAAAGTAACCCTTCATTAATAAGAGTATTTTTGAAATACATAAAAGTTTAGTTTAAAGAGAAGAATCCTTTTATAAATAGTATAGATTTAGAAAAAATAGACAATAAAATAAAAAAAAATGAAAATGATGACACTAAACCCCCAAAAAAAAAAAAAACCTCATCACACGTGCAAAGCGCATGTGATGAGGATTGTATTATATTAACTATTAAGTTAGAGACTCCTTTTAATTTATTAGTATTAATAGTCTTTTTCTTTAATTTATTTTTATTATATATATATATTTATATATATATATATATATATAGAGAGAGAGAGAGAGAGAGAGAGAGAGAGAGAGAGAGAGATGGTTTCAATCTACTCTTTCATCTTTATTCATTTATTGTGTTTTGGAACTAGAGCATTTACATTAACTCATGCAAAAATTTTTTTTGTCTATTTTAATATAAGAACCTTCTTTTTCTATTTTATATACTTATTTTATAAAACACCTCACATTAAATTATCTATTTTATACTAAAATTTCATTAACTTTTTTAAAAATTATTTTAATTGTTTCTCTTTCATAACATATAACAATCACAATCTACTTTCTTCTTTCATTCTCATGTAAAAAAAAAAAAAAAAAAAATAAATAAACACAAAATAAATAATATTAATGAAAATTTACACGATTACATAGAAATGAGGAATTTTTTTTTTTTTGCAGTTTCTGATGCAAATTTTCTTAGTTATTTTGCATTAACTTTTGCACTCTTGTCATTCAAGAGCATTAAAGAAGAAAAAAAGAAAGGGAGAAAGAGAGGTGAAGCAATAAAGAAGAAAGAAAAAAGAATAAAACAAAAGAGGTGAAGATAGGAGGAGACAATCAAAAGAGGTGGAGATCGTAGGAAACTAGCATTAAAAAACTAACTATTCAGTTAGTTGGCCCCGTTTGCAAACAATTACAACTCGAGCCTTAGAGAGTCGATTTAGGGCCTCTAAATTGAGCCTCTAAGGCTCGGTTTACCTGGTTTTCTATGCCAAAAGTCCACGTGGAGTACACGCAAAATCGAGTGTCCGAGACTCGATTTCCACGTGTACTCCACGTAGAAATCGAGTCTCGTACACTCAATTTCTACGTGGAGAACACGTAGAAATCGAGTCTCATAGACTCGATTTACTTCAAGTAAAATCGAGTCTCTAAGACTCGATTTTCACACAATCAGACCCCCCACTCACACGTCTTGGTCGTGTCTATGTTTTTTGTCTCTTTTGGGCGTGCAGAGAATATCCGACCGTGCCATCAAGTCTGTGTTTTTGAGTGATTGGTCATGTCATTTTGAATGTGCAAAGCTGACCAGCCATCTTGTGTATTTTTGGTCTCTTTCGGGCGTGCCATCAAGTCTGTTTTTGTGCAAAGTCGACCAGCCTCTTGTGTTGTATTTTTGGTCTCTTTTGGGCGTGTCATCAAGTCTGTGTTTTTGTGCAAAGCTGACCAGCTCCTGTGTTGTATTTTTGGTCTCTTTTGGGCGTGCCATCAAGTCTTTGTTTTTGAGTGATTGGTTCATTTTGAATGTGCAAAGCTTATAAAGAAAAGTCCGATCAAGACTGCTTTTGGCATTGGTCATATCCGTGTTTTATTTTTGGGTGATTGGTCCGTAATAAAAAACTCTCACACAACCTCTCACACAACTCTCGAAAAAATATTTTGACTGCCTCACACAACTCACACCTTCAAAGAACTTCTATCACAAAACCTCTCTCAACAACTCTCACAAAACATCATACAACTCTCATAAACTCTCATACATCAAAGAAAAAACATTGCTCCTCTCACTCTCATACAATCTCAGCAGTATATTTGCTCATCCTCATGTCAAGTAAGGGTCTCCTCCTCACTATCTAGTTGGTTGTTTAGTGTATATAGCTGCTTTAAAAAGTGTTGCTTGCATTGAATTTGTCATGCCATTTCTTGATAAAATATTTGTTTGTATTAAATATTTATATTTGTTTCCTAATAAGATATTTGTTTGTATTAAATATTTATATTTGTTTCCTGATAAGATATTTGTTTGTATTAAATATGTATATTTGTTTCATAATATTAGTTTTTTTTTTTTGAGTAATCTGCCTGGAAGCCCAAGCGGGGGCTCCTTATGTATATTAGTTGGTTGTTTAAATATGTATATATATTTATATTTATACAACTATATGTTTAAATATTTATATATATTTTTATTTTTATTTTTATTTATTTATATTTTTATTTATATATTTATAGAAATATATTTATATATTTATACAACTAAATGCAAATATAAATATAAATATATATATATATATATATATATAAATATATAGATTTATATTTATATATTTATATTTATATATTTATATAAATATAAATATATGTATATATTTATACAACTATATATTTAAATTTATATATCTATACAACTATATATTTATATTTATATATTTATACAACTATATATTTATATATTTATATAAATATATAAATAATAGACACATAAGGAAAGAAAAAGAAACAGTTCAAAGAATTGTGCAACCTCCAACTTTTATGAAATTCCAACCATGAGAAAGACATTATTGAATACAAGAAAAGCTATGAAAATAATTGGGTCACCGGTCCAGTTGCACCTAATTAAGTAGCTAGCATTTTTCCATTTTCTGGATGACATAAAGTCGATGACATATTAGCGATTCAAAACAAATTTACTTGTCATGACGGATTTTTTATTGTATGATCTTTATGATTCGAGTCAAAATTTGAGTTTGTATATCACATCTAGTATATTTCACTGTATATTAATGCCTTGATTTTCAAATTAGATGATATGTCTAATTTGATTGATCATGATCATATTCACATTAGTGTTTTTTTTTTTTTTTTTTTTTTTTTTTTTTTTTTTTTTTTTTCTTTTGTCCGATGAACCCTGCTCTATGTTATTTCATTAATAGTAGTGTAATAGGGTATGCCATTAATTTCCGTAGAGTAATCGAATGATGATATTTTTATTTATATTTTTGTTAGAGCTGAGTTTAAAATTTGTAATGGGGTGAGTTTTGTTTTTAGTTTTTTATTTGTTTGAGTACGAAATTATAATGATTGAGTGTGTTTGTATGTGATGTGGGGTGAGTATATGCAATTGTTACACTTTTAGATCCCTTGTAATTTTTGTACTTTGAGTAGATAGAAAAGGTTTTGTAATTCGAACGTAAATGAAAGAGATAAAATATGTCACTAACATAAATTTCCTTGGCTTGGCTCTCTAATAGGTTCACAATCTTTAAAGAATATTGATATAAATGTATACTTCGGTGGACCCCTTCACAATCCCTGAAGGGATTGACGGATTCCCATTTAGAGGGGAGGGTATCGAATGCTACTACATGATGTTACGTCGTAAGTTGAAGACGTTGAATGATTTGAAGAGGAAAATAATGGACGAATTGAAATTGAATCGTACTTGGTATGACATTAAGATTATTTATCGTTACCCACAAGAAGTCCTTCATAAACAGATAAATTATGGGTATATGGCGATCAAAGAAGATAAACATGTAAAGATGATGTTTAATAGGATCCAGAAAATGCCCCAAGTAAATGTCACTGAGTTGTATGTAAGTTTGGAGGCGCTTGCAGATAACACTACTGAGGTGGTGCAAGAAACAACTACGGCTTTACAATTTACAGCCCTAGATGATAGATGCACTACAATGGGAGGGTATACAATGGGAGGGTATACAATGGAAGGGTATACAATGGGAGGTTATACGCTCACATCTCAAGATCATGTTGCTAATACTAGTGAAACCCTCTATCCTTAATGTACACATTTAGAGGAGGAAGACGAAGACGAAGATCATGTTGCGAATGATGGTGAAAATGTTGAGGTTGTGGATGAGTACGAAGAGAGGATTGAGCAAGGCGACTTTGAGAACGATGTGGATGAACATGAAGTCGTTCAAAATTTTGAAGAGAAAAATATGGAGCACCATGATGAAGGTGATGCAAATGATGATATTGGTGTCCAACATAATAGAAATACAACCACTCTCTACAGACCTCCTGCTGAGTCATTCTACTCAAATACTTGGGAAGATATGGTTGATCCTTCACGTCTTGAGATACCATTTGTCTCTACTTGGGAAGATGGGATGCATTTTTCTAAAGGGTTGGCTTTTGCAAATAAAGAGGCGGTGAAGCATGCATTGATAATATACGCAGCAAATGATAATAGAAATTTTATAATTCGGAGGTCGACCAAATTGAAATTATGCGCCGCATGTGTTAACGATAACCGCAAGTGGTATGTTGGGGCATACATGAAGACTAAATTCAATGGTATGTGGATGGTCACGTCTTATGTGGGTCCACACACTTGTATACCCTTTGGCCTAAAAAGAGATGGTAGAATGATGGATTCGCATTTTGTTGCATCGAAATTATGGGAAAATTGTAAAAAAAATCACACCGCACGTATTGATGAGTCATGGGAGATCATACGTACTAAGTATAATCATGAGCTTTCTTACTATAAAGTATGGGACGCAAAACAAAAGGCAATTGCTAAGATATTTGGGGATTGGGAGGAGTCTTACCAAAAGTTGCGAAAGTTGTTGTTGGCATACTTGGATGAGGACTCGGTACCCAAGATCTGACTATCACACCATACCTAGGCCGGGCGAAAGGTGCTGCGTTACTTATTACGCTATGTATATTGGGCATTCGCTCCATGCATTGCTGCATTCCAATATTGTAGGCCAGTGATTAGTATTGATGGGACTCATCCGTATGGTAAATACAAAGGGGTATTGATGCTATGTATATTGGGCATTCGCTCCATGCATTGCTGCATTCCAATATTGCAGCCCAGTGATTAGTATTGACGGGACTCATCCGTATGGTAAATACAAAGGGGTATTGACGATTGTAATGGCAACCGATGCTAACCAAAAGGTTTTGCCTCTCGCCTTCGCTGTTGTGGACAAGGAGTCGGGGGTTAGTTGGGGGTGGTTTTTAGAGTGTCTCGGGACTTCCATAGAGCATGTCATACCTAACGATGACATTTGTATTATTTCTGACCGACATAAAGGTATTAAATGTGCCATTTGAGAGTGGCCTAGACGTGAGGATGGAAGAGAACAGGTATATCACCGATATTGCCTTCGACATGTTGCTAGCAACTTCAATGACACTTTGATAACCCGATTCTAAAGGCATTGGCCTTGAAAGCTGGATATGCGAGTAATGAAGCTAAATTTAAGTCCATAATGCAAACCATTAAGGAGGCCGAGATTAATTTACTGAGGGGTGTAGACCCTATCGATACGCGGATTGAACGTTATATGCCGTACACATATCTAGTGAGTGAGGATGTGGAGAAATGGACCCGAGTCACATGATGGTGGAAGACGTTACGGGGCAATGACAACCAATATCTCCGAGTGCTTTAATGGGGTACTTAAAGGTGCCCGCGGTTTGCCCATTGCTGCAATGGTTCATTTCACTTGGTGCAAACTTGTTGCATATTTCCACGATCGACATAAACAAATTACTTCGATCTCTCTCGAGGTAAGTCAGTGGAGTGATTATGCAATGGAGATCTATAGCGAAAATGAGCAGAAAATTGCAGGACACACTTTGTGAGGAATTTTAATCATGCGGAGGGTGTATATCGGTGGTTACCCCGTACAATGACCATAGAGATGGAGGGGGAAACCACAATCATGAAGTGCGATATTTGCTAGAACATGTGGTTGCGAAAAGTGGCAAAACTTGAAGATCCCTTGTTCACATGCAATTAAAGTTCTTCAAGGTCTCGCATCTCAATGCGACCAACTATATTAACCCATGTTACGCTTTGAACAACGCCATTCTCACATATTCACATAATTTTGTGGTACCAAAGTCGAGTCCGAGTGGAGGGACGTTTCGGACCACGATGGGTGCCTGACCCACCGCTTTATTGGGGGCATAGGTCGTCCTGTGAAGTCAAGAATAAGGAATGAAATGGATGGGGTACAGCGAGAACGGGGAAGCCGGAGGGAAGATATCGACTTGAGGGAGACTCAACCGAGGCAACGATGCGAAGTGTGTCATCAAGAGGGGCATAACCGTAGAAGTTGTCCCAATTCCCGTGGGGCATCAACAAGTGGTACTGCTATAAACTAGGCAAGTGCCCTCACTGTTTTTATATAATATATTCAGAATTTCATTTTGTTATAGTTCTTTGCATTTGGAAACTAATGACCGTATTTTAATTTTTGGCAAAAAAGAGAAACTCGATTTTGCTAAGTGACATTGTATGTGGGACTTGTGGTTATCTTCCTGTATGGACAAGTGCTAGGTGACTATGTAGAGTCCGTTGTATCGCATGGAGAAGTGCTTGGTGACTATGTAGAGTATGTTGTATCGATGGTTTAGTATGGACAAGTGGTAGGCAAATATGGAGACTATGTTGTATTTATTAGTTGTTATTTTGGTAATTGTTGAATGTTGTTGTAATTGAACTATTTGTCATCTATTATACTTGTTACTATAGTTGCGTTGTGCGACTTTTTGCCTATAATGCCAAAGAAATTATATTACTTTGGCATTAGTAGCTACTACTTTGGCAAATTCAACCACAGGGCCCTCCTTTGAAGCGATGATAGCTAGTATTGAATGTTTTTTGTCCGTTAATAGGGAACGTATAATGACATGTTGAAGGTTCTTGAATAGGGTTTGATATTTAAGGGGGTTAGGTTGGTTTAGGCAATAAAGGGATTGGATTTTGAATGAATTTGATGGTTGTTGGTGTCAAACAAGAAATAGAATGAAAAGCAAAGAAAGATAAACCCTTGGCAATCACATTAAGGAAGTAGAAGGCAGTTGAATGTGGATGTGGTTCCAAATATAGGGAGTCTGGTTGATGTTCTAGGGTGTAAGCAAGGTTTGCTCCCAATCAAATATTTAGGTTTCCCTTTGGGTGCTAAATTCAAAGAGAAGACGATATAGAATCCAATACTCTATCCAATTTACTGACCTATTTCTTGTCATTATTTCCTATCCCCATTAGGGCTTCAACAGAGCTTTCTTTGGAGTGGTTTGGGGGATGAGTCCAAATTTCATTTGGTCAAGTGGTGCTCCTCTACAATGATGGGGTTTGGCTATTAGGAGTTTGCGATGTTTTAATGAAGCTTTGTTGGGAAAATGGTTGTGGAGATTTGGAATTAAGAAAGAGGCGTTGTGGATGAGGGTGATAGGGGTTAAGTATGGTCGTGAGGGAGGTGGTCGGTGCTCTAATTCTCATTACAGTCCTCATGGAGTGAGTCCGTGGAAGACTATAAGATGAGGTTGGCCTAATTTTTACAATACATTTAGTTTGATTTTAGGGATGGGTTTGGAGTGAAGTTTTGGCATGACCTGTGGTGTAGGGAGAGCCCCTTAAAGATGTGTTTTCTAGAGTTATTCGAGAATCGATCGTGATAAGAAGGCTTATGTGGCAAATCAAGTTATGAATTTTTCCAAAGGTCCCATCTAGAGTTGCTTTCTTTGTTTGGACTGCAACTTTGGGGAAAATTCGAACGGTGGATAATTTATGAAAAAGGAATGTTTGGATTTGGAGTGGTGTTTTAGGTGCAAAGGCGTTAGGGGAATTCAATGAGACCATCCGTTACTTCATTGTCCTATTGCTACTGAGTTATGATCTATGGTTTTTGTAATGTTTGATATCCATTGGGTGACGTCGAGGACTATAGTTGATCTATTAGCTTGTTGGCAAGGAAAGTTTAGGCATAATTGTAATGGATATTTGGAAGTTTGGGCGTCATCATAAGGGTGATATTTGGAAGGTCACCCTCATCATTTGATGTGGTGTATTTGGCAAGAGAGGAATAATTGGAGTTTTGAGGATTTAGAGAGGACTTTACTGGATCATAATTTTTTTTCTTTTGAACTTTATTGGATTGGATGTCACCAAAAAGTCACTCTTTATTTTCAGTTTGTGATTTGATAGATGATTGTAATTTTTAGATGCTTGATCGTTTTTGGTCCCCAATTGTATACATCCTGTATACTTGGGTGACTATATTTTGGTTCAATACTTCATTATTTATCAAAAAAAAAAAAAAAAAAATTCAATTCAATCTCTCCATCTATTTTATTGACTATACAAAAGCCTTTATACAAAGTTATTGCCAATCCCTTTCCTAGAAAGACTAGTACTCCTAATAATGCAGCCATGGAAGATTAACTTGCTACCATTTCACAAATTTGTCTAGTCAAGGTTTCTTTTGTGGGGCCCACATTTGAAGTCCAATTAAAGTATAATTTGTATGGTTTTAAAGGTCTAGTTATTTGTATTTTAGAGATAAAACAGTTTTTGATTTGGGTTTTAACTCTATTAGTTATGGTTAATTTTGTAATTAGGAGGAAGATTTGTAATTTCAGCAATCCCTGTGAATTAAGGGTATTTGGTAATTAAGTTCACCACACACAAAAAAAAGTGAAATCTTTAGTGGTGTGTTTTACCCGCCCATTCCAAATGGCTTCTGATCGATGGTTGGGCTGCAACGTCAACACCGACGTGTCAATGGGGCCAGTCACGATGGTTAATCATCCAAAGATTTGCAAAGACCATATTGTACAAAAATGATAAGCAATTAGCACATACTAGACATTATTGAAAACAAAAACAAAAACAACCTAAAAATATTGTCAATAATAATACATAATGAAACAAGGTATGCATTTGATGTTACATCTAACTTTTTCTTTTATATAGGTTATTTGAACAAACCTCTAACAAAACCACAAAATACAAAATATAAACCAAAGATATAATGTAGAAGTTGCTTTATATCACTGTAGGAATCAGCTAGCAACATTGAAGTTGCCTCAAAGTATGTATTACAATTTCCATACTTAGAACCGTTACCAAGAAAAAAAAAAATAAATAAAAGAGATTTTATGGAATTCATGCTGAAATTTCTTTGTAGATGTCAATGAATACGGTTGGTAAAGTCTATTATCACCGCATAATGGGAGGCTCCCATTGTGTGGTCTATTGTCCCAATAAGCCTAATAAAATAACTTTTGGGAATGAATTGAATACGGTTGGTAAAGTCTATTATCACCGCATAATGGGAGGCTCCCATTGTGTGGTCTATTGTCCCAATAAGCCTAATAAAATAACTTTTGGGAATGAATTGAAGCAACAATCTGGGAATGAAGAAGAATGCTTCTTATACAAAAAAAAAAAAAAACAAACAAACAAACAAAACGAATCGATTACATTGCAAAATGCATAAAGGGACTCACCTTTTTTTCTTCTATTTCTTTCAGATACCGCGTAGGTGAGCAAGAGAGTGAGAGGGTGACCGAGACCGGGTCGGTGAGTGGGTTGGGGCAGTCGTCGCGACGGTGACGCCGAGAGAGTGAGAGAAGAAGAGGGTGAGTGAGAGTGTCGGTTTGCTGACATTGAGCCGAGAGGGTGACTGGGTTGGGGTCGGCGTCGGCGACGGTGACGCCGAGAGAGTGAGAGGAGGAGAGGGTGAGTGAGAGTGTCGGTTTTCTGAGACAGAGAGGTGTTTGACCGATGAGGGATAGTGAGTGGGTGGGTGACTGAAAGAGAGGGTGATTGGGTTGGGGCCGGTGTCGGCGACGGTGACGCCGAGAGAGTGAGAGAAGGAGAGGGTGAGTGAGAGTGTGCTGAGACAGAGAGGTCCGATGAGGGAGAGTGAGTGGGTGGGTGACTCAAGAGAGAGCGTTAAATTCAAAAATATCCTATTAGAAATCGACTTTCATAGACTCTGTTTCCAGGTGGCTTCCACGTGGGTCCACGTCAATGGCACGTGACACGAACATGGAAATCGATTCTCTGATAGTCGATTTTCGGATGGCTGCCACCTGGCAATAACGCCACATCGGATGTCACCGACCATCAAAACCGACTCTGAGAGTCGATTTACACAACCCAAAATCGATCGTCATAAACTCGAGATGTTACTAACCCAATTTCTTTCAAAACCAGACCTATTAACTAGATAGTTGGGAAATTATGCCTATTTTCCAATTTCGTTCGAAAAACAAACAGAACAAAGAAAGAAAGAAAAAAGAAAAAGTGGGAGAAGAAAGAGAGAGGGAAAAGTAAGAGAGAGAAATTCTAAACTTTTTATTTTTATTTTTATTTTTTTAATCTTTGAGCTACAGATACGATTAAAGATTGTCAAGCACTTTGAATGGTGAAGAAGAAATAAAGAAAGGGAGAGAGAGAGATGAAGCAATAAAAAAGAAAAAAAGAATAAAATAAAAAAGGTGAAGATAGGAGGAGACAGACAAATAGAACAGAGAAAGAAAGAAAGAAAAAGAAAAAGTTGGAGAAGAAAGCGAGGAAAAGGTAAGAGAGAGAAATAATAAACTTTTTATTTTTATTTTTTTAGCCTTTGAGTTATGTGCAGTCAAAGACGCCTGTGTACAGTAGTTGAGAAGTTATTAGGGGTGTGCGAAAAAATCCATCGACCTGTCAAACCCGATCCAACTCAACCGAACCTTTTGGGTTAGGTTGATTTTTAAGGTTTGATAGGTTGGGTTGGGTTATAAAATTTTTTTATAATGGGTCAAGTTAGATTTAGGTTATAAAATTACAAACCCACTAAATCCGATCCAACCCACTCATATTTAATATATATTTAAAATATATTATATATTTAATAATTTAAAAAAAAAAAACTAATTGTAGACTCGCACTTCCTCGGTTCCTCCTACTAATACTAATTTAATATATATATATATATATATATATATATATATATATATATATATAAAATATTATATAATTAATAAACTTTTTAAAAATAACCAGTTCTTCATCTCCTATATAAAAATCAATTAGTTCATACAAACCCTAATAAATTACTATTTTTGTTTAGTCATTAGTGTTGTTTGCTTTTAAGGAGTTACATTGATACTAATCTTTAGGTTTTTTTTTTTTAATATATTAATATTTATATTTTTAATAATAATAATAATAATAAAAATTTGTCAAACCCATGGGGGTTCGGTTGGGTTGGGTTGAATTTTTTTGACCTATCATGGTAGGTTAGGTCAAAAAATCCTCTTAACTCAACCCAACCCAACTCATACATACCCCTAGAAGTTATAATTTTTGCTTTAATTCCACCCATGGAACCCCATCTTCAGCAAACCCTAACACCCCCAAAAGACCCCACTTAAAAATGACATTTTCCAAATTTTGGAATAGAATTGAACTTATTTCCACCAATCCGTATAGGTAATGTTTAAACTTGTAGCAGTCCATGTACTGCAGTATCATGGTTTAAGAAATATGCACGATCATTCTCAAAAAAAAAAAAAAAATATATATATATATATATATATGCATGACCCATGATCAGAAATAATTACACCCGACGCGAATTGAAAGATTTATGTTAAATAAATAAAAAATTATAATTAAAAAAAACGTTATACACTGGAAAACCAAAGATGAATGTGGCTGGACCCTATCTCTTCCAAACAGTGTAAGTGTACAACCCAGAAAATTATATGAAGTGGCTACTTGCTATATAAACTAGAAGTACAGACGGATCCAGGTTTGGGCTTGGGGCGCTAATGGCCCCCAGGCCGACCCAATGGGGAAAAAAAAAAAAAAAAAAAAAACTGTATATTCTGCTTGAAATTTGAATTTGGACCAAACAAAAATTAAACTAGGCCCTCCACCTCAAGATCTTGCCCCTTAAAACCAAAAAAGCCCAAATGAGTTGGGTCCTGTGAAGAGAAAGTTTCATCTTTTTCTCCGTTGGGTTATTTTGGGGATTATGCTTTGGGTTTTGTTTAGATGGGTTGGTATTATATATATATATATATATATATATATATATATATATATATATCAAAGAGAGATAAAAGAGCATTGTTACGATATAATACAAAAAATTATTAGTCTTAGCAACAATGTTACTAATAAATTAGTATTTTAGTTTAGCATCTTTTTGTTTGTCTACTTGTGATTTGTTCTCACATGATTTTTTTATTATTTTAACTTTAGATTTTTTATTTTCGTGTTTTACTTAGCAATAATAATTAGTATTACTACAACATTTAGTAAAGTTCACAAGATAAATTTTGAGATTTAGAAGAATTTCAAGTTTCTTTTTTTAATATAAATAATTGCATTCCAATGTATTAAAAATCTTTATTTTGTCTCTTTTCATTTCTTGATAGTTTGTTAATAATAAATGGATTCTTCTTTTTCTACATCAGCCCTCCTCGCTAGAATTTCTTGCTTCACCCTTAGCAAACCCCAAAATCCACAAAATTATCTCATTGCTTTTACAATTTCATCTTTAGATATGCATTTTCAAAGGTGTGTAACCCCCCACTGTCCAAAGTTCCATGAGGAAAAAGTAATATTTTATAGAAAAAATCTAGTACCACAAAAATTTTCACAATTTCTTACCACAACTATAATGTAGTAGAGTAGATTTGATGAAGAAATAATGGTTGGTCCATTCGTAAGTGATAGTTAATCACTCATGGTATATCAAATTAGAGTTGTAACCAAAAAATTATATAATAATTTGTGATTCTAAAATTTCTCTATTTTACAAAAACAGAAACCCCAAATTCTAAGTAAATTTTATTAATCAAACAAACCAACTCTAACCAACTAGTCAAAATGTGTCACATGTGACCTTTTACCACAAGCAAAAAAGGAAATATACATATCAAGAAAAAAAATAACACTCGGTAAAAATTGACTAATTTGTCAAGAATCTTAGTCCATCCCAACCAAATCTTAGGACTAAGGTGTGGTTGTTGACTTGTATTATATTTATTATATTTATTTATTCATAAAGAGATCCTTTTGCCTCCATAGACTATAAGCCAACTAATGATCCTACATAGAGAGATGGCAGACAACTGTTGTTACAAGGGTGTTCTGCTATTTTCAGCTGTGTGGTTGCAGTAGAGTGCACAAAGGGTAATCTATCTCTAATTGTCTGGGGGCTGGCATATTACCAAAGGGTAATCTATCTCTAACCACTTCTTGCCTTCATTTTACAACTTTGTTTCACATTCCAATTATAATAATGCATTCTTGTATTATAATTACATTTTGATCCAATTCTATTTGTAGAATACTATATAATAACTTAACTTTAGATTTTCATTGAAATGCACTCTCTCATTTTCACAGATACAAAAATAAAGAGCTTAACTCACAGAGATTATCAAAAGAAAAAGGAAGATCAAAGATGGGAGGCTTTGGATTTTATATCCGGATTTTTTTTTTTTTTTTTTTTAAAGGTTGGGTTAGTTGACTGTGGTTAACGAAGGGTTTGTTTTGAGATATGATTGGGTTGCCGACAGGCTGGCCTAAGGCCGATTTTTTATTTTTGATTTAGGGTGGAAAGAAGGTTTGGGGTTTTGATTAAATTGCGAGGATGCCATTGGAAGGATGAGAGAGAGTGACAGTTTTTAAAGGAATATATTTCTTTTTTCTTTTTCTTTTTTTTTTATAGAAAAAAAAAAAATATATTTCTTTTGTTTTTTTCCTCTTATTTTAATATTATAAGAATAATATTGGAGATATAAATTATTTTAAAAAAAATTTATAATCTGCTGTAGTAAGTAATTATTGGATGAAAAAACTTTCTTTAATAAGAAGCTCAAGTAATAAGTACTCAGGCTAAAATCATGGGCACTGTAGCATCAATATTGGTGCAATGGCAGTGGTTCTCTATGAAGGCCCTGCAATCATATATATAGACCACGTCTCAATCACCATCCCTTTCAGTTCATTTTTCTCCAAGCTCATCACTGTTGAATTGGGTCATAAGTGGCCTTCTACTTGCTTTTGAGTACCTTCTACTTTTTCATAGCAATTTACAGACTCAAGTTATGAGAATATAGCCATCACAGCTAATTGCGGTGTTCGTATGCAACTTGTGTGCTACAGTTGTATCTGAACCAGTATCTTTAATGCTAGACATGAACTTAAGTGGTTGGAGACTAAGGGCTGATATAGCATTAATGGCCATTGTATCCTTGGTATGAAACTAATGGACTACCATGACAAAGAAGGCTTTTGGTAACTTCTGATCAGGGATTTGCTTCAGCCTTCAGCAACATTTTCTACACTTGAAGGGACCTCTGCATATCAATCTTCAGGCCACTGTCAATTGCCACAACAGCTGCTATAGGTGTTATATTCCTTGGTGATGCTCTCTATATTGGGAAGTATAGTATTCTCTCCCTCGCACACGGACATTAATTTTCCCACCTTTGGGAGTTGAATATTAAAATACATTCAAAGAAGCAGATGCTATATTCCATGACTGGATTTTATTTGGTTCTTAATAGTTCACTTTGTCTTTTTTTTCTTCCTAATGTTGCAGTGTTGTTGGAGCAATAATAATATCAATTGTGTTTTATACAGTTCTATGGGGAAAGGCAATAATAATTTGCACGTCATACACACATTTCAGTTCAAAAAATAAACTGGGTATAGTAAGTGCATTAACCATTACCCATTTGAGAGGAATATAGTTCTCTCTCAAGCCATTGTCAATAGCCACTGTAGCTGCTAAGGTTGACATATTCCTTGGTGATGCTCTTTATCTTGGAAGTATATAATTCTTTCTTTCTCACGAAAATGCACATATATAGAGACAACAACAATATTAAATAAAAAAATGTATATTACTAACAGAGGAGCCATGCTAGTACCAATAAATGGCCACAGGAATGATCAAGATTCAAACCCCATCAAATTCGAACTACTAATATTAGTTATTGGATGATAGAATTTATTAAAACAATGAAAATTACCTCATTAATCAAGCAATAAAGATGGTACAATGAAAAGTCACCGTGGTCCTGATAGAACTGAAGGTAGTAATTGAGTAGCAGTAACAACATGTACTTCTTGGTTTTGAACTCCACCTCTCATGTTTGGTAAAGATGGATTTGAGAAGAAATAATCTAAGTCAGATACAATATTCACAGCACCCTCTAAGACCTTAACCACCATGGACATGGAAGGTCTCCTCGTGAAATCATTTTGCAAACACCATGCTGCAACCTTCATCATATTCACAACTTCACTCCATGTAATTGCATATCTTCACCGTACTTATCAACCAAATCTAGCAACCGATCCTCCTCAATATTTTTCCCGAAAAGATTAAGTAGATGCATTTCTTCCTCCGGGTGAGAGAGCGATCCAAATTTCTCCTTCCACACAAAATCTCCAAGAGCACTACTCCAAAACTATATACATCTACTTTTTCTCGTAATTCTTGAACTCAACCATTCTGGAGCCATATAACCAGGAGTCCCTCTCATAGTTGTCACAACTTGGCTTTGGTCATGGTCAACTAGTTTAGACAACCCAAAATCGAGACTTTTGCATTAAAATTCTCGTCTAAGAGGATGTTATGTGGTTTTATATCCAAGTGAACTATCTTCCGCCCGCAATCCTCATGCAAATAAGTTAGTCCCCTTGCAATTTCAAGGACGATCTTCTTTCTCGTGCTTTGCCAATCAAGCAACATCTCGGGATTTTTGTGAAATACCCATCTATCTAGAGACCCATTAGACATGTACTCATAAACAAGAAGCCTATGATTTTTCTCAAAGACAAAATCCAATTAGTCTCACCAAATTGATATGATGGATGCTGCCAATTGTCTCAACCTCGCCAAAAAACGATTTCTTGATTTGTCTCGAAACCATCAAGACGCTTCACCGCAACTTTTGTGCCGTCGGGGTAGAGTTCCTTCAAAAACTGTACCAAATCCTCCCCCACCGAGCTCCTTATTGAAATTTTCTGTTATTGCTTGCAAATCATCATATGCATATCTTGTGGGCAACCCTGGTACATGATCCAAATAATACTCCTCGGTTTCATCTGCATTTTTCTTCTTCCAAAATAGTAAAGCAAAGATTCCAATTAAAAGAAACATAACAAGCAAAGATCCGAGGCTAGATCCCACTATTATTTGCTTATCCTTTTTATGGTTTTTTTGTTGCCTAGGAAGATCTGAACTTGAGACATTTTGAACATTTTGGACTTTAATGTATACTTTAAGGTGAGTATTATCTTGATCAATGGACATCAGTGAAAAAATTTGGGAGACTAAATAGCAATTCCCTAAACTTTTGCTCGAATTATAAAAAGCAGCTTTGCATGAACAATTTTTTAAGCAAGCCTGTTTACAACTATCTAAATTTACATGTTGGAGGTCGGGATTTATACTTGGGGGGTCTTGAGTAAAGGGAAAGTACGTGATGTTGTGGAGCTCCAAAAGAATGTGATTTTGGAAGCATCACAAGACAAGGGAGTAATCAGGGAGCAGCCACGGTCAGGTTGGCTTTCTTCCATGGGCTGAAAATATCTTGTTGCATTTATAGGTCTAGGACAAGTACACTGGCCGTCTGTACAAATACCAAATGGCCGCAAACTCTAGGGAAACCACAGGATGTAATATTAGTTTTGAAAACATCATATACCTCCCCCCAATGTATATCAAACACTTTCAAGTGTCCATTGTCAGCCCCTAGTCTCATATACCGAGTTGAGAAGTTTGTTGATGGAATAACCAAACTTGAACTTACATCACTGAATATATATAATCTATCCTTCAGGAATTGAACATAACGGATATTATTTACTGCTAAAGTATAATAGCGTTGGGGGGGAATAGAATTGATATAAGCAAAAAACCCTTGCCTGGTGACATGGAGCGAAAACAATCCTCCTAGACTAGTGAGTTGCTGCCCTGCCACCAATTTTTGCCCAACAAACAGCGTGTTAACTGGGTGATCATAAGACTGCCAAATTGTTGCACTCTTGTCATCCAAGAGCTGGAGGTTGCACATGTCGGTTAAGTTTAGGCCAGTCACAGATTTGCTGCCAATGTTTGTTAACCACACTGTAATTCCATTAGCATCTTTTAACACCAAACCCTTTTTTGAAGTAAGCTGCAAAGTCGTTGCATTAATGCTTGGGTTAGCAGACCACAATACTTTTGGACTATCAGATTTCGAAATTTGGTCAGATTGGTAAGAAAGAGAGAAAATGGCAAAGAGATGAGTGTTGCACGATGTTTGTTCACAGTAGAAGCCACAACCACAAGCACCGTAAACTTCATCGGAGGATCCACTTACAAGTATGATTCTCGCAAATGATCCATCGTCGAATTTCACAGAATCAGGGGCGGAAAGACTGTTAGTCCATGAAGTAGAAGCGTTTGGAGTCAGATAACTGGGAGCTGGCAAGGCTGTGACTAGGGCTGGACAAGAAGGTGTTAGAAAAAGAACAAGGCAAAGAAGAACATCCCAGCTTATACACATTGTCTGTAAAGTAAAACACAGGCTTAGAATCAAGAAAGGTCTAGTGGAAAGAGAGATTTTATTATTCTTTAGTATAACTATAGAATTCCTTCAGTTCCGCTTAAAACCCGTATTTTAAGGACTGGACCGTACGTCGAGAATAGTTTATGTAATTTCCTGGACCCTTCCCTGGTTTCCTCGATTTAACGTCTTGACGAGAAAATATTTGATGAGATTAGGAAGAATGTGTTTTCTTTGATGCAGTGAGAGACTTTTCCACAGAAGAATTGGTGAAGGAAAGAAAAGGAAAAGAGAAGATATTTGATGAGATTAGGAAGAAACGGGGGGATGAAAAAATTAGAATGAAAAGAAGACAAAAAAGAGGGAAGAGGGTTTGGTGGGATTTTTTTTTTTTTTTTAATTTACAATTATGCTGGTCCACAACAAATTAAAAATAAAATATATCACAATAGCTGTGGTGTGTACGTCAAAAGAAAATTAAATTTATTAATAAAATATTAAATTGGACTGACCATAATTAAAAACAAAGACTCATGAAATTTTATGATATTTTATAACACAGTCCACACCATAATTTCACAATAATTTTATAATATTTAGTAAATTATTATTAGTTCTTATTTGGAATTACTACTAATATCACTTTTTTTTTTATTATTTATCGTTAACAACTTGTTACTTAATTTTTTTGGGTCATTTTTGAAGATTTTAGAGTACTTTGTTCATTTTTACTTTAGTGGCATTTTGGTAATTTTGATAATTGAGTAATTGGGTGGGTTGAGGTTTACCCATAATAATTGAGTTAGGTTAGATTTGGATTAGAAGCAATTAGTTAAATGAGATTTAATAGGTAAATGAGTTTTATATACTTAACCCAATTATGTCCACAATCCACCAAACCCATCCATTTGACACCCCTATTCATCTTTAACTCGACTAATGTGAGTAATTTTGAGTCATAGATGTGTAAAATTGAGGATTTTTTTTTTTTTTTTTCATTTTCTAATGCAAATGCTCCTAGTGACAAGATTTAATCATCTTAACCCCAACCATTCCTCATATATTGATGCTTACATCACAACTATGTTACAAGAAGATGTGATAACAAACCTTATTAATGTTACTTAAACAACAAACTACTTTCATCATACTATAATACATTACTTACACTATTACACACCTTTAGTGTGATTTCTTTCATTAGGTAAAACTGATTGATGGAAAATGATGATGTGGCTAATGACCAAAATAAAATATAATTTTCTTGTCAAATAAATTGATTTTCCCTACAATTAGAAAGGATTTAAAAAATTTTGGAGGGGTCATGGCACCCCAATGCAACTTAGCTCCGCCCTAAATACATTAGCATACACTAAACACCTTTAGTGTGATTTCTTTCAAAATTTAAAAATTTGCTCATGGCCTAGGTGTGATGATAAAAAATAAAAACCAAAATAAAATATAATTTTCTTGTCGCATAAATTGATCCATAAACTGCCACATCAGCATAACTAAAAAATAGAAAATTATAAGTGAACCTCACAGGCAATCACGTGAGGCTCAATTTGGGATCAAAATCCCTATTAGTAGCACAATTTCATCCTCAGCCAATAGGCTATAGGTAAAAATCTCTCTCTCTCTTGAAAATAGGTTTCATCTTCAGCCTTCAAATTGTGGCAAGACCGACCTGAATGTTCTATAAGCATTTTCCCCTAGGAAATTAAAGCAAACCTGGGAGTAAGGTTGAACTACTTTAGGTTGAAAAATCAAAGGAAGACTTGTACTTAGACTTTGAAAAGTATAGTTTCTCACGTTATAGTTAGACTATTAAACTTAGTCTAGTCCATGCATGAATCCAATAAGATATGTTGACATTAGTCTTTTTCTTTATAATAAATCATTATTTTCATTCTCTTACTTGGAGTTGGTGGTATTATTAGTCTTTTTTTCTTCTTCTTTTTTAAAGATAGTTTCAACCTATTCTTTAATCTTTATTCATTTATCGTGTTTTGGACCTTAGAGCATTCACATTAGCTTATGCAAAAATTTCTGTCTATTTTAATATAATAACATACTTTTTCTATTTTATATATTCACTTTTCAAATCACCTCACATCAAATTATCTATTTTATACTACAATTTTATTATAATATTAATTTTTCTTGATTTTTTAATTGTTTCTCTTTCATCACATACAACAACTATCATTCATTCTCTTCTTTTATCATCGGGATATGTAAAGGAAAAAAAACTAAATATAAAGTGAATAGTGTTAATGTAAATTTATATGATTATTAAAGCAATTTTCCAAATTTACACATCTTTAGCTTGACTGATGTGAGTGATTTTGAGTCTTATATGTGTCAAATTGAGAAATTTTTTTATCTTACATTTTAGTGCAAATGCTCTCAATGACAAGATTTAATCATCTTAACCCCAACCATTCCTCATAGTTTGATGCTTACATCAAAACTATGTTACAAAAAGACGTGATAGCAAATTTGATTGATGTTACTTAAACAACAAACTACTCTCATCATATTGGAATACATTACTTATATCACTGTGCACTTTTGGCGTGATGATCCTTCCATAAGTATAAGTTCTTGTAAGGTGAAGGAGTAAAAGTCGGAGTTCAAATCTCTAAGAAGGAACTTTACACATATTAGACTAGAGTAGGATTTCTATTTCAAATAAAGAAAAAAATGCATTACTTATAACAAATTATGGTTTTACATCTCTTTAATATTGTAATTATTATTAATTTTTTGAGTTATGTTTACTAATTACGGTTCAGGGTAAATTACTTATTTGATCCTCAACTTTTATGTTATATGTCAATTTAGTCCCTAAACTAAATATGTCAATTTGGTTCTTAACCTTTTGATATTATGTCAAAATGATTTCTACCATTAGGTGATTGATGGAAAATGCTGACATGACTAACAGACAAAATAAAATATGATTTTTTTGTCACATAAATTGACACCTGGGTGAGTTTGGCATTAGCTTTTAGCTTTTAGCTTTTAACTTCTATGTGCAGTTTTTTAAAACCCCATTTTTTTTCCCGCTTTTTCTCACTTTTAAAAAAAACTTCATTAGCTTTTAGCTTTTAGCTTTTAACTTTTATGTGCAGCTTTTTAAAACCTCATTTCTTCCCTTTTTTCTCACTTTTTAAAAAAATTTCAAATTATAAGTATACTTTAGCACACTTTCAACAAAAATTTTCAGCAAAAAGATAAATGAGTTATTCCCAAATGAACAGCTAAATGGCCACATCAGCACACACACACACACACTCTCTCTCTCTCTAAAATAGGTTTCATCTTCAACCTTCAAATTGTGGGAAGACCGACCTGAACGTTCTATAAGAATTTTCCCCTAGGAAATTAAAGCAAACCAGGGAGCATAGTTGAACTACTTTTGGTAGAAAAATCAAAGGAAGACTTGTACTTAGACTTTGAAAAGTAGTTTCTCATGCAATAGCTAGTCTTCATCCTCTTTAATAAGAGCATCGGAATGGGCTTGTCAAATGCCAAATGTAAAGTACATTTGGCATACAAGTCCGAGAATAAGCTCAAGAATCGGATGGCTAAACCGGGGAGAGGCCAAATTTTTTTGGCAATAGCGCTATAGTACCATCTCACATGTGAGATGGTACTGTAGCACTATGCCAAAACAATTTACTATATTTTAATCCGTTCAAGCCCCTCTCTCTCTTGCTACAGATGCTAAGTTCTTGCTCTCTCATCCCCTCTCTCTATCTCTCGCCATTGTCAAGCTTCTCTCATCCCCTCTCTCTCTCTCTTGTCGAATCACCAAGCCGATCTCTCCGTGACATGAGCCAAGACCGAGCCGATCTCTCCACGATGATGCCGCTAGATAGCGTGACGATGAACAACGCGGTGAATAAGAGGAAAGCGATGATGGGTTTCATGATGAATTGGTGGGTTTCTCGGTGGAGATTGGTGGGTTGCCAATGTCACCGATGATGGTTTCGCTCAAGATCGATAATGATGGGCTGGATGTGGTGTGATGTTGGCGGCGTTGATCTAGTGGCGCCGTGGGTCAAATGGTTTCACCGATTTGGGTTTTGTGGTTTCGCCGATCTGGGTTTTGTGTGGGTTTTGTGTGTGTTTTGCATTGAGGCATGGATTGATTTTTATCTTTTGGGTTCAAATGGGTTGGATGTGGCGGTGATTTGATGGGGGTTTTTTTTTTTCCTTAATTTGGATTTTTGCTTCCGGTGGGATTTTGGTGGGCGGGCGGTGGGCGGTGGGCATGGTGGTGGTGGTGTGGTGATGATTGGGTTGTTTGGTTGTTGAGAGAGGGACAAAGACTCGGAGAGGTAGGGACAGGGATGAAGAGAGAGGAGTGATAGATATCCTTTAAATATTATTTTATTATATAATTTATATTATTTTAGTGTATAGGATTGTAAAATAAAAGTTGGGATGTTGGAAGTATTGGAAAATGGTATGGTATAATTGGTAAAGTAGCTTTTTGGGATGGTAAAATAAGATAGGATGGCATTTCCGATTGGAGATGCTCTAAGGGGCCACCAGTTTTTTAGGCTTCATCCACTTTTAAGTCCTCTCTTCAGCAACCTCTAGCAATAATAATGTGCAACTCTGTCCTATTTGAAGTTTGATTGGATCTATTTTAATTGCTTTTGGATTTTGTACTGTGATCACCTAAAAGACACCACTCTTGCAAAACACATAATGCAAAGATACAAGAAAGTTTAATAAGAATATCCATACACATTCACTTAAGTACAAATGTTAAATACTCAAGCACAAAGTTTTCAAGCTCAAATTGAAATTTTATTGTCACCTACAGCCTACAAGACAACAACAACAATATTAGATAAAGAAATGCATATTAGTATTAGTGGAGCCATACACTAATACGGTATACCAATAAATGGCCACAGGAATGACCAAGATTCAATCCCCCATAAAATTCAAACTACTAAGATTAGTTATTGGGTTATAGAATTTATTAAAACAATAAAAGTTACCTCATTAGTCAAGCAATAAAGATGGTATGGTAAAAAATCACCGTGGTCCTAATAGAATTGAAGGCAATAATGGAGTAACAACAAGAATATGCCCGTCTTGGTTTTCAACACTAGCCCTCATGTTTGGTGAATATGGATTCGGAGAAGAAATAATCTAGGCTAGATTCAACATTCATAACACCTTCTAAGACCTTAACCACCATGGACATGGAAGGCCTCCTTGTGAAATCATTTTGCAAACACCATGCTGCAACCCTCATCATATTCACAACTTTTCAACCAAATCCAACAATTGATCTTCCTCAATATTTTTCCTACAAAGATCAAGTAGATGTATTTCTTCCTCTGGCAGAGAGCGACCCAAATTTATTCTTCCACACAAAATCTCCAAGAGCACTATTCCAAGGCTATATACATTTACTTTTTTGTAATCACAAAACTCAACTATTCTGGAGCCATATAGCCAGGAGTCGCTCTCATAGTTGTCACAACTTGGCTTTGGTCATGGTCAACTAGTTTAGACAACCCAAAATCAGAGACTTTTGCATTAAAATTCTCATCTAAGAGGATGTTATGTAGTTTTATATCCAAGTGAACTATCTTCCGCCTACAATCCTCATGCAAATAAGTTAGTTCCCTTGCAATTTCAAGGACGATCTTCTTTCTATGTTACCAATCAAGCAACATCTCGGGATTTTGGTGAAATACCCATCTATCTAGAGACCCATTAGAATGTACTAATAAACAAGAAGCCTATGACATTTCTCAATACAAAATCCAATTAGTCTCACCAAATTGATAAGATGGACGTTGTCGATTTTCTCAACCTCTGCCAAAAATGATTTTTTGATATGACTGAAATCATCAAGACACTTCAGTGCAACTTTTGTTCCATTAGGTAGAGTCCGTTTGAAAACTGTGCCACAACCTCCTCCACTGAGCTCCTTATTGAAATTTTCTGTTATTGCTTGCAAATCATTATAAGCATACATTGTGGGCAACACTGGTACATGATCCAAATAATACTACTCAGCTTCATCTGCATTTTTCTTTTTCCAAAATAGTAAAGTACAGATTCCAATTAAAAGAAACATAAAAAGCAAAGATCCGGGAGGCTAGATCCCACTATTATTTGTTTATTCTTCTTATGGTTTTTTTGTTGTCTAGGAGGATTTGAACTTTAGACATTTTGGACATTTTGGACCTTAAGGTATACTTTAAGGTTATCATTATCTTGATCAATAGCCATCAGTGAAAACATTTGGGAGAGTAAATAGCAATTCCCTAAACTTTTGCTCGAATCATAAAAAGCATCTTTGCATGAACAATCTTTTAAGCAAGCCTATTGACAACTTTCTAAAATTATATGTTGGTGATCTGGATTTATACTTGGGGGGTCTTGAGTAAAGGGAAAGTTTGTGATGTTCTAGAGCTCTAAAAGAATGAGAGTTTTGGAAGCTTCACAAGACAAGGGAGTAATCTGGGAAATTGCATGGTCCATCTCCAATTACCCATCAAGGAAATTGCGGTGTGACTTAACACCCAACAATAGCACTCCCACCAAAGAAAGAACTAGTCGACCTTGTTTTCACTGTTTATAAGATCCAATACCCAACAAATCCCAGAGAAAGCATTGAAAAACTCTATGTACAACTTCATTAACTCAACTTTTGACCAAACAATTAATGTATAAAAGCATAATCATTTGTTTATAGTTCTATTAGAGCAGTAGCAACTATTACAATTCATTAAAAAAAAAAAAAAAAAAAAAAAAAAAGAAACTCAAGAACTCAAACCTGACTAACTCCAAACACTTCAACTGATAAAAAATTACATAATCAAAAAATATGAGTCCTGTTCAATGTCTTAGGCACCCTACTGCAATGTGAATCTAACCCGTTTGAGAACATAACACATGAAAACCAAATCTAGGAAATAAAAATTTAAAATAAATGGCGGTGATTAACAAGGCAGCCTATTACTAATTCTCAATTCCATTGTATGACAGAGCAAACTTAGAACACCAAAAAATAAATAAGGGACTTAGAATACATAAATAAATAAGGGACTTAGAATACATAGCTTCATTCTAGCCAGGAACATACGTAGTAGAAAATCTAACCATATCAATAATTTGGATAAATGCCCTTATTCCTGAATTTGGAAATGAGGCTAATCTAAAAATTAACCACATTGCATTTAACGCATGTACCTGCCCTATACAACAAGGTAACCAAGATGGACACTTTAACATAGTCATATGCAAAACTAAGACATGGATGAAAGGTTAGATTTTTTTTTTTTTTTTTTTTTTTTTTAAAATTATTGAAATGAAGAGAACCTCATGTACAAATGACTCACCTAAAATTACAATTATTCAATGAACCCTACAACAGAACATGCATCAATGTGGCCAAACCTACAGGACCACTCAAGCAACGACCTTACAAACATTGATTTCAGCTCAATGATAGAGAGCTTCACATGACTAAAAGTACAATTATTTCATTCTCTCCATAATATTCACATTAAGCAAAGGAGGACTGCAATCCAAATAAGAGTATAAGACTCCTATGCTTATCACACCAATTCCTCCACCCATTTAACAGAAGCATTTATGGTTATGATGCTAACAAAATGTCTCAAGCTACGCATTTATGCTAAAGGTAACTAATAATACAAGCATTTATGCTAAATGTCTCAAATTCATTACAATATAGTTGTTTCCCATGAACTAAAGCTATAATAAGATATCTATATCAAGAAAACTATTTCGTGTCTCCAAATCTGTAGTTTGGTCAAATCAACAAGACCCACATGAATTTTCTCAACCATATCACAGAATTTGAAAGATCAAAAGCCGTAACTCATAAATTAGAACTCTAATCATAATCAAAAACTCAAAAACAATTATAAATCACTGGATTTACTCCAATGCAAAAAGCTCAATATGTTTGGATCTCCTTGATTTTTTTTTTTACTCAATTTCATAATCAACCATCTATATCACAAATACAAAAGCCATCCTATCGGGCTTTTACAAATAACCATTCAAGTTACAACATAAATTCAAGTGAGGACAATAACACATAAAGGCTGGATCAAACAAGTAACAAACGAATAACAAAGTTCATAGATGATCAAGCAACTAACCAATGATAAACAACAACAAAAACCCACATACCCCATCGGATCAGAGCTCAAATTGAATAGAAAAACACAATAAAAAAATTTAAAAAACAAAGAAAACCCATTAAAATTATAAGAAATTAAGAACAACCCAGATCAAGAAACATGATCATAAATCAAAAAACATTTTTAAAAATGACTTTGATTTTAGCAAATCCACAAGCAATAACAAAAACCCAGTTCCTAAAACTGAAACAGAAGCAAACCTAGAAAGCATAAACGAGTAACACTAATACATTCACTAAAAAAATATATATATTTACATAAATTAATACAAGAGAGAGAGAAAGGAGGAGGCATACAAGTCCTCTTGCGAGCAACGACTCTTCTGAAGATGGAAACTGCGGCGGCCACATCTCACACAGAGTGTGTGGGTCTTGTTCCTCCTCTTACCGAAACTCCCTGTTCCCACCCTATTACCCATTTTCAAAACACATAAAGATAAAAATATCAAACACACACAAACACAACAACACTATCACACACACACAAACACAACAACATGGGAAGGATGACTTACACAGAGATAATCGAGGCCCCGAGGGAGGCGGAGAGAGAACCACAATAGAGTAGGGTTTGATTCAAAAGAAAAAATCGGGTTTAGAATAGTAAATTTATACGACCCGACGCCCGACCTGATACCGACCCGAACCCGAAAATAACCAGAAATTAAGACCCGAAACCCGACCCGAATATTATCGGACCCACCTAAAACCCGTCGGGTCGGGTTTTCGGTTGGACCGGGTCCTTACTCAGTCCTAATTATAAGGGTGCTTCAAAAAGGATAGAAAAGCTTTCTTTAAGAAGCTCAAGTACTCGAGCTAAAATCATGGGCACTGTAGTATCAATATTGGTGCAATGGCGGTAGTTCTCTATGAAGGCCCCGCAATCATATATATCACATCTCAATCACCATCCCTTTCAGTTCATTTTTCTCTAAGCTCATCACTATTGAATTGGGTCATAGGTGGCCTTCTACTTGCTGTTGAGTACCTTCCACTTGTTCATAGCATTTTACAGACTCAAGTTATGAGAGTATAGCCATCAGAGGTAATCGTTATGTTCGTATACAACTTTTGTGCTACGATTGTATCCGAACCAATATCTTCAATGCTAGACATGAACTTAAGTGGTTGGAGACCAAGGGCTAATATAGCATTAATCGCCATTGTATCCTCGGTATGAAATTAATGGATTACCATGACAAAGTTGGCTATTGGTAACTTCTGACCGGAGGAATTCTCTCCGATCGGGGATTTGCTTTAGCCCTTAGCAACATTGTCTACACTTGAATCCTGCACTTGAGGGGACCTTTACATATCAATCTTCAGGCCACTATCAATTGCCACAATAGCTGCTATAGGTGCCATATTCCTTGGTGATGCCCTCTATCTTGGGAGGTATAGTATTCTCTCCCTCACACATGGACATTAATTTTCCCACCTTTGGGAGTTGAATATTAAAATAAATTCAAAAAGCGGATGCTATTTTCCATGACTGGATTATATTTGGTTCTTAATAGTTCACTAATCTTTTTTTTTCTTCCTAACGTTGCGGTGTTGTTGGAGCAATAATAATATCAATTGTGTTTTATGCGATTCTATGGGGAAAGGCAATAATATTTTGCACGTCATACAAACATTTCAGTTCAAAAAATAAATTGTGTATACTGTGTGCATTAACAATTACCCTTTTGAGATTTATATATTTCTCTCTCAAGCCATTATCAATAGCCACTACAGTTGCTAAGGGTGTCATATTCCTTGGTGATGCACTTTGTTAGGTTCTAAGTAATTAGGAACTAATGTATTAAAACTCTATTTTGTAATGTTGGCAAACCATGATCAAAACAGATGTTAGTCTTGTTTAGACATGCTCAAAGTATAGGTCTTTTATGTAAAATTGGAATCGAGTTAACTGCAGAATTGAGTGTGCAATTTTGACTGGCTTAATCGATCAAAAATTAGACTCGATCGATCGAAAGTCGGGCAGAATGTTTTTTCTGTAGAATTTCTAACTTAGCCCTAAGCCCATATGACGTGTAGGGTTTTATGTTTTGCCCTAAGTATAAAAGGGAAACCCTAGTCACGTTTTTAAGGTTGCTCTGCTTGTTGTGTGTGTGAATCTTCTGTGAGATCCGAGAGGCGGTTGCCTTCACACATGCTTAGGATTATAAAGAAGGAGATTTCATTGAGAGCTTGATTATCGTTTCGATTCTTCGCAATAAGAGCTTAAAGATACACAAGCGGGAGTACTTGTACTTGTTGAGAATCCAAGAAAGAAGGAGTCCATAGTCTCGGAGCTTGCACGTGGTCGTGTTAGTAAGTTTTCTACATGAGGTAGCAATAGGATGTTAGTGGTCTAAGTCGCTATTGTATAAACTTCGATTCCTTCATAGTGGATTCTGTTTTACCTTGAGGATAGCTAGGTTAAATCCTTCCCAAGTTTTTACCGTTTTGTTTCCCTGGGTCATCATATCTTTATGTTCTTTATTTTTCACACTTTACATTGATATGATTATATGATTGTGTTAACCTAGATCTGGAGTTTGGACTAAGTAATAACTTGGCTAATTAACTAGGTTAATCTGGTTATGATTTTAAGGGGTCTAAAAACAAACAAGTGGTATCGGAGCAGGTTGCTCTCTTGTTGTAAATCCTTTAATCACCGAGCTGATCCTTGACTCTGATTGTCATAGAACACGAACACTCTCTTGTTATTTCACCTCACTTTGATGGGAATAACTATGCTTATTGGAAAGTATGAATGAAAGCATTCCTAAAATCTATTGATGAGAGAGTCTAGAACTCTGTTGAATATGGATGGGAGAAGCCCACTACTCTTGTTAGTGAGTGGCAAACTTCTCAAAAAGAAGCAAATGCATTCAATAGCGAAGTTATGAATGCTATCTTTAATGCTATTTCTATGGAGGAATTTAAGAGAATCTCTAATGTTGAGGTTGCTCATACTGCTTGAAATATCCTCTAGACCATGCATGAAGGCACAAAGGCAGTTAAGATTAATAAGTTGTAGCAATTAAGAATTAGATTTGAAAGCATTAGGATGTCTAATGATGAATCTTTTGATGAATTCTATGCTAAGCTTAATGATATTGTTAATTCTGCATATAATCTTGGTGAAATCTATGATCAACCTAAAATTGTTAGGAAGATTCTTAGATCTTTAACTGAGAATTTTAGACCTAAAGTGATTACCATCACTCAAAGCAAGGATGTGGACTCCATCCCTGTTGATGAACTTGTAGGATCTCTTTAGTCTTATGAGTTGGACCTACCTAAGACTAGTAAATCCAAATTAATAGCTCTTAAGTCTGTTGATGATGTTGATATGAGTGGATTTAATGATGAGCTCTCTGCTACAGAGATTGCTTACCTTGCCAAGAACTTTAGAAACTTTCTTAGGAACAATAACGGAAGGGCAAGAGGTAAGAACACAAATTGAACCTAGAAATTTTTGGATGAATGATATCACTAAGGTTAATAACACTGAAAAACCTAAAGAAAAAGTAACTCAACCTTCTAATAATACTATGGGTCAATAATGTTTTGGGTGTCCAGGGTATGGTCATGTAAAATTTGAATGTACTACATTCTTGAGGTCTAAGGGAAAGGCTATGGCTGTAACCCTTAGTGATAATGAAGTTTCTGACAATGAGTCCGGTAGTAATGATGATAGAAACTTCATTGCTTTCACTGCTATCTTTGTAGTTGATGAAAGTGTTGCTATTGAGGAGAACTCTTCTGATAGGGAACTCTCTGAGGATGCAGATCTACAAGAAGCCTACAATAAACTTTGCAAAGTTGCTGCAAAGGATACTATGAGTGTTGATTTAGGCTTAAAGAAAATTGCATCTCTTGAACTTGAAAAGAAAAATTTGCTTGTGAAATTATTTGATGCTAATGAATTGTTGAATAATGTGAAGATTGATAACATGCTTTTGCTTGATAAAGTTAAGAATTTGAAACTTGAATTATCTGTTGCTAGAGAACAAACTGATAGGTCTGCAAGCTCCAAACTTGATCACATCCTAAGTGTTCAAAAGTCTCCCTTTGACAAAACTGGGTTAGATTTTGTAGAAAACATCTCTATGCCTACACCCCATTCCACAAACTTTGTTTCTTCTTCTTCCTCCGAACCTCCCGTGAGTGAGATTGTCAAACCCTCTGTGAGTGAGGCTAAATCTGTAGAAATTACACCTCCTAGAAAGATTAGGATTGATCTTAAAGAGTCTAAACCTAAGGCTCCTAATCCTCCTAAGGGCAAGTTGCATGATAAGCTTGCATGGGTTTTCATTTTTGTGGAAAGTCCGGGCATATTCATCCAAACTGTTACAAGTCGCAAGCTACTAAGCAAGCAAACAAACCAAAAGTACATGTTTCTCAAGCACAAGATCCTATGGTACTTATTGGTGAATTGGTAAAGGCTCTAAACTTTTATTCCAATTCTGGAGTTGGTTTCTCATGTGAATAAGAACTCCAATACTCGAGGTGCATCTAAAAAGTTTTGGATGCAAAAGGCTCAATCTAATTGAGTCTTTCTAATATGGTCCTTGTGCTTCATTGCTCTACTATTTGTGACCATTGTTTTTTGGTTTTTGTTTTCTTTATTTCTAGGATTTGCATTGCATAACATTCATGCATTTTATTCTAGGTTGTTTCTGTTTTCTTTTTATTTAAAAAAAAAAAAAAGGAAGCAAATTATGTTTTTGTATTATCTTCTTGGTTTTTGAAAATAAGGTTGGTCAATTTATTTTCACATAACATATCTTTGTACCTTGTTTAGCTTGGATGAGCTTATTTATTGCACTTTACTTGTTGAAACTTTGAAGTGCATGTTGTGGGAAGATGTTTATATTCTTTGATTACTTTGTCTTGATTTTGAAGTCACATATCTTTGACTATCGGACTTGAACCTTTTGAGAAAGGCATAAATAACCATCTCACCACTATTCACTAGCCAATCATGAACATCTTAGTACATATCTTAAGATTTTATGTTCAAAAAAGTGTAACACATGCACAAAAAGAACATAAGGTGTAGCCTCGGTTAAATACTTAAAATTGGTGTGTACTTAAAGTTAAATCAATCAAATAAAATTGGTGTGTACATTATCCCGGCTATTTTATTAAGTTTCTGCTCAATTAAAATTGATGTGTACAATATGAGGCAGATCAAAAAACTTACATGATTGCATGCTTATAATCTAGGAGATGTGAGAGTTATATGATGTAACTCTTTAGGTGATAGTCTCTTTCAAATTCTATGTGATGAATTTTGTAGACTTTGTGGTTGATTTCTATTCACATATCACCTCACATGTATCTCAAGCTTTTACTAGTTGCACACACTACACAAGTTACTCTTTGCTAAACTTTGTACATGTTATTGTGTGTGTTTTTGGTTTGACCAACCAAGTTTGAAAAATTCCTTGAGTTTTATGCAAAACATATTTGATGCTTGAGAATTTAAGGAGAATGGATTGAAACTATTAATTTTGGGAAAACTAGGTTCAAAACTTGTGTTTTTGAAAAATATTTCATCTCATACTCATGCATTTTATTCATAAAATTCAATGCTTTGAGGAGTTTATGCACAAAATTGCTTTGTTTTTCAAAAAATTGTTTTTTCCAGAATTTCAATTGATTGAACCTATTTTTCAATCAATCGAAATTGTGTTTAAAATCTTTGGTCAGCCTCTGTTTGTTTCAATTGATACTGGATCAATCGAAGCATTTTCGATCGATCGAACCTAATTTTTGATCAATCGAAAGTCATATAGAGAGTTTTTTAAAAACTTGATTCTTACGTGTTCAACTTACTTTTCAAAAAGTTTTCAAACACTCTCTCTCTATTCGATCGGTCAAGGCTCAAATCAAATTTTTTTGTCGTTTTCCTCCAAATCTTTTGCAAGGTTTTTCTCCCCTAAGGCCGGTAAGACTTTTTTACCCTTCCTTTTGCATTTATTTTCAAGTTTCATGCATTTTTCATGCAATTTTTGGGGAAATTTCGAACCTATAAATTTTTGGGGTTTTTGATGATTCAAATTTGTTTTCTTCAAATTGATTAATGGGTTTTTGTTCTAAGATGCTATATAACTGTTCTTGATGGTTTAATTTGATCTATTTGGTGATTTGTGAGAATTTGAAAATTCTAGGGCTTGAATATACCCGAATTGGGGATTTTGTTCAAATTGAGCTTAATTGATGAAATTGGCTTGTTGGATTGATTGAGTTGATCATTCTAAACTGTTTTCTAAATTGTGTATTGATCAATTGGTCAATTTATTACAAATTGAACAAGTAGTTTTTCAAATTTTGAGGTTTTTGTTATAAACTCTATGCTTAAGTCAATTTTGTGATTCTAAACTCAAATTGAACTTATTCTCATTGAATTAGAGCATGCATCATATAGATTGTTATTTCTATATTTTTTTTGTGCTAACTTGCAGTTTGACCTTGGTTTTTCTTTTTGTTTCTTTTTGGTTCTTTTTCTTGTGTCTTTGTCCTTACCCTAGCACCATGACTACGAAGACTAGAGCCAATAGGAAAGCCTCCTCTTCTTCTAAGCCTTCTTTTGAGAGTGATAAGTTTTTGAGTGTGAAAAATCAAGAGTTGTATGAGACGCTGAACATTAAGAGAAAAATTTGGGCTGAGAGAAAGGTTTTGTTAGATGAGCTTGATCCAGCCATTAGGGTTAATTTTGAGCGTAGGGACTAGTTGCCACTGTTGGATATTGATCATCCACCCCCAGTTACCCTGATTAGAAAGTTCTACTCGAACCTCTCTATCCACGTCTATGATTCCAACACTCAAGTTAAGTGTTGGATATGAGGTGAAGAGTACACCATTACTCCTAAGATAGTGGCTGGTGCTCTTAGGGTACCGTTGGTCCAAGACTCTATCTATCCCTATTTAGAGTCTCCACCCCTTGACGACATTATGTTGTACATCACTGGGTCTTCTATCCAATGGGGTTCTGATTCTCGGATCACTACTGCTAAGCTTACTGAGATTCACTATCTTTTCTTTAGGATAGCTTGTCATTCTTTGTGGCCTATCTCTCATCTGCACACCATTCTTTTGGAGCATTGTGCATTTTTGTATGCTCTTGTTACTAATGCTCCTATCGCTTTTCCTCACCTGTTTCTTCGTTACGTGAATGAGGTTTATAGGAGTTCTTCTACCACTCATGCTCTTTTCCATCGGGTTTTCATTCATCAGATTTTGTTGTTTTTAGGTATAGATGACTTTCCCACTTCTGAGCCCGTACACATAGTTGCTCCTATAGGATCCTCTTTTCTTCGGTAGAGGGTTGTGCATATGAGAGCTGGCTATAAACATCCTAGGGATGAGCCTTACAGTGTCGTACCCCCTCCTCCCACTTCTACGGGTGATACTTCGGCTAAGGTGTCTGTTGATCCTGCTCATGTTGCTCCTCCACCATCTATTTCGGATGATTTTGACATTCGTCGTACATTGGAGACTGTCATGACCGTTCAGGCGACTCATGGTTAACTTTTGGTGGACTTGCTTAATGAGATCCGTGCTTTGCGAGTAGATCCGGAGCATTTTAGACGATCACCTCCGCCACCTCCTTTTGATGATGGATTCTGATTACCCTTTGGCATTCCGTCACAAAAAGGGGGAGTACATTTGGACATTTGTAGAGGGTTTTTTATAGTTAGGGGAAGATTTTGTATGTTGGAGCTTGTGGAGCTTATAGATTGTATCTAGGTGCTTCATTGTGTATTTACCTTTTTTGGCTCTTGATGTATTTTTGTTTGGGTTATTCATGATAGGGGGAGATACATTATTTTGTATATGTTTCTTGTTTCACATTGCTTATTGATTTATATTTCTAAGTTATTCATGATATACGTCTTTATTTTGTGTTATGTGAAATCAAGATTTTTTTTTTTTTTTTTTTTTTGTTTTCTTGTATTTTCCACACATGCGTTTATGCGTTTGTTGAGTGTTTTAGGAAATAAACAAGTTGATTCAGTCATGTTGCTATTTACACTTGCAAATGATGGATAGTAGTTAGGTTGGATTTTTTTGTAATGGGTTTTATTGTTTGTAAAGGGTTGTTTTCTTTGTAACTTTCAGCATTGTGTTTGTGTTTTGTCACGGATTGCTAAATGGGGAGTTTGTTAGGTTCTAAGTAATTAGGAACTAATGTATTAAAACTCTATTTTGTAATGTTGGCAAACCATGATCAAAACAGATGTTAGTCTTGTTTAGACTTGCTCAAAGTATAGGTCTTTTATGTAAAGTTGGAATCGAGTTAACTGCAGAATTGAGTTTGCAATTTTGACTGGCTCGATCGATCGAGAATTAGACTCAATTGATTGAAAGTCAGGCAGAATGTTTTTTCTACAGAATTTCCAACTCAACCCTAAACCCATATGACGTGTAGGGTTTTATGTTTTGCCCTAGGTATAAAAGGGAAACCCTAGTCACGTTTTTTAGGTTGCTTTGCTTGCTGTGTGTGTGGATCTTCTATAAGATCCGAGAGGCGATTGCCCTCACACATGCTGAGGATTATCAAGAAGGAGATTTCATTGAGAGCTTGATGATCATTTTAGTTGTTGCAATAAGAGCTTAAAGATACACAAGCGGGAGTGCTTGTACTTCTTGGGAATCCAAGAAAGAAGGAGTCCATGGTCTCGGAGCTTGCACGTGGTCATGTCGGTAAGTTTTCTACATGAGGTAGCAATAGGATGTTAGTGGTATAAGTCGCTATTGTATAAACTTCGATTCTTTCATAGTGGATTCTGTTTTACTTTGAGGATAGCTAGGTTAAATCCTCCCTAGGTTTTTACCGGTTTGATTTCCTAGGTCATCATATTTTTGTGTTCTTTATTTTTCGCACTTTACATTGATATGATTATATGATTGTGTTAACCTAGATCTGGAATTTGGACTAAGTAATAACTTGGCTAATTAATTAGGTTAATTTGGCTGTGTTTTTAAGGGGTCTAAAAACAAACACTCTTTATCTTAGGAATATATAATTCTCTTTCTTTCTCATGAAAATGCACAAATATAGAGACACAAATTCCCTTTTCCTCCAGACTAGAACATTTATCAAAGTACTATATAAAGAAGAAAAGATCAGCTACTACATGTGTTAATTGCCTTTTGTATATATTTTTCACAATTCATTGTCCTTTTCTTCCTAATGTTGCAGCGCCATTGGAGCAATGATATTTTCAATTTGATTTTAATCTGTCACATGGGCAAAAGCTAAAGAAGAATTGAGAGAAGCCTATTGCTATGGTAGCTTGGGATATTTGGGATCTTCATTTGATGATAAGACTCCTTTGTTGGAGAGCTATATATTCGAAGGTATGGGATCCAAACCATTCTCATGTGATTTAAACCAGGACAGTTTGAACTATGGGTCTATTTGGATTGAACTTATTGTTGCTGAAACTGAAAACTGAAAATTGAAAACCTAAAGTACTATAGCAAAATAATTTTTAAATGTGTGAATAGTATCATGGGACCTATTTTTAATATTTTTTAGTGCGTGAACAGTGATAAACAGTCTTTCTGATCTTTGCTCTGATCGCTACAAAGTGCTTATTGTCCCTGGAACACGTGAAGTGAGGAAAAAGAAAAAAAAAAAAAAAAAAAAAAAGGAAAAACGCAGCTTGGATTCAGCGAAAAACGCTGAATCCAAACGGCACCTATATATATATATATATATATATATCATCTCAACAAGGCAGCAGCTTTTGTACAAACTTATACATTATGCACGGGACATTTGGAAGAAACACAACAATACGACAAATAGTCTACAACTCAAACTGAAATTTTGGTGTCACCTATAGAATAAACACTATAGGACAACAACAATATTAAATAAAGGAATGTATATTACTAACAGAGGAGCCATGCTAGTACCAATAAATGGCCATTAGAATGACCAAGATTCAAACACCCATCAAATTTGAACTACTAATATTAGTTATTGGATGAAAGAATTTATCAAAACTATGCAAATTACCTCATTATGGTACAGTGAAAAGTCATCGTGGTCCGGATAGAATTGAAGGAAATAATGAAGAAGCAACAACAATATGCACTTCTTGGTTTTCAACTCCAACTCTCATGTTTGGCAAAGATGGATTGGAGAAGAAATAATCTAGGTCAGATTCAACATTCACAGCGCCCTCTAAGACCTTAACTACCACAGACATGGAAGGCCTCCTTGTGAAATCATTTTGCAAACACCATGCTGCAACTCTCATCGTATTCACAACTTCACCTCCATGTAATTGCATATCTTCACCGCACTTATCAACCAAATCCAGCAACCGATCCTCCACAATATTTTTCCCGAAAAGATCAAGTAGATGCACCGCTTCCTCTGGTTGAGAGCGATCTATATTTCTCCTTCCACACAAAATCTCCAAAAGCACTACTCCAAAACTATAGACATCTACCTTTTCTGTAATCACCGAACTCAACCATTCTGGAGCCATATAGCCAGGAGTCCCTCTCATGTTTGTCACAACTTGGCTTTGGTCATGGTCAACTAGTTTAGACAACCCAAAATCAGAAACTTTTGCATTAAAATTCTCATCTAAGAGGATGTTATGTGGTTTTATATCCAAGTGAACTATCTTTTGCCCGCACTCCTCGTGCAAATAAGATAGTCCCCTTGCAATTTCAATGATGATCTTCTTTCTAAGTTTCCAATCAAGCAACATCTCGGGATTTTTGTTAAATACCCATCTATCTAAAGACCCATTAGACATGTACTCGTAAACAAGAAGTCTATGATATTTCTCAGCACAAAATCCAATTAACCTTACCAAATTGATATGATGGATGCTGCCAATTGTTTCAACCTCTGCCAGAAATGATTTCTTGATTTGACTAAAACCATCAAGACGCTTCACTGCAACTTTTGTGCCATCAGGTAGAGTCCCTTCAAAAACTGTGCCAAATCCTCCCTCACCGAGCTCTTTATTGAAATTTTCTGTTATTGCTTGCAAATCATCATAAGAGTATCTTGTGGGCATCCCTGGAATATGATCCAAATAATACTCCTCAGCTTCATCTACATTTTCCTTTTTCCAAAACAGTAAAGTAAAGATTCCAATTAAAAGAAACATAATAAGCAAAGATCCGAGGCTAGATCCCACTATTATTTGTTTCTTCTTTTTATGGTTTGTTTGTTGTCGAGGAGGTTCTGAACTTGAGACATTTTGGACCTTAATGTAAACTTTAAGGTCGGTATTATCTTGATCAATGGCCATTAATGAAAAAATTTGGGGTAGTAAATAGCAATTCCCTCCATGTTTGCTCGAATTATAAAAAGCAGCTTTGCACGAACAATCTTTTAAGCAAGCCTGTTTACAGCTATCTAAACTTATATGTTGGTGATCTGGATCTATAGTTGGGGGGTCTTGAGTAAAGAGAAAGTATGTGATGTTATGGAGCTCTAAAAGAATGTGAGTTTTGGAAGCTGCACAAGACAAGGGAGTAATCAGGGAGCAGCCATGGTCAGGTTGCGTTTCTTCGATGGGCCGAAAATAGCTTGTTGCTTTTATAGGTCTAGGACAAATACACTGGCCGTTTGTACAAATACTATAATTTCCGCAAACTGTAGGGAAAGCACAGGAATCAGTAAATCTAGTGAAAAAATCTTGTACTTCTCGCCAAAACAAATTATACACTTTCAAGTGTCCATTGTCAGCCCCTAATCTCATATACCGATTTGGGAAGTATTCTGTTGAAGGTAAAGGCCAAAATAGCCAAGGAAATTTTCTACCATCGCGGAAGAGAGTTAAGTTGTCCTTCAAAAAAAGAATATTACTGATATTCTCTGAAGTAAAAGTTAAATAGCGTTGGGGAGGATTAGAATTGATATAAGCAAATAACCCTTGCCTGGTGACAGAGAACGAAAACAATCCTCCTCGACTAGTGAGTTGCTGCCCCGGCACCAATTTTTGCCCGACAACCAGTGTGTCGGTTGGGTGATCAAAAGACTGCCAAACTGTTGCAGTCTTGTCATCCAAGAGCATGAGGTTGCACATGTCGGTTAAGTTTAGGCCAGCCATAGATTTGCTGCTGATGTTTGTGGACCACACTCTAGTTCCATTAGCATCTTTTAACACCAAACCTTTTTCTGAAGTAAGCTGCAAAGTCGCATTAATGCTAACAGGATTCTCTGGGTTAGCAGACCATACTACATGTGGACCTTCAGATTTTGAAATATTGGCAAGGGTGTTGTCGTAAGAAAGAGAGAAAATGGCAAAGAGATGACTGTTGCAGGTTTGATTACAGAGGAAGCCACAACCACAAGCACCGTAATCATAATCGGAGAAATTACTTAAAAGTATGATTCTCGCAAATGATCCATCATCGAATTTCACCGAATCAGGAGCAGAAAGACTGTTGGTCCATGAAGTAGAAGCGTCTGCAGCAAGATAATTGCCAGGCAGTGCTGTGACTAGGAATAGGATTGGACAAGAAGGTGTTAGAAAAAGAACAAGGTAAAGAAGAACAGCACAGGAAGCCCAGCTGCTCATACCCATTGTCTGTAAAACACAATCTAGAATCAAGAAAGGCCCAGTGGACAACAGGACAAGGAAAGAGAGATTTATTATTCTTTAGTATGTCTAAAGAATTCCTTCAGTTCAGCTCCGCCTGAAACCTGTAACTGATAAACTTATGGATGACTGGTTGACTCCAACGACTTTAGCGAGTGGACGAGAATAGTTTATGTAATTTCATGGATCCTTCCCGGGTTGACCTACAAGTCCACAAGCAGCAGGTGCTTTACAGGAAGGATCCTAATTAACTTATAAAGCAGTACGCCTGAAAATTATTTTTATCAGGCGTACTGCTTTATTGCGCGCATTGATAATTATTTTTATGATGATTTTATTATTATTTTTTTTTTTTACAATTTAAATTAATCTAATAATGAGTAATACATTTCGTAATTATATTTTTATTTATTATAGGAACAATCATAAACGTAATATAGGAACAATCCAAAACACCAAAAAATGTAAACTAAAAAAAATTAATAAAACTTAACAATGATTAATTGAACCAATATTAGGATAAAATTTTGTTTTTGATAATCTATTAAGGTTATTTTCTTTGTAGAAATTATAATTTCAACCACACAAAACATATTATCAAATAAACAATTATTAGCAAAATCTAAGAATTAAATTTCTATACATGCATTGTTATAAAATAATAATAATTAAGATAAAATTGCAAAAGTTAAAATTTGTCACCTATCCGATTATTTTCATTTGGCTAACTTTTGCTTTTCTTTAAATAAACGGCATTATAGAGTACTTTTAATACAACTATTAAGAGTACTTTGTCCACCACAAAAGATTAGAAAATAAACAAAAATTAGTAAAGTCTCATAGTTTAACATCTAAATTGAGCAATATAAAAAATCATGCTATGTAACTGAATAAATACCAAATTATCCAAATCATGCTATATAATAGAATAATATTATATTTTTATATGTTATATTTAATTCTTTAGAACACAATAGGATAACATTTAATAATCAAAGAGAATAAAAAATAAAAAGAACAACAACAACAATTTTAAAAACAAAACTAAATCGCATTAACCCAAAATAGAGTTTTAAAGAATATAAAAAATTATCAACCTAAAGTAGAGATGTAAGAAAAAAAAATCCACCAAAAAATTTAGAGAGAGAGAGAGGGAACCATTTTTTTTTTTTTTTTTTTTGGTGAGGGAAAATTATGCATAGAATAGAAGAGATAGTAACAAATTTATAGAAAGAGGATGTGAATAAGAAGAGACAAAAATAAAGGAAGATGAAAGGAAAGAAGAAGAATGATATTAATGTAGAAGGTAGTGGAGAGATGAAAAGGTAAGGGAAGGAGAAAGATTGAAGAAGCGTTGGGGAGATGAAATGGTAAGGGAGAGAGAAAGGTTAGAGAAATGTAAATATTAAACAAATAAATGTTAAAAACAATTATAGGAAAATTGGAAAAAAAAATGTTGAAGGCTTCAACATTTTTTTTTCCTTTAAGCTGAAAAGGATCACACAAAACTCTAAAACTGAACTAAAAAGGGTTTGGGTTGGGCTTGATAGTGAAACTAAATAAATAAGAGGTGGGTTGGATTAATTATACTGATTTATTATAAGGTAATAGTGGAATAAAATAAATAAGTAGTGGGCTGCATTTATAGGGTTGAAAATTGTAAAAACCATTTTAAAATTATAGGAAAAATTATCTTAAAAAAAAAAAAAAAAAAAAAAAAAAATAATGACGTGGCGGTGATATGGCGCAACGTAAGAGTAAGCAGCATTAAACGCTATACTTCAGTTTTTAGTAATATATAGGTTTATAATGAATCATTATTTTCATTCTCTTACTTAGATAGTTTGCTTGAGTCCTCAAAAAGTAATATGCTGTAGAGGTCACAAGCTACAACCACACCACTGAGAGCATTCTTAAAGTTGTTTTATTTATTTATTTATTTATAGAAAATGAAAATAATACTATTAATCATCAGAGTTGACAACAGAAGCATCCAGGAGGTTTAGATACAAAACAATTTTAAATGGTGGAACAGAATATACTAGAAAATCAACAATCTAGTTGCATCCACATTTGACCAAGGCACTGGCACAACGATATGAGATTCAATCAATCTTTTTTTTTTTTTTTGAATCAGATTCAATCAATCTTGAAGTTGCTTTTGTTAATGTTGTATTGTCTATTGTGTCCCTTCAACTTTTTCTTTTTCCTTTTTTTTTTTTTTTTTTTTTTTTGCATTCTTTCTTTTTCCTTTTACTTTCCCCATTTATCTGCTTTTACTTTCAGCAAAGAGCCGCACATCTCATGGACGACTTGTAAGATAGGGGAGAAAATAAGACTCTTCAATGAAAAGGCCCTTACTCAGTGGCAGGGCCCGAATTTTGGTTAAGAAAAATAAGATTAAAAAACATGATTGAAAGCAAAATTGATCAGGAAAATATTAGTTGATATTAATTAAAATAAAGAAACAAAAATAATCAATTTATATCTAATAATAATCAATTAAAGATTTTAATCCAAGCAATTAAAGTTTAAACATATAGTTCATCAATTACTCAAAATAAATTGAGAAAATAAATGAATGCAAAAGTACTAAAAATATAACAATATACCAAGAAAGTTGTATACCGCCTCATTACCTTGATTAATTGTTAAAAAAAAAAAATATTTAGAATTCAAATTTATTTCTCATTTGTTGTAATTAATTAATTATAAAATTTGAGTTTGCAGTAAAAAGTAAAAACTCATATTTTGAAACTATAAAAGAATCAAGAGATTGAAGGAAAACAGATCTTTGGATGAATGGAAGAATTAGAGTTTTGGTGTTGCGTAAAAAATAAGTCATAATTAGTTTTTTTTAATAATATTTTTAAGTTTAAAATTTGGACCCATTGCTTTGTGCTAAAATGCTGTGAGAAATTTTAATCGGTTTGGTAGATGAATTTGATTTGAAGTTTGAACTTAAAAGGTGTGGTTATATGGGATAATTTTCAAATATTGTGAAAGAACAGGTGTCATGAGTTTATTTTCATATTATTATTAATGTAATGGTTGGAAATACAAATATGAGTAAAATTTCACATTGAATAAGAATAAAAACAGGTAATTGTAAATACTCCTAAACCTTATAGTTAATAACGAAAAAACTTGAGGACAACTTGGCAAATATATATCTCCAACTCCACTTAAAATGTCTACAAAATAGGACACTCTCTTACTAATCCATGTCTTCAAAACAAACTTATCCAAAACTAGCCTTTAAGCATGTACGTTGCGTGTGCTCAAAGGTTTTTCTATTTTATTGGTAAAAGTTAATAATTTGCATCTATTATAATTTGGAAATATATATTTTTATTTTTCAAACAAATGAAAATGATAAACTTTAGAGATAAGCGAAAACTGTAATTTATTTTTTGAACATGTGTTTGAAAGTGGTGTAGTGATATAGAGAAAAGTTTGGGTAAGAAAAATAAGATGAAAGTGAAGGGAAAGAAGGTTAAATTTTAGGAGTTTTCTTAGTTTTTTATTTTTAAAATTGGGAGTGTTTTACTTTAACTTTTACTTTTATTTGGATGAAAAAGGAATAAAAAAGACTAAATTTTAAGGAATAAAAAGATAAACATGAAGAAAAAATAAAAATTTTGAAGTTCTCTTTTTGAATTCAAAATAAAATTTCTTATTAGACATTTATAACCATATTTCTAAGAAAAGTAACCCTTCATTAATAAGAGTATTTTTGAAACACATAAAAGCTCAGTTCAAAGAAGAGAATCCTCTTATAGATAGTATAAATTTAGAAAAAAAAAAAAAATGGAAATGATGACACTAGACCAAAAAAAAAAAAAAAAAAACTCATCACATGTGCAAAGTGCATGTGATGAGGCTTGTATTTAGGGATGACAATTTTTCCCCGCCCGCTTTGACCCGTTCCGCCCCACCCCACCCCGCATGGGTTTTCCCACCCCGCAAGGTGGTGGGGCGGGGATGGATTTAGTATTTTTATCCCACCCCGCACTAATAAGAACTATAATTGTAAATTTAGTAAACCTTAAATCACTAATATTTAAGGTGAAACACAAGACATTAGATAAAATATTTTTTATTCTAAACCTACTGCTATTGCCACTGACCCTTCTCCCTTCTCTATAGCCTATACTCGTTTTTCAATTTTAAGCCAAACTCCACTCCAAGTCTCCAAGTTCAAGATGTTGCTTTTTACTTTTTAGGTTCATCTTGTTCCTTTTGTTTTAGTCTTTCTTAAATCTTTTTTTTTTTTTTTTTTTTCAGTTTGAATTTTGGTTCTTTTTTTCTATCTAAAATTAGTATTTTTGTTTGTAGCTATTAAAGGAGCACAGTTGAAAGGAAAAAAAAAGCAGGTCACTTAACCTTGATGATTTTGTTCATGCAAAGATAATGTTTATTTTGTTATAAGAAATTTTGAATTATGTTGTTACGTATTAGACTATTTAAGTACTTGGTGTATTTAAATGCTTGGATTTTAAAACATTTTGTTTTGTTGTGATTTATATTATTGTAGCAAAAAATTTATTTATATATATAAAATTGTATTAGAGGTGGGTGGGGCGGGGATGGGGTCCAGTCCCACCGCACCCGGGCCTTAAGGGGCGGGGATGGGGCAAGGTAGTATGCCCTGCACCATCCCTACTTGGCCGGGTGGGGATGGGGAAGGGCAACAACCATGTGGGGTGGGGAAGAAGATCCCATCCTCCGGCCCCGCCACGCCCCATTGCCACCCCTACTTGTATTATATTAACTACTAAGTTTGAGACTCCTTTTAATTTATTAGTATTACTAGTCTTTTCCTTTAATTTTTTTTTATTTTTTATATTATTAATTTTTTTTTAGAGATAGTTTCAATCTACTCTTTCATCTTTATTCATTTATTGTGTTTTGGAACTAGTGTATTTACATTAACTTGTGCAAAAAAATTTTGTCTATTTTAATATAAGAACATTATTTTTCTATTTTATATACTCATTTTATAAAACACCTCACATTAAATTATTTATTTTATACAAAAATTTGATTAACTTTTTTAAAAATTATTTTAATTGTTTCTCTTTCATTACATACAACAACCACAATCTACTCTCTTCTTTCATTCTCAAGATATGTAAATAAATAAATAAATAAACTAAATGCAAAATAAATAATGTTAGTGAAAATTTACATGATTACATAGAAATTTTACAAATTTATACATCTTTAATTGGACTGATGTGAGTGATTTTGAGACTTAGATGTATAAAAATGAGGAATTTTTTTATTTTGCGTTTACGATGCAAATGTTCTTAGTTATTTTGCATTAACTTTTGCACTCTTGTCATCCAAGAGCATTAGGTATTTAATCTAAAAAAAATTAAATAAATATAACATAATTAGTTTCTTCAAACAATTCATTTGTGTTGTAAACCTAAAAAAATTAAAGACCATTGCAAAATTTATACCTTGTCATGAGCCATGGTTCCACTTTCATTTTTTGCTTCAATTTTAGCTAAGCTACCAACAAATTTAACTGTTTCCCTATTAATTGTTCCCAATCGAGTTGTTAGGGATGCAACACTACGTGTAGAATCAGTCTTGTGGTCCATAAAGTATTTCGCAACTTTGTCATAAAATGTTGTTTTATGTTGCTCATTACCATACACAGGATCGACATTGGTATTGAGCCATGCTGCTACAAGCAAATGGTCTTCCTCAGCATTGAAGTTGACACCACGTGCTTGTTTTTTCTTAGAAGTGGCAACTTCATCATTCAGTGGAGAATCTTCGACTAACAGGGGACTACTTTCAGATACATCGAAAATTTCATCCTCAAGATTAATATTCTCCCGTACAAGATCAGTGAATGATGAATAATTCTTTGAGTCCATGCTCTAAATAGATATGGAGACTGCATGTTCTGGTTTGTTAATTACAACAAAATATATCATTACTAAACTTTGTCAATGTATCTCTCTAGCAAATTTGCATCACTCAAAATGTGAGCCATAACCAGAGAGTTTAAAAGCACAGCCACAACCACTATATGACTGCCTATGTGACTAAGTCACAGACAGAGAGTTTTACAAGCACAGCCACAACCACTATATCCACTGGTGCAACCAGCCCCGGTGCTCAACCTGAGCATGAGAAGAAAAGTCTGATAGAGAAAATCAAAGAAAAATTGCCAGGCCACCATAGCCATTAAAAAGCTGTGTGTAAATGTGCATGTGCATGTAATTTGCTGTCTATAAAGTTTGTTTCTTTTGCCGAGGTGTGCATGTAGGTCTAGATTTGTTATGCAGGTAATGTGAGCCTTTGGGTTGTATTAATAAATTTAGTAAGTTTTTACTTCCAGGTATTGACATGTAATAAATTTGTTGTAAGTTCACTTTAAATCTTTGATTTGCTGGTTTAAGCAGTTTTAATGCATAAAATGTTGTGTTCTTGTGATTTTGTAAAAATAACACACAAATTATAAACTATCTTAACGATTGAATAAATAAAAAGAACAAATAAAACTTAATACATACTAGAAGAAAAAAAATTGAAAGGATCGTCTCTTATCAAGGATAGTGTTTTATACTATCTAATTAATAGTGGTGTTTTGAATTTCTTGAACGTTTGTTTTCTAAGATATGATGATTTTGTGTGATTTATAACACAGAAAAAGCACATATTAAAATCACAGCAAACAGCACATATTAAAATCACATCAAACAGCACATTTTTTATAACATAGCATAAACATATTAAAATCACAAAAAACAGCACATATGAACAGAATATAGAGAGAATCAAAACTAGACATTGAAATACCGAGAGAATCACGAGAGAAGACGGAGAACTTACCCCAATACGGTGAATCGATGAAATAGTATTGCCCAAACAGAGTAAGACCAAAGAGCTATTCTGTCGTGATTCTCGTGCACCTGATTTCACCAGGGCCTCTTTCATGAAACCTGAAGTCCACTCACAAAGTTCTTGCGCCAAGAATTGATTCAAAGAGCCTACTCTCTGATGAAACGAAAGGGCTCGGTCAGTTCACCGGGGTATAGAACAGAGAGGAGAGACCCACAACCCAAAGGCTTATGCCCACGTCGATCACAATCGGAAAATAAAACCAGACCCACAATTGGAAATCACAACCACAACCCGGACCTACAACCAGATTGACATCGATAGAACAGAGCGAACAAAAGGGGAAAAAAAAACCGATGAAGGATATAGATCAATGATGGTAGAGACGAAATTGATGGTGGCTCATATTCATGAACGGGAAGACAATAGAGCAACGGGAAGACCCACAACCAGACCAACGCCGATAGAACAGAGAGGACAGAGCGAACAAAAGGGGAAAAAAAAAACCAATGAAGGATATAGATCAGTGATGGTAGAAACGAAATTGATGGTGGCTCATATTCATGAACGGGAAGACAATAGAGCAACGGGGAAGAAGGAAGAAGAAAGAGAATGGGAGAATGGAGATGGAGATGGAGGCGGTGAACTGAAGGAGAAATGAAAGAGATATGAAGGTTGAAAGAGAAATAAAAAATTAATAAATTAATATACCACAACTGACCGTACAGTTGTATATTTGTGATTTTACTGTAGCAAGTTGCAAAAAATTTAACATTTACAACATCTGATAAATGGGTTCAAACTAAGTTTGATGTGGAATATGTGCCAAATATTTAGCATTTGATACATATCCCACATCTATTGTGGGTGCTTTAAAAGCACCCTAGTTAGTAGAGGCAAATTTTTAACTTTTTTCACGTTACAAAAAATCACTTTATTTATTACAACTTATCTTTTCCACAACACACCCAACAGCCGACTGCCACCATGTACAACCCACTGCCAAAAACCACCGCACAATCCAATCAATGACACAAACCCACGGCCAAAATCCGATCAACCACCATATCCAAAATCCACAAAACCCACACCCAAAATCAATCACCCCACCAAACCCCCGGCCAAACTCACAAAAACCACAATCACAGAGAAGAAAGAACGGTGAAGAAGAAAAAAAGAAAGGGAGAAAGAGAGGTGAAGCAATAAAGAAGAAAGAAAAAAGAATAAAACAAAAGAGGTGAAGATAGGAGGAGACAGTCAGACAAACAGAACAGAGAAAAAAAAAAAATGAAAAAGTGGGAGAAGAAAGAGAGAGGGAAAAGTAAGAGAGAGAAATAATAAACTTTTTATTTTTATTTTTTATTTTTTTAATCTTTGAGCTACAGTATACAGTTAAAGATTCTTGTGCACTGAATGGTGAAGAAGGAATAAAGAAAGGGAGAGAGAGGTGAAGCAATAAAAAAGGAAAAAAAAAAATAAAAGAGGTGAAGAAAGCGCGAGGAAAAGGTAAGAGAGAGAAATAATAAACTTTTTATTTTTATTTTTTTAACCTTTGAGTTATGTGCAGTCAAAGACAGCTGTGTACAGTAGTTGAGAAGTTAATCAAGTTATAATTTTTGCTTTAATTCCACCCATGGAACCCCATCTTCAGCAAACCCTAACACCCCAAAAGACCCCACTCTTGCATAGAAGAAAGTGACATTATTTTCTTGAAGCTATAACTTTAAAAATGACATTTTCCAAATTTTGACATTTTCCAAACTTTTCCACCAATCCGTATAGGTAATGTTTAAACTTGTAGCAGTCCATGTACTGCAGTATCATGGTTTAAGAAATATGCATGATCATTCTCAAAAAAAAAAAAAAAAAAAAAAAAAAAAATATGCATGACCCATGATCAGAAATAATTACACCCGACTCGAATTGAAAGATTTATGTTAAATAAATAAAAAATTTATAATAAAAAAAACGTTATACACTGGAAAACCAAAGATGAATGTGGCTGGACCCTATCTCTTCCAAACAGTGCAAGTGTACAACCCAAAAAATTATATGAACTGGCTACTTGCTATATAAACTAGAAGTACAGACGGATCCAGGTTTGGGCTTGGTGCGCTAATGGTCCCCCCGGCCGACCCAATGGGGGAAAAAAAAAAAAAAGACTGTATATTATGCTTGAAATTTGAATTTGGACCAAACAAAAATTAAACTAGGCCCCCCACCACAAGATCTTGCCCCTTAAAACCAAAAAAAGCCCAAATGGGTTGGGTCCTGTGAAGAGTAAGTTTCATCTTTTTCTCCGTTGGGTTATTTTGGGGATTATGCTTTGGGGGTTTTGTTTAGATGGGTTGGTTTTATATATATCTCAAAGAGAGATAAAAGAGCATTGTTACGATGTTATACAAATAATAATTAATCTGAGCAAGAATGTTACTAATAAATTAGTATTTTAGTTTAGCATCTTTTTGTTTGTCTACTTGTGATTTGTTCTCACATGATTTTTTTATTATTTTAACTTTAGATGTTTTATTTTCGTGTTTTACTTAGCAATAATAATTAGTATTACTACAACATTTAGTAAAGTTCACAAGATAAATTTTGAGATTTAGAAGAATTTCAAGTTTCTTTTTTTTTTTTTTATATAAATAATTGCATTCCAATGTATTAAAAATTGTTATTTTGTCTCTTTTCATTTCTTGATAGTTTGTTAATAATAAATGGATTCTTTTTTTTTTTTTTTTCTACATCAGCCCTCCTCACTAGAATTTCTTGCTTCACCCTTAGCAAACCCCAAAATCCACAAAATTATCTCATTGCTTTTACAATTTCATCTTTAGATATGCATTTTCAATGGTGTGTAAGTTCCACGAGGAAAAAGTAATACTTCATAGAAAAAATCTAGTACCACAAAAATTTTCACAATTTCTTACCACAACTATAATGTAGTAAAGTAGATTTGATGAAGAAATAATGGTCGGTCCATTCGTAAGTGATAGTTAATCACCCATGGTCTATCAAATCAAAGTTGTGACAAAAAAATGTAGAATAATTTGTGATCCTAAAATTACTCTATTTTACAAAAACAGAAACCCTAAATTCTAAGTAAATTTTATTAATCAAACAAACCGACTCTAACCAACTAGTCAAAATGTGTCACATGTGACCTTTTACCACAAGCAAAAGCGATAAAGGAAATATACATATCAAGAAAAAAAAAAATAACACTCGGTAAAAATTGACTAATTTGTCAAGAATCTTAGTCCATCCCAACCAAATCTTAGGACTAACGTGTGGTTGTTGACTTATATTATATTTATTTATTCATAAAGAGATCCTTTTGCCTCCATAGACTATAAGCCAACTAGTGATCCTACATAGGCGTAAAGCAATCATTGAGAGAGAGAGAGAGAGAGAGAGAGAGAGAGAGAGAGAGAGAGAGATGGCAGAGAACTGTTGTTACAAGGGTGTTCTGCTATTTTCAGCTATGGTTGCAGTAGAGTGCACAAAGGGTAATCTATCTCTAATTGTCTGGGGGCTGGCATATTACCAAAGGGTAATCTATCTCTAACCACTTCTTGCCTTCATTTTACAACTTTGTTTCACATTCCAATTATAATAATGCATTCTTGTATTATAATTACATTTTGATCCAATTCTATTTGTAGAATACTATATAATAACTTAACTTTAGATTTTCATTGAAATGCACTCTCTCATTTTCACAGATACAAAAATAAAGAGCTTAACTCACAGAGATTATCAAAAGAAAAAGGAAGATCAAAGATGAGAGGCTTTGGATTTTATATCCGGATTTTTTTTTTTTTAACTTGGGTTAGTTGACTGTGGTTAACGAAGGGTTTGTTTTGAGATATGATTGGGTTGCTGACAGGCTGGCCTAAGGTCGAATTTTTATTTTTGATTTAGGGTGGAAAGAAGGTTTGGGATTTTGATTAAATTGCGAGGATGCCATTGGAAGGATGAGAGAGAGTGATAGTTTTTAAAGGAATGTATTTCTTTTTCTTTTTCTTTTTATATATAAAAAAAAAAAGAATATATTTCTTGTTCTTTTCCCTCTTATTTTAATATTATAAAAATAATGTTAGAAATAGAAACTATTTTACAAAAAAATTTACAATTTCATAATGTGTTGAGTGATTATTAGATAAAAAAACTTTTTTTAATAAGAAGCTCAAGTGATAAGTACTCAGGCTAAAATCATGGGCACTGTAGTATCAATATTGGTGCAATGGCAGTGGTTCTCTACGAAGGCCCTGCAATTATATATATAGACCACGTCTCAATCACCATCCCTTTCAGTTCATTTTTCTCTAAGCTCATCACTGTTGAATTGGGTCATAGGTGGCCTTCTACTTGCTGTTGAGTACCTTCTACTTGTTCATAGCAATTTACAGACTTAAGTTATAAGAATATAGCCATCACAGCTAATTGCGGTGTTCGTATGCAACTTGTGTGCTACAGTTGTATCTGAACCAGTATCTTTAATGCTAGACATGAACTTAAGTGGTTGGAGACTAAGGGCTGATATAGCATTAATGGCCATTGTATCCTTGGTATGAAACTAATGGACTACCATGACAAAGAAGGCTTTTGGTAATTTCTGATCAGGGATTTGCTTCAGCCTTCAGCAACATTTTCTACACTTGAAGGGACCTCGGCATATCAATCTTCAGGCCACTGTCAATTGCCACAACAGCTGCTATAGGTGTTATATTCCTTGGTGATGCTCTCTATATTGGGAAGTATAGTATTCTCTCCCTCGCACACGGACATTAATTTTCCCACCTTTGGGAGTTGAATATTAAAATACATTCAAAGAAGCAGATGCTATTTTCCATGACTGGATTTTATTTGGTTCTTAATAGTTCACTTTGTCTTTTTTTTCTTCCTAATGTTGCAGTGTTGTTGGAGCAATAATAATATCAATTGTGTTTTATACAGTTCTATGGGGAAAGGCAATAATAATTTGCACGTCATACACACATTTCAGTTCAAAAAATAAACTGGGTATAGTAAGTGCATTAACCATTACCCATTTGAGAGGAATATAGTTCTCTCTCAAGCCATTGTCAATAGCCACTGTAGCTGCTAAGGTTGACATATTCCTTGGTGATGCTCTTTATCTTGGAAGTATATAATTCTTTCTTTCTCACGAAAATGCACATATATAGAGACAACAACAATATTAAATAAAAAAATGTATATTACTAACAGAGGAGCCATGCTAGTACCAATAAATGGCCACAGGAATGACCAAGATTCAAACCCCCATCAAATTCGAACTACTAATATTAGTTATTGGATGATAGAATTTATTAAAACAATGAAAATTACCTCATTAATCAAGCAATAAAGATGGTACAATGAAAAGTCACCGTGGTCCTGATAGAACTGAAGGTAGTAATTGAGTAGCAGTAACAATATGTACTTCTTGGTTTTGAACTCCACCTCTCATGTTTGGTAAAGATGGATTTGAGAAGAAATAATCTAAGTCAGATACAATATTCACAGCACCCTCTAAGACCTTAACCACCATGGACATGGAAGGTCTCCTCGTGAAATCATTTTGCAAACACCATGTTGCAACCTTCATCATATTCACAACTTCAGCTCCATGTAATTGCATATCTTCACTGTACTTATCAACCAAATCTAGCAACCGATCCTCCTCAATATTTTTCCTGAAAAGATTAAGTAGATGCATTTCTTCCTCTGGGTGAGAGCGATCCAAATTTCTCCTTCCACACAAAATCTCCAAGAGCACTACTCCAAAGCTATATACATCTACTTTTTCTGTAATTACTCAACTCAACCATTCTCGAGCCATATAACCAGGAGTCCCTCTCATAGTTGTCACAACTTGGCTTTGGTCATAGTCAACTAGTTTAGACAACCCAAAATCGAGACTTTTGTATTAAAATTCTCGTCTAAGAGGATGTTATGTGGTTTTATATCCAAGTGAACTATCTTCTGCCTGCAATCCTCATGCAAATAAGTTAGTCCCCTTGCAATTTCAAGGACGATCTTCTTTCTATGCTGCCAATCAAGCAACATCTCAGGATTTTTGTGAAATACCCATCTATCTAGAGACCCATTAGACATGTACTCATAAACAAGAAGCCTATGATTTTTCTCAGCACAAAATCCAATTAATCTCACCAAATTGATATGATGGATGCTGCCAATTGTCTCAACCTCTGCCAAAAACGATTTCTTGATTTGTCTGAAACCATCAAGATGCTTCACCGCAACTTTTGTGCCGTCGGGTAGAGTTCCTTCGAAAACTGTACCAAATCCTCCCCCACCGAGCTCCTTATTGAAATTTTCTGTTATTGCTTGCAAATCATCATATGCATATCTTGTGGGCAACCCTGGTACATGATCCAAATAATACTCCTCGGTTTCATCTGCATTTTTCTTCTTCCAAAATAGTAAAGCAAAGATTCCAATTAAAAGAAACATAACAAGCAAAGATCCGAGGCTAGATCCCACTATTATTTGCTTATCCTTTTTATGGTTTTTTTGTTGCCTAGGAAGATCTGAACTTGAGACATTTTGAACATTTTGGACTTTAATGTATACTTTAAGGTGAGTATTATCTTGATCAATGGACATCAGTGAAAAATTTGAGAGACTAAATAGCAATTCCCTAAACTTTTGCTCGAATTATAAAAAGCAGCTTTGCATGAACAATTTTTTAAGCAAGCCTGTTTACAACTATCTAAATTTACATGTTGGAGGTCGGGATTTATACTTGGGGGGTCTTGAGTAAAGGGAAAGTACGTGATGTTGTGGAGCTCCAAAAGAATGTGATTTTTGGAAGCATCACAAGACAAGGGAGTAATCAGGGAGCAGCCACGGTCAGGTTGGCTTTCTTCCATGGGCTGAAAATATCTTGTTGCATTTATAGGTCTAGGACAAGTACACTGGCCGTCTGTACAAATACCATAATGGCCGCAAACTCTAGGGAAACCACAGGATGTAATATTAGTTTTGAAAACATCATATACCTCCCCCAATGTATATCAAACACTTTCAAGTGTCCATTGTCAGCCCCTAGTCTCATATACCGAGTTGAGAAGTTTGTTGATGGAATAACCAAACTTGTGATACACAGTTAAGAAAAATAGAAAGCAAAAGGGACGTGCCAACAGAGGACTCTGTTACAAAGAAAAAGCAAAAGGCAGAAAAAGACTTGTTGAATGATAAAAGCTGGATATATTATTGATAAACAAAAGAGCCTATAAATAGGCTTAACATCACAACACTTTATCTAGCATTAACCACAACTACTATAAAATAGGAAAGCACTATCCACAACTCCTACAAACTAGGATAGCAACGTGAGACACTTCACACCATGAAATCTGGCCGTGATCAAATAACCAAATATCCTAATGACTCGGTCAAACTACCAAATATCCAAAGATACTTCCAATTAAATATTATAAAATAAAACATTAAATCTTAACACCCTCCCTTAAACCGAAATCTGCAGAAATCAGTTTAAAAGGAAAAAATCAACCCTCTACAAAGTCTTCCTTTGTGGCGATGTGAACATACTCCAAGTAGACCACGTAGCTTCACAAATGTAGCCAACTTGAGAGGCTTGGTCTGAATATCCGCAACCTGGTCTTCACTTCTGCAGAAACTGATTAATAACTCCATCATTCGTGAGATCCCTCAAGAAATGATACTTCACATCTATATGCTTGCTTCGACCATGTAGAACAGGATTCTTTGAGAGCTTTATTCTTTGAAGTTTGTCACAAATAAATAAGAGTAGGTCCATCTTCTTTGAACTGCAATTCTTCAAGTATCTTCTTGACCAAATAGCTTGACAAGCACAAGTCGTTCTTTCAAACAAATTCAGCTTCAGTGGTTGACAATGTGACGATTGGTCGCTTCTTTGATGACCATGAAACAGCTCTGTTCCTAACATGAAAACATAGCCCGAAGTGCTCCTTCTATCATCTTGATCTCCCCGCATAATCACCACCGCAAGAAACCCAAACAAGTCGACTTTTCACCCTTCTTGTAGAAACAGCCCAAAATCTCTAGTTCCTTGCAAGTAACGAAGGATTCTCTTGGCAGCTAACAAGTGTATTTCTGTTGGATTCTCCATATATCTACTTATTAAACTCACGAATACATTATGTCTGGCCTTGTTGCGATTAAATACATCAAATTACCAACAATTTGCTTGTAAAGTGTCTTACTTCCCACCTTCTTCCCTTCATGATCTTTGTTTAGCTTCAAGCCAAACTCGGTTGGAGTGCTTACAGGATTGCAATCCTTCATCCGAAACCTATCCAAAACATCTTGCACATACTTCTTTTGAGAAATAAAGATCCCATTAGCTGATTGCACTACTTCTATGCCAAGGAAGTAATGCAACATACCAAGATCGACATTTCAAATTCAACCATCATAGATTTCTTAAAGCTTTCAAACATGGCTGTATTATTTCCGTATAGATTAGATCATCTACATATAAGCAAACAATGAGCATCTTTCCTCCATCCTCAACTTTTATGAAAAGTGTATGTTCATAAGGACATTTTTGAAATCCTTCTTTCAAAAAATAAGTTTCTATACGATTATACCAAGCCCGTGGAGCTTGTTTTAATCCATATAGAGCTTTCTTTAACTTATACACTTTATGCTCATTGCCAAGTTTTATATAACCAGGAGGTTGATCGATAAATACCTCTTCTTTCAAATCTCCTTGGAGGAATGCTGATTTCACGTCCATTTGGAAGATAGGCCATGAGTTTTGAGCTGCCATAGCAATCACCAATCTGATTGTATCATGCCTTGCAACCGGAGCAAAAACTTCTTTATAATCAACACCAAACTCTTGCTTGTAGCCCTTAGCAACCAAGCGTGCCTTGTGCTTGTCAACCTCACCATTCTCCTTGAGCTTTGTCTTGTAAACCCACTTTACACCAATTGTTTTCTGCCCTTTTGGAAGGTCAGTCGACTCCCAAGTATCATTTCTTTCAATGGCTGTAATTTCAAGATCCATAGCCTTTCTCCATTTTGGTTCTGTGACAGCCACTTCAAAATTGGTAGGATCATAATCTGAAAATAGAGCAAAGTGAGTGAGTGGGTCTTCAGATTGATCAATTCCAGCTACATTATAATCATGCATCCATGCTGGTCTTTTTCGAACACGTTGAGGCCTTTGTGATTCAGCTACAAGTGGGCTTTGATCAGCCATTGGAACATTTTGAGTGACTTCCTCTTCTTGCTCATTCTCCATAGGCTGCTGCCCTTTCTCCTCATCATCAAAATCTGCTGGAATACTTTCTTTAACACCATTTTGATTCCATGACCAGGTGCTTTCTTCATCAAACACCACATCACGGCTGATGACAATTTTCATGGTGCTAGGATTGTATAGTTTATAAGCTTTTGACTTATCACTAACACCAAGAAAAATGCATTTTTCTCCCTTGTTATCTAGCTTTTTCCTCTTCTCATCCGGAATATGGGCATAAGCAATACACCCAAAAATCCGGAAATGATCTACAAAGAGGTTTCCTTCCGCTCCATGCTTCCTCTGGTGTCATATTTTGAACAAACAAATGTAGGACTTCTTTCAAGATGTGAATACTCCAATTTATCGCTTCAGGCCAAAAAGATTTTGGAATTCTCCCTTTTGTCAACAAGCTTCTCACCATATTGAGGATGGTTCTGTTTTTCCTCTCGATACACCATTTTGTTGAGGTGTATAAGCAAACATCGACTCTCTCTTCGAATGCCATGATCATCACAAAAACTTCAAATTCGGTTGAGCAATATTCTCCGCCACGATCTGTTCGGAGGGTCTTTATGGTGTTTCCTGTTTCATTTTCCACACAAGCCTTGAAGCTTTTAAATGCACAAAAAGCTTCTGATTTTGCCTGTAAAAAATAAACCCAAGTTTTTCGAGTATAATCATCAATGAAGGTAATTAAGTATCTTTTACCTCCATTAGAACATGGTGTAATCGGGCCACATATATCAGAATGAATTAGCTCTAAAGCTACTTTTGCTCGCCATGACTTCCCTTGGGAGAATTGAGAACGATGTTGTTTGCCAACAACACATTCCTCACAAACTTGAGAAGGAATACTAATCTGAGGAAGACCTGCCACCATATTTTTCTGTTGGAGGGTCTTCAATCCACCAAAACTCAAGTGGCCATAACGAAAATGCCACAACCAAGAAGAATCTTTTACTTCAGCTACCAAACAAGATTGCACACTTGTAATCTTCAATGGAAACAACCTATTTGAACTCATTTGCACAACAGCAATGGCTCCTCTAGTAGGATCATAAATCTCACAAACACCCTTTTGAATAGTGATTATATAACCCTTTTCTTGCAATTGACCAAAGACTTAACAAATTGCTTTTCAAGTCGGGAACATAAAAGACATTAGAAATTGTTTCTACAAAACCATTCTTGGTTCTTATCTCTATATCACCCTTTCCCATCACCTTCACAAAGGAAACAATCACCAAAACGTCTTCAAGAAAGAAAGCATTCATTTAAGTAAGAAAAAGAAGACTTACTTCCACACATGTGGTTACTGCAGCCCGTATCCACATACCAAACATCAGATTCAAGTTCCTGATTAGCTTGAACAGCCATTAACAAAGTTTCCACTTCCTTCTTTTCAGCAAAATTTGATTGCGGTTCCTTTTCTTTGTCTTTAGGCAGCCCTAGTGTAACATTCGAACGATAATGACCAAATTTATGACATCTAAAGCACTCTACCTTGGATTTGTCAAAATGTTGATCTCGTCCTCTGCCTTTGCTCTGAAATTGTCCATCATCGCCTTTGAAATGCCTGCTGCCATCTCTATTGCCTCGTTCTCCCCTTCCTCTACCTCTACCCCTTCCTCTAGAGTTTGAGAAATGAGTAGAGATAGAAGCCTTTAAAGCTTGCTCCTCCGAAGTTGAACTTCGGTTCATCTTCTGTTCATGGACCAGCAAGAAGCTCTGCAGCAGTTCATCAAGGGAAAATGCATCTATGTCTTTCGATTCTTCAATGGAACACACGACATAATCAAACTTTGGTGTCGAGAACGCAATATCTTTTCAACAATGGTGACATCTTCCATCTTCTCACCATGAAAACGCATTTTGTTGCTAATCTCCATAGTCCTGGCACATGAGCGGTGACAGATTCTCCATCCTTCATTTGTAGAGTCTCAAAATCTCTTCTCAAGGCTTGAAGTCGTGCACGCTTCACTCTAGCAGAGCCTTCATATTTTTCTTCATGGAATCCCAAATATCTTTGGAAGTTTCTTTGCTAAGAATTGTTTCCAAGATGGGACGATCAATTGCCTGGAAAAGGTAATTTTTGCCTTTAAATCTTTGAGCTTTCTCCTTCCAACTCTGTTTTTCGAGCATCCGACAAGGTTGTATTTGGTGCTTTGTGCTTGAATTCCAGATTCAACAATCGGCCAATACTCTTTGGACCGAAGAAAATTCTCCATTAGCATACTCAATGGTCATAGTGACCATCAAAACGTGGGATTGCCGCCGCACAAAGTTTGAATCAGTAGCCATCAATACTATTTGAGGACTCTTTCTCTCGTGCTTTTCTCACTGGCTCGATACCACCGATACGATTAAGAAAAATAGAAAGCAAAAGGGACGTGCCAACAGAGGACTCATTACAAAGAAAAAGCAAAAGGCAGAAAAAGACTTGTTGAATGATAAAAGCTGGATATATTATTGATAAACAAAAGAGCCTATAAATAGGCTTAACATCACAACACTTTATCTAGCATTAACCACAACTACTATAAAATAGGAAAGCACTATCCACAACTCCTACAAACTAGGATAGCAACGTGAGACACTTCACAGCCATGAAATCTGGCTGTGATCAAATAACCAAATATCCTAATGACTCGGTCAAACTACCAAATATCCAAAGATACTTCCAATTAAATATTATAAAATAAAACATTAAATCTTAACAACTTGAACTTACATCACTGAATATATATAATCTATCCTTCAGGAATTGAACATAACGGATATTATTTACTGCTAAAGTATAATAGCGTTGGGGGGGAATAGAATTGATATAAGCAAAAAACCCTTGCCTGGTGACATGGAGCGAAAACAATCCTCCTAGACTAGTGAGTTGCTGCCCTGCCACCAATTTTTGCCCAACAAACAGCGTGTTAACTGGGTGATCATAAGACTGCCAAATTGTTGCACTCTTGTCATCCAAGAGCTGGAGGTTGCACATGTCGGTTAAGTTTAGGCCAGTCACAGATTTTCTGCCAATGTTTGTTGACCACACTGTAATTCCATTAGCATCTTTTAACACCAAACCGTTTTTTGAAGTAAGCTGCAAAGTCGTTGCATTAATGCTTGGGTTAGCAGACCACAATACTTTTGGACTATCAGATTTCGAAATTTGGTCAGATTGGTAAGAAAGAGAGAAAATGGCAAAGAGATGAGTGTTGCACGATGTTTGTTCACAGTAGAAGCCACAACCACAAGCACCGTAAACTTCATCGGAGGATCCACTTACAAGTATGATTCTCGCAAATGATCCATCGTCGAATTTCACAGAATCAGGGGCGGAAAGACTGTTAGTCCATGAAGTAGAAGCGTTTGGAGTCAGATAACTGGGAGCTGGCAAGGCTGTGACTAGGGCTGGACAAGAAGGTGTTAGAAAAAGAACAAGGTAAAGAAGAACAACCCAGCTTATACACATTGTCTGTAAAGTAAAACAGAGTCTTAGAATCAAGAAAGGTCCAGTGGAAAGAGAGATTTTATTATTCTTTAGTATAACTATAGAATTCCTTCAGTTCCGCTTAAAACCTGTATTTGAAGGACTGAATTGTACGTCGAGAATAGTTTATGTAATTTCATGGACCCTTCCCTGGTTGCCTCGCTCTAACGACTTGACGAGAAAAAGCTGTTTGGTTGACCTACATGTCGACAAGAAGCAGAAGCAGGATTTTAATTTAGAGCACACGTACGGCTTCGTTCAACTTAAGCAGTACGCCTGTTATCAAAAAAGTACGCCTGTTATGTTGATATTAATATAGAATGCCACCGTTTTATAAAAATAATTTATAATGAATCATTATTTTTTACATGCTTATTATAACAATTTTGCAAATTTGCCTACCTTTAGCTCAACTATGTGAGTGATTTTGAGTCTTGGTTGTGTAAAATTGAGGATTTTATTTTTATTTTGCATTTTTAATGCAAAGGCTCTTAGTGACAAGATTTCATCTTCTTAACCCCAAACATTCCTCATAGATTGATGCTTACATCACAACTGTGTTATAAAAAGATGTGATAACATGCCCGATTGATGTTACTTAAACAACAAACTACTTTCATCACATTAGAATACATTATTTACACTGTTACACACCTTTAACATGATTTCTATCATTAGATAATTGATAGAAAATGTTGATGTGATTAACAGTTAAAATAAAATATTATTTTCTTGTCACATAAATTGACCCCTAGATTGCCACATTAGCATAACTAAAAATAAAAATAAAAAATAAAAACTTATAAGTGAACCTCAGGCAAGCATGTGAGGCTCAATTTGGGATCAAAATCCCTATCAGTAGCACAATTTCATCCTCAGCCTATAGGTAAAAATCTCTCTCTCTCTCTCTCTCTCTCTCTCTCCCTCTCTCTCTCTGGAAAATAAGTTTCTTCTTTTGCCTTCAAATTGTGGCAAGACCGACCTGAATGTTCTATAAGCATTTTCCCCTAGGAAATTAAAGCAAACCTGGGAGCAAGGTTGAACTACTTTAGGTTGAAAAATCAAAGGAAGACTTTTACTTAGACTTTGAAAAGTATAGTTTCTCATGTTATAGTTAGACTATTAAACTTAGTCTATTCCATTTATTGGTTGCATGAATCCAATAAGATATATTGACATTAGTCTTTTTCTTTATAATGAATCATTATTTTCATTCTCTTACTTGGAGTTGGTGATATTACTAGACTTTTTTTTTCCTTCTTTTTTAAAGATAGTTTCAACCTAGTCTTTATTCTTTATTCATTTATTGTGTTTTGGACCTCGGAGCATTTACATTAGCTTATGCAAACTTCTATATTAATATAATAACATACTTTTTCTATTTTATATATTCACTTTTCAAAACAGCTCACATCAGATTATCTATTTTATACTACAATTTTATTAAAATATTAATTTTTCTTGATTTTTTAATTGTTTCTCTTTCATTGCATATAACAACCATCATCTATTTTCTTCTTTCATCATCGGGATATGTAAAAAAAAAAAAATAATAATAAAAAGAAGATGAAAAATGAATAGTGTTAGTGTAAATTAATATGGTTGTTATAGCAATTTTTCAAATTTACACATTTTTAGCTTGATTGATGTGGGTGATTTTGAGTCTTAGATGTGAAAAATTGAAAAAAATTTCTTGCATTTTAATGCAAATGCTCTTAGTGACAACATTTAATCATCTTAACCCCAACCATTCCTCATAGATTGATGCTTACATCAAAACTATGTTACAAAAAAACGTGATAACAAATCTGATTGATGTTACTTAAACAAAAAACTACTCTCATCATATTGGAATACATTACTTATATCACTGTGTACCTTTGGCATGATGATCTTTCCACAAGTATAAGTTATAGTAAAGTGAAGGAGTAAAAGTCGGAGTTCAAATCTCTAAAATGGAACTTTACGCACACATATTAGACTAGATGAGGATTTCTATTTCAAATAAAGAAAAAAATGCATTACTTATAACAAATTATGGTTTTACATCTATTTATTACTATAATTGTTATTAATTTTTGAGTTATGTTTACTAATTACGATTCGGGGTAAATTACTTATTTGGTCCTCAACTTTTATGCTATGTGTCAATTTAGTCCTTAAACTCTTAAATATGTCAATTTTTTTGAGAAATAAATATGTCAATTTGGTTCTTAACCTTTTGATATTATGTCAAAATGATTTCTACCATTAGGTGATTGATGGAAAATGCTGATATAACTAGCAGCCAAAATAAAATATAATTCTCTTGTCACATAAATTCATATCTTGATGAGTTTTGCATTGGCTTTTAGCTTTTATATATAGCTTTTTAAAACCTTACTTTTTTTCTGCTTTTTCTCACTTTTAAAAAAAAAAAAAAAAAAATTAAGATATCGGTATACTTTAACACACTTTCAACAAAAATTTTTTAGTAAAAAGATAAATAAATGGTTGTCAAATGAACAGTTAGATTGCCACATCAGCATAACGTAAAAATACTAGAGGCTCAATTTGGGATCAAAATCCCTAAGAGTAGCACAATTTCATCTTCAGCCTATGGGCAAAATCTCTCTCTCTAAAATAGGTTTCATTTTCAGCCTTTAAATTGTGGGAAGACCGACCTGAATGTTCTATAAGCATTTTCCCCTAGGAAATTAAAGCAAACTTGGGAGCACAGTTGAACTACTTTCGGTAGAAAAATCAAAGGAAGACTTGTACTTAGACTTTGAAAGTAGTTTCTCGTGCAATAGCTAGGCTTCATCCTCTTCAATAAAGGGCCACTAGTTTTTAAGGCTTCATGCACTTTTAAGTCCTCTCTTCAGCAACCTCTAGCAATAATAATGTGCAACTCTGTCCTATTGGAAGTTTGATTGGATCTATTTTAATTGATTTTGGATTTTGGACTGTGATCACCCAAAAGACCCCACTCTTGCAAAACACATAATGCAAAGATACAAGAAAGTTTTATAAGAATATCCATACACATTCACTTAAGCAAGTACAAATGTTAAATATCCAAGCTCAAATTGAAATTTTATTGTCACCTACAGCCTACAAGACAACAACAACAATATTAGATAAAGAAACACATATTAGTATCAGCGGAACCACACACTAATACCAATAAATGGCCACAGAAATGACCAAGATTCAATCCCCCATAAAAATCAAACTACTAATATTAGTTATTGGGTGATAAAATTTATTAAAACAATGCAAATTACCTCATTAGTCAAGCAATAAAGATGGTATAGTGAAAAGTCACCATGGTCCTGATAGAACTGAAGGCAATGATAGAGTAACAGCAAGAATATACTCATCCTGGTTTTCAACACCAGCCCTCATGTTTGGTGAATATGGATTTGAGAAGAAATAATTAATCTAGGCTAGATTCAACATTCACAACACCTTCTCGGACCTTCACAACCATGGACATGGAAGACCTCCTTGTGAAATCATTTTGCAAACACCATGCTGCAATCCTCATCATATTCACAACTTTAGCTCCATGTAATTGCATATCTTCACTGTACTTATCAACCAAATCCAACAATCAATCTTCCTCAATATTTTTCCTGAAAAGATCAAGTAGATGCATTTTTTCCTCTGGCCGAGAGCAATCCAAATTTCTCCTTCCACACAAAATCTCCAAGAGCACTACTCCAAAACTATATATATCTACTTTTTCTGTAATCACTAAACTCAATCATTTTGGAGCCATATAGTCAGGAGTTCCTCTCATGGTTGTCACAACTTGGCTTTGGTCATGGTCAACTAATTTAGACAACCCAAAATCAGAGACTTTTGCATTAAAATTCTCATCTAAGAGATTTTATGTGGTTTTATATCTAAGTGAACTATCTTCTGCCGCAATCCTCATGCAAATAAGTTAGCCCCCTTGCAATTTCAAGGACAATCTTCTTTCTATGTTGCCAATCAAGCAACATATTATACACCAACCACAACTTAACTATTAATCTATATATACTAACATATTATACACCAATCACAATAACTTAACGTAATAGTTGAATGTGAAATTCAATATGTCAAAAAAAAGAAAAGAAAGTGAAATTGGGAGTATTCGTAGACTAAAAATTTCATTATTCAAACAAAACAAAATCTGCAATCCTATTTTCTCATTTGATCATCTCCCCCACTCCGACCCGAGTCCCTCACTCCCTCTGCTTGCTGTGTGGCTGACAACTCTCACCATTGCAGTTTATTGAGTGGTTGTATAGATTGTATATATCAGTGTAGATTGTATAGTGTTTGTATCTGTTACTTGTAGTTTTGTATATATAGAAGTAAACTATAATAGCATAGCATAATTAGTCATGAAACGATTGTCGTTTATAGTGTATAGGTTAATGAGTTAGTTACAGGTTCATTACGCGTGTACATTTAGTATTGGATAGTTAGTTGGATACTCTGTTCTCACTATATAAAGAACAGAGTATGATAAGCTTATTAAAATGAATTCATTTTTTCACAAGTTTCGTATTGCTCTATCTCTCTCTCAATGTGTTTACAAATACCATAATTACCGCAAACTCTAGGTAAACCACAGGATGTAATATAAGTTTTGAAAACATCATAGACCTCCCCCCAATATATCAAACACTTTCAAGTGTCCTTTGTCAGCCCCTAGTCTCATATACCGATTTGAGAAGTTTGTTGATGGAATAACCAAACTTGAATTTACATCGCTGAACATATATAATCTATCCTTTAGGAATTGAACATAACGGATATTATTTACTGTTAAAGTAAAATAGAGTTGGGGGGAATAGAATTGATATAAAGCAAAAAACCCTTGCCTGGTGACATGGAGCGAAAACAATCACCCTAGACTAGTGAGTTGCTGCCCTGCCACCAATTTTTGCCCAACAAACAGCGTGTTAACTGGGTGAGCATAAGACTGCAAAATTGTTGCACTCTTGTCATCCAAGAGCCGGTTGCACATTTCGGTTAAGTTTAGGCCTGTCACAGATTTGGTTGATTCTTTAGTACTATAACTTAAGAATTGCATGCCGTTTGAAAATTGTAAATGATAAACTTCTGGTTGAATTTAATAACTTGACGAGAAAAGTTAATGTAATTTCATGGATCCTAATTTAGAGCAGAGCAGAGGCCTTCGTTCAACTTAAGCTGCACGCCTGACATTAATAGAACGTCACCGTTTCAGTTAAGCAAAGCACTCGGATTGGAGTGCAATTCAATTCCAGTGGATTTTAGATGTTTTTTTTTTTTTTTTTTTTTTTTTTTTCCTTTTTTTTTTTTAATAATTTTTTAGGAATTTTTTTATAAGAATTTTTTAGGAAGGTTTAGATGTTATCTTGGAACAAGTTTGGTCAATATTTTATTAAAAGGAACTTTCTTTTCATAAACCCAAAAATATATATAAAAAACCTAAAAGAAGAAGGAGAAATAGAAATGAGAGGATGATTAAAAAAAATCAGTGATACAAACACACCCAATTTTGCACCATACTAAGTAATTAACTTATTATATAAGCGACATTATTTTCATATGAGACAATCATAGCCAATATTTTTATTACGTGTGCGTTTGGTTTGTGCGTCCACGTCCAACGTTTGTGTTTTTAGTTTTTTTTTTTTAGCCCCATTATTTGACTTTTTAACCAATTTTCAGCCACATTAGTAGGTCTTGTGCACTGTTCATGGATCCACAAATCTCACTTTTCAAAGAACTTTTTCATTAAAAATGAGTCCCACGGCACTATTTACACATTTAAAAATTATTTTGCTACAATGTTCTCGGTTTTTTAGTATCCAAACGGATCCTACATTAGAAATACAAAATAATTGTATTGCATTTCTTGAGAATAAGACATGAGATGCCTTTTTTTTGTTTTTTTTTTTTTTTTCATTAAAAATGAGTCCCACGACACTATTTACACATTTAAAAATTATTTTGTTACAATGTTTTCAGCAACCGTATCCAAATGGACCCTATATTAGAAATACAAAATAATTGTATTGCATTTCTTGAGAATAAGACATGAGATGCCTTTTTTTATGTTTTGTTGATAATCTGCAATAATATTAAGAAAAGGATTTTGTTAATGTGCGTCCTAAGGACACACAATAATTTTCATTTTTGGAAATTTTTTTCTTGGAAATTGAAAAAGTATTGATAACTTTTCCAATTCCCGAAAAATGATTATAAAATGGGATTGCTTAATATGTGCCCTAAGGGCACACATTAATTGGAGTCGGAAAAAAAAAAAAAAAAAAAAAAAAAAACACAAAGGGAATACAAGGAGGGCAATCTTCCTTGCAGACTGACTCGATGACATGTGGAAAATATTATTGGAAAAGAAAGACAGCCTAGATTGAACAATGTATCCAGCAGCTCATGAGCTACTAAATTGCAGCATCTGCGAACCCAACAGAAAAGAACAAAAGGAAAAGACGTAGACAAAAGACAAATGTTATTTTATTTATTTATTTATTTATTTATAGATGAAGACAAATGTTATTAATATAAGAGGCATGTGATATGAATAAAGTACAAGTAGTGTGATTTGTACAAATATGTGTGCAGTATAAAAACCAAAAATGGGCTTCAAGCCAATGAATTTATATATATTATTTTAGGGATAATTACAATAAATCCACTTGAGGTTTGACCCGTTTACACGTTACCTACCCGTGGTTCAAAACTTATCATTTTGCCCACTTGAAGTTAGTTCTGTTAGCCTTCCGTAACCCACCTCTCCATTTGCCGTTAGAAAAACACCCTTTTATTAAAAATAGAACATAACACGGATCAAACACGAACCCTCAAATCTTTTCCTCACAAACACAAGAACACAACATTTGTAAATATAGTTCAAAATTTTCAGTTACACACATCCAAAACCAATTAAATCCTCTAAATCCATACCAAAATCCCTCACATTTTCAAACCCAAACTGGAAAAAAGTTTTAGAACCCAATCATAGATTAAACAGAAAATAGAAACTAACCAAAGAGAGAAAAACAAAGACCATTGTTCATCTCTCCTCTAAAAACAAAAAATAACAGAGAAAACTCAAACAAACAAGATCAAAGAGGGGGTTTTGTAGCTTGGGTTCAAGAACACACTTGCTCTTGGTATGAACAGTCTTGAGCCACAAAAAAAATTCCAGATCGCGATTAACGTCGCGATCTCGCCTTCACGAGATCGCGCCGACGACGTTGATTGCGATCTCTCGCCAAGCGTCGCGAGATCGTGATTGACATGTCGCGATCTCTGACAGCCGCGCTCGCGTTCGCGATCGCGCGATCGATCGCGAGATCGCGAAAAACGAGAAAGCTAGCGCCCGTCGCGAGATCGCGACGTCGATCGCGATCTCGCCTTCATGAGATCGCGCCGGGCGAGATCGTGTGCGCTCTCTCGCGTTCGCGAGATCGCGATCTCGCGACACGCGATCTCGCGAACGCGAGAGCGCGCCGTCGCCGATCTCGCCGGGATCTGGAATTTTTTGGGTTTGGAATTTTTTTGTGGCTTGTGTTTTCTGGGATTTGGATTTTTTTTTTTTTTTTTTTTTTGGGTTTGCGCGTCGTCGCGATCCGGAATTTTTTTGGGTTTGGAATTTTTTTGTTTTTTTTTTTTTTTTTTGGGTTTGGTTTGGTTTGAATAAAAGTTGGAGAGATCTATAAAAATCAAATGCTCAATGATATCATTTTTAATCGGGAATAGCATTTGATCCGTTATTCTATGTGTTTTGTTCTCAAACAAGTTCTTAAGTAATAAAAAGTCCTAACTTTTTGATCTTTGTTATGTTTGTTTTTCATTAAAAATGTGTTTTTCTAACGGCAAATAGAGGTGGGTAAGATCCCTAAAAAGGCACCTCGGTGGGCAAAGTGATAAGTTTTGAACCACGGGTGAATTTATATATATTATTTTATTATACACCAATCACAACTTAACTACTAATTTATATATATTAACATATTATACACCAATCACAACTTAACGTAATAGTTGAATGTGAAATTGGGTGTGTTCATAGACTAAAAATTTTGCTTCCCAAACAAAACAAAATTTGCAATCCTATTTTCTCATTTGATCATCTCCCCACTCCAGCCGAGTCCCCTCACTCTCTGTTTTTGTTTGTGGTGGTGACTCTCTCACCGTTGCAGTTGTCATGGCAATCATATTCCTTGGTAAAATATCTCATCTTGGCAAGTAGATTTTAAGAGAAATACTAGGTCCAAAGATTTTCACAACAAATTATAAGTAGTAAGTTGTTCAAATTAGAACTAATAACAACTTATCACCTATGTTTTGTTATGAAAGTATTGTGAAAATGTTGTGAATGTAAAACTTTTCAAATTTTAATATAGTTCATTCGTCTTCAAATATAAAGATATTAAAACCTTAGGCACTATCATTGTAGTTGTCATGCCAATAATGTTCATGTTTAAAATATGTTAATTGAACAATAAGCATGTGTACTTTTTCCTCTATGCAGTTTTACTGGAGCTATTGTAATTGCTTTTGGATTTTATACACTAACATGGGGGCAAGCCAAGGACAAAGTCATGGCTACTGACAACATTCATAGCTTGGAATCATCCACCCAAAAAACCCCACTCTTGCAAAACACATGGTGCAAAAGATACATGAAAGTTTTATAATAATATCCATACACTTTTTTTTTTTTAGATAATAATATCCATACACATACACTTAATCAGAGAACTACTAAAATATTAAAAGCCCACTACTAAGGTTCCATCAACAATGTGGGTTTCAGTTAACTCAATTGGTAAAATCTTTGATGGTTGTATAAGAGATCTGTGGTTCAATCCCCACCTACACCAAAAACTGATTGAATGTCTTGGTTTGATGATAAAGAGCTATCATTAAGAGCGAACGCCATAGGTTGAAACCCTCTCAAAAAAAAAAAAAAAAAAAAAAAAAAATACCATCAACAATGAGTAATTTTTACTTTTGGCACATGGCGTCACACTACTCCCACCATCTTTGGAAAGGTAAGATTAAAATGGCTAATGATGCATACCTAAAACAAAAAATTGTAGGACTACATAAAAAATAAATAAATAAATAAAAATTGCCACAATTGTCTGTGTAATAGGCTCTGAATGGTGGAGAAAAAAAGATGGGTTCATATGAAAGTGACAGATAGTCAATCACAATCAATGCCACATAGAATAATTATGGCAAAAGTCGTGACTTTTTATGTGGTAAAATAAAATTACCCTACCTAAAATATTGTACAATTTAGGCATGGTACATGAGAGAAAGCACATGATCATAGGATTAGGCTTAAATATCTATTATATGTTATAGTATTGAATAAATATATATATATATATATATATATATATTGCATGATGTGATAGAATTTTAATCTATGGCATCTACTCTCTCATAATTGCTCTATATCATCGAGCTAAGACACCAATCAATTTTTTGTATAGGTGGGGTTTGAACCCCAAATATTTAATTTAAAATAAAAACTTTATTAGTTGAGCTAATTGAAACTTACCTTTTTTATTTTTTTTTTTCATACAAGATAAAAATTTTACTCTAGCCTAATCTAAGTGTATATGTGTGTAAAACTCTCTCTTGGAGACTTGAATCTCGACCCTTGCACCCCATACCCTACATCCCACAAACACTTATACTTGTGGAGTGACCATCGCACCAAAGTGTGCGATGGTACTTAGAACCTACTTCTAATATTGAAGGTTAATAAACCGAAATAATTACAAATTTCAAGATTATAGTTTATCCTTTGGCGTTTTGCCTAGTAATCAAATTCCTTCCCTTGAGTTGTGATTCATCTCTTTTCTTTTTTTTTTTTTCTTTGTCCATATTGGTCAAATTTCATAAACTAGGGCATATTGCGCCAGTTTGAAGCTATAACAAAAATGACATTTTCCTAATTATGGATTAGAATTTAGAATTTAGCTTATTCCTACATGCCAATCAATCTGTTAACCAATTACAAAAACAAAAACAAAACCACAACTTATTCCCACATGCCAATCAATCATTCTTAAGTGACTTAAACTAGGATAGTTTGAATTAGATAGAAGATATATAAAATTATGAATAACATCTCAACAAGACTACAAACATTTGTACAAACTTACTAAAACAATACTATATATTATGCATGGGTCTTTAGGTAGAAATGCAACAATACGACAAATAGTCTACAACTTGCATTGAAATTTTAGTGTCACCCACAGGACAACAACAATATTAAATAAAGAAATGCATATTAGTATCAGGCGAGAGCCATACACTAGTACCAATAAATGGCCACAGAATGACCAAGATTCAAACCCCCAAGAAATTCGCACTACTAATATTAGTTATTGGATGCTAGAATTTATTAAAACTATGCAAAAATTACCTCATTAAATAAGCAATAAAGATGGTATAGTGAAGAGTCATCGTGGTCCCGATAGAATTGAAGGAAATAATGAAGAAGCAGAAACAATATGCACTTCCTGCTTTTCAACTCCAACTCTCATGTTTGGTAAAGATGGATTGGAGAAGAAATAATCTAGGTCAGATTCAACATTCACAACACCCTCTAAGACCTTAATCACCATAGACATGGAAGGCCTCCTTGTGAAATCATTTTGCAAACACCATGCTACAACTCTCATCATATTCACAACTTCACCTCCATGTAATTGCATATCTTCACTACACTTATCAACCAAATCCAGCAACCGATCCTACACAATATTTTTCTTGAAAAGATCTAGTAGATGTATTGCTTCCTCTGGCCGAGAGCGATCTAAATTTTTCCTTCCACACAAAATCTCCAAGAGCACTACTCCAAAGCTATAAACATCTATCTTTTCTTTAATCACTGAATTCAACCATTTTGGAGCCATATAACTAGGAGTCCCTCTCATGGTTGTCACAACTTGGCTTTGGTCATGGTCAACTAGTTTAGACAACCTAAAATCAGAGACTTTTGCATTAAAATTCTCGTCTAAGAGGATGTTATGTGGTTTTATATCCAAATGAACTATCTTTTGCCTTGCAATCCTCATGCAAATAAGTTAGTCCCCTTGCAATTTCAAGGACGATCTTCTTTCTATGCTGCCAATTAAGCAACATCTCGGGATTTTTGTGAAATACCCATCTATCTAGAGACTCATTAGACATGTACTCATAAACAAGAAGCCTATGATATTTCTTAGCACAAAATCCAATTAGTCTCACCAAATCGATATGATGGATGTTGCCAATTGTGTCAACCGCTGCCAAAAATGATTTCTTGATTTGTCTGAAACCATCAAGACAAGACTTCACTACAACTTTTGTGCCATTAGGTAGAGTTCCTTCAAAACTATGCCAAATCCTCCCCCACCGAGCTTCTTATTGAAATTTTCTGTTATTGCTTGCAAATCATCATAAGCATATCTTGTGGGCAACCCTAGTACATGATCCAAATAATACTCCTTGATTTCATCTGCATTTTTCTTCTTCCAAAAGAGTAAAGCAAAGATTCCAATTAAAAGAAAAATAACAAGCAAAGATCCGAGGCTAGATCCCACTATTACTTGTTTCTTCTTTTTATGGTTTGTTTGTTGTCGAGGAGGATCTGAACTTGAGACATTTTGGACCTTAATGTAAACTTTAATGTCAGTATTATCTTGATCAATGGCCATTAATGAAAAAATTTGGGGTAGTAAATAGCAATTCCCTGCACGTTTGCTCGAATTATAAAAAGCAGCTTTGCAAGAACAATCTTTTAAGCAAGCCTGTTTACAACTATCTAAACTTATATGTTGGTGATCTGGATCTATACTTGGGGGGTCTTGAGTAAAGGGAAAGTATGTGATCTTATGGAGCTCTAACAGAATGTGAGTTTTGGAAGCTGCACAAGACAAGGGAGTAATCCGGGAGCAGCCATGGTCAGGCTGCGTTTCTTCGATGGGCTGAAAATAGCTTGTTGCTTTTATAGGTCTAGGACAACTACACTGGCCTTTTGTACAAATACCGTATTTTCTGCAAACTGTAGGGAAAGCACAGGAATCAATAGATCTAGTGAAAAAATCTTGTACTTCCTGCCAAAACAAATCATACACTTTCAAGTGTCCATTGTCAGCCCCGAGTCTCATATACCGATTTGAGAAGAATTTTGAAGAAGGAAAAAGAATAATATAACTTAAGTCTCGATCTCTGGAGATAAATAATCTGTGCTCCAGAAATTGAACATAACTGATATTATTACTTGTATAATTAAAATAGCGTTGGGGAGTATTAGAGTTGATATAAGCAAAGAACCCTTGCCTAGTGACATGGAGCGAAAACAATCCTCCTTGACTAGTAAGTTGCTGTCCTGGCACCAATTTTTGCCCAACAAGCAGCGTGTCAGTTGGGTGATCAAAAGACTGCCAAACTGTTGCACTCTTGTCATCCAAGAGCTGGAGGTTGCACATGTCGGTGAAGTTTAGGGCAGCCACAGATTTGCTGAAGATGTTTGTGGACCACACTGTACTTCCATTAGTATCTTTTAACACCAAACCTTTTTCTGAAGTAAGCTGCAAAGTCGCATTAATGCTAACAGGATTCTCTGGGTTAGCAGACCATACTACTTTTGGACCTTCAGATTTCGAAATATTGAGAGTGTCGTAAGTAAGAGAGAAAATGGCAAAGAGATGACTGTTGCACGTTTGATTACAGATGAAGCCACAACCACAAGCACCAGAGTAAAAGACATTGGAGAAATTACTTAAGAGTATGATTTTCGCAAATGATCCATCATCGAATTTCACAGAATCAGGAGCAGAAAGACTGTTGGTCCATGAAGTAGAAGCGTCTGCAGTAAGAAAATTGCCAGGCAGAGCTGTGACTAGGATTGGACAACAAGGTGTGAGAAAAAGAACAAGGTAAAGAAGAACAGCCCAGCTTGTACACATTGTCTAGAATCAAGAAAGGCCAAGTGGAGATGGAAAGGGGGTTTGGTTGATTCTTTAGTCCTATAACTTAAGAATTGCTTCAGCCTGAAAACTGTAAGTGATAAACTTCTGGTTGACTGGCTGACTTTAACAACTTGACGAGAGAAGTTAAAAGTAATTTAGAGCAGAGCAGAGGCCTTCGTTCAACTTAATTAAGCTGCACCTCTGACATTAATAGAATGTCACCGTTTCAAGTTAAGCGAAGCACTCGTAGCTGGAATTAATGCAATTCAATTCCAGTGGATTTTAGATGTTTTCTTTTTTCCTTTTTATTTTTATTTTTTTAATTTTTTAAGAAATTTTTAGATGTTATCTTGGAAGTTGAAACAAGTTTGGTCCATATTTTATTAAAAAGGAACTTTCTTTTCATAATCCCAAAAAAAAAAATATATATATATATATATATAGAGAGAGAGAGAGAGAGAGAGAGAGAGAGAGAAAACTTAATAGAAGAAGGAGAAATAGAAATGAGAGGAAGATTAAAAAAAGAGTGGTAATACTATATATACAAACTTTTTTACAATAAAATTTACAAATTACTGACGTGGTGTGTAGTTATTAGTAAATAAAAAAGTAATGTTAATTGTGAGTTTAGATGAAAACTAATAAAAAGTTGACTATATCAACAGTTTGCAAAAATATTATAAAATAATTTATGGTTATAGTATTACTCTTAAAAAAAATCAGTGCTATAAACACACCTAATTTTGCACCAAGCTAAGTAATTAATTTATAATGTGAGTAACATTATTTTCACATGAATATATCATAGTCAATATTTTTATTATGTTAAAAATACATTTTTATTAGGTTAGAAATACAAAATAATTGTATTGCATTTATTGAGAATAAGCCGTACATGAGATACTTTTTTTTTTTCTTTTCTTTTTTCATAATCTGCAATGATATTAAGAAAAAAAAAGGGAATACAAGGAGGTCGATCTTCGTTAAAGACTAACTCGGTGACATGTGGAAGATTTCCATTATTGAAAAAGAAAGACAGCCTAGATTGAATAGTATATCTAGCAGCCACGTGAGCTAGTTGCTGAATTGCAGCATCTGCGAACCCAACAAAAAAGAACAAAAGGAAAAGATGTAGACGTAAGACAAATCTATATATATATATATATATATATATATATAAAGTTTAGAGAAAATCTAATTAGATTCTACAATTGAAGTTCAATTTTGTACCATGTATCCTAAACTATTTATTTTTAAAGAGTTTTATTTCTTAATTTTTGAGCCAAATGTGAGACCATATCATAAATATTCATCCAAATAAATTATTAAGTATAAAAACCAAAAAGTATAGAATTAATGAACTAAAAAAAAAAAAAGTGTTTCACAATATCAAAAATTAGGGATTAATAAATAAAAAATCTTTTAAATATAGACAATTTACATTTTCTACCTAATAATATTCTTATTAGAAGATTTTTTAAAGAGTTAACAAAATATAAGAATGACTATATATCAAGAGAAATTATTGTGTACTCCCGGAGGGTCTCATTAATTAAATTCATTGGTGGGTCTCATTAATATAAGAATGACCCCCTCCTCTCACATGAATGGTGGGTCCCACTAATTAAATTCATTGTAGGATCCATCATTCATGTGAGAGGAGGAAGTACGCATTTATGATACTCCGAGAGTACCTAATAATTTTCTCTATAGTATTTAAATTTTATATATATATATATATATATATATATATATATATATATAATTATTATACTTGCATCTTAATGTGTATCTTTTAAGTATATTCATGCATTTGCATGGGCTTACAAGCTAGTACTATTAATATAAGAGGCATGTGTGTAAAGTACAAGTAGTGTGATTTGTACAAATATATGTGCATGATAAAAACCTAAAGTGGGCTTAAAGCCAATGAAACTATATAGATTAACATATTATACACCAATCACAACTTAACATAATAGTTGAATGTGAAATTGGGTTTGTAAAAAAAAAAAAGGTGAAATTGGGTGCGTTTAGAGACTAAAAATTTCACTATTCAAACAAAACAAAATTTGCAATCCCATTTTCTCGTCTGATCATCTCCCCCACCCCAGCCCAAGTCTCCTCACTCTCTCTGCTTGCCATGTGGCCGACAACTCTCGCCATTGTATTTGTCATGGCAATCATATTCCTTGGTAAAATACCTCACCTTGGCAATTTTAAGAGAAATGTTGTGTCCACAATATTTTTGAAACACTTTCACAACAAATCATAAGTTGTTATTAATTCTAATTTGAACAACCTATAAGTTGTTCAAATTACTATCTATGATTTATTGTGAAAGTATTGTAAAAATATTGTGGACGTAATATTTTTCAAATTTTAATATAGTTCATTGGTCTTCAAATACAAAGATATCAAAACCTTAGGCACTGCCATTGTAGTTGTCATGCCAATAATGCTCATGTTCTTAAAATATGTTAATTGAACAATACGCATGCTGAACCTTTTCCTTTATGCAGTTTGACTGGAGCTATTGTAATTGCTTTTGGATTTTATGCAGTAACATGGGGGCAAGCCAAGGACAAAGTCATGGCTGCTGACAACATTCATAGCTTGGAATCATCCACACCCAAAAGACCCCACCCTTACAAAACACATGGTGCAAAAGATACAAGAAAGTTTTATAACAGGTAAATGTTAACCAATGTTTTAATGGTATTGGTTTAGTAACTAATTTTAGAAATGTTTTATTGGGAGAATAATAAAACAATAAATGTTGTTAACAACTTTTTTATATTTCCCATGAAAGTGGTATCAAAACTTTCCTATTATGATTTATTAACAATCACCCTAAAGATATCTATTAACATGACCCATTAAATATCCATACACATACACTTAATTTTGAGAACTAATAAATATTAAAAGCCCACTACTAAGGTACCATCAACAATGAGTAATTTTTGCTTTTGGCATGTGGTGTCACAGTACTCCCACCATCTTTGGAATGACAAGATGAAAGGCTAAAAGAGCACTAGGATTGGGGTGTAAAAACTCGCTAGTTACTATTTTAGCAACTAGACCCTTAAAGTCATGCTCCATCTGGTATGTAAACCCAAATTTTTTTTTCATCCTAGCTATAGTAAAGGTTGCATATATGCAACTAGAGCACTAGCATCCGGGGATGCCAAAAAAAAAAAAAAAAAACATATTTTGCATCCTCAAATACTACTTTATCTATTTTACAACTCACCCTACATCACTATTTTTATTTTTACATACAACCCAATAAAATAATAAACTGCCTAAAGTATTGTTTGAGGATAAAAAATAGTTTTTTTTTTTACATCCTCCATTGCTAGTGCTCTAATGCTACATACCTAAAACAAAAAAAAAAAAAAAAAAAAAAAAAAAAAACCACTTAAAAAAAAAAAAAAAATTTGCCACAATTGTCTATGCAACAGTCTGTGAGTGGTAGAGAAAAAGAGATGTGTTCATATGAAAGTGACAAATAGTCAATCACATTTTGCCACGTAGGATAATTATGAAAAAATTCGTGACTTTTTATGCGGTAATAGAATTACTCTACCTAAAATATTGTACAATTTAGGCATGGTACATGCAAGGAAGCACATGATCATAGGAATAGGCTTAAATATCTATGATATGTTATAATATTGATTTTTTTTTTTTTTTTTTTTTTTTGCATATGTGATAGAATTTTAATCTATGGCATCCACTCCCTCATAATTGTTTTTTATCATCAAGCTAAAACACTAATCAATTTTTGGTATGAGTGAAGTTTGAACCCCAAATATTAATTTTAATAATAAAAACTTTATTAATTGAGCTAATTGGAACATACTTCTAATATTGAAGGTTAATAAACCAAAATAGTTACAAATTTCAAGGTTATAGAAGGTCAAATTCCTTCCCTTGAGTTGTGATTCATCTCTTTTCTTTTCTTTTTTTTTCCTCCATATTGGTCCAATTTCATAAATTAGGGCATATTGTGCTAATTTGAAGCTATAATTTTGAAAATGACATTTTCCTAATTATGGATTAGAATTTAGAATTTAGAATTTAAATTAAGCTTTTCCTACATGTCAATCAATCTGTTAACCAATCACAAAAAAAAAAAAAAAAAAAAAAAATTATTCCTACATGCCTATCAATCATTCCGAGGTGACTAAAACTAGGACAATTTGAACTAGATAGAAGATATATAAAATTATGAATAACATCTTAGCAAGGCATTTGTACAAACTTACCAAAACAATACTATATATTATGCATGGGTCTTTAGGTAGAAATGCAACAATACGACAAATAGTCCACAACTTGGATTGAAATTTTAGCGTCACCCACAGGACAACAACAATATTAAATAAAGAAATGCATATTAGTATCATCGGAGCCACACACTAATATCAATAAATGGCCACAGGAATGACCAAGATTCAAACCCCCAAGAAATTCGCACTATTAATATGGGAAATGTTAACGAGTGTCGTACGGCATTGATTAAGAATCTAATTAAAGAAAGTTTTTATGGAAAAAAAAAAAAAAAATTAATATTTTGACAGCTTTTTTCATTTCCCATAAAAATGATGTCAAAACTTTCTTAAAATGGATTCTTAACCAATGTCGTACGGCACTCGTTAACATGACCCTATTAATATTAGTTATTGAATGCTAGAATTTATTAAAACTGTGCAAATTACCTCATTGGTCAAGCAATAAAGATGGTATAGTAAAAAATTTACGTGGGTCCCGATAAAATTGAATACAATAACGGAGTAACAGCAACAATATGCCCTTCTTAGTTTTCAACTCCAACCCTCATGTTTGGTGAATATGGATTCGAGAATAAATAATCTAGGCTAGATTAAACATTCACAACACCCTCTAAGACCTTAACCACCATGGACATGGAAGGCCTCCTAGTGAAATCATTTTGCAAACACCATGCTACAACCCTCATCATATTCACAACTTCAACTCCATGTAATTGCATATATCTTCACTATACTTATCAATTAAATCCAGCAATCGATCCTCCTCAATATTTTTCTTGAAAAGATCAAGCGGATGCATTGCTTCCTCTAGTTGAGAGCGATCCAAATTTCTCCTTCCACACAAAATCTCCAATAGCACTACTTCAAAACTATAGACATCTACTCTTTTTGTAATCACCGAACTCAACTATTCTCAAGTCATATAGCCAGGAGTCCCTCTCATGGTTGTTACAACTTGGCTCTGGTCATGGTTAACTAATTTAGACAACCCAAAATCAAAGACTTTTGCATTAAAATTCTCATCTAAGAGGCTATCATGAGGTTTTATATCCAAGTGAACTATCTTCCGCCTACAATCCTCATGTAAATAAGTTGGCCCCCTTGCAATGTTAATGATGAACTTCTTTCTATGTTGCCAATCAAGCAACATCTCAGGATTTTTGTGAAATACCCATCTATCTAAATACCCATTAGACATTTACTCATAAACAAGAAGCCCATAACACTTCTTAGCAAAAAATCCAATTAGTCTCACCAAATTGATATGATGAATGCTACCAATTGTCTCAACCTCTACCAAAAACAATTTCTTGATTTGACTAAAACCGTCAACACGCTAACTGCAACTTTTTGTGCTGTCAGGTAAAGTCCTTCAAAAATTGTACCAAATCCTCCCCCACTGAGTTCCTTATTGAAATTTTCTATTATTGCTTGCAAATTATCATAAGCATATCTTGTGGGCATCCCTGGTACATAATCCAAATAATACTCCTCAGCTTCATTTGCATTTTCCTTCTTCCAAAATAGTAAAGCAAAGATTCCAATTAAAAGACACATAACAAGCAAAGATTTGAGGCTAGATCTCACTATTATTTGCTTATTCTTTTTGTGGTTTGTTTGTTTTCTAGGAGGATCTGAACTCGAGACATTTTGGACCTTAATGTATACTTAGAGTAAGTATAATCTTGATCAATGGCCATCAATGAAAAAATTTGGGATAATAAATAGCAATTCATAAACTTTTGCTTGACTTATAAAAAGCAGCTTTGCAAGAACAATCTTTTTTTTTTTTTTTTTTTTACTAGATTGAAATTTTACTCTAGTCTAATCTAAGTGTATATGTGTGTAAAACTCCTCTCTTGGAGATTTGAACTCCGGCCTTTAACTCCAACACCCCCAAAAGCATTTATACTTGTGAAGTGACCATCGCACCAATGATGTGCAGTAGTTGTAAGAATAATCTTTTAAGCAAGCCTGTTTACAACTATCTAAATTTGCATGTTGGTGATCTAGAGGGGAAAATGGGTTTTTTCCCTTATTTTTTAAAATATCTAGTACAATGTCCCTATTTTGAAACTATTTAACAGAATGCCCCTATTTTTGAAGCTTGATTTTAATAAAATCGAGTTCTGTATAAAACTTGATATCCTCACAATCAAGTTATATGTATATTTTTAAGTAAAACTCGACATTAGTAAGGTCAAGTTTCACTTAAATTTTCAAAAAAATTAAGTGACAAAATATGCATAGAACTCAACATTGCTAATTTCGAGTTCTACATGTAATTCAATTTTTATAAAATCAAGTTTCAAAATAAGGGCACGATGATGCTTAATAGCCCATTTCATCGCTTGCAAACCAAGGAAATTGGGAATACTACTATAAAAAGAAAATTGATCTGGATTTATATTAAAAAAAAAAAAAAAAGTTAGACACTTGAAAACTAAAGATGAATGTGGCTGGACCCTATCTTTTCCAAACAATGGTCTTCTATACAACCCAAAAAATCAGGCAAAAATGGCCCATTACCATCAATTTTCAAAATAATTTGCCCAAGCCTTACTATAAAAGTAAAACACTTGTTTCCAAACTATATAGCAATATACCACTTTTTTAGGTACTCGAGCTTGCCAAGCTCGAGTACCATGTTTTTTAATCCACTATCGCCCCATATTCAAGGAGCCCTTTGGCGTTTTTAAGCCCTATAGTGATGTTTTCGGGCCTATAGCAGCGTTTTTAAGCCCCCATTAAGGGGCCCTATAGTGACGTTTTTGGGGCCCTATAGCGGCGTTTTCCTGCAAAAATTTTTTATAAGTCCCCATAACAGGTTCAAGGGGCCCTATAGTGGCGTTTTTAAGCCCTATAGTGACATTTTGGGCCCTATAGCGGCGTTTTCCTGCAAAATTTTTTATAAGTCCCCATAACAGGTTCAAGGGGCCCTATAGTGGCGTTTTTGGCCCGAAAACGTCACTATAGGGCTTAAAAATGCCACTATAGGGTTCCTTGAATATGGGGCGATAGTGGAATGGTGGCTGGACCTAAAAAAGGCCTGGTATATTTTCAAGCAAACAGGAAACAAGAGTTTCCCTTTATTTTGAAAATTGATGGTAATGGGCCATTTTTGCCCAAAAAATCATACGAACTAGCTACTCGCTATATACACCACAAGTACAGACAGACCCATGTTTGGGCTTGTGGGGCTAATGGGCCCCCCCCCAATGGAAAAAAAATAGACTATGTATATTCTGCTTGAAATTGAATTTGGACCAAACAAAATATAAACTTGGCCCCCACCAGAAGATGTTGCCCTTAAATCCAAAAATAGCCCGAATGCATCTTTTTCTCCGTTGGGTTATGTTTTGGGTTTTGTTTAGATGGGTTGGTTTTGATTACTTCTATTAACTATATAAAAAAAAAAAAAAGCAATGACTCTAGAGTTCTATTTTGGTTTATTGAGCCACTTTATCTTTTTTTCTTCCTTTTATATTTATATTGTTATATTGATATAATAAATTTCACAATATTTTCACAATTATTGAGGTGTCAATTTCTTATAAGTCAAAATAAAATAATAAAATATGAAATTGTTACCAACCACAACTAAAAATAAATGTTTTGTGAAAATGTTATGACACTTGTTAGGTGAATGTGTAAAAATTACAGTAATTTTGGTCTACAGTGCCCCTTTTGGTGTAGTGAGCCTTTTTTTTTTTTATCAAGTTTTTAACAGTTGCTACAGTAGCTACAACGTTTTTTTTTTTTTTTTTTTTTTGAGGAACTTAACAAAACAAGTTTTTTTTAATCAGTCTCTTCCGTTTGTACTTTTTAAATATTTATAAGAACCCGCATATATATTGTTATACTAATATATTGTTATACTACATAACAAATTTCACAATATTTTTACAATTATTGAGGTGTCAATTTCTTATAAGTCAAAATAAAATAATAAAATATGAAACTGTGACCAACCACAACTGAAAATAAATGTTTTGTAAAAATGTTGTGACACTTGTTGGGTGAATGTGTAAAAACTACAGTACTTTTGGTTTGTTCAATATGTACTGTTCATCGCTTTTTTTTTTTTTTTTTTTTAATTTTTTTTTTTTTCAGTCATAGATTTGTGCTCCTTTTTTCTATATATAAAAAAAAGAGCGAATAGGCTCATGAATAGTGTTATGAACAGTATTTTTGGTTTAGTGACATGCCTTTTTCCTCCTTTTTTTTTCCCTTCAAGTTCACCAACTTGGTTTTTTTTTTTTTTTTTTTTTTTTTTTTTTTTTTTTTTTTTTAAAGGATATTTATATGTTTGCTTTTTACTTGTAATGTAAACTTACATTGTGTAAACACAAAAAGTAGTAAATATTATATACATTTGCAAAAAAAAAAATTATACAAATTTATATTGTAAGTGCAATGTATATTATATATTATATAAAAAGAGTGAATGAGGAAAGTTACGTATGAATTTTTTTCCTCCTTTTTTTCCCTTCAAGTTCACTACTTTTAAAGGATATTTAGTTTTGGTTTGTTTAACTTTCACTGTTTTGCTAGCCCTTTTTTTTTTTTTTTTTTGAGTGCATAAAGTTGTAGTATATTTGCTATATTATTTTTGGTTTGTCCACAATAATTTTCACAACACTTTCATAAGAAATCAAATAAAGTAAATTGTTATTGATTCTAATTTAAACTTACCAATGAAACTACTTTTTTGCCCATCAATAATAACTTGTAGTAACCTACTACTTATAATTTGTTGTGAAAATGTCATGGACATAACATTTTTTTGTGTGAAAAATGTTAAGACATCTTGATGTTGTCACAATATTTTCAAAAATCTATTGCTGAGTCAAATTTTTACAAGTTAAAATAAAATATAACAAAATTATAAAGGTATTATGAAAATGTTGCGTCATTCTCTTGTGTTTTTTTAAAATTTTTGTAGGTTTAATCAACTTTGTTGAGCCAAAATTCATTATTCCACATACAATTTTCTTGGGTTTACTTTTTGTATATATTTTTTCTTTACACACTATTTTAAGTAAAAACACATAGTTTTGCACACAAAAACAAAAACAAAAATTTAGGAAAAAAACATTTTTCATCCTTTATGTTTGGGGTAGTTTACAATTCTTCCTTAAACTTTAAAATCAAGCAATTTTTCCCTTAATATTTTGAAAAAGAGTAAATATGTCATATTGTTATTCTCTCCGTTAAACCCTAATGAAAGCTTATGATTCTTAAAATATTTTATTGTGTAATGTCTAAATTACTCCTGCTAAATTTTAACATCCTAAAAATTTTCTTTACGTATTTTTAGTTTTAAATGATAAAAATTCTTAGAAAGTTAGAATGATGATATTCGATGACACAAGCCCTTTGTTATCTTTTTTTTTTTTTAAATTTTTAATTTTTATAATTTCTTGGCAAAACTCAGTTGTTTATTGTTAGAAGATGATAATATTCATTATCATTCTTAGAAATTTTTAGAGAATAAATATATTGTCTTTAGCAAGTAGATACTAAAAAACTATTATAGTTAAATATAAATATATTTATATGTTAAATAGCTACCCTAACTTTGTGGTTGATCAAAATTCTTAAACGAATGAGATTAACTTTTTACAACATAATTATCAAAATTCTTAAAATTAATGTCTCTTTTGATTAATGTAAATCTCTATATACTTTAAAAATCAAATGATTAATATTTTTGTTTTGTAATACAAATAAAATCTAAAATTGATCTTAATTACTAGAGTACTTTTTTTTCCACAAAGAAGCACGTGTCTTGCAGTGCTACCTAACTAGTTATATATAATATATCAAAGAGAGACAAAAGAGCATTGTTACACATATAATATTATACAAATAATTAGCAAGAATGTTACTATTAAATTAATATTTTAGTTTAGCATCTTTTTGTTTGTCTATTTGTGATTTGTTCTCACATGATTTTTTTTTCTTATTTTAACTTTAAATTTTTTATTTTTTGTGTTTTACTTAACAATAATAATGAGTAATACTACCACCTTTAGTAAGGTATCAATATATAAATTTTGAGATTTTGAAGAATTTTGAGTTTATTTTTTTATTTTATAGATAATTACATTCCAATATATTACAAATAGTTATTTTTGTCTCTTTTCATTTTTTGATAGTTTGTTAATAATAAATGAATTTGCTTTTTCGTACTTCAGCCCCCTCACTCAAAGTTTTGGCCCATTCCATAGAAAGCCCCAAAATCTACAAAATTCTCTTATTGCTTTTACAATTTCATCTGTAGATTTGCATTTTCAATGGTGAATGACACCACTGTCCAAAGTTCCACGAGGAAAAGGCAATATTTTACAAAAACATAAATATCAAATTCTAAGTAAATTTTATTATTCAAACAAACCTTAATGACTCAACCAACTAGTCAAAATGTGTCACATCTGACCTTTTACCACAAGCAAAAACGATAATGGAAATATAATATATATATATATATATATATTTTTTTTTTTTTTTTGGATAAGTGTTTTACATATATTATTCATAAAAAAAAAAAAAAAAAAAGTGTTTTACATGTATTTATTCATTCATAAAGAGATCCTTTTTCCTCCATAGACTAGAAGCCAACTAGTGATCCTACAAAGGCATAATAGCAATCATTGAGCGAGAGAGAGAGAGAGATGGCAGAGAACTGTTGTTACAAGGATGTTCTGCCATTTTCAGCAATGGTTGCAGTAGAGTGCACAAACGTGGTCTTAAACATCTTGTTCAAAGCAGCAAGTTTGAGAGGGTTGAGTTACTATGCCTTTAATGTCTACTCCTATGCCTTATCCACTCTTCTTCTTCTTCCCTTGGCCTTCATCATCTTCCTCCGGTGTGTCTCTTAATCTGATTCTCTATATCATACATAAAGTAAAGTTCTTCATAAAGTCAATGAAAATTACATGATGCTATAGCTTTTTATTTATTTATTTAAACTCATTGACTTTTTATCTGATATGTTCAGAACCACAGAGCTTCCTACATTCAAGCTGTCTGTCCTCTATAGAATTCTCCTCCTGGGAGTACTTGGGTAAGAAGCTAGATTCTTGTTTTAGTTTTGATTTGGAGACAAATAAAAATGGACTGAGGCAAAAGATGGTTTTTTTATTTTTTTTTTTTTTATTTTATTTATGGATGGGAAGGCAGGTCTGTAGCTCAGGTGTGTGGCTATAAAGGCATAGAATACAGTTCAGCCACTCTTGCTTCAGCCATCAGCAACCTCACACCAGCTTTCACTTTCATTCTTGCTCTAATTTTCAGGTTTCTTCCATTCTTTCTTATGTTTCATTAGAGTTCTGTTTTTGTCTTAGTGCACAAGAATTATAAAATCAGTGGTTATTTCAATGATTCTATGGACAACATCTTATGGTTATGAAAGTCACTAAGAGCATTATTTTATTCGTTTGCTTTTCCAGGCAGTTTTTCATTCCTATGTAAAGTTACTTTTGTTGCAGGAAATACATTTGATTGGTTAGAAATATTCATTCCATTGAATGGTCTTTAGGCAATGCGATTCCTGCTACATGATTAGATTATGGACAATGTGGGTGCTAACTACAAATGGAGTTTTAATAAAAATAATTTATAAGGAATCATTATTTTCATTGTCCTACTTGGTGTATTACTGAGTCTTTAATTTTTATTCATTTATTGTGTTTTGGACCCTTTGTGACAAGATTTAAACTTCTTAACCCCAACCCTTCCTCATAGATTGATGCTTACATTGCAACTGTGCTACAAAAAGACTGCCTATGGTAAACTCTTTATTTTAATACAGAATCAAAGACCAGAACGAGAATGATTTGTCCATATGGTCGTTTCATTTCTTTAACCACTGAGTTTGTTAAATACAGTTCTTATTGGCTTATGTCATGAGAAATTTTTTTCCCCTTTCCTTATAATGTTATACGGATGCTTCAAAAAGGATGGAAAAGCTTGGTTTAAGAAGCTCAAGTACTCAGGCTAAAATCATGGGCACTATAATATCAATATCAGGTGCAATGGTAGTGGTTCTTTATGAAGGTCCTGCAGTCATAGAGACCTCGTTTCAATCACCATCTCTTTCAGTTCATTTTCCTCTAAGCTCATCACTATCGAATTGGGTAATAGGTGGCCTTCTACTTGCTGTTGAGTACCTTCTGTTTTCAATGTGGTACATTGTTCAGGTACTTGGTGAATTCTTATTTCAAGTACTTTCTTGATATATGAAATTTGGTACTGGTCTATAGAATTCAAAGTGGCTGATTTGCTCATAACATTTTACAGACTCAAGTTATGAGAATATATCCATCAGAGCTAATTGTGGTGTTCTTATACAACTTGTGTGCGACAGTTATATCTGCACCAGTATCTTTATTGGTAGACAAGAACTTGAGTGGTTGGAGACTAAGGCCTGGCATAGCATTGGTTGCAATTGTATACTCGGTAAGAAACTAATGGACTACATGCATGAAAAAAAAAAAAAAATGGCTATTGGTATTGTTTGACCAGAGGAATTCTCTCTGATCAGGGATTTGCTTCAGCCTTCAGCAACATTGTCCACACTTGGGGTCTGCACTTGAAGGGACCTCTGTATATATCAATCTTCAGGCCATTATCAATTGCCATAGCAGCTGTAATAGGTGTTATATTCCTTGGTGATGCTCTCTATCTTGGGAGGTATAGTACTCTCTTGTGAGCGCGCACACACAATTTACTTTTTCCCACTTTTGGGAGTTGAACATTTGAATCAATTCAAAGAAGCAACTGCTATTTTCTTTAACTGGCTATTATTTGGCTTTTCATGGTTCACTTGTCTATTTTTCTTCCTAATGTTGCAGTGTTGTTGGAGCAATAATAATATCAATTGGATTTTATGCTGTTCTATGGGGAAAAGCAAAAGAGGCAGAAGAAGAAGAAATGAGTGAGGATTGTGATTTTAGTAGCTTGGGATCCTCATCATATGGTAAGACCCCTTTGTTGCAAAGAAATGAGGCTGAAGATATGTAGAATAGATGTAAACAGATTAATTGTAGCTGACCAAAAATTCTTCAGCACATATTTGTGATCTAATTGGTTAATGATATTTTCAAGTTTAGAGCAAAGCACATGTCTAAAGGTTAAACCTTTTTATTAGATAGCTCTATGTCCATGGTCAACGCTTACAACCAATTAATCATTCTTTCATTTTCTTCTGTAAATATAAATATAATTTGGGACAATCTCCAATTTATCATACATTGAGGAAATGTTTTAGGCTATAGTTAGTGGCTTCTTCTGTAAGTTTTAAATTAAATAGTATATAATTTAGGACAATCACCAATTTATAATGCATTGAGGCACAATATTTTAGGCTAAGGTTAGTGGCCAGCTGAGTTAGACAAGAAAGCACTTAATAGATCAAAGGTGCCTAAGTTCTTTTGTCATCATCACTGGCTGACCTGACTTAAAGTTCTCGCCAGGGGTCATAGCTCTCCCTGAATGATTTCCAGACTTGTTCCCAGATAAGTCACCCTTAGCAGTTGTCCAATTTGCCACAGACCATAAGTGGTTATTGACTATCACCTCCCTGCTTGTGGGCGTGAATAGAGAAATATAGAGAGACAGAGGGCATGCTGCTTATATCCCACATAAACTTTCTTTAATTCATCATTGCATCTCTCCAACATGCTGCTTATATCCCACATAGACCACTGCAGCAGACTACGTAACATCTAATCTCTGAAGCACATGGTCGGACTGCTGCAATCCTATGTGTAAGGTTGAATTTAATCAACCATGTGTTGGCTTTATTCCATGACAAATTTGCTTGTAATATAGCACTTAGAAACCTTGTATTTAGGTGGGAATCATGTAAGGGTAATGTGTGAGAGAGTGTGAAGAAATGCTCAAGACAAAGGCAAGTGAAGCAGAGACTCACGACTAGGACTCGCATGAGTGGCTCGCGGCTTGCAAGCCGCCAAAAGTTGCTCACGTGCAGAGCATGCAGGGGAGCTGAACAGTCACGCCACCTGGAGCACTACACGACAAAAATCCAGACTGGCCATTAAGTTAGCTCGCGACTTGAACTCGCGACTCAGTCAAGTCGCGAGGTCAAGTCGCCAGCCAGCCCTATTTTTGGAAAAACTGACTCTTCATATTCCATTCTCACACCAGTATAAATACCCCTCATTCCCACAAGATATGTGTGGCTATTCAGAAAAGAAAAACCCTAAGAGAGGTTTCTTCAAAACACCCACCCAATTAGAGAGAGCTACTCATTCTTAGAGAGAAATCTTTGTAGTCTCTTCTCATTCCCTCTCTCATTGTCATACCTATTGAGAGGAGATTTCTATCCAAACACTACCCACACCCATTCAGAGTGTTGAGTGTCTTTGGAGCTTTGGGAAGCATTGGAAGATGCCAAGGATGGCGGATGCTACGGTCTAGTAGCGGAATCCGGTAAGCTAGAAAAGAAAAAGGTTCGGCGCAACCTCGTTGAAGCAAGAAGCTTGGAGGGCTTAGGTACATCGGGTAGATTAGGCTTGGAGGGTCTATTGCTGTTCATGTATCCCAACTACATTTTCTAGTGGATTATTGACCGCTTGGAGGGCGGCGGAGAGGTTTTACGCCGAGAGCTTCGGTTTCCTCTTCGATAACACATCGTGTGTTGTCCTTGTGTTTGAATCTCTTCCCTTTATCTTTGCCTTTTATTTTCTCTTTGTGGATGTGATTTATAATTGGCTTAGATAGTTTTTACCAATTCCATATTATAGCTTATGTTCATTTTCCGCACACTAGTTGTTTGACATAAAGTTTGAATTGGTTAAGTTGTAATTTGGAGGTCTAAACGTTCAAAGGTGTTTATACATGTTTTTGAACTTTCACTATGTTTTCCGAACAGCTACAAAAAATTATATGAACTAGTTGTTCACTGTATACATAAAATCCAGCACCCAAATAATCATGTTTTCCACCAAAAGAATTTATTGAAAGTAAAACTAATGATAATATGTGGAGAATAACATTATAAAGAACCACTGAGTGATTCGTTTTAACTCTAGTCATTAAGAAGCAAGGGGCATTGCAAAGTTACAATATCGGCTCCATCCCAGTCACCATCCCTTCAGCTTTATTCTCCACCGGGCACATGCACATCTGAAACAACGTTAGTGATAAATGGCCTTTTACTGCTTCGCAGAGTACCTTCTGTTGTCAATCTGGTAGATTGTTCAGGTAGTTTTATAAGGAAAAATCTTTGGATTCTCAATGGTAGTGCTTCTAAGATGTTGCAAACTTTATGAGGGAAAAACTTTAGAGAGAAGCCAAATTTGAATTCTGAGGCGCTTTCGAGAAGGGGTGGTTGGCAAGTATGATTCTCAAAATTAATCCATCATTGAAATTCACGAAATCAGGAGCAGAATTAGACTGTTGGTCCAGGAAGTAGAAGACTTTACAGTTAGATAACTGCGAGGCAGGGCTGTGACTAAGATGGGAAAAGGGGTTAGAAAACGAATTTGGTAAAGAACACAACACGTCAACACCAACTCCAGCTTATATCCATTGTTGTAACACACTGTGCTAGAAGAAAGAAAGGCAAAGTGGACAACAAATTGACGGATGGTATGACAAGCATAACCAAGAAATCCCTTCTCACAGAAAAAAGTTGTGTATGTAAGACTTATATTGTGCGTAACTCGTGTGTCTTCAAGGATTTATATGGTAGAACTTTAAATTTTAGCATCTCTATTTTGTGCAGGGCACTATACGATACTATACTTAGTTTTAGTATTTGATAGTTATGAAAATGAGCTTGCCATGCTCAACATAATACTAGGTATGTTTTCCCCATTTTTCTTATATTGATTATGTGAGGGGAAGGCAGGTCCGTAGTTCAGAATTCAGATATGTGGCTACAAAGGCATAGAATATAGTTAACAAACTCTTGATTCAGCATTCAGCAACCTCACACCAACTTCTGCTTTCATACTTGCTCTAATTTTCTTTCATTATTTCGTATTGTTCATTAGAGTTCTATTTTTGTTTCTGTTTAAGTCTTTGCTCTATAATTTTTCTTTTTGAATTTGTTAGAAATATAGAATGATTGTATTGTATTTCTTGAATAAAAGAATATACATCAATGCCTTTATATAAGAGGCATATGTGTGCTATACAAGTAACCTAACTGGGCCTAAAGCCCATTAACATAATATACATTAACAGCCCCCCTCAAACTCAAGGTGGATGTAAGACCAACTTGAGGTTGTCAACTAAATCACGAGTGCGTCTCTTAGGAAGTGACTTGGTGAAGATATCTGCAAGTTGATCTTTGGAGGAAACGGAGAAGAGCTTAAGAGCACTATGGACAAGATGATAACAGATAAAATGACAATCAATCTCGATGTGTTTAGTCCGTTCATGAAAGACATCATTGTGAGCAATATGAATGGCACTCTGGTTGTCACAATAAAGGGGAGTAGCAGAGGAGGTGGACACACCCAAATCCTTAAGAAGCCATCATAGCCAAAGGAGCTCGGATGTGGTATCGGCAAGGGCACGATATTCTGTTTCAGTACTAGAGCGGGCCACAAAAGTTTGTTTCTTACTTCGCCAAGAAATCAAAGAAGAACCAAGGAGAAAGCAATAACCTGTAGTGGACCTACGATCAGTAGGATCTCTTGCCCAATCAAGATCGAGAATGCACGGAGTACAAGAGGAGACCGAGCTGAGTAGAAAAGGCCATGAAAAAGGGTACCATTCAGGTATCGAAGAATGCGCAAAACAGCAGCATAGTGAGTTGATCGTGGAGCAAACAAATACTGGCTCACCCGATGAACAGCATAGGAGATGTCTGGACGAGTAATCGTGAGATAAACTAAGTCGCCAACCAATCGTCTCAGAAGAGAAGGAATAGACAATGGTTTTCCCCCAAGGGTGTCAGATGCGCATTAAGTTCAACTGGAGTGTCAACAGTCTTGCTGTCGGTGAGTCCAGCTTGAGACAACAGGTCAGAAGTATACTTGGCTTGAGTAATATAAAGACCATCTGTGGAATGAATAATTTCAAGACCCAAGAAATAGCCGAGATGTCCAAAATCTTTCATCTCAAACTGCCGACCGAGAAAATCCTTGAGTTCTTGAATGCCACCGAGGTCATCACCAGTTATAATCATATCATCCACATATAGAAGAAGCAAAATAGTGCCTTTATCAAGACGACGAAGAAATAATGCAAAATCATACGGACTGGGAGTGTAACCCAAGCGAAAGATAGTGGAGCTGAACTTGGCAAACCAAGCTTGTGGGGCTTGTTTAAGACCATAAAGTGCACGTCGAAGATGACAAACCTTGTTTGATTTAATAGAGAGACCAGGAGGAGGTTGCATATAGACTTCTTCACTCGGATCCCCATTAAGGAAGGCATTTTTAACATCCATCCTGAAAAAGATTCCATTTACTAGCAAAGAAGAATAAATAAGAGAGCACGAACAGATGAGATACGAGCAACTGGAGCAAAAGTCTCTTCATAATCAATCCCATACTCTTGTGTAAAACCTTTGGCAACAAGACGAGTCTTGTAGCGCTCAACGGATCCATCGTAGCGAGTCTTGATCTTATAGATCCACTTACAACCAACCACAGATCGTCCAGAGGAAGAGTAACCGATCCCAAGTATGGTTTTTGGTTAATGCATCAAGTTTCTCTTTCATTGCAATCTGCCATAAAGGGTCAGTAGAGGCCTCACGATAGGTTTGAGGCTCGTGAAGTGTAGTAAGGGCAGTGTAACAATGATAGTCAAGTAAATGTGGAGGAATGGATTTTACCCGGGTTGAGTGGCGAGGTGGAATGTCTTGTGGAGGATCTTCAGGCAGAGCGGGAGAGCAGGGGACCCAGGCTCAAGGTGGGGTAGCTCGTCATCAACCGGTTCATCTTCAACCTGTCTAGGAGAAGCATCAAAAATATCTGGAGAGAAGTCCAAAGAAGGATCAAAAGTATTTGTAGAAAGAACAAGAGACTCGTCTGGAAAGATTTCTAAAACAGAGGAGTTAGTCAAGGAAGAACGAAAGTGAGAGAGTTCAACAAACAATCGGTGTTCCCAAAAGACAACATTACGAGAAACACGAAGACGATGAGAGACAGGATCATAACACCTATACCCCTTTTGAGTTTCGCCATAACCAAGGAAACAACAAAGTCTAGATCGAGGCTCAAGTTTGTTGTGCTCATGAGACTGAAGAAGAACAAAACAAGCAGATCCAAATGAGCGAAGGTGATGATAATCAGGGGGTGACCCAAAAAGACGCTCATACGGAGTTTGATTATGGATGACAGCACTTGGAATGCGATTAATTGCATGAAGAGCAGCTTCACCCCAAAATGGGGCAAGAACTTTGGCGAAAAGAAGAAGAGCACGAACAGTGTCAAGAATATGACGAAATTTTCTTTCGGCTCGACCATTTTGCCGAGAGGTACCTGGACAAGTTAGATGATGTACAGTGCCATAGGAATGTAACAGAGCTTGAAACGCATATTGAGTATATTCAAGAGCATTGTCAGATCGAAAAGTTTTGATACGTTTGGAGAATTGTGTTTCAACCATTTTTGCAAAATTGCTATATATTGGTAAAATTTCAAAACGAGATTTCATAGGAAAAATCCAACTATAACGAGAATAATCATCAATAAAAACAACAAAATATCGAGATCCACCAATACTAGCAACAGGAGAAGGTCCCCAAACATCGAAATGAATTAACTCAAAAATACTATTAGAAATGGATTCACTATTATTAAAAGGCAAAGTCTGGTTGTTTTCCTAATCGACATAAAGTACAATCAAAATTGTCTTTAGACACGTAACCCAACAGACCCCTAGACGCTAACTGTTGTACCCGAGAAGATGGTGCATGGCCAAGACGAGAATGCCAAAGTGCAAGAGAAGGTAGGGAAGGAACTGTAGCAGCTGCAGCAGCAGCAGAATGAAACAGAGCAACAGGGAAGATGAAGATTGTCCACGGAAACATACGCCCAACTTTAGGACCGGTCCCAAGCTCCTGCCCGTCCTTGGATCCTGCACAATACACCTGCAGAATAGTAAAAAATAAGGCGATAACCTAATTCAGCTAATTGTCCCACAGCACAAATTATAGGATAGGTCGGTACATGGAAGACTCCAGAGAACGAGAAAGGTTAGAGGTTGAAACAAAACCTAAACTATTTCCATGCATTGTGGAACCATCACCTATATGAATATTTAGAGGATGTGGTGCAGGGGTCAAGTTTGGAGAATAAGGACGAGTGAGGTGTCATGTGATTGCAAAGGCAGAATCAAAAAGCCAAGTTTGAGACTTACCGGGTAGAACAAATAGGGCAAAGGAAAGAGATGCATTACCAGCCATACGAACAGCCTGAACTATGATCTCCTGTAGTTCAGTGGGGGAGAGGTTGATAGTGGATCCGGAAGACTGGGACTCACCTGAGGTGGAAGCCATTGGCGAAGTAAGCTCGGTATTAGCAACAGCAGCAGAAGATTTGTTGCGACGGAAACAAGTCTCAATGGTGTGGCGAGAACGCTTGCAATAGTTGCGGACTTTTTTGTTGGTTTGCTTGCGACGATTGTGAGAGCCAGAGGAATCACTTGATTACCGAGGTTGCTCTATAAGTGGAGTAGATGGAGTAATAGCCAAAACATTGAGCTTATTCTGGGCTTGAAGGGTTGCAAGACGAGCTTCTTCTCTAACTAACTCATTCACAAAGAGAGATCAAGAGAGGGAGCAGGACTGCGATTTAGAAGTCGACCTCGAATGGGCTCAAAGTCCTTGTGAAGTGACATCAGGAATTCATAGAGGCGAAATTCATCTCTGATGGAAGCATATTGCTGAGCATCCTTTGAGCATGCCCAAGTTGGATCGAAAGGTCAATTTGGTCCCAAATGTAGCGAAGTTGATCATAATAGTCATTGATGGATTGCCCTGGTTCTTGCCTGAGTTGATGCAATTCAACCACTAACTGATATTTCATGGATCCATGAGTAGTGGAGTACCTTTTGGCCAACATATCCCATGCAAATTTTGCATCATCAAAGCCCCAATGATTGGAAATAGAGGGAATGGAAGTGTTCAATCCATGTGAGGATCATGTGGTTATGACTATCCCATTCAATCATGCGACCAAGAAAAACAGCATCTTCTTCACTTGCTCCCTTGACAGAATAGTCATTGCACCAAGATAAATAATGCCGAGCATGCGACCCTTAAGAAAAAAATCACGCATAGCTTGAGACCAAGATAAGTAATTTTTATTCCCCTCCAATACAAGATTGATGGGGCAAGGAACAAAAATATCCTTTTTATCCATTTAGAGAAACAATATGCAAAAACAGACAGTAAAAATGAAATCTACGCGAAAAAATGGGTAAGGAGAACCTGGACTGAAAAAGTCAACCCCGAAAAGTCAACGGTCAACGGTCAACGGCCAGTCAAAGTCAACGGTCAACCTGAAATACAGAATGATTGTATTGTATTTCTTGAATAAAAGAATATACATCAGTGCCTTTATATAGGAGGTATATGTGTGCTATACAAGTAACCTAACTGGGCCTAAAGCCCATTAACATAATATACATTAACAGAATTAATTAACTTAGGAACTTATTATATTTGATTGCTTGGAGATTATCTAAGTGCACCATTATTTTATGTCTCTTACTTACTGGCCATGTGCTTAGTGGACAAGAATGTTAAATCACTGGTTGTTTCAATGATTATTATGGGAAAATTCTTCTACTAATGAAAGCCAATAGGAGTGGTATATTATTTGTTCGTTTATCCCAACAGTTTTTATTCCTATGTAAATTCCAAGTTATGAAAATATATCCAGCAAAGCTAGTAGTGGTGTAATCTTGTGCACCTTGGTGCACCAATAATATCTGCACGAGTATGTTCAATTGCAAAAAGAAACTGTCTTAAGTCTTGATTTGCATTGGCATATTTTGTGTCAAATTTACTTGTAATTAAATTCAAATTCGTATTATTGCTTTTTGTGGGTTCAAGAACTGAAATTTGAAGTTGCTGAAGAAGCATTTTTGCTCGATCAAATTTAATTGAAACCATTCAAAAGATACATTTTTTAAAAGATCTTATTATTTGATTAGTATTGATTAAAAAATGCTTAAATTACTTCAAGTATCAATTGATTTGAAAAAAAAAAAAATTAAATTAACTCATTTAGTTATTTACTAATAGATTTTACAATTGAAATGGACCAGAGTGGACCAAAATGATATGATAATATAGCTCAATAGGAACGTATGTTATGTTTCAATTTGTAGATATTGTTATATAGATGAGTACTAATAAATTGAAATATGTACATGAATATTTTGTAATGATATGAACTCATGAATAGAAGGGATATTGATCTTATCTGCTGAAATTTTTCACAAAGTGTAAAAAAAAGCATCAAATGAAAAATTGAAAATATTGAAATATATAATATATAGTAATGATATGAACTCATGAATAGAAGGGATATTGATCTTATCTGCTGAAATTTTTCACAAAGTGTAAGCATATATAAATATATATATATATATATATATATATATATTTAGATAGTTACACTATACTGCTAATTTTGCAGCTGGAATATTTTTCTCTTTGGACTTTCAACCGCTTTGTATATAAGAAAGTGCTTATTTAGCTGCAAGGCTTCTGGGTACTAAAGGAAACTGTGTAATGAATATGATTTTTTTTTTGCTGACTGTGTAACGAATATGATTGAGTAATAGAGAATTTCCCTTTTGCAAAGCAATTCCCATAAAGAAGTATTGAAAAGCTCCAAGAGATAAAGCATACTGACCACCGCAGCAGTCAAGGTAACATCTAAAATCTGAAGCTCTTGGCTGGACCGCTGCAAATCCTATCTTTTCCTAAAAGCTATTAAAAAAAAAAAAAAATCATACTTGCTATTCACGATATGCATAAAATATCCTATAAAAGAAGAATTGAGAGAGGAGACTGAGCTGGCCAATGGATAAGATACTGTGTCTTCCACCAAAAAAGACAAAATCTAATTGCGCCGAACTCTTAACTACTCTTTTGACAAAGCAAAACCAATGACAGGAACGTCGACAATGACATTATTATAGAAAGAGCGTACGCTATTCCCTCCCTCGTATCGAGGGGTGACCCATAGTGGGTGGGATCCACCCATCAGCGAGGGAGTACGCTATTCCCGTAATATACAATCATCTTTCCTTATAAAAGAAGTACTTTATTCATTAGGACTTTTAGTAGGAGATAGGAGAGAGAGAGAGAGAGAGATGGCAGGCAGATATTGTTACGAGAATGGTCTTCCATTTTCAGCCATGGTTACAGCAGAATGCACAAACGTTGGCTTAAACATCTTATTCAAAGCATCCTCTGAGAAAGGGTTGAGCTACTATGTCTTTGTCCTCTACATGTTTGCTATTTCCACTCTTCTTCTCCTCCCTCTGGTCTTTGTCTTTCGTGGGTATGTCTCCTTATCTCCACTTTTTTAGGAAAAAAAAAAAATCTTAGTAATTTTTTTTTTTTATATATAAAAATTTTAATCTAAACCTTCTGTCATAAATTTATTCAATCCCTGCTAAAAGTCACATAATTCTTAGGTTTAAACTGAAATTACTTGAAACAATATAAGTTTTTAAATAAAATTTTCTGAAGCTATAAGACTGAAATAAAAATTATTTAAAATTTCAAGGTTTAAATAAAATTTATCCAAAACTATGAGGTATGGTGTGATATTATCCAAAAATGAAATATAATTCTTACGAGTTTTTTATTTTATTTTTTTTTATTATTATTTTTTTTTCACAATTTCCTTCACGTTCTCATATATCACTTATGGTGTGATATTACAGTGAGTTTTGATGATGTATTTAGTTATAGAATAATTTTGATGAAATATTAACAAAAAGCTACTTCATACATGTAGAACAACAGGGCTTCCTACATTCAAGTTGTCTCTCCTCTATAGAATTTTCCTACTTGGACTACTTGGGTAAGAAAGTATTACACCAAAACGCTTTTTGAAATTTGATTTAAGATTTGAAGGTGATAGTATCCAATAACAAGAAGGGTGCATTTGGTTCGCTTGATGTAATGATATATGCCGATCAAAAGGTGGCAATGATCCACACACATGGGAAAATGAGATTTTATTTTAAATGACTAAAGTGCCAAATCAATAGCACACAATTTCAAAATATTTTTCTGAAGTGAAATTTGTATTTGATCTTATGTTTGGGAGGGCTTGCAGGTTTTCAGGTCAGTTATGTAACTATAAAGGCGTAGAATTCAGCTCAGCAACTCTTGCTTCAGCCATCAGCAACCTCACACCAGCTTTTACTTTCATACTTGCTGTCATTTTCAGGTTTTTCCTTCTTAATTCTCATTACCAACCTCACCCAAGTCATTCTGGTACCTTTTTTTAAAATTATATATATTATAATTTGATAATTGGGAGAGGGGCTATTGAACCATGGATGTCTACATTAGAAATATTAAGAACTGTTAGTTGAATTATAAAGTTCATCATCCCTATTATGATTAATTAATATGCCCTGCTTACGAAAGCCATTAGGACTTAGGAGTGATATTATATTTGTCCCTCTCTTTTTTTGCATTTGTTTATTCTTTTTATAAAATGAGATTTGTCGTGAGGAAGAAATAATTTCATAAAATATGATTAAGGCAATGTCATGGTTTGTTTTTTGGTGCATAACATAAAAATAAAAAAGACAATACACCTGTCCATTAGCAACTGTTCATGAAAGTTGCAATTGCTTCTTGAGCATAACATCTTACCTAACCAAGGATTCTGCAATCTGGTTTGATTACAGAAACTTTTGATTACAGAAACTTTTCAGTTCTCTCAAAAGGGATGCTATAAGTTTAATGTCAAGTTTGTGACCAGTCACTCCTTTTGCAACCTGCATATGCATAAAACAGCAATTCTGTATAACTACCCAGCACAGCAGCACCACTAGGAATTAAAAGCCTTTGTCTATCAGTATCCCAAAATTAAACCTTTGATCACATGTCTGATATGATACAAGAAATTAGAAAATGGAGGACTTATATATAAAGATAGTGCAATAGGTCATCCATGCCATTGCCCTACTTGATGTTTTATTGAGCCTTTATCTATACATTTAAGCTTTTTTGTGATAAAATTTAAACTTCTTGAGCCCACCTTTTTCGTAATAGATACATTATGCCTATTTCAGTTTCTTGAACACATTTATTTTTTATTACTATCACCAAATTCTCTTCCTTTCCTTTATTTTTATTGGTGGTTCAAAAAGGATGGAAAATCTAGCTTTGAGATGCTCAATCACACAGGCTAAAATCATGGGCACAATAGTATCAATATCAGGAGCATTGGTAGTGGTTTTCTACAAGGGCCCTACAATCATATCTTCATCTCAGTCAACATCTCTTTCACTTCATTCTCCACAAGGCACATCAGAAACACAGTGGGTGATAGGTGGCCTTTTACTTGCTGCTTCGAATCTTCTGTTTTCGGGCTGGTACATTGTTCAGGTATTTTTTTGTGATAGGTGATACTTCAAATTGTGGATTGGATTGTTTGAGTGTGTATTGTGCAGGCATGTGCTAAGTCCCACACTCCCACATTGGGGGTTTTCTAGGTAGATCTTGGCTTACATAAATGACTATGACTTATGAGAAATCTTGATTGTAACTTAATTTGTCCTTTTGGGATATAGTATAGATGTGACTAACGCTTGCCTTGTCTCGTGACACTATCAGACAAAAACTTTAGAGAAGCTAACTTTGCATTCTCTGGCATTTTACAGACCCAAGTTATGAAAATATATCCAGCAGAGATAGTTGTGGTCTTCTTATACCTCTTGTGTGCAACAATTATATCTGCACCAGTATGTTTAATAGTAGAAGGAAACTTAAGTTCTTGGATACTAAGGCCTGATATAACATTGGTCGCCGTTATATACTCGGTAAGAACTACAAAACATGAACAATACCAAATGACAGAACAAGTTATTGATAATATCTAACTTTCATTCTCCGACCAGGGATTCTTTGGTTCATCCTTCAACAGTGTTATTCACACATGGTGCTTGCACTTGAAGGGGCCTGTGTATGTATCAATCTTTAAGCCATTGTCAATAGTCATTGCTGCTGCTATGGGTGTCATATTCCTTGGTGATGCTCTCTATCTTGGGAGGTATATAATTCTCTCTCTCATGAAAATGCACATTAATGCATGTATACAAAGGCACAGTGTACCTTCTCTGCCATACTAGAATACTGATTAGAATAATACATCAAGAAGAAAGGATCAGCTACTACATGTATTAGTTGCTTTGTATTTATTTTTTCACAGTTCATTGGCCTTGTTTATTTTCTTCCTAATGTTGCAGCATCATTGGAGCAATAATATTATCAATTGGATTTTATGGTGTCATATGGGCAAAAGCTAAAGAAGAATTGAGACAAGACTATTGCAGTGCTAGCTTGGGATCTTCATCTGATGATAAGACCCCTTTGTTGGATAGCTACAAATCTGAAGACGTAGAATAGATGTATGCATATGAATGATAGTTGGTTAAAGATTGCATAGCACTGAGCTACTTGCAATCTAATACCTCAATAATTTTTTCAATTGTACAGTAAAAGCACACCTCATTGGATAGCTACAAATTTGAAGGCATGTAGAATAGATGTATGCAGATGAATGCTAGCTGATTAAAGATTGCATAGCACCGAGCTGCTTGCAATCTAATACCTCAATAGTTTTTTCAATTTTACAGTAACAGCACACCTCATAATGTTAAAAATGTTTGCTGACATCTCTTAAGTACCTAGAGTCAGAACTTAATCATTTCTTTTATTTTGTTTTTGAAATGAGCTTCTTAGATTGCTGCTGAAGAAATGACCGAGTGTGTTTTAGTGTTCTAGGAATTAGGTTGATGAAGAACAGGGGAGAGTGATTGACAGGTTCGAGGGAGTTGCCCTCTAAGAAGTAGAGAGAATAAGAGAAGAGAATTGAGAATGATAAAGGAATTTGCATTACATATCAGATATGTCTATCAATGGATTGATTACTAGTATTTATAGTCAATTCTTACAATGGCATTAGCCAATGAGAACCAATTCTCAACCATGGCTCAGCTACTGATATAACTAACCCAACAGACTAACAACTAACTAACTAACTAACTGTCACACACTATCTCTAACATCTTATCACTTTATAGCTTATCACAAAATCACTACTTATCATGCCATCTGATAAATGCAGTCACTCATCACTCAATATTACTAGTGCAAAACCCACTGTTTTGCAGAACTCACTGCTCTTCAACATTTCAAGCTAGCTAGATAACATTACCCTCGCCTTTAGAGCACCTTGCCCACAACACGAGGGTAATGCTGCTGAAGGGTATGCAAGATCTCCCAAGTGGCATCTTCTACAGGGGGTACCTTGCCAATATACCATGATTTCAGAGAAGGCTTTGTTATGAATTTCTTCATCCTCCTTTGGAGATTGGCTTTAGGCTCAGAACGAATGACACCTTCTGTATCAACATGAGGCAAGGAAGGTAAAGAGACCACATCAGCTCCCAATTTTGGCTTCCAGCAGGACATATAAAAATCTGGATGAAGAATGAGAGAGTAAGTCCAACTTACAAGCCACTTAGCCTACTCTTTGAAGCACTTGGAATGGCCCATAGTATTCGTATATAATTTAGAACAATCTCATTCAGCCAATATTTCAGGCCATTGTTAGTGGCCAACTAACTAAAACAAAATATAGCACTAAGCAGAGCAAAGTTTTTTGACTTCATCATTGGCAATCACTGGCTGAACTTGAAGTTCTTGCTGGTGGTCACACTCCCCTGAATGAGTTCTAGATTTATTTGCAGATAAATCACACTTAGCAAAGAAACCAAAATTACATTTGTCCAATTTACCACAGACCATAAGTGAATCACCTCCCTGCTTGTGGGCATTAATAGAGAGAAAAAGAGAGACAGAGGACACACTCTGGATCCACATTTCTAATGGATTAGAATAAGGATACGGATACTTCAGAAAATTACGGGAAAAAGAGGAACAAATTAACTGCTTAAAATAAACAAAGAAAAGGTTGTGCTATTATAAGTGATGAAATATTATGAATAAGTGAATAAAAATGTATTGCACTTCCAGATCCTCTCTGCTGAACACTAAGTGACAGCATATTAGACAATTCTTCCTTGCAGACAATGTCCTCATAACCAATACTATTGGAACCATTAAGCACCTGTTCCATATTTACTAAAAGAAACTATATAACGAATATCATAAAGAATCCCTCTTTTGGAAAGCAATTCCCATAAAGAAGTATAGAGAACCACTAGAGATAAAGCATGCAGATACAATCAGTTGCCAAGGTTACATCTAAACTCTGGAGCATCATAAAGGTAGAAAATCCACAAAGATAATGACATGAGTACAGGGAATTCATACTTATGGGAAAGCATGTAAGACATGACCTTAGCATGGTCAAAAAAAAAACTTTACAACAATTTTGATGATAGTCAATATTAGGCTTGCCATTTGTAAATACTCCAAAAAAAGTACTAGTCACATTTAGCCTTATACCCAAAAGGACTAATCAAATTGCAATTGGAATCCTTATAATCATATATAAACTCAAGATCCACCTAATGAACACCCATGCAGGATTCGAATTATACTTACACACACATACTTGTACAATTCAATCTTATTAAATCCACACAAACACATACCCGCACAATTCACTCTTATTAAATCCACACAAACACATGCTCGTACAATTCAATCTCATTAAACCAGCCGATCATTATGCCCTCCACCAATAGAAAAAAAAAAAAAAACATCTGAGAGAGTACAAGGATTATAATATAATCTGCATGTGAAGAATGACATTATAAAATAAAATAACCACTGAGAGATGCCTTTTTATTCTATTCATTAAGAAGCAAACAAAGGGTGTTGCAAGATCATTAGGGAGAGAGAGAGAGACAGGGAGAGATGGCATGGAGATATTGTCACAAGGATGCTCTTCCATTTTCAGCCATGGTTGCAGTAGAATGCATTAACGTTGGCTTAAACATCTTATTCAAAGCATCCAATTTAAAAGGACTGAGCTACTATGTCTTCATTACCTACACCTCTGCCATTGCTACTCTTGTTCTCCTCCCTTTGGTCTTCATCTTTCGTGGGTATGTCTATTGATTTCCATTCCTATAATATTAGTGAAAAAAATCTCCATAAATTATATTTTCAAACTTATTTCAATCTTAAACTTTGAGAATATTTTATGTAAACCTCAAAGTTTTTTAAATTTTTTTCCCAAAAAAAAAAAATAAATAAATAAAAATTTCATTTAAACCTTCTGTCTCAAATGCCGTTAATCTCATTAAAGGTCACTTGACAGAATGGGTTTAATTAATTAATTATTTATTTATAAGGTTTAAAGTGAAATTACTTTAAACTATAAGGATTAAATGAAACTATATAAAAGTATAAATTTTAATTAAAATAATATGAAACTATAAGGTTTAAATAAAACTTATCCAAAACTATGAGGCTTAAATGAAAATAACCTTCTTCTAAAAAAAAAAAAAAAAAAAAAAAAAAAATTACCTAGACCTTTATGGTTTGATATTACAACCTCATTTATGAGTAGTTTCTCAAAAATAAATAAATAAATAAAATCATTTATGAGTATTTTTTTTTTCTCAAATCTTTCTCTTCTCATATCATTTACAGTGTGATTTTATATCGAGATTTTGATGATGTATTTAGTTATAGAATATTTGATGGGATATTAACAAAAAAGCTACTTCATACATGTAGAACAACCGGGCTTCCTACATTCAAGTGGCCTCTCATCAATAGAATTTTCCTACTTGGAATAATTGGGTAAGAAAGTATTACACCGAAAATCTTTGCAATTTGATTTGAGATTTGATAAATATGATAGAATTTCAACCTATGGTATTTGCTCTATGATGATTGCTCTTTACCATTAGATCAAGATATTAATTGATTTATAGTATAGGTGGGGTTTGAATTCCGGATCTTTTGTTCGAGGAAGATTTTATAAGTTGAGCTGAATAAAGATTTTGCTAATATGTGCCCTAAGGGCATACAATAATTTTCATTTTTGGAAATTTTTTTTTTTTTTGAGAATTGAAAAAGTATTGACGGCTTTTTCAATTTTCAAGAAAATATTTCCAAAAATGGATAGCTTAATGTGTACCCTAAGGCACACATTAACCGAACCCGCTAAAAAAAACCTACTAATTTGTTTAAGTGCATTTTGTTCGCTTGATGTAAAGATATTATACCAGCTTTCAACTTCCAAGAAATGTGGTATATATTAGTTCGTAATTTACAAGAATGTAAGATTATTTACAATGTAAAGATAATGTGATTACCCATCAAATAGTTGCAATGACTAAATTGCCACCCATGGAAATATGAGATTTTATTTTAAATGACTCAATTGCCCAAATTAGTAATACACAACTCCAAAATATGTGTCTGAAATGTGTATTTTGATCTTATGTTTATATTTTTTTATGTTTGGGAGGGCATGCAGATTTTTAGCTCAGTTGTGTGCCTATAAAGGAATTGAATACAGTTCACCGACTCTTGCTTCAGCCATCGGTAACCTCACACCGGCTTTGATCTACATACTTGCTGTTATTTTCAGGTCTTACCTTCTGAATTCTGATTAGCATCTTTACTCGAGTCATATTTGTCCCTAATTTAATAATTTATTTATTTATTTATAATTGAATAGTTGGGCAAAGAGAATTTGAACTATGAACGTTTCAATTAGAAATATTAAGAATTGCTAATTAAGTTACAAGACTTTTGATGCCTGATCTTTCCTAAAATTTGTAATATGCTGCAATTGTGACCTTAAATTTTTTAAAAATTAAATATTTTTTTTAAAGTATTGTGTACTACCACTAATAATTTGTTTCTTTTCAAGTGGTTGCGTCCTTGGAATATATAGAGTTTTTTACACTATTATAATCTATCATTCATCCTCCCTAACAAAACAAAACAATAGAAAACCCAAACATAGAACAAGTTGCCAAAATATACAAAACATCTCAGGCCCTTAGGCAGAAGCCCTTGAGATATTCAAGAAAGTTGCATTTACTTCTCGAGTATAGAATATTTCCTCACCAAGAATTCTGCAATCTAATTTGATGACAGTACTCCAAAATTAAAGCTAAGCAATAGAGTGGTTGATTACACATTTGATATGGTACAAAGAATTACAAAGTGGAGAAGGTCTAATATATAAATATAAAGACAATGCAGGAGGTCATGCGCTCATTGCCTTGATGTATTATTGAGCATTTATTTATACATTTATGCTTTGTGATAAAATTTAAACTTCTTAAACCCTCCTTTTCCTTATAGATACAAGCATGTCTAACCGTAGTACAATGATTACGCCTATGCTTTAATCATTGAGTGTCATGAACACATTTATTGTTGATTACTATCACTAAATTTTCTTCCTTTCCTCTATTTTTATTGGTTCTTCAAAAGAATGGAAAATCTAGCTTTGAGAAGCTCAATCACTCAGGCTAAAATCATTGGCACATTAGTTTCAATATCAGGAGCATCAGTAGTGCTTTTCTACAGGGGCCCTACAATCATATCTCCATCTCAATCACCGTCTCTTTCACTTCATTCTCCACGAGGCACATCAGAAACAAAATGGGTGATAGGTGGCCTTTTACTTGCTGTTGAGAACCTTCTGTTTTCAGGTTGCAGCATTGTTCAGGTACTTTTATGTGATAGGTGATACTTCAAAGTGTGGATTTGATTAAATTGGATTGTATGTGTGTTATGTTCGGGCACATGCTAAGTCCCACATTGGGTGTTTACTAGGTAGATCTTGGCTTGGCTTATATAAATGATTGAGTAGCACTAATTGTAACTTGATTAGTCCTTTCCATATATAGCACAAATGTGAGTGATACTTTTCTTGTCTCATTACATTATGAGACAGAATTTAGAGAAGCTAAAATTGAATTCTCTGCAATTTTTTACAGACCCAAGTTATGAAAATATATCCAGCAGAGATAGTTGTGGTCTTCTTATGCGCCTTGTGTGTAACAATTATATCTGCACCAGTATGTTTAATGGCAGAAGGAAATTTGCTTGCTTGGACACTAAGGCCTGATGTAGCATTGGTCACCATTATATACTCGGTAAGAACCAAGAAACGTGGACAATACCAAATGAAAGAAGTTAATGATAATATCTAACTTTCATTCTCCCCAATCAGGGATTCTTTGGTTCATCCATCAGTGTTGTTATCGCATGGGCCTTGCACTTGAAGGGGCCTGTGTATGTATCAATCTTTAAGCCATTGTCAATAGTCATTGCAGCTGCTATGGGTGTCATATTCCTTGGTGATGCTCTCTATCTTGGGAGGTATATAGATCTCTCTTTCTCATCAAAATGCACATTTACGCATTTAATAGAGGCACAAATTACCTTCTACATGCTAAAAATACCAATTAGAGTAATCTATCAAGAAGAATGGATCAACTAATACATGTGTAAGTTGTTTTGTTTTTATTTTTCATGGTTCTTTGGCATTTTGTCTTTTCTTCCTAATGTTGCAGTCTCGTTGGAGCAATAATATTATCAATTGGATTTTATGCTGTCATATGGGCAAAAGCTAAAGAAGAATTGAGAAAAGACTATTGTTGTGATAGCTTGGGATCTTCGTCTGATGATAAGACCCCTTTGTTGAATAGCTACAAATTTGAAGGTATGTAGAATAGATAAATGCAGATGAATGCTAGCTGATTAAAGATTGAATGGCACTGAGCTACTTGCAATCCAATACCTCAATGGTATTTTTGCTTTTATAATAAAAGCACACCTCAGAAGGGTATAAATGTGTGTTGATATTGAGTACCTGCAATCAGAAATTAATCATTTCTTTTGTTTTGTTTTGTTTTTGAAATCAGCTTCTTAGGTTGCTGATGAAGAAATGAGTGTGTAGTGTTTTTAACGAGGTAATTGAAGAACAGGGGAGAGTGATTGACTGGTTCGAAGGAGTCACCCTCCAAGTAGACAGAATAAGAGAAGAGAATTGAGAATGAGAAAGGAATTTGCATTACATTTCATGTATGTTTGTCAATGGATCAATTACAAGTGTTTACTGGCAATTCTTACAATGGCATTAGCCAATGAGAACCAATACAACTCAACTACTGGTACAACTAAATCAACAGACTAACAAGTAACAACTAACTAATTAACTGTCACACCCTATCGCTAACATCTTTGTCACTTAACAGCTCATTATTGATCATTCCATCCGATAAATGCTGTCACTCAACAGTCCATATTACAAGTTCAAAACAAACTGTTGTGCAGAACCCACTGCTGTTCAGCATTTCAAGCCAGCTACATGACATTACCCTTCCCATTAGAGCACCTTGCCCACAAGGTGAGCATAATGCTGCTAAAGGGTATGCAAGATCTCCCAAGTGGCATCTTCTACAAGGGTACCTTGCCAATGAACCATGACTTCAGAGACGGCTTTCTTATGAATTTTCTTTATCCTTCTTTGTAGATTGGCTTTAGGCTCAGAACAAATGACACCTTCAGATTCAACACGAGGCAAGGAAAGTAAATAAACCATATCGTCTCCCAATTTTGGCTTCAAGCAGGACATACGAAAATCTAGAGAATGAGAGAGTATGTCCAACTCATAAGCCACTTAGCCAACTCTTTAAATTACCTGGAATGGCCCATAGTACAACATAATTTAGGACAATCACATTAAGCCAATATTTAAGGCTACAGTTAGTGGCCAACTAAAACAAAAGATAGCACTGATGACTAAACAGAGGAAAGTTGCCTTGGTTCCTTTGTCATTTCATTGGCAATCACTGGCTGAAGTTGATGTTCTTGCCAGTGGTCGTAGCCCCCCCTGAATGATTTCCAGATTTGTTTGCAGATAAGTCATGCTTAGTAAAGAAAACAAAATTACATTCGTCCAATTTACGACAGAGCATGAGTGGTTATTGACTACCACTTCCCTGCTTGTGGGCATGAATAGAGAGAAAAAAAAGAGACAGAGGACATGCTGTTTATGTCCAAGATAAAATTTCTTACAGTCGTCGTTTCAGCTCTCTAACATACAGCTAGGGTCTTCCAATTCTTGACAAGTCAAACGTTCAAACCAGTAACCTACAGAAACATACATGCGTGTGTCTGTGTGATAGAGAGAGAGAGAGAATTCAGCAAGTGTCAAAGATTGAATGCCAGTCTTGACTGAAATCTGTTTCATGAATCTAAAAAATATAATGTTGGAAGCCGTGAAAATGGTAAAATAAAAAGGAAAACTAATGGTCACTTGGCGTTGAAATGAGTAATGATAAAGTTCATGCCACTTGTTATGGAGAAGGATTCTTGGTAAAGCATAGCATTATTTTGCTAATGTAATCGGGAAAAATAAAATTTAAAATGGAATCCACATTTCTAATGGTTTAGATCAAGGATATGGATACTTTAGAAAATAACAGGAAAAAGAGGAACAAATTAATTGTTTAAAACAAACAAAGAAAAGGTTGTGCTATTTTAAGTGATGAAATATTAAGTGAATAACAATGATTTGCACTTCCTGATCCTCTCTGCTGAACACTAAGTGACAGCACATTAGACAATTCTTCCTCACAAACTACGTCTTCATAACCAATACTTTTATTTTTTTGATGAACAAAAAAGGGCCTCATGCGTGTGATCATTGACTCGGTCCACTTGAACCCGTAGTACTCATAGTGTGGGGCACCCCTAGGTGCGTTAGGGTTATCCACGTTGTGGTGCACTATTTTTGTGAAGTGCATGACTTGAACCAGGCAACTCTTGGACCCGAAGGTGTGATCCAGTCCGGGATTCCTATCAACGCACCACGCCACCAGGGGCATCCTCATAACCAATACCAATGAAACCATTAAGCACCTGTTCCATATTTGCTAAAAGAAACTATATAACAAATATCATAAGGAATCCCTCTTTCGGAAAGCAATTCACACAAAGAAGTATAGAGAACCACTAAGAGATAAAGCATGCAAATACAATCAGTTGCCAAGGTTACATCTAAACTCTGAAGCATCATAAAGGAAGAAAATCCGCAAAGATAATGATATGAGTACAGGGAATTCATACTTATTGGAAAGCATGTAGGACATGACCTTAGCATTGTTAAATAAAGCTTAACAACAATTTTGTTTGATAGGCTAAGAATGTATTGACCTCTTGTGATGAATTAACTAATTAATTAGCCAAATGAATTAATTAAGTCAATTAACATGTAATATGCATGGTAGCAAAAACAAATCACCAAATAATTAAATGCAGCGGAAAATAAATTTGACACAAGTGATTTGTTTACGAATGGGGAAAACCACCGAGGCAAAACCTCACCTGGTGAATTTAAGGTCACCGCTCCCAAGAATTCACTATTATCAAAACAAGCAATTATAAGTAAAAAGAATCTCAGTACCTAATATCAACATACAGTTGAACCCTTATCCTAATATCCAATTGGACTTGTACTGCAGTGACAATCTCTCCTTTCAATGCACAGTTCCCAATACGTGACTAACTACTTAATGCATGGATCTAAGTATGTGACCAACCACCAACTTGAGAATAATGTTGGTTGCAAAGTTCTTTAGTTCATCAACACGATGAAGATCACGAACCTCTTTGATTACAAAACCTTACAGCGTACAAACGTAGAAGCTCCTTAAAGAGAAAGATAAACTAGGGCATATGTCTTCGGTCACAATATGCTTGTGAAAACTTTTGCATTCAATTTCATTAGCTGTGACGGCCCTTAAAATAATCCTTATATATGTTTAGGGCTGTGAGAAAAGAAAACATAAATATGTATACACGGATTTGTGTGAAATCATATTTGAAAAATTGATTTTTGTAAATCTTGATAGATAGCTTATCTATCGAGCAACTATCGAGCATCGGCTTACACACCCTTTTAAACCTCAATAGATTCTATCTCTTGAGCTTTAAAATCCAACAGTTCTTCACTTGATTCTTGGACAAATTTACATGGCTTTAACACTTGGACTGAAAATCTTGTTCCTTGAAGTATTAAACACATCCTAAATCTACCAAATTACAAGTAAAGTGCGTTTTGTCAAAGGATTAGCCAATTCTACATTGACATATGTTCCTAACATGATTTACATATGTCCTAATAATCTCCCCCTTCAGCAAGTCGTGACAAAACCACAACAAAAAAAATGAACATATGAGAGAAGTCATATGAGAGAACTCATACTCATTTGTTGAATATAGTAAAATCTATCCTAACACAAACTCTTGAAAAACTTTGCAAGAAGAGAGTTCATGGCAAGAAAGATTTTGACAACCTGTTTTTTTGAAACACTTTAAACAAAACTCATCACGACATCTTAGTGTGAAATAGAAATATAAAGATTGCATACAATTAATAAGAAGCATGTGCATAAAGAGAGAAAAGAAACAACAAATGAAGAGATATGTGAAACTATAATAACAACCTCAGTATATATAACAAAATGAATACAAGGTTTGCTATCACAATAAGAACAATGTATCCGAAAAGTAAAGAAAAGAAAAGATACAAAAAGTTCTCACTACATCCCTCATAAAAAGAAAAACAAACACTCCCCCTAACAAAAATATCTATCTCTTAAACTAACTCTCCCCCTAAGAACATGACTACTCTCACACCCAAAACTATTCCCCATTTTTGTCACGAATGACAAAGGGCAAGTAACTCAAGTAGTCATCTCGTCGTCACCGGAAGAGCTAGCATCATCGTCCTCATCAGCATCATCACTACCGGAGCCATCATCACTCTCATCCTCTGAAGCTAGTGGAGATGGAGAAGAAGAAGTAGTGAAACCACCCATGACAGCTTGTCGTCGTGCGATACGACCAACACGGGTGTTCACCTAACACAACTCATCATTGAGAGTGCCAAGGCGAGCATCCATGCACACAAGTTGTGCCATGATGGCTTTCAGAGTCACTCCACTCGCAGAAGGAGAAGGAGTGGAGGTGGATGGAACGGAAGAAGCCGAAGGAGTCCCCGTCTCGATCTGTGGCTGCTTCGATCGAAATTGGGCCTCGTTCTGTTGAATGGTAGCAGCATCTATGGCACACATTACTGAAAAGTGAGGAGACTCGAGATAGGAGACAGACGCATGGCGGAGAATCCGCGTGATAGTAGAAGGGAAAATGAGCTTATCATGGGTCGCCGTGTCCCTATAGACATCTATAAAGGAGAGTACAAAGTGAGAGGGATAATTTATAATAAGTCCCTCAAGTAGGGATAACAAAAATCGAGCATAAGGCTTAGTAATAGAGTTATAGTGAGACAAGAGAAAAAGAACAAATGTCATCATCATATTAAAGAACCTCGGACCTTTTGCAAAGTCCGAGCAAAGGGTGTTTTGACGGTCACCCCAAGATGAAGGTGTCTCACGAAAAAAAGACGAGAGTTCGTCTTTGGACACAAATCCAAGACAATCATAGCCGGGGTAGTTAGCAAACTCTACCCTTGGTACATGTGGCACCTCGGATATAAGATTTGGAGTGACTACAATGCAAGTACCTCAAACACGAGTGATAAAATGAGGTACAAAATAATAAAATCCGTGCATATTGGGGTAAAACTCCTGTATGATCACGGAAGGACAAGTGATCGGGATGCCACACGGTGACTCCTAACCCCTACTATAGATGATAGTAGGAAGGTTAGTATCGGAAAAGTCCGATAGAACGACTTGGCGTTCCGCATAAATGCTGCGTCGGGAAAAGTTCTCTAAAAAGTCCTTACGGGCTTTACCATCATGGAACTTGACATGAGAGGGGGTAGAGTCAGAAGTAGATACCTCGGAACAAAGAGGGTTCTGGGATGGAGTAGACTTGCTCTTTGGTGCCATAGAGCAAACCGAGAGAGAGAGAGAGAGAGAGAGAGAGAGAGAAGTACCAAACACAGTTAATATCAATAAGAAGGAAAAAAATTGGTATGTATGCATGAAAAATACATGAACATATGACATGCAAAAGGAAAAACATCATGGACTCAAATTTCAATCCAATCCTACTAGTACACATCATTTCAGCATATTAAGCACACATCTAAAATGCATGAATTATTGTTAAAATGCAAATGTGATGCAATGCATGATGATTTAAAATCATTTAAACAAAAAATAGCCCAAAAATTTTGTGAAAAACTCATCAATTTTGAAAAACCCCAAATTTTTCAAAAATCCCAAAAAGTTAGGTCAAAAGACATGAAATGCATGATAGAATGAGAGAAGAGAGAACATACCAGAGAAAGAAAGATCAAACAAGGCCGAAAAACTTCTAGGTTTGAGAGAGAGAGAGAGAGAGAGAGAGAGAGAGAGAGAGAGAGAGAGAGAGAGAGAGAGAGAGAGATGAGTTTGGAGAGGTGAAGAGACAGATTTTGTCTAGAGAGATTGGAGAGAAATGAGATAAAATAGCGCTAAGGCTTATATATAGAAAGCACGATTCTCGATGGATCGAGAGGTGTCGAGGTTTAAATCTTGCCAGATGTAGCTATCAAGGAGCTATTGAAAGGTATCCACAGCAAAGTGACCTCGATGGATTAAGAAGTTATTGAGAATCTATCGAGCATACAAAAACTTCCTCGATGGATGGAGAAGTTGTCAAGTAGTTATCAAGACAAATTCTCAAAAACTTTGAAAGAAAGAAATTATGATAACAACTGTTGAGAAAGGAAGATCAAGAGGCTCGATAGATAGCCTAACTGTTGAGAGGTATCGAGAAGTCATTGAGATTGCTCAAAAACAATTTTTCAAGAAGAGAAAACGACAGATATAAATGCAATCAAGCATGCTACTTAACCAAAGATCCAAACAACATTTTAAACTCTCAAAATCATCTCTCAATAAGAGAAATGTCAAGCATTTAGATCCAAAACACACACACACACACACACACACACACACAAACACACACACACACACACACACACACACACACACACACACACACACACACACACACACACACACACACACACTAAACAAGTCTAACACAATTTAATATTCCAAAAACAAGTTAAGATAGTTTAGTGAGCTAACCAATTTAATATTCCAAAAACAAGTTAAGATAGTTTAGTGAGCAATATTCCAAAAACAAGTTAAGATATTTATTCCTTGTGATGGCCAAATCACATTGTACCTGCACATGTATCAAGAGTTGTAAAGAATATTGTGTGTTGTGTGTGAAAAACATTGCAAGATTGCATGTGTTTACATGTTATGATGATTTGTGATATGTGAAAATTACTTTAACTCACACACAATCATAAGTACTTGATGGAGACTATCACTGTCGAGATATATCCTATAATTCCCACATCTATTAAAAGACACGCTTGCAATCATATATAAAACATTTTGATTCTTTTTGCATGTATTTTTTTTTTTTTTTTTTGCATATTTTTATTTTAAGCAAACCATGCATGAGCATATAAGAGAGAGAAAAGAAATACCCAATTATGTTAAGCTCTTAACATTGCACTTTCACTATGCCGAAGCATACATATGTCGTTTTATGATTGGCGGGCAACAATGGTGAGATGGTTATTTATGTCTTTCTCTTAGAATTTTCTAGTCATTTCCATCAAAAAGAGTAATATGAGTGTTAAGTATAAGAGATTACTTAATCTTATTCATCATAAACAGGAGCCACAATGCTCACTTGCTTAGTTGTGCATAGAGATACTCATCTAAGCTACAAAAGACACAAAGTTTAGAAAACTTTGTTTCAATGGCCATCCAAGGTACATAAATATCAATGTACATAAAAAACACATTATTTTTGTATTTTTCTGATTTTTCATTTTTTTTAATGAAAAACAGAATAAAGCAAAATTGAAAATAAACAAGCAAAAACATGTTAAACAAAGTAAAGCATAAAACTAGATCAACTTAAAACAAGAAACAAAACACACAAGTAATGCATACTCAAAAACAAGAAAGGGAGAGAGAGAAGAAAAAAAAAGTGACTAAATCACTTAGAGCCTTTTTCCTTCCACACATTGGAAGAACCTTTTCGTTTGGCAAATCTTGGATCTAGCGGTGAGGGGGAAGAATTGAGACCATTCAAGTTCAAAAGGAACATGAGGGCTTTAAGTGGATCTCCAAGAAGAGCAAAAGAGGAAGGAAATTGATTCTAGTTTTCAGATGAGATCATACTGTTGCTCTGTTGAGTGGCTAATCACTTATAGCAATTAGGTCAAGTATGTCCAGTTGCTCCACAGTGATGACAAAGATGTTGCTTCTTCTGTTTAGATTTTTGAGTATTTCCCTTCCTAGCCCTAGGTTTTTTGATCTCTTTCTTATCAAGCTTAGAGGGTGCTCCTAAGATAGATTTATCCTTATCTATGTTCTCACTAACTACAACAGTTTTTACATCATTGTTCTCAGATTCAACATTATCAACAGGTAAAACAAAAACAGTAGTACTAGTAGAAGCAATATTAGGAGAAGAGAAATCATACCTTAAATCGGTTTGATCAGAAGCAGATTTCTGGAAGCTAAGCATCTTGTCGAGCTTTGCATTTGAAGTCCTCTCCAATTGAGCTCTGACTTGGAATAGCTCTGCCTTAAGCTTCTTGGTCTTCTCGGCCAAGATATTGTTTTCAAATCGTAGTGCTCCAATAGTCTAATTAGCTTCATCAAACTTTGTGGAGATTTCTTCTTGTTCAAGCTCCACATCACTGAGCTTCTTGGTGGCCAACCTATATAATTTATCATGCTTTTCCGAGACCTTATACAATTTTGCATAGGTTGTGTGGATGTCATCCTGTTCATCCATTTTCTCAAACTTAGACTCCCTCAAGTCCTCTTCTTCATCCACTTCTTTATCAATCCCCTCGGTAGGATTCATAGTGGTAGTGAAGGCATTTAGGATTCCATCATCCTTATTATTCAAATCATCCTCGGGCTCATTGTCACTCAAGGTAGCAGTAAGGGCCTTACTTTTCCCGATGGTCTTGAGATATGTTGGGTACTCTTGTTTCATGTGTCTAAAGCCTTGACATCCGAAACACTTAGGTCCGAAGGGAACAATGTCTTGACCACCTTCCTTAGCATCCTTCTTTCCTCTGTCTTGGTTTTTGAACTGGACAACTTGCGGTCATTATCAAATCCTCTTGTATTGGCATTCTTTATGAACTTTATGAATTGCCTTGTGATATAGGATTTCATCTTAAAATCTTCATCATCGGAAGACTCATCAGTATCACTACTTTTGGCCTTGATTGCCATGCTCTTGCTTGATTTTCCGATCCTTGTCAAACCCAACTCATAGGTCTACAGATTGCCAACTAGCTCTGTCAAAAAAATTTTGTCAATATTCTTTGATTCCTCAATTGCGGTGATCTTGGCATGAAATCTCTCAGGTAGATATCTAAGCACATTTCTAACAATCTTGGGTTCTAAAATGGTTTTTCCAAGATTAAAGGCTAAGTTTACTATGTCCTTGAGCTTGGCATAGAACTCATTGAATGACTCATCCTCCTTCATCTTGATCTCTTTAAAGCTTGTAGTAAGCATTTGAAATTTTGAATCCTTGACAGCCTTAGTTCCTTCATAGATTGTCCGGAAGATGGTCCATGCTTCCTTTGCAATTTCAATGGAAGATATCTTCTTGAACTCCTCATTCGTGACTGCACTTAATAAGGTATTCAATGCCCTGCTGTTGAAGTTAGTCACTTTGATCTTTGCATCATCCCAATTAGCCGGCGCTTCCTTAGACTTGGTCCACCCTATCTCTACTGCTTGCCACACTTTTTCATCTAATAATTGCAAGAAAGCTCTCATGTGTACTTTCTAGTATGCATAGTTAGTACCATCAAATAAAAGAGGTATAATCGGTGATTGTCCTCTATCCATGACAACAAAATCAATAGATCACATAGCAAAGATTAACCCTAATCAGTGTGTGCCTACTTTGATACCACTTGATAGGCCAAGAATGTATTGACCCCTTGTGATGAATTAATCAATTAATTAGTTAAGTGAATTAATTAAGTCAATTAACATGCAATATGTGTGGTAGCACAAATAAATCACTAAATAACTAAATGCAACAGAAAATAAATTTGACATAGGTGATTTGTTTACGAATGGGAAAAACTGTCGAGGCAAAACCCCACCTGTTGAATTTAAGGTCACTACTCTTGATAATCCACTATTATCAAAACAAGCGATTACAAGTAAAAAGAATCCTAGAATTAATACCAACCTACAATCGAACTCTTATCCCAATACCTAATTGGACTTGTTCTGTAGTGACAATCTCTCCTTTCAATGCACGATTCCCAGTATATAACTAACCAATTGATGCACAGATTCAAGTACGTGACCAACCACCAACTTGAGAAGGATGTTGACTGCAAAGTTCTTGAGTTTATCAACGCGATGAAGATCATGAACCTCCTTGGTTACCAAATCCCATGGCGTACAAACGTAGCAACTTCTTGAAGAGAAAGATGAATTAGGGCATATGTCATCGATCATAATATGCTTGTGAAAAAATTTTGCATTTAGTTTCATCAGCTATGACGGCCCTTAAGATAATCCTTATAAATGTTTAGGGTTGTAAGAAAAAAAGCATAAACATGTATACACAGATTTGTGTGAAATCAGATCTGAAAAACTGATTTTTGTAAATCTCGATAGATAGCTTATCTATCGAGCAACTCTCAAGCATCGAGCTTACACAGCATTTTAAACCTCGATAGATTTTATTTGTCAAGGTTTAAAATCAAGCATTTTTTCACTTGATTCTTGGACAGATTTGCATGGTTTTAACACTTGGACTTAAAACCTTATTCCTTAAAGTATTAAACACATCCTAAATTTACCCAATTACAAGTAAAGTGCGTTTTGTTAAAAGATCAGCTAATTCTACATTGACATATGTTTCTAATATGATTCACATATGTCCTAACATTATTGACAGTCAATATTAGGCTTGCCCTTATACCCCAAAAGGACCAATCAAATTACTATTGAAATCCTTACAATAATTTATAAACTCAAGACCCACCCGACAAACAACAGTGTGGGATACGAATTATACTTAGCAAAACCCATATTCATAGAATTCAGTCTTATTAAATACACCCAATTTTAGGTATCATTACTCAAGTCCACCAACCAATCAATCATACATTCCACCAATAGAAAACAAAAACTAATAACGTCAGCATATAACTATTCATTGAAAGCAAAACCAATAATTTGCACGAGTAGAATGACATCATAAAATAACCACCGAGGGATGCAAAGTTATTACGATAGAAATCATTAGGCTAGAAGAGGTAGAGAGAAATGGCATGGAGAAATTGTTACAAGGATGCTCTTCCATTTACAGCCATGGTTGCAACAGAGTGCATAAACGTTGGCTTAAACATCTTATACAAAGCATCCACTTTGAAAGGACTGAGCTTCTATGTCTTTTTTCTCTACTCCTCTGCCATTTCTACCCTTGTTCTCCTCCCTTTGGCCTTCATCTTTCGTGGGTATGTCTCTTTGATTCCCATTTCTATATATTAGTGAAACAATACTCGATAAATTATATTTTCAAACTTATTTCAATCTTAAACTTTCAAAATATTTTATGTAAACCTCAAAGTTTTTTTTTTTTTTTTTTTTTTTTTTCCAAAAAAAAAAATTCATTTAAAATTATATGACTGAATTATTTCATTTAAACCTCAAAGTTTGGAAAGAATCATTTTCCAGATTTTGACAATGTATTTAGTTATAGAATATTTGATGGAATATTAACAAAAATGCTACTTCATACATGTAGAAGTAGAACAGCCGGGCTTCCTACAATCAAGTGGCCTCTCATCAATAGAATTTTACTACTTGTACTGATTGGGTAAGAATGTATTACACAGAAAAGCTTTTGCAATTTGATTTTAGATTTGATAGATACGATAGAATTTTAATCTATGTCATCTGTTCTATGATAATTAATCTTTATCATTATGCCAAAATACTAAATGATTCATGGTTTAAAAAAGGTTTGAAACCTAAATCTTTTGTTCAATGAAGATTTTATGAGTTGAGCTAACTGAAATTCACTTATTTGTTTGATTGCATTTGGTTCACTTAATGTAACCAAATCATACCAGCTTCCAACTTCCAAGAAATGTGGGATATGTTGGCTGTTCATAATTTACGGGAATGTAAGATTATTACAGTGTAAAGATAATGTGATTACCCATCAAATGGTTGCAATGACTAAATTGCCACCCATGGAAATATGAGATTTTATTTTAAATGACTCAATTGCCCAAGTAGTCGTAAACACAAACTCCAAAATATGTGTCTGAAATGTGTATTTTGGTCTTATGCTTATATTTTTTATGTTTGGGAGGGTATGCAGGTTTTTAGCTCAGTTGTGTGGCTATAAAGGAATAGAATACAGTTCACCGACTCTTGCTTCAGCCATCAGCAACCTCTCACCGGCTTTTACCTACATACTTGCTGTTATTTTCAGGTCATTCTTCTTCATTCTGATCAGCAACTTCACTCAAGTAATTTTTGTACGTAATTTTATTTATTTATAACTCAATAGTTAAGGAGGAGGGATTTGAACCATAAACGTTTCCATTAGAAATTCGAGGAATTGCTAATTGAGTTACAAGGCTTTTAAGTTTTGATGATCCCTAAAATTTGTAACATGTTGCAATTGTGACCCTAAATTTAAAAAAAAAATTAAATAATATATTTTTACAAAGTATTGTGTACTACCACTAATAGTTTGTTTCTTTTAAAGTGGTTGAATTCCTTGATAAATATAGAGTCGTTTACACACTTATAATCTACCATTCATCCTCCCTACCTACTAAAATGCACTCATTCATTTAGGAACAACAAAGAAAAAAAAAAAAAAAAAATTTGTTAAATCATTATTTTAATGATGATCTTAATTAATATAGCCTGCTTGCCCGAAAGCGATTAGGAGTGATGATATTTGCCCCTAAATTTTAAAAAAAAAATTAAATAATATATTTTTGCAAAGTATTGTGTACTACCACTAATAGTTTGCTTCTTTTCAAGTGGTTGAAGTCCTCGATACATATAGAGTCCTTTACACACTTATAATCTACCAGTCATCCTCCCTACCTACTAAAATGCACTCATTAATTCAGGAACAACAAAGAAAAAAGAAGGAAAAAAATTTGTTAAACCATTATTTTAATGATGATCTTAATTAATATAGTCTGCTTGCCCGAAAGCGATTAGGAGTGATGCTATTTGCCCCTTTTTTTATGCATTTGTTTATTCTTTTTGTGAAGTGGCTTTTGTTGTGAGGAACTCAATTAGTTCATAAAATAATGATCACAGCAATATCGTGGTTTTTGTTTATTACATAAGATAATAAACTAGTCTATTACATAAATAAACAAAACAAAACAAAAGAAAACCCAAACATAGAACAGGTTGCCAAAATATACAAAGCATCTCAGGCCCTTAGGCAGAAGCCCCTGAGATGAGATATTCAAGAAAGTTGCAGTTGCTTCTCGAGCATAAAATCTTTCCTCACCAAGAATTCTGCAATCTAAGTTGATGACAGAAACTCTAGATTTAACGCCTTTGAACATGCGGATTTTTAATTTTTTAAACGAGAGGTAGAGTGATTGATTACATATCAGATATGGTACAAAGAATTACAAAGTGGAGAAGGTCTAATATATAAAGAGAGAGCAAGAGGTCATGCGCTCATTGCCTTACCTGATGTATTATTGAGCCTTTGTTTATACATTTCTGCTTTGTGATAAAATTTAAACTTCCTAAACCCACCTCTTCCTTATAGCTAGATACAAGCATGTATAACCGTAGTACAATGATTATGCATATTGCTTTAATCAGTGAGTGTCATGAACGCATTTATTGTTGATTACTATCACTAATTTTCTTCCTTTCCTCTATTTTTATTGGTTCTTCAAAAGAATGGAAAATCTAGCCTTGAGAAGCTCAATCACTCAGGCTAAAATCATTGGCACATTAGTATCAATATCAGGAGCATTCGTAGTGCTTTTCTACAAGGGCCCTACAATCATATCTCCATCTCAATCACTATCTCTTTCACTTCATTCTCCGCAAGGCACATCAGAAACAAAATGGGTGATAGGTGGCCTTTTACTTGCTGTTGAGTACCTTCTGTTTTCAGGCTGGAGCATTGTTCAGGTACTTTTATGTGATAGGTGATACTTCAAAGTATGAATTTGATTAAATTGGATTGGATTGTATGACTGTGTTATGTGCAGGCATGTACCAAGTCCCACATTGGGTGTTTATTGGGTAGGTCTTGGCTTGGCTTATATAAATGATTATGAGTAGCCCTGATTGTAACTTGATTAGTCCTTTCGATATATAGCATGAATGTGAGTAATACTTTTCTTGTCTCATGATGTTATGAGACAGACTTCAGAGAAGCTAAAATTGAATTCTCTGCATTTTTTATAGACCCAAGTAATGAAAATATATCCAGCAGAGATAGTTGTGGTCTTCTTATATGCCCTGTGTGGAACAATTATATCTGCACCAGTATGTTTAATGGCAGAAGGAAACTTACGTGCTTGGATGCTAAGGCCTGATGTAGCATTGGTCACCATTATATACTCGGTAAGAACCAAGAAACGTGGACAATACCAAATGATAGAACAAGTTATTGATAATATCTAACTTTCATTCTCCCCAATCAGGGTTTCTTTGGTTCATCCATCAGTGTTGTTCTCGCATGGGCCTTGCACTTGAAGGGGCCTGTGTATGTTTCAATCTTTAAGCCATTGTCAATAGTCATTGCAGCTGCTATGGGTGTCATATTCCTTGGTGATGCTCTCTATCTTGGGAGGTATATAAATCTCTCTTTCTCATCAAAATGCACATTTACGCATGTATATAGAAACACAAATTACCTTCTCCTCTAGACTAAAATGCCAATTAGAGTACTCTATCAAGAAGAAAGGATCAGCTAATTTTCACAGTTCATTGGAATTTTTTCTTTTCTTCCTAATGTTGCAGCCTCATTGGATCAATAATATTATCAATTGGATTTTATGCTGTCATATGGGCAAAAGCTAAAGAGGAATTGAGCTTGGGATCTTCGACTGATGATAAGACCCCTTTGTTGAATAGCTAGAAATTTGAAGGTACGTAGAATAGATATTTGCAGATGAATACCAGCTGATTAAAGATTGAATAGCACTGAGCTGCTTGCAATCCAATACCTCAATGGTATTTTCGCTTTTACAGTAAAAGTGCAGCTTGGAAGGGCTAAAGATGTGGGTTGATATCCGACTACCTACAATCAGCAATTAATCATTTCTTTTGTTTTGTTTTTGAAATGAGCTTCTTAGGTTGCTGATGAAGAAATGAGTGTGTAGTGTTTGGGGAGCAAGGTTATTGAAGAACAGGGGAGAGTGATTGACTGGTTCAAAGTTGTCACCATCCAAGAAGTAGAGAGAATAGAAGAAGAGAATTGAGAATGAGAAAGGAATCTGAATTACATTTCATGTATGTCAATGGGTCAATTACAAGTATTTACAGGTCATTCTGACAATGGCATTAGCCAATGAGAACCAATACAACTTAACCACAACTCAACTACTGGTATAACTAACTCAAGTGACTAAAAAGTAACAACTAACTAATTAACTGTCACACCGTATCACTAACATCTTTATCACTTGACAGCTTATCACAGCATCATTACTGATCATTCCATCCGATAAATGCTGTCACTCAACAGTCAATATAACAAAGAAGGAGAATGATAAAGGAATTTGCATTGCATTTCAGATATGTCAGTCAATGTATCAATTACAAGTATTGATAGGAAATTCTTGCAATGGCATTAGCCAATGAGAACCAATACAACTCAACCACGACTCAACTACTAGTATAACTAACTCAACAGACTGACAACTAACCGTCACACTTTATCTCTAACATCTTATCACTTTACAGCTCACCCGCAACTCTTTCAGCATTTCTAGCTAGCTACATGACATAACCCTCCCCTTAAGAGAACTTCGCCCACAAGTTGAGGGTAATGCTCTTGAAGAGCATGCAAGATCCCCCAAGTGGCATCTTCTACAGGGGTACCTTGCCAATGAACCATGACTTAAGAGATGACTTTGTTATGAATTTTCTTCATCCTCCTTGGCTTTAAGCTCAGAACAAATGACACCTTCTGTATCAACATGAGGCAAGGAAGATAAAGGAATCACATGAACTCCGAATGAGAGACTAAGTCCAAGTTATAAGCCAGTTAGCCTGCTCTTTCAAGCACCTGGGATGGCCCATAGTACTCCTATATAATCACATTGAGCCAATGTTTCAGATTATAGTTAGTGGCCAACTAACACACACAAAAGATAGCACTAAACAGAGAAAAGTTGCCTTGGTTCCTTTGTCATCATCATTGGCAATCATTGGTTGAACTTGATGTTCTTGCTGCCAGTGGTTGTAAGTTGTAACTCCCCCTGAATGATTTCCAGATTTGTTTGTAGATAAGTCATGCTTAGTAAAGAAAATCAAAATTACATTTGTCCAATTCACATGAGAGCATAAGTGGTTATTTACCATCACTTCCCTGCTTGTGGGCATGAATAGAAAGAAAGAGAGACAGAGGACATGCTTTTTCTATCCAAGATAAAACTTCTTATAGTCATCATTCATCATTGCAGCTCTCCAACATGCAGCTAGGGTCTTCCAATTCTTGACAAGTTAACCGTTCAAACTTCAAACCAGTAACCTACAGAAACATATATGCGTGTGTCTGTGTGAAATAGAGTGAGAGAATTCAGCAAGTGTCAAAGATTGAATGCCAGTCTTGCCTGAAATTTGTTTCACGAATCTAAAAAATATAATGTCGGAAGCCGTTAAAAAAGAAGGAAAACTAATGGTCATTTCACACATTTGGCGTGGATAAAGTTCAAGCCACTTGTTATAGAGAAGGATTCTTGGTAAAACATAGTATTATTTTGCTAATGTCATTGGGAAAAATAAAATTTAAAATGGAATCCACATCTCTAATGGTTTAGATCAAGGATATGGATACTTTAGAAAATAACAGCAAAATGATGAACACATTAACTGTTAAAAACAAACAAGAAAAGGTTGTTCTATTTCAAGTGATTCCAGATCCTCTCTGCTGAACACTAAGTGACAGCACATCAGAAAATTCTTCCTCACATACTATGTCCTCCTAAACGATACTAATGGAACCATTGAGCACCTGTTCCATATTCACTAAAAGAAACTATATAACGAATATCATAAAGAATCCCTCTTTTTCAAAGCAATTCCCATAAAGAAGAATAGAGAACCACTAAGAGATAAAGCATGAAGTACAATCAGTTGCCAAGGTTACGTCTAAACTCTGAAGCAGCATAAAAGGAAGAAAATCCACAAACAGTGGCGAAGCCGAGAAACTTTTCCGGGGGGGGCCAAGTTAGTTGTACTTACGTGAACTCAAAATGCATTAAATCTTATGAACTGAAATTTCTAATAATCTATTTTTCTATGGACACAGTTAAACAATTTGTAATCCAGTATCACGTTATAAGGAACCAATTTTTATTTACTTAGTTTTATATCTTTGAGCTCTTTTTATATCTTTGAGGGGTTAAACATCTAGAGTTTCCATCACTTGGGATAAAGAATTGATTAGTAGCTTCCCAATTTTTAATATTTGTTCTTTTAAACTATACGTTAGTAATGAATATTTGTTCTCTTAGATTATAGATTACTCACATTTTAAAATTCAAATTAAATAACCAAATTTTAAAAAAAGAAATAGAAAAAAGAATGAACAACGAAGTGTTAATGTTAAAAAAAAAAAAAAGTAACCTGATATAAACGGTAGGGTTAAGGGCCCAAATCATATATTGGACCTTAAGCCTAGGCCGAGAGTATGAGCAATCCGAGGATAAACAAATGGTAATGAATGATTCAGGTTCAGGATTTAGTGAGCAAGATATGAATAAGAAGTTGGTCCGAGGAAGAATAACTCCTCGGATACGAAAAGTACAATTTAAATATGTATTCCAACAATCGGGGTGACCTTTCAAGAAGCTCCATTAATAGGGACGTGCATCATGAACATACGAAAAGGAGAGGAATCCAAAAATATCTAAGGAAAACTACTACCACAGCATTGAATGCACTGCAGCTACTTTTTTGGCCGCATTTATGTGGAAAAGATCTCTAAACAAAGGTTGCTTTAGCCACCACAACTCGCAGAAAGTCAAAGAGGGTGTCTGATGGGACATGTATTCAAGTAAGGGCTCAGATGACCAACAAGTGTAGGATTAAAATGATTTGAAGGAAACTATATAATGTAAGGGACTTTCCATGAGGAAGGGATGGGAAAAATAGAAAAAGAATACTGTAGCAATCAAAGTTATACTTGTACCCAACTGTTATTGATTTGTATGAAAAAAAATACCTCATTAGACAGTGAATTCATTCAGTTTTATTTTCTTTGTTCTTACTTGATCATCTTTTAAATTCATACTAGCCATTGTCAAATTTATTAGGGTCTAGTTCTTTGATCCACTCTTTACAAATTTATTGTACTAGGCTTATTGGGCCAAGATCCCATACACATTGGACTTGGGTTGCAAAATGTGTCCCTACATAAACAATTATATAATATATTGTTATTAAATAACATAAAATCAACAAAACAAATATCTTTTATCAATTAGTAAAGTCTCTTATAGTTAAATAAAAGTTTGGGGTTCAATCCCTAGTCATTTACATCAAAAATCGATTGGTATTTTGGTTTGATAATAAGGAGATACCATTAGAAGTGAACACCATAAATTGAATCTCTCTCTCTAATAAAAAGATATTATTAGGAATAGACACCATGATCATAGGTTGAAACTCTCTCTTAACAAAAAAAAAAAAAAAAAAAATATATATGGGAAATGTGTTGTACAGCTGTACAACACTTCATTACTAGGGTAAAATACTATTTGGTCCCTAAACTTTATAAAAAGTTTGCTTTTGGTCCCTAAACTTTAAAAAGTTTATTTGTTTTTTTTTTTTTTTTTTTTTTTCCCTAAACTTTATAAAGAGATTTTTTAATAGTTTAGGGATGAAAACAAACTTTTGGTAAAGTTTAAGGACATGAATAAAACATTTTCAATAATTTAAGGATAAAAGATGAACTTCTTAAAATTTAAGAATGAAAACTGAATTTTTAATAAAGTTTGAGGATCAAAATAATATTTTATCCAAGATTCTATCTTAGGTATTCAATAGTCTATTCGGCCAAGAGTTTCCATAGTAGTTTAAAGCATGAAGACACAGAGTTAGAGAAGGGGGAGATGATATCAGTTGTGCAGGCAAGGAATGGTTTCACGGACTCCTAGCAAGGTGACCGTCGGTGCGGTAAATTGACATATAGCAAGCCGCCGTGATGGGGAAAATTTCATGGTGCCCATAATTTTTTTTTTTTTTTTTTTTTTTTTTTTTTTTTTAATTATAATAACTTTATATATGTAGGTAATTTGAAATTTATTAGAGGAGAATGGGGCGTTTTGTAAAGGCCACGGGCTTATAAATGGCTTAGATGTTGGATTTTTTTTTTTTTTTTTTTTTACCAAATTTAATATTTTGAGGTTTTTTTTTTTTTTTTTTTTAATGGATAAGTTCAAAAATTCTGTGGAGTCTATTCTAAATTTTGAGAGAGCAAACCCTTCAGGGGGGCTGATGAATACGTTTCGCCATTGTCCACAAAGATAATGACATGAGTACACGGAACTCATTACTCATACTTGTTGGAAAGTGGGTAGGATATGACCTTAGCATGGTCAAAGAAAGCTTAACAACAATTTTGGTGACGGTCAATATTAGGCTTGCTCTTGTAACATTTGTAATACCCCTAAGAACATTTACCTTTATACACCAAAAGGACTAATCAAATTGCAATTGAAATCCCAAATTCTTGTAATCATTTATAAACTTAAAATTCACCTAATAAACACCCACGTGAGATTTGAATTATACTTACACAACTCATATTTAGTGGTGAAGCTAGAAATATTTTTTAAGGGGACTGAGCTAAGCTGTTTAAAGTTCTTAAGTATTCAAATTTCATGATTATAAAATTACTTTATTACACAAATTATTTTCAACTCAGCAAAGTTTTTTCATCACATTAAAATCACTTACAATAGATTATGAACTAAATTAAAAAAATATATATATTTGTAAGGCCTCAAATGTTTAAATTTCCTAATTAAATTAATTATAATAAACAACTCTATAATAATGGCTTAAGTTAAGTGGTCAAACACTACTATTAACTATTAACTATTAATCAAAAATAAAATAATAAATATTACTATTATCAAATTTAAGCCAAGAAATAAAATAATAAGTCTAAAGTACTAGCACTACAACTTTAATAAAATAATACAATTTAACAATAAGTTAATAAAATAAGCATAAAAATGAACTACTTCACTCCATCCAAGATTCAAAACGTGTAAGAGCATTCACATCAGCTCTTGTATAAATGTGTAAAATACACATTTTGGCCACGTTTACACATTTTGAACCAAAAAACACACTACATTAGTCCATTTAAAATCGTGTATAATCATCTAAAATTTTCAACGAGTTCTGATATCCGTGTAAATTTACACGGGCACTGTAGCATGTGTATTTAGTTTTTTATTAATTTCCATTCACACCAGTTTTTCTCTCTCTTCTCCATGCACAACGACCTCAACTCCTCATCTTCTTTTCCTCGGATGCACACAAACACACCCACACACAAACACATCCACACAGAAAAATCAACACAGAGATACACTTGCTAAAAAAAAAAAAAAAAAAAAAAAAAAAGAGATACATAAACACACCCACACACAAACAAACCCAAACGGAAAAACAAAAAAGAGACAGATCGGTGCTTATCGGAACGATCAAAGCTCGTGGGTCTCGCTTGATCGGAGCTCGTGGGTATGGGTCTTGCCTGATCGGAGCTAGGGAGATCGGTGCTTGTGGATTGGAGCTAGGGAGAATTGAGTCCGTGGATCGGTGCTTGTGATCGGAGTTGTGGATCGGTGCAGTGTGGGATTGAAGCTATGGATCGGTGCAGTTGTGGATTGAGTTGTGGATCGATGCAGCTATGGATCAATGCTTGTGATCGGAGTTGTGATCGGAGCTGTGGATCGGTGCTGTGGATCGGAGCTGTGGATCGGTCTTCTTGTGGATCGATGCTTGTGATCGGAGTTGTGATCGGAGCTGTGGATCTGTGCTGTGGATCGGTGCTTGTGATCGAGATGATGTGGATTGGTTTGTGACCGAGAGGGAGAGAGATGAGTATAGAGAGATAGATCGAGAGGGAGAGAGTGGGTATGGAGAGATAGAAGAGAGAGAGCAAGAAATCGAAAAACATGGTAGAGAGAGAGAGAGCACGTATAAAAATGGGTAAAATGGGTTAGTTGAGAGAAATAATAAAATAATTGAGAAAATTGATTATTTAAATAAGAGAGGTGATAGAATAGATGAACTGATGTGGGTGTTTTGTAGAAGTGATGGTGTAAAATAGAAAAAGTAGGTTTTTGGTGTAAAATAGATGAAATCTTTTAGATGAGCTGATGTGAATGCTCTAAGAGCGTTCACTGGCCACCGCATAATAGAAAAAGTTCTAAATTTTACACAATTTGGCCTAAAACAATCACGAAACAGGCTTTGATTATCTACAAACTCCATCCAAGATTCGAGTGTGTATATTTACAAACCTGCTATAGTGATTGTATATTTACTGTAACTATGCATTTAATATTTTATTGTTTTTTCTCTCATCTCCTCATTATACCTTCTCTCATTCTCTCTCTTCCCCAAACTTTCTTCTTTCTCCTTCTCCATATTCATCTTCATCTCCATCTCCATCTCCCTCACTCACTCTCTCTGCCTCTAAATTCCTCTAAACAAGACAAATTTGGTTAACTAGCCACCAAACCTAAGCCAAAAATTCCAACAAAGGTCATGTTTGGTTCCCGTAAAATATTTTCGGAAATAATTTTTCGAAAATGCTATTTTCAGGAAAGAAAAATGTATTCAAGCTGTTTGGCTGCCTCAAAATTCATTTTACGGAAAATCAATTCCAGTGTTTGGTTCGTTCAAACATTTTTACAAAAAATGCTTTATATAGCCAAGCCACCCAATTTTTCATACACTTCCTCACCTGTAAACATGTGGATAATGAATCAATTCCACACTCATTCACAAAAGAAACAAAACCCAACAAAAAAATTCATCAAATCCGGTCAAATTGAGATTGTGCGGTAGAGGAGAAGGTGAGATCGCGTGGTGGAGGCGAGATCGAGCGAGGCAAGATTGGAGGCGAGATCGAGCGACTAGATCGAGCGGTGCGGTGCTGCGATCGACGAGTGGCACGGTCTTGTGATTGACGATCGACACGGTGTGATCGTCGGACCGGAGCTCGGTCTGTGGTCGTCGGCGAAGTCTCTTCTTCCTCTCTCTTTGCGATCTAGGCTCTCTCTTCTCTCTCTCTCTCTCTCTCTCTTTCCAGAAATACTTTGAAGTGAAAATGAGAACTGAATTCATTTTCCGCCTCATAAGCCTTATTTTACGATTAAATTGACCCAAAATCACCAAGTTCCCAAACCCAAGAGAGAAACCAAACTTAAGAGATTTTGGTGGTGGCTTGTGGTGGTTGATTGGCTAAACCTATGATGTTCGGCCATGGTGGTTGATAAGTATAATTCCTAAAACCTAAGTGATAACTGACTACCTTATAGTAGCTGACGACCCTAAAGTAGTCGATGACTTTGCTTATATTCTCTTGATTGACCCCAAAAGGTTGACAATCCATATTGGGGATGACGAGAGCAACTAAAGGTTATCAATGCATGGATTAGAGACGACTAGAATGACGTTTCATGGAAGGATAAGTTAACGGGATGAAGTTGACGAGTCCAACATGTCTTATGTGTGGTTTGCACGCATAGGTATATAAAGAAATATCTTGCACCCTATACTTAACCCTAATCAAGAAGACTTCTACAAGGAAAGGATTCCACAAGATATGCGAAATAAAGAGTTTCTCTCCTACAAGGAAACATCTTCTTAAATAAGGCACGCAATGTTAGCCCTACACTATCATAAAAGCCTCAAGACCTTCACAAGTCAAGGTACGCATAATTTCCCCCAGATCCGGCACTCTAGAGTTGTGAAAAGTTCTAATTTGACCTTCGGAAGATATTTGGCTGGCACTACACCGGTGCTCTCTGTTAGGTCTTCTCTTTTTGTTGTGCGGGTATTGTTTCGAGCGTGCAAAGGCTTGTGTGGCTCACTAGTGATTTTTCGGCATCATTAGTGGTCTAGGCTAGGTGGAGTTCAGTTTTAGAGAGCTTGAGAGAGAAAATGTTTGATTTATTTAGGTTCTGACCTTTGTGGTGGTTATGTGAGCTTCAACCATGGACAAGCGGGTTTGGCTTTGTGATAGTGAAGAGAGAAGAGAGAGAGATGAGAGAGATGAGAGATGAGAGAGATCATTTTATTTTTTTGAGGAAAAGATGAGAGAGAACTTGAAAAGAGAAGAGAAATTGTTATAAAAATACTAGTCTCATCACATGCGCCTTGTGCGTTCAATGAGGCATTTTTTTTTTTTTTTTTTTTTTGTCTAGTGTATGTGAGATTAGGAATTAAAGAAAATGAAAATTCAAATAAAAAAAAAACAGAAAAATTAAATAAAAGAAACCGGTGAGTCTTGATAAATTAAAAAATAAAATAAAAGGTTTGAACGTGGTTTTGAGGGAAATATCAAATCGGATTGAGAAGTTTTTTATTTTAATTTTAATTTTTGGATAAGTTTTTTTTGAAGACATGGATTAATAGAGAGTGTTCTATTTTGTAGGCATTTTATGTGGAGTTGAAAATATATCTTTACCAAGTTATCCTCATATTTTGTTCCTAATAAACGTAAGATTTAAGGGTATTTCTGAATCACAAAAAAGTTAAGTCTAAAGAGGAAAATCTTTTTATAGATAGTATAGATGGAGAAAAATAATAAAATAATAAAAAATGATTTCTTAAATAAAATAAAGTGTATAATAGATAATTTGATGAGGGTCTTTTTTAAAAATATTTGTGTTAAATAGAAAAAGTAAGTCCTTTCGCTAAAATAGGCAAAATAAATAAATAAATAAATAAATAAACAAATTGATATGATCAAACATCAAATTGTCAAACTAAAGTACCAGTACTATACTCTTTAGTGACTGTTTGGATTCGGCTTTTTGCGCTCACGTTTTGCTTTCAACGCGTTTCAGCATTTTTTTTTTTTTTTTTTGTAGCCGCACTTGTTGACTTTTTGTTTTCATTTTTCAACAACTTTTTTTATCAAAAATAGGTCCCACAGCACTATTCATATATTTAAAAATTATTTTGCTACAATATTTTCAGTTTTCAGTTTTTAATTTCAGCAAAATAAATTCTATCAAAACAATCTTTATTCATAAATTGAAAAAGCAGAACTCTTAACTCTTAAGATTCAAACTGAAGAAACAGAGAGACTGAGAGAGATACCTTTGTGAAGATAGATTGGCTAGTCAATTCTTCAACGGCGTGAACTGGATTACTGGTTAGAGTTGTACTTGCAAGTTTGGTGACGTAAGGGCAATTTTTTTTTTTTTTTAATATCAACTTTTACTTTTACATTTTGGGAGTAAACGCCTGTGAAATTTAGAGTTTTTTATATATTAACTATGCGAATTTTTTGGAGTTTATTTTTTATTTTTAATTAGGAGCCTTGATTTAGAAAATATCTGGGTTTTATTTGTTGCGATATTCATATTTGTTAAAATTATTATTTTTGGGGTGCTTCGGGGGCTGAAGAAATGGGCCATTTCTATTTTTGTTTTTTTGTTTTTTTTTTTTTTTTTCCTGAACAAACTTAAGATTTGGGGACTGATACATGCTTATATTTTTTGCCAAATCTTAGCAGCCAACAAGTAAGTTTTTTTTTTTTTTTTTTTTTTTTGAACAAACTTAAGATTTGAGGGCTGATACATGCCTATATTTTTTGCCAAAATCTTAGGAGTCAATAAGTAAGTTGTTCTTAACCTCTATGGTTTTTAAGGGAGGCCACCCTAGCTCCGCATATGATAGTCATATTCATACAATTCAATCTTATCAAATCCACCCAAAATCAGGTATCATACCTAAAGTCCACCAACCAATCAATTATGCCTTCAACCAATAGAAATTTAAAAAAAAAAAATAATAATTAGGTGGAGAGAGAGAGTACGAAGATTATAATATAATTTGCACATGGAGAATGACATTATTATAAAATAACCACTGAGAGATGCCTTTTTACTCTGTTCATTAATAAGAAGCAAACAAAGGGTGCTGCAAAGTTACAATAGAAATCATTGGAGAGAGATGGCATGGAGATATTGTTACAAGGATGTTCTTCCATTTTCTGGCATGGTTGCAGCAGAGTGCATAAACGTTGGCTTAAACATCTTATTCAAAGCATCCACTTTGAAAGGACTGAGCTACTATGTCTTTATTCTCTACTCCTCTGCTATTGGTACTCTTGTTCTACTCCCTTTCCATTTGGCCTTCATCTTTCGTGGGTATGTCTCTCGATTTCCATTTCTACCATAATATTAGTGAAACAATCTTGATAAATTATATTTTCAAACTTATTTCTACCACAAATTTCTTTTTCAATCTTTTCTATCCCCTTTATAGTTTTCTTTGGATTGATAGCCTTGAGAATGTTCTTATGAAGAGGAAGAATGTTCTTAAGCCAAAATTTCACCATTTTAAGAAATATGTTTTTACATCTTGATTTTTATGTTTTTGTTATTTATTATTATTATTATTATTTTGTGTTTTTAACGGTAAAAATACAAATGTGTGTTACGGAAGCTTAACAAATGAACCTCAGGTGGCAAAATAACATCTTTTAAACTACAGGTAGACAACTTTAATTTTGGCCAAACCACAATGAGTAAGTTGTAATTTGCCATTTTTTAAAACTTTTTTTTTTCAAAAATAAAACATTTTATTTAAACCTTCCATCCCAAATTCCGTTAATCTCATTAAAGGGAAAAATAATTTATGCAACAGGCACATGAGATACCATCTCCTCATTAAAGGTCACTTGACCGATTAGGTTTAATTTTTTTAATTATAAGGTTTAAAATGAAATTACTTTAAAGTATAACTTTTAAGTAAAATCATAGAAACTATGAGTATTAAATAAAATTATTTGAAATTATAAGATTTAAATAAAACTTATCCAAAACTATGAGGTTTAAATGAAAATTACCTGGAACTTTTTGGTTTGATATTACAACCTCATTTATGAGTAGTTTCTCTACGAAGAAAAAAAAATCATATATGAGTTTTTTTAAAAAAAAATATATATATCTTTCATGTTCTCATATCATTTATAATGTGATTTTACATCAAGATTTTGAGGACAAGGTTTCTTCAAACTCCACCTATAACTTTTTATTGAACGTGAACTTTGAAAATTTAATTGTTAGATTACATGTTTTTTTATGTTCTTAACATGCATGTTGAATGTTCAAATCATATATTATTTACTATTTGATAAAAAAAATTTATTTTAAGAATAATTTTTTACCATAAAAACTTGAAATTTAAACATGTCATTGACGACATAATTATTAATCTTTGATCTTGTTGAAATTTTGTAAGCACAAAAAATATAATAAGAACATGTAATCTAAAAGGTTAGATTTTCAAAATTTACATTTTATAAAAAGATATAAGAGAAGCTTGAAAGATATCTCTCCAAACTATTTTAGAGAGAAACCTTTTTCCAAATTTTGATGATGTATTTTGTTATAGAATATTTGATGAAATATTAACAAAAAAGCTTCTTTATACATGTAGAGCAACCGGGCTTCCTACAATCAAGTGGCCTATCATCAATAGAATTTTCCTACTTGGCCTAATGGGGTAAGAAAGTGTTACACCAAAAAGCTTTGGCAATTTGATTTGAGATAAATATGGTAGAATTTCAACTTATGACATTTGCTCTATAATGATTGTTTTTTATCATCGGTCAAGATACTAATTAATTTATAGTGTAGACGGGGTTTAAACCCCAAAACTTTTGTTTAATGAAGACTACGAGTTGAGCTAACAGAAATCCACTAATTTGTTTAAATGCATTTGGTTCCCTTGATGTAACGAAATCATACTAGCTTCCAACTTCATAGGAACGTAGGATACATTGGTTCATAATTTATGGGAATGTAAGATTATTACAACTAGTAAGTTGCCCGTGTGATGTACGGATAATTTTGTGATATTTTATGTAAGACGGTTTTTGATAATGTTGTACATATATTATAAAGAGAAGGTAAACTAAATTAGATTAAAGAAATATATACATTTTGAGATATTAAAAATTAGTTTAGTAACTTCACTGCATATTTGTATTATTCTCAAGGTAAAAGAAAAAAAAAAATATATATATATATATATATATATATATATTAAATCATGAAACAAAAAATTAATGCAAAAGAGTAATGGGATCATGAAAATCAACTAATTTGTGTTGCATTCACATAGACATGGTGTAGGCAAGTGTTTATGCATGTATCTTATAAATGATTTAAAATTAAACCATGGTAGAATTTGGTTTTACATTGCGCACCAAATATTCTCTCTATTTATATACCCAAAACAAAAACTATCCAACCAAACTACCCAAACCTAAATCATATTTGAACCCCTAATTTAAGAAGAAAAAAGAAAATAAATTACCAATAGGGGTTTCGGCATTTTGATGGTGATGGAAGATTAGTATAATGGAGGTGGTGACCCTTCAGATTTCTCTTTCTCTCTGTTTCAAATATTTTGTCAGTCTCAAATATTTTATTTTGGTAATATATAGTGAAATTGTGAACAATCCACAACATTTTTGTGTCTCTTTATCTCTTTTCTGGGACTTATCTACTTAGTTATTACTATTAGTCATTAATTATTATTTTTTTGACTTTTTTAAAATACTAAAATAGTGGGTATGCTAAAAGACATGAAGAATAGAGAAAGGTGTTGTGTAAGGTTAGGCAATTAATGAGATATTAATGAGATAACTGTAAAATAAGTTAACATGAACTTTTGGGTAAAAGTAAAAAAAAAAAAAAAAAAAAAAACCTAATGAAAGAGGTAAAAAAAGACTAAATGCAAAATTAAAGTTCCACTTAGTAGGACCTCATGCACTCTCGCATGAGGTCTCTGCTTTGATATATATATATATATATATATATATATTGATTGAGTGAGTGATGTGAAGATAATGTGACTACCCATCAAATGGTTGCAATGACTAAATTGTCACCCATGGAAATATGAGATTTTATTTTAAATGACTCAACTGCCCAAAATCAGTAACACATAACTCCAAAATATGTGTCTGAAATGTGTATTTTGATCTTATGTTTATATTTTTTATGTTTGGGAGGGCATGCAGGTTTTTAGCTCAGTTGTGTGGCTATAAAGGAATTGAGTTCAGTTCACCGACTCTCGCTTCAGCCATCAGTAACCTCACACCGGCTTGGACCTACATACTTGCTGTTATTTTCAGGTCTTTCTTTCTTAATTCTGATCAGCAACTTCACTCAAGTCATATTGTACCTAATTTTTATTTATAATTCAATTTTTAAGAATGAGGGATTTAAACCATGAATGTTTCATTAGAAATATCATGAAGTGCTAATTGAATTACAAAGGCTTTTGATAGTGCCTAAAATTTGTAACATGTTGCAATTGTGACCTTAAATTTAAAAAAAAAAAAATTAAATAATATATATATTTTAAAGTAATGTGTACTTCCACTAATAGTTTGTTTCTTTTCAAGTGGCTGAGTCCCTTGATATGCATAGAGTTGTACACACACTTATAACCTATCATTTCTCCTCCCTACCTCATAAAATATGATCATGGCAATAGCGTGGTTTTTGTTTTTGATACTTTACATAAATAAGACAATACACTAGTCTGTTAGCTACTGTAAGAAAACAGCAGAAGAAAAGAAAAGAAAACCCAAACATAGAGCAGGTTGCAAAAAATATACAAAACATCTCAGGCACTTAGGCAGAAGCCCCTGAGATATTCAAGAAAGTTGCTGTTGCTTCTTGAGCGTAAAATCTTGCCTCACCAAGAATTCTGCAATCTAATTTGATGACAGAAACTTCTCTCGAAAGGTATCCTACCAGTTTAATGTCGAATTTGTGACCAGTCACTCCTTTTGCACCCTGCATATACATAAACCAGCAATTTATGCATAAATAACCAGCACCACCATGGATTAAACGCCTTTGGATATCAGTACTCCAAAATTAAAGCTAAGCAATAGAGTGGTTGATTATACATTTGATATGGTACAAAGTGGAGAAGGGATAATATATAAAGATAATGCAGGCGGCCATGCGCTCAGGGCCATACTTGATGTATTATTGAGCATTTTATTTATACATTTAAGCTCTGTGATTAAATTTAAACTTCTTAAACCCACCTCTTCCTTGTATATACAGGTATGTCTAACTGTAGTACAATGATTACGCCTACTGCTTTAATCATTGAGTGTCATGAAAACAATTATTGTTGATTACTGTCACTAAATTTTCTTCTTTCCTCTATTTTTATTGGTTCTTCAAAAGAATGGAAAATCTAGATTTGAGAAGCTCAATCACTCAGGTTAAAATCATAGGCACATTAGTATCAATATCAGGAGCTTTGGTAGTAGTTTTCTACAAGGGCCCTACAATCATATCTCCATCTCAATCACTGTCTCTTTCACCTCATTCTCCACGAGGCACATCAGAAACAAAATGGGTGATAGGTGGCCTTTTACTTGCTGTTGAGTACCTTCTGCTTTCAGGCTGCAGCATTCTTCAGGTACTTTTATTTGATAGGTGATACTTCAAAGCATGGATTTGAATAGATTGGATTGGATTGTATGAGTGTGTGATGTGCAGCATGTGCTAAGTCCCACATTGGGTGTTTACTTTGTAGATCTTGGCTTGGCTTATATAAATGATTATGAGTAGCCATGACTGTAACTTGATTAGTGCTTTCAATATATAGAACAAACGTGAGTAATAATTTTCTTGTCTTGTAACATTGTGAGACAGTCTTTAGATAAGATAAATTTGAATTCTCTGGAATTTTTTACAGACCCAAGTTTTGAAAATATATCCAGCAGAGATAGTTGTGGTCTTCCTATACGTCTTGTGTACAGCAATTATATCTGCACCAGTATGTTTAATGGCAGAAAGAAGCTTACATGCTTGGACACTAAGGCCTGATGTAACATTGGTGACCATTTTATACTCGGTAAGAACCAAGAAAAATGGGCAATACCAAATGATAGAACAAGTTATTGATAATATCTAACTTTCATTCTCCCCGATCAGGGATTCTTTGGTTCATCCATGAGTATTGTTATCGCATGGGCCTTGCACTTGAAGGGGCCTGTGTATGTTTCAATCTTTAAGCCATTGTCAATAGTAATTGCAGCTGCTATGGGTGTCATATTCCTTGGTGATGCTCTCTATCTTGGGAGGTATATAAATCTCTCCTTCTCATCAAAAATGCACTTTTATGCATGTATATAGAGACACAAATTACCTTCTCCTCCAGACTAAAACACCAATTAGAGTACTCTATCATGAAGAAAGGATCAACTAATTTTCACACTTCGTTGGCATTTTTTCTTTTCTTCCTATTGTTGCAGCCTCATTGGAGCAATAATATTATCGATTGGATTTTATGCTGTCATTTGGGCTAAAGCTAAAGAAGAATTGAGCTTGGGATCTTCATCTGATGATAAGACCCCTTTGTTGAATAGCTACAAATTTGAAGGTATGTAGAGTAGATATTTGCGGATGAATACTAGCTGATTAAAGATTGAATGGCACTGAGCTGCTTGCAGTCCAATACCTCAATGGTATTTTCACTTTTACAGTAAAAGTGCACCTCAGAAGGGCTAAAGAAGTGGGTTGATATCTGAGTACCTACAAACAGCAGTTAATCAATTCTTTTTTCTTTTTCTTTTTTTTTATTATTTTATTTTATGAAATGTCTTAGGTTGCTGATGAAGAAATGAGTGTGTAGTGTTTGGGGAACGAAGTTACTGAAGAACAGGGGAGAGTGATTGACTGGTTCAAAGTTGTCACCCTCCAAGAAGAAGAGAGAATAGAAGAAGAGAATTGAGAATGAGAACTATTGGCATGCAAATTGTCGTTATATTAAATGCTCTTGTAACTCTGTATGATAATGTTAAATGACAATATCCCTAACATTAATCTCAAGGGATAGCACAACTGGCTAGAAACCATGCATCATTAAGTATAGGTTAGTAGTTTGAATCTCCAATTCTTCTTTCCTTTGGGACCAAAAGTTACCCCAAAAAGAAAAGAAAACAAAAACAAAATATTATTGCCAAAGAAAAAAAATTTCATTCAAAACCTTAAGTGATAGTATAGTAGTAGTGACATTTTTTTATGATGTCTCATATCTATAGTTTGAACCCCATTTTCTTCTTCCTCACTATCTAACTATTAACAAAAAAAAAAAAAAAAAAAAAAAAAAAAAAAAAAAAAAGAAGAGGTGTATATCTCGTCCACTTCAACCAAGGAGAAACTCAATTTGAATATAAATTTCAATCCTCTTGTAATAGTCATTGATATAATAGTCAATACCAAATCTTTTTTCCTGTTTTCTCTGAGTTTAAGTTCTTGCTAGGGGTCATAGAGACAAAGTTACTTTTATCCAATTTCCCCCTTAGCACAAGTGATTTTTGACTATCACCTCCTTATTATGTGATTTATGTCTAAGATAAAATTTATTAAATTCATCGAAAGCAGCTCTCCAACATGAGACTAGGCTCCCATTGCACACCCTTGGCGTAATGGTCATTCCACAAATATAAGTTGTTGTGGAGTGTAAGGGGTAAGAGTCCGGGTTCAAGTTTCCAGGAGAGAATTACACACACACACACATATATATACATATATACTTAGATTAAATTAGAGTAGAATTTATTTTTTGTATAAAATAATAATAATAATAATAATAACATGCTGCAAGGCCTTTCAAATTCTTTTTTTTTTTTTAAGAGATTATGCTTTTCAAATTCATGACAAATTAACCATTGAAACCAAAAACCTAGTCTAAACTCTATAGACAATTCTTTCTCAAAGATTGATTATGTGGTCGGTATAAAGCATCTGTTTACATTTATTACCAAAAGAAACTAGTACATACAGTAATAATTCATTTTGGATCTTTCAAATAATTCATTTTATAGAGTCCCATCTTCCAAAGCAATTCGCATAGCTTGCGTTTAGATACTTGAATTTAGATTTGGATTAAAATTTGAATTTAAAATACCTTAATTCCAAATTCACAAATATTAAAATATGTCTTATGGATTTTAAATTATCCAAATAAGATATTTGGATTTTAATTACTCAAATTCAAATTCTTGTGCTCAAATCTTGCCATCCAAACACACCAGTAAAGAATCAGTATCTCCCAAAGAAATTTTCATAAGAATCCTTATCCTCCAAAGCAACTTCCAGAGCGAACCGTATCTTTCAAATACTATATAGGACCAACAAGTGGTGTAGAAACCTAAGCCGCTCCGATATATTGTTTAATTGGATCATTTATGTATTTAAATAGGTAAACCTAGTAAAAGCCAACCCGTTTTTAACAATCTGGATGAGTTGTTTTCACCAAGTTGGTTTTGCAAAATTTTACTTTTATAGGCCCAATACAATATCGTATTCCAAATTTTTTTAATGAATTTGATATTAGATTTTTCAATGAAGAAAGAGTTCCAAGTTTAGCTCTGATCATAATATATTGGAATTGGAGTAGCTAATGAGATATGTAACATGCATGCATTTAATGTAGTTTTTGGAGTTTGAGATATAATTTTGTTCCTAGAATTTTAAGATATGTAATAATAATAATATATAAATATATATATATATATATATATATATATATATTTATTTAGAAAAAAGGTAGCTACAATTTTTTGTGGCATTAATATTTTATTCAATGTTTTTTAGTGTTGTTAATTATGGAATTTGGTTAATTTTTTGGAATTAATTTTAATTAGTAATTTGACATGACTATTTTTTTGATTTACATATTTATTTTATGATTTCTCAAAATTTTAATATATTTCTTAATTTTTTTTATTTGATCCTATGATTCGACCAATGACCTACTAGCTGACCTATTGGCATGTTGATCACCCTTTCCTTGTGCATTAATTCCTTGTATTTTTTTTTTTTTTTTTAAATATAGATAACTAATGTGAGCTTGAGTTTCTTAAAAAATTTAAATAAAAAATTTATGATAATGGTTCCCGCAAATATTTTACATAAGGGAATGATCAAACTGATACCTAATGATAAGCTACATAAATTAACAAAGAGCTTATTAATTTCACACTAACAATATAAAACATATAGTTAATTTAGCCTGTGAATTTTATTACTTTGTATAATAAATCATGGATTGTCAAGATAAATTAGTATTCAAATACATTATGAATTTTAAAATTATTTCGTATCATTATATAATAAAAAAAGTTAGGTAAATAAAATACTATTTTAATCCCTAAATTTTAAATATATATATATATATATATATATCTCTAAACTATTGCAAATTTCGTCTTTCATTTCTAAATTATTGAAAATGTTTTGCTTCATGTATGTAAACTTTAATAAAATGTCTTTTTTATCCCTATTTTTGTCTTTAAAATATTTAAAAAAACTCTTTACAAAGTTTAAAGATGAAAAAAAATATTTTTAAAGTTTAAGAACAAAAAGACAAACTTTTTGTAAAATTTAAAGACCAAAATAGTATTTTATCTAAAAAATTTATAATAACATAAATTTTTATAATTTTTATTTGACTATAATTAGTGCATAATTAAATGATGTTAGAGGTAAACACGTAACGCTTAGATTGTAAACAAAATTCTACCCCATGTAATTTTTTTATTTTTTTATTTTTGAGAATATAACCCATGTAAACTTGATCCCATAAAAAAAATTTCTAACTTCACCCACTCGGCTGACTGTATGGCACAACAGTTCGGTCCTTGTCAATTGTCGCTGTTGCTTACGACTTTTGCGGTTTTTTGAATGTTGGTTTTCGTTGAATGTTCGTTTTCGAAGACCATTGCTAACGTGTCGGACTAAATCAAACCCACTTTGCCTAGTCAAGCATGGGGTTACAATTAACATGATATTTTTAATCTCTGTTTTTAAAAAATTCAAGAGCCAGAAGGGAATATTGTGTCCCTTACAAAAGTATATTCTCACATTTTTTAAAAGGAAATTAGATATTTAAATTATGGAATTATTGTATAGTTCATACATGTGCTGATTAATTTGCAAGAATGATATATATATATATATATATATATTTTTTTTTTTTTTTGAGTAACTAATGATATATATATTCAAAGGTGAAAATTAATATGTTTGAAATTTGAAGGTCGAGGTTTAAGTTTTCAGGAAAGACTTTTACACACATACACTTAAATTAGGTTAAAGTAGAATTTTATCTTAGATAAAAAAATTAAAAAAAAAAAAAACTAATGTGTTAGAGATTTGAGTACCGAAATATATATTATGTACTCTTTTGTAAACAAACCGAAAGGTCATCAAAATAATATGTATGTAACTTGACCACAACATCCCAATCTTTTTTAAAGAGCTATAGAAAGTTAAAAACTAAAAAGTCATATGAACACCAGTTATTCACTACATAATTTTTTATATAACTAGCGAGATGATATGTTATAATGGGTGTTTATAAAAGTAGTGGAAGTAGTAAGTTAATATGAATGTAATATTATTCCAATTATATATAATTTGTTGTTTCAATAGTTGTAAAAGAAAAGAATGTAAATTTTTTTTTGGTTCCTTAGCCTTACTATTTGCAAAGTAACCAACCAATCAATTATGTCTCCCAATGAAGATCAGGAAAATTGTCACTTTCTAGCAATTCCACAACATTGAAAGCAAAACCAATGATGAACGTGAAGAATACTATTATCAGCAAGAACTGATTGAGAGATATTTTTTATTCCATTCATTAATATAATAAGCAAACAAAGGGATTCTGTTTGCTATAAAGATACAGCAGAATCATTTGAGAGAGAGAGAGAGAGAGAGAGAGAGAGATGGCAGGGAGCTATTGGTACAAGGATGTTCTTCCATTTTCAGCCATGGTTGCAGTAGAATGCACTAATGTGGGCTTAAACACCTTATTCAAAGCAGCAACTTTGAAAGGGTTGAGTTACTATGTCTTTATTCTCTACTCCTATGCCATAGCTACTCTCCTTCTCCTCCCCTTGGCCTTCATATTTCGCCGGTATGTCTCTTATAATCTCCTTTTCTATATCATACAAACATATTTTTCTCTATGATCAATCGAAATATTGACATAAAGCTGCTTGATATATGCAGACCAGGGCTTCCTACGTTCAAATTGTCTCTCCTCTATAGGATTTTTCTACTTGGAGTTCTTGGGTACGAAAATATTACACAAAAACAATAAGCATTTGCAATTTAATTTTGTGATTTTGAGATTTGAAGATGATAAATTTGGAAAACAAGAACTGTATTTTTCTTATGTTTATATTCTATGTTTTTTAATTTGGGTGGGCATATATGCAGGTTTTCAGCTCAATTATGTGGCTATAAAGGCATAGAATATAGTTCACCGACTCTAGCTTCAGCCATGGGCAATCTCACACCGGCTTTTACTTTCATATTTGCTGTCATTTTCAGGTTTTTTGTCCTCTTATATTTTTTGGAGTATTAAATATTAATGTGTGGCATCATCGTCCATTTGAACAGAAAGAATCAATTATAGAGCTCCAAAGTAAACATTTAAACAGTAAAATTAGAATATTTTAAACTTAGAGATCAAACGAGAACTTTTCTATCTTTTAGGCATCAACACTAGTAAAGTCTAATGTTTTATTTTATTTTTATGTATCATATGCACTTTTTTTAAATGAGAGGAAGTACCAGGTTCCAACCTGTCTCAAGCTTGGCCCAAGATTCCAAAAAGGGGTGGTTGAGATGGGGGCTGGGTCCGTGACCAGTACAAAATGCAGCCCAGGCTGCAAGGTCATGGCTAAGACATCACATAATTAAAAAAGAGTTCCAGAGTCTCGCAGTCTAAACTCTATAGTCTAAGACACGTATGTGGGGATCATACACGTTAGCTTAGAAAGAATGTCACATAAAATATAAATATTTATCACATACAATTTGAATGTCACAGGATGATATGATGCAATATAATATTTGTTTGTTTTTATGCATTTGTTTATAAATGAAGATTAAAAATTTGTTAAAATATAAAAAATCTTACAAATTAACAGGTTATCAATTAAAAAAAATTATTTATTATATCATTAAAGTGAAGCCAATTATATTTAGTACCACGTATATTTGTAAACATTTTGTAATAAAATGAACAATTTTAATATTTTCCATTGTCTATACTTCTTGGAAAGTAACCTTTGCTGCGAGGAACTCATTTCATTTCAATATATATAAATATATTTTGATGATAAAAATAGTATAGTGCAAGAATTAATACTCTTTCATTGTCTGCGCTTAGTTTATCATTTTATTATTATTATTATTATTATTATTATTATTTGGACAATTTGATAGTTGCAATAATGGAGAGGGCTATTTGAACCATGAACACTTTTATTGAAAATATGAGGAGATGTCAATTGAGATACAACACTTTTGACACATTTAGTATATTATCGAGCCTTTACTTATTCATTTGTTATAAAATTGAAACTTCTGAAGCCCATCTAACTGCAGTACTATGGTTTTGACACCTCTTTCATTAATACAAGAAAATTTGATCTATAATTTGTGACTAAAATTTATTTTAAAGGCATGGTAGTAATAACTATTTCATTACACTTTATGCCTACATAACTTTGTTCCATGCTATTTAAGTTTGATTATCATCACCAAAATTTCTTCTCTCTTCTCCTCTTATGGTTGCTTAAACAAGGATGGAAAATCTAGCTTTGAGAAGCTCAATCACTCAGGCTAAAATCGTGGGCACAATAGTATCAATCTCAGGTGCATTGATAGTAGTTTTCTACAAGGGCCCAACAATCATATCAGCTGCATCCCAATCACTATCTCTTTCATTTCATTTTTCATTGGGCTCATCACAAACCGATTGGATCATAGGTGGAATTTTACTTGCTGCTGAGTACCTTTTGATTTCAATTTGGTACATTGTTCAGGTACATTATAAGAGATGGTAAAATTAAGTACTTATAAAAACTTAAGACTCCAATTTTTTTTTCTTTGATAAGTGAGTTTTGGCCTTAAGGGCAGGTGAAATTGAAAATTTGAACCTGTGACCGCATGGTTCCAATCTAATTAAGGTTACAAACGCTAAATTTGAATTATGTGGCATTTCACAGACCCAGGTTATGAAAATATATCCATCAGAGCTAACTGTGGTCTTCTTATACAAATTGTGTGCCACAATTATATCTGCACCAGTGTGTTTAATAGCAGAAGGAAACTTTAGTGATTGGAGACTAAGGCCTGATATAGCACTGGTGTCCATTATATTCACGGTAAGAAATTAACATTGGCTACACATGACAATTTTGGGTATTGATAATGTCTAACTTTCACTCTCTCTGATCAGGGCCTCTTTGGTTTACCCTTCACCACAGTTGTTCGCACATGGGGCTTGCACTTGAAGGGGCCTGTGTATGTATCAATCTTCAAGCCATTGTCAATAGCCATTGCAGCTGCTATGGGTGTCATTTTCCTTGGTGATGCTCTATGTCTTGGGAGGTACATAATTCTCTTTCCTTCTCATGAAATTGCAGAAGCATACGCATATAAAGACTTACACACTCAATATTACTTATGTTATTTGCAATGCACTAATTTTTTTTTTTCAAAAATTCACTGTGTTTCTGTTCTTGCAGCATTATTGGAGCAATTATAATATCAGTTGGGTTTTATGCTGTCGTATGGGCAAAAGCTAAAGAAGAATTGAGTGAGGACCATTGCAATGGTATTTTGGGATCTTCATCTGATGGTAAGACCCCTTTGTTGCATAGTTACAAAGCTGCAGGAATATAGAATATATGTATGCAGATGAATGCAAGCTGATCAAAGATTGAAGAGTTTTAGAGGAAAAAAAATATTAGGGCAACCACCACATTCTATATTGTGACCACTGTAATTGTTACTTTTAATTTTACTTTACGTTAGTGAGACCTTTTTGGATATAGTCCATTTCTCACAAATGTATGGAAATTAATGCTACATTAATTCTTAAGAGGAAAATGGCCTAACCATTGTGTAATTATATCTTTAAAAGGCAGAATGAAATGTTTACTTGGCCACTAACCTTGGCAAGATTGAACTTTTAGGTAACACTAAAAAAAACTTAATGAAAAGAAGTAAAAAAATAAAGATTACATGCAAAATATTTTGTCACAAGAATTAACCAACATATTTTGCATTTATTTTTTTAATTTCTTTTTTTTTTTTTTTTTTTTTTTTTTTTCAATTACCTAAAAGTTCACATTAACTTATTTTTATTATTATCTCATTAATTGCTTGAGTTTACTCCTCACCTTTCTCTTTTCTTCATATCTTTTAGCATACCCACCGTTTTAGTATTAAAAATAAAAGAAAAAAAAATTAAGAAACTAATAGTAATAACTAACTAGGTAAGTTTTTTTTGACTTTTTTTTTTTTTTTTTTGAGAATGGACTAGATAAGGTCTTGGGGAGAGATAAAGAGACACAAAAATATTGTGGATTGTTAAATGAAATGCACTATTTCACTATTACTAAAATAATAGACTTGAGATTAACAAAACATTTTTAAGAGATAGAAAGTGAAATTTGAGAGGTTGTCACCTCTGTCATATTGGCCTCCCACCACTATTAACCTACTGAAAGAGTATTTGGTTGGATAGTTTTTGTTTTGGGTATATAAGTAGAAAGAGTATTTGGTGCTTAATATAAAGCCATGTTCTACCATAGTTTTAAATCATTTATAAGAAACATGCATACACACTTACACCATGTCTTAATGCTGCATTATCGATGAGTAGAAGGTGGTGAGAAAGTTGAGCATACTTTAATTTCATGGTATGTAATCTATGAACACAACACAAATTTGTTTATTTTCATAGTCATGTCACTCTTTTGCATTTATTTTTGGTTTCATGATTTTTTTAAAAATTAATCTTACCTTAAAAAGGTTACAAATGTAAAGTGAAACTATTAAACTAATTTATCTCAAAATGGAAATATTTCTTCTCCAAAAGAAAAATTAATAGTTTACTTTTTCTTTATAGTATATGTACCTAGGAAGCAAGAGTGTGTTGATTGGGCCAGCGCAGAGTTGGATACGCATGTTTGTGGCTGAACCTTTTTTTTTTTTTTTTTTTTTTTTTTTTTTTGTTGTTTCCAATTCAGCCCGATTTGGTCCAAAATAGGCCCCGAATTGGGCTGAATAATTGCTTAAAAAAAAATAAAAAAATATTTCATCAAAACACACCATTCGGATAACCTACTTTAAAGAAATAACCCTAAAATCATCTCTCTCTCTCTCTCTCTCTCTCTCTCTCTCTCTCAAATAGTCTAGCTCTCCCTCGGACTCCCTCCATCTCTCACTTTATTATCTACTAATGCTCTTAATTTGGTATATGTTTACCATTGTATAAAAAAAAAAAAAAAAAAAAAGCTTAGCAATATATAGAAAATATAAATAAAATATATATTTAATAATTTATTAATAAACGTATTCCATTGTACCCGTATCCTACTTTTTCAAAAAAATCCATGTCGCCGCACCGCACCCGCACCCGCACCCGCACCCGTACTCAAACCCAAATCTGAATCGTGCTTCCTAAATATGTACAACATTCTTCTTTTTACATAAAATATTACGAAATTATTTATGAATTGCACATGCAACTTACTAGTTATTAATAAATGAGAAGTGCTACGTCCACAACATTTTCACAATACTTTTACAAAAAATTGTATGTGGTGAATTGTTATTGACTCTAATTTAAACCCACAATTGAAATCACATTTTTGCCAATCAGGAACAATCTATCATTTAAAATTTGTTGTGAAAATGTTGTGAAACTGTTGTTGAGATAACATTCCTCTTAATAAATGTATATTAACAACTGCTATAATTATTAAATTTCATAATTTGACAACAAAAAAAAAAAAGGGAAAAAAATAGTATTATGTTGAACTTTTCCATATGCATTAACGGAGTAATTATTGGAAGGATTAAAGACTTAAAATGTTCTCAAAAAAAAAAAAAAAAAAAAAAGACTTAAAATTGTAATCCTTTTCTGTGTTATTATCATATACATGTAATAATGGCTGACATCAAGTTTAGCGGTATAAGCAGCTTCTCGAGTTCTTTTAGCTCAGTACGCATCAACATGCCCAGTTTAGCGAGTAAAGTCTGCCCTACAGGGTGCCATTCTTGACATTTGTTAATATTTTACTCAGTCATCGACACGGCCTTACACTCTTTCGGTTTCAAAAAAGGGCTTCAAGAGGTCCTCAAATTTCTCCTATGGTTTTTTGACTTATGACCACCAATGTTGTAATCTATGACGTTTCTATAGTTTCACTGCATGAACGCAGACTGTTTGATTATATGAGATCTGAAAGAGAAGTGTGATATTAGAAGGTTTACTTTTCAAGGCCAAACAAAAAATGACTATGATGTTTTCAGATACAGAAATCCAACAACTAATCTAATCAAATGGGGACACTTCCACATGCCTTAGGAGATATTTTTGCTTTGGTGGCCGATTTCCACGCCCTGAGTTAGCATTTTCGGCCCTTTGTCCTTGTATACCAGTCCAATCAAAGAGGGCAATTAGAAATACAAGCACATTGAAAGCCAATATGAAATTAACTACATTTCAAATGACATTTTTCTTAATTGTAGATTTGGAATTGGACTTGGATCTAACATTGATCAGACTAGGAGGTTGAAACTGAATACAAATTATAAAAATATAATTGTCAGTAATCATAAATTCTGTTGACACTTTTTACACTTATACAAAAAAAAAAAAAAAAAAAAAAAAAAAAAAATTGATTAGATAGTGTTTAGAATGGTTTAAATGGAGTACGAACCATACTTGAACTTGATTTCATAAACAATTTTGCTGCAATTTGCAGTATAAAGTAGATATAAGATACTAGTGATTACTTTAACAATTTGACCAAATAATTCAATTTTAGATAAAATACTATTTTGATCCCTTAACTTTATTAAATATTTATTCTCAACCCTAAAGTTTAAAAAGATTGTTTTTCGTTTCTAAACTATTGAAAAATGTTTTTTTTTTCATCCATATTTTTGTCTCTAAACTATGAAAAGGAACTCTTTAGTCTTTATAAAGTTTAAAGATAAAAAATATAACCTTTTAAATTTTAAGTACAAAAAACAATTTTTAGTAAAATTTAAGAATCAAAATAGTATTTTACCCTTAAATTTTTAGGCAAAAATATCAATTTGATTCCTACATTATGAGGTCACAATCAATTTGGTCCATACATTTTGTTAATAGTCAATTTAGTCCCTGTTATTTTCAAACTGCAGTCAATTTGATCCCTACTGCTAATTTACTAGTGGAAAATACCTACGTGGCAAGCGAAACGATTGTCAATGTTGGCACACACTTAAAGTTTACGTGGCATATAAAATAATATTAAAAAGTACCAAATCAGCAATTTTATAATTAATAAAAAGCCACGTGGAAAAGACAAAACCTACAATTCTAAACTGATTTTTTTAACGAAAAAAAAAAAAAAAAAAAAAAAACTCAATATTAAACGCATCAAGATCTGACAAAGACCCGACCCGGCAAACTTTGTTTGTGTCTGGATCTAAAGAAATGCAAAGGATCTGGATTACCAACAACTGAACAGAGAGAATCAAACCAATTTAACCTTTGATATACTTATATATCACTGAAACGTTTGGATGCAAATGGATATGGGTTCTTTACTTTCAGATATGAGGAGGAGATGAAGTCTGTAGTAGATTTCATGGAACCCAAGCCATGGCCAAGCTTTACACAGCCAAACCCCATGGCTGTAGCTAGCGACCAACGCGAGCCACAAACGGATGGCTAGCGCTCACTCTCTCTCCTAAGCTCGATTCTCTCTCTTTTGATTTTCCTTTGATGTGTGCACTGTTGACATTGTTTGTGACTTTGTATGTCTGGAATGGGGTTTTGATTTAGCTTTCAACATGGGTTTGGAAATGAGGTGGTCTTTGTGGTGGCAGTTTGTTGAAGAGAGTTGGGTTTTGGAATAGATTAGTGTAAGAAAGGCGAAGACATGTTGGGCCTTTTAATTGAATTTATTTTATAGTTGCCGGAAATGGGAAGGGGAGAAATCTCTAATTAACCGGTCAAGAAAAAGAGAATGAAGAAGGAGAATGAACAACAAAAAAGATTAACACTTAATAAACCCATTTTGAAAGCCTCCAAGCAAGATCAAGACTAATCAATCTCCAAATCAAAACAAATCACGCCGGGAAATTTTCTGATTCACTTTCACTTCCTGGGTCTTTTGCAAATCTTCGATGTTTGTGTGTTTGGATTGCAAGAAAATGAAAGAAAATCATAATTTATTTTTATTTCATTTTTATTTTTTCCGTTAAAAAATCAGTTTAGAATTGTGGGTTTTTTTAGTTTTTTCTGACATGGCTTTTTAATAATTATAAAAATGCTGATTTGGTACTTTTTAATATTATTTTATATGCCACGTAAGCTTTAATGTGCCAACAAAACAGTACACCGTTTGTCATGTAAGTATTTTCTGTTAGTAAAATTAACAAGAGAGACCAAATTGACTGCAATTTAAAAATAACAGGGACTAAATTGATTACTATCAAAATATAGGGACCAAATTAATTGTGACCCCAAAATATAAGGACTAAAATGGTATTTTTGCCAAATTTTTATACAGAAAGTCACGAAGTTGGAAATACAGCTACAAGCATGTTCAACTTCGAAGAAGATCATGGGTGCCTTATCCATGCTCCATTCTCACTTTGGGGCATATCAAGGTCAAGGTTAGTTGGAGGGTTTTTTTGTCATCCCATATAATTAAGGTAATTTCCAGTTTTGCCTTTAATAAGGTACATAGGAGAGTGCTAAAAAAGAAAAAGTGTTTTGCAATATGGCAATAGAATATGTATAAAATAAATAATGAAAGCAATCAATTATTAAAGAGAGAAGAAAAGGAACATGACGAACCAATCAATTATGTCTTATACCAAAAGAAATAATTAATTATGTCACCATCTAGCGATTCGTTGAAAGCAAAACCAAATTAACCAATGATATATATTACGTGTTGAATGGTATTGAAATTTACTAATAAAGAAGCAAAGGAAGGATGTGAATATGTTAACACGGATACGACAGAAATCATCAAGAGAAAGAGAGAGAGATGGCAGCAGGGAGCTATTATTACAAAGATGTTCTGCCATTTTCAGCCATGGTTGCAGCAGAATGCACTAATGTCGGCTTAAACACCTTATTCAAAGCAGCCACTTTGAGAGGGTTGAGCTACTACGTCTTTATTTTCTATTCTTATGCCATAGCTACTCTTCTTCTTCTTCCCTTGCCTTTCATCTTTCGCCAGTATGTCTTCTAATCTCATGTTATGTTTCAAGAAAAAAAAATTTATCTGTATATATGATATGACCAATTAATGAAAATATTTACAATAGGCTACTTGAAATATGCAGAAGAGAGCTTCCTACATTCAAGTTGTCTCTCCTCTATAGAATTTTCCTACTTGGAGTGATTGGGTATGAAAATATAATACATGAAAAGCTTTTGCAATTTGAATTTGTGATTTGGAGATGATAAAAATGGAAATTAAGAACAAGAAATGTGTATTTTGTTTATGTTTATATTTCATGTTTGGGCTGGAGGGCAGGTTTTTGGCTCAGTTGTGTAGCTATAAAGGAATAGAATACAGTTCACCGACTCTTGCTTCAGCCATCAGCAATCTCATACCAGCTTTTACCTTCATACTTGCCGTCATTTTCAGGTTTCTTCTTAAGCCTTCTTTCTATTTTCAACATTTTTCATGATTTGGTCTATGATTTGTAAATATGTTGTGTCACCATAATGCTTATCTTAGGGCCGGTTAAAGCTATAGGCCACTTAGGTAGTAGCCTAAGGCCTCTACTGATAAAGAGGCCTCCAAATAGTAATAATATATTATATTATATTATATAATATCCCATCAAAAAATTGTATAATTTGAAAAAAAAATTGTCTTAATCTTGAATGTTTTCTCACACATGAAACTTATTCCGATATTGATGGCTTAGATTTATTTTCAGAACTAAAAGTTTTAAAAGAAGTTTTGCAAATAAATGAAAACTCTCCAATTAATGTACTAAATTATATAAAGAGGCTAGAATCTTTTCCAAATGTATGTATTGCTTTCAGAATATTACTAACTATATATGTTACAGTTGCTTCCACAAAAATAAGTTTTTCAAAATTAAAATTAATAAAATCTTATTTAAGATCAACTATGTCACAAGAAAGATTAAGTGGATTAGCCATATTACCAATTGAAAAGGAAATGTTAGCAGAACTTGAATGCAAAAATTTAATTAATAATTTTGCCTCTTAAAAAGCAAGAAAAATAAATTTTCATTGAAAAAAAATATATGAATTTATAATTAAATATAATAAAAGGCCTCATTTAAAGCTTTCGCCTAGGGCCTCCAAATTCATTGAGCCGGCCTGGCTTATCTAAAATTCATTGAGCCGGCCTGGCTTATCTAATTGCTCTTGTACGTCCATGTAGTGATTACTTAATCATTGAGAGTATAGAATACATTTAAGGTTGACCACCATCACCAAATTTTTATTCATTCCTCCTCTTATGGTTTCAAAAAAGGATGGAAATTCTAGCTTTGAGAAGCTCAATCACTCAGGCTAAAATCATGGGCACAATAGTATCAATATCAGGTGCATTGGTAGTGCTTTTCTACAAGGGGCCTACAATCATCTCCGCTTCATCTCAATCACCATCCCTTTCACTTCCCTCTCCACCGGGGTCATCACAAGCCAATTGGGATTGGGTGATAGGCGGCCTTTTACTTACTGCCGAGTATCTTCTACTTTCAATTTGGTACATTGTTCAGGTACTTTGCGACCGAGTACCTTGCTTAATTGATTAGTACATCTAAGATGTGGCAAATTTAATGAGATATAATTTGGAAGCTAAATTTGAATTCTATTGCATTTTACAGACCCAAGTTATAAAAATATATCCTGCAGAGCTAATTGTAGTCTTATTAAACAACGTTTGCGCGACAATTGTATCTGCACCAGTATGTTTGATAGCAGAAGGAAATTTAAGTGCTTGGAGACTAAGGCCAGATATAACACTAGTTGCCGTTATATATTCGGTAAGAAACTATTGGACTACAAAATCACAATCTGGCTATTGATAATGTCTAACTTTTATTCTCTCTGATCAGGGAATCTTTGGTTCATTCTTCAGCACTGTTGTTCACACATGGGGCTTGCACTTGAAGGGGCCAGTGTATATTTCAAACTTCAAGCCATTGTCAATAGCCATTGCAGCTGCTATGAGTGTCATATTCCTCGGTGATGCTCTCTATCTTGGAAGGTATATAATTCTCTCACTTCCTCTCTCTTAACGAAAAAAGATTTTTTTTTCCCTTTTCAAGACTAGGACATAATAGTTCTAGCTTGGAAGAAGAAAGAATCAACTACTACTTGTGTTTATTTTTTACCAATTCATTGGCTTTCTACTCTTCCTAATGTTGCAGCGTTATTGGAGCAATAATATTATCATTTGGGTTCTATGCTGTCATATGGGCAAAAGCTAAAGAAGAATTGAGTGAGGACAAGTGCTATAGTAGCTTGGAATCTTTACCTGATGGTAAGACTCCTTTGTTGGATTGCAACAAAGTTGAAAGTATATATATTATAGAATAGATGTATGCAGATGAATGCTAGCAGATGAAGAGGCATATCCATTGTATTTAACTAGATAATGTCCCATGTGATGTGCGGAGTACTTTACAATTTCATTTGAAATCATTTTTATGTATATTAAGACCCACATATAATAGTTATTTTGTTGTATGATATTTATATTTTCCCACAATATTTTTAAATACTTTGAAACTTGATTTTCTTAATTCATATTTTATTAAAAAAATTGTATAACACTATAAAACTATAACATATTATAATATTTACCTTTAAAAATAGATTTAATTTTTTAAATTGATTAAATGATTTTGAAATCTATAAATAAGAATTTAAAGTATAAAATACTTTTACATCCTAAAATTACATAAATTTAAGTAATCTTCCAAACACTTAAGTAATCTTCCAAACACTTCCTCAACCACTCTATTCTCACAACCAAATATGGAGACCTCAATCGCAAACACCCAATTCATTATCTCAATGAAATTAAGGAAATTATTTATAAGTATTGACATAAAGGGAACGTGATAAAACAAAGAGAAATTGGCTAAAACACATCCATTTATCAAAATTTAATTGTTTTTAGTTGGACTCCTGTATCCTTTAAAAAAAACGGAAAATACTTTGAAATCATCATTGATTTTTATTTTTATCACTATGGCTCATACTGCACAAAATAGCAGTAAAAAACTCTACAAATTATGAGTTCTAACACAAATTAAATAAATAAATAAATAAGCTAACTTCATAAATAATCAATTAGAATGTTTCTTTTTCTTTTTATTTAGTTCTAAAACAAAATACATTTATGACATTCCCAAACCAAAATCCTAAACACCTAAAGACTCAAAGTGAATTAGAACTTTCACAAAATCCACAACATCTAACTTCAACATCAAAACCGTAAGCTATCGTCACTAAATAAAAAACGCAAACCCCCTTCCTTAATCATAGCCTACTCATATAGGTTAGGATAATTAAATGGTATCACAATGTTGAGTTATGTAGGTGTCATTGAAAGGTTGAAAGTATTAACATTGCTTTTTTTTTTTTTTTTTTTTTTTTTTCCTGAGTGTATTTGAGATGAAATGACATGAAGGGCTGTGGGTATGTGTATATAAAGGAGTAAAAGTGAAAACGATGGATGGAAATGCAAAGAGTTTTTTATGTGTAAGAGAGAGGAGAAGTTTTGAAACATTGAACCAAATTAAACAAACAACAGTCTTAAAACATTGAATAAAAAATGTAACAAAAAGTAGTCTTGAAACATTAAACCAAAGGAAATAAAGAGCCCATATTTTTAAATTTGTTTTTATCTCTGATGTACCTTAAGAGTATTTCAATTCTCTTCATAGAATGCGCCACATGGCGTAATCTCATGCTCTTCCACATAAGGTCTTTGCTTATATATATATATATATATATATATATATATATATATATATATTTTTAAACTTTCTATCTTTATTACTATACATGTTGACAATTTTTTGAGTATGGGAAAAGGGAAATACTTATTGCACACAAACTATTTTATAGACAACCCAAAAAACAACTAAAATTGTGACTTTTTTAAAGTCAGAATTTGACTTGAAAATCATAACTTCAAGCCATGATTTTAATTAGTTGTTTTCTAGGTTGTGTATAAAATAGTTATTGATGCTTGTTTCTGCAATTTGTACCCAAAAGCTCATGAGGAGGAACGCCTAATAAAAAGCAAGGGCCAAAAGCCCATGAGAAAGAAAGCCCAATAACAAGCAAGGCCCAAAGGCCCACCAAGATGACCAAGAAACAAAAGTCTAGACTTACATCCGGGCCGAAAAGAAATGCAAGAGAAAGTGATCTACCATAGAATACGGATCTGCTGCAGATGACAGTTTTTCTACAAAATACAAATCTTCTACAGAATAACTTTAGCAGATTAAGGCAAATTGGTAATACCCTTTTGATCCACTAAACATTATTTGGCCCTCAAAGGCCAATCCTTTTGTATAAAAGGATAGAAGTGAAAACTAATATAAAGAAACACGATGAAATAAAACAAAAGCGAGAATAATAGCAAAGAAAACAATGCATGAATGAGAAAGAAAACAAAATTAGAGAAAAGACAAAAGTGGCAAGGCAAAGTAGTAAGGTAAGGTCTGGGTTTTGCCCTTCTACATCCTAGCCATGCAAAGGAGTAAAGCCTATGACCAATGAGGTGTAGAAGGTGTGGTTTGGTGGGGGGAGGAAAGGACCTAAATTTGGTATCTCGCCAAGACCACTTTTGGGAATATACTTTGTTGGGAAAGCACCTTTACCAAAAATGGGAAAAAGGTAAGTGGGAGCCATCTAATGCATGCTAGAGAATGAAGACAAAGAGAATTAATGAGAGGGAGAGAGAGTGAGAGGCAAGGTTGTTGTGGCCGGTTGGCCTTTACCCAAAAAGACAAAGAAGTTTGTCGTGGAGACAAGGTAGTGGGATTGAACCCATTGCTAGTAGCCAGAAGGTAGTGGAATTGAACCCACCTACACTCGGCTAGAATAGTGCGTTATGGGTGTTGATTGAATGCCCATGACAAACAAAATGGTTAGTGAAAACAAGGGTAAAGAAGGAAAATCACCTAGGCTTGATGATCTTGGGTATGAAAGGAACAGTACCCATGAATGTGGGAACAATCACAACAACAACAACAACAATAAGGAGGGAGAACAACATCGAAACCTAAGGAAAAAAATATGAAGGAAATCTACATAAAGAGTTGAAAGTGAAAAAAGAAAGAAAAGAGAAAGAACAAGATATTTGAGAGAAGAGAGAAAGTAGATAATAAATTGTAGAATTAGCATGCATCACTAGGAATCCTTTTCTTCCTCAAAAAAACACCAAAGCACACTCTTTGCAATCTCCAAATGATGACTACTTTGACTCACGTTCCAAACCATATAACTTTAAAACCTTATTTGGTAATAAGGTTGTGTGGGATGGGATTGAGATCTTTTTAGCTAACATCCTGCTGCGAATACTCTTTACCTATGATTATTTCTGCTGAAGCTTTCATTATTTCTTTGTTATTACGTGCATTGCTTTTAATATGAACTAATCATTGTTCTGCTATACGTATATATATACATTGTAGCTCATATTTTGTAGAGTATATTTTATATATTTATATGTGAATACGTATAAGTATATATATATATATATATACATTTTCTTGATGGGTATTTTCTTTGGGTTTTAGAGTTGTTTATGTGCAGGAAGTGAAGAAATATTTCTGCAGCAAAAAAATGAAGTCACTCACGTTGCAGAAAATTGCAAAAAAGCTTTATTGCTCGGTAGAAAGTTAAGAAAAGTTAGCTCTGCGACAGAAATTAGAGAGATGTTCCTTCTACGGTAGAAACATAGAATAAGCCCAGTTTGCAGCATCGTTCCTTGGACTTTGGACTAAATGTTTGTGCACAAATTGGCAACGGCAGAATGGACCTTGGAGCCCATTCCGCGAGAGCGCTAGACCCAGCTTCCTTCTTAAAAAAAGCCTAGAGTAAACATTGTCTAATAACATCAACACACGTGTCTAGGGTACAAGAAATGTAAAAAACACCACCACCAACAGTTTTGTGAGCAATAGACATAGCCCATGGAAAATTATAGAAGACTCCCAAGTATCGTAAATAAGTACTCTCTCTTCTTACACAAATAGTAGGTCTTATCATGTAATTAATTATAATTATTATTATTATTATTTTTTTTTTATGAACGAAAATGGGTAGGGCATGTATTTGAAACTATCAACATTTTCTTATTTCTAGACTAAGATCTAGACTTCTTAATTCCAACTCGGTCTAGAAGGTTGACAATTCCTAAAATTGATTACAAATTAACTGTCATTAACCACCAACTCTGTTGACCTTTTGCACCAATTCAGCACAAGGTAAAATTTAGATAGACTATTTGGTATGGATTAAAATCAAATCAAGAAATATTAAAAATGAAAAGTTAATGGATGTCCTAAGAGCATTGGTTTAAGAAATATTTTTAGAAATTTTTTATGAGAAAAGAAAAAAGAATTGACTTTTTTGACACATATTTATATTTTTCATTAAAACAGTATAAAAAATTTCCTAAGATAATCCCTTAAAAAGTACCCTAAGGAAACCTGTTAAGACTTAAGAGGCCCTTTATTAAAACTGTGTTTAAACCATATTTGACCTTGATTTCATAAACAGTTTGTAATAGGTGAATGTTCTAAGGCTTTCTTACACATGCAGCCTGGTAATTTCGATTTACCCTAAATAACACACAATTTAACAAAATAATTATTAAAGATTTTAAAATAAAAATGATCAACTTAGAACATCTTTCCGTTGCTCAAAAAGAGAGAGATTACATTTGCGTGAGATGGGTCCTGGGCCTTTTTTATTTTTACTTAGCTGGGTTCTTAGACAAAGGCATTTCATATAGTGAAGTCTTAGGTTTGGGCTCGCTGATCGGCCCGAAGCAAAGTGAAGTTTTGGATCTGACGTACGTTAGGCTTTCAGTCTGAACTTGGGCTTTGGCCCTTAAATCTCTTTATTTTTAAATTAAGGTCTCACTAGTCTCTAATCTCTACAAAGTATTTAACAATCACGTCTTTTTTGAGAATCCTATAAACAATCACATGGTTAAAGAAAAGCTATAATATTTCACGAAAGCATAAGCATAAATAGCTGGTATTAAATAAATGACCATCGCCAGCCAATCAATTATGCATGTCTTCCACCCAAAATAAAACAATTGATTATGTCAATGTCTAGCTATTCATTAAAGCAAAACCAATGATATATGTTTCGTGGAGAATTATATAGTAATTAACCATTAATTGGGAGATATTCTTGTTTACTCTATTCAAGATACATAGAAATCATTGAGAGAGAGAGAGAGAGAGAGAGAGAGAGAGATGGCAATGAGCTATTGGTACAAGAATGTTCTGCCATTTTCAGCCATGGTTGCAATAGAATGCTCTAACGTCGGCATATACATCGTATTTAAAGCAGCCACTTTGAAAGGGTTGAGCTACTACGTCTTTGTTTTCTATTCCTTTGCCATTGCTACTCTTGTTCTTCTTCCCTTGGTCTTCATCTTTCCCAAGTATTTTCTCTTAACCTCCTTTTCTATATCATACCTAATGAAAATAAAATAAAAATTTTGACAAATGGCTATTTGATACATGTAGAACAACAGGGCTTCCTACATTCAAGTTGTCTCTCCTCTATAGAATTTCCTACTTGTATTGATTGGGTACGTACGAGAATATTACCCAAAATGCTTTTGCAATTTAATTTTCTTTTTTTATATATTTTGCTGAATTTTTGCAATTTGATTTTGATCAATTGAGATTTGGACATGATATATATAAGATTTATGTTGGGCCAGAGAGCAGGTTTGTAGATCAGTTATGTGGGTATATAGGTATAGAATACAGTTCTCCGACTCTTGCATCAGCGGTCAGCAACCTCACACCAGCTTTTACCTTCATACTTGCAGTCATTTTCAGGTTTCGTTCCTTTCTAATCCATTTTATTTTTGTTTTTTGTTTTTTGTTTTATTTATTTATTTTAAATCATAGAGACGTAATATTATTCACAAATGATTATAGTAGTAAGTTGTTGTCCATATTTTACATGGACTTGTCACAAACATCACTTTATTTCTTTCTTATCTATTATAATATTATTTACTTTAGTAACATTACCATCTTGATAGGTGTGGACAAATTTATGAAAAAAAGTTAGTTTGTATACTTAGTGGCTTTGGTCTCTAACATTACAAAGATACCGACAACGCGGCTTTTCTCAAGATTTTTATTTTTATTTTTTTTATTCTATCTATTTTTGTAACGACTTTTTTTTTTTTTTTTTATTATCAATTTTTAGGAAAGATTACATCTAATTAAGTTAGAAATTGTAGTTATAAAACTAGAGTTTGGAAAGTTTTTACGTATCAAAGTTAAGGTTAATATTTTACTATAATTTTTATTATATTAAACTCACAAATATGTGTCACTAATTGTAAATAGGTAATTCAAAAATTTATTCATTAGGTTATTGAAACTCACCAATTACATTTATTGTCATATCAATTTGTAAACTTAATGTAGTGAAACATGTAAGCTTTGACTTTTTTTCTTCTTATGTAGTTGTATCATATATATATATATATATATATATATATATATATATATATATATATATTTCAGTCAGTTCCATATAACTTTATTAATTAAGCTAATTGTATCTTACAATATATTAAACACGTAAAAACCATCATTCATCATCCACCCTTCCTCCCTACCACCTAGTGACGATGTGGGGTTGGTGTTCACCCACATTTACCTAATTTAAACAAAGATTAAAAAGGGATAAGAATTTTTTAATGATCACGTTTTTGAATGATGACAAATATCTCTTGCTTAAGAAAGAAAATAGAAGTAAAATCATATATTTGCTTGTTTTTTATCTTGCTTAAGAAAGAAAATAGAAGTAAAATCATATATTTGCTCCTTTTTTTATCGTATTTGGGCAATGTAGATGATTAATTATATTTCGGTTTATGTTACAAATTAAGAATTACAAAATGGAGAAAGGTCTTAAAATGATTTCGATGGTGCAAGAAGTCAAACTTTTTGAGAAATCTAATAATCACCCCCATTGATCTAATAATCAAATTAATGATCGATTGAACTAATTTAATCAATAAGAGTTTACCGAACACAATGATTAGTAACTAGGAGTGTGCAACTGTGCATCCAATCAACCAATCCGAGAAAACCGACCAAACCCAATTCAACCTAACATCTTGGGTTGGATTTCGTGAGTTGGTAGGTTAAGTTGGGTTGAGTTTAGGTTGATAGGCTTTTCAACCCATCCGATCAAACCCTACCCACCATATATATAAGTTTATATTATTACCCTTATTTTAAATTTTATTTTGATTTTTGTTTTTTGGTATTTTAAGAATTGGCTTTCATGAATTTGGAAATTTGCAATATAATTTAAGCATATTTCGTAATAATTTATTTAAAATATAATTATATAGTTAGTACAACTTTTTATGAGGCGAGAAAGATAATTATATAGTTTCCACATATTTGATGGGTTGAAAAAATCATCCAACCAAACCCATTCACACCCTAAAAGTAATCATATGGGAATATACCACAATCTAAAAATAGTAAAGTAAAAGCAAAAAATCAACCCAAAGACTTGTGACAAAGTGGAAAACATTTGATGAACTTTTAAAAAATAAAAAATCACTCCAAGGATAACCACCCTAATAAAAACTCAACTTAAGAAAACAATCCGTTCAATTAGTGTGAAACACTAATACTTGTTTAGACTCCTAATTTTAAAATTACTGTTAAATTGCTTTTACACTAACTTATCATAGTGCGGAACAAGAGTAAATGAGCGCAATAAACTGGTAACACTACTCTAAGCTATATTCAACCACAATGAGCAATAAAAGTAAAGTTTAAAGAGTAGGGAAGAGAGATGCAAACACAAGATAACACCAAGATGTGTTATCGAAGAAGAACCTGAAGAACTCGGCGAAAAACCTCTTCGCGACCCTCCAAGTCGAAATTGATCCATTAGTGAATAAGTTGGAGTACACAAATAACAAAAGATCCTCCAAGTCTAATCTACCCAATGTACTTGAACCCTCCAAGCTCCTGCTACCAACGGACTTTTCGGAGTCTTGTCTTCATTAGCTTTCCAAATCCCGCAATACCACCCGATTGCATCCGCCGAGCCTCACCGGCTTTTTTTTGCCAAATTCCAAATGCTTCCCAAGCTCCAAAACACTTTCTACGCTCTGAATAGGTATGGGTTGTATTTGGATACAAATCTCCTCTTAAGGTATGACAATGGGAGAGGAGAAGGAAAATAGACTACAAGGATTTCTCACTAAAGGATGAGTAGCTCTCTCTCTCTAAAATGTGAGTGTGTTGTATTGTAGAAACCTATTTAGAATTTTCTAGTTGAATAGCCGCTTTTTACTTTATGGGTAATGAGAGTATATAGAGTATGGATGAAGGGTAAGAAAATCACACTTAAAATCCTCGGGACAGAGAGTTTTGTGGATACCTCACGAGATGGCCTTTCTTACGAAGTACTTGTGAAATGCAAACTAGCATTTGACTCTTGAGCTTTCAACATGTACTTCTCACGTGACCTTTTCATGGAACTTTTACTTGCAAACTTCTTGCGAGTTAGTCACGAAATTGCACTGATCTTCATTGCATACTTGATTCTTCACCAACTTAATACTAAACCCAATATAGTACAATCCCACAAAATACAAGAAAATAAATTAATGCAATTACAACACTTTTTGTCATGGAATAAAGCCAACATAAAACATAGTTATTGACAGGTCAAGAATGTTTTGACTCCTTGTGATAAATTAACCAATTAATTAGCCAAGTTAATTAATTAATTCAATTAACATGCAATATGCATGGTAGTGCAAACAAATCACCAACTAAGTTAATATGCAACGGAAAATAAAGTTGATATGATGATTTGTTTACGAATAGGAAAAACCACCGAGGCAAAATCCAACTGGGTGAATTTAAGATCACCACTCCCGTGAATCTACTATTATCACAACAAGCGATTACAAGTAAAAAAATCTCAGTAACTTATACCAACATACATTTGAACCCTTACCCCAATACACAATTGGACTTGTTCTTTAGTGACAATCTCTCATTTTAATGCACATCTCCTAGTATGTGACTAACCAATCGATACATAGATCCAAGTACGTGACTAACCACCAACTTGAGAAGGATGTTGGCTACAAAGTTCTTCAGTTCATTAACACGATAAAGATCATGAAACTCCTTGATTACAAAACCCTACAACGTACAAATACAACAGCTTCTTTAAAAGAAAGATGAACTAGAGCATATGTCTCCAATCACATTATGCTTGTGAAAAACTTTTGCATTCAGTTGCATTAGCTGTGACGGCCCTTAAAATAATCCTTATATATGTTTAGGGTTGTGAGAAAAAAAAGCCTAAACAAATATACACAGATTGGAGTGAAATCAGAACTGAAAATCTAATTTTTGTAAATCTCAATAGATAGCTTATTTATCAAGCAACTGTCGAGCATCGGACTTCTGCAGCCTTTTAAACCTCGATAGATTCTATCTGTCAAGCTAGCTCTCGAGCTTTAAAATCCAGCACTTCTTCACTTGATTCTTGGACAGATTTGCATGACTTTAACACTTGAACTTGAAACCTTATTCCTTGAAGTATTAAACACATCTTAAAATATGCAAAATTATCTCAATGACTATAAACTGAACTAAAATCCTTTCTCTCCCTCAAATGAATCTAAATAGAAATACGCAATCAAAATACAACACAATTTTGTTCTAAAAAAACCAATAAAATCAAAACAACAAAAGAAGAACAGAAAAAAGAGACAAAGAAGTCAATCTGACCCAAGTCGAGCCGCAGTGATTCACTATTTTCAAGGAAAAATACAAGATGCAACAAGACAATGTTTCTCTCTCAAAACAACATACCAAACTCTAATCTGACACAACAGTATTTATATCCCACATAGAGGATCAACAACGCCCAAGCTGAAGCTTCATGGACTAAGCCTCAAAAAATCTCTCATTAAAAACAATAACACCTTTATATATATATATATATATATATATATATATCAGATCAAGTCATAATCCAAATCAAACACAAACTATACTCCACATAAACCTATAGTAAATGAGTATACTCAAGCAAGCCTTCTTCAACTTAGAGATTTTCAAGTAGCTCCAATTCAACACTTTACCGAAGAAAAAAATACAAATAATTACAACCCTCGTAGACACACATTTGATAGATAAATTGGACAAGGCAAATCCAAATCCTAACATTTTTTATTGTCCTGCTTGGTGTGTTATTTTGAGTCTTTATTTATCTATTTTTGGTTTGTGATAAAATTTAAACTTCCTTAGGCATCTCTTCCTTATGAATACGAGACTATCTAATTAAATGCAACACAATGGTTATAACACACCTTATATATATTTAGTCTATATTTTGTAAATTTGATATTTTTCCTTTTCCTAAGGCACTTTAATATTGATTTGATTTTTCTTGCACATCCATGTAGTAATTTCTTAAAAGTGATGTTATATTCGCAACAATTTCACAATAAATTCTAGGTGGCAAATTGTTAATAGTAAGTAAAATAGTGATATCGATGAGAGACCCAAATTTCCACCACTAATTTGTTATATACGAAAATTATTGTGAACGTAGCATTACTCATTTCTTAATCGCCAAGTAGAATACATTTAATGTTAACTACTATCACTAAATTTGATTCTTTCCTCTTTTATGGGTGCTTAAAAAGGATGGAAGTTCTGGCTATGAGAAGCTCAATCACTCAGGCTAAAATCATGGGAACAATAGTATCAATATCAGGTGCATTGATAGTAGTTTTCTACAAGGGCCCTGCAATCATATCGGTCGCATCTCAAGCACCACCCCTTACCCATCATTTTCCATTGGGCTCATCCCAAACGAAATGGGTCATAGGTGGCCTTTTACTTGCAACTGATTATCTTCTGACTTCAATGTGGTACATTGTTCAGGTACTTTATTAAGGAAATTCTTTAAAATCTCAGTGTTTTAGCGTGACTTTTGGCAAACTCAACGAAAGAGACAAATGTATAAGCTAAATTTAAATTTTGTGGCATTTTACAGGCCCAAGTTATGAAGATATATCCAGCAGAGTTCACTCTGGTCTTTCTATACTTCTTGTTTGCGACAATTATATCTGCACCAGTATGTTTAATAGCAGAAGGGAACTTAAGTGCTTTTAGACTAAGGCCAAATATAGCACTAGCTGCTATCGTATACTCGGTAAGATACGTGGCCTACAAAATGATAATCTGGCTACTGATAATGTCTAACTTTCATTCTCTCATATATCAGGGAATTCCCGGAATTGGTTTATCATTAAGCACTGTTGTTCACACATGGGGCTTGCATTTGAAGGGGCCTGTGTATGTATCAATCTTCAAGCCATTGTCAATAGCCATTGCAGCTGCTATGAGTTTCATATTCCTTGGTGATGCTCTCTATCTTGGGAGGTATACAATTCTCTCTCGCTCAAGTGAATGTGCATGCACGAAAAATACACACATGACATTTCCCCCCTTTTGAACACTAAAACACTCAAATATTTTGGAAGCACTAAAAAATAACATAATCTATTTTTTTGGCTTTCTACTAGTGAGTAGATTATATGGATATCTATTGGCTAAAGTAGGTCTATCTAGAACCTTCACACTTGATTGGTACATGCATACATGCACTCCCAACACTAATTCAAGAACTTCATTAATTTCATACATTAACAATACTAATTAAGTACATTTCTCGATAAATGTGTTCATATTTAAAAATCACGTTTGTTCTTCCAACAGACACTAGATTTCTGATCAAGAAGAATGATATCAGCTAGTACTTCTGTTAGTTTCCTTGGATTTATATCTTTTCACGATTCATTGGCCATCTTTTCTTACTAATTTTGCAGCATCATTGGAGCAATTATATTATCAATTGGGTTTTATGCTGTCATACGGGCAAAAGCCAAAGAAGATTTGAGTGAGGACTCTTGCTGTGACAGCCCAGGATCTTCATCTGATGGTAAGACCCCTTTGTTGGATAGTAGTAGCCTGCAATCTTCAAACAATGGCACTACTGCATAGACCAAGTTAAGGTGCTTTGGTTCCATTTTCACATGTACTGGCTCACTAGACTTTAATTTCTTCTCTGAGGTCATCAGAGCCCCCCCTAAATTATTTTCAGATTTGTTGTGCCGCTATACTAAAGAGAGACGCAAACCTCTGCAAAAGGGTCAACAATTTGACAGGATACAACTACAAGCAAACTCCTAAAATTGTTCTATCCATAAAGGTGTTCTGTACGCATGGAAATCAAGGATCTATTAATTTTCCTGTAAATGTGTATAATAATGTTAGATAAGTTTATCCTTAAAATGACCCTGCTGTCATGCAAACGATTTTTTTTTTTTTTTTTTCATTTAATATTTATAAGGAAATTCTGATTTCTTAAAATTGAAGATTAAATATGCATATTTAACATTTGTGATGACATGCATATGTAACATTCAACTCTGAATATTCAATTGTTTTATTTCGGTGGAGGACTAGCATTTTTTTTTTTTTTTTTTTTTTTTTTGGGATGAATGGAGGACAAGCATATTTAATGTTCAGAGTCTAATATATTTATTTGTATCATGTTTTATGTTTTTTTTTTTTTTTTTTTTTCATTTATCCTAAATTATGACGTTGATTGTTTTAATCTTGTTTTAATGGATGGCAATTTAGTTGCAAGTGAGACTCATTTAGAGAGTTGTAATTTATAGTGTCCGTTTTTTATGATAGTTATTTATCATTAGACTAAGACACTAATCGATTTTTGGTATAGACGATAATAGAACCCTAGATCTCATCAACTTGTTCCAATGAATTATCACACTTCAAATTTTATCGTTATCAAAAAAATATATAAAAAAGTATATGAGCTTTATTCCTCTATCATTAAAATAAAAAAATAAAAAAAAGTAATATGCACATTACTTTTCATATAATTATAAAAAATATAAAAAAAATCTTAGAAATGGCCTCTCAAACATTTTTTTTTTTTTTTCATTTTTTGAAAATTGTTCTTAAAAATGAGAGTCAAACACATATTAACATATGGACAAAATTTAGCTACAAAACCAGTTGTAGCCTTGGGCTACAAACTGGTCTAATAAGATGACATGTGTAAAAAATAGCATGTGCATTGCACATGATTATTTAAGTAAACTTAACTCAATTAACCCTAGTTAACTACACCACCTATTAAAAAAATAAAAATAATAAAAATAAAAACTAAAAACTAAAAATCCTCAAAAATTTTATACGTATATCTCTCTCTCTCTCTCTCTCTCTCTCTCTCTCAATCAAACCCGAAGGTCCTAACCCAGCTCCAACCAATCACCCATAGCCTCCTATCTCCACCGCCGGCCGGCCAGCCCAAATCCTCCTGTCTCCACCGCCGGCCAACCTCAAATCTGTCTTGTCCCACCGCCGGCCAACCACCTCAAATCCTCCTCTGTCTCACCCGCGGCCAGCCCAAATCTTCCTGTCTCCACCGCCGGCCAATCTAAAATCTGTCTTGTCTCCACCGCTGGTCCACCTAGTCTCCGCCGCTTCACCGGTTAGAACTAAATTTCCTCTTGTTTTATTCATAGATAACTAAATTTTCCTTTCTAATTCTATTAATTTTTTTTCTGAATGAATTGTGTTTGATTATTAATGTGAGTTCTGGATTTTCCGGGTTTTTTTTTAATTATTAATGTGCCTTTTTTAGTTTGATTGTTCATTGATAACCTTGATTCCTTCAATCCTCCTGTGTGTCCACCGCCGACTCACTCATTTTCTAGTTTTGAACTGAGTACATCTCTCAAGTCTGCACAATCATCTAGAACTGATTGGTTTTAATTGTCTGAGGGCTTAAGTAAAGTTTGTATACATAGATGTAAATACACACAAACACAACGGGATTTTGGTTGTGAATTCAGCTCTTTGAGCATTCTTTAATTGAAATGACAAAAGGAAAGAAATTTTAAAGAAATCCTTGGGAGATTACTATGTAACATACATAAAGACACATTTTTGCCTTAAAATATCAGTTTCTTATTCATGTAAAAAATTTATCTGTGAAGAGAGCTTTATATGCTAATAATATTCTGCTTTCCAAAGTAGGTAGATATTTTTTTTTTTGCTAGTATATGAAAGTAGAAATGGATAAGCAAACCTATGGAATTTCTCTTTCTTTTTTTTTTCAATTTCTCGTGTCTCTATTGTGTTTTGATCTACGATATCTATCTCTTTATGTTCCTTTCTAAATGTGGTATAGGAGCACAACAATTATGATTGCATAAATTAAGACATTTTGGCTTCCTCTCAACATGAGTGACTATATTTTAGCATTCCACAAAGAGCTTTTGTTATCCTCTTTTTGGTTCCCATTTCCATTTAGCAGTGAATTTCTTTCAATATTTCATATGTCTTCAAGTATCAATGATTGAGATTAACAATCTTGCTATCTAGAAGCCTTACAGAACCCAACATTTAGAAGTAGGAAAAATAGAGGAAAAAATAAGAAAGCAAAAGATTTTCAATGATGAGACCCCTGATGCCTATCTAATTGAATTATACAAAAATTATCGGATGGAAAGAGGACACCTCATAACAATGGAGCAGATGGTATGTGACTTCTGCACATGATGCAAAATTGAGTAGAATGGCTGTGCGCTCTCTCACTCATAAAGGCGTGTGACCTGTAGTTCATTAATCAAGAACTATGAAAAGACTCCCAAGTCCTCGACTGTAGTGCCCTTCTACAAGCATTATTTCTTATAGTTCATGACCAGTTGGATTGAACTTTGAAATTAGCTTTCAAGGTGTTCATAGGAATTTTCCACTCCAAAAGTAATCCAAACAATCTCCCATAAGAAAAGAAGACAGATATCTTGAGTTGTCGATTTCATACATAAACCCTTGTGATGGTTTCATGTAGCTGGCTATGTGAATCATTCATATGAACAAGTTGAATTTTCATGAGACACATACATGAGAATCTTTGGATATTGGAGGTCTTAGTCGGGATAGGTAGGAACCGACTCTTATTGTGTTATTTAAAGGTTTGTAAGTATTTTATTTTATTTTTAATTGTCAAGCTTTGTTAGTATTTATGATAGGCTTAAACTCAGTTTTCAAGGAATGGAAGGATGGAGGGAATGGTCCATTAGCTTATACTTATCCGATGTGTCTTGTGTATGCATATCCATTTTTTATTTAATTAATGGTTTCTGGTATTAGCCTCTGCATTGAGAAACAAAATATTTTTTGTTGCTTGACTATATAATTGAGGATGCATGACATAATTTAGAATTGTGTTTATGTTGGATTTTTCTTATTGCCTACCTTGTTAGATCCACCTTTTGATCGTCTTAGCCATATACAAACAACCAAAATGTTGGTTAACCATTTTTCCCTTGTGACACTTATCCTGTTTTCATCTACTCGGTCTTCGCCGCTTCACCGGTTGGAACTAAATTTCCTTTTTAATTCCTTTTGTTTTATTCATAGATAACTAAATTTACTTTTTTTAATTCCTTCAAGAACTGAAGAGGATTTGTTAGTTGGTTTTCTTAAGTTTAGTTGAGGTTTCAATTTGATTCTATTTACAAGTATTGTTTGTGTTTCATAGTCTCGCAAAAGGAGAAATTTTTTTGAATCTTTTTCTAGTCTGTCATCTCAAAAGAACTTGTCTATTTTCTTATGGGTACAATTAGAAGTCAGTTTTCATAAGATTAAAAATAATAGCTTATATATTTGCTGTTCACAGTGGCAAATTTGATTTTTTCGGGATCCTTCTTACTATCTCTCATCTCATGTCAAGTTTCATGTATATCTAAAGAATGAGTTAAAATCTATGCTTAATTTTCAAGTCAAGAATGTGATTTTTTTTTGGTTTCTCTCTTTTTGCACAAAGAACCATCACCGACAACACTGAATTCAAGAGCTTATACAGAGAGAATATCTCTGTTTCTGTTCCTTCTGCACCTGGTTGCTTCTGTTGGGTTAGTTTGTTTTCTTATATTCAAGGGAATTCAAGGCCAAATACAAGCATCAGAATCTATTAAAACGAAAGAGAAAAGGGTGTTGCGGTTTTATCTCGCCACAAGTTGAAGCTGCATCTTTTTTGAGCATTACTTTTGCATTGGCATGGCAAAAGGCGATCGGGGAATGGGCTTTATTTATGGTTCATTTCATACTATGGAGCTCTTTTGTAATGTCCCTATCTACTGGAACTCTCCTTATTTGCTTCCAAAAACCTGCCACTTAAGGCATTGGAGTATATTTTATTGCCTTTGCAATTGGCAATGGATTGTATGCTTGTTGGGTCACAATGTGAATTAAGTTTTGTTGTAAGATCTTGATGAAAGCACTTGAGCCAAGTATTTAGTCATTTACCCGAGTGGTACAATTTATTATTAAAATGGTTATTTCTTATCTACTAGTGCAGTAATTTGAATTTCTTTGACAATTATGTGGCGGAGGCATTAGCTTGGAAAGTTGAGATGGTGTATAAAATTTAAAACTCATTCTCACCGCATATAGACCTATAATAGACTGCTTGTGTAAAATAAACAAAAGTATGGAGGGTGAATATGTAATGAAAGAAATGGTTAAATTTGGTGTGCCACCTGATATAGCAATATGCAAGGCATTAACAAATGGATATTGCAAGGAAATGGATATCAATAGAGCAGAATTATTATTGGGCTTCTTTGCTAGGAAATTTCAAATCTTCCATACTGAAAGTTACAATACACTTGTGGTAAACTAGGATTGCAGAACAAGTAAAACTAGGACTGCAGAACAAGTGGTACCATTTTGAACCACAAATATCTCTCACAATAGCTAAAATAAAGTCAGCCTAAACTATATTCCGCCTCACATGACAATATGATTAGTATGGAATCATCAATTTGCCAATGGTCTAATCATTAAAAATAGTCTTCAATATGCCAATGGCATCACAATAAAAAATACTAAAAGTTTAACAATTTGCCAATAGTCTAACAATAAAAAATAGTCTTCAATCTCTAACAAATAAAACTGCATGGTCTTCAATCTCCATCCAATAAAGTTGCACCCTAACTCCAACCTATTTAGTGCTTTTGCCAAAATTGTGCTCTTCTTGGATAACATCAGAAGTAGTTGTTGAAACACGAAAACAATTGCAAAGAATAATTGTCACATAGACTCGTAAACAAATTTATGTGCCTATAAGATTGATATATTACAGTGGAATGTAACAAATCTTACTTTATTTAGGCTTCCAAGTGATTCAACTTGTCTCGCCTCACAAGCTTTTTTTAAGTAAGCCAATGGCATGTTTTTTAGCATGCGCTTTTTTGCTTTGAGATTTACCATTTTTCTTCTCTAATGCAGATTTCAATCTTCTCTTTGGACGCCCAACAAGAGGGTTTTGTTTTAATCCTATGCATGCTATCACCTTGTAAAACATTTGCAGTAACATCACCATGGACCTCTATGCAACTCTCCGTATTACTTGAATGACATTTTTTTCTAATCTCTTGCAAATCCCTCATTAATTTTTCAAAACATTCTTTGGTATGTTCATACATTATCTCATTCTCTCTTTGCAAGTGTGGAAATTTCACGAGCATTGTGACTCAAATGAGAGTAGCGTTTTCCTATCGACTCTTGAGCATTACCTTTAATATCAATGCCATGATAGTCCTTGATAGAACCAGCCCTTGCATCTTGCGTCCATCTTTTCAATACATATTGGACGGGAAGTCTTTTAACATTTTTATGTTCAAGAACTTTCAAAGCATGGGCACAAAGAATTCCTACAAAGCTGAACTTCTTGCAACTGCATTCCACCGTTGTAGTTGAGGCTTCATATTTAACAAGGTGCTCTTGAATTCTTTGACTGTATTTGACCTTGTATTCTGTGATAGTATCAGATTTATTAGCCTTGTAGATAGTACAATCAGCAATCTTCATATATTCATCTTGAAACATTTGAAAAATTTCTGGGGTGTACAGCTCTACAACATGTCTCAACATCTCTACATTAGATTGTAAAATCGGTTTTGTTTGCCTCATTTTGAACTCTGCCTGTAGTTCTTGATGTCTTTTATCAACCAAAACTCTAGAGTAATGTTCTGAAAAGCGCACACAATCATGTTTTGGTTTCAAGTATTTCTTCAACACATTGTTTATTGATTCACTACGTTGGGTGCTTTTCATATCAGCAGTGAACATATGTCGACCATATACCATAGCCCATTTTTCTTTCACATCAAATATGCTACATAACCATTTATTATCAGTAAGACCATATTCCTTAAGCATATAATCCCATGAAATAAGCCATTCATCTTCATCTTCATACTCATACAAACAATCACTAAAATCATTTGCAAAATGCTTAGATGAATGAAATACATGATGTAGATTCTTAGCAAAGATTCGATAAATATGCCATACACACAAACGATGATTAGATTTAGGAAATACCTCTATTATTGCTTTAGCCATTGCAGCAGATTGATCTGTAAGTATAGTTCTTGGCTGCTTTCCGACATTGCGATTAAAAAGTTTCAAACAACCACTTAAATGACTCTATAGTCTCATCATAAAGTAAAGTCGCACCAAAGATAATTGATTGTTTGTGATGATTAACCCCAACAAATGGAGCAAAGGGACGATTATATCTATTTGTTCGATAAGTTGTGTCAAAACAAACAACATCACCAAAGTGCCCATAATCAACTATTGATCTAGCATCAGCCCAAAAAATGTTCATGATTAGACCATCATCATCAACTTGTATTGAATAAAAATAAGATGGGTCTGCCAATTGCATCTTATGAAAGTACTCCATCATAGCAGGTCCATCTCCTTTCCTCAAAGCCATCCTCCTCTCATTATGTACATGATTCTTATAGTCAATATCCATAAACCCAAGATTTTCACGACCCCAAGCTTGCATGCTCAATAATTCAATGGTTTGTTTAATAGATATTCCAGACCTCTCTGCATCATTTGCAATGGCTTTTTGAGCAGATGAAATTTTTCTCTTCGATCTTAACATATGTTTCATTGGTGAAGGAGCAAACTCATGATTATGTTGACCATGAAAAGAAACAACATGTAACATACCATCCTTTTGAAGATGACAGGTCATCTGTGCTAAACAACCTGTTCGTGAAATTGGACGACGATAAGATGCATTTTCGCGACGTTTGTCAACAGCTCGTTCACCCTCTTTTGAACAACTAAATGTTCTCCTTATAATTTGCCCTGCATTTCCTCGCTTTACAAAATGTTTCCTTACACTAAAGCCAATTCGGTGAGCATATTCTTTGTAAAATTCATATGCACTCTCATCACAATCAAATTTCATGCCAATTGCTGGAGTATTTGATTTGTTTGGGCTTCCAAGAGTAGGTTCTACTTTAGTCTCCTCTTGTTGATCAGCTATCCAACCAATGAATTCATCTTCCAATACAATTTCTGGTACTTCTACAATTTCCTTGCTATGTCTACTTGGAGTATTTGAATTTTTGGGCTTCCATGAGTAGGTTCTATTTGAGCCTCCTCTTGTTGATCAGCTATACAATCATTCAATTCATCTTCCAATAAAATGATTTGACTAGTATCCATCACCCGTAGTCAAGATACATATTCAAAATCAAATCAGAAAAAAGGAAAAATTTTATAAACAATTTTTAAAAAAGTATTCCAATATTCAGAACCCATTAAAGAATACTCTCCATGAATTACTTAGAAAACACTAGAGTTTTAGAATGTATAAATCTAGAAGCCTATAAAGTTTACTCTCGGTTCTTATACTTTTGAAAATCAAGTCAATATGAACAGAAACAATTTTTTTAGATGAATCAAAGATAAATTCAGTACTAAAGAAAAATGAATACAATTTCTACAACTCAGCTACATAACAACTGCAACAAAACCATAGTACAAGACAACAAATAACAACACTATTACATAATAGAGAAGAAATACACATAAATTCATTTTTCTAATAAGTAAATTAAACTAGATTTGGTAACTTATAAACAACCGCTAGAAAATCATCTTCAGTTCTTGAAGGAATCAAGGTTATCAATGAACAATCAAACTAAAAAAGGCACATTAATAATTAAAAAAAAAAAAACCCGGAAAATCCAGAACTCACATTAATAATCAAACACAATTCATTCAGAAAAAAATTAATAGAATTCGAAAGGAAAATTTAGTTATCTATGAATAAAACAAAAAGAAATTTTGTTCTAACCGGTGAAGCAAATGGAGACTAGGTGGACCAACGGTGGAGACAAGACAGATTTTAGATTGGCCGCGGTGGAGACAGAGGGATGATTTGGGCTGGCCGGCGGGCGGAGACAGAGGAGGATTTGGACACGAGAGGAGGATTTGAGGTGGTTGGCGGTGGAGACAGAGGAAGATTTGAGGTAGTTGGCCGGCGGTGGGACAATACAAGATTTGAGGTTGGCCGGCGGTGGAGACAGGAGGATTTTGGCTGGCCGGCCGGCGGTGGAGATAGGAGGCTATGGGTGATTGGTTGGAGCTGCGTTAGGACCTTCTGCGTTACAGATTAGAGAGAGAGATACACGTAAAATTTTTTTGAGGGTTTTTAGTTTTTAGTTTTTATTTTTATTTTTTTATTTTTTTAATAGGTGGTGTAGTTAACTAGGGTTAATTGAGTTAAGTTTACTTAAATAATCATGTGCAATGCACATGCTATTTTTTACACATGTCATCTTATTAGACCAGTTTGTAGCCCAAGGCTACAACTGGTTTTGTAGCTAAATTTTGTCCTTAACATATAATGTAAAAATTATTATCTAAAAACAAGTTTCAATTTCAATTTTTTTAAACATGTTTTCATACTGTTTTTTAAATAAAAACGAAAACAAAAATAAAAATAAAAATAAAAATCCTTCTACCAAACAAGCCCAATATTATAAAATTTGTTATGAAAAATCTGTTTTCATAATATTTTTGTTCTGAAATCGTGGGAACCTAGCATTACCTTAAAAAAAAAAAAAAAAAAAAAAAAAAAAAAAAAAAGAAAAAAAGGAGAAAGAAGATGAAGAAGAAGAAACGGAACCTAACATTACCGAGAGAAGCAGAAAGACGTTAAAAGTTAAAACCAAAAAAATAAGCTAAGTCTCTAATCAGTTAGGTGAGGAGTGAGAGTGGACAAAACTAAAGGACATTTTAGTCCAATTGCAAAATGATTTGAATTTTCCTATCAAAACTAAAAGTTGTAAAGAATATTATAGGAAAAGTTGTAATTCTAGCATATTTCAATAAGTATTTAGGTGTGTTACTTGCGTAACAAGTTAAGAGTGGTGGAGTAAAAGTGGTAAGTCCTCTTGAGTCCGCCACTCACGACTTGTCCTATAAGTAAGTTGTAGCAAAAATTATAATTAATATTAGTTACATTACTCTTACTTATCTAGCTTTTTCCATATTCCAAAACGCATGAATATTTTAAACTTATTTATACCACGTTAACACGTACTGTACAGCACCCATAACTTAAATAAATGACCATCACCAACCGAAATAAAACAATTGAATATGTCACAATTAATCTAGCTATTCTTTAATTGAAAGCAAAACCAAAGATGTTTCTTGGAGGACTCTATTTAAGATACATAGAAATCATTGAGAGAGAGAGAAAGAGATGGCAAGTAGTTATTGGTACAAGGATGTTCTTCCATTTTCAGTCATCGTTGCAGTAGAATGCACTAACGTCGGCATAAACACCTTATATAAAGCAGCAACTTTGAAAGGGTTGAGCTACCACGTCTTTGCTTTCTATTCCTTTGCCATTGCTACTCTTGTTCTTCTTCCCTTGGTCTTCATCTTTCGCCGGTATTTCTCTTAACCTGCTTTTCTTTATCATACCCCCAAAGAAAAATAATTATTATTATTTGACAAAAGGCTATATATTTGATACATGTAGAACAACAGGGCTTCCTAAATTCAAGTTGTCTCTCCTCTATAGAATTTTCCTAGTGATTGGGTATGTACGAGAATATTACCCAAAAATCCAAAATGCTTTTGCAATTTGATTTTGACAATTTGAGATTTGAACATGATATAAGATTTATGTTGGGCCGGAGGGCAGGTTTGTAGCTCGGTTATCTGGATATATAGGTATAGAATACAGTTCTCCGACTCTTGCTTCAGCGGTCAGCAACCTCATTCCGGCTTTTACGTTTATACTTGCAGTCATTTTCAAGTTTATTTTCTTTCTAAGCTTTTTTATATATATATATATATATATATATTTTTTTTTTTTTATTTATCATAGAGACCTAATATTTTTCACAAATTATAGTAGAAATTTGTCATTGATTTTTATATAGAATTAAAATCTTAATTAGTACAATAATTCACTTGACCTGATACATAGAAGTGGTTTTAATAAGAATGGGTCTACATACATTTAGCCACATGTAGCAAAATTCAACTTCAATTTCAAATTCTAATTGAACAATTGGAAAGATAATTATGAACTGATCGCCACATAGATGTGACACATGGCACAAAATTAGAGTTCTAACACTACAAAAAAAAAGGGTCTATAGCCACGTTTCAAAAACGCAGCTATAGACCCCAAAAACGCTGCTATACCCAATAGTCGCGTTTACAAACACGGCCTAAACAGCGCAGCAATAGGCCTATAGCCGCGTTTTTTAACCGCGGTTACAAACCAGCTTTAAGTCGTGTTTATAACTGCAGTTATAGCTTTGGACCTATAGCTGCGTTTTTAAAAATGCGGCTATAGGTTTTTTTTAAAAACAAAAAAAAAAATTCTGGGTTTTTTTTTTTTTTCCAAAAAATTCAAAATTCAAAAAATTCAAAATCAAACACAAACCCAGAAAATTCAAAATCAAACACAACATTCTCACAATACAAACACACCCGAAAAATTCAAAATATGTGGGCTATCCACTTCATTCAAAATTTTCAGCATCTCCTCCATTTTCTTACTGACTAAACATAAAATAACAAAAAAAAAAAAAAAAAAAAAAAAAAAAAAAACTAGATCTATAGACAAATTAGTGTGCTTGAGATGAAGGAAAAAAAAAAGTACATAGCTGCCAAGAATCAAAGAAAAGAAAAAGAGTTGTGCTAGAGTGAAGAAGGGAGAAAAAAAAAAAAAAAAAAAGAAAGAAAGAAAAAGGAGAAAAAGAAGCAGCAGCTCCAAAGAATCAAAGAAAAAAAAAGAGTTACCCAGATGTGAAGAAGGAAGAAAGAAAAACAAAAAACAAAAAAAAAAAAAAAAAAAAAAAAAAAGTTACCCGGATGTGAAGAAGGAAGAAAGAATAAGGGGAAAAAAAAAAAAAAAAAGAGTTACCCAAATGTGAAGAAAAAAAAAAAAAAAAAAGAAGAACCTCAAGACGGTGGAGTGAGTGAAGAATGAGGAAAGAAAGAGTAAAGAAAGAAAAGATGAAAGTGGGGTAGGTGTGAAAGGGTTGGTACGTGGGAAGTTGAAGAAAAAAAACAATTTTTTTTTTTTCTTTCTTTTGGTGTTACATATAGCCGCGTTTTAAAAAAAACACGGCTATAGGTCACGTTTTAAAAAATTACGACTGGACCTATAGCCGCGTTTTTAAAAATAATGTTATATCTACAACAAATCTTAGATAGCAAATTGTTCTTGGTGAGTAAAAAAGTGATGTCAAAATTGGGCCCAAATTCCCTCTAGTAACAACTTGCTACCTAAAATTTGTTATGAAAATATTATGGATGTCTAACATTACTCATTTCTTAATCACCAAGTAGAATACATTTAAGGGTAGCTACTCTCACCAAATTTTATTCTTTCCACTCCTTTTATGGGTGTTTAAAAAAGGATAGAAGTTCTAGCTTTGAGAAGCTTAATAACTCAAGCTAAAATCATGGGGACTTTAGTATCAATATTAGGTGCATTAATAGTAGTTTTCTACAAGGGCCCTACAATCATATCGGTCGTATTTGAAGCACCACCCCTTCCACATCATTTTCCATTGGGCTCATCCCAATCCCAAACCAAATGGGTCATAGGCGGCCTTTTACTTGTCGTTGAGTTTCTTCTAGCTTCAATATGGTTTATTGTTCAGGTACTTTTTTAGGAAATTCTTTGAAATCTCAGTGTTTTAGCATGAGATGTGGCAAACTCAACGAGAGAGACAAATGTATAAGCGAAATTTAAATTTTATGGCATTTTATAGGCCCAACTTATGAAGATATATCCAGCAGAGTTCACTGTGGTCTTTTTATACTTTGTTTGCAACAATTATATCTACACCAATATGTTTAATAGCAGAAGGGAACTAAAGTGCTTTTAGACTAAGGCCATATATAGCACTGGCCGCAATTATATTCTCAATAAGATACGTGTACTACAAAATAATAATCTGGCTATTGAAAATGTCAAACTTTCATTCTTTCATATATCAGGTATTGAGTTTGTTATAGGATGTAGATACCAGTGTTTGTATTAGAGCATTGTAGTTTTGTAAGTATAGAGCTAAACTACGGTAGCTTAGTTTAGATTAGTTTAGATAGCCATAAACGATTGTCGTTTTTAATGAGTTTGTTACCTCTTATTCCACGTGTATAGTTTGGATTGGTTAGGCGCTTAGTTTTCTGTTTCATCTTTCCTGTCTCTCTTCTCACTATATAAAGAACAGAGCATTGTAAACTTATTCAATAAATTCAATATACAAGTTTCACATCATTCTTTTCTCTCTCTGAGTTTTCATTCCACCATTGATGTATCTTCGAAGCTTGTATGGAATTCAATATGGTATCAGAGCTGAACTAGGTCGGAGATTATTCAAGTATGGTATTCTGAAATTTTGTAGTTCAATTACGTTCTTCCTTGTTTTCTTAGTGCTTCTTTTAGATCAACTAGAAATTTACTTGTTGTATTTCTGTTGATTCTTGCTTTAAGTTCACCATCTTCGAGGTTTTAATTTCTTTAGTGTGTTGAAACCTTGATTTTTGTTCTTCTGTTGATAATTGAAATTGAAATCTTCAATCTTAGGGTTTCAATTCAATTTTTTTTTCTTTCGATCATAGGGTTATTCCATTCCCAATTTACTGTTTTCTGTTTCGATCTCATCAAGATTGTGAACTACATCTTGGTTGTCACACAGAATCCAATTCTTGTTTCCTGGAGAATTCTCGAGAAAATCAATTCTTGATTTTTCTTTTCAATTCTTGGTTTTAGTTGCTTGAGACCTTAAATCTTCGTCATTTCTCTTTGATAAGTATGATTGAGAGTACCTCTAGTGCTACTGCTCCTACTATCCAACCTTGGGAAAACACATCTAGCCCCTATTTTCTATCCAAAGGTGATAATCCAAGAGTTTCTTTGGTGGTTCAACACCTCACTGAAGAAAACTATAACACCTGGAGTAAGGCGATCCTTATTTCTTTGGATGCCAAAACCAAATTGGGCTTCATTGATGGCTCTATCCCTAAGCGTCAATCTATTGATCACCCACATTACACAGCATGGAATAAATGCAATAGCACAGTCCTAGCTTGGCTGTTTAATTCTGTTTCCAAGGAGTTGCGATTAAGTATAGTTTATTTCAAGACTGCCAGAGATGCATGGATTGATCTCAAAAACAGATTGGGCAAGGAAATGGACCTACAATTTTTGACTTGAGAAAGGAGATTAGTTCTTTGACTCAAGAGGATTTAACTCACAATGCATACTATGCCAAATTTAAAGGCCTTTGGGATGAATTTTCCAATTATAGGACATGTACATGTGGTCATCAAGTTGAGGAATGTACCATGTCTTTCTTGATGGGACTAAATGAGACATATGCAAATGTCAGAGCCAAATTCTGCTTATGGAGCCTGTGCCTCCCTTAAGCAAAGTGTTCTCTCTTCTCTTTGCAAGATGAGAAGCAGAGAAAAGTAGGTGCTGGGAAGAAGGCCTTGGTTGATACATCAGCAGCTTTGGCGACTTTTGGGTCTAAACCTGGTAACACCAAGACCTTTGTTAAGTCCAAGAATGGCAGGCCATAATGCACTCATTGTGGAGCCATGGGGCATGTTGTTGACAAGTGCTACAAGTTGCACGGATATCCTCCTGGGTATAAGTTCAAAAACAAAGGTGGTCAACCTTTTGCAAACAATGTTGTTCTTCTTGAAGATCATATCAGTGAACCTGTTGCTCTCACTAAGGCTCAATATCAGCAATTGGTTGGATTGTTGAACTCTCAATGTCACTTTGGCACCCAAGCACCACCAGAGGCATGTTTGGCAAAGGCTCATCAAGTTGCCACCATCATTACTCAGCCTTCAATGGATGTTCAAGCCCAAACCTTATAGAGTATCTATTTTTCCCCTTCTCTTGAGCATTCAGTCTTTTCTTCCAATGTAAATACCTCTCATATTAGTTCATATGACTGGATTCTTGATAGTGGTGCAACAGACCACATGGTACATTCCATTCATTTCTTCACTTCTATCACTTCTTCTATTCAGATTTCAATTAGACTCCCTAATGGTGAAATGGTTAAGGTGACTTATGTTGGAACTGTTAAAATCTCAACCACATTGATTCTAGAAAATGTTCTTTGCATTCCTACTTTTTCTTTCAATATTATTTCCATAAGCAAACTAACCCAAAACCCTTCATGTTGTTGCATCTTCCTTTCTCATTATTGTTTTCTCCAGGACTTACTACATTGGTAGATGATTGGGTTGGGTAAGAGACATGGAGGGCAGTATACCTTGTAGTGTACTTGATTCCATCACCTTACAGTCTTCTGTTTCGAGGTTCTATCCAAATTACCATCTTTCCTTTGTAATAAAAGTGTCAATGCCTGTAATCTTGATTCTTCTCCTATTGTTGCTACTTCAAATGATGTTGTTAGATTGTAGCATTATAGATTGGGTCATCCCTTTTCACAAAGACTAGCTTTGTTGAAATCTATTGTACCTGATCTGACTTCTTGTAATAATAACAATTCCTTTGATTGTCATATATGCCCTTTAGCTAAATAGCACAAATTACCTTTTTCTAAATCCACAAGTGTTTCCTTAGCTTGTTTTGATTTAATCCATGCTGATATTTGGGGACCCTATTCTACTCCTTCCTTAAATGGCTCAAAATACTTTCTTACTTTGGTTGATGACCATAGTAGATGCACTTGGGTTTATTTAATGAGGTACAAATCCAATGCTTCTTCTCTAATTCAAACCTTCTTTCAAATGATTCTTAATCAGTTCAAAGTGTCCATTAAGGTCATTAGGAGTGATAATGGTCCTGAATTTGCTCTTTCTTCATTTTATGCTTCCAAAGGTGTTTTACATCAATTGTCCCGTGTTGAAACTCCATAGAAAAATGCTGTTGTTGAAAGAAAACACCAACATCTATTGAATGTTGCTAGAGCCTTGAGATTTCAGGCAACTTACCTTTAAAATTCTGGGGAGATTGTGTTCTTACAGCCACATATCTCATCAACAGGCTTCCTAGTCCTCTTCTAGGCAATCTTACTTCATACCAAAAACTTTTAGGTCATTCCCCTTCATATTAGCACCTTAAACCTTTTGGTTGCCTATGCTATGCCTCTACTTTAACTAGGAACAAATCAAAATTTGATCCTAGAGCAAAGGCATGCATATTTCTTGGTTATCCTTTTGGGACTAAAGGGTATAAGTTGTATGATTTGTCCACTAGAACTATGTTTCTGTCAAGAGATGTTATCTTCAAAGAGACTGTTTTTCCTTTTAAACACTGGCAATCTAAACCCATTCCTAGTTCTCCTTCCACTTCTCACAATATCTTTCCATCTCAGTCACAACTTCCAGATTCTATTACTTCTATTTCTACTAAATTTTCTCTTCCTTTTAGTTCTGTTGATACTTTTTGTGCCTCCCGATGAATTTCCAGATCTTGTTCACCCCGATTTGGATTCTTCTCATCCTGTTATTCCTCATCAACATGAACCTCCCATTCAACCCGACTTACCTATTGTTCAACCCGACTTACCTCTTGTTAGAAAGTCCACTAGGACTTATAAAACTCCTTCATATCTTCATGACTACCATTGTAGTTTAGCTTCCACTCTCATTCCTAATCATCACCGTAACTTGGCTTCCACTTCTCTACCTTCCCATGATTCAATCTCCATTGACAGTCCAGGTATCCTTTATCCACTTTCCTCAACTCTTTCTTATTCTAAGTTGTCTAATGCACATAGAGTCTTCTCTGTTGCCTTGTCTATTGCCAAGGAACCCACTTCCTATGCTGAAGCTTTACTTGATCCATTGTGGCAAGCCGCCATGAAGGCTAAGATTGATGCACTTCAGGCTAACAAGACTTGGGTCATGACCAAACCGCCTCCTGGTAAAGTGCCTATTGGGTGCAAGTGGGTATACAAAATCAAGCTTAAAGCTGATGGCTCCATCGAGAGGTACAAGGCTAGATTGGTTGCTAAAGGTTTTACTCAAACCGAGGGAGTTGATTACTATGAGACCTTCTCTCCCGTGGTGAAATTTGTGACTGTTAGGACCCTTTTGGCTATGGCTGCTGTGTATGGTTGGCATCTGTCCCAATTAGATGTCAACAATGCCTTCTTACATGGGGAATTGACTGAGGAAGTGTATATGGTCCCTCCTCCTGGATTTGGCAGCAAGGGGGAGGTGTGCAAACTCACTAAATCCCTTTATGGATTGAAACAGCCGAGAGACAATGGTTTGCTAAGCTCTCATCCACTCTCCTTGATCATGGTTTTATTCAATCTAAATCAGATTACTCTGTCTTCACTAAGGTCAGCAAGGGTTCAATTCTCATCTTGCTAGTCTATGTGGATGACATTTTGATAGCTAGCAATAATGTGGAGGCAATCAATACTTTCAAGGTTTTCCTAGATGCCAAGTTCAAGCTTAAGGATCTTGGTACTTTGAAGTATTTCTTAGGCCTTGAGGTTGCAAGGATTGAGAAATGTATTAGTTTGTGTCAAAGGAAGTGTGTTTTAGAGTTGCTATTTGAAACAAGTCTGCTAGCAAGTAAGCCTGCTAATGTGCCTATGGATCAATCAGCCAAATTTAGGAGTTCAATGGGAGAAGCTACACTAGATCCATCTTTGTATAGAAGAATTATGGGCAAATTGCTTTATCCGACTATAACCAAACCTGACATTTGTTACTCGATGCACAAACCGAGTTAGTTTATGAGTTCACCTCAGATTCCTCATTTACAAGCAGTTTATAAGGTACTTAAGTATCTTAAGAAGACACTAGGGCAGGGTTTATTTCTATCTACAAGCTCTGAGTTGAAGCTCAAAGCCTACTGTGATGCTAATTGGGCAACCCGCCCAGACATCAAAAGATCGGTTTCAGGATTTTGTGTCTTCCTTGGTGACTCCCTCATATCCTGGAAATGTAAAAAGCAACAAGTAGCGTCTAGAACATCGAAAGAATCTGAGTATCGTGCAATAGCTACTGTCACAAGTGAGCTTGTCTAGTTGTTGGCATTACTTAGAACCTTTGGTTTAGATCACAATCATCCAATCTCTTTGTACTGTGATAGCAAGGCAGCTCTTTGTATTGCTGCAAATCTAGTATTTCACGAACGTACAAAGCACATAGAGGTTGATTGTCACTATATTCGAAGTAAGATTCAAGATGGGGTGATTAAGACTTCCCATGTGCCTACTAGACACCGGATTGCTGACTTCTTCACCAAAGCCCTTGGATACAAGCAATTCTACTTCCTTCTATCCAAGATGAACCTAATCAACATCTATGGTTCATATTAAGGGGGAGTATTGAGTTTGTTATAGGATGTAGATATCAGTGTTTGTATTAGAGCATTGTAGTTTTTTAAATATAGAGCTAAACTACAGTAGCTTAGTTTAGATTAGTTTAAATAGCCATAAACGATTGTCGTTTTTAATGAGTTTGTTACCTCTTATTCCACGTGTACAGTTTGGATTGGTTAGGCGCTTAGTTTTCTGTTTCATCTTTCCCATCTCTGTTCTCACTATATAAAGAACAAAGCATTGTAAACTTATTCAATAAATTCAATATACAAGTTTCACATCATTCTTTTCTCTCTCTAAGTTTTCATTCCACCATTGATATATCTTCTGATAGTTTTTAGACCCCTTAAAAACACAATTGGATTAACCTAGGTAATTAGCCAAGTTGTTACTTAATCCAAATTAACAAATCTAGGTTATCACAATCAAAACAATCATATCATGCAAAGCAACGGAAAGATAAATAAGACAATGATATGATCACCCAGGAAACTAAACCGATAAAAACCTGGGGAGGATTTAACCTAGCTATCCTCAAGGTAAACTTGAATCCACTATGAAAGAATCGAAGTTGTTCAACAGGACTTAGACCACTAACATCCTATTGCTACCCACCAATAGAAACTTACCGACACGACCACGTGCAAGCTCCGAAACCATAGACTCCTTCTTTCTTGGATCCTCCAGCAAGTACAAGCACACCCGCATGTGTTTCTTTAAGTTCTTATGACAAAGAATCGAATGATTATCAAGCTCTTGAAGAAATCTCCTTCTTGATAATCCTAAGCCTGTGTAAAGGAAAGCTCCTTATAGATCTCACAAGAGATTTACACAAACAGCAATATAAGCAACACTAAAACGTGGCTAGGGTTTACCTTTTATACTTAAGGCAAATTAGAAAACCCTAAATGTTTTAAAACAAACTAGGGCTGAGTTGAAATTCTGCAGAAAACACATCTGACCTGATTTTCGATTGATCGAGCCTAAGCTTTGATCGATCGAACCAGGTCGAGAAGCATAAATAAATTCTGCATCAGCTTATTCCAACTTTACATAAATGAACCAACTTTGAGCTAGTCTAAACACGACTAAACATCTTGTTTTGATCATGGTTTGCCAACAATACACATTAGAGTTCTAAATATATAAAATCCTAAGTCTTTAGAACCTAACATCTTCGAAGCTTGTATGGAATTCAATATCAGGGAATTGGTTTCTCCTTAGGCATTGTTGTTCACACATAGGGCTTTGCTTGCTCACTCCCAAGTGCAGGAGATCGTAGCAATATAATTCTCGGAGTACCGAGATCGAACCACAAGGAGTAGAGTAAATTCAAAGACAATATAATTAAATAACAATTTGGGTGAATAAGAAAAATACTTTTGCTTGGTGATTGTTAACAAGAATAATAATAATAACTGATTTAAATCAATAATGTAAATACTAGGGCATCGGGGTGTTTCCCTATATCGATATGAAATTCTTTGTGATCTAAGAAAATATCTATTTCATAATTGATTGTTCTTATACAATTAAAAACTTATGATTCGGTTGAACTGAGACAATTCAAGAACGCATGATAACCTCGATTGATAATGCAGTTAGAAAAGTTTTCAGAAAAACCCATTCACTTTAAAACCTGATTTCTATTTGAAACTATTAGAAATTCATCTAAACAATAAGAAAAACATTATTGAACTTATTGAAAGCATGGAAGAACTAATACATCAAAAGAAATCTAATTGAACAATCAAATATGTTGTTGATAAAATCTTAGAAAGAATCACATTGAATATTCATACCATATAGAAGAAACATAACCCCTAGCCCTAGCAAAGGGTTTAGGCTGCCATTAAAGAAAGAAAAATACAAGGTTTTCTCTGCCAAAATTCGCTCTGTCCAGCCTCACTTCAAAAACCCTAATGTCTAAGTGTCCAAAGAAAATAAAACATTTACTATTTTAATTTCCGTCCAAGTTTATAGCAGTAACTTGTGAGTTAATTTCGGCCATCAAAAATTGAGAATTTCGAAAAACTCAAAACTGGAAAGTTCCAACCCATCCAGCCTTGTGTCAATTAGATTTTTGAGGAGAGAGATACACCCAAAATACTGATCATTGCTTAAATCAGATTTTTCCTTTTCAAATTCTGCTTCTTTGATTTCTTTCCTTATTTGAAGCTTCCAATCATGGTAGACGATCCAAGCACTCCAGCTGCACCTCCTTAGACATTTAAGCATGGTCCTTTAGCGCCACTTTAATTCTAGTTTGGCCTCCATTCTCTCACAAATTCCTGTAAACTCATCTTTCTCACATGATTTCCTGAAAGTAGAAAATTACACACAATAAATAACATCTTATTCAAGAAATTATGTAAAGATAAATAATATGGACTAATGCAAACCATGGCTTAATTATACAAATTAAGCATAGTAATAAGGAGATAACGCCCATATAAATATATAACAAGTATACATTTTAAGGCGTTATCGGGCTTGCACTTGAAGGGGCCTGTATGCGTATCAATCTTCAAACCATTGTCAATAGCCATTGCAGCTGCTATGAGTTTCATATTCCTTGGTGATGCTCTCTATCTTGGGAGGTATACATTTCTCCCTTTTGAACACTAGAACACTCAAATATTTTGGAAGCACTAAAAAATAACTCAATCTAATTTTTTTGGCTTTCTACTAGTGAGAAGACTATGTGGATATTTATAGGCTAAAGTAGGTCTATCTAGAACCTTCATACTTAATTGGTACATGCATGCATTCACTCCTAACACTCATACATACATTAACAATAATAATTAAGTAAATTTCTAGAAAAATGTGTTCACATTTAAAAATCACGTCTGTTCTTCCAACAGAACAGACAATTAAATTTCTGATCAAGAAGAATGATATCAGCTAGTACTTGTTAGTTTCCTTGGATTTATATCTTTTCACAATTCATTGGCCATCTTTTCTTACTAATGTTGCAGCATCATTGGAGCAATTATATTATCAATTGGGTTTTATACTGTCATAAGGGCAAAAGCAAAAGAAGATTTGAGTGAGGACTCTTTCTATGGCAGCCCAAGACCTTCATCTGATAGAAAGAGCCCTTTGTTTGATAGCAGCCTGGGATCTTCAAACAGTGGCACTGCATAGACCAAATTAAGGTGCTTTGGTTCCATTTTCACATGTACTGGCTCACTAGATTCGAATTTCTTCTCAAGGGTCAGACCTCCCCCTAAATTATTTTCAGATTTGTTGCCGCCTCTATACTAAAGAGAAATGCAAACCTCTGCAAAAGGTTCGATAATTTGACAAGATACAAGCAAACTCCTAAAATTGTTCCTATCCATAAAGGTGTTCTGTACGCATGCAAATTTTTCTATAACTTTGTATAATTATAATGTTAGATAAATTATCCTAAAATGACCCTGCTGTCAAGCAAATGATTTTTTTTTTTTTTTTTTTTTCAATAGTTAAAACAATGGGTTAAGGTAACCCTGATTCTTTTAAAAAGGTAAGAGAGACTATGCCACATGGCTGAACTATGAAAGTAACTAATGCAATTGCCTAACCCCACCCCCCCCAAAATAAAAAAAAGGCCCTCCTTATATAATATATATATATATATATATATATATATATATATATTTATAATTTTATAACATTTATCTATATATTTTAATTAAGAAAAAAAAATTTAAAGTCAATAAAATGCATTAAAAAGACCCCATTGTATCTTAAAATATAGCACACTATTGACTGCACTACACACTTTGTTAGGACATATGTAGATCATGTTAAGAACATATGTCATATATAATTGGCTAATCCTTTGACAAAACGCATTTTACTTATAATTGGATAGATCTAGGATGTGTTTAATACTTCAAGAAACAAAAGTTCAAGTTCAAGTATTAAAGTCATGCAAATCTGTCCAAGAATCAAGTGAAGAAGTGCTGTATTTTAAAACTCGACAGATAGCTCGATAAATGTATATATCGAAATTTAAAATGTGAAGCTCAACAGATAAGCTCGACAAATTTGTATCTATCGAGAATTACGAAAATCAGTTTTTCAGAATTGTTTTTCACACATATCCAAGTTATGTGTTTAGGTTTTCTTTTCTCACAACCCTAGACATATATAAGGATTATTTTAAGGGCCGTCATAAAGTTGTTGCACTTGTTGTTGCTAGCATATTATGATTGGAGACAATTTGCTCGAGTTCATCTTTCTCTTGAAGAAGCTACTGTGTTTGTACGTCATAGGGTTTTATAACCAAGGAGCTTTTTGATGTTCATCGTGTGGATGAACTGAAAAACTTTGCAGCCAACATCTTTCTCTAGTTGGTGTGTTAGTCACGTACTTGGATCCGTACATTGATTGGTTAGTCACTCTTGGGAGCCATGCATTGAAAGGAAAGATTGTCACTACATTACAAGTCCAATTGTGTATTGAGGTAAGAATTCAATTGTAGGTTGGTATAAAATACTGAGATTTTTTTACTTGTAACCGCTTTGTTTTGATAATAGTGGATTCTCGAGAGTAATGACCTTAAATTCACTCAGTGGAGTTTTTGTCTTGGAGCTTTTCCTCATTCGTAAACAAATTACCGTGTTAAATTTATTTTTCCGCTTCATTTAACTTAGTTGGTGATTTTTTTATACTACCATGCGTATTGCATATTAATTGATCTAATTAATTAATTTGGCTAATTAATTGGTTAATTTACTCTAAGAGGTCATTACATTCTTGGCTTATCACACTGCCCATAACATATTATCACTGTGGCAATCATAGCCACATGGCCCACACACTATCACTAAAACACTAACCTACGGTACCCACCTGCTGATCAAATGAGTTTGAGCATTTATAGTATCAAGATTTTTTGAGTTTTAAGTTTTATCAACAAAATATTCTTAAACCCACCCACTGTGCACACAGTACATGAATATCAACCCAAAAAATCTTGAAATTTTAAAACCCAAAACCCAAAAAACTTAAAACCCAAAATTTTTTTAGTGATATTAATTTATCAAATCACGTAATAAATTAATTTTTATCTATGTAAGTTTAGACTTTAAACTATAAAGTGGTCATAACATTAGAAAAATTGTAATAACCAGATTCTATTATTCTATATTTCAAAATTTATTTTTTCCAAGTTCAAGATGGTCCTATGACATGTGGTGGAGCTAGAGGGGGCCCGGGGGGCCATGGCTCCCCCCCGACTTTTTGAAATTCCTAATAATAGTGCTATTAAAACTAAAAATTATCTTAAATTCTCAATAATTTTACTTATTGGCCCCCCAGAATTTTGAAGATAAATAAGGACTGGGTTTAGTTATTCATTTTGAAGAATTACTCTTCTCTTTAAATCCATTGGGCCTCCCGTTGTGAAATTTTAAAATACTCGCAAGTGTACGAACTGCATCAAGTATAGTTGGACAAGAACAAGGTCGAACCCACAGGGACTTGTATGAATGCAGGAAAATTAATTAAACCTTAACCAAATTAATCCTAATCTAGTTTAAATAAAAATTGGTTGGTTGCAATAAAATAAACTAAGCAAATAATAAAATTAAGCAAATAATTAAACTAAGCAAAGATATAAAGCAATAAAAAGATGTAAACAATTAAGAGAAAGGAATTAAGATTTTGGAATCCGCCTTGTAAATCATATCAGCATATATTTATGATCATTAATTTTTCCCAACCACTACATGATAATCTAGAAATCAATCTTGCTATCATGGAAAATATCATCATTAAAATCCTTATTTTAAAAATCAAAAGCATGTTCTTCTTCGTTTCTTAAGTATAAAACCAAATCATCAATTGTATCTGTAGCCAAACAAATCACAAGATATATCCAATTCTAAAAATTAAATCATAAATTGTATCTATTGACAGACAAATCACAAGCGATATCCAATTTTATAATCAAGAATTAATAAACCAAACATTCAATTAATTAAGACAAATCCTAAATCATGAGAAAAACATGATTGAACTCATATCTAGAATTCCATCTTAGTCAATTGATATGAAGCAAGAACAATTTAAATCATTAAAGAACAACTATTGTGGGAAAAATCAAATCACATAAATATTATTGATAATCGTTAACAAGGTTTCATCCTCAACCCTAATTATAAATTTAGCTACTCATAGTAATTGAAAGAAAACATAAAAATAAAATATTAAACATTAAATTAGACAAATAAAATAAAACTAACTGTCATAGAAGAAAACCAAAGAAGTAGCCGCACTCTCTATACATTCAGCCCTCAGCCCTAGCACTAGCCTCCGTCTCAGCCTCCCTGAATTTTGCCCTAAAGAGCCTTTAAATAGGTCAAGGAATCCTATTACAAGTTGAATTCCCGTTTGGAGAAAATCCTAGATTTTTAGGCTTCACTTAACCGACAGTTTTGGCCCATTTAACGTCAGAATTTGGACTTTTGGTGAACAACAAAGTTGTATCCCTTTAAGTTATCGTTCCAGCCCAACTTGAATCATCTCGATTGGACATCTGAGCCAAAAGTTATGTCAAAAATACTAACTAATATGCAGTCTGAAATCTTAATCCGAATTGGACTTGGATTTGGCGCAAATTTCCTTTGATTCCTTACTCCAATTGGACTTAATTTTAATTGGGTTGGTCTTTTCTTGAATTCATGCCTGGCTGGATGTAAGTTGGCTTGATTCAATTGGCCTAGCCCCACTTTGCATGTAAAGCCCTTGTTACCTACAACACAAAGATATTATATAATCAGTCACAAAATAACATAAAAGTAAGGATAAATATGTAGATATGTGAGTATTTTATTGTATATATTTCATGCACATCACCTCCCTCAAATTTTAAAATTAATTCATATAAACCCTTTACCAAAAAAAAATCCAGCCCATACGTTGCCCATACCCCGTCCAAAATTATACAAATATCAATAAAAATTTCAACAAATCCCAAAACAGAGCCATCTATTTCTCTGTGTTTATGTTTGACATATATGCGTGTTAGTCTAAAAAATAGTCTATCAGTTTATGTTTTTAACTTTAGAATCTTCTACAACTTTCTATTAGTTTTGTTGTGGTTTACAGCTTGCACATTATATAATTTTATTTTATTTTAGTTTTAGTAAATGATAATAGTACTATCTACGGACTACAATTTTGATAGCCATGTATAGGTTTATAAATCTTCTACTTTTGTTATATTATTTTAACTTATATTTTGTTTTGATAGTGGTTTGAGTAATCAAACTAAGTTATTATTATTGTTAAATTAAAAAAAGGTCATTATTTTTAATTGTTGTTTAAGATATATTATATTTGAAATAGTAATATTGTAAAATGTACTCCCCTAGATCGAGGGTTTTATATAGAGTCGCCACTTATTTAATTTAAATGGAAAAATCAAAAAACCTTCAATATAAAAAATACTTATGTTGTATTAATATGTATGACAATTTACATCAATTTTGTAACAAAAATTTACAATAATTTTTTGTCCTAGATACAATCTAAGAAAAGTAAATTACATTGTTTTATTTCCTAGTTACATTTTAAAAATTGTAAAATTGCATATATAAGAGCATAGTCTTGAATCCTTGATCTTGGTTCAGAGGCTAATTTACGAGATAGGAAGGGATTAAGCACCCATCTCGCCCAATAAAACCGGTCTCCTAGGTTAAGGTGACCAAGATCATGTCATGTCAAACAAATACAAACAATATGTCATATAAACTTGTTAATTTGCAGGAATTGTAAACAAATATGTGTTAGGGGAATTTGACATAAAGAGATTCAAAAAGTGAAATTTGTTAGATAACAATTTTAATGTAAAGAAATCATGAAGGTAATGGCATGTTCATCCAAGAAATCAATGTAAACAAAGAATTCCTAGCCTAGACATGTTCATTTAAGCATGTGAAGGAAAAAAAAAAAAAGTTGTCATGTTATTTGTCATCAACATAATTGCAAAGAGAAACAAATAAAAATAAAACATTTGAGCATATTTGATCATCCAAGCAATTATGAAAAGAAGTAAAGGAAAATCCCTAGACATGTTTATCTAGAGAAAATAAAAATACTTTGACATGTTTGTTCAAGCATTTAAAAAGTAAAACAACTACCTAGACATGTTCATCTAAGTATTGAAGAGAAAGTTGTGTTTTAGCCTAGAAGTGCTCATCTAAACATTCAAGAGAAAATTGTGTATTAGCCTAGAAGTGTTCATCTAAGCATGTAAAAAGAATATCAACGAGACATATAGGCATGTTCATCCAAGCATATCATGAAAGAAACAAATAATGACTTGTTAAGCATTTATTCAAGCAGTTAAGAACATAATTAACTACTTACCGGTATAGAGCATAAATTAAAAGGAGGAAGTGATCACTTAAAGGGTTAGGGAGAAAGCAAGGAAGTACTAAACTACAACCAAAGTAAGAACAATGGTTGCACAACAACTTTTCTTTTCTGCTTTCTCACTAGCTCTCTAGAGGGAATTTGGGGATCCGGAAAATGGAAGAGGTCTTATCTATTTATAGGGGAAGGGATGGCTTAGCTTTAAAGCTAAGTTATTAGCTTTCTTCTGAAGTTAAGGGAGGATATAACTTGTTTAAATGAGCTTGAACGGATTTGGTGTTGATCCCCATTTGAATTTTGAAAGGAAGTTGAAGATGATGCTGCACCTACTTCGTATTTTGGCTCTAACTTTCTGCTCAAAATTCCAATTGATTTAAGATTGGTGTTTTTTAAAAGGAAATTCAATTATTTACAACGTTGTTCGAAATAGAGAAAACCAAATTTCAACATTTTCCAGGCCAAAAATGCGTTTCAAATTGTTGCTAAAAATAGTAACGTTTTTTGAGCATTTTTGAAAATTTTCACAGGATGTATCTGTTTCTCTATCCAATTTATTTTTCAAAAAACTTTCTTCTGAAGCTAAGGAAAAGGATAAGCCTATTAGATAAGCTTGAACAGATTTGATGTTGATCCCCATTTAAAACTTTGAAAGAAAATTGAAGATGATTCTGAATTTGTGTTATCTTCTGCACCTGTTTCGTATTTTGGCCATAATTTTCTGCTCAAAATTCCAATTGATTAGGGATTGATATTTTTTCAAAGGAAACTCAATTCTCTACAACTTTTATAGAAATAGAGAAAACCAAATTTCAACGTTTTTCAAGCCAAAAATGCGATTCAAGTTGCTACTGAAGATAATGAGGTTTTTTTTATCATTTTTCTTTTTTGAATTTTTCATGGATCATATCATTTTCTATCTCCATTTTTTTTTTCAAAAGAACAGATAAGATGCCATAAAGGAAAACATTTTTTATTATTTCTTAAAAAATGAGATAAAATGAAATCCAATAAAAAATCACATTTAATTAATTTTAAATTAATTCTTGTGAGAACCAATCAAAATTAAGTGTTTAAAATGGGACGTGATCGAGCCCATTGTGTAGGTGAGCCATGATCATTGAAAATTTTTTTTATGATAACTTTTGATCAGATGGTCCGATCAAAACCCATGACATACCAATATGATCATTAGAGCATCAAGATTTGTTTTGTATCACAAATCTAAAGATCTACTAGTTGGTTAAATGCAAGTTGTAAAATGGGGTGTCTACAAATATGTGTACTTATTTATAAATAATATTAGTAATATGAAAGAAGGTAGGGTATAACCTTTTGATTAAACTATTTCATTTCATACCTATGAGACACCCTAAAATTCTATGGATCAATAATGTGGTAATTATGAAATGAAGACCTCTACTTTTTTTAGTCATCGAATTTTTTTTTTTTTTTTTTTTGGTTAGTTTGCCCCCCTAAAAAAATTTCTTGGCTCTGCCACACTTTGTGACCACCCTAAAGTATACATAGTGCCACCTTTGGGCCTTGGGCCTTGGCCCTGTGGTACGGTCCATAACCCTAACCCCTTGTACGAGGCGGGGCCTTAGGCCCGCAGGCCATGGACCCTAGCCTCATGCCATGATGCCTGGCCCAATGCCCATTGGACCTGTAATCTTGACCCAAACACACTTTGAGGCCCAATCCGACCTCTCCCGATCAGCTACATCTTGGATAGGAATGTGATTCCTCGGAATGACCATGTCTCGGCTACTCGATATTGTCTTGGGGAATATTGTTGCCAAACAACCTTTTGGAGGTGGGAACCAGTTCCAATGCCATTACCACCACTCCCAATGGAACATCCACTTAGAAACGATGGAATTGGACTCTCATTTCCACTAATAACCAGGAATAATCATAATACCTCTATTCATCTTGAGCTATAAATAGGGGAATAGAGTGAGAAATAAGGGGGGAGGCTGGAGAGAAAAGGAGGGAGCCACATCAAGAGTGAAGAAAGTGACCTTGTGAGGGGAAGAGAGGAATTCGTAAAGACAAGAGTGAGTGTAACTGGGTCTCCGGGCAAAGGACTACCCATAGTAGGAAACTCAAAGCCCATAATACAAATAGGTTGTGAGCCCAAGTATAAGTCAAGCCCATTGGCCATATTTTAGGTACGCACATATATATATATATATATATATATTTTTGATTTTCCTATGTCATCGGTATTTTAAAAGCAGCTGACTATAACCATTTTATTATTTATTAAAATTATTAATGACGTGCCATAATTCAATCCACTTATCTATATATATATATATATATATATATATATATATAATAATAGGTGAAACTGAGAGAAACTTAAATTAGAATTCCAAATTAAAGTTCCAATTTTGTGTCATGTATCCTAAATTAATTATTCTTAAAGAGTTTTATTTCTTGATTGTAGAATTAAATGTGGGACCACATCATAAATATTCATTTAAGTGAGTTACTAAGTACAAAAACCAAAAAGCCTAGAATAAATGAATTGTAAAAAATAAAAATAAAATAATAACAAAAAAAGTGCTTCACAATAATTTTTTAAAAAAATAAACAATTTACATTTTATACCTAATATTATCCTTACAATTTTTTTAAAAAAAATTAACAAAATATAAAAATGACTAACAATAGTATTTAAATTATATATGTAGGAATTATATTATTCATCTTATTGTATATCTTTAAGTATATCCATGCATATGCATAGAGTTACAAGCTAGTTTTAAAATTAATGCATAAAAAGATTACAAGAACTCCATGATAGAGTTAGCCTAAGAATTCTAGAGTATCCTAATTCATAAAAACTTAAATTAGGACCCAAGTTTGACCTCTCCAAATCCAAGTTCATTTTGACAAAGTGCATAATATTGTTGCATGCTTTTATTTGGGGTGTAAAATGAGAGTAAGATAAACGAATACAAGTTCTCTGTACCACTTTTTGTATACCACTTTATGTTCTGTCAATCATAACTTGTCAAGTATTGATTAATCAATACATGGCAAGTTGTGATTGATGGAACATAAAATTGTACTTAAGCATACGTTTGGAACATGATCAGTACAGAGCGGTACTTAAGCTTTAGTTGCTTTTTGAGATGTGTTTATGAGTAATAAATATTAGGCCTTGTTTGGAACATAATCTTAAACACATGTTTTCAGTTTTTAAACAACATTGTACGCATTTTCACATACTTTTTCACCCACACGTATTTTCAGAAAAATTGAAAACTGTTATTTAAACACACGTACCAAATGGACTCTAAACTCTTTGAGACAGTACTATTTAAGCATTCTCGGCAATCATATGAGAGATCCCCTGCTACCACTTGCGAGTCGTGACAGTACTACTTGAACATTTACTAGAGAGATCAATCTGGATGGACTTTAAAAGCGCTGTGACATAATGTTTGCAAAGTTCAAATATCCTTCCTTCTCTTGACCCTTTGCTTGGAGAAGCCCAAGCCCAAAATACTGATTGATGCAATGCAAAGCCCTTCAGCCTCTTCCTCTAAGCTTGACACCTTTTTAGATAAGCTTATATCTGATCTGAATCATTTTTTGTATTGGAATTTCGTTTATATACGCATACATTTAAATTTATTTTTTAACCCATAATCTTGTTGAGTGGATTATTTTTTTGTAATAGGGATGGGCTCCTTACCCAACGGCGGAGCCAAGGGTGGGGGGGAATCTGTCCCCTTGGCCTGCCCAAAAAACACCCTTAGTTTCATAGACACCCTTAGTTTCATAGCTAATACTTATTAAAAACCTCAACCTATTTTTTTCTTTTGATAGAAATAGCAATCTAGATCAAAGATCTTTTTTATCATGTGAGGAATTTCATCTAATCAAAATCTCTACTCAATCACATTTAATGATAATTTAGCCAACTAAAACTCCACTGTGTTTCATTAGTCTTGAAACAGAGCATAACTCTACTTTCTAAGTGAACAAATAAGTAACTATAAGTCCTCTACTAGCATGCCTTACACATAAATTTTAATGTTTCCCTACCGTACTTTAGCAAAAAGGCCCTGATCAATCCCTTCAAAAATGTAGTCTTGCATACCAATGTGGAAAGCAAAGTGCACTACTTGGAAAGCCACAATTCATCATGAAACTTGATAAAACTCCTCTGTACTTAACTATTATAATATTTTACCTTTTTTTTCTTTTGTGAAAGTGCATATATCATATACAAATTTTGCCTCCTCTCAACTCAAATCCTAGCTCACACTTTGTCCTTACCATTTCCTGGGTATTTGTCTTGAAGAATGGAGATGGACACAGGCATCCCACTCCTCTTTCTTTCAAATAATATAGTATTATTCATATAAAAAATAAAAAATAAAAAATAAATAAAAACCCTCAAATTTTGTATATGAATCTTGAATCAAGTTTAGGCTCGCTCTAGTCATGCTTTTTCCTTTTTTCTTTTTTAGAAAGTCTCTCTGGTCATGTTGCTTTTGGGTTTTAGAATGCAAACATAACTCAAAACTTTTTTTTTTTTTTTTTTTTAATACAATATTTGTGAAGGGAAATTTGAACCATGGGTATCTTTATTGGAAACAGTATGAAGTAATTCAATACTATATTTGAATGTCATTTGGTACAATTTATTTTTCTATGTTTTGGAGGCTTTGATTTTTTTTTATGTATCCAATAGTGTTCACACTCTTTCGCATCATATACCCACATTCTTTAATAACATTTGTAAAATATGTTTATCTCATATCTGACCTAGAAGTCTGACCATTATGTAAAACATTTCACATCTAAAAGTGTGAACCAATTATTAGCCTATTGTGAAAACAAGCACATCCGGTTGAATTTGTAAGTGAGGGAAGGAGTAGAAATAAAAGCATGCGAATCTCCAAAGCAACCAAGTTTTGTTGCATTGATAACTCAATTCCCTCGTGTTCTAGTTGTTTCTTTAATTTATGTATACCATAATTACCCAAAGGAATATATATGGTAAAAACAAATCATTGAAATAGATGCTATGAATTTAGCTGGAAGCAACACGCAACTGTTGTTTAGTGATGCACTAATCATACAGAATCACTCTTAATTAGCTTATTGTTTAGATGATTTTCTCTACAGTCTTATTGGAGCTAGCAACAATAATATCTATCAGTTTCTACACTGTAATGTGGGGAAAAACAAAAGAGGATATTGGCGTAGACAATGGAGTTGGTTGCCTAAAATCACCATCGACCACCCAAAAGACCCCTCTATTGCAGAGCTATAAAGCTCAAGAGGTATAAGGCTAATGTGAGCTATTGTGTCAAAGCATGCTACAAATTCTACAGCACCCAGTTGTAGTATAGAGAATTATATGAATTTGCTTGTGGTCACTAGTCAGAGCACACCTTATATTACATACACAACTTTGAGGGATCAAAGAAGATCATTTCCATCAGCTAATTTTCCGGGCTCAATTAATTTCCATACAATGAGCAGCTCACAGCACATACCTGTAAACATAAAATGTGCCTCACTCGTATCAATTTTTTTTTTAAATAGTGTAGGGAATCTTTCTAAAGGAAACCCATTTGGACACGTATCTTAGTACCATCAGCAAAGTTAAATGGCAGAATTGTCAGCACTCAGCAGTCTCTATAAAATGTAACTGTAGCTTCAGTGATCAGCATTTGGGGTCCAAGAATTAAGACAAACGCCAAGGTTGTATTTACCAAGGAAGGCGAGGTGAACTAAGAACTACAGATTTTATCTCATTCACTTGTCAACGAAAATGCTAACTATGATATTGTCAACATTACGTGATAATGAAACATCTGCCTCGAAACTATTATGACTTTCATGGGACTAAACTGTGCAACGCATATATGCGTGTGTAATGTGCTTGCACCCAGAGCACATGTAAATGGGTGCAGTAAATTCTATCCACAAGAAAATGAAAGGTTCAGAAATTATTCTCGCTGCATTTACAAGTGAAGACTTAGGCTGAGTTGTTAGACAAAGGCACTTCGTATGGTGAAGTCTTAGGCTTCATGCAGTGAGGGCTTGGGCTCACTGATTGGCCCTAAGGAAAGTGAAGTACTGTGTGATGTGTTAGAAATCAAGACTAACTCTCATCTCTTGAAATTTCTAGAGTTTCTCTTAATCTCTCTCTCCGGAATTCTCTAGAGCTTCACTACATAATTTAACCTCAGCCACATATTCTTAACTTGTCTAGAAGTTTGGTGAAAGAAAGATTAGAAGTGAGGTGAGGTGAGGTGAAATGTGAAGTGAGGGTAACCCATATATAAATACTTAGAGGTGAAGTGAGGCGAGGTGTGTGAAGTGAAGAAAAGAAAGTCAAGAGCTAGTGTGTGTAGGTGTCAAGAAATGAGGTGTGCAAGTATAATTATGTGAGTTGATGTGTGTCTTGTTAAAGGTCAATTGATGGAGAAGTGCGAAGGCAAAAATAAGCAAAGTGTGACTTGCGCCCTTGAAAAAATTTTGTTCTCTTCAACACGTGTTGTTCCCTTTTGTTCAATATGATGAACTAATTTGATTGATTCTATGGGTGTGTGACTCACACCTAGCATATATTGAGTTGAACAAGATTTTATTAATAACTATAAGAAGCTTCAATTATAATTAATCATTTTGAGGTATAGCGTAGATATGACTAACACTGATTTTCTCGATAATCCTATGTGAACTTAAAAACACTACTCCAATGTATGAGCCCTAATGAGAACCCTTATTTTTATTGTAAAAATGGTGTATCTATAAATAATCACATGGTTAAAGAAAAAGCTATAGTATTTCACGAAAGCATGAGAAGTTAGTATTAAATAAATGACCATCACCAACGAATCAATTATGCATGTCTTCCACCGAAATAAAACATTTGATTATGTCAATGTCTAGCTATTCATTGAAAGGAAAACCAACGATGTTTCGTGGTGAATTATATAGTAAATACCCATTGGGGGAGATTCTTGTTTACTCATCTATTTAAGATACATAGAAATCATTGAGAGAGAGAGAGAGAGAGAGAGAGAGAGAGAGAGAGATGGCAAGTAGCTATTGGTACAAGGATGTTCTGCCGTTTTCAGCCATGGTTGCAGTAGAATGCACTAACGTCGGCGTAAACACCTTGTATAAAGCAGCAACTTTGAAAGGGTTGAGCTCCTACGTCTTTGTTTTCTATTCCTTTGCCATTGCTACTATTGTTCTTCTTCCCTTGGTCTTCATCTTTCGCCGGTATTTCTCTTAACCTGCTTTTCTATATCATGCCCAAAGAAAAAATATATTAAAATAAAAATAATTTGACAATAGGATATATATTTTTTTATTTGATACATGTAGAACAACAGGGCTTCCTACATTCCAGTTGTCTCTCCTCTATAGAATTTTCCTACTTGGAGTGATTGGGTATGTGCGAGAATATTACCCAAAATGTTTTTGCTATTTGATTTAGATAATCTGAGATTTGGACATGATGATATAAGATTTATGTTGGGCCGGAGGGCAGGTTTCTAGCTCGGTCAGGTATTACCCAAAATGTCTTCTTCGATTTTAGTATTTTTTATCAAAGAGATGTAATATTTTTCACAAATTATAATAGTAAATCGTCATTGATTTTTACATGAAACTAGTCGCTAACCCGTGCGATGCACGGGATAGTTAAACAAAATTTATACACATTCACTTTTATTGGTACAATCATTTGAAAATAATTCTAACTAATACCCAAATGTAAGAGACACATTGACTTACTATTTAAAGTAGCCTTCTCAAGAATTTACACATATTGTGCAATTGAGCCTTAATTTCTCATCAACAATAAAAACATGGAAAGAAAATAAAAATTACAACAATTAATTCCATTATTTTTCATGCTATACTTTATAATTGTACGGAATTAAGTCAACTCAATTTAAGTAGTTGTAATAAAATTGGCTTCTACTATTCTCTATTTTATAGAGATATGAACATATTGGATTTCTCAAACAATTACAGATATTGCAATAAAATGATTTATTATTGAAAATAAGAAACAAAGAAAATCAGTCTATAGCTTAAGAAACACAATATATTAAAATTAAAGAGATAAAATTTTCGAAGGACAAAATATTATAGATAATTTTAGAAACAAATTATACACTTAAAAGGGTTAGTAATTTATAGCACTTACCCCCCACTATTAGTATACAGACACCAAGTGCGGTCGTCGTAACCCTTTGAAAGAACCTTCCCCAATTGGACCCTATCAAAAAAAAAAAAAAAAAAAAAAAAAAAAAACACCCAATTAACAAAATTGATCCAAAAGGGTCTAAAAAGCACACAAAATCAATTCAAAAAACAAAAATATGAGACAATAATTACTTTCCGCTGCCAATGAAATCGTCTTTTGTATTGTTGTTCCAAACTGTAACACTTATCTCTCTAAGGCCTTCAATTAACGAAAACACAAACTTTTCTTGGAATATCGAAGTATTATGACCATCTATACACACACACAAAAAAAAAAACAAATCAGCATAACTCATAACTCTATAGAAGCCAAATATAAAGAGAAATTAAAGGGGTTGAATTTGATATTTATGTTTGGAGAGAGAGAGAGTTTGCAGAAACTGTGGTTTTATATTTCTTAACTTGAGAGAGGGGTAAGGTTGCTAGGGTTTTGAGGTGTTATAATTTTTTTTTTTTTTTTTTTTTTAAATATTGTGCTAACGTGGGCTTTATATTTCTTAACTTGAGAGAAGGGTAAGGTTGCTAGGGTTTTGAGGTGTTATAATATTTTTATTTTTATTTTTTATTTTTTAAATATTGTGCTGACGTGAAAAATTGTGGTGCCAGCAGATGCTTCGATTTATATATTTTATATATATATATATATATATATAGATTATCACTCACATCATTTTACTTTATTTTATTTTATTATTATCTATTTTTGTAACAACTTCATTATCAATTTTTAAGAAAGATTACACCTAAGTTAAAAATTGAAATTATAAAACTAGAGTTTTGAAAGTTTTTAGGGATTAGAGCTAAGGTTAACATTTTACCACAAGTTTTATTATATTAAATTTATAAATTGATGTGTCACATTTATATTCATTATCACATCAGTTTGTAAAATATAACGCAGTAAAACTTATTGTAACCCTTTAATGTTTTCCTCTTTTTTTTTCTTCTTATATAATTGTATCATATTATATTATTTATATATATATATATTTCAATCGGTCCCACATAACTTTATTAATTAAACTAGTCGTTAACCCATGCGATGCACGGAAAAACTATTATTTACAAAGATTGAAACAATTCTTTGTTTCTTCATCTTTGATTTCACATTAGAATTCCTATCCTTGATATGAAACATTAAATCATGAAATGGAAAATATAAATCAAACTTAAATTAAAATTAAAATTAGGATTTCAATCCTATACATCCTCAAATATCCAATAAATGCTAAAATATCAATTTCAAATAAATTGAAAGACAACTTTAAAGTACTTTTTGTACCTTTTTCCTTTGTTATTCTTACATTCATTTGAAGTACCACTAATATAAGCTTGTCAATAAAACACGTTGAGAAATGTATTATGACATGTAGAAGTTAGATATCAAATTTGTAATTTTGCTATATTAAAAAAATATGCACTTCTCAAGCTAAATGTTTTTGTCAGTTTCTATAACAGAGTCAAAAACTTTCTTAACTATGTAGAATTCCCATCCAAACTTGAGATTATATTCATTTAATTATATTTGGAAAACAAAATTTTCTACTTGCCAAGGTAGGTCGATTTTAGATTGTTGTCATGATACCCATTGACAAAGGTTAAAATAGAGCCAAAAAAAAAAAAAAAACCTTTCACAATCATCAATCAATAATATTTTAGACTAATATAAATAATAATTCATAAAACATTCATTAAAAAAGAAATTTTATATTATTTACAATCCATATAAAATAATAGAATTTGTTAATGCAACTGGAATTGAATCTGATTCTTTTTTTTTTAAGATCAAAGATAGAAAGAATCAATTTCTCAATATGCAGCTCTTGATCCTTTTTTTTTTTTTTTAACTTGATAAGTGTAGCTCTTGATCTAACTTATTGTTTAATGGGCAAAGACAAAGCAAATAGTTAAAAAAAAAAAAAAAAAATGCGTTCAGAAATATCTTAGAAATGTGAATCCTTCTACAATCCATGCAAAGTCAATCACTATGCAATGTTTTATTATTCAACCGTCTTGCAAAAGACTAGAACATAACAATATCAAATATGACACTAAGCTATCCATCAAACCCCATTTTTTCTATAGATTGATTTGCACAATTCAAATTCCCTTCTCACTACTTTAAAGTAGCAGCACATCAAGAATAAATATGCATATGAGCAATCAAACTTAAGGCGACATTTTTAATTTGGTACGTGCAAACATGTAAATATGACATTTCAAGCTTAATTTGCATTCAAGAATACGTGATTGCAGAATCCTTGAAAGTGATGTGCACAAATTTTTTTTTATATAAGATTGCAGCATGTGATTGCATTCATTCAAATCCAGCATGTTAATACTCCAACTTTCTTCATCATCTTCTTCAAATCATGCAGCTTCTTATAAGGAGGTCTTTGACCATGGGGTAGCCCTAACTTTACCCACCAATCTTCATTTCAGATTGGCCACCAAGGTGGCAGAGCTCCCTTTTCTAGCAAGTACTTCCTTAAAGGGGGGTCATAGTGTTGCATTTAAGAAGACAAAAGTGACCCAAGAGTAGCATCTTGCAAGTCTTGGAGAACGCTTTCAAAGTTCCCATTCTGATTATTTTCTGCCTCACTCATGGCAAGGCATTTTGCTTCATACTTGGCTATGGTCATTGGCCCATTCTTATCAAACTTCTTTTTTCCACCAAGCTCTAATGTTGTCAGAAGCACCACTCACCGGCTTACCCTTCTTAGGAATGATACCATAGACAAAGTCGCGAGCTTTGCAAACTTCCATCAGCTTTAGCATATACTTGAGAATCCCATCCTGTGCTCTACTTCCTCCGAGCCCGATCTCGGTGGTCCGCTTGGGCTTTTGCTTCTCTACAGCTTGTTGGGCTGCATTCTTCTATCTTTCCTTAAGCCTCTTGAGTTTGATACGATCCTTCCACATTCGCCTTTCCAATTCTTCTGCTTCAATCTCTTCATCACTCACATCTTTATCCACTATGTTGTCACACTTTAATTAAGTCATCAACTTCTAAATCCATTGAATCAAATTACAACAACTCTCTGGTTGATGAGAAAAAAGCTTGGAAAAAAAAAAAACAAAATCTTTAATCTTACTACTTATTTTGTTTCAGTCCCCAAGCTATACTGCCACTCTAGGACTAAAACGAAAAGTTGTACCAAGATCCCCAATAGCACAAGGTTCTCTTACATTGACCATCAAAATCAATCCATAGTCAAAAACCCAAATTAATTTTCTATTCCAACCTTATCTCAAAAACCAAACAAAACATAATTATTGCTGAAATCTAATGAATTCCCAAATATTGTACCAAACAAATTTTTTCTTTATTCAATCAAACTCATCTTCCCGATGATCCCAAACCTATAAAAATCCCTAAAAAGTCTTAGATTACAACAATTCAAATATTAATATACAAGACCTAGCATCCTATAATAGTTTTATAAACAAACCCACATCTCAAATTTTTTTTTTTTTGATATATAAAACCCCAATTCTCGAAATTTCCAAAAACTCAATCTTTTAAACAGATAGAAATGAATCAAAATCAAATTCTATAAAATTATTAAATTACATGTAAAATAGGTCCACAACAGAATCAATTTAAAGGACCAGATTAAGTTATACAACAATTTCAGTAGCCATAAAAACAAAGTGGTTGACAAATGACAACAAAAGTTATACTCTTGCACTACATGTTCATTGAAATCACACAGGATAAGACCCAACCCAAATACTTACACATACGTACACACATAGTCGTTGAAATCACACAGGAGAAGACCCAAACCAAAAATCTAGGCTCACATGATGCATGCAACGTAAATAAACTCAAAATCTTTAAATTAACCCCTATCTAACAAAAAAAAAAAAAAAAAAAAACACTAGCACAAGCCAAACAACCAGACAGCAGAGCAAGCTCTGCATCATTCTGTCAAAGATATTGCAACTTTAGTTGCAACTTGCAACCTCTATATACAACACAAAGATTGATCTTTATTAAGAAAGGAGAACCCAAATTACAGCAAAATCACCTCTACAAAACTATACAAATGAATCCAGTCCATTCCATTACTTGGACTTAAGGGATATTAGAATTAAGACTCCAACTCCAATTCCTACGTAAGACTCTATCAAGAATTGAGTCATCATAAATGGGGCCACTCTCCACTCTATTAAGTAGAGTAGATGGAAAAATGAAATAGTAAAACAATGGAATTAGAGACAGTTTTTTTTTTTTTTTTTTTTTTTTTTTTTTTTTTTGCTTTTGATAAACAAAATTATAGACATTACTTATCATGCAAAATGGAATAATCCAAGACAGAAAAGGAAAAAAGAATATGATTCTTCCTACTTAACTTAGTCAAGGCAGCTAGGATAGGGAAAATTTTGTTTTCTTTATAATAACATAATCCTTGCCCTGTAGAATTTAAGCTGATTTTAGTGTTCTTTTATTATGCATACTTTATACCAAGAATAGCTTATTGCATTAGGAATTTGTAAAAAAAGATTTTTTGTAGTCTATGAAACTTAGACTGTATGAGGTTTTTTTTGAGTATTTGAGTTTGGGCAAATGAAAATTTTACAAATCTGAAAAATTATGCATATGTTTCCTAAAATTTCCTATGGATCTAAGTAGACCCTTAATATTTTCCAAGATTGTTTCACATAAATTTTCCAAATAATCTAAGCTAGAAAAATATATCATTGCATTAGTCTTGCATTGTGTTATGCTGAGAAGAAAATAATGACTTCGGCAGAAGGAGAAATTTAAATACCTGAACTTGTTTGTAGGCAAAAAAATTTATCACCTCTCCCCAACTGGATAATCATCAAATAACCCTACAGGCACATTCAAAATTTGGGAATTACACTTGGAAATAAAATAGAGAAAAAAAATTTTAAGAAATCTATAAAAGAAAAGAGAGAGTAGAAGATGGACTAACCACATTGTTTTTGTATTACCATTGCACAAACAAATCTGGAGCTTCTCTTATTTGGTTTGTCATCACATGCAGCTCTTGAATTTTGATCATTTGTAGCTCAAGATTTCAGAACATTCCATTTTATTATTACTTCTTAAAGTATAGCTGGAAATCTAAGAGAGAGAGAGAGAGAGAGAGAGAGAGAGAGAGAGAGAGAGAGAGAGAGAGAGAGAGAGAGAGAGAGAGAGAGAGAGAGAGAGAGAAAATCTAAAAGTGAATTTGGCAATCTTTGATAATTGTTTGGTTGATTCAATATGAGAAAACTTATGGCTGGGATCTGTCTTGGACCAATCTGTGACTAGGGACAAATTTTAATAGCATCAATACCAAAACATCGAATATGGGAAATTTTGGACCACTCTGATTCACTTTTACAAAAGAGATAGAGCTCCAATTAAAAAACCCAGCAATCAAAAATTCAACATCCTAAAAAAAATCAAATACAAAGAAAAATCAACATAACAATCATCCATATCACAGCACAAAAGAGACAAGTAAAAAGAAACTGAAAGTGAATTTGGCAATCTTTGATAATTGTTTGGTTGGTTCAATATGAGAAAACTTACAGCTGGGATCTGTCTTGGACCAATCTGCACAGCTAGGGATGAATTTTAATAGCGTCAATACCATAACATCGAATATGGGAAATTTTGGACCACTCTGATTCACTTTTTATTAATTTGGGGCAACCCCTCATATCATATGGGAAATATGTCTGCATGAACTATTCAACTTCTCTCATTAAACAATATCTACATAAACCCATATATGACCCACAACACAAACGAGGTAAAACTCCAATTAAAAAACCCAGTTGGCGTATCCCTAGCAAGAACTTCCCCACATGTTAACCAAACCAAATTGTTGAGGTATCCACACAACAGCACTACACGAAGAAATCAAAATCACACTAACCCATATATGACCCACAATACAAAAGAGATAGAGCTCCAATTAAAAAACCCAGCAATCAAAAATTCAACATCTTGAAAAAAATCAAATACAAAGAAAAATCAACATAATAATCATCCATATCACAAAGACAAAAGAGGCAAGTAACAAATTTTTAAAAGAAAAAAATCAATCAAAATAATCTAATCCTTACATTGAATTATTATGCGGGCGAGTCACAAGAATGGAGCACCGATACAAAATCAATCATCCACCTTTTTGTCAAGTATTAATATATTGTGAGGAGAGGAAGAGACAAAGGAGGGAAGATAGAGAGAATGTCTTTATTCAGGTGGCGTTAACAAAAGCTCAAGGGTTGTCGTTGAGGAATTGAAACCGCTGAAAAATTAATGCTGGTGAAGGGTTGCCGTTTAAAAGTCTGGGAGACAAAAATCGTGAAACACAATAAACCAAAAGGTGAGGAGATAGAAAGGGTATTTGAAACCGTGAGACACAAGCTTGGGCTTGGGCTTGAGCTTTATTGTGGAATTAAGATTGGGCTTTATAGTGGAGATAAGGCTGAAAATTATTTCTATTTTTTTAGTATTTTAAATTTTGAAAAAACTATTTTAAAATTATAGGAGAAATTCAAGAAAAAATATGATAATGACATGGTCACGACATGGCTCAATGTGAGCATAGCAACATTAATTACTACGCTTCAACTTTTAGTATTATATAGATATAGATTAATTGAATCTTACAATATATTAAACACTTATGAACCATCCTTCCATCCTTCCTCTCTACCACCTAGTGATGATATGGGATTGGTGTTCACCCACATTAACACAATTTAAACAAAGATTAAAAAAATATATATAAGAATTGTTTAATCATCATGTTTTTCAACAATGACAAATATCTCTTGCTTATGAAAGCTAAAGGAATAATATAATATATTTGCTGGTTTTTTTATCGTGTTTGGGCAATGTAGATGATTGATTAAATGTCAGTTTTTGGTACAAATTAAGAATTACGAAATGAACAAAGGTCTTAAAAGGATATTGATGGTGCAAGAAGTCAAAACTTTTGAGAAATCTAATTTTGACCCCATTGATCTAATAATCAAATTAATTGTCACTTGAACTAATTTAATTGATAAGAGTTTACTGAACACAATGATGAAGTAATTAAAGGTCCGCATCCAATCAACCAATCCAACGAAACAAAGGGCATTTAAAGATAGATAAAAATTAGGTTAAAAGAGTCTTTGAGTAGAATTAGGATTGCAAAATCTATAACCTTGGTCAAGCAAGGATTAAGAGAAATCTCTACTTCATTTTAATGATCATCACCCGAGCAAGGTATATGAGTTTACTCAAGCAAACCTTCTTCAACTTGAGATTTTCAAGCAACTCCAAATTCAACACTTTACCTAAGAAAAATACGATAATTACATCCCTCGTTGACACACATTTGATAGAGGGATTTGATAACACAAATCTAAATCCTAATATTTTTTAATTTTCCTGCTTGGTGTGTTATTTTGAGTCTTCATTTATCTATTTTTGGTTTGTGACAAGATTTAAACTTCCTTATTGCACCTCTTCCTTATGAATACGAGATTGTCTAAATGCAGCGTAGTGGATATAATACATCTGTTATGAATTTAGTCTATACTTTGTAAATTTGATATTTTTCCTTTCCCTAAGGCACTATAATATTGATTTGATTTATCTTGCCGTCCATGTAGTAATTTATTTATTAGACAAATTACAACTTACCCATCTATGGTTTGGCTGAATTTAAGTTGCCTATCTATGGTTAAAATTTTGACACTTTACCCATCCGAGATTTGACCAAACTTTAAGTTGCCTACATGCATTTTGAAATTCTATGATACAAGTGTTGCAATGGACAGTTTTTTATCTTATATTTTATGTTTTTTTATATTTTTGAAGGAGAAAAACATAAAAGTGGAGCAAAATTACATATTTAGCTCTGTTTTTAACACATGTGGGTTATAAAAATCTAACTGAGCTGATTTCGGGTAGATAAAGTGTCAAATTTCAAACCATAAGTAGACAACTTAAATTTCAGTCAAATCACAGGTGGGAAAATTGTAATTTGCTCTTAAAAATAATGTTACATCCACAACAAATCCTAAGTAGCAAATTGTTACTAGTAAGTAAAAAAGTGATATCAATAGTACGAGCTCAAATTCTCACTAGTAACAATTTACTACTTTGGACTTGTTATGAAAATGTTGTGGATATATAACATTACTCATTTCTTTTTCTTAAATCACCAAGTAGAATACGTTTATGTTTAACTACTATCACCAAATTTTATTCTTTCTTCACCTCTTTATGTGGGTACTTCGATAAGGATGGAAGTTCTAGCTTTGAGAAGCTCAATCACTCAGGCTAAAATCATGGGAACTTTAGTATCAATATCAGGTGCATTAATGGTAGTTTTCTACAAGGGCCCTACAATCATATCAATCGCATCTCAAGCACCACCCCTTCCACATCATTTTCCATTGGGCTCATCACAAACCAAATGGGTCATAGGTGGCCTTTTACTAGCAGTTGAGTATCTTCTGACTTCAATCTGGTTCATTGTTCAGGTACTTTATTGAGGCAATTCTTTGAAATCTCAGTGTTTTAGCATGAGATTTGGCAAACTCAACGAAAGAGACAAATATATAAGATAAATTTAAATTTTGTGGCATTTTACAGGCCCAAGTTATGAAGATATATCCGGCGGAGTTCACTCTGGTCTTTCTATACTTCTTGTTTGCGACAATTATATCTGCACCAGTATGTTTAATAGCAGAAAGGAACTTAAGTGCTTTTAGACTAAGGCCAAATATAGCACTAGCCGCTATCGTATACTCGGTAAGATACGTGGACTACAAAAGGATAATCTGGCTATTGATAATGTCTAACTTTCATTCTCTCATATATCAGGGAATTGGTTTATCATTAAGCACTGTTGTTCACACATGGGGCTTGCACTTGAAGGGGCCTGTGTATGTATCAATCTTCAAGCCATTGTCAATAGCCATTGCAGCTGCTATGGGTGTCATATTCCTTGGTGATGCTCTCTATCTTGGGAGGTACACCATTCTCTCTCGCTAAAGCAAGTGTACGTGCATGCACAAAAGATACACACATTACATTTCCTCCCTTTTAAACACTAGAACACGCAAATATTTTGGAAGCACTGAAAAACAAGTTCATTTATGTTTTTAGCTTTCTACAAGTGAGTAGATACATGGATATTTAGGCTAAATTAGATCTATTTAGAACCTTCATAATTAATTAGTACATGCATTCACTCCTAACACTCATACCAGAAGTTCATTAATTTTATACATTAACAATACAGTATTGCCACCCCTAACAATACTAAGTACATTTCTAGAAAAATGTGTTCGTATTTTAAAATCACGTTTGTTCTTCCAACAGAAAATTAGATTTCTGATCGAGAAGAATGATATCAGCTAGTACCTCCGTTAGTTTTTATCTTTTAACAATTCATTGACCATCTTTTCTTACTAATGTTGCAGTATCATTGGAGCAATTATATTATCAATTGGGTTTTATGCTGTCATATGGGCAAAAGCCAAAGAAGATTTGAGCGAGGACTCTTGCTGTGGTAGCTTGGGATCTTCACCTGGGATCTTCAAATGATGGCACTGATTAGACCAAATTAAGGTGCTCACTAGAGTTGAATTTCTTCTCTGGGGTCACAGCTCCCCCTAAATTATTTTCAGATTTGTTCCTGCCAATATACTAAGAGGAACGCAAACCTCTGCAAAAGGTTCGACAATTTCACAGGATCCAAAACTAGCATGAAGCAAACTACTAAAACTGTTCCTATGCATAAAGGTGTGTTGTACGCATGCAAATTGAGGATCTGTTAATTTTCCTGTTACTTTGTATGTTAATGTTAGATGAAATTATCTTAAAATGAAACCGCTTTAGTGCAAATTATTGTTTTTTATAAAAAATAATGATAAATTCAATTATTATAGAAAGAGAAATGTTATGTCCACAACATTTTTACAACACTTTCATAATAAATTTTATGTGTCAGGTTGTTATTAGTTGTTATGAGTGGGCAAAAAAGTAATTTAAGTTGTGGATTTAAATTAGAACCAACAATAACTTTTTAGCTATGATTTGTTATAAAAGTATTATAAAAATATTGTGGACGCAATACTTATCTTATAATAATAGATGAGAGAAATTCTAGTTCTCTTACAAAAGAAGAGACTATGCACCTAAACACGACCTTGGAAAAAAACCTAGTGCTAATCAAACAAAAGAAAAACTAATATAACTAATAATTTTTCATTCTTTAGAGTACACAACTAGAAGTTGATTCTTTCTTCTTCCTAGAACTATAATGTCCTAGGCTTGAAAAGAGAGAATTTTTTTTTTAGAGTACACAAGTAGTAGTTTTTTTTTTTTTTTTTTTTTTTTTTTTGAGAAAAGTACACAAGTAGTAGTCGATTCTCCTAAAACTAATATAACTGATACTATATAGGCATAGAGTATTTCATAAATATGTACTCCATCTTCTCATATGAATAGCGGATCCTACCATTCATATTTAATTAGTGGAATCCATTATTATATGAGATGGAAGAGATAGTAAATATTTATTACACTGCTGGAGTACTCTATCTATAATAACTCGTGAGTATGGCATAAATCAAGGCAAATCAATTATTCTTCATTCAAGACCTAATGAGTTCCTAGGTTATAATCTTCTCTTTTACAGGAGAAATTATTCACTCCTTGGGCCACCATATTCAAAAATTTAGAGATTTATCACAATAAAAATATTTATAAAAAAAAAATATTTTGTTCTTTCCTTCTCATTCTTATCTCGTTATAGATATGAAACTGTAGGGACACGGTTTTAGTTGACCCGATCCTTGTTGGTCAGGCCTTGGCCCAAAAGGTCTCACACAATGAATTTTTTGTAGAGTGTGGGTTGAAGAACTTGGTTTCGATTAGCTTGAACGGTTTGTTGCATGGGCTCAGGGGGTGTAAAGAAAGGAATAAAAGGAGGTAGCAGCAAAGAGAGATCCTTCTCAAATGATCGTGTCTCAAACTTGACTAATGGGCACAGATTCATGCAAATAAAAGTTCTCTACAGTGTTCTCTCCTCTCTTTCTCTCCGTCTCCCGTTCCCCTCCCTTGGGGGACTTTTACATATTATATAGGCCCTCTCCTATCATCCGGGCTTTACACTTGCCGATCATCCAAACCCCTACTTGAACACTTGTCCCGTCGGACACCCTTATCAGTTCTTTGTGAGTTGCGGTGGCCAAGGTAGCACTGTTCAAGGGTCTTCTCCTCATTAATGCGGCCAAGAGAGTAGTTATGATACATTTAATGTGGTGGTGGCAGCCTTTACTGAGATATTTTGGATCTCCTTCCTTTTTGCGTATTCGGGGAATGGGCTACGATGGGTGAGACGCACCTTTGATCTGGATTTTGCGGTGTCCGAGGAGGAATTCCTCCTCGGACATATTCTCTTTGCCCCAGTGGGCCTGAAATAAGGATTCTGGGCCACGATGTCTCCTCGAACGGATTGGTCCTCGGACGGACCCAAGGCCCAATCAACCTATTATTCTGGGCTGGTCCCCACAATAGCCCCTTAAAACTCCGGTTTTTTATCTTCTTCTGAGGAGAAAAACGGGGTTTTGACATTTACAAATGATGGAATTAATGAGATCCGGGTTCACGCATGCGGACAGTTACTTTTAACCCGCTACAATTTACGAGGCGCGGCCATTTACTTCAAGTAACTTTATGTCTCCTTCATCCAACGGCGAGGCGTAGATGTGACGGCCATCATTTTTCCTCAAATTCTTGAGCAGGAATGGTTTTCTCTTTCTCTCTCTTGCTATATAAAGCATTAGAGAAGCTCATCTTTTCTTTTTTATCTCGCATATCGTCAAGTCCAAAGAACTCCAGCCCCAAAAAATCTATAAGCACTTCCGTTCTTCAAATTTCCATAACCGTTTTCGCAAAGCGTCCTTCCTAGAAGAGATTTTCAAGCATCTCACTGGTCGCTTGGGAAGATACTCGTAAGTTCCGTTCGTTTCGTTGCTTCGAATTTCTCCTCGGATTTCACTTTTCTCCTCGGTTTTTATTTCCATCCCTCCAGTTTAACTTAGATGGGTAGATTCAAAGACCTGGTAGACACTCCGACCGCCATGGAGGCCTTTAGGGCAAAATACCACATCCTGTAGGGGGTGGTTCTACTGTCTTGTCCCCCGGAAGGAGTATTGATAGATAGAGACGTGGGTGAAGTGATTATTCCTATGATTGCCTTTATACAAGGAGGAATGACACTTCCCATGTGTAGGATTACCCGGGACTACTTGTTTCACCATAAGTTGACACCACATCAATGCGCTCCAAACATGTTCGGGGTATTAGGCTGCATAGATGTCTTAAACGAGCGGATGGGTCTAGGCCTGACCTGGCATGATGTGGTTCACATGTACGAGTGCCACTACATCGAGAAGGGAGGGTATTACCTTAAATCTCGATCCAAAGTGGTTAGGCTAATCTCCCGCCTTCCCATATCCAATAAGACTATGAAGGATGGCTTCCTCATTGCCTCGGGAGAATGGAGCGATGGTTTTCATTGTCCAACTCAGGCAGGAATTCCAGGTGTGGCACCTTTAGGGAGAGGGCTTAGCTCTTCAAATTCACTCTTTTTTTTGCTTAAGTCATAAATTTTATAGTTTAACTCTAATCTCCTTCTCGGCTGTATTACATATAGAGCTCTGGTTGCTCCCAAGGTGAGCCACGTGAACGTTCGGGCCTTGAACTATCTTCTAAGGTCAGAAATCTACGATGCCGAGGACGAGCAACTACGCGCGTGTCATTTGGTTTTGGGCTACCAACCACTAACTCGTTCCTTCCAAGCCATTGGCCACGCCATAAGAGCTGGTAGTCCAAGGTTGGCTAGGATTGACGTATCCAAGCCCAAGTTTCTAGCCCGAGAAGATCTCAAGCCGGTCGTGTTACCTGGTGTTCGGAATCCTCCACCGCCTACGCAATTGCCTCCGCCTGACAACCTTGAAGTTGCTATGCCAGTTGAAGGAGAGACCAAATCATCTCGTCTTTCTCTTGAGGAGGTGATAGACGAGTTCTATTTTGAAGAGGATGTTCATAAAGCCCCCTTGATTGAGCTTTCGGACCACGAAGGAGAGCAGGATCGAAACTCGTGGTCGGTGCTCCGATTATTATAGCCTGCTTGGATGACTCTTCAGACGAGGAGGTAGACAATATGGCTAGCAAAGGAAAAACCTTACGAGAATTGATGTCCTCCCGAGGAAAAGCTCAATCTTCGAAGGTGCCTGCTCAGTCGCAAACCCAGGACCTTCCTTGATTTGCTCCTCAAGTTCCTTCTAACCTTGGCCTCAAGGTTAACCTAGACCTAAAAAAGAAAAGGCCGGCTGAAATCCCTGAGGAAGGCGAGGTGGTGCCCGCCAGCAAGCAAGCAACAAAAAACCACCCGGGGGCAAAAGAATAAAAGGGCTTCCTCCGTAGAGAGTCGAGAGGAAGAGAATCGGGCTGAAGTGCGTGTTCAACCGCGCACTTGGAGCCCAAAGTTAGAGCTGGATGGGGTTGCTATCCCTTACACCGCATCGGTCCGAGAATACAACAGGGGGCGAGCAGGGTACATAGCCGAGGCTTTGGAGCAACCAGTACTCCTCCCTCGGGATATGGAGGCCTACAGGCGATTCTCTCAAATTAAGCTCTTTCTATCCCTTAAAAGGGACTTTGCAATGGTAAGTCACTCTTCTACCCTTTCATTAAATCATTAGACATTGTTGCATTCTAAGACAATTTTTGTTTCTTTGTGAGATCACTCAAAGTGTGTTTGCGGGGCCGAGGAGTTACTCGCGACAAAGAACCGCAGCTTAGCCGAAGTTGAGGCCCAATCTCGAACAGTGGTGGAGAAAACCGTGGGGTCCCTCAAGCAAGAGAACTTTGAAACCCAAGCGGAGAAAAAGCGCCGGAGTCTTGAGGTCGGCTTGAAGAACGCTGAAACCCAAGCGGAGGACCGGCGCCAACAATTGTACGTGGCCGAGACCAGCCTGGCCACTGAAAAACAAACAATGCTGGATCTCAAGGCCGCGCTACAAAAAGTTGAGGAGGAGGTCCAACGGGCTAAAGAAGAGGTTCAGCTAGCTCGGAAAGTAGCCGAGGCCGAGAAGAAGGCCACTTATCGGCTTGGGGGTGAGGAGAGTGAAACCAGGCTCTCTGAGGAGATTCCAGAGGTATGCGGGGAGTATTGCAGCATCTCATGGGCTCATGCCCTTGATGCTGCAGGAATTCCTGCGGGACTCGGCTCTTGAGGTTGCCCGGGGAAGGTCTTCTTTCCGTCGGAGATCCGAGAGAATCCCGATGGCGCTCCTAAAGCTTCTGAGCAGGCCATGGCTATTCCCGATGCCATCCCTATGCTTGATAAAGCCAAGGATCCTGCCAAGGAGTCCATCTCCGAGGTTCCTCCTCCTCGGCCAGAGCAGAAAGAGAATCCTCCTACCGAGGCTTAGATTTTAGGTTTTTAATTATTGTACCTTTTTTTGAATGAGAGTTGTCTTATTTTTGTTCTTTTGTAAAGACCTCTCTTTGTATTGACCTCGGAATATTAATATAGAATGTTCTCTTTATTCTCTTCGGATGTTTACTAACACTATTCCCCTATTTAATGTTTGCAACGATATAAACAAATATAAACGAATAAGAAAAAGGAATGTCGTGCGGCGAATTTGAACGATAGTCGTAATTATACTAAACTACGCACGTACCTTGAAATTGCACAAGAGCTATTTAAAACTTGGATAGATGCTATAAGTTGTTAATTTCCCTTAAGCCTGTGGTCCGAGGAGCTATGCAGGACTTAGGTTCTGTTTAAAACTTGGATAGACGCCATAAGTTGTTAATTTCCCCTAAGCCTGTGGTTCGAGGAGCCATGCAGGACTTAGGTTCTGTTTAAAACTTGGATAGATGCCATAAGTTGTTAATTTCCCCTAATCCTGTGGTCCGAGGAGCCATGCGGGACTTAGGTTCTGTTTAAAGCTTGGATAGACGCCGTAAGTTATTAATTTCCCCTAAGCCTGTGGTCCAAGGAGCCATGCGGGACTTAGGTTCTGTTTAAAACTTGGATAGATGCCATAAGTTGTTAATTTCCCTTAAACTCGTGGTCCGAGGAGCCATGCAAGACTTAGGTTCTGTTTAAAACTTAGATAGACACCATAAGTTGTTAATTTCCCCTAAGCCTGTGGTCCGAGGAGCCATGCGGGACTTAGGTTCTGTTTAAAACTTGGATAGACGCCATAAGTTGTTAATTTCCCCTAAGCCTGTGGTCCGAGGAGCCATGCGGGACTTAGGTTCTGTTTAAAACTTGGATAGACACCATAAGTTGTTAATTTCCCCTAAGCCTGTGGTCCGAGGGGCCATGCAGGACTTAGGTTCTGTTTAAAACTTGGATAGATGGAAATGGACCAATGCGATGATCATGGAACAAAATATAGGCTGAGCTGCTTTCATTAATAATAATATCTTCTTAGATTATTTACATTCCACGAGCGAGATACGATTTTTTCATCTAAGTCTTCTAGGTAATAGGCACCTATTCCGGCCCACGATGTGATGCGATACGGTCCCTCCCGGTTGGGTCCTAGCTTGCCCCAAGAAGGGTTCTTAGCGCTACCGAGAATTTTCCTCATTACGAGGTCGCTTGGACTTAGGGGTCGCAGCTTTACATTGGCATCATATCCCCGCCTCACTTTCGATGATAATAGGCCATATGGATCATCACTTTTTCCCTTCTTTCCTCGGCTAAGTCTAGGCTTCTCCCTAGTAACTCTTCATTATTTTTTGGGGTAAAAGTGCTAGACCTTAATGTAGGGAAGTTGTTCTTGATTGGGAGTACAGCTTCGCCCCCATAAGTGATTGAAAAGGGAGTTTCGTCATCGGCCGACACAAACGTCGTTCGATAGGTTCATAAAACATGCGGGAGCTCTTCCACCCATCTCCCCTTTGCATCATCCAATCTCTTTTTCAGATCGCTTACTATGACTTTGTTCATGGCCTCGGCTTGCCCATTTCCTTGGGGGTAGGCAGGAGTGGAATATTTGTTGATGATGCCAAACTCGTTGCGATATTCCCTAAAGTTCTTACTATCAAATTGAAGACCGTTGTCCGAGATGAGGGTGTGAGGAGTTTCGAAGCGCGTAATAATGTTTTTCCAAATGAATTTCTTGGCATCCACGTCCCTGATGTTGGCCAAAGGTTCAACCTCTACCCACTTGGTGAAATAGTCGGTGCCGACTATTATGTATCGCTTATTCCCTGCTGCTTTAAGGAAAGGACCGACAATATCAAGACCCCATTGAGCAAACGGCCAAGGGCTGGAGAGGGGGTTAAGGATTCCTCCAGGTTGGTGGATATTTGGGGCGAATCTCTGGCATTGATCACACTTCTTCGTATATTCTTGGGCATCTCTCTGCATATTTGGCCACCAGTATCCCCGGGTGAGTGCCCTGTGCGCCAGCGACCTTCCTCCTTTGTGACTCCCACAAATTCCCTCATGTAGCTCCTCAAGCAGAGACTCGGACCCTTCTAGGTGTATACACAATAGGTATGGCCCAGAATAGGAACGCTGATATAGCTTATGGTCTTCCGACAACCAAAACCGGGGAGCATTCCTTCGTATCTTCTCGGCTTCCGGTTTTCCCTCTGGTAGTGTATCGTCTTTGAGGAAGTTCATTATAGGATCCATCCAGCTGGGATTCTTTCTAACCTGATGGACCTGAGCCGGGTCTCTTTTAATTGAACTCACTTGGACTAGATCCTCGACAAGGATTATTCGCGGCAGATCGTGCGCCGAGGACGTGGCAAGAGTGGCCAGCAAATCTGCATGGTTGTTCCCACTTCTGGAAACATGTGTCAAATTGAAGGATTCAAAACCCGATTGCGGGCGTTTGACTCGTCAGAGATCTTTGTTGCATTCTAGCATCCCTAGCTTCTAACTCACCCATCACTTGGCCAACGACCAATTTGGAGTCCGAGAACGCTTCCATTACCCTTCCGCCTAATTTTTGAACCATCGTCATCCCTTGAAGTAAAGCTTCGTACTCGGCCTCGTTGTTCGTAGCCAAGAACCCGAGTCTTAGTGATTTCTCAATGGCAATACCTTCGGGCGATATTAAAACTAGCCCAATTCCAGATCCTCTTTGGTTGGCCGCGCCATCCACGTAGACCCTCCAGCGCAAGGTCTCCGTGCGAGATTGTGCCAACCGATTTTCCATCCATGTCTTTCTTCTCGGTTATTGTTTCTACTGAAGGTTCAAATGACTTCTGCGACTAAGTCCACGAGGACTTGACCCTTGACAGAGGACCTAGGCATATATTTAATATCAAAGGCTCCCAAAAGTGCACTCCACATAGCGATCCTTCCTGTGTAGTCGGCACTTTGAAGCACCGCTCGAAGGGGAAGTCAAGGTTAGAACGATGACCGTGTGTGCCTCGAATCGCTGCACTGCTTTCTCCAATGGTAAGTATCGTACTTTGGCCTCATGTAATGATTTACTTACGTAGTATACTGGTCGTTGTACCCCATTGTCATCCCGTATCATTACCAGGCTTATAGCATGAGGGGCTACGGCTATGTATGCAAACAATACCTCGTCCCCGCCTCGGGGCTAAACATGATGGGTGGTCGCGACAAGTATTCCTTAAGTTGCTGAAAGGCCCGGACACAATCCTCTGACCACTCAAACCCTTTCCACTTATTTATCAAGAGGTAGAAAGGCCGACATCGATCTGCGGATCGTGATATGAACCGGTTTAATGCTGCGATCATGCCGGTGAGTTTTTGCACTTCTTTCGGATTCCGAGGAGCCTGTAGTCTATTAATCGCTTTGATTTGATCCGGGCTTACCTCTATCCCTCTGTGGGTTACCATATAGCTTAGGAATTTCCCAGACCCGACCCCGAATGAGCACTTGGAGGCATTGAGCCGCAACCCGTGCTCCCTTAAAATGCCAAAAATGATCCCTAGGTCTTTCACGCGCTCGGACACCACCTTGCTTTTTACCACCATATCATCTATGTAGACTTCAATAACTTTGCCTAGTTACGGTTCAAACATTCTGGTCATCATCCTTTGGTACGTTGACCCTGCGTTCTTTAGTCCGAAAGGCATCACCTTATAGTGGTAGTTTCCGACGGGTGTCTTGAACGCTGTTTTCTCCTGATCCTCTAATGCCGTGAGGTATCGATGATAGCCCTGGAAGGCATCCAAGAAGCTCATTCGAGGGTGGCTCGCTGTCGCATCTACCAATCGGCCTATTCGAGGTAGCGAGAATGGGTCTTTCAGGCAGGCCTTGTTCAAGTCCGTGAAGTCGACGCAGACTCGCCACTTCCTCGTTTTCTTTCTTACCACTACCGTATTTGCCAGCCATTCGGGGTAAAAGACCTCTTTAATAGCTCCCGCCTTTTTCAATTTTGTCACTTCATCTCTAACGGCACTGGCATGTTCCTTTGAGGGACGTCGGGGTGGTTGTTTCTTTGGAATGGAAGATGGGTTAACATTCAAGTGATGACAAATAAGGCTAGGGTCAACCCCCGGGGCGTCGTAAGCGTCCCATGCAAACACATCGACATTTCTTCTCGTAAATCCGACCAGTTCCTCTTTTTCTTGAGAAGGCAACTCGGAGCCGACCTGGAAAAATCTCTCCGGGTCATTGTCAACGTTAAACTTCTCTAAACCTTCACACCTTATCTCCTCGGCTGACTCATTGACTTGCCCCGCCGAGGTGGTTGGTTGCTATAATCCCTCGGAGGCCGAGGACTCTGCATGGGACCTACGTGAGATGGCAGCCACCATACACTGCCTGGCCATGGCCTAATCTCCACGAATCTCTTCTACTTGGCCTCTGAACGGGTATTTTACCTTTTGGTGGAGTGTGGAGGATACAGCTTCTAAGGCATGGATCCATGGCCTGGCTACTATCGCTGTGTAGGGCGAGTAGGCATCGACCACGATAAAGTTCACCTCCACCACCTCGACCCGGTCTGTGCGGGTAGTCCGATCTGCCCTTTTGGCGTAACAGTCTTCCCTTCGAAGTTGATAAGGGGAGAGTCATAAGCCGTCAAATCCTCCGGCCTCGTGTTCAGCCCCTTGTATAGATCGGGGTACATTACCTTTACTGCACTACCCGGGTCTACCCGCACCCTTCTCACATCGAAGCCTCCGATTCTTAGCGTAACCACTAAGGCATCGTCGTGAGGTTGAATAGTTCCCCTCTTATCCTCGTCCGAGAATCCTAATATTAACGAGCTTCCCTTTTTAGGCCTTTTAAATTCTCTTCCCCTATCCTCGACAGAGCGCCGAGCCACGAGACAAGACCACTGGAAGGAAATGACCTGGTTCTTCCCGGAGCGGCGAGGATGACATGAATCGTTCCTATGGGGGGTCTTAAGGATACATCTTTTCGAGGCTCTTGCATTGCTTGGCCCGGATGACCGCTCGAGGGGTGTAAAAGGTGACGTAACTTTCCTTCTCGGACCAACCGATCTAGGTGATTCCATAGATTCCTGCAATCCTCGGTGGTATGCCCATGGTCCCGATGATAGTGGCAATACAGGTTCTAGTTACGTTTTGAAAGGTCTCCAGCCATCTTTCCCGGCCATCTGAAGAAGGGTTTGTTCCTCACTTTCTCCAGCACTTGTTGTCTCGGCTCTCTGAACACGGCATTCACCGTTTGCATGTTACTTTGTCCAGCTTGTCTCGAAAAATCTCTCCTCGGCTGGTTATGATTATATCGTTCCAACCTGAAATCATTCGCTTTGGGGGGAATGATCTTCTCCTTTCCCTTTCCTTGTAGTTGATCTTCTTCCACCCTTTTGTACTTGTCAATCCTATCCATCAACCGATGAACGTTGGCAAATCGGTTTTACCAAAGAGAGATTTCCTTAAGCCATGCTCGGTGGGGAGACCGCTTTTGAATGTCTTTGATAGCGACATCATCATGGTTCTCATCCAACTCGTTATACATCTCCCAATATCTATCCGAATATGCCTTCGTGGTCTCTCCCTCGTGCATGGATAAGGACAACAACGAACTTAGGGGTCGAGGGACTCTGCTATTTGTAATAAAGCGAGAGCAGAAAGCCCGAGTGAGTCGCTTATATGAGCCTATGGAATTTGTCTTCAGTGTGTTGAACCATCTCATCGCCATTGGTCCCAAGCGGATGGGAAGACTTTACACATTACGGCTTCATTTTGTGAGTAAATAGCCATTTTTTGGTTAAACTGACTCACGTGCTTCACCGAGTCTGCTCGGCTGTTGTAGATGGCGAATGTTGGTTAATTAAAGCATCGAGGCAACTTAGCCCCTTCAATTCTGTACATGAAGGGTGATCTTGAAATCTGGTCTAATGCCCTATTCATAGCATCGTTTCCCAAACCCTTGCTGGATGGGCTCTCATACTTTCGCATGCAGGCGAGACTCCTTCTTGCAAGAAAATGTTTCGCTTGGGGGTGTTCTCGATCTCGTCAATAACTCACGTCCTCCTTGTTAGAGGACGATCTCGAGCCGGGAGGGAGATCACTTTCGCTGCGCACGCCGCAACTTCCTTTTCAGGTCGTCTATCTCTCGCCGCATGGCTTGATGACTGTTTCGCCTTTGGGATACATGACTACCTATCCGGGTATAACCTTGGCTCGTCTGGGTAGTATATACGCTTCCCTCACGATTCCTTCTACTGCCTGGGTTGGCAAGATTATTTTGTCGCTAGGACTTAATGGGTTCTATCTGTTGAGGGTTAGCCTGGTGAGGATTCTCCTGGTGTGGACCTAGTTCTGCCATGCTTGACCGTTGTGCTTACTGATATTTTAGTTCTTCCCACAGATGGCGCCAATTGTAGGGACACGGTTTTAGTTGACCCAATTTTTGTTGGTCAGGCCTTGGCCCAAAAGGTCCTACACAATGAATTTTTTGTAAAGTGTGAGCTCAAGAACTTGGTTTCAGTTAGCTTGAACGGTTTGTTGCATGGGCTCAGGGGGTACAGAGATAGGAATAAAAGGAGGTAGCAAAGAAGAGAGATCCTTTTCAAATGATCAAGTCTCAAACTTGACTAATGGGCACAGATTCATGCAAATAAAAGTTCTCCACAGTGTTCTCTCCTCTCTTTCTCTCTGTCTCCCGTTCCCCTCCCTTGGGGGACTTTTACATATTATATAGGCCCTCTCCTATTATCCGGGTTTTACACTTGTTGATCATCCAAACCCCAACTTGAGCACCTGTCACATCGGACACCCTTATCAGCTCTTTGTGAGTTGCGGTGGCCAAGGTAGCACTGTTCAGGGGTCTTCTTCTCTCATTAATGCGGCCAGGAGAGTAGTTGTGATACATTTAATATAGTGGTGGCAGCCTTTGCTGAGATATTTTGGGTCTCCTTTCTTTTTGCGTATTCGGGGAATGGGCTACAGTGGGTGAGACGCACCTTTGATCTGGATTTTGCGGTGTCCTAGGAGGAATTCCTTCAGGACATATTCTCTTTGCCCCAAAGGGCCTAAAATAAGGATTCTCAGGCCCACGATGTCTCCTCGGACGGATTGGTCCTCGGACGGGCCCAGGGCCCAATCAACCTATTATTCTGGGCCGATCCCCACAAAAACTATCAACATTTTCTTATTTCTAGACTAAGATTTGCACTTCCTAATTCCAACTCGGACTAGGGGTTAACAACTCCTAAAATTAATTAAAAATTAACTATCATTAATCACCAACTCTGTTAACCTTTTGCTCCAATCCAGCTCAAGGTAAAATTTAGATACAGTGTTTGGTATGGATTAAAATAAAATAAAATATTATTAAAATTGAAAAGTTAACGGATGCCCTTAAAGCATTGGTTTAAAAAATATTTTTAGAAAATTTGTATAGGAAAAATAAAAAGTAATGGACTTTTTTGACACAATTTTATATTTATTATGAAAGTAATATAAAAAAATTCCTAAAATTGTCCATTAACAAATGTCATAAAAACGCCTATTAAGTGAACCCTTATTAAAATTGTATTTGAACCATATTTGACCTTGATTTCATAAACATATTGTAATAGGTGAATATTCTAATTCTTTCTTACACATGTAGCCTAGTAATTTCAATTTACTCTAAAAAAATATACGATAAACTAGTGATTATTTTAACACAATTTTGCCAAATAATAATTAATGTTTTAAAATAAAAATGATCTAGGATAGCCATGAATGAGGTATAAAAGCATGTTCAACTTTGGGCTAAATTTAACCACCACAAGTGCATCCGGCCTCATTAATTTAGTGCATGACGTAAACCCAAAGCCGAAGTCTTAGGCCCCTTTGCAAGCCACGTGATGTGCAGCCTTGTGTTTCTGACGGGCTTCGTGCTGTGAGGTCTTGGGCTCACCAATTGGCCCGAAGCGAAGTGAAGTATTGGATCTGAAGTACATCTGGCTATCAGTCTGAACTTGTGTCCAGTGGGCTTTGGCACTAAAATCTTCTTAGTTTTAAAAAGGGATCCTTAACCCTCACTTGTCTCTATAAACAATCAAAAATTTTATTTTTGAGAATCGTATAAACAATCACCTGGTTAAAGAAAAGCTATAATATTTCAAGAAAGCATAAGCATAAGTAGTTGGTATTAAATTAAGGGAAATGCTAACGAGTGCCCTTAGGGCACTAGTTAAGAATCCAGTTAAAGAAAGTTTTTATGAAAAAAGAAAATAAAGCAATTAATGTTTTGACAGTTTTTTTCATTTCCCATAAAAATGATGTCAAAACTTTCCTAAAATAGATTATTAAGGTTCTCGTTAACATGACCCTTAAATTAATGACTATCACCAACAAATCAATTATGCATGTCTTCCACCGAAATAAAACAAACTGATTATGTCAGTCTAGGTATAGCTATTCATTAAAGCAAAACCAATGATGTTTCGTGGAGAACTATAGAGTACCACTGGGGGATATTCTCGTTTACTCTATTTAAGATACATAGAAATCATTGAGAGAGAGAGAGAGAGAGAGAGAGAGAGAGAGAGAGAGAGAGAGAGAGAGAGAGAGAGAGAGAGAGAGAGAGAGAGAGAGATCGCAAGTATCTATCGGTACAAGAATGTTCTGCCATTTTCAGCCACGGTTGCAGTAGAATACTCTAACGTCGGCATATACACCTTATTCAAAGCAGCAACTTTGAAAGGGTTGAGCTACTACGCCTTTGTTTTCTATTCTTTTGTCATTGCTACTCTTGTTCTTCTTCCCTTGGTCTTCATCTTTCCCCGGTATTTCTCTTATAGGAGCGGCTCAATAAATTTGAAGGCCTAAAGTAATATATTTAAATGGGGCTTTTTTGTTATCACTTAAATAATATTTAACTAATATTTAATAACAAAAATCTATTCCTTTTTTTTTGTAATATGCTTCTTTTTTTTTTTTTGAAAAAATGCTAAAAATATAACAAATTTTACTAAAAAACCTTTCAAACGATGTAGAAATGAATGCAATTAGTGACACTTCAAGAAGATAATAAACAAGTATTTGAATGAATGATGTTAGAGATACTATAAATTTTACAATATGAGACTTGCAAAGATGTACCATTAATCACAAAAAATAATTCAAAAATGCATTTAATAGGTTATTGACGTCCACATATCATATTAATTGTTACATCAATTTGTAAAATTTTCAAGTAAAATTAATAATATTTCTAGCATTTTTCTATCTCAATTATTTCTTACGATTAGTAACACGTATATTTGTAAGAGAAAATGCTAGAAATACAAATTCTTTTACAAAAATTTTTACAAATTGATGATGTGAAAAATGATTTTAGATAAATAAAAAGTGATGTTATCGGTGGGTCCAGATGAAAACCAGTAAGAAGTTGGATACAACAACATTTAGTAAAAATGTTGTAAAATAGTTTGTAAAACTATAACATTACTCTATTTGTAAGACCCATATATTTAAAGTTATATTCTCTCTAGCATTACTCAGTACTTTGGGACTTCTTGAAAGTAGAGGAAAATTATAAAACTATTTTTTTTTCCTCTATCTCCAAATTTTTTTTTTTTTTTTTAATATATCAATTTTTGCCTCAAAATTTGGGGTCTTCCTCTAATAGGGGGCCCTAGACAGTGGCCTAAGTGGCCTAGGCCTAGAGCCGGTCCTGTTCTCTTAACCTCCTTTTCTATATCATACCACATTAAATATATATATATATATATATATATATATATATATAAATTAGAATATAAGTACAATGGGCTTAGAATCTTACACCCATTGTTCAAGGTTTGTTTTTTGTAATCCACATATATTACTTGTATAACACATTTTATCTGCTAGCTATATAAGAGATAGACTCTTGTATTTTATTTTACACGGCTTAATATACAATATTTCAGACTTTAATTAACTAATATGATGCATGCAGAACAACAGGGCTGCCTACATTCAAGTTGTCTCTCCTCTATAGAATTTTTCTACTTGGAGTGATTGGGTACGTACGAGAGAACATTACCCAAAATGCTTTTGCAATTTGATTTGATTTTGATAACTTGAGATTAGGACATGATATATAAATGGAAAACTAGAAATGTGTGTTTTTCTTGTGTTTTTATATAAGATTTATGTTGGGCTGGAGAGCAGGTTTGTAGCTTAGTTATGTGGGTATATAGGTATAGAATACAGTTCTCCAACTCTCGCTTCAGCCATCGGCAACTTTACACCGGCTTTTACCTTCATACTTGCTGTCATTTTCAGTTTCTTTTCTTTCTAAGTTTTTTTTTTTTTTTTTTTTTTTTTTTTTTCAAGTTGGATTTTAATATTTTTTATCATAGAAACATAATAATATTTTTACAAATTATTATAGTAGTAAGTTGTCCTTGATTTTTACATGAACTTATCACTAACATCACTTCTTCTTCTTTTTTTTTTTTTATCAATTAATGAGACTTTATCATCTCAATAGTTGGGGTTAAATAATATAATATTTGCTCTTTTTTCTTATTGAATTTGGGCAATGTAAATAGTTTATTAAATGTCGGTTTATGGTACAAATTAAGAATTACAAAATGGAAAAATGTCTTAAAAAGATGGTGCAAGAAGTCAAAATTTTTTAGAAATCTAATTTTCATCCCATTGATCCAATAATCAAACTAATTATCACTTGAACTAATTTAATCAATAAGAGCTTACTGAACACATTGAACAAGTAACTTAATAATGTATGCATACAATCAACCAATCCAACAAAACCAACCCAACCCAATCCAGCTTAAATGTTTCTTCTACAACTACCTTATTCATGAAGGTCATGCTTCAAAGGGTATACAAAAATATGTGCAATAATTACAATCCTAATTGACACATATTTGATGGAGGAATTCGACAACACAAATATAAATCCTAATAACATTTTTTATTGTCCTGTTTGGTGTGTTATTTTGAGTCTTTATTTATTTGTTTTAGGTTTGTGATAAAATTCAAACTTCCTTGGCGAATCTCTTCCCTGTGAATATGAGAATGTGTTAATTTTGTACAATGGTTATAACTTGTAACACATATTTTATAAATTTAGTCTATTCTTTGTAAATTTGATATTTTTTTATTTCCATAAGGCATTTTAATTCCAATTTGATTTTTCTTGTATGCCCATGTAGTAGTTTCTTAATAACAATGCAATACCAACAATATTTCACAACACATCTTACATTGCAAGCTATTACTAGTGGGTATAAAAGTAATGTTAATAGTGAAACTAAATTCAAACCAGCAACAACTTGTTACTTAAAATTTGTTTTTAAAATATTGTAAACATAACATTACTCATTTCTTAATTACCGTGTAAGTAGAGTACAATTAAGGTTAACTACTATCATCAAATTTTATTCGTACCTCTCCTTTTATGGATGTTTCATTTAGGTTCTAAAGACTTAGGAACTAATGTATTTAGAACTCTAATGTGTATTGTTGGCAAACCATGATCAAAACAAGTTGTTTAGTCTTGTTTAGACTTGCTCAAAGTTGTTTCTTTTATGTAAAGTTGGATTCAAGCTAATGCAGAATTAATAGTGCATTTCGGCCTGGTTCGATCGATCAAAGTTTAGGCTCGATCAATCGAAATTTGGGCATAATGCGTTTTTCTACAGAATTCCAACTTAGCCCTAATTCATTAGAACGTTTTGGGTTTTATGTTTTTGTCCTAGGTATATAAGGCAAACCCTAACCACGTTTTAGATGTTGCTCATATTGCTTTTTGTGTAAATCTCTTGTGAGATTTGTGAGGAGCTTTCCTTTATACAAGTTTAGGGTTATCAAGAAGGAGATTTGTTCAAGAACTTGATGATCATTCAGTTGCTGCCATAGAAGTTTAAAGAAACACAAGCGGGTGTGCTTGTACTTGTTGGAGAATCCAATAAAGAAGGAGTCCGTGGTCTCGGAACTTGCACGTGGTCGTGTCGGTAAGTTTCTCTTGGTGAGTAGTAATAGGATGTTAGCGGTCTAAGTCCTATTGTAAAACTTCGATTCTTTATAGTGGATTCAAGTTTACCTTGAGGATAGTTAGGTTAAATCCTCCCCAAATTTTTACCGGTTTGGTTTCTTGGGTCATCATATCATTGTATTATTTATATTTCCGCTGCTTTGCATGATATGATTGTTTGATTGTGATAACCTAGATTTGGAATTTGGACTAAGTAATAACTTGGCTAATTAACTAGGTTAATCCAATTGTGTTTTAAGGGGTCTAAAAACTCACAGTATCAAAAAGGACGGATGTTCTAGATTTGAGAAGCTCAATCACTCAAACTAAAATCATGGGTACAATAGTATCAATATCAGTTGCATTGATAGTAGTTTTCTACAAGGGCCCTACAATCATGTCGGTTGCATCTCAATAACCACCCCTTTCACATCATTTTCCATTGGGCTCATCACAAACCAAACGGATCATAGGTAGCCTTTTACTTGCAACTCAGTATCTTTTGGCTTCAATCTGGTACATTGTTCACGTACTTTATTGAGGCAATTCTTTGAAATCTCAGTGTTTGCATGAGATCCGGAAAACTCAACGAGAGAGGCAAATGTATCAGCTAAATTTGAATTTTGTGACATTTTACAGGCCCAAGTTATGAAAATATATCCAGCAGTATTCATTCAGGCCTTCTTATTCTTTTTGTGTGCGACAATTGTATCTACACCAGTATGTTTAATAGCAGAAGGGAACTTAAGTGCTTTTAGACTAAGGCCAGATATAGCACCGGCCGCTATCGTATACTTGGTAAGACACGTGGACTACAAAAGGATAATCTGGTTATTGGTAATGTTTAACTTTCATTCTCTCATATATCAGGGAATTGGTTTATCATTAAGCACTGTTGTTCACACATGGGGCTTGCACTTGAAGGGGCCTGTGCATGTATCAGTCTTCAAGCCATTGTCAATAGCCATTAATTGCAGTTGTTATGAGTGTCATATTCCTTGGTGATGTTCTCTAACTTGGGAGGTATACAATTCTCTCTCACTCAAGCAAGTGAACGTGCATGCATGCATGAAAGATACAAACACATTGCATTTCACTCCTTTGGAACACTAGAACACCCAAAGACTTTGGAAGCACTGAAAAACAACTTAATCTATGTTTTTGGCTTTCTACAAGTGAGTAGATTACATGGATATTTATAGGCTAAAGTAGGTCTATTAACAACCTTCATAATTAATTGGTACATGCATTCACTCCTAGTCTCCTAACAGTCATACAAGAACTTCGTTAATTTCATACATCAGTAATACTAAGTACATTTCTAAATTAAGAGAAAAATGGATTTCTGATCCGGAAGAATGATATCTTTTCTTACTAATGTTGCAGCATCATTGGAGCAATTATATTATCAATTGGGTTTTATGCTGTCATATGGGCAAAGGCTAAAGAAGATTTGAGTTAGTACTCTTGCTGTGACAGCTTGGGATCTTCATCTGATGGTAAGACCCCTTTGTTGGATAGCAGCCTGCGATCTTCAAACAATGGCACTGCTGCATAGACCAAATTAAGGTGCTTTGGTTCATTTCCACATGTACTAGCTCACTAGACTTGCATTTCTTCTCTGGGGTCAGAGCTCCCCCTAAATTATTTTCAGATTTGTTGCTGCGTCTATACTAATTAAGAGAAACACAAACCTTCTGCAAAAGGTTTGGCAATTTGACAAGATCCGAAACTAGCATGCATCAAACTATTAAAATTGTTCCTATGCATAAACCTGTGCTGTACATTTTATATATATATATATATATATATATATATATATATTTATATTTTGAGAAACCAGACCCCAAAAGGAGCTGGGCTTTTATTGAAACAATGAAAAACACATTAAGGGACATCACCCAAAACGAGGGGAGCAATGTCTTCAGGACAATCCTCTAACCAAACTTGTAAGTCAGGTCCTACTTTAGCACGTTTGGCCAAGGCATCTGCTACTGTATTACATAACCGAGGAGCAAAACAAAAAACAGAGGAAGATAAAAGAGAAGCTTGGGCTAAAATATCATCAACTATGTGACCATACACGGACTGGTTGGCCAATCCCTGAGCAATAGCATTGATGATCACTGCTGCATCACCTTCAAAAACCACTTCATGTAGACCAATTTCAACAGCGAATTGGACTGCTCTCCGACAAGCTAGAGCTTCAACCATTGCCATGGACTGGGGTAGTGGGACTCGGGTTGACAGAGCGCCTATGACCAGGGACGGAACTAAGATTCGAAGTCGAGGGGGGCAAATATAATTTTCTTGAGGGGGCAAATATAATTTTTCTTGGGCTTATTTTCTAAAATCTTAAATATATACCTACTATTTAATATTTTAAAAAAATTTGGGGGGCACAGCCCCCCTCAACCTGTATGTGGTTCCATCCTCGCCTATGACTGAACCGTTGGAGTCTCGAATTATCACACCCAAACCGGCTGAGTCATTGCTTTTGAAAATAGCTCTATCGAAGTTGGCTTTGTATTGTGGTTGTCTTTGGGCGCAGACCATTTCTATTAGATTGGGTTTCGAACTATGGCTGGTGCGTCATCCCGAGCTTCAAGGAAATCTTGCAATATTTTGGCAGCCTCCAAGAACACGCGGTTCAGTGGCTGAGTCAAACGGTGAAAATGAATGGAATTGCTTCTACTCCAAAGCAGCTAAGCTGAAATGGCAAAGATCTCTACCCTATAATCGTCCCGGACCTATAAAAAACTTATGAAAAGGTTAGAGAAATCCCCCGGAGAGTGAGGGATTGAGTGTTGCACCCAGCTAAGTGTACTCCACAGATTTGCCACCTCAAGGCAGCTCAAACCACGTGCAAGATATCTTCGCTTTGGGTCCGGCAAGCGTTGCGGCAAGAAAAGGAGTTATGTGGCAACAATGCAAGTTATCCATTGTTGGAAGTGAGTTATTGCAAGCTCTCCAAGTAAAGTTCTTCACCTTATTTGGGGTTCGTAGCATCCAAACACCTCTCTAAAGATGTCTCTAGGGGTGAGGATTTGAGCTACTTAGGCTACTGACCGAAGCATCATGAACCAACAACTTGTAGTCACTTCAAGTTGAGAAAATACCCGAAGGCGTTTTTGACCATATAGGGCTATCTTGAGGCGATCTGGTACTCGGAGGGATGCTCATGATTTTCTTTACTTCATGTGGCAGAAAATTTTGTTTAATTTCAGCTTCCTTCCATGTTCCATTCTCCTCATCAATAAACAAACTAACCTTTGCATCGAGGGGAATAGAAGGGAGAGGGGAACTAACCGAACGGTACACTTGGTCCAGGAGCCACTTATCCTCCTTTAAACTCACTGTTTTACCATCATCTATCCGCCAAACCATACCTTTCCGCACAACATCCCTTGCACTTAAAATGCTCTTCCATGCATACGACCCATTAGCCGAGGGGTTAGCTTCAAGAATGGAGCAATCCGGGAAAAATCAAGCTTTAAAAACTCTATGAAAAAGTGAATCCAGATTTTTCAACATACGCCAAACTTGCTTGGCTAACAATGCATCACTAAACTTCTCAATCTCCTTAAACCCCATGCCTCCACACTCTTTAGCTTGGCAAAGTCTTTCCCACTTTACCCAATGCACTTTCTTGCTGTCACCATTGCAACCCCACCAAAATTTGTGAATCATAACCTCAATTTCCTAAATTAGTCCCTTGGGAAGTTTGAAGCAACTCATGGAGTAGGTTGGAATGGCTTGGATTACTGATTTGATGAGCACCTCCCTACCCGATTGAGATAGAAGTTTCTCCTTCCAACCTTGGATCTTCTTTCAAATTCTCTCCTTGATGTAGGCAAACCCTTGTTTCTTCACTCTCCCCACAAACGCAGGTAACCCCGGATATCTCTCATATTGCCTGATAGCCGGAACACCCAACAGGTGTTGAATTCTGACTTGGATATCCTGGTGAGTATTAGAGCTCAAGAAGATGTTTGTCTTGTCTCTGTTTATCTTTTGACCCGAACCTCTCTCATAAACATATAAGATATGAAGGATTTCCTGGCATTCAGATTCTTTAACATGACAAAAAAGAACACTATCATCGAAAAAGAATAAATGAGAAACACGTGGCCCATTCCCGCAAATTGACACTCCCCTAATGGTTCCATCAAATTTGGCTTTGTGGAGCAGGCCTTGTAGACCCATGGCACATAACAAAAATAAATATGGAGACAACGAATCACCTTACCTCAACTCCCTACTGGGCTTGATAGTTCTACCTGGCACCCCATTAAGCAAAACAGAATATGATACAGTCTTGATGCAAGACATAATAGTGGCAACGAAACTACCGTAAAACCCCAAATGCACCATTGCCCTTTCCAAGAAATCACATTCCACTCTGTCATAAGCTTTGCTCATGTCAAGCTTTAGAGCTATATACCCATCTTTACCTTGGGTTTTTCGCTTCAAGAAATGGAGGGTCTCAAATGCAACTAGCACATTATTAGTAATCAGCCTTCCCGAAAGAAAAGCACTCTGTGAATTAGAAACTACATAGGGCAAAATTAGTTTCAAACGGTTAACCAACACTTTAGCAATGAGTTTGTAAACCACATTACAAAGACTTATTGGCCTAAAATCTGAAACTTTCTTTGGGTCTTTTATTTTGGGGATAAGTGCAAGAAAGGTAGAATTAATAGATTCTCAAATGGTTCTTGAATTTAAAGCTGTCAGAACTACCTCCAACACATCTTTACCAACTATATGCCAAAAAGATTTGTAAAAAATAGGGGACATACCATCTGGTTTTGGTGCGGTGAGAGGGTCCATTTGGTGGAGAGTTTTGAGAACCTCTTCAGCATTGTACGGTTTGTTCAAACTAACATTCATCTCATCGGTGACTGTAGGGAGTAATCCACCCAAAATTTCATCAAAGCCGCTTGGATTCGAAGTGGTGAACATAGTATCAAAATAAAATCTTGCCACTCTGCCCATTTGATCTTCATCTTCAGTCCAAATACCAAATTCATCTTCCAAACCCAAAATATAATTATGCTTATTTCGTTGATTGGCCCTACAATGAAAGTATCTAGTGTTGCGGTCACCCTCCTTCAACCACTCACTATGAAAGTGCTGCTTCCACATTGTTTCCTCCTTAATCTTAAGAAAATTAATTTCAGATCGAAGCATTTCAATCTGGTCCGGATTGGTGCTGTACAAACCAACCTCCTCGGCATGAGTCAAATCCTTCAATTTCTTGGCCAAAGTGTTTCTCACATGCCCAAAGGTAACCTGGTTCCATGTGTTAAGGTTTTCTTGACAGCTTGTGATCTTTTTCAATAGAATTCTAACCGGGTTAGAGTCATTTAAGTCAGCGCATGAGTGTTTCACCACATCCTCAAAAGATTTATCTTTAAGCCACATAGATTCAAACCGGAAAGGCCGCCCCTTTTTATAGAACCTCTTTTGCTCAGCATCTAAAATAAGCAGAAGCAGTCTATGATCCTAATGAAAACACTCTAAGTGATGAATGCGTGAAGTAGGAAACCTTAAAATCCAATCCACTGTTGCCACCCCACGGTCTAATCTGATCCAAACATTATGGACACTCGGTCCTCTATTGCACCAAGTAAAAGGGAAGCCATTAAAACCAAGACCTTTAAAAGCACAATAATCCAATGCATCCCGAAACCCTTACATCTATCTTTCAAGCCTATCCAACCATCCCTGCTTCTCTTCGAGTTTAAGGATTTCATTACATATCCAAGGTAAATTGTATCTGTGGCTCAAATCTCTAAGTAGAGTCTAGGAATTTTCCCGACCGCGCTTCAAGCTCTCCATAGAAACCCGTGAAACGCCAGGCGTCATCCATTCCTTGATCCACCAACCCATCAATGTGATTATCAGACGAAGTGAGGACTTTCATTGCAAAATCCTCTTTCCACAACCAAGCTAGCCCCCCTCCCCTATTATGGCGTGGGACAACAAAAAAATTTTGTACTTGCAATTTATGACTTATCCTCTCAATAACCTCCTTCTCAACTTTGGTCTCCATGAGGAAAACCATTTTGGGATATTTTTTGCCAACCAAATCAGCAAGTTCGGCTTTTGTTTGTGGATTCCCAAGCCCACGACAGTTCCAGCTAAGGCAACTCATTGTGGCTGGTAGTGCTGGGAACCAGCCACCTCCCGATCATTTTCTTTACCCCCCTCACTTGCTACACTAACCCTTTTCTTCTTTCTAATAGTCAAGTCCAAGGTTTCCAACTCCGAACGCCTACTCTCTAAAATCTCCATATCTGAACTTGAATCGGGTTCTCCAACCTCACGCAATAATCGTGACCATTTTTGCTTAGAGCTTTTTTGAGACTTTGTGGTTGCCCTATTAGTGATGTCTGCTAATGGGGACCGTTTTGCATTGAAAGAAAAAACACCATCTAGCCCCTCACTAAGTCCAACCCCACCCTCCATACTTATGGCCTTTTGCATGGGAATAATGTAAGTTGGCTGGCCCACCAAGTTGCCCATGCTATTATTCAAATCAGCAGAGTTCCCACCAATATCACTAAACTCATTTCCATGCAAAATATCAAAATTAGTAACAAACCCACTTGTTGGTTCGTCCTCCATAGACACTGCCTCAGTCCGAGAATTGTTTTCCACAACCCCCTTACCAAAATCTAAGCCATGAGCACCTTGGCTGGATAAATCTTTGGTCATTGACTGTTTCTTCTCCATCGCGGGTCCCTTCTTCCACAACGATTTTCCACGGGAACTTCCAGAAACAACCACCATTTTTTTTTTTTTTTTTTTTGTGTTACGCACTGGTTCAACATGAAGCCATTCTTTTTTATGCTGTACATTATATAATAATGTTAGATGAAATTATCCTAAAATGAACCCCATTTGTTTTCCTAATTAAATTAAACTCACTATCATGTAAACGGTTTATTTTTTTTTAATATATTCAATAGTTCTAACAACTAGTCACAGAATAGATGATTATTTTATAATGTAATATAATGTAAAAAAAAAAAAAAAAAAATTCTCTAAAATTTGTTGAAGATAATTTGTTCTCCCTATAAATAAAACAATTTCTATTCGGTCCAATTAGGTTTATTTCAGTCCTATTCGATCCATTTCGGTCACCTTTAATCCATTATAGACTAATTGAGCCTTAAATTGATTCTTTTTGTAGATTGTCTTTTCAAGTTTAGCTTAAAATTTCTTTTTTTTTTTTTTTCTTAATTTTTGGGTTGAAAAATATGAAATTTTATTATATTTTGGATAAACTCTTTAGTTTTGAGTTAAAAAATACAAAGAAAATAGAAATTAGAAATTAGAAATATGAGCCCTAAAAATGCAATAAAAATGATAAATATTCAAAATTCTTATTTGGTCCACACAGGTTCTATTCGGTCCATTATGTCCACTTTGGTCCTATTCAGTCCTTATGGTCCTAATCGGTCCATTCTGTTCTATTTAGTCCATTCTTATTCACTAAAGTTCTATTCAGTCCCTTTCTCAAAAAAAAGTTCTATTCAGTCCACTTGGTCTTATTCAGTCCACTTCAGTCCATTTGGTCCACATTCATCCTATTCTATTCACTTCGGTCTTATTTGGTCCATATTGGTCTTATTCGGTCCATTTTGTCTACTTTAGTCCTATTCGGTCCACTTTGGTCTTATTCGGTCTATTCTATACACTTTTGTTCTAGTTAGTCTTATTCAGTCTACTCTGTCCACTTTGGTCTGCTTCAGTCCTATTCGATCCACTTTGTCCACTTTGGTTCTATTAGGTCCATTTCGGTCCTATCAGTCCACATTAGTTCTATTCGGTCCACTTCGGTCAAGTCTATCCATTTCGGTCCTATTTAGTCCACTTTTGTCTCTTTCAATCTATTCTGTTCACTTTGGTCATAACCTGTCCATTCATTCTTATTCAGTCCTATTCAATTCACCTTATTCTTATTCGGTCCACTTTGTTCCATTTGGTCCAATTTAGTCCATTCGAATCACTTTAATCCATTGTGGTCCGCTTCAAACTATTCTTGCTGCTGCATGACATGAGTTATAATATTGTTTGAACAATCAGCCAATATCTTAATATGTATCTGTATATATATTATAAAAGTATTATCAAAATTAAACATCAATTATATATGTGTGTATATATATATAATGATTGCAAAACTGTATAAAAAAACAAAAACAAAAACAAAACAATAATAATAATAATACTATTACTATATCGGTTGATTATTGGATTTATTCGCTATATCAAATATATATATATATATATATATATATATATATATATATATATAAGATGCTAAAATAATAAAAATTAAAAAAAAAATGGTTGCTACGTAAATGTCAGCCAACGTATTCAATAGCAAGAAGATATTGTTTTCGCCAAACCACTGAAATATGGAAAATTATTAGAATGTGTTTAAATACCACTTATTTTGCTGAAACTAAAAAATTATTATTGAAAATACTGTAAATAAAGATAAAAATTAGTTAAAATAGTACAATAGAACCCATAAATGTTGCAAAAAGTACAAGAGAGCCCATAAATAGTAGTAAAAATAAGTTGAATTGTGAAATAATTTTAATTTATCATTGTAACTTAAACGCATACTTAGTTAAATATATATATAAATTATATATATATATATATATATATATATTTAAAGATATACTAGTCTGCTAGTACAATGTCTACTTATCCATATTTAAAATCCGTTTGGATACAATTTATTTTTCTTTGGCAAAATATCAGAATAAAATAATTTTTAAAAATATGAATAGTATCGTAGAACCTATTTTTAATAAAAAAAAGTGACTGAAAAGTTAAGTTTGTGCTACCTATAAATTGTGCATCCGTGCACGATTCAAGAAAAAAAAAGTCAAAACTTGCGGCTTAAAAAAAAAAAAAATGCGCTGAAAGTTGCAAAGGCAGACACACAAACACGCTATCCAAACCAGACTTTAAGGATAGTCACGAACACTCCAAAAAAGTGTAATAAAAAAAAAAAATTAAAAACATTTTAAAATAGTGCTTGCAAAAGAGTCCAAGTCATGGAGAAAGGTGAAAGGATTGTATCCCACATGCTATCCCAAAAAAAAGAAAGGACGGTGTCCCACATTGCGGACAATACAAGAGATAGTGCGGTCCATAGTCTAATCGGCCCCTCTTTCCCTGCAGAATAACTAATAAGAGTGTGTGTGCCACGTTCTTCTCGGAATTTAGAATACGAGGAGCTAAAACATATTTTGCTATCATTTTTTTTTTTTATGGCCCAATTACAAATTTTATTCCCTTTTTATCTTCATCCCTCAAATTCCATTTTATTTTCAATGCGATCTGTCCCTCCAAAGGCGGACTATATTCCATTTGGCACCAATTTATTTAGTTTTTTTATATTAAAATTTGGTTAGAATATCATATATTGACAAATATATGTGTTTAATATTTTTGTGGATTATTAGTAATTATATAAATTTATATTGGTAAAAAAATAGAATATTAAAAAATATATATTCAACTTGGTATCCTCTCCCTCTAAATTTATCCTTGTAAAAAAAAAAAAAAAAAATTAAGAACTAAGAAGAAGGGATTTTTAAAAAGGAGATGGAATCAGTTCAAATCTTTTGACTTTCCTCATTTGAAAAACTTCCAAGCATGGCCATGGCACAAGTTACCCAACTGTTCTCATGTCATTTTCTCTCCCCTCTCTCCCCATCCAAAATCCAAGGTCCCCCCTCCCACTTCCCTCTTTTTTAAAAATACTATACTATTAATTTTCCCATTAAAAAAAAAAAGATACTATTAATTTTATTACAAAAATTTTATAATTTAACATAACAATAAATATGATTAGTGTCATATCAATAACATAATAAAAAAATTAATTACTTTATTATTTTTTATTTAAAATTTAACACATCAGTTTGTAAGATTTATACAGTAAAATTTGTAATGAGTCAAATTTCACTCTTATAAAATAGATAACATTTAATGGTTTATTCTACTTAATAATTTTGAGTTAAACTAAAACAAGAATTATTCAATTTATTGTGTTTTAAAAAAAATTATAATATTCATTTCATGATAAGTATGATCTATCTAAATAATACTATATATATTATAATTCCCTTCGTCTAAATTTATATGTAAATTTGGATCATGAAAATTCTTAACAGTGTATTTAGCGTTTACACGATCAATATTAAAGTATATAAATGATTACGAAAAGTCGATTACTAACACATAGATGAAATAATGTTTGCAAGTTCAAAAATCCTCCCTTCTCTTGACCCTCTGCTTGGAGAATCCCAAGCAACTCACCTTACAGTTTCTTAAGGAGATTCTAAAATACTGATTAAAAAAAATGCAAAGCCCTTCTGCCTCTTCTTCTAAGCTTGACACCTTTTTAGCTAAGCTTATATCTTATATCTAATATCTAATATGAGTCATTTTTTGTATTGGGATTTTTTTTATGTATGCACACATTTAATTTTTTTTTTTTACCCATAATCTTGTTAAGTGAACTATTTTTTGTATTAGGGGTGGGCTCTTAAGTCCTAACCATCTCTGGGTCTTTGTCCCTGATAATGGAGATGGACCGAGGCATTCCACTCCTCTTTCTTTCTAATAATGTATTCTTATTTATATAAATAAAAATAAAAAGAACACCCCTCAATTTTTGTAAAATGAACCTTGAGTCGGGTGTAGGCTCTAGTCATGCTTTTTCTTTTTTCTTTTTTTTTTTTTTAAGAATCTAGCTCTGTCAGGTTGGTTTTGGGTTAACATAACTTAATAATTTTTTTTTTTTAATTTTATATTCGTGAAGCAGGATTTAAACCCTAAATGCATGGATGGAGCTATGATTGGACTTTGGGGGCAATGCCGACCCCTCCCCCAAAATTAAAAAAAATATATTATTATATATATTGGTACTAATTTTAGTAATTTTATTTTAGAAAATTACACTTTTGCCCCCTTAAAAATATTATTGATTCTTTTAAGAGTATTTTTATAGTCACAAATTTTTTTTATAACATTTTTATAAACTGTTAAGGTAGCAAATTCTTATTGATTCGTATTTGGGCCCATCATTTACATTATCTGCAATTTGTAAAAAAGTTTGTAGTTCAAACATTTTTCTCATTTTAAAGACCGTTAAAAAATATTTATAAGTCTAAAATCTAAAAAAGAAATATACAAGTCCAAAAAAATTAGTGCAACAACAAAAATTACCAATAGTAAAACAAAACAAAAAATTAAGCCTAATCAACCAATTTTACCTAAAATAAATAACTTGACCTTTTAAAAAAAATTTAACAACTAGCAGCTAAACAACTAAGTAACAACAAAGTCGGAGGTCAAAGTCACTACACACAACCAACAGCAACACTGCCACCCCTAACTCTAAATTCTAGCTTCGTCCCTGCCTAAATGTCTCCGTTAAAAATACTAAAAGGTAATTAAATACTTTATTTGAATGTCATTTGTTAAATTTATTTTTCAGTCTTTTTAAGGCTTTGATTGTTTCACATTCAATAGTGTTCACACTCCTTCCTCAAAAATAAAAAAATAAAAAAATAAATAATAATAATAATAATGTTCACACTCTTTTACATTGTGTATCCACACTCTTTCGTAATATGTGTAAAATATGAATATCTCATATCTAATATCTGTTTGGATACATGTTTCTGCATCCACATTTGCGCATTTTACTCTCTTTTTTTTGCACACGTTTCAAGAGCAAATAACAACACATTATTCGACTCTTGTTCATGCATTGTTCACGAACAAGAGCCATAATATTTGACTTTTCAATAATCGGTGAGTCCCGTGCACTATTCACGGAACTCATAAATCTCACTTTTCAACAATTTTTTCATCAAAAATAGGTCCTACAAAGATTATTCACACATTTAAAAATTATTTTGCTACAGTATTTTTAGTTTTCAATTTTCAATTTCAGCAAAATAAATTTTATCCAAACGGACCCCTAACCTTAAATTGATCTAAATGTCTGATCATTATGTAAAACATTTCACATCCAAAAGTGTAAAACAATAATTAGCCTATATTCCAAAACACGCACATCCGGTCAGATTTGTAAAACCAAGTTTGTTGCATGGATAACTCCCTCTTTTTTTTTTTTTTTTTTTTTTTGAAAAGAACTCCCTCTTGTTTGTTTCTTTAGTTTATGTAAACCTTAATTACCCAAGGGGAAAAAATAGATATGTTGGAAAAAAAAAAAAAAAAAAAATCATTGAAATAGATGCTATAACTTTAGCTGGAGCAACACGCAATTGTTTGTTTCGTGACGCACATGCACTAATAATGCATAACCACTTTTAATTAGTTTATCATTTAGATGATGTCACATGAAAGAAATTGACATGCTAAATTATTATGCGAAAGATTCTTTTCACACTTCAATGTTACCCAAATAATACTTATTGTACTTATCAAAAAAAAAAAAATACTTATTGTAATTATTGTAGTCTATTTTTATTAGGTTTTAAAAAATAAATTAAAAAGAGCATTGAGAGAGCCAAATCTAACTGTCTGAATGGAAGATGTACCACCGGACATTCACCATATTGTGCAGGCTGATTTAACCAATTTTGAATAATAATAGTAGCAAGCTTCATTCTCAAAAAAAATAAAATAAAATAAAAAATAAATTGAGTAATACCTAATAATAAAACCTTAAACCTAAACAAAATAAATTAATATTGATCCTGCTAAATGAATCCTATCATCACTTACAAATCCATTAAAAAATTAATAATAAAAGGAAAACACATGTTGATATCACAATACAATGTTTTTATTATACATCAATCACAACATATTATGTTAATCCAGCTCCATCAAGGACACTAGTGTTCTTGATGAAGTTAAGTGTATAGCTGTGGCTCATTCGGATATTTTGTTCCCGTAAGCCCAAGTCCAGTGAATAAAGTGTCACTATGATCGCATCAAGGTGAAAATCGTTAATTCAAATCATCCCTTCTACCCATTTTTTTACATTAAAAAAAAATAACAGTGAAAATTGAAAAGTATTATGTTTTCAGACTTATTCATAAAAAATGATTTAAAAGGGAATTTTTTTTTAAATGAAAAAAAAATAGCTTTTATCTTCTTTTTTTTTTTTTTTCCTTCCTTTATTTTAATTTTAAAATATTATTTTAAAATGAAAAAATAGCCTTCATCTTCTTCTCTTGTTAATTTTTTCCAAATTCAGTTTTTTTTTTTTTTTTCTTTTTCTTAAAGCACTAAACAAGCCAATAATAATAGTATACTACGTTTTCCTTATTCATTGTCAAGTCAGCCTTAACTAAAATGGGACTGTCCCAGTCCCACCTTTCATAGTTTCCTTTGTCTATAAGCATGGTATTCCTCCTTGGAAACCCTTAAGAACTTGGGAAAAAACTTTATCTCTTCTTGCCTCACTCTCAGTCTGTGATTCTGTCTTTGTGGGTGTGCAATTGAGAGAGAGATGGGAGGGAGGTATTGTTACAAAGATGTGTGGCCCTTCACAGCCATGGTGACAATGGAGTGTATCAACGTTGGGTTAAACACTCTGTTCAAGGCCGCCACTTTACAAGGGATGAGTTACCATGTCTTTGTTGTCTATGCTTATGCTATTGCTGCTCTTGTTCTCTTTCCTGCACCTTTTATCTCCAGAAGGTCTCTCTCTTTTTCTCATCTTCTACTATTAGAAGTGTTGCAAAGTTCAACAAAATTAGACATGGTCTAATTGTTAAATTTCCATGTTCCTTTTCATATGCTTTTGCAGATCAAGGGTGCTTCCTCCCCTTAACTTTTCCATAATGTCCAAAATTGGTCTTCTTGGAATCATAGGGTACAGTTTTTGGGTTTACAAAACAAACCCATGTTTTTCTTTTGGATGAGTTTAGCTTATTTTTGTTGATGTCAGTATAAGAAGTAAGAAACCCAAGAAATTTCTGATTGTTGTTGTTTCAATGTTTGTGTTAAATTTGGTCTGAGACAGGAGTTCATCTCAGATCATGGGATATACAGGCATCAATTACAGTTCTCCAACACTTGCTTCAGCCATCAGCAACTTGGTGCCAGCCTTTACCTTCATACTTGCCATCATTTTCAGGTTTTTTTTTGTAAACTTTTTCCAACTTTCACTTCTTGGTTACCAAAGTACCCTCCTCATGTCTTAAACATCAAAACCAAATGGCGCAAATATTAAAGTTTGGTTTGGTTTGTGTTGTCCAGTATGTAGATGTTACACGAGCACAAAACCTAGCTATCCAAAATTCCCTTGTGTCAATCACTGTCCTGTTTTGTCCAACTTTATCTTATGGTAAAAGTTGAAGAGAGTTACGTGTTGTTGAATTTTGCAACTTGTTAAAGGGAACAAGGGTCGCTGTAATATAACTCTGTTTTGAGAGATTCCTTTCTTGGGTTGCCTAAATAAGTATCTTTGGTAAAAAATAAAAATGCAGGTTTTAGAAAATGTCAAATTAGAACCCCTGGGATGGGTAAGAGTAACGTATAAGTTAACCTCATTTGGACTTTTTACCCGAGCCTATTGAGTATGGACTATGGGAGAAATTATAGAATGCTTTGGTGGATCACGTTATTTGTCTATTATTTGTGGAAATAACTAATTATTGACTCCTACTTGCTTAAAATTGTTGAGTCAGTAATTAATTTCTGTCTAAAAAAAAATTTCTAACTCGACAATTTTAAACAGGTGAAAGTATTTTAGTGGAATGGTGAAATATATCACTTATTCATAATGAGAATTTTATAATTTCTTGACAAAGACTCAAAGTTTGTGGCCTAAGTCCTGCAATCAGCCCAGAAGAAAACAAAATTGTTTGCTGTAGTGACACGGAATTGTTTGCCACAAACAATTTTTTTTTTTAATTTGTTTGCCACAAATCTAAGGACCTAAAACTTTTTTAAATTGTGATTTGATTCAAAACAAGATTGGGATCCCGTTCTCCACTTAAAATAAATTAATATTTTTTTATTTAAAAAAATTCAATTTTGCATAGATTTATTTTGGCACTTTTTTTTTATTAATTATTATATACCAAACACAATATCATCTTAAGAAAATTTGAAAAAATTTGTATGACTCATGTTCGTGCACATAATTTTCACTTTCACTTCTCTTATATGTGGGGGTGTAGGAAAGATGATTAGTGGTCAGTTTTTTACTTTTTTTTTTTTCATTTCTTTTTTAGCTGTTAGCATACAAAATATTAAAGTTTTGTTTGTGGTTAAAATGTTTCTTGACCTGGATAAATATCTTAATAATTGTAGCTCAAAATATTTATATATATATATATATATATATATCTTAATAATCCAAATAGTTTAATGATAATGACCACTAACTAAACCAATTTCAACGAAATTGTCATCCTATTGGCCCATGGTCTTATCACTTGAAAAGTTGAGTAAAAATCCTTCTCAAAGTGGGCCACTAACTACTTTTATTATTCTCACAATTCTTGTTTTTTTTTTTTTCTTCTCATTTTGGGCGGCATCAAAAGGATGGAAAAGGTAGCATTGAGAAGCACAAGCAGTCAAGCAAAAATCTTGGGCACCATAATATCAATATCAGGAGCATTTGTCGTGACTCTCTACAAAGGCCCGCCAATCGTCATTGCTCAAAAATCATCAGTTTCACTTAATCAACCTCTAAACTCATTAAAATCAAATTGGGTAATTGGTGGACTTCTACTCACAGCTGAATATATTTTGGTTCCACTATGGTACATTGTTCAGGTGAATTCATTTTTACCATTACCTAAAAGGCAACTTCAGAATTTTTTTTTCAATGTCTAGCACTAGATGAGAAGTGATACAAAGTAATCTTAAGCTTGTACTACTTGTTTTACAGGCACAAATTATGAAGGAGTACCCAAATGAACTTACTGTAATATTCTTTTACAATCTAACTGTTAGCATCATAGCTGCAGTTGTAGGTTTAATGACAGAAAAAAATCCAAATGCTTGGAGATTGAGGCCAAATATAGCATTGGTCTCGGTTGTGTGCTCGGTAAGAAACTAGCACGAGACTATTGGTACAGTTTGATTAGTAAAACAGTCTATCATCATTCCTTTAAATTTCATGTCTTAATGAGAATTTCTCTTGTGTAGGGAATTTTTGGATCATTCATAAACAACACAGTTCATGCGTGGGCATTGCGCGTGAAAGGACCTCTCTTTGTAGCAATGTTCAAGCCCTTGTCGATTGCCATTGCTGTTGCCATGGGTGTTATGTTCCTTAGTGACACCCTCCATCTTGGCAGGTATAGAATAAAGATTTTCACCCCCAACACAACCCTCCCCCCTCTGCTGGGGCAAAAGATGAATGTTAATTACAGTAATTAAGGTCTTTTTTAGATGAAACTTTGACTTATTGGATGGTAGCAAATCCATTCTATCCTTTATATGAGACTTGGGACAGTTGCTAATCTCAACGACCTATCTTAGATTATTCCTTTCTGAACCTCCTTAGAAGATGTCTTTTTTGTTCCTTGTCTTATTTAAAGCTTCAGCACCAATGATGTATGTTTCCACTAAACAAAAGTAAGCTAGGAAAGATGTTTTCTGTTCCTTGTCTTATATTAGCTCCAGTGGCAATAATGTATGATTCCACTAATCAAAAGCCTATATAATAAATCAGTGATCTAAGCCAGCACTATACTTGGGCGTAATGCATGCCCTCTAGACAATGGTCCACATCACACGAGAAGTTATTGTCATCTTTGGTTATTTAAATTAAAAAATTCAATACTGAAAAGAACTATACAATGCTCTAGTTTGGTCACTGTTTGTTGTCATTAATCAGTTTTCCATTTTCTTCTCTGCAGTCTTGTTGGAGCAACAATAATATCTTTCGGCTTCTACACTGTAATGTGGGGAAAAGCAAAAGAGGAGATTGGTGTGGAACATGAAGTTGGTAGCCTGGAATCACCATCTACCACCCAAAAGACCCCTCTATTGCAGAGCTATAAAGCTCAAGAGGTATAAGCTAAATGTAAGCAATTGTATCAAAGCATGCTACAAATTGTACAGCAACCAATTGTAGTATAGAGAATTATATGAATTTGCTTGTGGTCACTAGTCAGCTGAGCACACCTTATATTACATACACAACTTTGAGGGATCAAAGAAGATCAGGCTCAATGAAATTCATACAAAGAGCAGCTTACAGCACATACCTGCAAACATCAAATGTGCCTCACTCTGTATCGTTTTATTTATTTATTTATTTATTTATTTAATAATGTAGGGAATCTTTCTAAAGAAAAGCCATTTGGACTCATATGTTAGTACCATCAGCAAAGTTAAATGACAGAACATCCAACTCACAGTAAATGTCAGCACTCAGCAGTCTCTGTAAAATGTAAATGTAGCTTCAGTGATTGGCATTTGGGGTCCAAGAATTAAGACAAACACCAAGGTTGTATTTACCAGGAAAGCGAGGTGAACTAAGAACTGCAGATTTTATCACATTCACTTGTCAACAAGTATGTTAACTAAAGATATTGTCAACAGTACATGATAATCAAACACCTGTCTCGAAACTATTATGAATCTGATGGGACTTGAACTGTGCATAGATGCGTGTGTAATGTGCATTCACCCAGAGCACAAAGTAAGCATGCAGTAGATTCTATCTACAAGAAAATGAAAGGTTCAGAAATTATTCACGCTGCATTTACAAGTATTAAAATGGTCAAGAAAGATAAGTCAACTCCACCATAATGAAGGTTTAGTGCACTAATCAATATGAAGATAATCAAAAACCCACCAAAAAGGGGTGATATGCACTGTTCTTATAACTTTGCCAGTGATACAAATTACATGGAAGATATTTTCGAAAAGTTTCTATCTTGGGGGTTAAAATTAACAACTGAAAATCTTAAGATGTTTGTGGACAGTGAAAACCAACCTTCATATCCTCCCTACTTTGTTCTATTCATTAAAACAAAAGGTGTGAATATAAATATAAATGAAGAATCTCAACCCCATTAATTAGACTTAAACGTTACAATAAGAATTGCGTCAGATCCGTGGGGTCAATCAAACAATGAACTATGAGGATAGCTAAGGCTAAGGCAGGGTAATCTTCTGTGCTTTCCCCCTACAATCTTGAGTCAATCTTGAGGTCATCAGACATGGCAGAAGGTATGCAATGTGTTGCTAGAATATCTAAAGTTGCAGCCTTGGCAGTCTTGGTCTGTAGGACAACTATCTGCACAAAGTTTAAGACTTGCCATGGTTAAGAGAATGCACGCACACGTGTCTGTGTGTTTGTGTGTGTGTGTGTGTGTGAGAGAGAGAGAGAGAGAGAGAGAGAGAGAACCTGTTGGTACTCTAGTTCAAACTTGAGATATTCTTCCTCGCAGCTCTCGACCATGCTTGCCAAGCTCTTAAGATTCTTCACAGGTTTACCATTGAAAGCATGAACCTACAAATACAAAAGAAAGATGTTAGCAAGTGAACTTTACGTCATTTCAGATATGTCATAAAACAAATGTTATACACATATTTCCTGACCTGAGTATTAACGATATCCTCATACCCAATATTAATGTCAGCAACAAGAACCTAGCACAAATTTTGAGGAAAAAAGCAATGAGTTCCAGATAAAATCTTGCACCAATATGGTGAAAATGATATGAAATGTCATGGGAATGACAATGAGAGAGACTAAAAGAGAAACCTGAGAAATAACAACGAGTTGTTCATCTACCGATTCAGCCATTGCGTGCAGATGCTTGTCCAGCAGTTTGACTGGAGCATCAAATTCATAATCCTTTCCATACTGGAGATGAGTAAAAATAAAATAAAAAACAAGAGTTAAGAATTAACATAAAAATACGTCTTATAAGCAGAAGCATAGAATTTACTATGTTAGGATCTCACATCTGCATTAGGGAATCATAAATAGGTTTCACACCCTTAAAACTTTATACATAGCTCATTAACCAAGAGAACTTTATCGTTTCTTCTTCTTCTTCTTCTTCTTCTTTTTTTTTTTTTTTTTTTTTTTTTAAATAAGAAAATATAATGTTATTCTATAGACAAAGGATACGGCAATTTTTCAAAAGTAAATACATAAATAAATTATTCAATATTCACAGCATACATGATTCACACAATGTGCAACACGGAACAGGAGAAAATAGGACCTCAGCTTCTATAGTGTCTCTGCATCCCTTCCGCAATCGGTATGTTAATTTGACAGGGGACACAGTTATGTATTGGGTTTTACTAACATATGCCCTAAGGGCATATGTTAGTAAATCATTTTAGGAAATTTTTTGTGGAAAAATGAAAAAGTAACTAATTGATATAACAGTTTTTTCAATTTCCCATAAAAAGTTTTCTAAAATAGATGGTTAATGTATGCCCTATTACACTTTTTGAGTTACATGGAGCACACTATTTCTCAAAAAAAAAAAAAAAAACCATGGGGCACACTAGCAATTGCAAGCACATTAGTCCCTGAGTGCCACAGTGACACCAGTTCTGATCAGCTGAACATTGCGCCTGATATGACTAGGCAGACAAATTTAACCTAACACATCAGGTTGAATTTTCAGCAATTCACTTGTTACCTAGGAATAGGGTTGCACATCCACATAAGGATGCAACTCTACTGAACAGCAGAACAAACGGATTCCAAAATCTTAAAAAATGCTAACAGAGGATAAATTTTTTTTTTTTTTTGATAAGCTAACAGAGGATAAATTAGAAGAGCAAAGAGTGGAAGGAGGGATCAAAACATAAAAGGATCACAATGTGGGCAACACTGCTGATGATTTCATTATGACCATTTATATAGTTAATACTGTACACTATTACAGAATCCAATCTCATTATAAAACTGAGCAGCTCATGCTTCCCAAACAATCTAGCCTTAAGTTTTAGAGCCCCATCAAGCAGAAAGTATTAGACAAACAAAAGAAAAAGAACACACAAGTGCATCCAGATGCATTTATTACCAAAGAATGATTCAACGAATTCTCTTATAAAGCAACTCAGAAATTAACAAAGAGAAAAGAAATAGAGAAAAAAGAAAAGAGAGAGTAAGCAATAATGTAGTGAGCTTAAATACACACCTCAGAACGCAGATATGGAACAGATACAGAGGTAAAAACAAATCCAGCAATAATGTAATAAGAAGGAGGTCTGCCCCTGATGTGTGCTGGGATGAGCCGCTTGTGAGTAGCGAGCTTTATGTTGAATTCAAGTACCTTGGAATCACGGAGAACTTTTACCAAGGCATAATCCCCAGTGTATTTCTGAGATACAAGATAACTAAAACCAATGCGCTCTCCTTGCCTGAATGGAACTAAAAAGAGGAAAAAGAAAGAGTTAATAGGTCTTTCCAAGAGACTATTAAATTCAAAAAAAAAAAAAAAAAAAAAAAAAAAAAAAAAAAAAAAAAACACCCTTCAGTGACTCATGGAAGGTCATAGGTCTTTACAAGAGACTTATCAAATTCAAAACAAAATCTTCAGTAATTCATGGAAGGTCTTGGTTCATTGAAAAATTTTGGGCCACACTAAAGAGAATGACAATTATCTACAAAGGAGTGACCACACCACCTCCAGATGACCCTTGTACAAGAGAACATGAGGTACAAAAGCACTTCAGACAAGCTTCAAATCTTATTATCATCTGCACTTTAACACAATCATCAGGGATCAAGTACAGGAGTTTTTTTTGGAGAGAATAGAAACTGTTACTTTCTCTGACTAACAACTCAATAATGCACTTTCTTTCTCAGTCATCCTCAGATCTATGAATAGCATTTAATTTAATCAGAAGACTCCACAGTTGAGCAGCATCTCAATCAGCTGCCCTTGTTTAGCCATGGGCTGAAGCTAAGCTTCTGCCAATGTTCAAATTCTTCTTCTGCTTTTCACTTATCCAAAAAAAGTCTACTTTCTATGGCTGCCAACAATCAACCTCTTAATTACACATGCTTCCTATTTTACCTATTAAGCATTAGCATCTCCAACTTACAGGAGAAAAAAATTTATGACAGGAGTCACTTTTCTACTGGTAAGTTAAACACACCCAAATACCCAATGGGTCTTGAACCCACAATCTCACCCTTCACCTCGCTCCAACAAGTGGAAGAGGTGCTTTTTGAATTAGAGCTCATTCACTTTTTATAGGTGTCACACTTTTGACACCCACATAAGTCTTGTCTCCAAATGACCATAAATAAATGTTAAACCCACAGAAATACTTTTAAAAATGCCAACATATACGAGATTTTTATAGAAGGATATCATAGTAAGTTAATCATTCCTCGGAGTAAATGTTTCTTAAGACTGATCACTTACACATGAAAAACATACAGTACATGGTAGTAGCAACAAACTTTTGAGCTTAAATAATTACCAACAGGTGGGTGTGTGTGTCTGTGTGTTTTTTTTTTTTGGGGGGGGGGGGGAGTTGTTTACCTGTTCCATCATTAGCAATATTAATCCCATCAAAGCTAAGGATAACATCAGATGGCTTCAGAACCTGAGATTCAGGAGCTGTAGGTTCAATTCTTCTGATACGGACACCCTTCTGATCAGATTCCATCCCCATTGCTATGCGTAAATCAGGATTTTCCATCTTCTGCCACTCAACTCCAAGAATTGGGAACCCTGACAAATTTCAAATGAACATAAGATTATACAAAGGATACGAAAATCAAATCAATTATTCTAACAAACAAACAACCTCAACATTCAGCTATTCTCCCCGTTCTACAATTGCTGATCAGATGTGCAAGAGAGGATAATATATAGATACATAAGCTCTAAAAGGTTATAAATAAAATATCTGCACTGACTTTCTTCTTTATTATATTATTCTGGGTCTTTTACTTTCAGGGGGAACGAGGGTTTAAAAAGTAGAACTACACTCTTAACATACCTGTATATGCCCCATTCTTCTCATAATCTTTAATGAAGTGCTCAATAACTGGTGTCGGTATGACATAACCAATGTTCTCCACATCTTCATGCTTAAGAGACTGAAATGCAATACCCACACACTTTCCCTTATCATTAAAAGCTGGCCCACCAGAATTTCCAGAGTTTATTGCAGCATCTATCTGGGAAAAAGCATATCAGAGACAAGGGACAACAAAAAATTTGTCAATAAACAAGTAATATATGATAAGAAACAGTAAGCCTTAACAGAAGATGAGATCAAAATTCTATAACCTGGAGTCCGAGAAGTTCTGTTGATCCATGAACATAAGAAAGTATCTCAATGCGTGACACTACACCACTAGTCACAGAGATTGTGTCACCCCCAATTGGGTAGCCCACTACAGTTACAGCATCTTGGAGTGCAGGCAGATCTCCAAACTCCACAGGTGAAACTCCTTCCCAAAACTCATCATCACTCACTGTCAACAACGCTGAGGCATTGCAAAACAGGGGTAGGAAAGTACCCTTTGGATTATATATACATGAATTGGAACTATATTTTTTGCTGAGTTGTTAATACTATTTCTAAAGATTAACTAGAATTAAACAAGACATTAGGATTGCACATGACTGTAGAACCATAAATTGATGAATCATCAACATGTTCTTTCTCTTCTATTTTGGAGCACACCAGCATCTTGTACAAATTCATTTCATCATACATGTAAATTACGATTTCTTCAATATTTTTATACAACTTTTAAGAAATTCTATCGATTACGTATAATAACTACAAGATACCTGGTTGGATAAGTAAAAGATATTTGAGTTGATAAAACCATAGTTAATTCTTCTTCTTCTTCTTCTTCTTCTTCTTTTCCCTTTCTATCTTTGATTAATTACTATTTAGATTTCTATTAGTACTATTGCAACCCAAGAACTAACCCTTAATGTCACCCAACAATCTACACATTTAGTTTTAAGCTACTGGCACTTTCTTCCCAATCAAATTCATCAAAATCCATCACGTATGTAGTCATGTTTCTCAAGAAAAGCAACTTCACACCTGCACACACTGTCCCTTTGTTTGCAAAAATTGAATGGAAAGCTTAAAAAGACAACCATTTGCATAAAACCAGATACCGAATTAGTTCAAACTAACTAAAAAACAAACTTTTCCATACCAATATCTCATTGTCTTAAATATACTAACCCTTTGTTTGCAACAACAAAACATAAATGCTAAAAATCCAAACATTCTCAGTTTCTCACTATACTCAGATACTAAATCACCTCAGACTAACTTAAAAACCAAACTTTCTCATACCATTAACACATTCAATCCCAAACACTAACCTCTGGCTTGCAACAACCGAATGGAAAACTTAGGATATGTTTGGTAACTGTTTTTTCTCCTTATTTTTTGTTTCCAAAAAAAAATTTCTATTTTTGAGACTAAAAACTTGTTTGGCAACCCAAAATTTACAGAAAACAAAAACTGTTCTCAAAACTTAATTTATGAAGGAAATCGAAAACATGCAAATGGCTATTTTTAGTTTCTAATTTTCAAAAGCCAATGAAAACATGAATTTAATTTAATGAATTTGTTTTATTTAATGAGTTAGCATTAGAGTTCAAATCCTAATAACAACATATTTTAGTATTTTCTATTTTTTTTCTTCAAAAAACTATCTTTTTTAATTTCAACTAACCAAACATGTTTGTTATTTCAAAAATACAGGAAAATTGTTTTTTCTTTATATTCCCAAAAACAAGTTTTTGAAAATAGAAAACAAAAACTGTTACCAAACATAACCTTAAAGGCCAAGCATTTTCCCAAAAAACCAGACACCAAATTAGCTCAAACTAATCAAAAAACCAAACCATTTCATACCAACATCACATTCATTCCCGAGCACACAAACCCTTCAGAAAACCAAGATACCAAATTAGCTCAAACTAACAAAAAAAAATCCATTCGCGTACCAATCTCACATTCAGTCCCAAACACACCAACCCTCTACTTGCAAAACTGAATGGAAAGCCCAACATTTTTCCACCAAACCCAGATACCAAATTGGCTCAAAAAATAAAAACCCCAAACTTTCCCATAACAATATCACATTCAGTCCCAAAAACTAAACTCTTCATTTGAAAAAGGTAGATGAAAAGAAAAACATTCTTTACTAATCTCAGATACCAAATAAGCTTAAACTACCTAAAAAACCAAACTTTCCCATGACAACATCACATTCAATCCCATACTCACTAACCCTTTAATTGCAAAAAAACTCGATGCAATGCCAAACAATTTTCCAAAACCCAAATACCAAATTAGCTCAAACTAACTACAAAACCAAACTTTCTCATACCAACATCATATTTGGTCCCATACACACTAACCCTTTCATTTGCTCTAACTGGATGCAAAGCCAAACATTTCCAAAAAAACCCACATACCAAATTAGTTCAAATTAACTATGAAACCAATCTTTCCCAAACCAACCTTTATTTGCAAAAACTCAAAGAAAAACGAAAACCAAACAATTTTCACCAAAACCCAGATAACAAATCAGCTCAAAACAACCCAAAAAAAAAAAAAAAAAAAAAAAGCACAAAATGTATCCCATACCAATATCACATTCAGTCCCAATAGCCAACACAGTAGCCAAGTACTTAGTATCCGAACCCCGCTTCTTCAACTTCACCTGGGTATGGTGCTCCACAGAATGCGCATTGGTCAAGACCCTCCTTCCTCCGATGATAAACCCACTGCTACTCGAGCTGTACTGCCTCTTCCTCTGCCACATCAGCGAGAAATTCGGCTCCGTGTGAACGCAAAACACCTTGACCACCGCGTCCATCGAAGGCACCACCTTGACCACCGTCTCCCACTTCACCGGCTCCGAAACGCCAACCGCGTCCGACGTCGTAGCAGCTATCGCTGTTGCTGCTGTATTGGTCGTCGTAGAGTGGGTGAAGTCGCCGTTTTGGTCAGCGTGCCTTGAGCCGCGGCGTTCGGGTGAAGCCGCTATGTTTGGGCGCGGGTTCTTGCGCGGACGGGCCCCACCGCCGCGTCCTCTGGTGGGGGAGGATGAGGGGTTGTTTGGGTCGGTGGTACTGGGTTCGGTGGTTGGGATTGGAACGATGTCGTTTGGTGATGTTGCTGTGCTTGGGTTTTGGGGTTTATGATGACCCCGTTTTCGTTTCATACTGCCCTTTTTCGGAGAGAAAAGGGATAAAAGAGTTTCCACTTTCCAAATGGGCTTGTAAAGTTGTAGACTTTAGAGGGATTTTTGGTACTGTCTTATTCAAATAGAGTGATTGTTTTTGGTTAAGTTCACAGAATTTGTTTCTTTTGTAATGAAGAGAGAAAAAGATTAGGGAGAGATAATGGGCTTGTGAGAAAGTAGTCCAAAAACCCAAGATCAAGGATCAAACAGTTGTGGATCTTAGAGGCTGACTTGACTAGGCCATCAAACTTGCAAAGAGGGGTATGTAGTTGCAATATATACTCGATGATGGGCCTTCTTTTTGTTTTTCCTTACAATAAGTGATGAAAAGGGATTTGAACTCTTTTTAAGTGTTTTTTTTTTTTTTTTTAAACTACGTATTTGTATTATATTTTAATTTAGTCATTAGCCTTTCAATTATATAAATTTAATTCCTAGCTTTTCAATGTCGTATTAATTTAGTCCTTACCTTTATCACTTAGATGAAAAAGTCCGACATGTCAAACAATTTAAATAAATAAATAAAAATTTGCCACATCAATTGCCACCTGGACTAACTTGTCAACATAATTTTAAATTAGAAAAAAAAAAAAAAAAAAAAAAAACAACAACAACAACAACAACAACAACAAGAGTAACTTTTGGGATCAAAATCTCTAACTCACGTCTATCAACAAAAAAAATCCCTTTCCTCAATTAAAAAAAATTCCTATGTCATGAGTTCTTCACGTTTCTTAGTTCTTCACATTTTGGTCCTCTATAGTGAAAGGTGAGAGACCCTACAAGGAGATGATTAAAATTTTTTGGTAATCTAAGTTTGGTCTTTGTCTCGATTTGTCTATGGCAGAAATTATGGAGCTTTACCAACTTTAACATTTACATGGGCCAAGATCAATACTCTTCTAAAGTGCCTTGTAATTAGCCATAAATTCATAAAATCCCAAAAATAATCATTTATCATCTCTTCGGTTGGGTTTCTCAAAAAAAAAAAAATTCTCTTCACAGTTGGAAGACAAAAATTGCCATTTTTTTTTTTGTCAACCATTTATTAACAAAAATTTTATATTTTTGTTTTCCTTTTCGTTCATCCTTAAGGTTCCCTTTTAATTGAGCAGATTTTTGGGTAGGAGGAGATAGAGAGCCCCAATTTCATTCACCATATCTAGTTCTCCAATTTGACCCTTCTGTGAAAACTCTTAAGGTAATCTCAAATTCTTTTAGCCCTTACTTATTGAGTGAGTGAGTGTGTGTGTGTGTGGTTCTATAACTTCTATCAAACAAAATAAGCAAAGATTTGATTTAAGTTTTTTTAAAAAAGATTTGACAGGTAGCAAATGAGGTGGCAAATTTTTTTTAATATTATTTAGGTTGTTTGACATGTTAGGTTTTTCCATCCAAAAGATAATGGTATGGACTAAATTGACATGACACTAAAAGGTTAGAGACCAAATTGACACAATTGAAAGGTTATGGACTAAATTGAAATATGATGTAAAAGATAGAGACCAAATATGTAGTTTACCCTTTTTTTTTTGGGTATAAGGAGAATTTGATAACGTCATTGAGTTACAAAACTCTTCACAATAATTAAAAGCCTACTAGCAAAGGCATTTTTCTTTAATTACTAATATGCAGCCCTTTTTTTCATTATTGCATTTTTTATCCTAAAATTTTCTAAAATTTCATTTTGACCTTGGATTTTTCACAAAAGTATATCTTTGACCCCAAAATTACAATTTCAACCCCAATTTTTCTCAAAATTACAATTTCAACCCTAAACTTTTCCAAAATTATGCTTTCAACATTTCTTTATATTACTTTTTGAACAAAGGCCCTTTAGGCCATATATGCATTTTCAATTTCATTTAGTGCCAAAATAAAACATTTTCCTTTAAAATAATATATTTGCCAAATGACATTGTTTTAACACTTTAGAGGAATTTAACTTGTATTTTTGTTTTTGTTTTTTTTTTTTTTTTGTGTCTTTTTGCATGAGATAAAATATTTGAGAGAAGGAATTGCAAAATTGCATTTGTTAGGCTATGCTTTGGAGTGAGATTAGCTATATTTAATTCAAGAACGCAACTTACCTTCCTAGAATATGTCATGCCATCACATGTTTAGTTAGACCTTTTTTTTTTTTTTCTTTCTTTTTCTTTTTCTTTTTATCTTGATTCTAGAATAAATGGTTCACATGTCTATGTATTTACATGTTATCTTAGGATAGATTATACATGTTACTTTACAAGTCATTTTAGGATAGATCACATGTCATCTTATGATAGATTATACATGTCAGTTCATTTACATGTCATCCAACGATAGATCATATGACATTCTTTTTTCATGTCATCCTAGGATAAATTATACATATGTTGTTGCTTACATGCCATTGCTTGCACATCTTCTTACAATAGATCATATGTCATTTATTCACATGTCATCATAAGATAGATTATACATATACCGTTGCTTACATGTCATTGCTTGCATGTCTTCTTACAATAGATCACATGTCATTTTAGTATAGATTATACATGTAATTCATTTAATCACATGTTGCCCTATGATAGATTTTACATGTCATCCTAGGATAGGCTTTATTTTTTTTTTTTTTTTTTTTTTAATTATTACAGATGCACATGCACAATATTCATTCTTTTAAAGCCAAATGCCAAATATTTTAGTTGCTATTTAAATAGTGAAAGATTAAATTTGAAAGGATGCACTATCCTTTTAGATAGGTTTGTATGGTATCTAACATCTTCCCCACATGTAACTAAGCTTCTAGATCCACGTCTTTTGGTTAGAGACGTTTTGTTTTATTTTCTATTAGAGCTCAAGAGTCCTAGGGCTTTCTTATTTAATTTAGTAAATAAAATATATTAGAATTAGATGACCAATCACACATTAAAAATTTAATGGTTGGTGGAGACTCCTAAAAATGAATACAATCGAGGAAATTCACTCGTATATATCTCACCCTAATTTGGCCATGGTCCAATATTAGTTTGGGAAAAATCAAATTTTAAACATTATTATTTAGGAGTATAACAAATTTAATCCTAATTTCAAAGTAACAAATTAAACCATAAATAGCTTAAAAAAAACCCTATAGTTTCCAAAATAAATAAATAAATCTTAGTCATTTAAGTGGAATTCTATTTTGTTTGGGATTTAATATGGATTGAAAGTTTAATTTGTTACTTTTTGAAATATCATGGTTTAATTTTTTACATGTCCTAAATAATGAGGTTTAAAAAGTAAAAATAATAACTATCCTAATTGCAAATTTGCAAGTGTTACCTGTATACTTGGAAGGATTTTTTTTTAGTAGTGTCAACACTTTTCATTCATCTTAATTTGAGATCTATGCATTTGTCAGTAACTGATATACCCAAGAGTGTGTTGAGACCTATCACCAAAATATCAACTCTAAAATAGCATTAAAATCATAAAATTGTGCATTGATGTGTTCTTTTTTGTAGCCCAACTAATACTTTATGCTCTTTTGGAAAATGAATACCGAGATAGCGTTAAAGTCATTATCTAGTGTGTGGGTCTGTTCAACTTTTTTTTAATGATAGGCCTTATTCCATTTCCAAGTATTTTGGTGATCGACAAATGCATAAACTAAAAAATTATTATAAATTTTTTTAAAAAAAAAGCGTTATTCCGTTTTCAAGTATTTTGGTAATTGACAAATGCATAAATCACAAAATTATTATAAATTAAAAAATATATATTGAATTTAATATTAATTATTGTTGTGGAGGGACAAACCTCTCCCCTAGAAAGTATTGTCCGCTTTGGATGAAGACCCTCACGGATTTGTTCAATCTAACGTCAGGGAGACGCCTCCCACCTGCAGCATGTAAGCATGAGGGGTACACCTCACATGTGAGCTCATGCCCATATGCTGTGGGTGGGAGGCGTCTCTCCCCGACGTGAGATTGAGCAAATCCGTGAGGGTCTTCACCCAAAGTGGACAACACCTTCTAAGGGAGAGGTTCGTCTCTCCACAATGGTTATTGATATCATAAATTTAAGAATATTTTATCTTTTGAAAAAAAAAATTTAAAAATTAAAATTTGTAATTGTTACTTTTTCAATTTTTTTTATCAACTACAACTTTATCTAATATAGAGAATAAATAAACGTGGTCAAAATTTCTTCTTTTAAAACAAAATTTATAATGGTTACTTTTTAAAATTTTTTTTTAATCAACTACTTTTTTTTTTTTTTTTTTTTTTTTGGTTAAAAGGGTTATATTATAAACAACTAACTGTTTACAGACACCAAAAATAGGCTTGTCAGCCTACAACATGACACACCATACATACAGAGGCGGAGCCAGAGGGGGTCGAGGGGGGGCCACTGCCCCCCCTAGCCCACCCAAAATTTTTTTTTTTTTTTTTTTTTTTTTTTGATACTATCATTTTTATTTTCAGTTTTGAAGGTGAGAACAGTTGTTGGTTTTTTTTTTTTTTTTTTTAATTGACTCGTTTTGGTTGCTGATGAAGTTGTGAAAAATGAAATATATGTATATATATTTTATACTTGTTTTCCTAATCATTAATGGAACAAAATCACCTTAGCTACTTAACATATTTGTTGTTTCTATTTTTTTCCTTTTTAAATACATAAGATATATGTGCATAAAATGCATATATCTTATACAAGTTTTGCCCCCCCTCAACTCAAATTCTAGCTCCGCCACTGCATACATATCTGCATACAAAATAGGGAGAAGTTCAACAGAAGGAGGCTGATCAAAAATGACAAAATCATCTTGCATACAGCAGCCCCATCTAGCCAAAAAATCTGCACACATATTGACCTCTCTAAACACGTGCACTTCTCTGAGCTGCTACAGTTGGTATTTTAATCAACTACAACTTCGTAGAGAAAAAATAAACGTGGTCAAAGCTTTTAGTTTTTTTTTTAGAAGAACGTGGTCAAAGTTGAGCGGCTCTTTTTGCCTGTTCTTACTCCATGCCCCAAGTGCATGTATACATACTTTTGATTCTTTAATATAATTCTATATTTTATCTCAAAAATAAAAATTTATTATTATGATTATAATTATTATATTATAGTATATACTTTTGGACCACGGGGACATTATCTAAGTACTCCTAACCCTTACCTGCAGGCTGCATAGATTTTTTTTTTTTTTTTTTTTTTTTTTTTTTTTTTTTTTTTTTTTTAAGGATAAAGGCTGCATAGATTTTACTAAAACAAATACTTAGATTCTAATACAACGGGAACAAAAATCACTCATACAAATTTATTTTAATATAATAACTTATTTTTTCTATTTTATATACTCATTTTTTAAAATACTTCACGTTAGTTTATATTTGATTTTTTTTTTAATGAAATTAAGCATGATATAGCCCAATTTCATCGACAAAGACTGAATGCCCATACATGGGTCTATTTCACCAACATGAGAATTACGCAAGGACCACACAGGTAGCACATTCTAAAAAAAAAAGCTATGTTATTTGCAGCTTTTCAAACCCAGCAAAAAGAGCAGTCTTTCTTTAGATTATACTTTTTGAATGGTACTCCATAATTGAATAATACAACTGACCTTTCTCTTTTAAAAAAAGTACTTCATGATGAATAATGATATTCTTTTCTTTTTCTTTTTCTTTTTTTTTTTTTTTTTTTTTTTTTTTTGAGAAAGCAAACAATCTTGATATTTTTGAATAGTAGACATAATGATATTAGTGCCAACATTTCAATTTAATTATTGGTCTATGAATTATGCAGGGACAAAGCTAGGAGTTTGAGTGAGAAGGGGCAGGAGTATTGAACAAAACTCACTTGTTAATGAACTTATTATAATTTTGCTTAAGAAATTTTGGAAACTAAGGTATCAGCATTTTATGGAATTGAAATATAAACAATTTTTGGAATTGGGATCAAGATTTTGAATTTTTTTTTTCAGATTGACTATTGGAATGAAATATTTTAGTATTTGTGGGGTCCCGATTTGTGCTTGGGTTTTGGGGTTTATGATGACCCGTTTTTCGTTTCATACTGCCCTTTTTCGGAGAGAAAAGGGATAAAAGAGTTTCCACTTTCCAAATGGGCTTGTAAAGTTGTAGACTTTAGAGGGATTTTTGGTACTGTCTTATTCAAATAGAGTGATTGTTTTTGGTTAAGTTCACAGAATTTGTTTCTTTTGTAATGAAGAGAGAAAAAGATTAGGGAGAGATAATGGGCTTGTGAGAAAGTAGTCCAAAAACCCAAGATCAAGGATCAAACATTTGTGGATCTTAGAGGCTGACTTGACTAGGCCATGAAACTTGCAAAGAGGGGTATGTAGTTGCAATATATACTCGATGATGGGCCTTCTTTTTGTTTTTCCTTACAATAAGTGATGAAAAGGGATTTGAACTCTTTTTAAGTGTTTCTTTTTCTTTTTTTCTTTTTTGGTACAAGGAGAGTTTCATAACTAGATTGAGTTACAACACTTAACAATATTTTTATTATTATTATTATTGTTACAAGATCTCAATCGTTGCTCTTCGTCGGTTTCGACTTGAAACAAATTACCGTCGACCTGAACCGAAACCAACTCGACCCATGGTTATCGGCGATCAACGGCAGGTCAACTTTTCTACCACCCGAATCGGGCGAATTGATTCCAAGTTGGGCACAAACCCAACCCGGACCAACCCATAAATAGCCCTACTTAAAAGTCTATTAACAAAAACATTTTTCTTTAATTACTAAAATGTAACATTTTCTATACTACTCACTCCGTCCCAATTTGTTTATCCTGTTTGAAAAGTCAAACTTCTTAAGGGAACATTATTTATTATCTTGTCTACCTTATAAAACTATATAAATTTACAAAATTATCCTTAAATAAATTTATCGACTTTTTTTATAAAAAAAAAAAAAAAAAAAAAAAAAAAAAAAAAAAAAGTTATTCTTAAAGAGGCAACTAAAAATGTGCCCCAATTAGATTGATTTTTCAAATATTTGTTAGTTTTCTTTTCAAATAGTTTTGAAAATAAAGTAGAGGTATAATAGGAATATTAGTGAATTAATGACTTTTATTTTTAGAAACAAGACATTATGTTGGGAAATCCCAAAATAGAATAAAGGACAAACAAACTGGGACCGAGGGAGTACTATTTAAGAGGCTTCCTCTGTTTGGACCAGATTTTTTTTTTTTTTTTGGGTCTAGAATACCCCTATGTCCTAAGTTTAAGTAGAGACAAAATTAAAGGATAATCCCGTAAAAATACTTATCTAACTCCTATTAAAACATTGCCTATAAAATAGGATCACTCTCCTATTAGTTTTCAAATTGCTTTTATCCACTTATCAATTAGATAAAAATAAATAAAAATAAAAAAAGCACAAAAGCCTTTGTTAGTTTTCAAATGGCTTTCATCCACTTATCAATTAGATTAAAAATAAATAAATAAGAAAGCACTGAGCCTTTTCTTCAATGAGAAACCCATCACTGCATTTCTTTTCTATGTTCATTTTGTAGTTTGAAGATTGAAAATGAGTTTTATTGTTTGAGTGTTGTTGCTTAAAGATGAAAATTTTTCAAGAACCTAGAAGAGATCCCATGGGTCGGGCTTTGAGCTGAATTTGTGGTTAAGTCCACTCTTGTTTTCTCCAAAAGGAAAAGGTTGATGCCCATTTCAAGGTTTGCCTTTCCTTTTTTATTCAGTTGTAAGAAACTGTGTTATACATCAAAAAAATATGTTTGTGTTTTAATATCATATGGGGTTGTAAAAATTTGGGCTTTTCTTAGTTTTTTAATAAAATTCAATTGGGTTTGTTTCGAAATTCTTTTTGTAATTTTGTGATATTAATTGATAGCACAAGAATAATAGTACACCTTCCTTTTTCTTTTTCTTCTCTTTTCCTTAAAAATTGAATTCTTCATAGTCATCCTTAGTCTCCAACAATGGAGATTCTGTTTTGGGGCACCGAGTCACCATTAATGGAGATTAAGAAAGTGGTTTGCAATAAGTGTATCTCTCTCACTTTGAGTATGATTTTCTTTTTTTTTTTTTTTTTGGTTATAGGGATGGGTTTTCATAAGTACATTTTGTGAACAAATATGTGCATTTCTTATTTATTTTTAATTTCATGTTATTATCGGCTCCTTAGATTACTACTTGCTATTTGTAATTAAGGAGGTTCGGAAGTTATTCGACAAAATATCTCACTGGATGAGTGCTTTTTTTCCCCTAACATGTTGTTTAGATTTTTATATCCATTATATTCATTGGATTTTGTATTTTACATTTTTTGTTTGAATGGGTGGGAATTCGTGGAACAAACTGTTTCATCAAACATGGTTTTTAGTAGGATGATTTTTTTGCCAGCACTGATTGAAGACATATTGTAGTTTTGTTAATATTTTGTTATTCATTTTCATTATTCCTATTTTTTTCATGACTTTTTTTTACTCTAACTATAATCTATTGAATAATAGATTTGGGTTTAAACATTTCGAAGTTTTGCTACAAGTGAAATAATTTTTTGGTATAAATATCATCACATTCCCTTGATATTTTATGATTTGAAAATGTCTTTGAATTATGATGAATGAACACTATTAACCTTTACACAAAAAATAGAAGAATTTCTGAGCACGCGCTTGAGCACATGCTCAAAGACTAGTTTTCATAATGCATTTTTTATCCTAAAGTTTTCTAAAATATATAGCATCTTGACCAGAAAAGTGTTCTCATAATTATATTTTTACCTTGGATTTTTCATAAACTTATATCTGTGACCACAAACTTTTCCAATATTTTTAACCCAAAAATTTCCCAAATTACATTTTCCACCCCAAATTTTCTCAAAATTACAATTTCAACCCCAAACTTTCCAAAATTATGTTTTCAGCCCCAAATTTCTTTATACTAATTTTCGACCTTTAAATTTTCAAAAAAAAAAAAAAAAAAATGCACAAAGGCCCTTTAGGCCATATATGCACTTTAAATTTCATTTTGTGCCAAAATAAAATGTTTTCCTTTAAAATAATAGTTTTACCAAAAGAGATTGTTTTAACACCTTAGAGGAATTTAACCATTTTTTTTTTTCCGTGTCTTTTTGCATGGGATAAAATATTTTGAGAGAAGGAATTGCATTTGTTAGGTTGTGCTTTGGAGTAAGATAGCTATATTTAATTGAAGAATGCAATTTACCTCCCTAGAATATGTCATACCATCACATGTTTAGTTAGGCCCTTTTTTTTTTTTTTTTTTTTTTTTTTTTGCTTCTAGAATAAATGGTTCACATATCCGTGCATTTACATGTCATCTTAGGATAGATTATACATGATGATGTCGGAAATAGTACCACCAATGATGTCACACGTTCCTCACATAATCGCAAATGGCACCTGCACAACAACAAGAAATAACCTAGCGGGGAGTACCGGTGTGGTACCGGCCGAATACCCTCCGAAGGTTAAGTTAGAACTGTTCTCACTGCTCTAGAGTGCTAGAGAGGGTAAATTATGCGTACCTTGGGTCACGAGGGTGCTAAGGTTTTTATAGTAGCAAGGATCATCCCCCTTTTCCTGGGAGTAGAAGTCCTTTCCTTATAGGAGGCCTTTTGGGCGTATTTTTCGGGATCCTTTCCTTATAGGAGTCCTTTTGAATATTCTTTAGCGTGGGAAACAAGACAATTCCTAACCCATAACGTGGGAAGCAAGTCAACTTTATGCTCGGTCCGTCGGCCTCAATTTATTTCCTTGAGCTTTTTGGGCGTCAACTAGTGAGACCGTCAATCTTGGAGACCGTCGACCATGACCGTTAGCTATCGCATCGTCTGTTTTCGTATGGAAGATTGCACAAAACCGTCGGTCTGAGGCTCTCCTTTTATCCTCATCATTTGCCCCCTACTCTACATGTTCGACGCTTAAAACCGTCGGCATGTGGAGTTATTTCTGAAAAAGAGAATGAATTATGAATGACTCCTCGAGCCGCGAGCTATTTAATGCGAGGTCACGTGGCGCGCAGTTGTTGGCCTCGTTCACGGGCACGGGCGTCGCCTCGCATTCCGTGCGTTTTCCCCCTTATATAAATATCACGCCTCATTGTCTCATTTCGCCATTTCGACCTCACGGATCTTTTAAGAGAGAACCCGTCGCTCTTACTCACGATTCGCTCCGTCAACTGTCGTCAATACCGTCATTCTTAAGGTTGTTTCACTTATTCAAGATCTATTTCACCTGTAAGTTCCTCTTCCTTTCTTTTTGTTCTCTTCTTTTTTTATTTTATTTTTACTTTTGCCCAAAAAAATTTTTTTATTGAGAACGTCGGTCTAGGAACTTAGGGTGTATCCGTCACTTGTAGGTTGTCGGATGTCAAGTGATGCGTCGAGTGATCGATCGTCGATCCGCGACGGAGTGGGCTACGACGAGGTTTTTGGCTCAGGTCAAGAGTCCGACGGCTTTTTTGAGTCGTCGGGAAAAGAAATGCCAGCCCAATCCCTTAGTATTGACGTAGAAGACTGTGTCGAGGGAGTTAGGGAAAAGGTGTTAAGTGAGGTCGAGGTCGAGGGGATCGACGAGGAAATCGTTGATGACGGGAACTGGGAGGAAGGCGACGAGGAGGTTGATAGTGACGGGGACGGGGATGTCGGTAACGATATCAGTAGTGACGGGAATGAGGATGAAGGTGACGAAGAGTCTAGTGAGGGTACTTCAGGGAGTTCTCGAGGTAATTGTCCCTTCATCCTTCCGGAGGAGTGGGCCGTCAATAAATTTCTCCCAAGGATGAGCAACAGAGTTTTTAATGAGTTGCGTATCCGTTTCCAAATCCTGCACCACATTCCCCTCCGTCTCCCTAAAAAAAATGAGAAATGTTATACGGGGAGGATCATTGATGTGGGGATGTACGATGCCATGTTTGCGGCTGGCCTTAAATTACCACCGACGGCTTTGCATCGTCACCTGGCGGATTTCTTGGGATTGTCCGTCAGCCAGATTGCTCCGAATGCTTGGAGGATCTTTATTGGTGCTGAGGTCCTTTGGGGTCGCTTAAGTGGGGGGAACCGTCAACTTTCGCTAGACGAGTTCTTTTATTGCTACAGACCCCAACATAAAGTATCCGCCAAGGGGACATACCATTTTGCACCTCGTGAAAAGAACTTAAGATTAGTATTTGATATGCCGGACTCAAATAGGAATTGGAAGAATAGATTTTTCTTTGTTAAGGGGGGACCAATTTGGGTGTGCCGTCCGGATGAGTGGGATACGTTGCCCGGGGGTTATTTTGATAACACTTGGGCTTATATTAGGGAGTCGAGTTGCCCCCCTTCTCTTTCTTTTTATCGTCCCTTTCCACTTTCCAGGGAGTTTTCACCGTCTCTTTTAACACCGTCTATTCCCTTTTGTTTCAGCTATCGCTCGCCCGGAGGTATCTGATGAACAAAGGGAATTCATCCGTCGGATACTCGGCATCCCGCTCGAGCAGCGTACGTGTAGGGATTTGATAACCCTAGACACTCTACATTTGTATTGTGGGGGCCCTGAGCCAACGGTCGAGGCTCGGAAGTTGGAAGAGTTTTCTAGAAAACGTAAGCAAACATGTTATTTAATCCGTCGGCTTATTTATTCCGTCTGCTCTTACTTATCCGTCAGTTTACTTTGTGTAGAGATGGAAGCTGCGAAGCAAAGGGTGAGGGTCGTTGCTGCCCGTAAGAAGGAGGAAGACAAAGCCAAGGGAAAAGAAGGAGCGTCAACCCCTCATTCTTCTTTGAAGGGTTCAATCAAGAGGAAGGTCGACGGAAAGGATGATCCTCCTTTTAAGAGGGTGACCGTCACTCCTATGGACGTGCCCTCCAAGAAGTCGCCCCCTAAGTCTAGTCACGGTGCTGGGAAAGGAGCGATGACCTCCTCTGGTCCCGTCATTGAGGGGCCCCGTTGCTTGTTGAGTCACAAGGATTATGCTGTCGAGGGGGTGGAATCTCTCATCAAACAGACGGATCGGATCCTTGTGCTCGGCTAGGGACGGAGGACCAGGGAGCGTCGACCTTTTTTGATATTGCACGGGTATGCTTCCTACTTTGGACAATCTGATCTTTACCTTGCTTAATAGCCGACGGTTATGTTTCCTTCAGGCCTTGGTTCGTGTTAAAGCACTTCAAGACCGGTGCGTGGCCAAAGAAGGCGTCGTCTCTCGGGTGAGGAGGCACAATTCCAACTTGATGGATCAGCGGGCGCAATACAAGGAGGCCGTCCGTCTCTTAAACTCAGATCTGAAGGATGTGAAGGAGAAGTTAGGGAAGGCGAGGGCCAGCAGAAGAAACTTGAGGAGGAGGTTTCGTCTTTGCGTGCGCAAATAGAGACGGGGCTGGGATCGACGCATCAAAAAATTCAAGACAACCTAGTCCTTCATTGATTCTGTCTTGACTATTATGGCACAGGTTTTGATGATTGTCTGAAGCAAGTAGCGTCGGCTTATCCGGAGCTGGATTTGTCTAGAATTACCATGGATGCCTCCGTGCCGATGACTCCTGCTGCCGACAAAGATGACGAAACCCTCGGTTTGGATTTTTTGCTTAATGATGCTGGGGTTGTTTTAGCCCAGCCTGCTGTCCCTACCCCTGTCGAGTCTTCAAATCAAATTGCCAAGGATAAAGGCGACGGGGTCTCCAAAGATGCTCCCGCCCCTTAATCCTTGCTATTAATTGTAATTTTTGAACAATGTTTTTAAGTGCCCTTATGTTTGTTGGGCTTTTTATTTTTTATATGGTGCTTGTTATTCGTCACTTTGAACACGTATATTGATGTTTTTTTTTTAATTCCTTTGTTGACTTAATTTCAATGAGATCGTTATCTCTTTGTTTTTTAGCCTTTTTCGATTAGCTCGTCATCTTTACGGGCTTGTTGGTTAGAGAACCTCGTTCGTAAGTAGTCTCATTTTTTGGTCAGACCGTCAACAGTTTGACCGTCGACCTTATAAATCCTTTAGTTCGATGATATTTTCATCCATTGGACCGTCGACTCTACAATGTTGGCTTTTTCGGACCGTCATGCACTTGGCCTTGGCCTTGTTCTCATTGGTCCATTAGTTTTTTAGGCATGTTCCATTAGATGATCGTCGGTTTTTTAGCTTTAGCTTTTCCGGACCATTATTTTCTTTGGTCATTAGCCTTGATGTCTTTTGACACCTCCGTTGGTCCGTTAGTTTTGAAGGCCCGGTCCATATGATGATAACTTTATCTATTGGACCGTCGACTTTTAGCTTTAGCCTTTTCGGACCGTTATTTTCTTGGCCATTAGCCTTGATGCCTTTTGACATCTTCATTAGTCCGTCGATTTCTAAGACCTGGTCCATATGATGATTGCTTCATCTGTTGGATCGTCGACTTTTTAGCTTTAGCCTTTCCGGACCGTTATTTTCTTGGCCATTAGCCTTGATGTCTTTTGACATCTTCATTAGTCCGTCAGATTTTAAGGCCTGGGCCATATGATGATAGCTTCATCTATTGGACCGTCGGCTTTTTAGCCTTTTCGGACCGTTATTTTCTTGGCCATTAGCCTTGATGTCTTTTGACATCTTCATTAGTCCGTCAGATTTTTCTTTAGTCCGTGTGTTATGGACTTAGTCATTTTGGGCCGCAAACTTAGTGGACCGTCGAAAAAATACACTTCAGTAATTTCTGAATAAAACTCCTCTTATTGCCATGCATTTAAATAAAAGTAATTAAAACCAAATCCTGCCCCTTGGGCTAAAAAGTATTGTTGCGAAAAAACTAAAGTAAATGATAAATCTGAGGAGTAAAACTATAATTTGCTGAAAATAGAAAAGAGGTTGGTCTTCATGCCGCCGCTCCTATTGGTAGTACTTTCTTAGGTGCTCGGTGTTCCATGGGTGTGGTAGTTTCTGTCCTTCCAACGTTTCTAGGTGGTAAGTACCTTTTCTCTGTCACGACGAAACTCGGTAAGGACCTTCCCAATTGGGGCCGAGTTTCCCTTGGGTAGGGTCCCTAGCGGCGCCCATGACCTTTCTAAGAACAAGGTCTCCAACTTGGAAGTCTCTGTGTCGAACCCGAGAGTTGTACTATTTGGCCATGCGATCCTGGTACCTAGCGAGCCTTTGTTCTGCTGTTGCCCTGATCTCGTCCACTAGGTCGAGCCGTAGTCGCATAACCTCATCGTTTCTGTTCTCATCATGGTTGTGTACCCTGTAGCTTGCGAGTCCGACTTCGGCCGGGATGATCGCTTCGCCTCCGTACGTCGGGCGGAACGGTGTCTCTCCTGTGGGTGTTCTTACCGTCGTCCTGTATGCCCATAGTATACTCGGCAATTCTTCGGGCCATATACCCTTTGCCCCCTCAAGCCGAGTCTTGATGATCTTGAGCAAGGATCGGTTTGTGACTTCGACCTGTCCATTAGCTTGAGGGTGGGCGGGGGAGGAGTAGTGGTTCTTTATTCCCAATTGTGAGCAAAAATCCCGGAAATGGTCGTTGTCGAATCGCCTCCCGTTGTCCGAGACAAAGACTCTAGGAATGCCAAACCTGCATATGATGCATCTCCAGACGAAGCTCCGCACGTTTTTCTCTGTAATCGTGGCTAAAGCTTGAGCTTCCACCCATTTCGTGAAATAGTCGATGCCCACTACCAGGAATTTCAGGTGTTTGCGGTCAGGGGAATGGTCCCATAATATCTAATCCCCATTGTGCGAACGGCTACGGGGCCGTCATCGGGGTCAGCTCTTCGGTTGATTGTCTAATAATATTGCTGAACCTTTGGCATTTGTCACAGGCCCCGATGTAGGCTTCGGCGTCCTTCTGCATGGTGGGCCAATAGTAACCTGTTCGCACAAGCTTGTGTACCAACAATCTGGACCCTGAGTGGTTTTCGCAGATTCCTTCATGCACTTCTCTTATGACGTAGTCCGCCTCTTCCGTACCCAAGCATCTCGGATATGGTCGGGAGAAACCTCTTTTATACAGGACGTCTTTTATCGGGACGAACCTCGCCGCCTGGACTTTAAGTTTCCTTGCGGCTTCCTTCTCGTCTGGTAAGACCCCGTTTTTTAGGTACGAAACTAACGGCGCTATCCAGTCTTTGTCGGAGCATATTTCCTGCATGTTGCTGAGATCTATTAGCGGGGAAAGGCATGTACGAAAGAGAGTACATTACCGGGGATGACCATTTGTTCACCGAGGGCCTTCGCGAGACGGTCGGCTCTCTCGTTCTCTTCTCTCGGGAATCGGACGACTTTGGCTTCTAGGTCACCCACCCTTGTACTTACTTCGTCAAGGTACCTTTTCATCTTTTCGCCCTTGCAATCGTAGTCTCCGTTTATTTGGTTAGTGATAACTTTGTGAATCGCAAAGATAGATGACTACCCTCGTGGCTCCTGCTGCTTTGGCAAGGTCAAGCCCCGCTTCTCGAGCCTCATACTCCGATTCATTGTTGGTGGCGGGGAAGTCGAGATGGACCATACATTCGATGGTGTCTCCTTCGGGCGATAGTAGCACGATGCCAGCCCCTGCGGCTTGCTTGTTGGACGATCCGTCCGTATATATGCTCCATTGAGGGGACTCTGCTTTGCGCCTTGTCTTCGCCATGAGTGAACTCGGCTATAAAGTCGGCGACGATCTGTCCCTTGATGGCGGTCCACGGGCGTCTTGAATGTCAAATTCGCTCAGTTCTATGGCCCATAGCGCCAATCGTCCCGCGGCCTCGGGGCTGCTCATTGCCCGTCATAAGGGCTTGTCGGTCGGGGCGTTCTGATATGAGCTTGGAAGTATGGTTTGAGCTTACGGGCTGCCGTAACTAATGTGAAGGCGAGTTTCTCCATGGGCGAGTATCTTTCTTCGGCACCGTGAAGCGCTCGACTTGCGTAGTACACGGGTTTTTGCACCTTCTCTTCTTCTCTAACCAAGGTCGCGCTAACGGCTGCGGGGGAAACGACTAGATAGAGGAAAAGTTCTTCTCCTGGCTGCGACGGGCTTAGCAATGGTGGGGAGGAAAGGTAAGCCTTCAATCCTTCGAAGGCTTGTTGGCATTCGTCGATCCACTCGAAGGATTTCTTTAATGTTCAGAAGAAGGGCAAGCACTTGTTCGTCGCCCTTGACACGAACCTATTCAGCGCCGCTATCTTTCCATTGAGGTTTTGCACCTCCTTCACATTTCTCGGTGGTGACATATCCATAATGGCCCGGATCTTGTCCGGGTTTGCCTCGATTCCCCTTTGAGACACCATGAATCCCAAGAATTTTCCTGCCGTTACTCCAAAGGCACATTTCCCCGGATTGAGCTTCATGTTGTAGGAGCGAAGTGTGTCGAATGTTTCTTTGAGATCTCCTAGATGATCTTCCTCCCTTCGACTTTTGACTAGCATGTCGTTTACGTAGACCTGGACATTCCTCCCAATCAGTTGCGCGAACATTTTGTTCATGAGCCTTTGGTACGTTGCGCCCGCGTTCTTTAGGCCGAAGGGCATGACCTTGTAACAGAATAGGCCTTGGCTGGTCACGAACGACGTTTTCTCCTGGTCGGCCGTGCATTCGGATTTGGTTGTATCCCGAGAAAGCGTCCATGAAGCTCGGCAATTGGTGTCGAGTCGTAGAGTCTACTAGGACATCAACCCTCGGGAGGGGGTAGCTATCCTTGGGGCGGGCCTTGTTAAGGTAGGTGAAGTCCACACACATCCGCCATTTCCCGCTCGCTTTCTTCACCATTACTACATTTGCTAACCAGTCGGGATAGTACACTTCCCTAATGAAGCTCGCTTCCCGTAACTTTCTGACTTCCTCTGCTATGGCTCGGTCTCGCTCGGGGGTAAACACCCTCTTCTTTTGTCTGACGGGTGAAAAGGCGGGCGACACATTCAACTTGTGCACCATGATTGAAGGATCTATTCCTGGCATATCTTCATGACCCCATGCGAATACGTCTCGATTGCGTGTGAGGAAGGTTATGAGCTCCTGACGGACTGTGGGGTTAGCGAGCGTTCCAATTTTGGTCGTTCGGCCAGGATCGGAATTGTCAAGGGGTATCTCTTCTAACTTTTCAACCGGCTCCGTTACCGTCCGGTGCTCATCTATACTTAAAGCCTCGAACCCGATCCTCCATTTCCATCATGGCTATGTAGCATTCGCGCGCGCCATCGACTCCAGCAGCTCCCCTACTCCGTAGTCGGGTTGGGAACTTTATCATCGTGTGGTAGGTGGAGGTTCTTGCCTTCCATGAGTTGAGCGTGGGTCGCCCGAGGATAGCGTTGTGGGCGACGAGCAATCAACAACCAAGAACGCCACGTCCCTGGCTATCTGTTGGGGTAATCACCCACAATTACGGATAAGGTGACCGCGCCCGATGGGAATACTCGGCTCCCGCCAAGCCAACAAGCGGGGCATTTGTTGGGATCGATCGCTCCTTGTCGATCCTCATCTGCTGGAACGCGGTGTAGTATAAGATATCTCACTTGAATCGCCATTGTTGATCAGCACCCGGTGTATATTGTAATCCCCTACACGCAGGCTGACGACGAGTGCATCGTCATGTGGATGGTGAAGGCGTCGCGCGTCTTCTTCCGAGAATCCGATTACGGGACCTTCTCTCCGTGCTATCTTCGGCACGACTCCCATCACCTGAACATTTTGTATCATCCGAAGATAGGTCTTGCGGGCCTTCTTGGATGACCCAGTAACGATTGTTCCTCCTACGATCATCCTTATATCCCCAATTGGGGGCCTTAGTCGCTCATTGTCCCGTCGATGATGTGGGTCTTGTGCGGGGGGATCCGCTTTCTCCTTGCTAACGAATCTCTGCAGCTTTCCTTGTCTGATAAGGGTTTCAATCAGTTGCTTGAGGTCATAGCAATCAGGCGTGTCGTGGCTGTGGTCGCGGTGGAATCGGCGATTTTATCTCGGGAACGTTTGTTGGGGTCGCTTTTCGCTTTTCCCGGAACGTCAAAGCCTCTTCGTCCTTAATTTGCATGAGGACTTGATCTATTGTGGCTGTTAGCGGAGTGAAGCTTGTGAACCTCCCTCCTAGGGGCTTAGGGCGCCTTTCGTCCTTTCGGTCTCCTGTTCTGGCCTTCTTTCGGCCTTGGTCCTGCCGATTGTCTTCCCGCCTTTCTCTTTTCCCGGGCCTCTCTTCCCGAGCTAACATTGCATCTTCAGCGTTCATATACTTCGTGGCACGATAAAGTACTTCCAACATAGTCTTCGGGTCGTTTTTGTATAGGGAAAACAAAAACTTACCCTTCTTCAAGCCATTCGTGAATGCCGCAACAAGTATCTTATCGTCGGCTTCGTCGATCGAGAGTGCCTCTTTGTTGAAGCGGGAGATGTAGGCTCTTAAAGTTTTATCTTCTCATTGCTTCATACTCATCAAGCAAGCCGTAGACTTCTTGTATCGATGGCCTCCAATGAAGTGTGCGGTAAATCGAGCGCCGAGCTCCTTAAAGGTGCTAATGGAGTTTGGCGTCGATCAGGTGTGCCAAATTCTTGCTGCACCCTTCAGCGTTGTAGGGAAGGTCCTGCACATGATGGCGTCTGCTACTCCTTGGAGGTGTATTAGGGTCTTGAAGGTCTCCGGGTGGTCCAGTGGGTCCTTGACGCCGTCATAATTGTCTATCTGTGGCATGCGGAACTTACTTGGTAAATGATAGGAGTTGACGGTGGCGGTGAACGGCGAGTCGATTCGGTTCACCAGGTCGTCAAGGTCGCTCGATACTCGTCCCTTGAGAGCATTCATCATAACCTCCATTTGTTCCTTCATGGCTTGCATCTCCGCGATAACAAGTGGTGGAGCGGTTTCCGCGAGGGAGGGGATGCTTGTGTTCTGTCTTTACGGCTTGCTCGGGCGTTCTTGGCCTGGGGTCCTTCCTGGTTTCTTCTGCCGGCACTGGTTCCTTCTTGATCTGCTCATTGGTTGTTTGGAGCTGCATTTTTCTATCTCGATTGCTCTTCGAGGTCGTGGTTTTGTTTGGTCAGGCGCTCCACGGCAGCGGCGAGTGTCCTCACCTGTCTTTCAAGCGCAATCGTAGGGGCTTCTTCTTCTTGAACATCGTTGGTGGTCGCCATTGATCGAGTGAGTACCATGTAACTCTTCTGTCTGGAAAGCGAGGATGTGCTAAAACGTTTCCCACAGACGGCGCCAACCGATGATGTCGGAAATAGTACCACCGGTGATGTCACACGTTCCTCACACAATCGCAAATGGCACCTGCACAACAACAAGAAATAACCTAGCGGGGAGTACCGGTGTAGTACCGGCCGAATACCCTTCGAAGGTTAAGTTAGAACTGTTTTCACCGCTCTAGAGTGCTAGAGAGGGTAAATTATGCGTACCTTGGGTCACGAGGGTGCTAAGGTTTTTATAGTAGCAAGGATCATCCCCCTTTTCCTGGGAGTAGAAGTCCTTTCCTTATAGGAGGCCTTTTGGGCGTATTTTTCGGGATCCTTTCCTTATAGGAGTCCTTTTGAATATTCTTTAGCGTGGGAAACAAGATAGCTCCTAACCCATAACGTGGGAAGCAAGTCAACTTTATGCTTGGTCCGTCGGCCTCAATTTATTTCCTTGAGCTTTTTGGGCGTCAACTAGTGAGACCGTCAATCTTGGAGACCGTCGACCATGACCGTCGCCTATCGCACCGTCTGTTTTCGTATGGAAGATTGCACAAAACCATCGGTCTGAGGCTCTCCTTTTATCCTCATCAATACATGTTATCTTTACAAGTCATTTTAGGATAGATCACATGTCATCTTATGATAGATTATACATGTCATTCGATGATAGATCATATGATATTCTTTTTACATGTCATCCTAAGATAAATTATACATATGTCGTTTCTTACATGCCATTGCTTGCATGTCTTCTTGCAATAGATCATATGTCATTTATTCACATGTTATCATAAGATAGATTATACATATGTTGTTGCTTGCATGTCATTGCTTGCATGTCTTCTTACAATAGATCACATGTCATTTATTCACATCTCATTTTAGTATAGATTATACATGTCATTCATTTATTCACATGTCGCCCTATGATAGATTATACATGTCATCCTATGATAGGCTTGTTTCCTTTTATTGCATATGCACATGCATAATATTCATTCTTTTAAAGCCAAATGCCAAATTTTTAGTTGTTATTTATATAGTGAAATTTAAGATTAAATTTGAAATGATGTACTATCCTTTTAGATAGGCCTGTAGAGTGTCTAACATTTTCCCCACATGTAATCGAGCTTCCAAATCCATATCTTCTAGTTAGAGACATTTTGTTTTATTTTCTATTATAGCTCAGGAGTCCTAGGGCTTTCTTAGTTAATTTAGTAAATAAAATTTATTAGATTTAGGTGACCAATCACACTTTACAAATTTAATGGTTTGTGGAGAATTCTAAAAATGAATATAATTAAGGAAATTCACTCACACATACCTCACCCTAACATGGCCATGGTCCAATATTAGTTTGGGAAAAATCACATTTTAAACCTTATTATTTAGGAGTATAACAAATTTAATCCTCATTTCAAAGTAACAAATGAAACCTTAAATAGCTTCAAAAAAAAATCCTATATAGTTTCAAAAGTAACAAATTAAATCTCACTCATTTGAGTGAAATTATATTTTGTTTGGGATTTAATATGAGTTAAGAGTTTAATTTATTACTTTTTGAAACATCATGATTTTATTTGTTACATGTCCTAAATAATAGGGTTTAAAAAGTGAAAATAATGACTACCCTAATTGCAAATTTGTAAGTGTTACGTGTGTATTTTGAATGATTTTTTTAGTAGTGTCAACACTTTTCGTTCATCTTAATTCGAGATTTATGCATTTGCCAGTAACTGATATAGCCAAGAGTCTGTTGAGAACTAGCACCAAAATATGAACACTGAAATAGCATTAAAATCATAAAACTGTGTGTTGATATGTTCATTTTTTGCAGCCCCCAACTGATATTTTACACACTTTTGGATTAATGAATACTGAGATAGCATTAAAGTCATTATCTAGTGTGTGGGTCCGTTCATCGTTTTATATATATATATATATATATATATGATATGTCTTATTCGGCCATTTCCAAGTATTTTGGTGATTGACAAATGCTTAAATCGCAAAATTATTAGAAATTAAAAAAAAAAAAAATCATATTGGGTTTAATAGTGATTATGGTTATTGATACCATAAATTTAAGAATATTTTATCTTTTGAAAAAAATGAAAAAAAAATTAAAATTTGTAATTTTTACTTTTTATTTTTATAATCAAATACAACTTTATCTAATATAGAGAGAGAGAGAAAAAAAAAAAAAAAAAACGTGGTCCAAGTTTTTTTTTTAATTGTTACTTTTTTTTAATCAATTACAACTTCATAGAGAAAAAATAAACGTGGTCAAATCTTTTTTTTTTTTTTTTTAAAAGAACGTGGTCAAAGTTGAGAGTCTCTTTTTTGCCTGTTCTTACTCCAGGCCCCAAGTGTATACATATTTTTGATTCTTTAATATAATTATATCTTTTATCACAAAAAAAAAACTTATTATTATGATTATAATTATTATATTATAGTATATACGTTTGGACCACGGGGACATTATCTAACTACTCCCAACCCTTACCTGCAGGCTGCATAGATTTTTTTTTTTTTTTTTTTTTTTTTGGGAAAAAGGCTGCATAGATTTTATTAAAACAAATACTTAAGATTATAATACAATGGGAACAAAAATCACACATAAGAATTTATTTTAGTATAATAAATTACTTTTTCTATTTTATATACTTATTTTTCAAAATATTCCACATGAGATTATATTCGGTTTTTATTGATAAAATTAAGCATGATATAACCCAACTTCATCAGCAAACGCCAAAATCTGAAAGCCCCATACATGGGTCTATTACACCAACATGAGAATTATGCGAGGACCACGCAGCTAACACATGAGCTGTGTTATTTGCAGCTTTTCTAACCCAGCAAAAAGAGTCTTTGCTTATATTATTCTATGGCTTATCCTCGACTTTTTGAATGGTACTCCATAATTGAATAATACAACTGACCTCTAAAAAGAAAGTACTTCATAATGATTAATGATATCCTCAAAAGTACTTTTTTGAAACCGAAAGCGAACTTCATTGAATATTATAAAGAATCAAGATACAACGCTTCAAAGGCGGGCGGAGGGGATTCGTCATCCTCAATATTTCTAGTAGACATAATGATATTCAGTGCGAACGTTTCGATTTAATTATTGGTCTATAGCTTATCCTCAACTTTGTTGAATAATATACTACAATTTTTTTTTTTTTTGGTGTGTTTTTGGTTAATGTATATCCTTACAATGCATTTTAAAAAACATTTTATGAGAAATTGAAAAAACTGACAAAAAGTTTCACTTTTTTATTTTCTCATAAAAAGTTCTAAAAAATTGTTTACTACTGTATGCTCTAAGAGCACACGTTAATAAAACCTTTTTTTTTAAAGCCTAAAAAAAATGTTTTGCACGGTCTTGTTCTAAGAGCATTTGCATTAGTCTATGTATAAAAAAAAGATATGTAGAATTTACGTAGTTTTGTCTAAAAAGACTCTTATCAATCTATGTATAATTGTATAAATTTACAAGTTTGCTATAATAATTGTATAAATTTATACTAACACTGTTTATTTTGTATTTAGTTGTTTATTCTTTCTTAACGTATGTGAATAAAGAGAAATAATTTTAAAAATCAAGAAAAATTGATATTTTAATGAAATATAATGTAAAATAGATAATCTAATGTGAGATGTTTTGAAAAGTGAGTATGTAAAATAGAAAAAATAGGTTCTTATGCTAAAATAGACATGAATTTTTGTACAAATTGATACGAATGCTCTAAGAAGACAATGACAGTAGGTGTGTCACACTATTTTTTTGCCCATTGCCTTTCATCCAATTCAGTAGGTATCCACACGTGTTATAACTTATAAAACCGTCTCATAAGATAATTGTCGATCCATAAGTGGTGGACAGGGGCTAAACATTTTTTTTCCCTTCTATTATTCACAAGCAGTCATTTCACAAGTTATGAAAAAATTGGTGTACCTAAATTTTCTCTGGAGATATCTTTACAATTTTACTGTATTGAGAATTTGTGAGATAATTTGTCTCCCACAATTGAGAGTTTTGCATAACACTTACTCTGTCCCAGTTTATTTGTTCTCTATTCCATTTTAAAATGTCCCAAAATATTGTCATATTTCTAAAAATAAAAGTCATTAATTTACTAATGTTTCTATTGTACTCCTACTTTATTTTCAAAACTATTTGAAAAGAAAACTAACAAATATTTAAAAAATCAATCTAATTGGGGCACCTTTTTAGTTGCCTCATTAAAAATAACTCTTTAAAAAAAAAGCTGATATATTTATTTAATGGTAGTTTTGTAAACTTATACATTTTTATAAGGCAAACAAGACAATAAATAATGTTCCCTTAAAAAGTTTGACTTTTCAAATAAGACAAACAAATTGAGACAGAAAAAGTAGTAACGTGTCGGCTCTTCATCTTGGAAACAAAAATGTTCTTGCAACCTTTTCTCACGCACAAAGTCTATGCCATCTAGTTTTGTCAAATTGGATCATCATGTTTTTTCAAATACAGCAATTTCAATTGTCAATGTTCACACCCCGCGCCACCCCCCACCCCCAAAAAAAAAACAGTGAATTGTCAATCAGTGAATAATCTATGGATTTTAGCCCAAAGTTTATCTCAAAAGAACTACTACGATGTCATTATAGTATATATTGACTTTGATAACATTATAAAGAAATATTGAAACTCAACAAGTTAGTCCGTTTCGTATGCTTTCACTTCACTACCTGCTGAGGACAACAGTTTATTATATCTTATCTGACCCTAATCAACCAACATGCCAATTGTTTTTCCTTCATGCACCTAAACTTCTAAATGTATAGTATATCAATTGGGAATAATCCATGGTATTATATTCTAAATGAAGTCAGAATTATTTTTTTTTCCCCAGTGGAGGTCAGAATCCATGGTTTTATCAGATAAGATGAAACAGAGATGGACAAAAGTAGGAACCGCCCGGCCAGGCTGATCTTTCATCTTGTATGGGTCAAATAATATGTTACGAGACAATGGAGCGCGCGCGCGCACACACACATATATATATATATATATATATATATATATTTATATATATATATATTATATTTTAAAGACAATTATTTCCGACTTTTAAGCCTTTATGGCATACAATCACAAATTCATGAAATTTTTTTTATTTAATAATTATACGCATGGAGTAAATCTTGAACGTAAAACCTTATTACTCTCCTCTAATAGTGGGGAGGAACTGCCCTTTGAATACAAAATCTTACCCTATGGTTATAAGGAAGGGATGATAGGAGACAAGAAGAGAGTAAAGACTCCCTCTGTTCCAAACATACCTATGAAGCACCTATGTTTAAGCTTTGAAAAATATAGAAAATTTTAATCTGATTCTTTAAGTTTAAAAAGTAAGAATCAAGTCAACAAATAGTTTAAAAAGTTGCAATTGGGTCATTTTTATTTTTATCAATCAAATGTGACGGTCTAACAGAAATGGTTCTTGATATAAAGAAAGGAAAGAGAAACAAACAAAAGATCCAACAGCAAGAGACATGCAACTTTTTGGGTTTTTATATTTTATTTTTTGCTGACCACAAAAAAATGTCACCCGAATAAACTATGTATAACAACGCAAAAAAAAAAAAAAAAAAAAAATGCCACTAGTGTATATAACTTTCTTAAATCATGAAATGTGAAGATTTGGCAAATGTTAAAGCATACTCCAGATTGTACTACTTTTAAGATTTACAATTGAAATAAATATATTTGGTGAATTAAAAAAAAAAAATGTATATAAATGAGTGTTTTGGTTATTTTTACTATAACTTATAACCCCTGGCCTGCACGCATGGTGATGTGTCCACTCACCAACTCCCTCTTAAAAATCGCCATGATTTTGGCCAAGCAAACTGATGGAATGATTTTAATTCCAACCTTTTTTGTAATGGTAACTTTTATAAGTTTTTGAAAATTTAAAGATGTGTTTGTTTGTGGGCAACTTATTTAGTTGAAATTGAAATTTTTTTATTAAAAATACTGTAAATAAAGATAAAAATTAGCTAAATAAGTACAAGAGGACCCTTGAATAATACTAAAAAATGCGATGAGACCCATAAATAGTAACAAAATATACTGAAATTGCAAATAAACTAAAATTTTCAACTTGTCCCGTACACATCAAAATTTTCATTCAGCATTAATTGTAGCTTGAAGGACCATGTGTTACGTGTAACAATATATTTATTTTCTAGGCTTTATTTATTTATTTATTTTTGCGTTAAAAAAGGATTTTATTGCAAACACTATGGGAACAGTACAGAGATGAGAAAGAGATACCAACTAAGACACTTCAAACTATATAATAACATATCAAGACTTAACAGACACTACCACAGACACATCAACTCTACAAAGACACCACAAAGAATGCTACACTGAAACAAGACAAACACAACAACAGAGAAGGACCTAACACACACACACACACACACACACACACACAGACTTCCGATAGCTAGATTTCAGCTTCCTTGGTATATACAACCCACTGAGCGAGGCGAGGTGAATCCCAGTGAGTCCCAAAAATAGCATTGTGTCAAAAACACAGGACAGGTGTCATAGAAAATTTCACGCTTAGATTGCTCTGCTCCTTTCTTTGCCAACAGGTTGGCACACCCATTAGCTTCCCTCCAAATGTGATCAGTTTTGACCACCCAAGGTCGCTCCAGGAGAGACCTGCAATTAAGGATTAAGTTAGAATATTCTAGAGGAAATAGGGAGCTCAGGTTTGTTATCCAATTATGTGCCAATGTGGAATCCACTTGAAGGTTGATATATTTGTATCCATTACTCCAAGCACATTTTAAACCTTCTCGAATAGCCCACAGCTCTGCCATCATACTATGGGTGATACCTATGTTAATTAAGAATCCTCCTATCCAATTCCCCCAGTGATCTCTTATAATTCCGCCTGCTCCAGCATGGCCTGTATTGCCTTTTGCACTACCGTCAGTATTAAGAGTAAGGAAGGGGAAAGGAGTTGGTTTCCATCCAACAAATGCAGTAATGGTGGTTGGGTGTTGAAGTTTAGGATGCATGCTTAAATAGAAGAATTCAGTGGCATGGTGTATCCCTGTTTTGCGGAGTTGGGACAGAGTAATATATTTATTGCTAAACACGAGGGAATTACGACTTAACCAAATTGACCACAAGAAGAATGGAAAGAGGATGTACCAAGGAATATTATTAACTGTGATGTTTGTGTGAATATTTGTTTTGCACCATTGGTGGATAAGGGTATCAAAAAAATTTGGGGTAGGATGATAAGAGGAGAAAGTGAGCCACAAGTCCCTTGGGAATGAGCAGTCACGAAGGAGATGTATAGTTGTTTCTTGAAGGCCACATCTGGGACACGCTTGAGCTGCTAAGTTGGCATGTTTGAAAATAACACGCGATGGTACTCTATTATGGGCACACTTCCATAAGAAAACTTTGATTTTGGGGGGGATAGGAATTTTCCAAATCCAGCTCCATGACAAGTTGGTTTCTTGGGTTTTGTTTTGTGTCTGCTTAGATAGAAAGATATAAGCTGACTTGACAGAGCAAAAACCGGCATGTGAAGACCAAATGAGCTTGTCTTGAGAAACATTGAAGTCCGAGAAGGGAGTTGCTTGTATTTGTTTAATGATAGATATAGGCAAATCAAAACTAATAGGATTGAGGTTCCATTGTGAATTGGGTGCAAGAACATCTGACACTTTTGCTTGGTCTTCCCCTAGCGTTAAAGGTCCATGAATTAAGGATCGAATAGTACCATTGGGTAACCAAGGATCTGTCCAGAATTTTGTGGATTGGCCATTTCCGACTATGCAACGAGTCCCTTTTGAAAATATAGAGCGACCTTTAAGAATGGCTTTCCAAGAATGAGAACCATAAGTAAAGATATCTGCATTTAGGAAGTGAGTATTGGGGAAGTGTCTTTGTTTGAGAAATTTTGCCCAAAAGCCATTTGGGTTTGTCCAAATTCTCCACGCTTGATTGGTAAGGAAGGCCTCATTATTGAGTTTGATATCTCTAATTCCTAGACCACCCTATTGCTTTGTTTCGGTGACTTTTTCCCAAGACAGAAGATGAACATGTCTTTGATTTTCTGTGTCCCCCCCATAGAAACCCTTTAAGGGCTTGCTCAAGACGCTGGATGACCGCTGCTGGAAGTAAAGTTGTTTGCATGTGATAATTTAGAATTGGAGAGAGCACAGATTTGATGAGAGTTAGCCTTCCTGCCATTGATAGAAGTTTTGGCTGCCACAAACAAACTTTAGAATTTATCTGCTCAAGGAGGGGAGAAAAGGTGCTATTTAGTTTCCTTGAAGTAAGAATTGGCAGCCCAAGATATTTTCCTAAATCCTCAACTATAGGAATATTGATTTGTGCAGCAATCTCATTTTGGATCTGAACAGGAGTGTTGCGGGAGAAGAAAAGTTTAGATTTATGGGAGCTAAAAAGTTGTCCAGAAGTATTACAGAATCCTCTAAAAATATTAAATAAAATATATGCTTGTTGGGGATTAGCATGGGCAAAGAGGAAAATGTCATCTGCAAAGAAAATATGGTTAAAACTTAGGTCTCTTCTATTGACCTTGATAGGTTGGAGAGATTTAGTATGAAGCGCTGAGTCTAGTAAGAGAGACAAATGGTTTAAACATAGAATGAATAGATAAGGAGATAATGGATCACCTTGGCGAACCCCTCTTGAAGGATTGAAAGATTTACTGATTTGACCATTCCACATGATTGAAATTGAAGATGTTTCTAGGCAGGCCATGATAAGATCAATTATTTGTTGAGGGAAATTGAAGAACTGAAGGGTGAACCGTATGAAAGACCACTCAAGATGATCATAAGCTTTTTCTGGGTCTATTTTGGCAGCCCTGAGCCCTTTTTGTCCCCATTTGTTGTGAATTAGGTGAATCAATTCTTGGGCTATTATATAGTTATATGTAGCACGCCTCCCTGGAATAAAACCTAATTGGGCTGGGTGTATGAGACTAGGGAGGAATTTTTTCAGCCTTAAAACAATTATTTTGGAAAGAAGTTTGTATAAAGTGTTGCAGAGACTTATAGGGCGTAATTGATGAACTGTTTTAGGGTTAGAAACCTTTGGAATCAAGATCAACTTTATGGCTGTAAGATCATGGGGAACACGGCCAGTAATGAAAATAATTTGGATAAACTTTGTAATATCTCTACTCAAAGTCCCCCAAGAGTGTTGAAAGAATTGTGCATGCAGTCCATCCGAGCCCAGAGCTTTTTGAGGATGAATACTCCAAAGGGTGGTACGAATTTCCTCAGACGAAGGGAAAGCAGTAAAGGTATTTTGGAAAAAATTAAGATTAAAACCCACAGCTTGGAATGTTTCAGTCGGAGGAGGCAGAATATTATGGGGATTTACCGTTTGAAATAAATTTTGAAAATGGTTGGTAACATGAGAGTGTAATTGTGTGCCTTGCAGCCACTCACTGGTATCATCCTTGAGAGTAACTATATGTTGTCTAGCTCTACGGATTTTAGTTTGGAGTTGAAAGAATTTTGTTTTCGCATCTCCGTACGTCAGCCATAACATGCGAGACTTCATTTGCCATAATAGATGTTCTTGATATAGAATTATATTATATTGATGTATGAGGTCTCGCTCTAATGTTACTAGGAACCTGGAATGTTTAGTACATAAAGCCTTTTGGATTCCTAGAATTCTAGCTCTGAGTCTTTTCTTATTACGTCCTATTTCTCCAAAGGTCTCCGAGTTCCAACGGGTAAGGCAGCTTTGCATATGGTGCATTTTAGAGTAAAATAGTGAGGTGAAGTTTTGGGATTCCATGACATGTGTGTTGTGGGAGTTCCAGCAGCAATCTACTGTGGGCCTAAAGGTAACATGAGTCAACCACGTAGGTTGAAAAATAAAAGTATGATGTGGTTTTTGAGTGTTCCAACCCTCTGTGGAAACACTAATCGGGTGATGGTCAGAGTGCATCCTAGGGAGAGTAAGCCCATGGGCCCGTGGAAAAAGGAGTTGCCACTCATTGTTACAAAAGGCTCTGTCAAGTTTTCCTTTGATGTGTTTGGACCAGTTCCAAGATTTATTAGTCCAGGTACAATTAGGCCCACTTGAAGCAAGCTCAAAAAGACCACATCGTTTTAGACAGTTGTCAAAGGCTTGCACCCAGCCAGGGATTTAGGGTGTGTTTGGATAGAACTTATTTTCTTTGAAACTCAAAACTGAAAACTCAAAACACTGTAGCAAAATAATTTTTAAATGTGTGAATAGTCTTTGTGGGACCCATTTTTAATAAAAAAATTGATAAAAATGAAATTTGTGGGTCCGTGAACGATGCATATTTGCACTTGTTCTTCGAGAGTCAACATTTGCGTTCTTGTTCATTGAACAAGAATCGCAACGCAACACTCAAAACGCGTGAAAACCAAAAAAAAAAAAAGGAACAAACGCAGACGCAAACGTGGAAGAAACGTGGATCCAAACATTGCCTAAGTCTCTTCCTCCTATTTTATCCGTGGACTCTAAGAGTTCATTAAAATCTCCCATCATGAGCTAGGGTAATTGGTGAGTATTAGCTAATTCAATCAAAAACTCCCAAAACTTTAAACGTTTACTAAGAGTGGGAGAAGCATAGACAATTTGTAAATAGCCAAGGTGTAGAATGAGAGTTTACCTTAATCAGCATGGTGACACTTTGATCTGTGGCACAAACAACATCTATGTTTCAATGTTGGCCTTCCCATAGAACCCAAATACCTCCGGAAAAACCTTGTGGATCTACTCGAAAATTACGGGAGAGACCCACTTGGTTAGCCACATTTTCAACATGAGAACCACCAATTTTTGGGTCCAGAATAACCATTATGTCGGGATGGTGAGTGTTCACTAGGTCTTGCGCGTTCGGATGGAAATTTGGGTTGGCAGCCCCTCTAACATTCCATGTGATTGTCTTCATGATCGAGGCTTGGGGAATGGGGGGTTGACTCCGAGGTGGATTCTGGGAGGTGGACGGACAGACCGACCCCATTGGGAAAGGAGACAAAAATTGTTGTGTCATGGTCAAGGGGTCCAAGTAAATTTTGAACTATGGATGTGAGACCATGGGCTTTGGACATGAGATTATGGTAATGACCACTGTTCCTAACCGAGCAGAGAAATGCGTTATAACCAGCTTTGGTGTCTCTGATTCTATAGAGAACATCATTTCTTCGGTGGCTAGGATCTTGTAGATTGGAACTGTCAAATTGTAGTCGTCGACAAGGTTTGACGTGGCTCGACGATTTGCATTTGGTGTAGATGTTGCCTGTCGAGAAAGTCTCCTCGGACGAAGGGAGCGAGAAGGAGGAGGGTAGGGTGCTTGAGGGGGAGTTGGGTTGTGAGGGAGGGTTATTAGATTCAGCATTTGTAGAAGATTGCTCCAATCCCGCAAATGAGGTCCATGAGGTGTCGTTCGGGCTGGTATTGTGTGAGAAGTCCAGCAGATTGGAGTTTCTGGGTGAAGAGCAAGTTGAATTATGGGAATTGGACGATCCGCATTTGGGAGATGAATTAGAGACAGAAATGGAGTGAAGGGATGATGATTGTCCGAAGGTGTGAATGCTGGAGCGAAGGGGTTGAGTGAGGGAATGTTGGTATTCTGGTAGTGGTGGGTAGGAGAAGAAGGTGGTGAGTCTAAGTCGAGGGAGTCCTGAAGTAATGGTTCGAAGTCCATGACTGTGTTTATGTGTAGACGAGGGAGATGTTATGGAGGAAATATGTGTAGTGGAAGGGCATGGTTGCCCTAAAATAGTGGCCTCGTTGCATGAAACAGAAACATTAGAAGTGTATAAAGTTGCCACGTTAGTACTAGAATCATCATCTTCCGTTTCGACGGGTGTAACCTTCGTCATATCCACTACAAGATTACTTGCTTCCTCTGTGAGATCCTCCGTTGAGTACTCAAGTAAGGTGAACTTGTTGGACAAAATGATTTGTGAAATGGCCGAGAAGAGTCGAGGCGATTTGCTAATTAGGGAGTTGGGGTGGCGGAATTAGGTGATGGTGTTGGTGTATACGTGTAGCGATCGGGGTTTGAAGGGGGATCTCCAAGGGAACGTGTGGAAGTAAGTTTAGGATGATTGACCCTAGGTGGTTTCGACTTACCCTATGTTCGTGATTTATTGCTTCTACGGTTTACTATTAACCATGGGCCGAAGTCAGATGGATTACCCTCTTTTCTTTGGGTTGGGATTCGGGACCTAGGCATGGTCTTCTAAAGGAGTATTTGAAACCGAGTGGTTACATTTGTCCTGCGTGTGTCCCAAAATGCCACAATTATAGCATAGCATAGGAATGTTTTCATATTGAATCTTTTGAATAAACTTTCCTATGGTAATGTTAGGCATAAGGGGTTTTTCCAAATCAATTTGAACACAGATCCTAGCAAAGTGTCCCCCGGCAATTGAAGTGGTTATGGTATCAATACGAAGAAAGGTACCTATAGTATTACCAACTACTCTAAGGATATTAGGATGGAAGAATTCTATTGGTAATTTAGCTAATCTAATCCAAACAGCCATTGATGACACTTTGGCTTTAGTAGCTTGGAACTCTGGTTCCCATTTCCTTACGGACAAGTAATTTTCACCCACAAACCATGGACCCTGTTCTAGAGCTTTCTGGTAATCATCAAGTATAGAGAATCTAACAAGAAAGAAATCATAGCCCGGATCAATCATAGAAAATTTACCTTTGGGTTTCCGGATGCCTCCCAAACGAGTAAGGAGGTTTTTATAACCAAAAGACTTACCGACAACTTCAATAATGACGCTGGACCGCCATGGGGCATATATTTGCTCTTGCATCCGGGGAGACAAGGCAATGATGTCCTTTCACATTTCCGTTCCTTGATCGGGTCTGCTTTTACCGATGCGAGGTGATTTTCTTGAGTTAGCACCGTATCGATAACATTGCCGTCAAACGGTGATTCCGGATCTATGTTTATATCGTGCATCAGAGCCTCCTTAAAGGAGACATTTGGAGACTGATTTTGGGATGATAGGGATATAGGGAGAGCCCTTGGGTTTGTGATGGGACTCTTATTGGGTGTGGCATTGGTCTTGATGCAGCTAAGGCGATAAAATTTTTCTTGGTGAACTTTTTCTTGGTAAAGTTTTGTAGAAATTAGGTTTCAGGTGAGTTTGTACGACTTGGTTTCTGTTCGGAGGTCATGGCGAAAGGTTACTAGAAAGCTCTCCCACACACCAAACCCCATTAGGATCCTCAAGCCCCATAATACGATTTCTCCTAAACCTTTGCGAAGCTTTACTATGGAAAATTTTTGAATTTTTATCACCTGATTTCAACCAATGGATTTTTGATCTTTGTTGCCACATCTGCTCCTCTTTTGCTATCAATTCCACCAATTCACCCTTTAGTTTTGCCACTAAGTCTAAATTAATTCCTTGTACAGTACCAAGTTTCGCCTCCCTTTTTCTTTTTTTTTTTTTTCAAAGAATTTCCCAAGTGACATTTTTGAAACAATGTTTACTCCACCACTTTAGTTTCACTTGGCACTTACCCACTTTATTCACAACCCCACACATAGGTGTGCTGCCTCACCTTCCTTCCAAGCCGAGGACACCATGTCATGACATCCCTCCTCCTCCAACCACATCTTCTCAAAGCGCCATGGTTTATTCTGCCTCACCGGTACCCCACAAGGATGAATTAAAATTGGCTTATGATCCGATGTTCCACAATCCAAAATCACCACTTTAGTTGCCGGATAATTCTCAAACCAATCCGTGGTACCCAATGCTCTATCTAAGCGCTCCCATACCGAAATTCCATTGGCAATATTTTTAAACTAAGTGAATTTACTACCCACAAACCCCAAGTCCATAAGCCCACACTTATCCAAAACATCTCTAAAATTTTTCATTTGCATATACGATCTCAATCTCCCCCCACATTTTTCATGAGATTTTGTAATCTTATTAAAATCACCTGCACATAACCAAGGTACCAAGAACCTCCCTTGTAAATTCCTCAAAAGATTCCACGATTCCATCCTCCATTGTGTCAATGGTTCGCCATAAAAACCCGTAAACCTCCACCCATCCTCCTTATTTTTATTAATCAAGACATCAACATGGTTTAGGGATGAGGATTCTACATCTACCTCTAACCCTTTCTTCCAAAACAGTGCTAAACCTCCTCCCAAATTTGCTTTTGACACACCAAAGTAACTACCCACCTACAATCTATCCCTAATGTCACCTAGCCTTGCTTTTATCAGCCATGTTTCGGCTAAAAACATAATCGAGGGATCTTGTACCCGGACCAAGTCACCGAGCTCTTGAACTGTCTGTCGATTCCCAAGCCCCCGACAATTCCAACATAAGATACTTATTAGGATTGGCGGGGCTGGGATCCAACCTCCACCAATTCGAGTAAATTTTCTTTGCTGCTTTTCGACACTCTGCTCTTTTTTTTTTGAACCTTAAAGTTGCTTTCCCTCTCTGCCATACTTGTAGCCTGTAGGGGCCTTTTTTATGTATGGTGCGTTGGGCTGGGCTGCCTCTTGCGGTGATGGGCCCGAATGTTTCTGAGTAAGGAAGTTGAGGCCACTCCAATTGTAACTCAACTTGGGCCGGTTTGTGCACAAACTTATGCCTTGTCTGCCAGGAGTAAACTTACGGCAAGCGTAATCTGTTGCAGACGAGTTACGGCATAAATATAATAATAATAACCAAAATAGAGTATTCTGACTATTTAAATAAATGGCTATGTAATCCTTACTTATAAAGCATGATTACAGTCATGATGATGTCAATCACAGAGAAAGTAAAGAAAATAATACGAACTAATCAAATGGGCATAAATCAAGTTTTAAGTTTAGTCCGTCGAAGCAAAGCTAAAGAGGGGAGAACGCCTCTTCTCAATGCAAATAATCTCCCAGGAAAAAGATCCTGCCGTGGGGATTAATGGCTTTGAGGGAGTCGGACCTGAATGGTTATTGTCCAAAAAGGAGTCCTTGTTTACGTTTTGGAAGAGAGCAAGATTTGAAGGGGGAGAGAGGGAAACCGATCTACCGGTGCATGCCCACCGTATTACCTCTCATTCTTCCTTAATTTTTCTCTCTTTTCTTCTCTTTTTTCTTTCTTATCTTTTTTTTTTCTCTTCTTTTTACTTTGTTTTTCTTTCTACTCCGTAAATGCTCTATTTTTCGATCCCTTTTTCAAGGCACGACAAGGGCCCTTTTATAGTGCCTGCCGTGACCAATGTTTTACCATTTTGCCCCTTAACCGCTTTTTTCCTGTGCAGGCGTGCTTGCCGACCACCAAGTCTGTGCAACCTTCACCCTCGCCCCGGACAGGCAGGTTTGTTTCGTTCCTCAGCATACCATAGCACTTCTTTCCCGCCACGGTATAAATGCTTTCTCTCTCTTTCCCTCAAGGCATGCACCCCAACGGTTCCCCCTCAAACTTGCCTCTTTTGGGTGGTCTATCATCCCAAAGGGACGTACCTCCCAAAAGGGCTTGAGCCGGAGCCGAAAAATAGATCTTTTTCCCTCTCCCCACCACCAAATCATACCCCCTTTACCTCTTACCTCTGGCCCATGGCCCCACCACGTCCTATATTGGCCGGGTGCAGCCGGTGGTGTCTGAGCCTTGCGCGTGCTTCCCTTTCGGATATGTCCAAGAGCCCGCCTACTACACATGCATTTGTCGTGATCTGGAGACTTTCCGTCTGTGTTTTCTGACCCTTCATATGGGCTTTTCTTTGGTTTCCCGCTCCATTCAAGAGCTGGGCTTTGTATGATGATGGGCCTTACATTTCTTTGGCCCACTTTTAATTTTCTTTATTTCCTGCAACGTTGAACTGTTATTCCTGCCGTAATAACTTAATCCTGCTGGACCTCTTTTGGGCCAGCCGTTTATCCCTTTTCTCGGTGGCTTGTCATGGGCACTGTTTTGCTTTTACTCATGGGCTCCTATGCCCCTTTGGGCTTTTCTTGGGGCATCCACGGCCCGATTGCTTTCTTTGGGCTTCCTCGGCCCGTTTGCTAATTCCACACTCCCATGGGCTTTTTACTAACTTCATTGGGCTTCCCCGGCCCAATAACCTTATTCTTATCCTTGGGATTCATGGACCTACCATAAACCCCTTACTTTCTTAGTTTGCATTGCCTTGGGCTTGCGGTGGCATTTTCTCACTTTTCTACCTCATACACTGTCCATGGGATGCTATTTCTTTCTTTCCTGGCTTTTTAGAGCCTGCTTGCCTCTTTAAGACCCATTTATTTATTTGTTGGGCTTGTGATCCATTATTCCTGCTGCTTAGGCCTAATGGGTTTTTGTTATCTATTTTGTCAATTCTTTGTTGCCCTCATTATTGGGCTTTCTTTCTGTCTGCCTGGGCTTCCACAAATGGCCCTCAACATTTAGCCCCTCGAACATATGAAACGTTCCTACAATTCATATGTGAATGAAAAGGCGTTTCTGCCCTTCTCTCATCTTTTTTCTTCTTCTCTTTTTCGGGGGTCTTTTTTAGTTGTGTGGACCCCTTCTTATACAAATATATATTTTCCTTCCTGCCGCGAAACGGTTGTCTCTTCGAATTTCCCAGTTTGGAAGTTATTCTCGAAACAGAGCCGCCGCTTCATTAATTTGATCCCATTCTGATGGCTGACCCGTCATCTTCTTTCGTGCTGTTATTAATGACCTAGGTATTTAAGGAAGAATCCTTCTGCACTTTAATCACAAACTCTTTCTTTTCCCAGAACACACACTTTCCGTCTCTTACTCTTCTTCTTCTTTTCAAACACCCATACCCATTTTCTCCGACTAAGCCTTCTCGGCATGTCGCCGGTGAAAAGCCAAGGCTCTTCCCGCCGCAAAGGGAAGGCGATTGCTTCCGATTCTCCCGCCATTCCTGATGTGGGCGAGGAGATGGAACGTTCCGATTCGGAGCGGTCCGCCGAGAAAGAGACGCAGCGCGACCCCGATAGTGAATGCGCTCCTTTAATCAACCCGTGGTATGAAGTCAATCTTCACTTCCCAAAAATTCTTGGTGACTATGTACCGCCGCCGCCAGGTCGTGTATTGATGCCCTTGTCCAAAAAACCCCGACGTCTCTTAGGCTCCTTTAGCATCTTCAATCCCCGATCCGTCCATTTGCCAAGGTACCTCACTTCCCGTACCTCTTCATTTTGAATTTGGGTCCGGCACGACCTCGGGTTTGAAGGAATGGGTTGACAGTGAGCTTTCCGACACATGCTTTATGGGTTTGCTGCAATGAGCCAACGTCTTGAAGGCTATAGTCTTATCTCGCCGCTTGTCGAATTTCCGGGACCTCTATAACCTCCGTCATTTGGTTCGACGATGGTGTACCACCATCCACACCTTCTTTTTCTCGTGCGGCGAACTTACCGTGACCATTAAGATATGGCTAACCAGTTGCTCTTGTCCATTCTTGGCGATGCCGATCCTGCCGCCCTAGAGCTTTCTCCGGAGGAAGAGGCCATTGAGGCTGAACTGAGGAAAAGGATGGCCGGAAACGCCAAGTTGTCCTATTGGGTGAGTTCTTCCTCTAAGTTTTCTGTTCTTTTTGCCATGCGTGCGGCTTTTATTGCATTTTGGCTTTGCAAGTTTGTTTTTGGGTCCCACCCCTACTACGCCATAAAGCCTTTGTACTTTTGTTTGGCTATCAAAATATCTACTAGGGTGAGCTCTGCCACCGGCCCCCATATCTACTTGTATGTTCAATTAGATATTCTCCATAGTGATGAGAGTCAGGCTTGGTCTTGCCACATTGTTACCTCTTCCGTTCATTGTAACATACTTCAAAGAAATTGTTGTTTGAATGTTGTGCTCGAGATTTGACAAAGTGTAGACCCGCTCGGTTTGCCGTGAGAGAAATACCGGACATGTCCGAGAGTGATTACCGACTTTTGTGGCAGGTTTGAATCCGATTTTCCACTTACTTTTCGTTGGTCTAGTTTGAAGTCGATTGGCTATTCTGTGGTTGAATCTTTTGATGAGGGCGTCGGCTTCTCTTGGAAAGCCTATAGAAATTTGGGTGCAGATTACACTTGTGCGGATTCTGCCATGGGTTCGTTTATTGACACCATTGGGACCACTACCCCATTGGTTAGCTTTGATGAAACCGGGATCACCTATCTTGTCGCTACCAATGCCGGATGGCTGCCTTACCTAGCCGATGAAGGCATTAGGTTTGTTCACTATCCTGCCAACCGGTTAAGAAAGGCGCGTTTGGGTTGGATCAAGACATCCCCGATGACATTTCTTTCCTCATGGAATTTCCTACTTGAGTCCGTCCTTTCCTCTAGCACATTGCCTTTTAGTTTTGGAGGCGGCGCTTCAACGCTGTTACGCTTCCCGGTTCACTAAGGGAGGGTGTCTGTACTTTTCCCATGCACGATTCTTGGCATGCAGTGATGGCTATATTTGTGGCTGAGTTAGCGGGGAGTCGTGGCTTCTCCCTTATTTCTCCTGAAGGGCTAGGTATGGTTGTCTCGATTAACCCTTGCCTGCTTCTTCCTTCTAAGTCTGTTTTGGCATATGCTAGAAAACAAAGTCGGTCAGCCATCTTTGAATGGGACGCAGAGAAGAAATGATGGTTCTAGCATGTTGGTGACTATCCCCCTGGTTAGGAGAAAAGAGTTAAAGTAATAAACATCTCTGTACCGAGCAAGAAAGCGCCCGCCAAACCCAAAGAAACCCAAGCCTACCACACCACGACCTCCTGCAGGTGCTCCTTTGGCTAGCGTAACTCGTGGTAGCAAAAGGAAAACTACTCCTCACCCCGTGTCTGCTTTCTTGAACGGAGGGTAAGTTACTTCTCCCCCCCCCTTTTTTTTTTTTTTTTCTTTGACAAAACTTCTTAACTTTCTTGCGGCTAACTTGCTAATTTCCTCTGCCTTTTTTTCCTTTTAGTCTAGGCATAAGACTCATCGCTTACCCGCCCCATTTTGCTTGATGAGCCTAAATCTGAGGTAAGCCTCTTTCCTTCACTTCTCTTTTTTTTTTTTTTTTTTCGCACGCGCTCCCTCTACCATGTGTCTTTTGTTTTTTTTTTTTTTTTTGCTTAATAAATTTTTTTTTTTTTAGGAGAGCCCGAGCCTCTATCCATATATCGCCCCACCGCCGAGGAGATTTCCGCCTCCATGGGTGTACCCATAGGAGGCTTTTTTGATGGGGCCAAGGCAGTGTTAGTAACGCCTGCTCCTTCTACTGCCGCACATAAGGTTCCCGCCAAAACTCCCACCCCTTCCGCCAAGCCGGTACTTAGAGAGGGTATTCATGTCGAAGGGGTTGGTAAGACTACACATTTGCCTGCCGAAAGACCCATTCCTTCAAAGGGAGCCATTCCTCTTACCGCTGTTCAACCCAAGATCACTCCTTTTGTTCTCGCGCTTGTGATTTCGACTAATGACCCTTTTGCAGCTATCTCCCAGGCTGCAAAGGGTGGTGCCTCACTTGTTGTTACTCCTTCCTCCATTCCCGACTCCGCTACCCGTGGTCCCGATACGGACTTATCCTCGGAGGGATCCGATGACATTCTTGAGGATCCCGATGATGCACCCGTCCTGAAAAAGAGAATTTCCGATTCCGATGAAGAGGGGAGTGCTTCGCCTGAGCCTGACTTCATGGGTATGTATCTTCCTTCCCTTTTTTTTTTTTTTTTTTTTTTTTTTTTGTTGTATTTGCGTTTCATTTGCATACTTATCTCCCCACTTGCAGAGACTTCTTAGGGGGTAGAAATTGCACCAGGCGTGGGAATGACTGCTCCCGCCACACCCATAGCGCCTATTCCTTCCGCACCTTCAAGACTGTTTCACTGTACCTACTACTCCCCGCTTCTTCAGTGCCTGCGGTACTTGTTTCTGCTACACCCGTAGCCCCCATTCCTGGTAACTTTGGCAAATCTCCTTTGTTTCCTATTTCATCTTCTTTTTCTGCAAGTCTTCTCTTCCTCTGCCATGGTTTTTTCATTTTGCCTTGCGTTTCCTTTTTATAGGTCCACTTCCTACTATCCCTTCTCGCTTTGAGGCGGGTAGTAGTTCTGCCGCCGTCCCGGATGATGCTGTGACCTTCCTTGCCCGCTTTGACCAGCCGGGAGGTTAACGACCTTGGTCCGGCAGACTTCTAGGCTTCTCGGTCCTCCTTATGTAGACTTTTATGGCTTTCGAGTCCTTGAGGACTGCGTTTCTCACTTAGTGATGATCTACAACCGTCACGGCAACTTTATGCAGGAGTTTCGCCTTGGTCGTTTCTACTAGGGAGCATTTCTTGAAAATGCTGGGGTGTGTGCTTGAATGACATTGAGCATAACTTCATCGACTCTCGTTTTCGCGAGAGGATCCTGCAGTGGAGGGCCGTGATTCAAGAGCTCATCGGTGTAGGTTTCGCCGTGGAGTTTGTTCTTCATCATCTACGTGAGGTTGCCCGAGCCTTTTTCATGAGGAAAGTTCAGCCAATCGTTGATGCCATAGACGCCCGTGTCGAGCTTTTAAAGAAAGAGGTGGCGGATTTGGAGGGTCACCGTGAGCGTCTTCTTTCCGGCGTTAGTGGGCCTAGTCGTTTTGGAGATCAGAGTCTCATTTTCGGACTTCATTGATGATGGTGCGGTTTCCTTTCCTTTTCTTTGTTTCTCTGTTTTTGTTACGTCACACGTAACACTTATATGTTTCCTACCGTAGTTACTTGGCTTGTGTTTGCCACAGTTTGGGTTTGTAATAATGCTACACTTTGCTACTTTTTCTTTACTATTGCTATGACATGATGCTAATACTTCGTACTTTTTCATTGCATACTCATGAAAGCACATTACAATTTCTTTTGTGACATAGTCACTTGGAGGAATAAAAAAAAAAGAAGAAATGAAGGAAACATAAACAAAAAACTAAAGAAAGGGACAACTACATAACTTTCTTTTCTAAGCAAAATAACGCTTGAGCCATTTTCCATTGATGGGATCCATCAAGTCCCCGCCATCCATTTAAGTTAGGCGATAATACCCACTTTGATGCGCTTTCCTTATCATAAGGGATCCCTCCCATTTTGGTGCGAACTTGGATGGTCCTACTGGACCTCGCCTGACATAGTCTGCCACTTTTAACACTAGTTGTCCTTCCGCAAACACTCTTTCCTTGGTCATCTTGCCGTAGGCTTCAATCATCTTTTGCCTGTATCTTCGACTTCGTTCCCGGGCTTCTTCCCTCCTTTCATCCAGCTCTTCTAGGTCCTTGAACCTTTCTACCGCGAAGAGTTCTCCCTCTTTTTCTTTTTCTCGCATCTGCATGACCCTTAGGGACGGTGTCATTATTTCTGCCGGACTCACTACTTTAGTTCCGTAGACTAAGGAAAAGGGTGAAAAGCCTGTGGCTGACTTTGGTGATTTTCTGTAAGCCTAGAGAGCATCTCGGCGGTACATCGCCCATCCTCCCGTATACTTTTGGCTCATTTTGTTGATGATTTTTATGAGAGTTTTGTTTATTGCCTCTGTTTGCCCATTCCCTTGAGGGTAATAAGGTGATGACCTGTGGTGCTTGACTTGGTAGAACTCTAGCATTCTCCTTACATCATTGTTGACAAATGGTGTGCCGTTGTCACCGATGATCCTGTGGAACACCCCAAACCTCACAATTATATTTTCTTTGATGAAGGTTGCCACTGCTCCCCCTGTGGCCTTGCGGAGTGGCACCGCTTCCGCCCACTTAGTAAAATATTCTATAGCCACTAATATCCATATGTATCCACGTGATGGAGGGTTGACTGCCCCTACCAAATCTAGTCCCCAAGTGTGGAAGGGCCATGGGGTGACCATGTTGTGCAAGCCTTGTGGATGGGTATGAATCAAGTTGGCTTGTACCTGACAATTGTGACACTTTTTTACAAATTCTGCCTCATCTTTCTTCATGGTTGGCCAAGAGTAACCCATCTGCAGCAGGCATCCGTAAAGTTTTTTCTTCCCCTGATGTTCACCACATTCCCCCGAATGTACTTTTTTTATCATTTCTTTAGCCTCTTCAGGGCCCAAACACCTCAAAGGGTCTCCATCATATCCTTTTTTGAAAAGGACCGTGTTATGCAAGAAGTAACGTGTTGCCAACCTCTTAAGCTTGTACCTTTCATTGTGCCTTTGTGGCGGGACGCCTTCTGTTAGGTACTACATGAAAGGGCTTCTCCAATCCTCGCCGATGAACACATCGTAACTTTCCTCCCCGTCTGCCGCATGGTCGGCGGGTCCCACACCGGGTTTGGACTTGATCTGCGTCTTTACCCATGCTTGGCCAATAGAAGCCTGCCCTCTGGAGTCTCAAGGGTAAAGATCGACTTCCCGCAAGACCCACAAGTCTTGTCGTGTATTTCTTTCAATTTTCTTTGGGCTTCCTCTTGCCCCACGCATCTAGATAAAACCCCACCTGGCATCCTGTGGTACAACTCTTCTTTTACCAAGGCATAGTCTTTTAATATCTTCAATTCTACTGCATCGTCTCCCTTCACCAAGGTTTCCTTTATGGGGATTCGTCAATCCCCTTCGCCTTGTTCCTCCCGGAACTTTTCCTTCAACACCTCAATAATGGATTCTTCCCTCTTGCTGACTTCTATATTAGTGCTATTCCCTTTGAAGATTATTTGCGAACCCAATGCAGCTAACGCGTCCAAAAACCGATTTTCGTTTCTCGGAGCATGTTCTATCTCAAAGGTTGAGAATTTTTCTTCCATTCTCTGGGCCATCGCTCCAGACGGGGCTAGGCTAGGCTCCTTTAAGGAAAAACTTCCTTTGGCCTAGCAGACGACCAAGTTCGAATCTCCCAAGATTTTCAAATGTTTGACTCCCATTTCGAGCGCCGTGGCAAGCCTAGTTAGATAGGCCTCGTACTCCGCCGTGTTGTTTGAACAGGGGAATTCCAACTTAAATGACAGCGCCATTGCCTTGTCTTCTTCATGATACGTAACTACTCCCACCCCTCCGGAATGAGTAGTAGAAGACCCATTGAATTTCATTACCCACTGTTCCCTAACTTCTTCTGCCATAGCTACTTCCCTTGGAACTTCATCATCCAGTGGGAATTCTTCCTCTCCTGGAAATCTAGCGCAATAAATCTGCTATAGCCTGACTTTTCACCGCCCTAGGTATCCCCATTCTCAAGTCGTATTGTAATAATTGTAGCAACCACTATGATATCCTGCCCGAGAGAATCGGCCGTTGTAACAGAGTTTTAATGGCATGGGACTTAGTCATCAGCCATACTTCGTAGGCCAAGAAATAGTGACGCAACCTCTGCGAAGCGTATACAATGGCTAGGCATGCTCTCTCCGCCCTTAGATAACGAGTTTCCGCATCTTTTAAGAGAGGCGGCTGATGTAGTATATTGGCTGCTCGATACAACCTCCATCTTCCTGAGCGATTAATGCGTCGATGGCGTACGAGTTGGTGGCCGGATAGAGTAGCAAAGGTCTTTTATGAATAGGGGCCTGCACCGTGGGAAGGTTCATCATTAGCTGCTGTAGCCTTTTGAAGGCCGTCTGCTGCGCTTCCCCCCATTCAAAACTTTGCCCCTTCTTAAGTAACTTGGTGAAGGCAGAGGTGATTGATGCCAACCCAGGGATGAATCTCCGGATATATGAGACTTTTCCTAAGAAGCTCATCAATTCTTTTACCGTGGCTGGAGGTCTCATAGTTGCTATGGTCGTGGCTTTGGCCGGATCCATGTTTATGCCTCTGCTGTAAACCAGGAAACCCAAAAATTTCCCAAAGGACACTCCGAATGCGCATTTGAGGGGATTCATTCTTAACTTAAAAGCTCTGCATCTTTCAAATACTCTTTTTAACACCCGAAAGTGTTCTTCTCTTCTCCTTGACTTAACCACTATGTCATCCACATAGTCTTCTAGCTCCTAGTGCATCATGTCATGAAATATTGCCGTCATTGCTCATTGATAAGTTGCATTTGCATTTTTTAACCCGAAGGGCATCACAATATAATAGAAATTACCCATGAGTGTTCTCAAGGCAGTTTTCTCTGCATCCTTTGGCGCCATCTTGATCTGATTGTACCCACTGAAACCGTCCATGAATGAGAACATGGCTCTTCCCGCCGTGGAGTCTTGTTCGGCAATAGGAATTCGTCCTTTGGACAAGCTTTGTTGAGATTTCTGAAATCTACACAGCATCTTATCTGGCCGTTCTTCTTCTTTACTAGTACTATGTTGGATAGCCAGCGAGGATGCTGGATAGGCTTGGTGAATCCTACGGCTAGCAACTTCTGCACTTCTTTGACTATCTGCCCTTCTATTTCTCTGTGAAATATCCTGGTAGATCACACACCGGCTTGGTCTCCGAGTCTACATTCAATGTATACGCAACAAGCTCGGGATCGAGCCCTGGCATTTCATTGTAATCCCAAGCAAAAACGTCTTTGAATTCTTTCAACAACAACGAGATGAGTTCGACTTCTCCTTTTCTTTCAGGCTTGCACTAATTGAGATAGGCCTTGGTTCTCGCAAATCGGACCCTAAGTCAACTTCTTCCAACTCTTCCTCCGCCATAACCTGGATGTCCTTTTTTGCCGCAACCGTCTCATCCTTTTCTTCTTCTTTTCCCAAACTTCCTTCAGCAACGCAACACGCCAAACTCTTGTGTTGCCCTTTTTGGGTAGGACCCACTTACATCTCACTCGTGGGCCCCACGCACCTTCATAATTTATACACAATCCTACCATCAAGGCCTCGGACCCTAATGCACCGAGGTATCTCGTCTGGCTTTTCGACAGGCGCTTCTTCTTTTTTTTTTTTTTTTCACACACCAGTAGTTCTCTTAAGTCGGGTTCTAGGTCATCTTAAACATCTTCCCACCTTGGCACAAAGATGCCTTGTGGCTTTGAAACCGAATTTTCCCGAGATGGAGCCCATTGGTCATAAAACATGGTTTCCACCAAGTGGGCTTTTGCCCTTTCGAACGGCGAGGGGTTCGCAGCTATGCGTATCATCCTGCCATTCAATCTTCCTTTCACACATTGGTGGTAGGTGGACGGGACTAATCGGTGTTTGTGTAACCAGGGTCTTCCCAAAAGCACATAGTAAGATACTTCTGTTCTGACCACGTGGAAACGAGCTAAAGAGGCTATAGGGCCTACTTTCAACCATAATTGAATGTGGCCTGCGGTGTACTCACCTCTTCTATCGAACCCCGTTACTTCCATCGGGCATCCTTGGATCTTTTTCTCTCAAATTCCCGTAGCTTGCAAGGTGCTCAACGGAATGAGGTTTACTGAAGCACCCATATCCACCAGGGCCCTTTTGATGGGGATTTGATTTATAGATGCTGCTAAACAAAGAGGCCTCCTATGATCCGGGTGCCCCACCTCCATATCCTCACCGCTAAATGTGATTTCTGTTGATTCCTACAGGAGGGCCCTGTCTTCTAGCATCTTTGCCGACAGTATTCCACTCTGCCCCGGAGGCGATGCTTACCAAAGCCTCCGTGGCTATTTTTCTCTCTTTTTTTGTAAGTCCCAACTGGTCAAATAGATTTTTGAACTTGGCACTCTCCTGAAGAGTGGTAATCGCCGTGATAGGCGGGGCCAAGTTTTCTTCCTCGTCTTCTCCCAGGTCCGCACATATCACCATTGCTGCTACACCCTTTTCCTTGTGGTTTGGGAGTGGGTTTCTTTGGACTTCTTCTTTGGGTCGGCTCTAATGTGCCTTCTTTAATTCTGCGGTGCACTAGCCTGCGGAGCGCCCAAGATTCTCATGCGGTGGGATGTTGTACATAGTTGTGCAAGCGGCAGAAGCGAGGATCCCTCCTTTCTTCCTCCGTAGGCTCTCTAGAAACCTGGTTGGGTTTAAAGATCCCGTCCGCTATCCATTTGTCAAGTAGCACATCCAGCTCCTTAGGAGTACATGGTAAGGGTGGGGGCGTATCATACTCCCTCCCCTCTGTTTTCCTTCTCTGGTTTCCGGTGGACACCGCCATAGCCTACGGGGCGTTTCTCTTGTCTCAACTGGGTTTTCACGGATCGAGCCATCTTTCTAGCTTTCGCAATAGGCATGCGAATCGGGAAATCTCCAGATTCTCCAGGACAGCTCAGAATTCCCGAATCATATTGGTTATGCACATTTCTACTAACGTCCTTTCTTCACAGTGGTCATAGCAATCAAGTGCTATGTCCCTGAACCGCTTGATGTATTCCATCATATCCTTTCCATTCCTTTGCTTGGTCGCATGCAGAGTTGCAAGCGTTACCGTTTCTTCCCCGTGAAAGTATTTAGTGCAAAATACATCCACCATGTCATCCCAGGTTGGGATTGATCCTGGTTTTAAGCCAATGTACCAAGTGTATGCCCGGTCGCACAAAGACTTTGAAAACTCCCGCAGACATAAGTCTTCGTCTCACGCGTAAGGGCCAAGGGTGTCAATAAATTTGCTCACGTGCTCTCATGCACTTCCCTTCCTACCATCGTCTTGGACAAAGGCCCTTGGTTCATACCTCTCGGGGTATGGTTTGCTGAGTACTTTTAGAGGATAAGGAGGTCTTCGTGCGTAAAACCTCTCCTTTGGTGTTCTGACTCTCTCTTGCTCCAAGAGAGCCGCTACTCAGCCATGGTAATGAAACGCTGCTCTGCGTTCCGTGGGACACCTCTTGCCAGTGTCTCTTCTTTGTCTGCCGCATGATCCGGGTCATGCTGGCTGCCTTTCTCTTTTGTTTTGTCTCGCTTGATTGACGGATCTCTTCCACCATTTGTTACTACGAGTGCTGTAATGATTGCAATACTTCGATGAAGGTGTTGACGTTGTCCGTGGGGACTCTTGTCCGAGGCCGAGGATCAGCCCCGCTCTGCTGGCACCTTCTGTTTGGTTAAGTTGTTATTGGTGAGGTGTTGTTAGCCTGGATTCTGCTTGTGAAGGTACAGCATTCATATTCCGTGTCGTCCTGGACTTTGGTGGCATCATTTGCGAGGGGCTCTGTTTTCTTTTCCTTTCCTTTGCCCCCTGCCTCGCTTCCCAACTCCCTAATGAAGTCGCCAATTTAATGTAGGGGCCTTTTTTATGTATGATGTGTTGGGTCAATGCTTCCTCCTGCGGTGATGGGCCCGAATGTTTCTGAGTAAGGGAGTTGGGGCCGGTCCAATTGTAACTCAACTTGGGCCGGTTTGTGCACAAACTTATGCCTTGTTTGCCAGGAGTAAACTTACGGCAAAGCGTAATCAAGTATGCATTTGAGTTACGGCAGATAGATATAATAATAATAACCAAAACAGAGTATTCTGACTATTTAAATAAATGACTATGTCATCCCTACTTATAAAGCATGATTACAGTCATGATGATGTCAATCACAGAGAAAGTAAAGAAAATAATACGAACTAATCAAATGAGCATAAATCAAGTTTTAAGTTTAGTCTGCAGAAGCAAAGCCAAAGAGGGGAGAACGCCTCTTCTCAATGCAAATAATCTCCCAGGAAAAAGATTCTGCTGTGGGGATTAATGGCTTTGAGGGAGTCGGACCTGAATGGTTATTGCCTAAAAAGGAGTCCTTGTTTACGTTTTGGAAGATAGCAAGATTTGAAGGGGGAGAGAGGGAAACCGATTTACTGGTGCATGCCCACTATATTACCTCTCATTCTTCCTTAATTTTTCTCTCTTTTCTTCTCTTTTTTCTTTCTTATCTTTTTTTTTTCTCTTCTTTTTACTCTGTTTTTCTTTCTACTCCGTAAATGCTCTGTTTTTTGATCCCTTTTTCAAGGCACGGCAAGGGCCCTTTTATAGTGCCTGCCGTGACCAATGTTTTACCATTTTGCCCCTTAACCGCCTTTTGTCCGTCCAGGTGTACTTGCCGACCACCAAGTTTGTGCGACCTTCACCCTCGCCAGAGAGAGAGGCGGGTTTGTTTCGTTCCTCGATATCGTAGCACTTCTTTCCCGCCACGGTATAAATGTTTTCTCTCTCTTTCCCTCAAGGCATGCACCCAACGGTTCCCCCTCAAACTTGCCTCTTTTGGGTGGTCTATCATTCCAATAGACGTACCTCCCAAAAGGGCTTGGGCAAGAGCCGCAAAATAGATCTTTTCCCCTCTCCCCACTACCAAACCATACCCCCTTTACCACTTACCTCTGGCCCATGGCCCCACCACGTCCTATATTGGCTGGGTACAGCCTGGTGGTGCCTGAGCCTTGCGCGTGCTTCCCTTTCAAATATGTCCAAGAGCCTCGCCACTCGCTCATGCGTTTGTCGTGATCTGGAGACTCCCGTCTGTGTTTTCTGACCCTTCATGTGGGCTTTTCTTTGGTTTCCCGCTCCATTCGGAGAGTTGGGCTTTGTATGATGATGGGCCTTACATTTCTTTGGCCCACTTTTGATTTTCTTTATTTCCTACAATATTGAACTGTTATTCATGCCGTAATAACTTAATCCCACTGGACCTCTTTTGGGCCAGCCGTTTATCCCTTTTCTCGGTGGCCTGTCATGGGCACTGTTTTGCTTTTACTCATGGGCTCCTATGTCCTTTTGGGTATCCACGGCCCGATTGCTTTCTTTGGGCTTCCTCGGCCCGTTTGCTAATTCCACACTCCCATGGGCTTTTTACTAACTTTATTGGGCTTCCCCGGCCTAATAACCTTATTCTTATCCTTGGGGTTCATGGGCCCGCCATAAACCCCTTACTTTCTTAGTTTGCATTGCCTTGGGCCTGCGGTGGCCCTTTCTCACTTTTCTACCTCATACACCGCCCATAGGATGCTATTTCTTTCTTTCCTGGCTTCTTTGAGCCCGCTTGCCTCTTCAAAACCCATTTATTTATTTGTTGGGCTTGTGATCCATTATTCTTGTCGCTTAGGCCTAATGGGTTTTTGCTATCTATTTTGTCAATTCTTTGTTGCTCTCATTATTGGGCTTTCTTTCTGTCTGCCTGGGCTTCCACAAATGGCCCTCAACATAGCCAGATTTCTTTTTTTTCCAATCTTAATCGCCAAGGGTTCCATCGATACAGCCTTAATAGATTGTACTCTTGACCACTTACCCACCTTGTGCGAATTTGAGGAGTTTCTTACTTTAACTCCCTCTTGCATTTCACCCGTAGAATCATTATCCTTCTCCAATGATCTGATCAGTTGTTCCCTACTTCCATACTCCCCGCAAAGTTTTTCCTCCAGACCCTTATCGTATTTTTTGAGTGCACTGTCAATCTCCTCGATTTGGCGACTAAAGAATTCATTTGGGTAGTCACGTGGCTTCTTCGTGCTAGACTCCACCCCTTCCTCCAAAAAAATTAATCCTTCCTCACGTGCCTCTAGCCCTTTGTCACGTGTTTTCAAATTTTCAGAGGTCCACTTCGGCTCAACAATACTTTTCCCCGAATCATGCTCTTGATGGATAGAGTTTTTAACAGAATTAATGACTTCCTTATTTGGTTCCAAATCAATTACCCTCCCCCTAATTTCGGTGCCTGTTTCCAGGTTGGTAATGTTCCTTTTCATAGCATTCAACCTAGCATTTAATTCCTCCACAAACTCCTCTGTTTCCATATTCGAACTTTCAGCAACTCGCTTCCCAGAATTTATGTTTCCAACCACCTTACTTGCACCGGACTCCTTTCTTCTTAACGCCTCATCCTCCTTCAGGCCCGACTTATCATAAAATCCCGAAATATAGATCACCCTTTGATTCGTTGGATTGTATGGTGTTGCTCTTAGTGAGGGCCCAAACCGTCGATCTTCTTCCTTTAGAGTTCCTTTGCTCTGTAACCAAAGCGGACAATCTTTATCACTGTGGGAAAGCCTGCCACACCAGAAACAGAAATTTGGCAATCTCTCATACTTGAAAACCACCCAAGTTTTCTCACCATTCTCTAGAGTTATGAGTCTCCCATAGCACAAAGGTTCAGTTATGTCAATTTTTACTCGTACTTGCATGCAGCAACTCCCTTCCTCAGTTTCTGGTCCAATGGATCTTACCACCTCCCCAATAATATCACATAGTTGTTCAGCCACCTCAGTAGTCATGTATCGTATAGGGATATCATGAACCTGAACCCAAAACATCACGACATTGAAAGACAAAGATCGCAGCGGAATATCCTTCTCATACCTCATGACCACCACCAAATGTTTATCAAAACTCCATGGTTGGTTCATCAAAATCCGATTAACATCCCTCTCATCATCAAACCCAAATAGAACTCTATGATCATTCATATTTCTAATCATAAAGCCGTCGCTGCACCTCCAAACTTGTTTAAAAGTTCGACCCATTGCCTCCATATTTAGCGCTCGTGTCGTTAAAAACTTCGCCACTATCAAGAACTCATTCTTCCTTTGTACCTTCAGCAATACAAATTTGGATTCCTCTTTCTTTGTTAGTGATAATTTTTTCCACGACTTTGATAAATCCTCCATGTTAATGCATAAGAGAAATTTTCAATGGAAGACCTATTTGTTTCCCTTAACCCAAAACAATACAACCCACAAGCTCTACAAGCACCCTTGGCACTCTAGAGGACACACACACCTACAATGAGGGACAAAAGTTCTGCAGCCTAAATGCCAAATTTTTAGTTGTTATTTAAATAGTGAAATTTAAGATTAAATTTGAAACGATGTATTGTCTTTTTAGATAGGCTTGTAGGGTGTCCAACATCTTCTCTACATGTAACTGAGCTTCCAGATCCATGTCTTCTAGTTAGAGACATTTTGTTTTAATTTCTATTATAGCTCAATAGTCCTAGGGCTTTCTTAGCTAATTTAGTAAATAAAATTTATTAGATTTAGGTGACCAATCAAACTTTAGAAATTTAATGGTTGGTGGAGACTCCTAAAAATGAATATAATTAAGGAAATTCACTCACACATACTTCACCCCTAATGTGGCCATGGTCCAATATTAGTTTGGGAAAAATCACATTTTAAACCTTATTATTTAGGAGTATAACAAATTTAATCCTCATTTCAAAGTAACAAATTAAACCTTAAATAGCTTCAAAAAAAAAAATCCTATATAGTTTCAAAAGTAACAAATTAAATCTCACTCATTTGAGTGGAATTATATTTTGTTTGGGATTTAATACAGGTTAAGAGTTTAATTTGTTACTTTTTGAAACATCATGATCTTATTTGTCACATGTCCTAATTAATAGTGTTTAAAATGTGAAAATAATGACTATCCTAATTGCAAATTTGCAAGTGTTACGTGTGTATTTTGAATGATTTTTTTAGAAGTGTCAACACTTTTCATTCATCTTAATTCTAGATTTATGCATTTGCCAGTAACTGATTTAGCCAAGAGTGTGTTAAGACCTAGCACCAAAATATGAACACTGAAATAGCATTAAAATCATAAAATTGTGTGTTGATGTGTTCATTTTTTGTAGCCCAACTGATATTTTATGCTCTTTTGGATTAATGAATACCGAGATAGCATTAAAGTCATTATCTAGTGTGTGGGTCTGTTCATCTTTTTATATATATATATTATGATATGTCTTATTCCGCCATTTCCAAGTAATTTGGTGATTGACAAATGCATAAATCGCAAAATTATTATAAATTAAAAAAAAATCATATTGAGTTTAATATTGATTATGGTTATTGATACCATAATTTTAAGAGTATTTTATCTTTTGAAAAAAAAAAATTGTAATTGTTACTTTTTATTTTTTTTAATCAACTACAACTTTATCTAATATAGAGAAAAAAAAAAGTCCAAGTTTTTATTTATTTATTTAAATAACATAGACAGAAGACATAAAGGATGGAGAAGGAAGGAGTGGAAAGACAAAACTTACAACACTAGCACTTAAACATGTTCAAAGTTGAGAGACTCTTTTTGCCTGTTCTTACTCCACGCCCCAAGTGTATACATATTTTTGATTCTTTAATATAATTCTATCTTTTATCTCAAAAAAAAAATTTATTATTATGATTATAATTATTATATTATAGCATACACTTTTGGACCACGGGGACATTATCTAACTAGCCGCAACCCTTACCTGCAGGCTGCATAGAGTTTTTTTTTTTTTTTTTTAAGGAAAAAGGCTGCATAGATTTTATTAAAACAAATACTTAGATTATAATACAACAGGAACAAAAATCACACATAAGAATTTATTTTAGTATAATAAATTACTTTTTCTATATTATATACTCATTCTACAAATTATTTCACGTTAGATTATATTCGGTTTTTATTGATGAAATTAAGCATGATATAGCCCAATTTCATCAACAAAGACTGAAGGCCCCATACATGGGTCTATTACACCAACATGAGAATTATGCGAGGACCACGCAGCTAACACATGAGCTGTGTTATTTGCAGCTTTTCTAACCCAGCAAAAAGAGCAGTCTTTCCTTATATTATTCTATGGCTTATCCTTGACTTTTTGAATAGTACTCCATAATTGAATAATTCAACTGACCTCTCTCAAAAGAAAGTACTTCATAATGACTCCAAAAGCGAACGTTCTGATATTTTTGAATAGTAGACAATGATATTCAATGCGAACGTTTCAATTTAATTATTGGTCTATGGCTTATCCTCAACTTTGTTGAATAATACTACATTTTATTTTATATTTTTGTGTTTCAGGTTAATGTATATACCTACCATACATTTTTTAAAAAAATTTATGCGAAATTAAAAAAACTAACAAAAAGTTTATCACTTTTTTATTTTCCCATAAAAAGTTCCTTCAAATGGTTTACTAATGTCTAAGAGCACACCTTAATAAAACCCTCTTTTTAAGATCCTAAAAAAAAAAAAAAAACATGTTTTGCACGGTCTTATTAGAGCATTTGCATCAGTTTATGTATAATAGAAAAATGTGTAGAATTTATGTAATGTTAGGTTTTTAGACCCTTGTAAACACAATATGTTTAACATAATTAATTAACCAAGTAAATAATTAGGTTTATTATTCAGATCTAGATTAAAACAAACATAAATTATATCATGCAAAACAAATAGAAAATAAAAAATACAATGATATGATTACCCAAAAAAACCAAACAAGTAAAAAACCTGGAGATGATTTAACCTAACTATCCTCAAGGTAAAAAGAAAATCATCTATGAAAGAATTGAAGTTTGTACAATAGAACTTAGACCACTAACATTCTATTGCTACCTTGAGTAGAAAACTTATTACCATGAACCCATGATAGTTTCGAGTCCACAAACTATTTCTTTTCTTGGGCTTTGCAACACAAGCACCCACACTTGTGATAAAAAAAACACAAACTCTCCTATTTGTGACTCCGAGACCACTCTTGAAAGTTTAGATCATCAACATCTTTGATAACTAGAGAAGGCAGCAACTTCTACAGCACCGGATTTTAAGATTCTTCAAGGAATAATACCGGTAGAAGATATGAGAGAGCTTTTTAGGTACAAAACCCTAAATACAAAAGAGACACACTCTTCTCTCTTTAAAAAGCCTTTTAAAAACGTGCTTAGAGCTTCCTTTATATACTAGGAGAAGTAGATCTGAAACCCTAATCTTTTTGGGCTTGAACTGTTGTTGGGCTGAACTTAAAATTTTGCAGATACGTATTTCGATTAGTCGAGCCTGTCTCTCAATTGGTCGAACCAAGCAATTTCTGAAATCTTTTTCTCAGCACTTGCTTGTTCTTAGATCTTGACTTGTATCACCTTGAGCATTGTCTAACAATACTTATAGACTCTAGGATCTATATCTAGATAAGTTTGTGTTCACGATTTGCCAGTTGTTCTAAACTTTTAGAACCTAACACGTAGTTTTGTCTAAAAAGACTCATATTAGTTCGTGTATAATTGTGTAAATTTACAAGTTTGCTACAATAATCGTGTAAATTTATACTGACGCTGTTTATTTTGCATTTAATTATTTATTCTTTCTTTATGTATGTGAATAAAGAGAAACAATTTTAAAAATCAAGAAAATTTGATATTTTTTTGAAATATAATGTAAAATAGATAATCTAATATGAGATGTTTTGAAAAGTGAGTATGCAAAATAGAAAAAGTAGGTTCTTATGTTAAAATAGACATAAATTTTTGCACAAACTAATGCGAATACTCTAAGAAGACAATGACTGTAGGTGTGTCACACTATTTTTTTGCCCATTCCCTTCATCCAATTTGGTAGGGATCCACACATGTTATAAGACTATTCATAAGATAATTGTCAACCTACATGTGGTGGACAGTCACTTTTACAGGGGCTAAACATTTTTTTTTCCTTCTATTACTCTCATTCAATCATATCAACAAGTTATGGTAAACATTTTTTTTCCTTCTAAACATTTTTTTTTTCTGGTTAAATGTGGGGGATCGAACCCCCTAGCTAAAGGTTACAATTAGAACCGGGTGCCACTAGGCTACAAGGCCCAGTGGCAGTTATGGTAAAATCTGTGTGCATAAATTTTCTCAGGTGATATCTTGAAAAATTTACTGAATTGAGAATTTGTGATAACTTGTATCTCACAATCAAGACTTTTGCATGATAGTAACGTGTCGGCTCCTCATCTTGAAAAAAAATGTTCATGAGCCTTTTCTCGCGCAAAGTCTATGCCATCTAGTTTTGTCAAATTGGGTCATCATGTTTTTTTAAATACAGCAATTTCAATTGTCAATGTTTTTACCAAAAGAAAAAAAAACAGTGAATTGTCAATCAGTGAATAATCTATGGGATTTTAGCCCAAAGTTTATCTCAAAAGAACTACTACGATGTCATTATAGTATAATATTGACATTGATAACATTATAAAAAAATATTATAACTCAACAAGTTAGTCCGTTTCTTATGCTTTCACTTGATCACTGCCTGCTGAGGACGACTTGCCTAACAAGAGTTTATTATATCTTATCTGATCCTTATCAACCAACATGCTAATTGTTTTCCTTAATGCACCTAAACTTCTAAAAATATAGAATATCAATTGGGAATAATCCATGGTATTATATTCTAAATGAAGTCAAAATCCTTTTTCTTTTCTTTTTTTTCTCAGTGGAGGTTAGAATCCATGGTTTTATCAGATAAGGTGAAACAGAGATGGACAAAAGTAGGAGCCGCCCAGCCGGGTTGATTGTTCATCTTGTATGGATCAAATAATATGTTAAGAGACGCCCGGGGGCGCGAACACACACACTTCTAAGCCTTTATGGTATACAATCACAAATTTATGAGAATTTTTTTATTTAATAATTATACGCATGGAGTAAATCTTGAACATAAAACCATATTACTCTCCTTTAATAGTAGGAACTGCCATTTAAATACAAAATCTTACCCTATGTTTATAAGGAAGGGATGATAGGAGACAAGAAGAGAGTAAAGACTCCCTCTGTTCCAAACATACCTATAAAGCACCTATGTTTAAGCTTTGAAAAATATAGAAAATTTTAATCTGATTCTTTAAGTTTAAAAAGTTAGAATCAGGTCATCAAATAGTTTTTAAAAGTTGCAATTGGGTCATTTTTATTTTTATCAATCAAATGTGACGGTCTAACAGAAATGGTTCTTGATATAAAGAAAGGAAAGAGAAACAAAAGATCCAACAGCAAGAGACATGCAACTTTTTGGGGTTTTTTTTTTTTTTTTTTTTTACCATAAAAAAATGTCACCCGAATAAACTATATATAACAACGCAAAAAAAAAAAAAAAAAAAAAAATGCCACTAGTGTATATAACTTTCTTAAATCATGAAATGTGAAGATTTGGAAAATGTTAAAGCATACTCTAGATTGTAATACTTTTAACATTTACAATTGAAATAAATTTATTTGGTGAATTAAAAAAAAATGTATATAAATGAGTGTTTTGGTTATTTTTTACCATAACCCCTGGCCTGCACGTATGGTATTGGTGATGTGTCCACTAGTAACACCAACTCCCACTTAAAAATCACCATGATTTTGGCCAAGCAAACTGATGGAATGATTTAATTACGACTTTTTTGTAATGGTAACTTTTATAAGTTTTGGAGAATTTAAAGATGTGTCTATTGGTGAATAGCTTATTTAGCTGAAATTAAAATTTTTTTACCGAAAATACTGTAGCTAAGATAAAAATTAGCTAAATAGTACATGTGATCATGAATAGTACCAAATAGTACAACAAAGTGCAGTGAAACTCATAAATAATAACAAAAACAAGTTAAAAATTACAAATAAACAGAAATTTTCAGCTTGTTCTAAACGCACACCAAAAATTTCATTCAGCATTAATTGCAGCTTGAAGGACCATGTGTACCAATATATTTATTTTCTAGGCTTTGAACATAAGTTCTGCACACCTAATGTTGAAATCGGACACAAGCTTGAAGCTCCTACAATGGTGGAATCATACATAGAGAGAGAAAAAAAGAGAGAAGGAAATTGTTGTGAATGATTTCGTATATTATAAATATATGACTCTGCTTCTTTATAGTATATAAACAGAGTAACCACCTAACCAACAATCAAGTCAACCAATACAAACATGACAAGTGGCAAATACCTAATTAACTAAGTATACTCTATAAACGACACCGGTTTAATGCACTACCACTCTATGCTACTGTATGCTCATCAGTAGCTTAACACCGCTATGTACAAACTACAATACAGAACTACTAAACTAATATCTACAGAATATTCTATCTTGTGACCAGGGCCGGCTCAACAACTTTGGGGGCCTTAGGCAAAAATTTTAAGTGGGGCCTTTTTATATTTAAATATTAATCAAATAATATATATATTGAATTTTTTTGTTTAATAAGAAAATATTTATAGATAAATAAAACACAATTTATAATTAAAAATGATAATTAAACTAAAAATAAAATTTAAAGTATAGAACAATAAAACCTGGTTATTGCAATTTTTTTAAAGCCGTAACCACTTTAAAGTCAATAAATTAGTGTCACTATAATACAAATGAGTTAATATGATACACATCAAATTAATCATTGGCGGCTCCAGGATTTTTGTTCAGGGGGTCAATAAGAAACATAAATTATACAAAATCTATTAAAAAAACACTATAAATTTATTTGACATATTTTTTTCTAATACAATAACGTATTAATTATTGTTGCAAGTGTACTTTAATTATTATTACTTAGAATACTTTAGTTTATTAGTTTACTTTTTTTACTCTACTGATTTTTTACAAATTTGCAAGACATTTTGATAAATTAATTTATATTTTCTTTACAACTCTTCATTTAAGGTACTAACCCACCCACGTAGCAACAACCACTCCCACACACTTCGATCAAAGATTCAAAAGTGCAAAAGACAAAATCATAACTCAATACTTTTATATCAAACACTACAAAAACTTAATAGTACAAATGCATAGAAGGAGATGGTCAACTAGACAAAGACTCAAAACTCAAAAATAAAGTATCAAAACACTATAACCCCCCACACACACACCTTGATTCAGAGAAAGAAGTCTATCAAAAGATTCAAAACATTGTAAACGCACACTCTCATCGTGAATGAAAGAGAGATAAAAATACCAGATCAAGCGGTGGCGATGGCAGATTAGGGACAGCCTAGGCGTTGGCAATGAGGTGGCAGATTTGAGTAAGATGGTGGCAGATTGTTTGTGGGTGAAGTGGCTACCTTTTTTCTTTGGGTATGGAGAGTGAAGATGGATAGTGGGAGAGGACTACGTTTTTCTCTCTTAGGTTTGGTTTGGCCCTTTTTTTTTTAATTAATGATTTTTTTTTTAATTTGATTTATGGGCTTTTCTTTTTTTTTTTTTTTCTTGAGATTAAAGACCAAAAATTTTATGAGATTTATGGGCCCTATTTTAGCATTTCAAGACAATTACGTTGTATTATTAATAAATTTTTCTGGTATTAATTTTGATTTTAGCATATTTTAAGAATGAGTTAATAAATTCGTCTTTTAAAATTTAATTTTGTTAGCTAAGTTTGACTATTTTTGTTTTTTTCCTTTTTAATATTTTGCATTTTAGGATACAATGGGGCCTTTTTAATGCATTTTATTGACCAATAAAAGTGGTTAATTTTTTATAATTAAAATATATAGATAAATGTATTATATATATAATTTTTTTTTTTTACAAGTGGGGCCTTCTTTTATTTGGGTCTTACGCGATTGCATCAATTGATCACCTATTGAGCCGGCCTTGCTGGTGACAAATATGAATATTCTATACTGTGACAAATATCTACAGAATATTCTATGCTTGACAAATATATACAAGACTCAAATATCTACAAAATGTTCAACACCTAACGTCAAAGATCAAACACGTGGTGTCCAACGGTCAAAATAGGGTGGTTCTTCGAGAATAGTATCTCAGCTCCTTTCATACACGACTGTTATATATATATATATATAGGCCGGCCAAGTTGTGAATTGTAAAAGACGTACTGAACATATAACAAACATTCGATTATGTTTTCTGTAATAATGGCGTCGATTAGGTCTCTCCTCAAAACACTTTTCGATCAATTCATCCACAAAGATTTCCATGAAGCCGTTGCTAAGATGACTCTCATAGACGCTTTCCTCTTCCTTGTAATTACTAAAACTTTACCTTATAATGCTTCATTGTTTTTACTTCAAGTCACAATCTTATATTAGTTATTAGTGTGTATGTGCGTGTTTTATTTTTATATATTTTTTGACATTATATATCTTTCATGTTAACTTAACATTTTCCATGCATGCAGATTGTTCACTCCATTGATAAGTTGGGGATATGGCCTCGATTACCAGTGATCTTAGGTCTCTTCTATCTGGGAATTCGCCGGCACCTTCATCAAGAGTACAACTTGTTCAACGTCGGTAGATCTGCAGTCGGGGTTCGGTTTAACCCCATGGATTATCCATATAGGACTGCTGATGGAAAATACAATGATCCCTTTAATGGAGATGCCGGCAGTGAAGGAACTTTCTTTGGTAGAAATGTTCTTCCTGTTGATCAAAAGAAGAAGGTATTAAAAAAAAAACAAAGAAAGAATAATGTAATTCTCAGCTGGGGGACCCTATGATTACCATATCATATAAATATCTACTCTAACCCTATGTCTTAATCAAAATTCTATCACCCAAAGTTTTATTTTATTTTATTTTATTTTTAAATTCTTAATCTTAGAGTATGTGCTTCTGCCCTTTTGAGAGTTTTTCACCACATGATCTATATATAGTAAATTTGTTTTTTTCTCATATCTTCAAAATTCATCAATTAATATTATTAAGATAATTTGTTTACCAAAAGTCCTAAGGATTTCTTTTTTTTTTTTAGTTTTTATTATTAAAAAATTACTTTAGCAATCTCCAATTATTTATTGTTTTGATAAAATTCCAGTAGTAATAATGATGTGCTCTTTCACTTAGCTTAATTAATATTTGGGTGTTCATATTGTTGCTTCCTAATGTGTGACAATGGTTTTTTCTTTTATATATATTCTATTTTTGGTGAGTTATTTCAAAAACTAGAAAAAAAAAATTATTTAATTTTACAAATTAATTAATAATATATAATAATTCTTCGGTTTGATATTTTTTATTACAGTTAGCTTATTGGTAAAGTCTATAATGGTTGAATAAGAAATTTGGGATTCAATTCCTACCTACACCAAAAATCGATTGGTATCTTGGTATGATGATAAAGAACTATTATTAGGAACAGACGCTATAAGTTAAAAAAAAAAAAAAATCCTTAATACTTGTTCCACCATCATGTGACTAACAGAAATGCTCTGTCACAAAAGAGTAAGTCTACTTCCACAACAATTTTCACCACAACTTGCTTACATAACAAGTTGTAAGTAGTGGAAATAAAATGGTAAGTTCATGATTCAACCACCCACGAGTCGTTACGTGAAAATATTATGACAAAGTTGCGAAACTAATTGTGTACTAGATTTACTAGTCACAAAAGCTCGCTGTGGTCATAACATATATTTGTTAACGTTGTTCCTCCATGATGTGACTAACAATGAGTTTTTAATATTTTTTTATATTCTATTTTTTGTAAGCATTTTTATTGGTACTAGTATTATCTTGATTTTTGCTAAGCAAGCGATGAATTTCATTGGAATTCTTTTAATTAATCAATAGCAAAATAATGATTTTAGCTAAGGGTGCGAGATTGAAAACACAAGATTGGAAGCAATTAATTCCAAAAACATTAATCAATATAAACTAAAAATAAAAAATTAATTAAAATATAAATTTCTACTCTAAGGTAAATATAAAATTTTAAAAAAATATATTTCTTAAGAAGTTAAATTTAGTTAGTTTTCATCGTTGAATTTAGAAAATTTGACATTTTTCTATAATTTCTTTAATTCTTGATATTCTTAAATATGTATATCTCAATTAATATATGTTTGACTAAACAATTATTCATCCCTTGATATCCCATTTAATTTTGCAATCAAAAATTTAATTTTATTATTCATAAATCTATTCGGAAAATGTACCTTAAATTTTCTATATATTTCTTAATTTCTTTTAAAAATAAAGGTGGCAATTGTATTCTTGCATATCTTACTTTTTAAAATAAAATAAACTAATGAAAATAAGTTCATTTATACACACTCATATGATGGTTTTCTTTCAAAATTTATTAATTAAAATTATTATAATAAATTTCTATAGTTGAAATTTTAATTTATTATTATTAAAAAAATTTAGAAGCTTAAAAGGCATCCAATTGAAACCTTACTATAGAAATATTTAAATAAATTTTATTATTTATTTAATGACTTTTTTTCAGAAGATATTTATTTTATGATTGAATAGCATTTTTCTTTCACAAACTTATATAATATAATTAGAATTCAGTCTTTCATGTCATGCTTATGCATGTCATATCGTAGTTCACTATAAGGGGTATGGCTTGTGAGTTGTGAGGATATGTTATATCTTTTTTCTTCTTTTTTTCTTCAAAATTTATTAATTAAATTACTAATATAATTTTCTATACCTTAAAATTTATTTCCAAAATTTTAAAAATTAAAAGACCAAACCAATTGAAAACTATTATTTGAAATCTCAAAATTTTTTGTTATTTATTTTATGAACAATTGCCTAAATCATCTTATAATATTAATTTCTACAATATGTAGCTAATAAAACCAGATCCAATGGTGGTGGCCACAAAGCTTCTTGCTCGGAGAAAATTCATAGACACAGGAAAGCAATTCAACATGATAGCAGCTTCTTGGATTCAGTTTATGATACATGATTGGATCGATCACTTGGAAGACACCAAGCAGGTCTGTTGCTTAGTGTATATACAACACAACACGATTAAGAACAAAATTTATTGAAAAATTGCCAATGCTTATAAACGTGCACATCTTATCTTTTGGATAAACTATCACAGATTGAGCTGACTGCACCTAGAGAAGTTGCAAACCAGTGCCCTCTCAAGTCGTTCAAGTTTTACAAGACAAAGGAGGTTCCAACCGGCTCTTACGATATCAAATCTGGTGCACTAAACATTCGTACACCATGGTGGTAAGAAATTAGTTTGAATTTCCATAATTTAGATATTAGAGTATTGTACTAAGTTCTAGACAAAATGCCTAAATTAAAGGGAGGCTTGTTGAGTAATAAAGACTTAAAATTGTAGTTGCCAAAAAAAAAACACCCATACATGTTTCTATTGGCTTTCAGTTTTCTCTTATTAGTTACTTCCAAAGACACTTTGAATTTTTGAACTTTCTTTCTTCTACTATTTTGCATGGTGTTTAGGGATGGAAGTGCTGTTTATGGGAGCAATGCAGAAAAGTTGCAAAAAGTAAGAACTTTCAAAGATGGGAAGCTTAAAATATCATCAGATGGGCTTCTCCTCCATGACAAAGATGGAGTTGCTGTGTCAGGAGATGTTCGTAATAGTTGGATTGGTGTCTCAACATTGCAAGCCCTTTTCATTAAAGAACACAATGCAGTCTGTGACGCTCTCAAGGTAGTACTTTATGACCCAAAAAGGAAAATGTCAATTACTTGATTTTAGGGATTTGATTAGCTTATCATGTGAATGAGTATCATTTTCAACTTACTAGTTAGACTCAGAACTTCTTTCATTTTTCATGATGTTTTTAGAGAGAATATCATCACTTGGATGATGAAGAGTTGTATCGTCATGCAAGGCTAGTGACATCTGCAGTTATTGCTAAGGTCCATACCATAGATTGGACGGTGGAGCTCCTCAAAACTGATACGTTGCTTGCAGGGATGCGAGCCAATTGGTAATCTTTATCTTTCAACAAAGAAATTTATTTAACTAATTTACTAAATTAATCATCTTCTCTATATCACTGTGATAAATATTAAAAGCAAAGAAATGGTGGTTTCTGTGGTTTATTTTCAAGATCACACAATAGAAAATGAAAATTTGTACACAAACTTAATTGCAAGGAACCTCTACATGTCATTTTTTGCATTTCTAAATCATGGACTTCAATTTCACGTATGACTTTTAAGTAGCATAATATGTCTCAACTATAGAATGATTGTAAACCCCAAATGACTATTCAAAATTCAAGGTTAATTTGTTCTGATGGTTTTGGAAAATCCATTGTAGGTATGGTTTGTTGGGAAAGAAATTCAAGGACACATTTGGACATGTTGGAGGAGCCATCTTAGGAGGTTTCGTGGGTCTAAAGAAACCAGATAATCATGGTGTTCCTTATTCATTGACTGAGGAGTTTGTTAGTGTTTATCGGATGCACTCGCTTTTACCCGATTATCTTCATTTAAGAGACATCTCAGCTGCACCCGGGCCAAACAAATCTCCGCCATTGTTCGAAAAGTATAACTCTATTTCGTTCAGCATCACAATTAGTTCATGAAATTTTTCGTGGATATTGTTTGTTCACTAGAATTTTTGTCCTAATTACTTTCTTGGTTTTCAGGGTTCCTCTACCAAAATTGATTGGTCTTAGAGGAGAAACGGCCTTGGTAGAAATTGGGTTTGAAAAGCAAATGGTTTCAATGGGCCACCAAGCTTCTGGGGCCCTGGAGCTTTGGAACTATCCTACATGGCTTAGAGACCTTATACCACAAGACGTGGATGGCCGAGATAGGCTTGATCATGTGGACTTACCAGCCCTTGAAGGTAGTAAGCTAATCTTGATCATTTAATTTAAATGATTTACCAACTTTTAGAAATTCAATGTGAAGCTTATTTCTAATGCTTTATAATGCAGTGTATAGGGATAGGGAGAGGAATGTTGCAAGGTATAATCAGTTCCGTAGGGCTTTACTATTGATACCAATTTCAAAATGGGAAGATCTAACGGATGATAAAGAAGCAATTCAAACACTTGAGGAAGTGTACGGTGATGATGTTGAACAGCTCGATTTGCTTGTGGGTCTCATGGCAGAGAAGAAGATCACAGGGTTCGCAATTAGTGAAACAGCTTTTATAATATTCTTACTAATGGCAAGCAGGTAATAAAAGGAAAATGGATCCAAATTCAATAATATCCAATTTTTATTAAAAAGACAATTTTGAGAGGTGAAAGAACAAAAAAAGTCATCTTAATATTTTAATTACCACTTAGAGGCAAAGAAACTAGGTGGAATGTCATGTTCTAATGAGTTACAATATTTTGACCTTTTGAGTTGTCATGGATGCAGGAGGCTGGAAGCGGATAGGTTCTTTACAAGCAATTTCAATGAGGAGACATATACGAAAAAAGGACTTGAATGGGTTAATAATACAGAGAGTTTGAAGGATGTGCTAAAACGTCATTATCCAGAAATGGTAGAGAAATGGATGAACTCTACAAGTGCTTTCTCGGTGTGGGATTCACCTCCAAATGCTGACAATCCAATCCCACTCTATCTTCGTGTTGCTCAGTGATTCTCATTTTTCACAACCATGTATATGGCTTAAAGTTATTGTCTCTATTTTACCTTCTGCCTTAAGAAAAAATGTAGGACTACTTCAATAAACCATTAGCTCTAAGTAAGGGAGATACTATTTGTGATGTAACACTATTTAGTATTTAGTATTTACGATCACTTTTTTTAATCCTTATAATTTTAAGAGAGATGTTACGTCTACAATATTTTTACAACAAATCACAGGTGATTAGTTATTATTGGTTCAAATTTCAAATTAATGCTAAGATTACCTTTTTGCCCCAATAATAACAACTAATAACAACTTGCCATTTAGGATTTATTGTAAAAATATTGTAGACATATCATATCTCTAATTTTAATGTTATTTGTTTCATTATTTACTATCACTACCTTCTAATACTTATCATTTTTGGGCTCTCTCTCTCTCTCTCTCTCTCTCTCTCTCTCTCTCTCTCTCTCTCTCATGTGAAAAGTGAGCAACATTCTCTAAAAAAAAAAAAAATTCTAAAAACCAATGTGAATCCATTAATTAAAAACAATATTATTTCACCTTTTAATGAAATCAATGTTTAACCTTGTGCATATATACAGATACAATTAAAAACAATCACAATTACATGGTTCAAATTATACCTTTTTTAAATAGAAAATGTCGAAATTATACATAGTATTAACTTACACAATTTTTAAACCATAAATTTCTAAAATATGTAATGATTTATCATATTATATAAATATATATATATATATATATATATATATATATATATATATATATATATATATATATATATGTGTGGGGACGAGGATCCAAGCGCTTTAATGAAATAGGCAAAGGCATTTTCGAGGAGGTGAACTTCACAAAATGTCCTTAGAAAGAACTTATTTAAACAAAAAAAGAGTTTGAGCTATTGTAGGTGGTAAGGGCGCCGAGGACTCCTACCTAACCTCGGAAGGTCGAGAATCGGGAGTGAAGGGACTATGGCATAACCCGAAGGAGGAAAAGTGTAACTTGGCATTGAACACGTAAGAGAAGAGGAAGGAAGGATAAAGCAACCATCCCCTTTGGATTAAATGTATTACAATCATTTAACTGACCGCATTAATGGGAAAATGACCATGAATAGTACCCTCACAACTCATACTTTGATGTAAAACCTATCAGTAAGGCTTGGACGGGACAAGTATCAAGGAAATGTAATCTTAACTCTCCAAATGTTGATAAAACCATAGTTAATAATTCTTCTTCTTCTTCTTTTTCCCTTTCTATCTTTGATTAATTACTATTTAGATTTCTATTAGTACTATTGCAACCCAAGAACTAACCCTTCATGTCACCCAACAATCTACACATTTAGTTTTAAGCTATTGACACTTTCTTCCCAATCCAATTCATCAAAATCCATCACGCATGTAGTCATGTTTCTCAATAAAAGCATCTTCACACCTGTACACACTATCCCTTTGTTTGTAAAATTTGAATGGAAAGCTTAAAAAGACAACCATTTGCATAAAACCAGATACCGAATTAGTTCAAACTAACTAAAAAATAAACTTTTCCATACCAATATCTCATTGTCTTAAATATACTAACCCTTTGTTTGCAACAACAAAACATAAATGCTAAAAATCCAAACATTCTCAGTTTCTCACTATACTCGGATACTAAATCGCCTCGGACTAACTTAAAAACCAAACTTTCTCATACCATTAACACATTCAATCCCAAACACTAACCTCTAGCTTGCAACAACCGAATGGAAAACTTAAAGGCCAAGCATTTTCCCAAAAAACCGGACACCAAATTAGCTCAAACTAATCAAAAAACCAAACCTTCTCATAGCAACATCACATTCATCCCCGAGCACACAAACCCTTCAGAAACCCCGGATACCAAATTAGCTCAAACTAACACAAAAAAAAAAAAAAAAAAACCATTCGCGTACCAATCTCACATGCAGTCCTAAACACACCAACCCTCTACTTGCAAAACTGAATGGAAAGCTCAACATTTTTCACCAAACCTAGATACCAAATTGGCTCAAAAAATAAAAACCCCAAACTTTCCCATAACAATATCACATTTAGTCCCAAAAACTAAACTCTTCATTTGAAAAAAGTAGATGAAAAGAAAAACATTCTTCACTAATCTCGGATACCAAATAAGCTCAAACTACCTAAAAAACAAAACTTTCCCATAACAACATCACATTCAATCCTATACTCACTAACCCTTTAATTGCAAAAAAACTCGATGCAATGCCAAACAATTTTCCAAAACCCAAATACCAAATTAGCTCAAACTAACTACAAAAACAAACTTTTTCATACCAACATCATATTTGGTCCCATACACACTAACCCTTTCATTTGCACTAACCGGATGCAAAGCCAAACATTTCAAAAAGAACCCGGATACCAAATTAGTTCAAATTAACTATAAAACCAATCTTTCCCAAACCAATTTCACATTCAGTCCCATACGCACTATCCCTTTCATTTGCACTAACTGGATGCAAAGCCAAACATTTCCTCAAAACCCGGATACCAAATTAGCTCAAACTAAACCAACATCACAATAATTCCCATACACACTAACCCTAAACCCAAATAACAAAATCAGCTCAAAACAACAACCAAAAAAAAAAAAAAGCACAAAATGTATCCCATACCAATATCACATTCAGTCCCAATAGCCAACACAAGAGCCAAGTACTTGGTATCCGAACCCCGCTTCTTCAACTTCACCTGGGTATGGTGCTCCACAGAATGCGCATTGGTCAAGACCCTCCTTCCTCCGATGATAAACCTATCATTACTCGAGTTGTATTGCCTTTTCCTCTGCCACATCAGCGAGAAATTCGGCTCGTGTGAACGCAAAACACCTTCACCACCGCGTCCATCGAAGGCACCACCTTGACCACCGTCTCCCACTTCACCACCTCAAACGCCAACCGTGTCCGACGTCGTAGCAGCTACCGCTGTTCCTGCTGTATTGGTCGTCGTAGAGTGGGTGAAGTCGTCGTTTTGGTTAGCGTGCCTTAAGCCGCAGCGTTCGGGTGAAGCTGCTATGTTTGGGCGCGGGTTCTTGCGTGGACGGACCCCACCACCGCGTCCTCTGGTGGGGGAGGATGAGGGGTTGTTTAGGTCGATGGCACCGGGTTTGGTGGTTGAGATTGGAACGATGTCGTTTGGTGATGTTGCTATGCTTAGGTTTTGGGGTTTATGATGACCCCGTTTTCGTTTCATATTGCTTTTGTGGAGAAAAAGGGATAGAAGAGTTTCCACTTTCCAAATGGGCTTGTAAAGTTGTAGACTTTAGAGGGATTTTTGGTACTGTCTTATTCAAATAGAGTGATAGTTTTGGTTAAGTTTATAGAATTTGTTTCTTTTGTAATGAAGAGAGAAAAAGATTAGGGAGAGATAATGGGCTTGTGAGAAAGAAGTCAAAGAAACCCAAGATCAAGGATCAAACAGTTGTGGATCTTAGAGGCCGACTAGACTAGGCTATGTAACTTTGTAAAGAGAGGTATGTAGTTGCAATATCCTCGATGATGGGCCATCTTTTGTTTTTCCTTACAAGATCTCCACCATTGCTTCTGGTCGGTTTCAGCCCCAACTAAATTTGACTTGACCCGTGGTTTTTGGCAATCGACGGTGGGTCGACTTCTCTACCACTCGAATTTGGTAGGTCGGTTCTGGATTAGACACAAAAGTTTTCTCATAATTATATTTTTTCCTTGGATTTTTTACAAAATTAAATTTGTGACCACAAAATTTTCCAATATTTTTAACCCAAAAATTTCCCAAATTACAATTTCAATCCCAAATTTTCTCAAAATTACAATTTCAACCCCAAACTTTCCAAAATTATGTTTTCAACCCCAAATTTCTTTATATTAATTTTTGACCTTTAAATTTCAAAAAAAAAAAAAAATGCACAAAGGCCCTTTAGGCCATATATGCACTTTAAATTTCATTTTGTGCCAAAATAAAATGCTTTCCTTTAAAATAATAGATTTACCAAATGACATTGTTATAACACTTTAGAGGAATTTAACCTGTGTTTTTGTTTTTGTTTTTGGTTTTTTTTTTAGGTGTCTTTTTGCATGGGATAAAATATTTTGAGAGAAGGAATTGCAAAATTGCATTTGTAAGGCTATGCTTTGGAGTAAGATTAGCTATATTTAATTCAATAAATGCAATTTATCTTCCTAGAGTGTGTCAGCCATCACATGTTTAATTAGGCCTTTTTTTTTTTTTTCTTTTCTTATCTTGCTTCCTAGAGTAAATGGTGCACATGTTTGTGCATTTACTTGTCATCTTAGGATAGATTATACATGTTATCTTTACAAGTCATTTTAGGATAGATCACATGTCATCTTATGATAGATTATACATGTCATTTCATTTACATGTCATTTGACGATAGATCATATGACATTCTTTTTACATGTCATCCTAAGATAAATTATACATATGCCGTTGCTTACATGCCAATGCTTGCATGTCTTCTTACAATAGATTGTATGTCATTTATTCACATGTCATCATAAGATAGATTATACATATGTTGTTGCTTACATGTCATTGCTTGCATGTCTTCTTACAATAGATCACATGTCATTTATTCGCAACTCATTTTAGTATAGATTATGCATGTCATTAATTTATTCACATGTTGCCCTATGATAGATTATACATGTCATCCCATGATAGGCTTGTTTCCTTTTATTGCATATGCACATGCATAATATTCATTCTTTTAAAGCCAAATGCCATTTTTTTTTTTTTTTTGAGAATCGGGACCAAGCCTGGAAAGATACTTTATTAGGAACTTTGGTAATTTGCCAAGACAATAGATTCAATATCTGATGGAACATCCTCCATCCAAACAAGTAAAGGAAAAGAAAAATGAGTTCTTTGAGCTAAGGCATGTGCCACAACATTGCCTTGCTTTACAATATGAGAGAAAGAAAAACTCGAAAATGAGTTAACGATAACTAAAGTGTCTCTAACTAAATGACCAATGGATGAAGAGAACATATCCCCTGCTTTGACAGCTTTGATGATAGTCTCTGAATCACCCTTAAATTGACATTACTGAAACCTAATTTTTTGTGCAAAAATCACCGCTCTTCTCATTGCCATCATCTCTAAACAGTCCACATTATAAAGCTTTTTTATTTTTTCAGCTAGAGCAGCAAGCACCCAACCTGCAGAATTCCTTACCACAACTCCAATACTTGCTTCCTCGCTTTCATTAAACCATGCTCCATCAAAATTCGCTTTGAACTCAGTTGTTGCCGGCGGGAACCACTTGTCTCTATGTGGTTTTTTTTGCCAAAATCTGAACCTCACAAACTACCCTCACTTGCTGCAGAAAGTGTTTTGCGGCTTCTCCAACACTACTTAGAGGAATCGTCCTCTCCCTCAGCCTAACCTTGTTTCTATGAGTCCAAATGAACCAAGTTGTGGTTCTAAACACCTCTCCCAACCCTAGTTTTGTCAAATACAACTCCACAAGGTCTAAAAACGATCCATAGGCAATCACCCTCTTGTCCACCCAACTGAACTCCACACACTGCCCTTCTTACCACTTCACAACCCCATAAGGCATGCTTAGTGTTTTCGGGCAGGCTCCCACACAGCTCACATTGAGGATCAACCACAATTTTTCTTTTCATAAGGTTCACTTTTGTTAGCAAACAATCAGAACAAGCCCTCCACAAAAAATGAATTATCTTTCCAGGCAACTTCAGCTTCCAAATTCTAGACCACAAATCTGTCATTCCCGATCTGTGTGAACCTTTCCTCCAATCTTGCCTCTTCACAAAGCATTTTGTAGCCCAACTTCATAGAGTAAATTCCAATCTTCTCCAAACTCCAATAGAAGTAGTCAGATTGAGGCACAACACATAGGGGAATTACCTTTATTTGCTAAACTTCATGAGGGAGGAAAAAGGAATCTAGCAACGGTTCATTCCAGCTAGCTTATTTTGCTGTCATCAAATCTGCTACTTTCAAATTCCTATTCAAATCCGGCTGAACAGGGGATTTTTCCCACCCGACTAGCCTGGTAACCAATTATCTTCAAAAACCTTAATTGATTGTCCATCCCCCACCCTCCATTTTGCTCCTTTTCCAACCAATTTTCTAGCCCTTAAGATGTTCTTCCATGCGTAAGACCCATATTTTTCCTTGGCATCAAAAATGGTACTACTGGGAAAATATTTAGCCTTAAAGACACGATAAAACAGCGAACTTGTGTCATAACTAAGCCGCCATACCTGCTTGGCCAACATTGCATCATTGAACTTTGTCAAATCCTTAAAACCCAAACCTCCTTCCAACTTTGGCTTGCAAAGCGTTTCCCAATTCTTCCAATGGATCTTCTGTCACTCCCCATGTTGTCCCCACCAAAATTTTCGGATTAACATTTCAATATCTCTACACAATCCAATTGGGAGTTTGAAGCATCTCATTGCAAAAGTGGGAATAGCTTGAACCACTGCCTTCAAGAGCACTTCCTTACCCGCTTGTGACAATAATTTTTCCTTCCACCCTTATAATTTCCCCCAAACTCTATCTTTTATGTAGTTCAGACTTGCTCTTCTATTTTTACCAACTACTGCTTGATTACAAGGTAGCCCCAAATACTTCTCATATTGCTTGATTTTAGGCACACCAAGTAGTAGTTTAATGGAATTTTTTGTCTCCTCCCTCACCGATTTCCCAGAGAACAAGGTAGTCTTCCCCGCATTGATTTGTTGACCGGAGGCCTATTCATAGTTCATACACTTTCAGAATGACAAAAGAAGAAGTTGTCATTTGCAAAAAATAAATGAGAAATTTTTGGACCACCCCTACATAGAGAGTACTCATTAATTTTTCCTTCATTTACAACATGATGAATCAGTCCATTTAATCCTTCCGAGCATAATAAGAACAAGTATGGTGACAAAGGGTCCCCTTGCCTCAAGCCCCTAGTTGGGACTATATTACCCCCTCGGTTCTCCATTAACCATAATAGAAAAGGAAACTGTACTTATACATTCATGGATCCATCCCCTCCACCTTGAGTGGAAACCCATTCTCTCCATTATTTTGATCAAAAACTACCACTCCACCCTATCATAAGCTTTACCCATGTCAAGCTTCATAGCCATACAACCATTCTTTCCTCTCTTTTTTCTCCTCATGTGGTGTAGAGATTCAAAGGCCACTAAAATATTATCTGAGAAGGCTTTATTGGTTTGGAAAGCACTTTGAAACTCAGAAATGATACATGGCAGACTTTTCTTTAACCTACTAGCTAAAACCTTTGAAATAATTTTATATAAAACATTACAAAGAGCTATAGGTCTAAAATCCGACACTTTGACCGGACATTTCACTTTGGGAATGAGAGTAAGGTAATTATGATTCGAACTTGAGGGAATCTTGCCAGTGTTAAGACAGAATAGCACCGCATCTTTGACATCAGCACCAATGTTCTTCCAATAGTGTTGGTAGAAAATTGGAGGCATGTCATCGAGTCCAGGTGCCTTCAAAGGCGCCATCCGATTCAATGCCCTCTCTACTTCCCCCCTATTGAAATCTCCAATCAGATCCTTGTTCATCTCTTTTGTGACTATTCAGCCCATGTGCTGTGTTACTTCATCAAAATTACTCGAATTTGATGTCGTAAACAATTTGCTATAATAATCCTCCAACATTCTAGCCACATTCTCGTCTCCCACACACCAAATCCCATTAGGATCCTCAAGCCCCATAATACGATTTCTCCTAAACCTTTGTGAAGCTTTACTATGGAAAATTTTTGAATTTTTATAACCTGATTTCAACCAATGGATTTTTGATCTTTGTTGCCACATCTGCTCCTCCTTTGCTATCAATTCCACCAATTCACCTTTTAGTTTTGCCACTAAGTCTAAATTAATTCCTTGTACAGCCAAGCTTCCGCCTCCCTTTTTCTTTTTTTTTTTTCAGCAATTTCCCAAGTGACATTTTTGAAACAACGTTTACTCCACCACTTTAGTTTCACTTGGCACTTACCCACTTTATTCACAACCCCACACATAGGTGTGCTGCCCTCACCTTCCTTCTAAGCCGAGGACACCATGTGATGACATCCTTCCTCCTCCAACCACATCTTCTCAAAGCGCCATGGTTTATTTTGCCTCACTAGTACCCCACAAGGATGAATTAAAATTGGCTTATGATCCGATGTTCCACAATCCAAAATCACCACTTTAGTTGCTAGATAATTCTCAAACCAATTTGTGGTACCCAATGCTCTATCTAAGCGCTCCCATATTGAAATTACATTGGCAATATTTTTAAACTAAGTGAATTTACTACCCACAAACCCCAAGTCCACAACACTCGTCCAAAACACTTCTAAAATTTTTCATTTGCATATACGATCTCAATCTCCCCCCACATTTTTCATGAGATTTTGTAATCTCATTAAAATCACCTACACATAACCAAGGTACCGAGAACCTCCCTTGTAAATTCCTCAAAAGGTTCCACAATTCCATCCTCCGTTGTGTCAATAATTCACCATAAAAACCCGTAAACCTCCACCCATCCTCCTTATTTTTATTAATCAAGGCCTCAACATGGTTTAGAGATGAGGATTTTACATCTACCTCTAACCCCTTCTTCCAAAACGGTGCTAAACCTCCTCCCAAATTTGCTTTTGACACACCAAAGTAACTACCCATCTATAATCTATCCCTAATGTCATCTAGCCTTGCTTCTATCAGCCATGTTTCAACTAAAAACACAACTGATAGATCTTGTGCCTGGACCAAATCACCGAGCTTTTGAACTATCTGCCAATTCCCAAGTCCCCGACAATTCCAACATAAGATACTTATTGGGATTGGCAGGGCTGGGATCCAACCTCCACCAATTCGAGTAAATTTTCTTCACTGCTTTTTGACACTTTGCTCTTATATTTTTGAACCTCAAAGTTGCTCTCCCTCTCTGCCATACTTGCAGCCAGATTTCTTTTTTTTCCAATCTCAATCGCCAAGGGTTCCATTGATACAGCCTTAATAGATTGTACTCTTGACCACTTACCCACCTTTTGCGAATTTGAGGAGTTTCTTGCTTTAACTCTCTCTTGCGTTTCACCCGTAGAATCATTATCCTTCTCCAGTGATCTGATCAGTTGTTCCCTACTTCCATACTCCTCGCAAAGTTTTTCCCCCAAACCCTTATCATATTTTTTGAGTGCATTGTCAATCTCCTCGATTTGGCGACTAAAGAATTCATTTGGGTAGTCACGTGGCTTCTTCATGCTAGACTCCACCCCTTCCTCCAAAAAAAATTAATCCATCCTCACGTGCCTTTAGCCCTTTGTCACGTGTTTTCAAATTTTCAAGAGGCCCACTTCGGCTCATCAATGCTTTTCCCCGAATCACACTCTTGATGGATAGAGTTTTTAATAGAATTAATGACTTCCTTATTTGGTTCCAAATCAATTACCCTCCCCCTAATTTCGGTGCCTGTTTCCAAGTTGGTAACGTTCCTTTTCACAGCATTCAATCTAGCATTTAATTCCTCAGCAAACTCCTCTGTTTCCATATTCGAACTTTCAGCAGCTCGCTTCCCGAAATTTATGTTTCCGACCACCTCACTTGCATCGGACTCCTTTCTTCTCAGCGCCTCATCCTCCTTCAGGTCCAACTTATCATAAAATCCCGGAACATAGATCACCCTTTGATTCGTCAGATTGTATGGTGTTGCTCTTAGTGAGGGCCCAAACTGTTGATCTTCTTCCTTTAGAGTTCCTTTGCTCTGTAACCAAAGCGGACAATCACTATCACCGTGGGAAAGCCTGCCGCACCAGAAACAGTAAAGGTTCAGTTATGAGTCTCCCACGGCACAAAGGTTCAGTTATGTCAATTTTTACTCGTACCTGCATGCAGCAGCTCCCTTCCTCAGTTTCTACTCCAATGGATCTTACCACCTCCCCAATAATATCACATAGTTGTTCAACCACCTCAGTAGTCATGTATCGTATAGGGATATCACGAACCTGAACCCAAAACATCACGACATTGAAAGACAAAGATCGCAGCGAAATATCCTTCTCATACCTCATGACCACCACCAAATGTTTATCAAAACTCCATGGTTGGTTCATCAAAATTCGATTAACATCCCTCTCATCATCAAACCCAAATGGAACTTTATGATCATTCATATTTCTAATCATAAAGCCGTCGCTGCACCTCCAAACTTGTTTAAAAGTTCGACCCATTGCCTCCATATTTAGCGCTCGCGTCGTTAAAAACTTCGCCACTATCAAGAACTCATTCTTCCTTTGTACCTTCAGCAATACAAATCTGGATTCCTCTTTCATTGTTAGTGATAATTTTTTCCATGACTTTGACAAATCCTCCATGTTAACGCACAAGAGAAATTTTCAATGGAATACCTATATGTTTCCCTCAACCCAAAACAATACAACCCACAAGCTCTACAAGCACCCTTGGCACTCTAGAGGACACACACACCTACAATGAGAGACAAGTTCTACAGCCTAAATGCCAAATTTTTAGTTGTTATTTAAATAGTGAAATTTAAGATTAAATTTGAAACAATGTACTATCCTTTTAGATAGGCTTGTAGGGTGTCCAACATCTTCTCTACATGTAATTGAGCTTCCAAATCCATGTCTTCTAGTTAGAGACATTTTGTTTTAATTTCTATTATAGCTCAGTAGTACCAGGGCTTTCTTAGTTAATTTAGAAAATAAAATTTATTCGATTTAGGTAACCAATCAAACTTTAGAAATTTAATGGTTGGTGGAGACTCCTAAAAATGAATATAATTAAGGAAATTCACTCACACATACCTCACCCTAACGTGGCCATGGTCCAATATTAGTTTGGGAAAAATCACATTTTAAACCTTATTATTTAGGAGTATAACAAATTTAATCCTCATTTCAAAGTAAACCTTAAATAGCTTCAAAAAAAATCCTATATGGTTTCAAAAGTAACAAATTAAATCTCACTCATTTGAGTGGAATTATATTTTGTTTGGGATTTAATACGGGTTAAGAGTTTAATTTGTTACTTTTTGAAACATCATGATCTTATTTGTTACATGTCCTAATTAATAGTGTTTAAAAAGTGAAAATAATGACTATACTAATTGCAAATTTGCAAGTGTTACATGTGTATTTTGAATGATTTTTTTAGTAGTGTCAACACTTTTCATTCATCTTAATTCGAGATTTATGCATTTGCCAATAACTGATATAGCCAAGAGTGTGTTAAGACCTAGCACCAAAATATGAACACTGAAATAGCATTAAAATCATAAAATTGTGTGTTGATGTGTTCATTTTTGTAGACCAACTGATATTTTATACTCTTTTGGATTAATGAATACCAAGATAGTGTTAAAGTCATTATCTAGTGTGTGGGTCTATTCATCTTTATATAAATATATATATATATATATATATATATATATATATATATTATGATATGTCTTATTCAGCCATTTCCAAGTAATTTGGTGATTGACAAATGCATAAATCGCAAAATTATTATAAATTAAAAAAAAAAATCATATTGAGTTTAATATTGATTATGGTTATTGATACCATAATTTTAAGAGTATTTTATCTTTTGAAAAAAAAAAAAAAAAATTGTAATTGTTACTTTTTATTTTTTATTTTTTTTAATCAACTACAACTTTATCTATAAAAAAAAAAAAAAAAAAAAAACCGAGGTCCAAGTTTTTTTTTTTTTTTTTTAATAATATAGACAGAAGACATAGAGGAAGGAGAAGGAAGGAGTGAAAAGACAAAACTTACAACAATAACACTTAAACGTGGTCAAAGTTGAGAGACTCTTTTTGCCTGTTCTTACTCTAGGCCCCAAGTGTATATATATTTTTGATTCTTTAATATAATTCTATCTTTTATCTCAAAAAAAAAAAAAAATTTATTATTATGATTATAATTATTATATTATAGTATACACTTTTGGACCACGGGGACATTATCTAACTAGCCGCAACCCTTACCTGCAGGCTGCATAGAGTTTTTTTTTTTTAAGGAAAAAGTCTGCATAGATTTTATTAAAACAAATACTTAGATTATAATACAACAGGAACAAAAATCACACATAAGAATTTATTTTAGTATAATAAATCACTTTTTCTATTTTATATACTCATCCTACAAATTATTTCACGTTAGATTATATTCGGTTTTTTTTTTATGAAAATAAACATGATATAGCCCAATTACACCAACATGAGAATTATGCGAGGACCACGCAGCTAACACATGAGCTGTGTTATTTGCAGCTTTTCTAACCCGGCAAAAAGAGCAGTCTTTCTTTATATTATTCTTTGGCTTATCCTTGACTTTTTGAATGGTACTCCACAATTGAAGAAGTCAACTGACCTTTCTCTAAAAAGAAAGTACTTCATAATGATTCTAAAAGCGAACGTTCTGATATTTTTGAATAGTAGACAATGATATTCAGTGCGAACGTTTCAATTTAATTATTGGTCTATGGCTTATCCTCAACTTTGTTGAATAATGCTACATTTTATTTTATATTTTTGTGTTTCAGGTTAATGTATATACTTACCATACATTTTAAAAAACTTTGTATAAGAAATTGAAAAAACTTGTTAGGTTCTAAAGTTTAGGACTTTATGTATTTAGAACTCTAATTTGTATTGTTGGCAAACCATGATCAAAACAATGTATTTAGAAGTGTTTTAAGTTAGCTCAAAGTTGTATGTCAATGTCAAGTTGGAATCGAGTTTAATGCAAGAAGCACTGTGGCTTTCGGCCTGGCTCGATTGATCGAAGCTCGGGCGGATCGCTTTTCTGCAGAATTTTCCAACTCAGCCCTATTTGTTTTAAAACGTTTTTAGGGTTTCTTATTTGTCCTAAGTATAAAAGGCAAACCCTAACCACGTTTTAGTGTTGCTCATATTACGGTTTGTGTAAATCTCTTGTGAGATCTAGAGGAGCTTTCCTTTACACAAACTTAGGGTTTTCAAGGAGGAGATATTTTCTACACCTTGATGATCAATTCAGATTCTGCCATTAAAGCTTAAAGAATACACAAGCGGGGTGCTTGTAGTTGGTGGGAATCCAAGAAAGAAGGAGTCCGTGGATTCGGAACTAGCACGTGGTCGTGTCAGTAAGTTCTACTGGTTGGTAGCATTAGGAAGTCAAGTGGGGGTGCTTGTAAGTCCTTTTGTATGAACTTCGATTCTTTCAAGATAGTGGATTCAAGTTTACCTTGAGGATAGCTAGGTCAAATCCTCCCCGTGGTTTTTACTGGTTTAGTTTCCTAGGTGATCATATCATTGTCTTATTTATTTTCTTACTTTGCTTTGCATGATTTGATCTTTATTATTGTGATAACCTAGACTTGTTTAATTGGACTAAGTAACAACTTGGCTAAATTACCTAGGTTTAATTAATTGTTTAAGGAGTCTAAAAACTGTCAAGTGGTATCAGAGCGGGTAACTCTTTTGTTGTTGATCCTTTGATCACCGAGCCGATCCTTGACCTCTGTTGTCATGGAACACGGACACTCTCTAGTTATTCCTCCTCACTTTGATGGGAATAATTATGCTTACTGGAAAGTAAGGATGAAAACTTTCCCGAAATCCATTGATGAGAGGGTGTGGAACTCCGTTGAATACGGATGGGAGAAGCCCACTACTCCTGTTAGTGAGTGGCAAACTTCTTAGAAAGAAGTAGTTTCGTTTAATAGCAAGGCTATGAATGCGATTTTTAACGCTGTTTCTATGGAGAAATTTAAGAGAATCTCGAATGTTGAGATCGCTCATACTGCTTGGAATATCCTCCAGATCGTGCATGAAGGCACAAAGGTCACAAAAATAAATAAATTGCAGCAATTGACTTCTAAATTTGAAAGCATTAGGATGTCTGATAATGAATCTTTTGATGAATTCTATGCTAAACTGAATGATATTGTTAATTCTGCTTTTAACTTGGGTGAAATCTATGATCAACCTAAAATTGTTAGGAAGATTTTTAGATCTTTGACTCAAGACTTTAGACCCAAGGTGACTGTTATTATTGAAAGCAAGGATGTGGACTCCATCCCCGTTGATGAGCTTGTAGGATCTCTTCAATCCTATGAGTTGGATCTACCCAAAACTACCAAATCCAAATCAATGACTCTTAAGTCAGTTGATGATGTTGATAGTGGTGGATTTGATGATGAGCTCTCTGCTACAGAGATTGCCTATCTTGCCAAGAACTTTAGAAACTTTCTCAGGAATAACAATAGAAAGGCAAGAGGCATAAACACTACTGAACCTAGAAATTTTAGGAAGCATGATTCCACTAAGGTTAATAACAATGATAAACCTAGAGAAAGAGTAGGTCAATCTTCCAATAATTCTTTGGGCTCTCAATGTTTTGGATGTCAAGAGTATGGACACATGAAATCTGAATGTCCAACCTATTTGAAGTTTATGGGTAAGGCTATGGCTGTAACCCTTAGTGATGGTGAAGTTTCTGATCATGAGTCCGATTGTGATGAGGACGGAAACTTCATTGCTTTCACTCACTCTGCTGTAGTTGATGAGAGCATATCTGTTGAAGAGAACCCTTCTGATGAGGAACTCTCTGAAAATGCGGATCTTCAAGAGGCCTATAACAAACTTTGCAAAGTTGCTGCAAAGGATGCTATGAATGTTGAATTTGGCCTAAAGAAAATTAAATCTCTTGAGTTTGAAAAGAAAAATTTGCTTGTTAAATTGTTTGATGCTAATGATCTTTTGAACAATGTGAAAACTGAAAACATGCTTTTGCTTGATAAAGTTAAATATTTGGAACTTGATTTATCTGTTGCTAGATCTGCTAGTTCTAAACTTGATCAAATGTTGAGTGTTCAAAAGTCATCTTCTCGACAAAACTGGTTTAGGTTATGTTGATAGCATCTGTGTGTCCGCTCCCCATTCCACTAAGTTTGTTCCTTCATCTTCTTCTTCTGAACCTTCAATGAGTGAGATAGTGAGTAAAAACTGTCAAGTGGTATCATCATCTAGGAAGCATAGGGTTGATCTGAAAGAATCTAAACCTAAGAAGCCTACCCTATCTAAGGACAAGACACATGATAAACCCGCATGGGTTTGTCATTTTTGTGGAAAGACTGGACACATACGTCCAAATTGCTATAAGTCGCAAAGCTGCAAAGAGAGCAAACAAACCAAAAGTACTTGTGCCTCAAGCACTTGATCCTATGGTACTTATTGGTGATTTGGTAAAGGTTTTAAACCTTTATTCCAATCCTAGAGTTAGTAATCATTCTCAAGTGAATAAAAACTCCAATGCTCGTGGTGCATCTAAAAAGTTTTGGATGCAAAAGACTCGACCTAACTGAGTCTTTCTAACATGGTTCTTGTGCTTCATTGCTCTACCCTTTGTAACCATTGTTCTTTGGTTTTGTTTTGTTTTTTTTTTTTTTTTTTTTTTTTTTTTTTTTTTTTTTGTCTCTAGGATTTGCATAGCATAACATTCATGCATTTCATTCTAGGTGTTTTTTATTTTTATTAAAATAAAAAAAATAAAAATAAAAAAAAAAGGAAAAAGGAAGCACATTTTGTTTTTGCACTATTTTTCTTGGTTTTTGAAGACAAGGTTGGTCAATTTATTTTCACAGAACATGTTCTTTTTGTACCTTATTTAGCTTTGATGAGCTTATTTATTGCACTCTACTAGTTGAAGATTTGTAGTGCATGTTGTGTGGGAAAGATGTGTATGGTTTTTGATTACTATGTCTTAATCTTGAAGTCATATGTTTTTAAATGTTGGACTTGAACTTTTAAAGAAAGGCATAAATAACCATCTCACCACTGTTCACTAGCCAATCATGAACACCTTAGTGCATATCATAAGATTTTGTGCTGGAGAAAGTGTAGCACATGCACAAAAAGAACATAAGGTGAAGCCTCGGTAAAAGTGCTTAATTCTTAAAATCTAATTGGTGTGTACTATTAGGCTTGATGCCAAACTCACATAACTTAAAATTGGAATGTATATTATGAGGCATAAATACAAGAAACTTACATGATTGCAAGTTTATGATCTTGGAGATGTGGGAGTTATATGATGTAACTCTTTAGGTGATAGTCTCTTTTAAATTCTTTGTGATGAATTTTGTAGACTTTGTGATTGATTGCTATTCACATATCACCTCACATGTATCTCAAGTCTTTGCTAGTTGCACACATTACACAAGTTACTCTTTGCTAAACATTGTACATGTTATTGTGTGTGTTTATGGTCCGACCAACCAAGTTTTTGCAATCACTTTGAATTATGTGCAAACTAAATTTGTTGCTTGAAAATTTGTGGAGAATGCAAAATTTTGTTTTTGGGAATATTGGGCTTAAAATTCTTGTTTGGAAAATCATATCATCTCATACTCATGCATTTTTGTTCTTAAATTTCAATGCTTTGAGTTAAATAAACTTGTTTTTCAAAAATTGTGTTTTTCCTAAAAAATATGGTGAGCCTCAGCCTGATTCGATCGGTCCATTCTGTTTTTCAACCGATCGAAATTTTTAAAATTTTAAAATTTTTTGAGAGAGGGAGTCTCTATCTGTTTCGACCGGTCGAGGCTGATTTTCGACCGATCGAAACTCGTGAATCGTGTTTTTCAAAAAGGCGTAATGGACTTTTTCAACTTCTTTTTCAAATAGTTCTTTTCCTTTCTCTCTCTCCGCGTTGGCTCTTGGCTCCACCAGTCAATTTTTGTCGTTTTCCTTCAAGTTTTTTTTTCAAGGTTTTTGTCCTTAGAAGCCGGTAAGACCCTTTTGCCCTTCTTTTTCAAGTTTATTTCTTGTTTTCATGCATTTTTCATGCATTATCATGGGTATTTTCGGCATCTTCAAACTTTTTGGGGGGTTTTTTGATGATTTAAGCCTATTCTTGTGTAATTGATCAATGGGTTTTTGTGCCATGATGTTATATGGATGTTCCCTATAGTTTAATTTGATCAATTTTGTGGTTTATGAAAAATTGGAAATTCTAGGGTTTTGAATTTGATCCGAATTGGGGATTTTGTCAAAGTGGCTTAAATTGATGAAATTGGCTTCTCCAATTGATGTATTTGGTCATTATTTTTGTTATTATATCATGTGTAATGATCAATTCGTCAATTTTTTTTTAAATTGATCAAGTGGTTTCTATATTTTGGGGTTTTTGTGTTAAAAACCTTAATGTGCAAGCCAATTTTGTAATTTGAACATTTTTTGACTTAATTCACTGCATTAGAACATGCATCATGACATTTAAACTTGTTCATGCATCATATAAATTTTGATTCTATATTTTGTTTTTGTGCTAACTTGCAATCTGCCCTTGGTTTTGGTTTGTGGTTGTTTGTTCTTTCGCTCTGTGTTTTGATCCTTATCTTAGCACCATGCCTAGGAAAACTAGAGCTCATAGGACCACTTCCACTTCCTCCGAGTCTCCACCTAGAGTAGAGCTGTTTAAGAATGATAAGTGTAGAGAAGCCTATGACACCTTGAACTGTAGGCGTAAGATCCGGTCCGAGCGAGCCGTTGTGTTAGATGCGCTTGATCCGGCCATTAGGGCCAATTTTGAGTCTAGGGGTTGGTTGCCTCTCGTAGAGATGGATCATCCACCTCCTACCGCCCTGATTAGAGAGTTCTACTCGAACCTCTCTTGCCACATCTATGATTCCAACACCCTAGTTAGGAGTTGGATACGAGGTGTAGAGTTCACCATTACCCCTCGGGTAGTGGCCGAGGCTCTTGGGGTGCCGGTTGTTCGGGATGCTGACTATTCCTATGATGAGTCCCCCTCTTTAGACGTTGTCATGTCTTACATCACTTGGTCATCTATCCAGTGGGGTTCTGATCCTCGGATCACGTCCGTTGAGCTTACCGAGACTGCCTATCTCTTCTTTAGGATTGCGTGTCATTCCTTGTGGCCTATCTCTCACTTCCACACCATCCCTTTAGAGCGATGTGTGTTTTTGTATGCCTTTGCTTCAGGAGCATCCATCAGTTTTCCTCACTTGTTCCTTCGTTCTTTGAACGAGGTTCATAGGAGTTCTGTCGTAGGGCATGCGCCGATTCATCCTATTTTCATTCATAGGATTCTGCTCTATTTAGGTCTAGATGGTTTTCCGTCGGGTGAGCCTGTTCATGTGATAGCTCCCATAGGTGCCACCTTTCTTCATCGTAGGGCTGCTCGGTTGAGAGTTGCTCCTCCTCATCCTAAAGGTGCGTCATCTAGTAGTGTTCCCCCTCCTCCCTCTTCTCTACAGTGCATGCAGTGCTGCCGAGACTTCAGTCTTTGCTGCCGATCTTTGATCTTCTTTGTTCCTCCACCGACCGCTTTGGATGATTCGGACATTCGTCGCACGATGGATCATGTCTTGACCGTTCAGGCGGCTCAAGGACAGATTTTGGTGGACGTGCTTGATGAGATCCGTGCCTTGCGTGCGGAGTTCGCGCTGTTTAGACCACCTCCCTTTTGATGATGGATATCTTGTTTGCCCTTTGGCATTCCGTCACAAAAAGGGGGAGTACTTGTACTTGTAGGTTTTTTGTTTTTAGGGGGAGATTATTTGTTTTTGGTTGGAGCTTGTGGAGTTTTAGATTGTATCTAGGTACTTCACTGTGTACTTAACTTTTTTAGCTCTTACCTTGTTTTTTATGGGATATTCATGTTAGGGGGAGTTTTTATGTTTTGGTTGGTTCTTTATTTGTTTCTTGTTTCAAACTGCTTATTGATTTATATTTATGAGTTATTCATTGATATATGTCTTTATTTATGAGTTGTTTGAAATCAAGAAGTTATTTTGTTTACTTGTATTATTTCCACACATGCGGTTATGCATTTTGTTTAGTGTTTCAGGAAATATACAAGTTGATTCAATTGAGTCTTGTCTACACTTGCAAATCGATGGATAGTAGTTAGGATTGAATTTGGTTTATGAGCATTATTTTGTAAAGGGCTTTTCATTTTGTAAACTTTGAGCTTCTAAGTTGTGTTTTGTCACAGATTGCTAGAGGGGGAGTTTGTTAGGTTCTAAAGTTTAGGACTTTATGTATTTAGAACTCTAATTTGTATTGTTGGCAAACCATAATCAAAACAATGTATTTAGAAGTGTTTTAAGTTAGCTCAAAGTTGTATGTCAATGTAAAGTTGGAATCGAGTTTAATGCAGGAAGCACTGTGGCTTTCGGCCTGGCTCGATTGATCGAAGCTCGGGCAGATCGCTTTTCCGCAGAATTTTCCAACTCAGCCCTATTTGTTTTAAAACGTTTTTAGGGTTTCTTATTTGTCCTAAGTATAAAAGGCAAACCCTAACCACGTTTTAGTGTTGCTCATATTGCGGTTTGTGTAAATCTCTTGTGAGATCTAGAGGAGCTTTCCTTTACACAAACTTAGGGTTTTCAAGGAGGAGATATTTTCTACACCTTGATGATCAATTCAGATTCTGCCATTAAAGTTTAAAGAATACACAAGCGGGGGTGCTTGTAGCTGGTGGGAATCCAAGAAAGAAGGAGTCTGTGGATTCGGAGCTTGCACGTGGTCGTGTCGGTAAGTTCTACGGGTTGGTAGCATTAGGAAGTCAAGCGGGGGTGTTTGTAAGTCCTTTTGTATGAACTTCGATTCTTTCAAGATAGTGGATTCAAGTTTACCTTGAGGATAGCTAGGTCAAATCCTCCCCAGGTTTTTACCGGTTTGGTTTCCTGGGTGATCATATCATTGTCTTATTTATTTTCCGCTGCTTTGCATGATTTGATCTTTATTATTGTGATAACCTAGACTTGTTTAATTGGACTAAGTAACAGCTAAATTACCTAGGTTTAATCAATTATTTAAAGGGTTTAAAAACTGTCAAAACTAACAAAAAGTTTATCACTTTTTTATTTTCCCATAAAAAGTTCTTTAAAATGGTTTACTAATGTATGCTCTAAGAGCACACCTTAATAAAACCCTCTTTTTAAGATCCTAAAGAAAAAAAAAAAAAAACATGTTTTGCACGGTCTTATTAGAGCATTTGCATCGTTTTATGTATAATAAAAAAATGTGTAAAATTTACGTAGTGTTAGGTTTTTAGACCCCTGTAAACACAATATATTTAACCTAATTAATTAACAAACAAACATAAATTATATCATGCAAAGTAGCAGAAAATAAAAAACACAATGATATGATCACCTAGAAAAACCAAACAGGTAAAAAACCTGGGAATGATTTAACCTAACTATCCTTAAGGTAAAAAACAAATCATCTATGAAAGAATTAAAGTTTGTATAATAGAACTTAGACCACTAACATTCTATTGCTACCTCGAGTAGAAAGCTTACTACCACGAACCCATGATAGTTTCGAGTCCACAAACTATTTCTTTCCTTGTCCTCTACAAAACAAGCACTTACACTTGTGATAAAAAAACACAAACTCTCATGTTTGTGACTCCGAGACCACCCTTGAAAGTTTAGATCATCAGCATCTTTGATGACTAGAAAAGACAGCAACTTCTACAATACCGAATCTTAAGATTATTCAAGAAATAACACCGATAAAAGATGATAGCGATCAAGGAATTAGTTAGTTGAACAGCACGGATCACGATGATGTTGAGGGCCTGAAAGATAAGAAATAGAAGATCAGAGGAGACCGGGGTTGGCCGGTCAAAATTCCTCCGATGATGAAGTTAGCAATTCTCCTCTTAAAGAAATATATTGTCTGTAAAGAAGAAAATACTTAGCCTTTTTTTGTCGGAGATTCATCTCCTTTTATAGGTTTAGGGAGCGGTTATCCGTTGGATAACTTCCCCCTATTCCACGGAGTCCGGAGCGTACAATTTGATAACCGCTATAGCGGTTATCTTTTCATGTCAAAATCGCCTTGCTCTCATCCTAAATGCTGTTTGGACGAGAGATAGTTCACCAGTTAGTAAACGTCGTCCCGAGATTTCTCTCGGGCGGCGATAGTGTAGTCTGCCTTGTAAACTTAGGACGACGTACCTTTGTATGGACGACTTCCATGGACGAGTAAGGAGTTGGCTATTTTTTAGACACCATCGCTTGCCCCCTCGTCCATGGGTCATCTTAAGGATAATTTGGCCAATTTTCAAAATGTGTACTGTATGCCACGTGTCAAAATCTAACTGATGAACTGATGCGCTTGGCTCCATTTTCGAGATCTATGCCACGTGGCGCACTTTGGTTGGCTGCGTCGTTTCGCATCCCAAAGTTTACAGCTTATAAATAGTAGAATTCCTCCAGTGCCCTTCACATTTCTGAGATTTCTCTCCTCGAGCATCCTCATCTTAGCGCCTCGTCTAGAAGTATCATCTCGTCCTTAGTTCCTCGTCTAGATTTCAGGTATTTCTTTACTCCTCGTTCTCAGATTTTAAGTTTTCTAAAATGTTTGAGACCGTTCTTTCCTCGTCTAGTAATAGTTTGGGCAAAGCCATAGACGAGTATCATGACCCAAGTAGTTTTAGTGGCTCTAGTGACAGTAATAATAGTACTAGTAGTGGAGGAAACACCACGGACGAGTATGTGTCCGACGTCCCCGGGGTACCTTTAAAGGTTCTCCAAGGACTCAAGACGAGGAGTGAGTTTGGATCCCAAGCAAGTACAAGTGCCCCCTCGTCCACAGTTTAGGACGAGGTGGAGGTAGTGTATAGCTGTGCCATAGGAGTAGAATCCAAGACGGATGATAGGAGATTAGATTTGCTTAAGAAATGGTACCCAATCCCGCACGACCTTAATCCTAGGTTAGCAGTTCGTGGGGAGTGGTGTTGTCAACCACGTTTTGGGGTAGGTATTTATAAAGCCTATCTTTTAGGTGGACTTAGGTTACCTTTAAATGCTTTTGCCAGAGAATTACTCACTAGGTTAGGTATAGGTGTTTGTCGGCTTAACCCCAATGCGTGGAGGTTAGTCGTCTCCATGCAAGTTTTATGGAGGGAGGTTTTTGAGGGGAACCGTCCTCCGATCGTGGACGAGTTCCTCTCTTCACAAGCCTTTCGAGATCAATCGGTCCCTTGGCTTTTATCAATTCACGATCGAGGGAAGGATTATAGATTGATCAAGTCTATAGTTTCCTCGGATAGGAATTGGAAGACGGAGTTCTTCTTCGTCTCGGGTTTTCGGGCTAGACGCCCGCTCGAGATTTCTCAAGACCCATTTCCTCCCTACACAGGAGAGTTAGGGAACCTTCATCCTGAAGGTATGCTTGTGTTTGTCATTTTACCGTGTTGTAATTACCTTTGTAGACGGCTATATAACAATAATTTTTTTTTTTTTTTTTTTTTTTTTGGTGTGTTGGACGACCTCACTTAGACAGGTTTCATATTGAGAGAATTCAAAAGATTCGTCTATACGCTGATAGGGCTTTCCATTCTTTGGTAAGCCTCCAACGTCTTGCCACCTGGGGTTTGGGTCCCAACCCGTCCGGTGAAGCCCTTGCACACGAGCTCACCATTCGTAGACGTAAGTCCGTATAATTGTTTCCCTTTCTTCCCTTTTTTTTTTTTTTTTTCGTTTTATTTTTAACACCCTTTTTTTTTTTTTTTTTAGGAATAGCTACAATGAAGGAAAACAAGGGTAAAGAAGTTGTGAACGAGGTCATTGTCATTGGGCAGACGCACCTTAGTCTCACCCGTCCATAGGTGAGAAAAGAAAAAACTTATCACTAGGGGTTGACCTGGGCAATCTTCCCGGTAAAGAGCGCAGGGAGAAAAAGGTCAAACATAAGTCGCCCAAGCCCAAGGACATTCAACCTATGCCTATTCCCGTTCATGAGCACGAAGACGTCCGGATCCTTGACTCTGAGCCCAAAGATTCGTCCAAGCAAGTCCCATCCACGGTCAAGGTGCCGTCCACGTCTCGGCCTTCTCCCCAAGCACCTCGGTACTTCATTGGGAACGCGGATCTGGCTTGGGAAAGATTTAGGATGGCTGTGATCGATGTGGACGTGTCTCCACTGTTATAACATGTCTTTGAAGGACTTCGAGCATTCTGGGGTTCATGATCTTTTCAAGGTATGTATTTTTACTTGTTTTATTTTGTCTCTTCCTTTTTGATAAGCTTCCTAACTAAACCATGATTCAGGCCATGTCCAAGTTCATTGCTGCGTCCAGGCAAGCAATCGATCTGGACAAGACAAGGGTCTTGTTAGAGAAGAGAATCAAGGAAGTGAAGGACGAGAGCAAACGCTGGTCGAGGCAAGTTGCTAAAGCTAATGAAGGGGTAAAGGAGCTGCAAAATCAGATTGAAGAGTCAAGACGATGTTGTGGAGAAGGAAACTCGTCTTGATCACTTGCAAAAGAAGAATGACGAGCTGAATGATCTTCTCAAAAAGGCCAAGGAAGATGTGGTTGCAGAGTTCAAGGCGTCCAAGCGGTTCACTGATCTGCTAAATACCAACTATGCAACTGGGTTTGAGGATTTCGGGATGGACGCCGTCGAGAACTTCCCCAACATTGATTTCAGCTCTATTAAGCTCAATCTTAGTGGTGCTCCTACTAGCTCCCTCCTCCCAGGCATTTGCTCGAAAGATGTTAATGTGGAGGATGATGCTACAACCCACCCACTTCAGGACGAGCAGAACAAAGACGCCCCACCAGCCTGATGCTCTTTTTTTTTTTTGTAATTTTAAGACTTGATGTAACTTTCTTTTATCTCGTCCTTAGTTTTAGGACGAGTTATCATGTAACTTGAGGGTGTTTGGACGTTGGTCGTCCACCCTTTAAACAATTGTGTTTTCTTTTCTTTTCTTTTTTGTTATATCAAGGACGAAAGTTATGCTTTTGCTTTAAAATTTCTACTCGTCCATGAGGGTGATCTTATGAAGTGCTTGGAACTTTCTACTCGTCTTGGAGAAATCCCAAGTATCAACATCACCCGTCTTGAGACTTCGCCTCTTTTTTTGATTATTTCTCTAATGCGACTTTGCATTCGTCCATAAGCTTAATTGCTCTGGAACGTTCTTGGTTAATAAACCGTAACATCGTCTTTGCATGTATCCGTCCATGTGTGGACGTGTAAATCTCATCCGTTGTTTCGTGTGAGCTTTATGGACGTACTATTGTTCGTCCGTGTGTGGACGTACTATTTTCCTTCCCGTCTATTTCAGGGACGGATGTTTTGTGGACATATCATTTCAAAGGAAAATTTTCTCGTCTACACTTGGGCGTGCATACATATCCCTTGTTTGTCGAAGTTATATCCCCGCGTCCGGAGGGTTTCCTCGTCTTGGGCTTTTCAGCCTTGTGGTGGGTTAGTTGGAACGAAAATAGCATGGAGATTAGAAATTTACACAATACTTTGTACATAACATAAATATTGTTTACAGGTAAGGCATATACATATATTTATGCATTTTTTATTAAGTACAAGCTCCATAACTTCGTCCGTAAACACCACAACATAAATAATAAAGCCTTAACTTTGTCCACAACACATAACATAAATAGTAAAATAGTAGTTCCAAACACAAACAACATCAAATATAAGTAGAATCATAAGTCTGTAGACAAGGTCCCCTCTCGTCCATGGCCATACTTCCGTCTAGGATGACTTTTACTGATAGTACCTCCTCAAGTGCTTCACGTTCCAAGGGTGCTCCAGTTTCCTCCCGTCCAGGGCCTCCACGTAGTAGGATCCTTGCCTTTTATAGCTGATAACTCTGTAGGGTCCTTCCCAATTCGGGCCCAATTTCCCATGTGCTGGGTTCTTGGTTGCCAAAGAGACCTTTCTCAGGACGAGATCTCCTATGTTGAAATGCCTAGGTTTCACCATTGCATCATATTGCCTAGCCATAAGGTTCTTGTACTTTGTTGTCCTCCGTATTCTCAAATCCGCCCTTACCTCGTCTACCGGATCAAGGTTCAGACAGAGCTGCTCCTCACCGTCCTTATCTTGATACATCATCACCCCGTGACTGGCCATATGTACTTTTGCAGTATGATCGCTTCGCTTCCATAAGCTAACTTGAAAGGAGTTTCCCCCGTAGGGGTTCTCACCGTCGTCCTATAGGCCTATAGAACACCAGGCAACTCCTCCGGCCATACCCCCTTAGCCCCCTCAAGCCGAGTCTTGATGATTTTCAACAAGGATCGGTTTGCCACTTCAGCTTGGCCATTTGCTTGAGGATGAGCGGGTGAGGAATAGTGATTTCGTATTCCAAAGTGTGCGCAGAAGTCCCTAAAGAGTGCGTTGTCAAACTGTCGTCCATTATCAGATACCAATACCTTGGGCACTCCAAATCTGCATACAATGTTCTTCCACACAAAATGCTTAACATTTTGTTGTGTGATTGTTGCCAACGGTTCAACTTCCACCCATTTTGTGAAGTAATCGATGCCCACAACTAGAAATTTCATCTGCCTTATGCCCTAAGGAAAGGGACCCAAAATGTCTAGTCCCCATTGTGCAAAGGGCCACGGTGCCATCATCGGGGTGAGGTACTCTGACGGTTGTCTGGGGATGTTGCTAAGTCGTTGACATTGGTCGCAAACCTTGACGTGCGCGCTTTAGCATCGCCTTGCATATTTGGCCGCAATACCACGCACGGATGACCTTGTAGACAAGGGACCTGGCTCCGGAATGATTGCCACATGCTCCTTCATGAACTTCCCTCGGTACGTAGTTTGCTTCGTCCGGAGCCAAGAACCTAAGATAAGGTTGAGAAAAGCCCCTCTTGTATAACACTTCGTTCGTAAATACGTATCTAGCCGATCTCACCTTCACTTCCCTTGCTTTGTCTTTCTCTTTTGGTAGCTATCCGTCTTTCAGGTATGATATAATCGGGGTCATCCAGTTTCCTCTATTTTCCACCTGTTGTACTTCCTGAATATCTATGCTTGGCATGTACTGAATTTCATCGATTCGTCCCACGATTCATTTGCTGAGGCTTCTTTCGCTATAGTATCGCTTTCCACGTTTTCCTCCCTTGAGATTTGAACCAATTCAGCTTTTTCAAATCTCTTCATTAGGCACATCATCCTACTAAGGTATTTCCTCATCCGTTCCTCCTTTGCTTCGTACATTCCATTTACTTGCCCCATGACCAATTGAGAATCTCTCAGGACGAGTATAGACTTGGCTTCCACAGACTTAGCCAATTCTAGCCCTTTGAGAAGGGCTTCGTACTCGACTTCATTGTTAGTTGCTTGGTACTGTAGACGAACCTTATGTCTCAATTTGTCTCCTTCTGGGGATTGTAAAACCACACCAATTCCACCTGCATACTTTGTAGATGATCCATCCACATGGACGACCCATCATCACACGCTTTCTCTCATAATGACTTGGGGTAAATTCTGCAATGAAATCTGCTAATGCTTGAGCTTTTATGGCATGCCTTGGTTGATATCTGATGTCAAATTCATCGAGTTCAACAGCCCATCAATCAATCATCCAACAGCTTCCAGTCTGTTCATCGCCTTCTTGAGTGGATGATTCGTCATGACATTAATGACATGGGCCTGGAAATAGTGCCTCGACTTCCTAGAAGCGGTGATCAATGCGAAGGCTAACTTCTCTATTTGTGGATATCGTCCTTCCGCTCCCCTCAATGCCTTACTCGTATAGTACACTGGTCTTTGCACTTTACCTTCTTCTCTTATCGATCTTGAACTCACGGCATACGGGGTTACCGCCAAGTATAAGTATAATTCCTCTCCCACTACTAACGGACTCAACAATGGAGACTTGGTAAGGTATGCCTTCAGATCCGCAAAAGCTCTCTGACACTCAACGGTCCATTCGAATGCTTTTCTAAGAACTTTAAAAAATGGCAAACATTTGTCGGTGGCTTTAGAGACAAACCTGTTGAGTGCAAACACTGCCTAGTAAGAGATTGGATCTCCTTTGTATTCTCATGAGGCTTTATGTCCAAAAGATTGCTTGAATTTTATCGATTCGCTTCAATTCCCCTGTGGGAGACCATAAAGCCAAGGAATTTCCCTGATGATACTCCGAAAGCACATTTACTAGGATTCAGCTTCATGTGATATTGTCTCGGCGTGTCAAATGTCTCCTGCAGGTCGTTTAGATGTCTTCCTTCGTCCTGGCTCTTCACCAGCATGTCGTCTACATAGACTTCCACATTCCGCCTAATCTGCTGTTGAAACATGTGATTGACCAATCTCTGATACGTGGCCCCCGCATTCTTTAAGCCGAATGGTATCACCTTATAACAGAATAAGCCTTGACTAGTGACAAAGGATGTTTTCTCCTGGTCCGCCTCGTCCATCCTTATTTGATTGTATCCTGAAAAAGCGTCCATGAAACTAAGCAACTTGTGGCCTGCAGTTGAGTCCACCAATTGATCAATGCGTGGCAGCAGATAACTATCTTTCGGGCAAGCCTTGTTCAAGTCGGTAAAATCCACGCACATTCTCCACTTACCATTTGCCTTCTTGACCATTACAACATTTCCCAACCAATCTGGGTAGTACACTTCCCGGATAAACCTCGCCCCCATCGCCTTTTGAACTTCGTCTTTGATAGCATCATTTCTCTCAAGGGCAAACACCCTCTTCTTTTGCCGCACCGGCTTGGAGGAAGGGCATACATTCAATCGATGGGTAATGACACTAGGGTCTATACCCGGCATGTCCTCATGACTCCATGCAAACACATCAATATTTTTCTTCAAAAAGCGGACGAGGTCCTCCTTAATCTTCTCTTCTAGATCTACTCCAACCCTGGTACACTTCGCAGGGTTCTCTTCGTCCAGGGAAATGTCTTCTAATGCTTCGATAGGCTCTGCTACTATTCTCCTTTCTTCAATATTCATGGCTTGAATTTGCTCGTCCATGGCCAACATGGCCAAGTAACATTCTCTTCTTGCCGCCGCTTGATCCCCTTGTACCTGCCATACTCCGTGTTCTGTTGGAAACTTAATTGATAGGTGGTAAGTAGAGGTGACGGCCTTCCAACTATTCAAAGTTGGTCTTCCAATTATGGCGTTATAGGAGGACGGACAATCTACGACAAGGAAGTTCACATCCTTGGTGATTTGTCGTGGGTATGCCCCCACTACCACCGATAAGGAAATAGTACCCACGGGTTGTACCTTCATGCCACCAAAACCTACTAGGGGGGAGTTCACTGGACGGAGCCGGTCTCGTCCTAGCCTCATTTGTTGAAAAGCTGGATAATACAAAATGCCCGCCGAGCTTCCGTTGTCTACAAGCACCCTTCTAGTTGTGTAGTCGGCAATCATTAAGGTGATGACGAGAGCATCATCATGGGGGTGATGAATTCTCTCTGCGTCTTCGTCCGTGAAGGTGATCGCCGCTTCGTCCGTGTTCCTTGCTCTCGGTGATCATCCAAAAAGCTGGACACTCTGCACTACCTTCAAGTATGCTTTCTTGGACTTGGATGATCGGCTTGTCGAACTTCCCCCTATAATGACTCTTATTTCTCCGAGCGGTGGTCGTGATGATTCTTCCATTTTTTCCTTTCATTTTCTCATCCCCGTTATCTCGTCCAAGGAAATTCTTGAGCTTCCCTTGCCTTATGAGATTTTCGATTTCTTTTTTTAAATCGAAACACTTGTCCGTATCATGACCATGATCCCCGTGGAAGCGACAATACTTGTTCCGATTATGCGTTCTCGATCTCCCCTCATTTTCTCCGGCCACTTCAAGGAAGGATCATCCTTGATCTGCATAAGGACCTGCTCAAGTGGGACGTTCAAAGAGGTATATTGCTGGTTCCGTCCTGAAGAGCCCGGCTTCTTAATGTCTCGGTCTTTCCTATCTTCCGTCCGTCCCTTCTTTGGATGAGGGCCCCGCTCTAAGTGGCGATCGGGATTTGCGTCTACTCTCTCGGACCTTTTCCTCTTCTTAGCAATGATTACGTCTTCTGCATTCATAAAATTTTGAGTCGAATGGACAAGTTCTACCATAGACTAGGGCTCTTTTTCATAGAGTTTGTGAATGAACAAATCCGAATTCACCCCATTATGGAAAGCCGCCAACAAGAGCTTATCATCCGCTTCGTCCACACTCGGGGCTTCTCTGTTGAAACGGGTGATGAACGACCGTAAACTCTCGTTCTCTCACTGCTCTATGGTCAATAAGCCGGACGAGGAACGTTTATGTCTTTGTCCTCCTATGAAGTTGTTAACAAACAGCTTGCTCAACTCTTCAAAAGAACTCACCGAATTCGGGAGTATTTTGCTGAACCAAACTCGTGCTGGGCCCTTGAGGGTAGTAGGGAATGCTCTGCACATTATTTCGTCGGGAACCCCTTGGAGATGCATGGTGGTCTTGAAGGTAGCAATGTGATCGAACGGGTCTCGTGTTCCATCGTGCGAATCCGGAGAAGGCATCTTAAACTTCGATGGTAGAGGGTGACCGTTGATGGAAGCCGTAAAGGGGGAATCAGTTCGGTGGACCAAGTCTTCTATAGGATTTGTCCTTCTTATATTCTCTTTCATTTCCTCCATGACTCTTCTCATCTGGTCCATCTCTTCCTTCAAATGTGGCACCGCTCGTGAAGTGGTACCTCTTAACCGACTTCCAATCTCGGTGTTCTCTTTGTCATCACGACTCTGCGTTTGTCCTCCACCCTCACGTTCTTCACGCGTCTGCCTCCTTAGATTAATCTCCATTCTTAATTCTTGGTTTTGGCGAGTCAACTCCGCCATTGCGGCCGCCATGGATTGTACATTTTGGACAGATGAAGTCTGCATGGCCGGTGTAGATTGGCGGTCACGGTGAGGGTTGCTCGAAGCATCTCTGCTTCCCTGATGGCCTAGGCTGGTAGCCCTCGATCTAGTCCGTACCATCAACTTTTTGTCAAAGAGAAGAACAATCTTCCCACAAACGGCGCCAACCGATAGCGATCAAGGAATCAATTAGTTGAACAGCACGGATCATGATGATGTTGAGGGCCTGAAAGATAAGAAATAGAAGATCAGAGGAGACCGGGGTTGGCCCGGTCAAAATTCCTCCGATGATGAAGTTAGCAATTCTCCTCTTAAAGAAATATATTGTCTGTAAATAAGAAAATACTTAGCCTTTTTTTGTCGGAGATTCATCTCCTTTTATAGGTTTAGGGAGCGGTTATCCGTTGGATAACTTCCCCCAATTCCCCGGAGTCCGGAGCGTACAATTTGATAACCGCTATAGCGATTATCTTTTCATGTCAAAATCGCCTTGCTCTCGTCCCAAATGCTGTTTGGACGAGAGATAGTTCACCAATTAGTAAACGTTGTCCAGAGATTTCTCTCGGGCGACGATGAGTGTAGTCTGCCTTGTAAACTTAGGACGACATACCTTTGTATGGACGACTTCCATGGACGAGTAAGGAGTTGGCTATTTTTTAGACACCATCAAAAGATATGAGAAAGCTTTTTGGGTACAAAACCCTAGATATAAAAGAAACACATTCTTCTCTCTTTAAAAAGCCTTTTAAAAACGTGCTTAGAGTTTCCTTTATATACTAGGAGAAGTAGATTTGAAACCCTAATCTTTTTGGGCTTGAACTGCTATTGGACCGAACTTAAAATTCTACAGATACGTATTTCGATCAGTCGAGCCTGTCTCTCAATTGGTTGAACCAAGTAGTTTCTGAAATCTTTTTTCTGCAATTTGCTTGTTCTTAGATCTTAACTTGTATTACCTTGAGCATTGTCTAATAATACCTATAGACTCTAGGATCTATATCTAGACAAATTTGTATTCACGATTTGCCAATTGTTCTAAACTTTTAGAATCTAACATGTAGTTTTTTCTAAAAAGACTCATATCGGTTTGTGTATAATCGTGTAAATTTACAAGTTTGCTACAATAATCGTGTAAATTTATACTTGACATTTGTTTATTTTACATTTAGTTGTTTATTCTTTCTTTATGTATGTGAATAAAGAGAAACAATTTTAAAAATCAAGAAGAGTTGATATTTTTATGAAATATAGTGTAAAATAGATAATCTAATATGAGATGTTTTAAAAAGTGAGTATGCAAAATAGAAAAAGTAGGTTCTTATACTAAAATAGACATAAATTTTTGCACAAACTAATGCGAATGCTCTAAGAAGAGTGTCACACTATTTTTTTGCCCATTGCCCTTCATCCAATTCAGTAGGGATCCACAAATATTATAAAACTGTCTCATAAGATAATTGTCAACCTACGGTGGGTGGACAGTCACTTTTACCAGGGCTAAACATTTTTTTTTCTTCTATTACTCATTCAATCATATCAACAAGTTATAGTAAACATTTTTTTTCCTTCTAAACTTTTTTTTTTTTTTTTTTTTTTGGGTAAATGTGGGGGATCGAACCCCCTAGTTGAAGGTTACAATTAGAACCGGGTGCCACTAGGATACAAGGCCCAGTGGCAGTTATGGTAAAATCTGTGTGCATAAATTTTCTCAGGTGATATCTTGACAATTTTACTGTATTGAGAATTTGTGACAACTTGTCTCTCACAATCAAGACTATTGCATAATAGTAACCTGTCGGCTCCTCATCTTGAAAAAAAATGTTCATGCGACCTTTTCTCGCGCAAAGTCTATGCCATCTAGTTTTGTCAAATTGTGTCATCATGTTTTTTTAATACAGCAATTTCAATTGTCAATGTTTTTACCAAAAAAAAAAAAAAAAAAAAAAAACAGTGAAATTGTCAATCAGTGAATAATCTATGGGATTTTAGCCCAAAGTTTATCTCAAAAGAACTACTACGATGTCATTATAGTATAATTTTTTTTTTTTTTTTTTTTGAGAATACTTTATAGTATAATATTGACAATGATAACATTATAAAAAAAAATATTAGAACTCAACAAGTTAGTCCGTTTCTTATGCTTTCACTTGATCACTGCCTGCTGAGGACGACTTGCCTAACAAGAGTTTATTATATCTTATCTGATCCTTATCAACCAATATGCTAATAGTTTTCCTTCATGCACCTAAACTACTAAAAATATAGTATGTCAATTGGGAATAATCCATGGTATTATATTCTAAATGAAGTCAAAATCCTTTTTCTTTTCTTTTTTTCCTCAGTGGAGGTTAGAATCCATGGTTTTATAAGATAAGGTGAAACAGAGATGAACAAAAGTAGGAGCCGCCCAGTCGGGCTGATTGTTCATCTTGTTGTTGGGAAAAATTCTATGTAGCTGTGAATAAATTTTAGCAAGCACAGCACAACCACATAAGAACACAAAGATTTACGTGAAAATCCTTTCTCCTTGAAAGAAAAAACCACGAGACAAAATCCGAATAATTTTACAATATCAAGTAGAGATTACCACACTTAAAGATACAACTTGAGTAAAGAAAAACTCTTTTTTTTTTTTTTTCACTCATTGCTCTCTTTCTCATTGTGTATTTCTCTTACCTTCTCTATTTTTCTCCTCTTTTACTTGCTCTCACTCGCGCAATTCTTCAAGACTGCACCAGTCCTCGCCTCACTTGTCGGGACTTCTCTTTTCTCTGGGGGCTTCACATCGGTGTTGTTGATACCGCATCGTACCGGCCGGTACAGCCGGAATATACCATACCGGCCGGTGATCTGGTACGGTTAACCCCTTAAATTCGCATCGTAAAATACCGCCATACCGCCAATATCTTGGGCAATACCGGCCGATCTGGGCGCGTCTGATCGATCAAAATTTTTTTTTTTTTTTTTTTTTTTTTTAAGTTTTGTAATTTTTGAATTTTTGTTAGGAAAGAATGGTAACTTATTTACATTAACTTATTAGTATTATTTGTTTTTTTAGTATGTAATAGTAACTTTTAAACTTTCTATTTTATTTTTTTTCCCTTTTAATTGATACTAAAGTTTAAAACCATGAATAATTAGTTTTGAATTAAGGAAATGTTTTATGGTAAACTTTTATATTTATTATAATATATATATATTTATAAATATAAAAATACATACATAATACATATATATATATATATATATATATATATATATATATATATATATTTATAAATATAAAAAATAGCGGTAAACTCGAAACGTACACGGTATTGACCAAATCCGAAATATATCGTCCTCGTAGCCAAACCGATGCGGTATTGACATCTAATGATGCCGAAAATAATACCACCAGTGAGTCACACATTCCTCGTACGATCGCAAATGGCACCTGCACAACGAAAAAGAATAACCTAGCAGAGAGTACCGGTGTGGTAGTACCGCCAAACACCCTCCGAAGGTCAAGTTAGAATTATTCTCACCGCTCTAGAGTGCTAGAGAGGGTAAATTATGCGTACCTTGGTTTGTGAGGGTGCTTGGGTTTTTATAGTAGTGAGGGCTACCCCTCTTTTCCTTGGAGTAGAAGTCTTTTCCTTATAGGAGTCCTCTTGGGCGTATTTTGGGGGATTCTTTCCATATAGGAGTCCTCAGATTTCGTGAGGCGTAGGGAGCAAGTTGTTTATTTATACACGCAAACGTGGCGATCACACATTCCATGGCTGACGCCACAAGATATCGTTGTTTCGTCAGTCCGCCACCGTCGCCTTCAGGATGTCCAGCGTCACGGCACTTTACATGTGTAGTTTCTTCACTCCATTTCACCGTCGACCCTTCAGAATGCCGACGGTAAAAACCATCCCATCACCCATGTCCAAAACTTATCCCGTCACTTTTGTCCACTTATTTTATCCTCATCACTTGCCCCATACTCCATACCTCCGTCGGTATTCATACTGACGGGTTATGAAGTTGTTTTCCGTGAGAGGCGGGAATATCGTTCACTTGGATCTGTATTTAATGCTTTGGACAGGTGGCTCGTTCCTATTGGCTCGCTTCGCCGAGACGCGGGCTTCGTCTTCCGCGCCCTTTTTCCCATATATAAACAGCATTTCCCCTTCATTTCCACTATTTCAACCTGCTCGCCGATCTTCCTCGGAAAGAGAGACCGTCACTCACATCCCGTCGCTTTTTGGTCCATTAACTCAAACGTCACCGTCATTAGAGCCATCCGTAAAGTCACCATATCGGTAAGTTTTCATCTCCACTTTTTTCTTCTCTCTTTTTTATTTCTGCCTCATTAGTGAGAACGCTCTAGGTACTTAGATTGGATCCGTCACTTGTAGGTAGTCGATGTCAAGTGACGCGTCTTGTGAGGAGTCGTCGGCCCGCGAAGGAGCGGGCTACGACGAGACCTATGGTTCTGGAGATGAGTCAGACTTTTCCCTTTCGTCAGAGAGAGAGACGTCGGCACAATCTCTTGACGTTGATGAGAGTTTGGCTGAGGGGAATAAGGATGAGAAGAGAGGGGATGGAATGGATGTTGACGGAGAGGAGAGCGACGGGGATGAGGGATCCAGTGAAGGAACCTCGGAGGGTCCCGGAGATAACCGTCCCTTCATTCTTCCCGAGGATTGGGCCGTCAACAAATTTTTGCCTAGGATGAGTGGTAAAGTTTTCGGGGAGTTATGTGTTCGTTATCAAATCACGAGAGGTGTTACTGCGGGAGGACAACTGACGTTGGCATGTATGATGCCATGTTCTTTGCGGGACTTAGGTTACCATTGACAGCCCTACACCGTCAACTTGCAGACTTCCTAGGCATATCTGTCACCCAAATTGCCCCTAACGCCCGGAGGACTTTCATAGGAGCTGAAATCCTATGGGGCAATCTTAGTGAAGGACACCGTTAGCTTACGCTAGACGAATTCTTTTATTACTATAGGCCCCACCATATTGCCTCGTCCAAGGGGACATATCATTTCAACGCCAAGGAGAAAGGGTTACGGCTTGTATCGGACATGCTAGATTCAAATAGGAACTGGAAGAGTAGGTACTTTTTTGTTGAAGGGACGGATTGGGTTTGCCGTCAGGAAGAGTGGGCGACGATGCCTTGCGATTATTTTGACAACACCTGGGCCTTTGTCAAGGACTCGAGTTGACCCCGTCGACTATGTTCTTTTTGTTTATTTTTGAGGTGACGTCATTAACATCGCTTTTTGTTTCTTTCGACTTACACCCGTCCGCACGTAATCGACGAGCAAGAGGAGTTCATCCAACGGATTCTGGAAATCCCTTTGGAAGATCGTAAGTGCAGGGATTTGATCACCCTCGACACGCTTCATTTATATTGTGGGGGTCCAGAACCGTCAGCGGCAGCCCGAAGGTTGGAGCAATTTGCACGCCGACGTGAGTAAACTTTTATTAATCCCATCAGTTTTATTCCTTCGTTACTTGCCCTAACGGTGTTCTTTGTTTTGTAGAAATGGACTCTGCGAAGCAAAGGATAAGGGCTACCGTAGCTCATCAGAAGGAGGAGAGAAAAAATAAGGAGGCGGGAGGGGAGGCCTCGTCAACCCCAAAGGCCGTCGCTAAGGTGATGAAGAGGAAGCCTGACGGGAACGATAGTCGGCCCGCAAAAAAGTTTGCCGTCACCCCCGGGACGAACCGGCAAGGAGAAATCCCCTCCTAAGTCTAGCCATGGCGCGGGCAAGGGGATGATGACTTCTCTTGGTCCCGTCAACGAGGGTCCCCGCCGTCTCCTAACCCATAAGGAATACGCCGTCGGGGAGGTTGAATCCCTGATAAAATCGACGGACATAGAGCCCTATGACCAGGTGGGGACGGAGGATTTAGGGGCGTCGACCCTCTTCGATCTCTCCAGGGTATGTTTATCACATTTTTTTGTTGAACAAGCTTTATCTTGTTTTGGTATACTTTTTGACTGACGGATATGTTCTTTTAGGCCTTGGTGCGCATCAAGGCCCTTCGCGATTGTTGTGTGGCGAAGGAGGGGGTCATCACCCGAGTTCGTAAGCATAATACGAACTTGTTGAATCAGCAAGCTCAATACAAGGAAGTCGTCCGTATCCTCAACAAGGAGCTGCAGGAGGTTAAGGAAAAACTGACGGAGGTCGGTGGTCAGAATGACAAGCTCCGGGAAGAGGTGACGGCTCTGGGGGAGAAGTTATAGACGGTGGAGACTGACGCGATTAGAGACTTCAAAGCGTCGCAGTCTTTTATTGACTCATGTGCTCAATATTACGGCACTGGGTTCGATGATTGCCTTCGGCAGGTCGCATCGGTCTTCCCGGAGCTGGACTTGTCTGGGATTACCATGGATGATGGAGACGACGGCTCTCCTCAACCGACCCTACTCCGGAGCATGACGGCAGTATAGTCTTGGCACGACCGCTAATCTAATCCTGCAGCTTCTGATTCTCCAGCCATGATTGTGGATGTTGAAAACCATCAGGCTGACGGCGACCTGGCGCGTTCTGCCGCTTAGTTTTTTTATCTTTGCATTGTAGCTATGTACAAAACAGTTTGCTTTTTAAATATTTGGAAAACAAATGTAATTTTAAATGATTGTAATTTTAAACAATGTTTAAGTGCCCTTTTGGTTTTCTTCGTTTATGTACGATTGCGTATGTGTTTAATTTCCGTAGCTTTTATATCTCTCTATTGATGATGACCCTAGACGAAATTTTGGTAAAAATTCCCGTCTGCTTGGAATACGTCGCTTCTTTGAACTGTTGGAAACCCCCGTTGGCACTACATCGTGCCTAGTCTCCGAGCCCCGTCGGCTTGGTGACCGTTGGTTTACTGCTCTTGATTGGTCACACCTTTTTTTTAAAGTCGTTAATCTCTTCAGACCGTCAGTTTTTTTTTTTTTTTTTTATTTTTTTTTTTTATTTTAGTTTTGGCCTTGATGGTAGCTTCATCTCAGGGGACCGTCGTCGTTTTACGGCCTAAGCTTTTGCTGACCTTGTTATTGTAGTGGGTCCGTTGGTTTTAGGACCCCGTTTCTATGATGAAAGCCTCATCCGTGGGACCGTCAACTTTTTGGCCTTGGTTTTGCTGACCTTGTCTATGTGATGATAGCTTCATCTCTTGGACCGTCAGCTTCTTAGCTTTAGCCTTTCCAGACCGTCATTTTCTCGGCCTTAGCCTTGATGTCTTTGACATCTTTTTTTGGTCCGTCGGTTGTTCGGCTTTGATGTCTTTGACATCTTTGTTGGTCCATCGCTTTTGAGGACCTTGTCCATATGATGGTTGCTTCATCTTATTGGACCGTCGACTTTTTAGCTTTTAGCCTTTTCGGACCGTCATTTTCTCGGCCTTAGCCTTGATGTCTTTGACACCTTTTTTGGTCCGTCGGTTTTTAGGCGTTGATGTCTTTGACATCTTTGTTGGTCCGTCGATTTTGAGGACTTTGTCCATACGATGGTTGCTTCATCTTATTGGACCGTCAATTTTTTAGCTTTTAGCCTTTTCGGACCGTCATTTTCTCGGCCTTAGCTTTGATGTCTTTGACACCTTTTTTGGTCCGTCGCTTTTTGGGCCTTGATGTCTTTGACATCTTTGTTGGTCCATCGCTTTTAGTCCGTATGTTATGGACTTAGTTGTTTTGGGATGTGAACTTAGTGGACCGTAGAAAAAATAGATACTCCAGCAATTTCTGAATAAACTCCTCTTATTGCCATGCATTTAAATAAAAGTAATTTAAACCAAATCCTGCCCTTCGGGCTAAAAAGTATTTGTTGCAAAAAAAACTAAATTAAATGATAAATCTGAGGAGTAAAACTAAAGTTTGCTGGAATAAAAAATAAGTTGGTCTTCATGCTGCCGCTCCTATTGGTAATACTTTCGCAGGTGCTCGGTGTTCCATGGGTGTGGTAGCTTCTGTCCTTCCAATGTTTCCAGGTGGTAAGTACCTTTTCTCCGCCATGACGTAACTCGGTAAGGTCCTTCCCAATTGGGGCCGAGTTTCCCTTGAGTAGGGTCCCCAGCGGCGCCCATGACCTTTCTAAGAACAAGGTCTCCAACTTGGAAGTCTCTATGTCGAACTCGAGAGTTGTAGTGTTTGGCCATGCGGTCCTGGTACCTAGCGAGCCTTTGTTCTGCTTCTTTGCTTTGATCTCGTCCACTAGGTCGAGCCGTAGTCGCATAGCCTCGTCGTTTTTGTTCTCATCATGGTTGTGCACCTTGTAGCTTGTGAGTCCAACTTCAGCCGGGATGACTGCTGCGCCTCCGTACGTCGGTCGGAACGGTGTCTCTCCTGTGGGTGTTTTTACCGTCGTCTTGTATGCCCATAGTATACTTGACAATTCTTCGAGCCATATACCCTTTGCCCCCTCGAGCCGAGTCTTGATAATCTTGAGCAAGGATCGGTTCGTGACTTCGACCTGTCCATTAGCTTGAGGGTGGGCGGGGGAGGAGTAGTGGTTCTTTATTCCTAATCGTGAGCAAAAATCCCGGAAGGGATCGTTGTCGAATTGTCTCCCGTTATCCGAGACAAAGACTCTAGGAATGCCAAACCCGCATATGATGCATTTCCGGACAAAGCTCCACACATTCTTTTCTGTAATCGTTGCCAAAGCTTCACTTTCCACTCATTTTGTGAAATAGTTGATGCCTACTACCAGGAATTTCAGGTTGTCGATGCGGTTGTAGGGAATGGTCCCATAATATCTAATCCCCATCGTGCAAACGGCCATGGGGCCGTCATCGGGGTCAGCTCTCTTCGTTGGTTGTCTAATAATATTGCTGAACCTTTGGCATTTGTCACAGAGCCCCGACATAAGCTTCGACGCCTTCGCATGGTGGGCCAATAGTACCCTACTCGCACAAGCTTGTGTACCAACAATCTAGACCCCGTGGTTTCCGCAGATTCTTTCATGTACCTCTCTCATGACGTAATCTGCCTCTTCCGTACTCCAAGCATCTTAGATATGGTCGGGAGAAACCTCTTTTATACAGGACGTCTTTTATCGGGATGAACCTCGCGGCCTGGACTTTAAGTTTCCTTGCGGCTTCCTTTTCGTCTGGTAAGACCCCATTTTTTAGGTATGAAACTAACGATGTTGTCCAGCTCTTGTTGGAGCATATTTCCTGCATGTTGCTGAGATCTATTAGCGGGGAAAGCTGTACAAAAGAGAGTACATTACTAGGGATGACCATTTGTTCAAATTTGAAGCGGCCTTCATGAGACGGTCGGCTCGCTCGTTTTCTTCTCTGGGAATTTGGACGACTTTGGCTTCTAGGTCACCCACTCTCGCCCTTACTTCATCAAGGTACCTCTTCATCTTTTCGCCCTTGCACTCGTAGTCTCCATTTATTTGGTTAGTGATGACCTGTGAATCGTAGTAGATGACTACCCTCGCGGCTCCCTCTTTGCTTTGGCGAGGTCAAGCCCTACTATCGAGCCTCATACTCTGATTCATTTTTGGTGGCGAGGCAAGTTGAGATGGACCATACATTCAATGGTGTCTCCTTCGGGCGATAGTAGCACAATGCCGGCCCCTGCGGCTTGCCTGTTGGATGATCCGTCCGTATATATGCTCCATTGAGGGGACTCTGCTGCCCCTTTGTCTTCGTCATGAGTGAACTCGGCTATAAAGTCGGCGACGATCTGTCCCTTGATGGCGGTCCGCGGGCGATACTCAATGTCAAATTCGTTCAACTCTATTGCCCATAACGCCAATCGTCCCGCGGCCTCGGGGCTGCTCATTGCCCGCCGTAAGGGCTTGTTAGTCGGGGCGTTTACCGTATGAGCTTGGAAGTACGGTTTGAGCTTACGGGCTGCCGTAACTAATGCGAAGGCAAGTTTTTCCATGGGCGGGTATCTTTCTTCGGCACCGTGAAGCGCTCGGCTTGCGTAGTACACGGGTTTTTGCACTTTCTCTTCTTCTTTGACCAAGGCCGCGCTAACGGCTGCGGGGGAGACGGCTAGATAGAGAAACAACTCTTCTCCCGGCTGCGACGGGCTCGGCAATGGTGGGGAGGAGAGATAAGCCTTCAATTCTTCGAAGGCTTGTTGGCATTTGCCAGTCCACTCGAAGGATTTCTTCAATGTTCGGAAGAAGGGCAAACATTTGTCCGTCGCCCTTGACACAAACCTATTCAGTGCCGCTATCTTTCCATTGAGGCTTTGCACCTCCTTCACATTTCTTGGTGGTGCCATATCCATAATGTCCCGGATCTTGTCCGGGTTTGCCTTGATTCCCCTTTGAGATACCAAGAATCCCAAGAATTTTCTTGCCGTCACTCCAAAGGCACATTTCCTCGCATTGAGCTTCATGTTGTAGGAGCAAAGTGTGTCGAATGTTTCTTTAAGATCTCCTAGATGATCTTCCTCCCTCCGACTTTTGACTAGCATGTCATCCACGTAGACCTGGACATTCCTCCCAATCTGTTGCGCGAACATTTTGTTCATGAGCCTTTGGTACGTTGCGCCCGCATTCTTCGGCGGCGAAGGGTATGACCTTGTAAAAGAAGAGGCCTTGGCTGGTCACGAACGACGTTTTCTCCTGGTCGCCTTCGTGCATTCGGATTTGGTTGTACCCCAAGAAAGCGTCCATAAAGCTTAGCAACTCGGTGTCAAGCCGTAGAGTCTACTAGGACATCAACCCTCGGGAGGGGGTAGCTATCCTTGGGGCAGGCCTTGTTAAGGTCGGTGAAGTCCACACACATCCGCCATTTCCCGCTTGCTTTTTTGACCATTACTACATTTGCTAACCAGTCGGGATAGTATACTTCCCTAATGAAGCTCGCTTCCTGTAGCTTTCTGACTTCTTCTGCTATGGCTCGGTCTCGCTCGGGGGCAAACACCCTCTTCTTTTTCCTGATAGGTGGAAAGACGGGCGATACATTCAACCTGTGCACCATGATTGAAGGATCTATTCCCGGCATATCTTCATGACCCCATGCGAATACGTCTTGATTGCGTCTGAGGAAGGTTATGAGCTCTGTCGGACGGACCGTGGGGTTAGCAAGCGTTCCAATTTTGGTCGTCCGGCCAGGATCGGAACTGTTAAGGGGTATCTCTTCTAACTTCTCAACCGGCTCAATTCTCGTCCGTCTTCTATACTTAAAGCCTGAACTCGATCCTCCATTTCCATCATGGCTATGTAGCATTCGCACATGGCCATCGACTCCAAGCAACTCCCCTACTCCATAATCATTTAGGAACTTTATCATCAGGTGGTAGGTGGAAGTTACCGCCTTCCATGAGTTGAGCGTGGGTCGTCCGAGGATAGCGTTGTAGGTTGACGAGCAATCAACTACCAAGAATGTCACGTCTCCTGGCTATCTGTTGAGGGTAATCACCCACAATTACGGATAATGTGACCGCGCCCGATGGGAATACTCGGCTCCCGCCGAAGCCAACAAGAGGGGCATTTGTTGGGATCGATCGCTCCTGTCGATCCTCATTTGCTAGAACGCTGTGTAGTACAAGATGTCTCGTTGAATCGCCATTGTCGATCAGCACCCGGTGCATATTGTAGTCTCCTACACACAAGCCGACGACAAGTGCATCGTCATGTGGATGGTGAAGGCGTTGCGCGTCTTCTCCTGAAAATCCGATCACAGGACCTTCTCTCCGTGCTATCTTGGTAGCGACTCCGTCAGGTGAACATTTTGTACCATCCGAAGATAGGTCTTGCGGGCCTTCTTGGATGACCCGGCGGCAGCCGTTCCTCCTACTATCATCCTTATATCCCCGATCGGGGGCCTCGATCGCTCATTGTCCCGTCGGGGGTGTTGGTCTTGTGCGGGGGGATCCGCTTTCTCCTTGCTAACGAACCTCTGCAGTTTTCCTTGTCCAGTAAAGGCCTCAATCTGCTGCTTGAGGTCATAGCAATCAGCCGTGTCGTGACCGTGGTCGCGGTGGAATCGGCAATACTTATCCCAGGAACGTTTGTTGGGGTCACTTTTCAGCTTTCCCGAACGCGTCGAGCCTCTTCGTCCTTAATTTGCATAAGGACTTGATCTATCGGGGCTGTTAGCGGAGTGAAGCTCGTGAACCTTCCCCCGAGGGGCTTAGGGCGCCTTTCGTCCCTTGGTCTCCTGTTCTTGCCTTCTTTCGGCCTTGGTCCCGCCGATTGTCTTCCCGCCTTTCTCTTTTCCCGGGCCTCTCTTCCCGAGCTAACAGCGCATCTTCAACGTTCATATACTTTGTGGCGTGATAAAGTACTTCCGACATGGTCTTTGAGTCGTTTTTGTATAGGGAAAACAAAAACTTTCCCTTCTTCAAGCCATTCGTGAATGCCGTAACAAGTATCTTATCGTCGGCTTCGTCAATCGAGAGTGCCTCTTTGTTGAAGCGGGAGATATAGGCTCTTAAAGTTTCATCTTCTCGCTGCTTCATACTCATCAAGCAAGCCGTAGACTTCTTGTATCAATGGCCTCCAATGAAGTGTGCGGTAAACCGAGCGCCGAGCTCTTTGAAGGTGCTGATGGAGTTTGGTGTCGGTCAGGTGAACCAAATTCTTGCCGCACCCTTCGGCGTTGTAGGGAAGGCCCTACACATGATGGCGTCCGCTACTCCTTGAAGGTGCATTAGGGTCTTGAAGGTCTCCGTGTGGTCCAGTGGGTCCTTGACCCCGTCATAATCGTCTATCTCGTGGCATGCGGAACTTACTTGGTAAAGGGTAGGAGTTGACGATGGCGGTGAACGGCGAGTCGATTCGATTGACAAGGTCGTCAAGGTCGCTTGATACTTGTCCTTTGAGAGCATTCATCATAACCTCCATTTGTTCCTTCATGGCTTGCATCTCTGCGATAACAAGTGGCGGAGTGGTTTCTGCGAGGGAGGGGATGCTTGTGTTCTGTCGTTCTAGTTTGCTCAAGGCGTTCTTGGCCTGGGGTCCTTCCCGGTTTCTTCACGGCGCTGGTTCCTTCTTGATCTGCTCCTTGGTTGTTGGGAGCTGCATTTTTCTGTTTCGATTACTCTTCTAGGTCGTGGTTTTGTTTGGTGAGGCGCTCCACGGCAGTGGCGAGTGTCCTCACACGTCTTTCAAGCGCAATCGTAGGGGCTTCTTCTTCTTGAACGTCGTTGGTGGTCGCCATTGAGCGAGTGAGTACCATGTAACTCTTCTGTCTAGGAAGCGAGAATGTGCTACGATTCCCACAGACGGCGCCAACCGATGATGCCGAAAATAATACAACCAGTGAGTCACACGTTCCTCGTACGATCGCAAATGGCACCCGCACAACGAAAAGGAATAACCTAGCAGAGAGTACCGGTGTGGTACCGGCCAAACACCCTCCGAAGGTCAAGTTAAAATTATTCTCACCGCTCTAGAGTGCTAGAGAGGGTAAATTATGCGTACCTTGGTTTGTGAGGGTGCTTAGGTTTTTATAGTAGCGAGGGTTGCCCCTCTTTTCCTTGGAGTAGAAGTCTTTTCCTTATAGGAGTCCTCTTGGGCGTATTTTGCGGGATTCTTTCCATATAGGAGTCCTCAGATTTCGTGAGGCGTGGGGAGCAAGTTGTTTATTTATACACGCAAACGTGGCGATCACACATTCCATGGCTAACGCCGTCAAGATACGTTGTTTCGTTAGGTCCGCCACCGTCGCCTTCAGGATGTCCAGCGTCACGGCACTTTACATGTGTAGTTTCTTCACTCCATTTCACCGTCGACCCTTCAGAATGCTAACGGTAAAAACCATCCCGTCACCCATGTCCAAAACTTGTCCAGTCACTTTTGTCCACTTATTTTATCCTCATCAACATCCTTGCTTCACATCTTCACTCCCTTGGGACTACACTTCTTCACCCCCTGCCCAAATGGCCGAATGGCCTCTCCATTTATTTCTTCAATTTTTCCTTCTTTTCCCCCTTTCACACTCTTCACATCAAGTCACAATAAATGCAAGCCAACTTATCTTGATTTTTCTTCAACCAATTTCTTTTCTTTAGCTCTCCCTTAGCTGAATTAATGACCCTTGCCTTTTGCTTCTTTCTTTTCTTTCTTCCTTCAGCGTGTCCAACATGCCTAAGCCAAGCAACCCCAATAAGTTATGCTAACTTTTGTACATAATTATAGAGGAAAAGATGAACCCAATTTCTTCTTTCGGACAAGTTACTCCAAAAAACCAATTTCACTTTGTTGACTTCTCAGCACTTGTCCAACAAGCTTATTTAATGAGCTAAGACAAAGTGTAGGCTGGAACATGCTGCAGCGCACCTAACACTTGTATGGGTCAAGTAATATGTTAAGAGATGCCCGGGGCGCGAACATACACACTTTTAAGCCTTTATGGTATACAATCACAAATTTATGAGAACTTTTTTATTTAATAATTATACGCATGGAGTAAATCTTGAACATAAAACCATATTACTCTCCTTTAATAGTAGGAACTGCCATTTAAATACAGAATCTTACCCTATGTTTATAAGGAAGGAATGATAGGAGACAAGAAGAGAGTAAAGACTCCCTCTGTTCCAAACATACCTATAAAGCACCTATGTTTAAGCTTTGAAAAATATAGAAAATTTTAATCTGATTCTTTAAGTTTAAAAAGTTAGAATCAGGTCATCAAATAGTTTTAAAAAGTTGCAGTTGGGTCATTTTTATTTTTATCAATCAAATGTGACGGTCTAACAGAAATGGTTCTTGATATAAAGAAAGGAAAGAGAAACAAAAGATCCAACAGCAAGAGACATGCAACTTTTTGGGGGTTTTTTTTTTGCTGACCATAAAAAAATGTCACCCGAATAAACTATATATAACAACGCAAAAAAAAAAAAAAAAAAAAAAAAAAAAAAATGCCACTAGTGTATATAACTTTCTTAAATCATGAAATGTGAAGATTTGGAAAATGTTAAAGCATACTGTAGATTGTACTACTTTTAACATTTACAATTGAAATAAATATATTTGGTGAATTTTAAAAAAAATGTATATAAATGAGTGTTTTGGTTATTTTTTACTATAACCCCTGGCCTGCACGTATGGTGATGTGTCCACTAATAACACCAACTCCCACTTAAAAATCACCATGATTTTGGCCAAGCAAACTGATGGAATGATTTAATTGCGACTTTTTTGTAATGGTAACTTTTGTAAGTTTTGGAGAATTTAAAGATGTGTCCATTGGTGAATAGCTTACTTACTTGAAATTGAAAATTTTTTATTGAAAATACTGTACATAAAAATAAAAATTAGCTGAATAGTACATGGGATCATGAATAGTATCAAATAGTACAAAAAAATACAATGAAACTCATAAATAATAGAAAAAATAATCTGAAAATTACAAATAAGTAGAAATTTTCAGCTAAACGCACATCAAAATTTTCAAAGCGCACACCAAAATTTTCATTCAGCATTAATTGCAGCTTGAAGGACCATGTGTACCAATACATTTATTTTCTAGGCTTTGAACATAAGTTCTGCACACCTAATGTTGAAATCAAACACAAGCTTGAAGCTCCTACAATGGTGGAATCATACATAGAGAGAGAAAGAAAAGAGAGGGAAATTGTTGTGAATGATTTTGTATATTATAAATATCTGACTCTGCTTCTTTGGGGTCCATTTGGATTGAACTTATTTTTACTGAAACTGAAAACTGAAAACACTGTAACAAAATATTTTTTAAATGTGTGAATAGTACCGTAAGACCAGGTGAATGATTGCATGAACAATACGTGAACAGTATTTTTTGTTCCCTACACAGTAAATTCATGTGATTTTACTGTTCATATGAAAGAAAAAAAAAAAAAAAAAAAGGACTGAAAATGTAAATGCAAAATGTAAACGCCAAATTAAGTGCAATCCAAACGGGTACTTTATACACCAGAAACAGTGTAACCACCTAACCAACAATCAAGTCAACCAATACAAACATGACAACATGACAAGTGGTAGATACCTAATTAACTACGTTTACAGAGTACGACACCTGTTTAATGTACTATCACTCTATGCTACTGTAGCTTAACAGTACTATATACAAACTACAATAAAGAACTACTAAACAAATATCTACAGTATATACTATGCTGTGACAAGTATCTATAGAATATCTTGACAAATATCTACAAGACTCAAATACCTACCGGATATTAATTAACACCTAACATCAAAGATCAAACCCGTGGTGTCTAACGGTCAAAATAAGGTGGTTCTTCGAGAATAGTCTCTCAGCTCCTTTCATACACAACTGTTATATATATATATATATATATATATATATATATATATATATATAGGCCGGCCAAGTTGTGAATTGTAAAAGACGTACTGAACATATAACAAACATTCGATTATGTTTTCTGTAATAATGGCGTCGATTAGGTCTCTCCTCAAAACACTTTTCGATCAATTCATCCACAAAGATTTCCATGAAGCCGTTGCTAAGATGACTCTCATAGACGCTTTCCTCTTCCTTGTAATTACTAAAACTTTACCTTATAATGCTTCATTGTTTTTATTTCAAGTCACAATCTTATATTAGTTATTAGTGTGTATGTGTGTGTTTTGTTTTTATATATTTTTGGACATTATATATCTTTCATGTTAACTTAACATTTTCCATGCATGCAGATTGTTCACTCCATTGATAAGTTGGGGATATGGCCTCGATTACCAGTGATCTTAGGTCTCTTCTATCTGGGAATTCGCCGGCACCTTCATCAAGAGTACAACTTGTTCAACGTCGGTAGATCTGCAGTTGGGGTTCGGTTTAACCCCATGGATTATCCATATAGGACAGCTGATGGAAAATACAATGATCCCTTTAATGGAGATGCCGGCAGTGAAGGAACTTTCTTTGGCAGAAATGTTCTTCCTGTTGATCAAAAGAATAAGGTATTAAAAAAAACAAAGGATGATGTATTTCTCAGTTGGGGGACTCTATGATTACCCTATCATCATATATATCTACTCTAACCCTATGTCTCAATCAGATTTCTATCACCAAAAGTTTTATTTATTTATTTTTTATATCTTAATCTTAGAGTATGTGCTTCTGCCCTTTTGAGAGTTTTTCACCACATGATCTATATATAGTTTTTTTTTTTTTTTTTTTTTTTTTTTTTTTTTTTTTTTTCGTATCTTCAAAATTCATCAATTAATATTATTAAAATAATTTGTTTACCAAAAGTCCTAAGGATTTTTTTTTTTTTAAGCAATCTCCAATTATTTTTTGTTTTGATAAAATTCCAGTAGTAATAATGATGTGCTCTTTCACTTAGCTGACTTAATTTTATTTTATTATTTTTTTTGAGAAACACTCAATTATTATTTGGGTATTCATATTGTTGCTTAATGTGTGACAATGGTTTTTTCTTTATATATATATATATATATATGTTCTATTTTTGGTGAGTGATTTCAAAAACTAGAAAAAAATAATTATTTAATTTTACAAATTAATTAATAAATAATATATAATAATTCTTTAGTTTGATAAAAATTTGGCCTTATATGTCATGCTTCATTACAAAAACTCTCTGTGCCGTGGATTCCAGTTAATTCAATTGGTAAAATCTATGATGATTGAATAAGAAATCTGAGGTTCAATCTCCTCCTACACAAAATCAATTGATGTCTTAATATGATGATAAAAAGTTATCATCGGGATCAGACGTCATAGATTGAAAAAAGAAAAAGGCTCTTTGTGCCCATAATACTTGTTCCTCCATCATGTGACTAACAAAAATACTTTGTCACAAAAGAGTAAGTTTACTACCACAACAATTTTCACAATTTTTGCAACAACTTACCTACATATATGACGAGTTGTAAGTGGGGGAAATGAAATGATAGTTCTACATCCATGGTTCCACCACTCATGAGTTACCACATGGCAAAGTTGTGGCAAATTTGTAAAACTAATTGTGATAATAGAGTGGGTTCCGATTAGCTCAACTGGTAAAGTCTCTGATGGTTGTATAAGAGATCCCCCGCCTACACCAAAACTGATTGGTGTCTTGGTCGATAATAAAGAGCTATTATCAAGAGCGGACGCCATAGGTTGAAACTCTCTCAAAAAAAAAAAAAAAATTGTGATAATAGATTTACTTGATCATTACAAAAGTTCGTTGTGGTCATAACATATATTTATTAACGTTGTTCCTCCATAATGTGATAACAATGAGTTTTTAAAGTTATATTTGGTAACGTTTTTTTTTTTTTTAATTTCAAAAACTTGTTTTTGGTAATATAAAGAGGAAGAAAAATTTCTTGTATTTTTGAAATCAAAAACATATTTGGTTAGTTGAAATTAAAAAGATAATTTTTTTTAAAAAAAATAGAAAATACTAAAATATGTTGTTAATAGGATTTAAACTCTAATGTTAACTCATTAAATGAGACAGATTTATTAAATTAAATGCGTGTTTTCATTTACTTTTGAAAATTAGAAACCGAAAACAGTATTTTGCACATTTTCGCTTTTCTTGAAAATTGAGTTTTGATAATAGTTTTTATTTTCTGTCCATTTTGGGTTTCCATACAAGTTTTTTAGTTTCAAGAATAAAAAATTGTTTTTGTAAACAAAAAAAAAAAAAAAAAAAAAGACAGTTATCAAACATAATATTTTTTTATATTTTATTTTTTGTAAGCATTTTTATTGGTGCTAGAATTATCTTGATTTTTGCTAAGCAAGCAATGAATTTCATGGGAATACTTTTAATTAATCAATAGCAAAATAATGATTTTAGTCAAGGGTGCAAGATTGAAAATACAAGATTGGAAGCAATTAATTCCAAAAACATTAATCGATATAAACTAAAAATAAAAAATTAATTAAAATATAAATTTCAACTCTAAGATAAATATAAAATTAAAAAAATTATTTCTTAAGAAGTTCAATTTAGTTAGTTTTCATCGTTGAATTTTAAAAATTTGACATTTTTCTATAATTTCTTTAATTATTGATATTCTTAAATATGTATATCTCAATTAATATATGTTTGACTAAACAATTATTCATCCCTTGATATCCCATTTAATTTTGCAGTAAAAAATTTAATTTTATTATTCATAAATCTATTCAGAGAATATACCTTAAATTTTCTATATATTTCTTGATTTCTTTTAAAAATAAAGGTGGCAATTGTATTCTTGCATATCTTATTTTTAAAATAAAATAAACTAATGAAAATAAGTTCATCTTTAAACACTCATATGATGGTTTTTTTTTTTTTTTTTTCAAAATTTATTAATTAATATTATTATAATAAATTTCTATAGTTGAAATTAATAAATTAAAATTTCTTAGAATCTTAAAAGGCATCCAATAGAAAGTTTAATATATAAATATTTAAATAAATTTTATTATTTATTTTATGACTTTTTTTTAGAAGCTATTTATTTTATGACTGAATAGCTTTTTTCTTTCTATTTTGACAAAGTTATATAATATAACTAGAATTTAATCTTTCATGCCATGCTTATGTCATATCGTAGTTCACTATAAGCAGTATGGCTTGTGAGTTGTGAGGATATGTTATATCTTTCTTTTTATTTTTTCTTCAAAATTTATTAATTAACATTACTAAGATAATTTTCTATACCTTAAAATTTATTTCCAAAATTTTAAAAATTAAAAGACCAATCCAATTGAAAACTATTATTTGAAATCTCAAAATTTTTTGTTACTTATTTTATGAACAATTACCTCAATCATCTTATAATATTAATTTCTACAATATGTAGCTAATAAAACCAGATCCAATGGTGGTGGCCACAAAGCTTCTTGCTCGGAGAAAATTCACAGACACAGGAAAGCAATTCAACATGATAGCAGCTTCTTGGATTCAGTTTATGATACATGATTGGATCGATCACTTGGAGGACACCAAGCAGGTCTGTTGCTTAGTGTATATACAACACACAACACGATTAAGAACACAATTTGTTAACTTTATTGAAAAATTGACAATGCTTATAAATGTGCACATCTTATCTTTTGGATAAACTATCACAGATTGAGCTGACTGCACCTAGAGAAGTTGCGAACCAATGCCCTCTCAAGTCATTCAAGTTTTACAAGACAAAGGAGGTTCCAACTGGCTTTTACGATATCAAATCTGGTGCACTAAACATTCGTACACCATGGTGGTAAGAAATTAGTTTGAATTTCCATAATATAGATATTAGAGTATTGTACTAAATTCTAGACAAAATGCCTAAGTCGAAGGGCCTCTAAGTAAAATTCTCTATAACAAATTGAAAGTACTTGGTCTTGATCTATACCAAAATATCTGTACTTGCTAAAATATCACTACCAAAAGGACAATCTCAAAGTAATAAGTGAAGATTTAATATTCTATGCATCAATTTCAACATAAAAGGGAGGCTTGTTGAGTAATAAAGACTTAAAATTGTAGTTGCCAAAAAAAAGCACCCATACATGTTGCTATTGGCTTTCAGTTTTCTCTTATTAGTTACCTCCAAAGACACTTTGAATTTTTGAACTTTCTTTCTTCTACTATTTTGCATGGTGTTTAGGGATGGAAGTGCTGTTTATGGAAGCAATGCAGAAAAGTTGCAAAAGGTAAGAACTTTCAAAGATGGGAAGCTTAAAATATCATCAGATGGGCTTCTCCTCCATGACAAAGATGGAGTTGCTGTGTCAGGAGATGTTCGTAATAGTTGGATTGGTGTCTCAACATTGCAAGCCCTTTTCATTAAAGAACACAATGCAGTCTGTGACGCCCTCAAGGTAGTACTTTATGACCCAAAAAGGAAAATGTCAATTACTTGATTTTAGGGATTTGATTAGCTTATCATGTGAATGAGTATCATTTTCAACTTACTAGTTAAACTCAGAACTTCTTTCATTTTTCTTGATGTTTTTAGAGAGAATATCATCACTTGGATGATGAAGAGTTGTATCGTCATGCAAGGCTAGTGACATCTGCAGTTATTGCTAAGGTCCATACCATAGATTGGACGGTGGAGCTCCTCAAAACTGATACGTTGCTTGCAGGGATGCGAGCCAATTGGTAATCTTTATCTTTCAAAAAAGAAATTTATTTAACTAATTTACTAATTTAATCATCTTCTCTATATCACTGTGATAAATATTAAAAGCAAAGAAATGGTGGTTTCTGTGGTTTATTTTCAAGATCACACAATAGAAAAATGAAAATTTGTCCACAAACTTAATTACATGGAACCTCTACATGTCATTTTTTGCATTTCTAAATCATGACTTTAATTTCACGTATGATACTTTTAAGTAGCATAATATGTCTCAACTATGGAATGATTGTAAACCCCAAATGACTATCCAATATTCAAGGTTAATTTGTTCTGATGGTTTTAGAAAATCCATTGTAGGTATGGTTTGTTGGGAAAGAAATTCAAGGACACATTTGGACATGTTGGAGGAGCTGTCTTAGGAGGTTTGGTGGGTCTAAAGAAACCGAATAATCATGGTGTTCCTTATTCATTGACTGAAGAGTTTGTTAGTGTTTATCGAATGCACTCGCTTTTACCCGATTATTTTCATTTAAGAGACATCTCAGCTGCACCCGGGCCAAACAAATCTCTGCCATTGTTCGAAAAGTATAACTCTATTTCGTTCAGCATCACAATTAGTTCATGAAATTTTCCGTGGATATTGTTTGTTCACTAGAATTTTTGTCCTAATTACTTTCTTGCATTTCAGGGTTCCTCTACCAAAATTGATTGGTCTTAGAGGAGAAACGGCTTTGGTAGAAATTGGGTTTGAAAAGCAAATGGTTTCAATGGGCCACCAGGCTTCTGGGGCCCTGGAGCTTTGGAACTATCCTACATGGCTTAGAGACCTTATACCACAAGACGTGGATGGCCGAGATAGGCTTGATCATGTGGACTTACCAGCCCTTGAAGGTAGTAAGCTAATCTTGATCATTTAATTTAAATGATTTACCAACTTTTAGAAATTCAATGTGAAGCTTATTTCTAATGCTTTATAATGCAGTGTATAGGGATAGGGAGAGGAATGTTGCAAGGTATAATCAGTTCCGTAGGGCTTTACTATTGATACCAATTTCAAAATGGGAAGATCTAACGGATGATAAAGAAGCAATTCAAACACTTGAGGAAGTGTACGGTGATGATGTTGAACAGCTCGATTTGCTTGTGGGTCTCATGGCAGAGAAGAAGATCACAGGGTTCGCAATTAGTGAAACAGCTTTTATAATATTCTTACTAATGGCAAGCAGGTAATAAAAGGAAAATGGATCCAAATTCAATAATATCCAATTTTTATTAAAAAGACAATTTTGAGAGGTGAAAGAACAAAAAAGTCATCTTAATATTTTAATTACCACTTAGAGGCAAAGAAACTAGGTGGAATGTCATGTTCTAATGAGTTACAATATTTTGACCTTTTGAGTTGTCATGGATGCAGGAGGCTGGAAGCGGATAGGTTCTTTACAAGCAATTTCAATGAGGAGACATATACGAAAAAAGGACTTGAATGGGTTAATAATACAGAGAGTTTGAAGGATGTGCTAAAACGTCATTATCCAGAAATGGTAGAGAAATGGATGAACTCTACAAGTGCTTTCTCGGTGTGGGATTCACCTCCAAATGCTGACAATCCAATCCCACTCTATCTTCGTGTTGCTCAGTGATTCTCATTTTTCACAACCATGTATATGGCTTAAAGTTATTGTCTCTATTTTACCTTCTGCCTTAAGAAAAAATGTACGACTACTTCAATAAACCATTAGCTCTAAATAAGAGAGATACTATTTGTGATGTAACACTATTTAGTATTTAGTATTTATGTTCATTTTTTTAATCCTTATAATTTTAATGTTATTTGTTTCATTATTTACTATCACTTCCTTCTAATACTTATCATTTTTCCTGGCTCTCTCTCTCTCTCTCTCTCTCTCTCTCTCATGTGAAAAGTGAGCAACATTCTCTACAAAGAAAGAGGTTCTAAAAACCAGTGTGAATCCATTAATTAAAAACAATATTATTTTACCTTTTAATGAAATCAGTGTTTAACCTTGTACATATATACAGGTACAATTAAAAACAATCACAATTACATGGTTCAAATTATACCTTTTTTTTTTTTTTTTTTTGGATAGAAAATGTTGAAATTATACATAGTATTAGCTTACACCATTTTTAAACCATAAATTTCTAAAATATGTAATGATTTGTCATATTATATATATATATATATATATATATATATATATATATATATATATATATATAGTGTGGGGGGACAAGGATCCATAGCAGATAATGAAATAGGCAAGGGCATTTCCGAGGAGGTGAACTTCACAAAATGTCCTTAGAAAGAACTTATATAAACTAATATAGAGTTTGAGCTATTGTAGGTGATAAGGGCGCCGAGGACTCCTACCTAACCTCGAAGGTCAAGAATCAAGAGTGAAGGGACCATGGCACAACCCGAGGGAGGAAAAGTGTAACTTGGCACCGAACACGAAAGAGAAGAGGAAGGAAGGATAAAGCAACCATCTCCTCTACATTAAATGTACTACAATCACTTAACTCACCACATTAATGAGGAATTACCATGAATAGTACCCTCACAGCTCATACTTTGGTGTAAAACCTACCAATAAGGCTTGGATGGGACAAATATCAAGGAAATGTAATCTTAACTCTCCAAATGTAGAACCCGGATGCATTTTGGCTAACTATATAAAGCCAAGAAGAAACTAGATCGGGGGATGATTTTTTTTTTTTTTTTTTTTTTTTTTGAAAGGAGAAAAGAAAGCGAGAACATCATCATGTAAAGATCCTTGGACTGAACCAAACCCAAGGACAAACACTTAGCCATTTCAAGGCTTTTCTTAATTCAATACGTACTTTTTACTTGATAAACTCGTCTAACCTCCATTAATTATTGAACCATGGGTACTTAGAAGGTGATCTTACATCTCACCTCTAAAATCTATTGTGTGAGTAGGAAGTAACACGTTAACCACTTTTAGCTACACTTTTTGCCCGCCATATATATATTATATATATATATATATATATATATATGATTTAGGATTTAATTGAATTTAGACACTTTGATATTTGTACCCAATAATTCACTTACCAGAAAAATTAAAAAATCAAATGAATACATGACGTAAAATTGGACTTCAATTGAAATCTAATTTAAAATATAGGGTAAATTACATTTTACCACCTTATTGTTAGGTTACACATGTTAGTGAAGTCCTACATTGAATAATGACAAGAAGAATGAGTAGATAATGTAGCATAATTGAGCACATACCAATCGAGCTTAGGCCTTTTAAGTTAAAGTGTGTCTTTATATATTATATTAATTATTCAAGGAAGCTCTCTAAGGTGTTTATCTCCTCAACAAGTGGTATCAGAGCTCATAGTGGTGTGGGGCAAATGTGGCAAGATTATCTAGGTTCCTTTCTCAATTGGAGTAGGAATAAGGTATATGTACTTGAAGCCTTTTGCAAATGGAGCAGGACAAGTCCCTTTCACAGTTGGAGCAAGGACGATATATTGCACCAAGCAAGCCCATAAAACCCACACAAACGATCTTAAAAAAAGCCCAACAAAGGAGTATTATTGCCAATGTTGTTAGACAATGGTGAAGTGCGAGGTTCCTTTGGAGGATAAAAAAACGTGCAGAGTTGACACATGAAGGTCTATGGATAGTGCACTAGTGAAGGAAAATGCATGGTAGGGAAGGAGAAACAAGTAGGACTTGTTCATAACCCACAAAGAAATCTTGAAACCCACAGAAAGGCTAATGTGCATTGATAATAGCTTAATTTTGCATATTTATATCATTATTAGAAAGCGTTATCATACTTATTTTGAGTTAATTCATTCATTTTAAATTTGGTTTTGGAATAATGTTGAATAATCAATTTTGTGCTTAATTGAATCTTATTGCATGAATTTGTCTTTTGTAGGAGAATGGAATTAAATAAGTAGATTTGTGCAAAGAAGAAAATTAATGGACTTTACTTTTACAAGGGCCATGATGAAGTTAAAGAAGGCCAACACAATTAAATTTAAGTCCAATTGAAGCAGGGAATCAAAGGAAATTTGCATCAAATCTAAGTCCAATTCGGATTAGGATTCCAGCCTGCACATTCCAGCCTGCACATCAATTAATATTTTTGGCATAACTTTCAGCTCAGATGTCCAATTGAGATTATTCAAGTTGGGCTGGAAATTTAACTTAAAGGGCTGCAACTTTTTAGTTTACCCAAAGTCCAAATTATGACGTTAAATGGGCCAAAATCGTCAGTCAAATGAAATAAAAAAATCTAGGATTTTCTCCAAACGGGAATTCAACTTGTAATAGGATTCCTTTACCTATTTAAAGGCTCTTAGGGCAAAATTCAGGGAAGCTAGTGCTAGGGTTGATGGCTGAATGTATAGAGAGTCCTACCTCTTCTATGACAGTTAGTTTTATTCATTTGTCTAGTTTAATGCTTAGTGTTTTATTTTTGTATTTTCTTTCAATTACTATGAGTAGTTAAATTTATAATTAGGGTTGAGGATGAAACATTATTAAGGATTATCAATATTATTTATGTGATTTGATTTTTTCCACAATTGTTCTTTAATGATTTAAATTGTTCTTGTTTCATATCAATTGACTAAGATGGGATTCTAGATATGAGTTCAATCATGTTTTTCTCATGATTTAGGATTTATCTTAATTAATTGAATGCTTGGTTTATTAATTCTTGATTATAAAATTGGTTATCACTTGTGATTTTTCTATCAATGGATACAATTTATGATTTGATTTTTAGAACTAGATATATCTTGTGATTTATTTGGCTACGGATACAATTGATGATTTGATTTTATACTTAAGAAGCGAAAAAGAACATGCTTTTGATTTTTAAAATAAGGATTTTAATGAGAATATTTTTCCATGATAGCAAAATTGGTTTCTAGATTATCATGTAGTGAGTTGGGAAAAATTAATGATCATAAATATATATTGACATGACTTACAAGGTGGATTCCAAAACCTTAATTCCTTTCTCTTGATTGTTTACATCTTTTTATTGTTTTATATCTTTTGCTTAGTTTAACCATTTGCTTAATTTTATTATTTGCTTAGTTTATTTAATCTCAGAAAAAACCAATTTTTATTAAACTAGATTATGATTAATTTAGTTAAAGTTTAATTAATTTTCCTACGTTCATTCAAGTCCTTGTGGGTTCGACCTCGTTCTTGTCAAACTATACTTGATGCGGTTCGTACACTTGCGAGTACTTTAAAATTTCACAACAGAGGCAAAGACTTACACGTAAGGAGGAGATTGTTGGGTTACACTTACACATGTGAATGAAGTCCCATATTGAATAATAATAAGAAGAATGATTATTATTATAACATAATTAAGCACATATCCATTGAGTTTAGGACTTTTGGGTTAAAGTGTGTCTATATATTATATTAATCATTTAAGGAAGCTCTCCAATGTGTTTATCTCCCCAACACCCAAACTTTGCTCCGAATTACACTTTACACCATAAATTATGACTCTTGTTACAAACTTAAAAAACCCCCTCCCCTTTCTCCCCATCAATAAAAAACAAATATTCCTTTATTTTCCAACTCTGAACAAACACCACACCTAAGCGGATGAAATCTCGTTTTGAAGAGAACAAATTTTGCATGTAGCTGCAATAGGCTCAAGAAATTATAGCAAGTTATGATAGGGGGTCCATGTGCTATGGGTCGAAATTGTCACTTAGTCAAATGTTGTTTCTCTCTTAAATACTTCTTCACCTCATGGTCTTTATGCCTCTGTTTTGCAAACTTTGTTTCGCGACTACATATGGGGAACATAGAGTCTAGATACCATTGCGGACTAGGAGGACAAAGGTTGTAAGAATTCTACAAGTTATGACTAGAATGGACCCTACATGACCTTTTATTATGGTTGAGGATCGGCAAAGGCAACTATTTTAAGCATTGCCAGTCTTGGGATAGTCGTTGTATCGCGGTGGTGAAGCAATGATGGTGTTGAAGATGATTTGGATTTGGGAATTTAGAATTACATAGTTTTGATTTGGGGAGAGGGTACTGGATATGTTTACTGCATGACTAAGTTTATTTGGAGGCCCTACTACCTCAAATTAGTCAGAAATACTATTCTCGATTATTTTTACTTTTGTTTTGGATTAGTATGCGGTGGATTTTGCAATTTTTTTATTGAATCGAAGTTGTTTCAGTTGGTGCTTGAGGAAGGGGGGAACTTTTTCTCCCTTAAGATTTTTGAACTGGGGAAGTATTTCATGCAATCAGTTTTTATGGGTAAGAATACAACACGTTGGTTAATGCATAGCTTGGAACACACAGTGATTGGGGTTAACCCCAAACACTTTTACGCTCGAGGAAAAGAGACACTGCCTACACATTGCAATAGGGTTCTAACTCATTTGGCCAATATTTGTTTGTAACAGAGCTCAAAGTAGGCGGGATGAGAAGACCTATCATTATTCCTGCAGGCAAAGTACAACAAGGTTGGAGGGCATTTGGGATTGAATTAAGGAGATTGTTGGAACCTTCTCCTTATGTGTTGGGTAGTCCAAAAGCTTTACCATACAAGCCTAAGTTGGGTTCAGAGATTCACCCTTCTCAATCCTTTGTTGAAACGGTAAAAGCTTCTGTGCAAGTAAGGAAGCATTTGCAGTAACCCTCCATTAGAGAGAAGGAGAAGAATCAAGTAGTGGAGAACACAATGGAGCCTCCAAGAGACGAATCTTGTAATTAGGTGGTGGCTTTTGAAGTTCCAACCGAAAACACTATCCCGATAACCGCAGGTGGTGTGGAGGGGAGAGACCGTGGTATTAATGGGGAGACTAAGATTAAGGAGAAAATTCTAGAACAAAATAAATTCAAATTTCCTTTGAATAATTTGAATTTGAAAGACGTTGATTCTAGAAGGGAGCGTCAAGTTAGGAGGTCTAGCTGGTTATTAAGGGAATGGACCATTGGCCTTCGAAAGCCTATGCACCTTGGTTGGGTTATTATAAGAGTTACCTAGACCCACTTTCAACAAGCCCAATTACTTTTGAGGCAGGTGATTGTTCCAAGCAATCCCAAAACAAACCCAGCCCAGTTCTTACGGGCCCAAATGTTGCAGAAGGGAATATTTTGTCATGCTCCTCCGGCCTATGCTCAAACTTGAGTGGTATGAGTTCTACAAAGATGTACCTCGTGAGCACTTGTGATCGCTTCTCTACTACCAAGGACGATGGCGATGGTTCCGGTGGACACCTTAGGCTCGAACTCTTCCTTACCAACATCGGAAGTCCCAGGTGGGAGTAGGTATAGCGATCGATTAAGTCCGAGCAGGCTTACCCGGTCACCCACCATCCGATCTTGACAATGAAGTGGCCTGGCTACTGCAGAGCTAAGTTCGTCACCCTTAGCAATGATATGTGCTTCTTTGGAGCCGACGGAGGCGATGGTGCTATTGTCAGGAGACCCAGTGGAAAATCTAGTGGTGAATTCGTCATCTCTAGTGGCAACGAAGGATGAGGATGGGGAATATTTAGGTCCGGAGGTAAGAGCGACAGTACATGAGTCTTTTAATTTTAAAGGGGTACTTCATTCTTGTCCCACTATTAGGGAATTGGTTGGTGATTTGGATAAATCAAAGGGTAACTCCAAAGAGTAGATGCTACAATTGCATGATGGTTGGTAAATAGTGCTTTCTCTGTCTCTATATCAATCTCCAGAGAATGTGTCGGATTGCTTAACCACAAATGTAAAGACTGTAATAGGTAATGATTCTTTTATCAATGAAGGTCGGATGGTTAGCTAGGTAAAGGATTGTGATGGGTTAATAGATTCTTTGTGTATTGTTACTGGGTCAAAGGAGGAGATGTGGGAATTTGATAAGAGCTCGAGGACTTGGGAGAGTAGTGGCAAGCCTTTAGTTGTGGTACCTTTAGCCATAGAAGTTCCCTTGGAGTTGGAGTATAGTTATGAGAAGGGGGTTAGGTGTAAGGAGACGGTTGATAGCAATCATTTATCACAATGGGTAACCAATTGGATTAAGGCTTTTAGAAAATCAGTGGGCATTTCTTTGGAAGGTTTTGAGGAGCAAATTACAGGATTGTTGTTAGCTATAAAGGCTAGGAAAAAGAATAAAAAGCTTTATACAATAGATGATCAAATGAAGCGGGGCAAGTCAAGGCAGAAAGGTCAGCAAGAGTTGAAAAATTTATTGACCTCTATGAATCTTGAGGTTGGTTCAACTAAATCAAGGAATGCAAGTAAAGAGTGGGCTATGGTGGTTCATCAATGAATTTGAAGATTATTTCTTGGAATGTTAGAGGGCTGAATGATCGGGATAAAAGGCTTCGAGTTCGAAATCTAGTTAGGAAATGGGGCCAAGATGTTATTTGTCTTCAAGAAACTAAAATGGAGTTAATAACTAAAGCTATGATTTGCAATTTGTGGGGTGACCATCATGTTGATTGGTCTTATCCGGGCTCTTGTGGAGCTTTTGGAGGGGTGCTACTGATGTGGGATACACGGGTTGTGAATAAAGTGGAGGAAGCGGTGTGGCAATTTTCGGTTTCTTGTAAATTTACAAGTGTGTCTGATTAGTTTGTTTGGGCATTTACTAGCATTTATGGTCCTAATTCTTTGAAAGACAAAAGGTTCTTATGGGAGGAATTATTTGGTTTGAGCAGTTGGTGGAATGTTCCATGGTGTGTGGGTGGTGATTTTAATGTGGTAAGATTCCCTTTTAAGCTCTCTGGTTCTACCTCTTTTACTATTGCTATGCGAGAATTTTCCAATTTCATTTCTGAGCAAGGCCTCATTGATATTCCGCTACAAGGGGGATCTTTCACTTGGTCTAATTCTCGTGAAGTTGCTTCAAATGCTAGGCTGGACAGATTTTTGTTTTCGGGAGATTGGGAGGATAAGTTTCCATATTTCTCTCAACAACGCATGTCTAGGGTCATCATCTAATCACTTCCCGATTGTCCTTAAGGGTGGTTCCTTTCAAAGAGGTAGGAGGTCGTTTAGATTTGAGAATATGTGGCTTAAAGATGAGGGTTTCATGGAGAGGGTGCGATCTTGGTAGGAATCTTATAATGTCCTAGGAGCTCCGAGTTTTGTTTTGGCCAATAAACTAAAATTCTTGAAAAATGATTTGAAAAAATGGAATGTGGAGGTTTTTGGAAATGTTGAAGATCGGGTGAGAAAATTGCGAAAAATCTTAGTGATTTAGAGATGACTGAGGAAAGTCGAGTTTTATTGAAGGAGGAAAGGCTGGAATTGGAGAGAGTTCAAGGCGAATTAGAAAAAGTTACTTTGATGGAGGAAATCTATTGGAGGCAGAAGTCTACAGTCCTTTGTATTAGAGAAGGAGAAAAGAATACCAAATTCTTTCATCATATAGCTAACTCTCACAAGATTTAACTCCATTGATAGGCTTATGGTGGATGGAGAATTGTCTTGAGACCTAGAGGCTATGTATTTCTCATTTTTATAGGCAGCTATATACTGAAAATGTGGCTTATAAACCTTTACTAGATGATGTGGAGTTCTATTGTATCTCGAAGGAAAATGCCCTTTGGCTAGATAGGCCATTTGATGAGAAAGAGGAGTTTGGGGTGATTAGTGATTTTAAGGGTGATAAGGCTCCTGGCTTAGATGGCTTTTCCATGGCATTCTTTCATTCTTGCTAATGTATTTTGAAGGCTAAAATTATGGCAGTGTTTCAAAACTTTCATATTCAGGTTGTGTTTGAGAAGAGCCATAATGCTTCTTTCCTTGCTCTTATTCCCAAAAAGGTAGATGCTATGGAGATCAAGGATTTCCGACCTATTAGCTTAGTTGGTGGGATTTATAAGATTATTTCTAAGATGTTGGCCAATCGACTTCAAAGGGTGGCTCATGGGCTTTCAGATTCTCAGAATGCTTTTGTGAAAGGTAGACAGATCCTAGACTCCTTTTTAATTGCTTTAGAATGTATTGATAGTAAATTAAAGACAGGTGTTCCAGGTGTGTTGTGTAAGTTGGATGTGGAAAAGGCGTATGACAATGTGAGTTAGGCTTTTTTAATGTATATGCTTCAACGCTGTGGGTTTTCAGAGAAATGGAGAAAATGGATAATGTGTTACATCTCAACTATTAAATTCTCCATTTTGCTCAATGGTAGTCCTTCTAATTTCTTTTGAAGTTCTAGGGGGATTTGGCAAGGGGACCCATTGTCTCCATTGCTATTTGATATTGTTATGGAGGCTTTGAGTCGTATGTTGGATGTGGTCGCTACTACTAGACAATTCTCAAGCTTCACCGTAGGTTATATGGTTGGTAACTCGATGATGGTGTCTTACCTTTTATTTGCTGATGACACTCTTATTTTTTATGATACTGATCCTAGGCAAATAGCTAATTTGAGGGCAACTCTGGCTAGATTTGAGGAGGTCTCAAGTTTAAGGATTAACTTGGGGAGATCTGAGTTGGTTCCTATTGGTGTGGTGCACAATATGGATGTTCTGGTGGGGATGTTGGATTGTAGGTAATCCTCTCTTCCATTGAAATATTTGGACCTACCGTTAAGTGCTAAATTTAAGAAGTTGTCAATCTAGAATCCTATTTTGGAGAAGATAGAGAAGAGATTAGCAAGGTGGAAGAGGTTGTATTTATCTAAGGGGGGTAAGGTAACTCTTATTAAAAGTACTATTTCCTCTTTGCCGACATACTTTCTTTCCCTTCTGCCTTTACCTGGGAAGGTGGCAAATTGTATGGAGAAATTACAACGATACTTTCTGTGGAGTGGTATTAGTGGTGAATCTAAACTACATTTAGTCAATTAGGCTAAGGTTTGTAAGTCATTTGCGGGTTAAAGGGTTAGGTATTAAACGATTGAGGAGTTTTAATTCTGTCTTGTTAGGAAAATGGTTATGGAGATATGGCATGAAGACCGATGCTCTATGGAGGAGGGTTATTGAGGTGAAATATAGGAATGATTAGGGTGGTTAGTGCACGAAAAAGGTGACCAGTGCTTATGGTGTTAGCTTATGGAGATATATCAAAAGTGGTTGGCTGAATTTTTCTAAACTCCTTCTGTATGATGTGGAGGGATGGTACTAGAGTGAAGTTTTGGAAGCATGTGTGGTTTGAAGATCGTACTCTCCAAGAGGCTTTTCCGGAACTTTATTATATTAGTAGAACAAAGGATTCTCCGATAGCGAAGGTTATGTGTTCGTCTAGTGGGAGGATTCATTGGGATGCTAAATTTTGTCATCCTCCACAAGATTGGGAACAAGAATCCTTTGATCTGTTTATGGAAATGGTCTACGCTTCGATGGTACGAGGGTTGGGTCCTGATCGGGTTTGTTGTAAGCTAGCAAGGAGTAGAGGTTTTGAGGTTAGAGTATTCGATCATTCTTTCTACCCTCCTACCCTCTTATCCTTCCCTTGGAGAATGATATGGCAATCAAAAGTTCCTCCAAGGGTAGCTTTCTTTTCATGGTCAGCTTCTATACGATGCGAGATCCCCGAGCCCTTTGGGCCCTTGACCCTAGCCCAATGGTGCGATCCCTGGCCCTAACCCGTTGCACAAGGCAAGGCCCCTGGCCCGCTAAGCCCTGGGCCCAGGCCTCTTGCCGCGATTCTTGACCTAAGGCATGTCGGACCACTAATCTTGGCCTAGACACCTCGAGGCACTTGGCCCCGACTTCTCGGGGCGCAATCCGGGCTTTGCCCGCTCAATTGTGTCCTGGACGGGAACGTGATGGCTCAAGGATACCATGTCTTAGCTACCCAGCATAGCCTTGGAGTATCGCTGTCGAAACATCGTTTTGGAGGTGGGAACCAGTTCCAATGCCACTACAACCACTCCCAACGAAACATCCACCTAGACATAATGGAATTGGACCCCTATTTCCACTTATAATCAAGAATAATCATGACACTCCCATTGCCTCACGCTATAAATAAGAGACTAGGATGAGAAGTGAGGGGGGTTGGAAACTCTGAGAAGAAGACAGGGAGAAACAAGAGGGACTGTCCCAAAAGAAAGGGAAGTGGCTTTGTGAGAGAGAGAAAGAGAGGGGGTTGTAAAAACAAGAGTGAGTGATTGGGCTTCTAGGTGAAGGACCACCCATAGTAGAAAACCCAAAGCCCACAATACAAATAAATTGTGAGCCCAATTATAGGTAGAGCCCGTTAACCCCACATTTGGTATGCATAACTTCCTTAGGTAAGATTTTAACAATAGATAACCTTTGCAAAAGACGTGTGCTAGTTCTTGATTTGTGCTATATGTGTAAGAATTGTGGGGAGTCAATAGATCTTCTTCTTCTTCATTGCCCCATAGCTTGTGAGTTGTGGTCGTTGGTGTTCTGTTTGTTTGGAATTCATCGGGTTATGCCTCACAAGGTTATTGAGTTGTTTGAGTCTTGGCAAGGTATGTTTGGACGATATTGTAATATAGATTTGTGGAGACTTGTACCTTATTGCTTGTTGTGGTGTATTTGGTGTGAAAGAAATGTTAGAAGCTTTGAGGTATGTGAACGCTTTATGTTAGATATTAAGTCTTTTTTTTTACACACTCACCTTGGTTGGAGTGTGGTCTTTTGTCATATTTCTTGTTCTTCCCTTCGTGTTTTACTTTATCATTGTAATCTTGGTTCTTGATTTGTGCCCCCATAGTACATTCTCAATGTATTCGGGTTGGATGTTTTTCTTTGTTTAATAAAATTTTCGTTACTTATCAAAAAAAAAAAAAAAAAAAAAAAAGGAAGTTTTGTTTTTAATTGATTGGGAAGAGAATGTTTTTGGTCTTTTAAGTTTGTGTCACTTGAGCAATCTATATGCAAGTCACATAGTTCATATTTTCATTAAATTTAATAGTAAAACTAACGTCGAGGTGCAAAGTGTAATAAGAATCATAATATAGGAAGTAAACTATACATTCGAATAGTTTAGAGTACAAAGTGTAATCTGAGATATATTAGTATAGTTTAAGGTAGTAAAGTATAATTTTCGCTAAAATTTAATTGGATTTGGATTTTTCAATTTTTAAACTCAATAATTCACTTTGTCAGAAAAATTAAAAATTAGATGAAATATATAGCACAAAATTATATTGTAATTGAAATCCAATTTAAAATCTAATTGGATATAGACTTCTCGATTTTTATACTCAATAAACTTAATACAAAAATTAAAATTAGATGGAATATATGGCGCAAAATTAAACTCCAATTAAAATCTTATTGGATTTAAACTCCTTAATTTTCACACTCAATAATTCATTTGGCACAAAAATTAAAATTAGATAAAAAACATGGCTTTTAATATATATATATATATATATATATGAGTTGGGTTCAAGTTACACCTAGTATAACTTTAATCAATGTTACACCACTCAATAGCCTATTATTGAATTAATATTTTGAAAATTCAACCATTGAATTACATGCTTTATATGTTCTTAACATGCATACTAATTTTCATATCAATCAGATATTATTTACTATTTGATCTATAAACTCATCTTTTATGTCATTTTAAATTACAAAAACTTAAATTTTAACAATTAATTGATAACATGATAATTAATCTTTGATTACTTTGAAATTTTATAAGCATAGAGAATATGCAAAAATAATGTGTATATATATATACATATATATATATATATATATATATATATATATATATATATATATATATATAGTAGATTAAATCTGTAAGCGCCAATATTTTGTTTTAGCGGGTATCTAGCGTTAAAATAATGTTTAGCAATACAAAAACCAAAAGGTAATAATTAGAACAAAAGAAGAGGAAGAAGAACGAAGGAAATAGATTCCGGAAATCCAATTGCAATGTAAAAGGAATAGAATAAGGAAATCAACCCATTTCTCATCATCATCATCATCATAATAATAATGATATTGAAATTAACCCGATTTTGAATTTTGCTTGTAACTTGTAATCAAATCTACAAATGGAGTTTCTGAATTTTGCTTGTAACTTGTAACCTACAAATGGAGTTACTCCTAACTATAAGCATTACTTGATCAAGGCATCACATTGATGAAAAGACACCATCTGTCCCTGTCCAATGGCCCTGTCCTACATAGCCCATACATATAAAACAGATTGACAATAAGAAATCACTAGCTGCACTAATAACCTGCCCAAGCTTGCTTCCCTTAGTTGCATATCTGTCAAACAAATCTGTGTCCCCAACTCTTCATAAGGTCTGTGTTTCACTAATGTACTTCTAGATACAAACGAGATGAATAACATATGCAATCAGTTATGGAAAGACACCATCCACATTTATCAGTGAAGAAGACATGATCCTATATGGTTCAACACCACGATATGAGAGGAAATCAAGATGAATTAGCCCGTATGGCAACTTCAAGATCCAAGATGGGCTCACACCACATCACAATGCAAGAATGTTGACAAGGTTTTAGGACCAAATACCATAAACATTCTCACAGCTGAAGATTCTATCTCAACATTATGGCATTACCATCTCCATCAAAAATCTCTGTTAGCTGGCATTATCTTCAGTAACTTGGCAAGGTCAAATGATTTGAAGTCTTTTCCGTAACAAAAATTCAGATCCATGGGTGTTCTTCCATCCTAAAAGCAGTAACCCATCAATGTTAAATACACCTTCACCGAAAGCAATCAGGAGAAAAATTTTGCTAATAATTCCAATACTTCACCAAAGGTCTCTAAGAAAAAAAAAAATCGATGAACATAAATTAACCAAACATGACAATGCAATAGAAAATAATATGAAGCAGAAGCAAAAGGTCAGCTCATACTTCTAACACTTCTTTTTTTGGGTAAGTATACTTCTAACAATTCTATACATAAAGATGCCAATAGATATCACGCAGTTGACACCTGGGGCAAAGCTCAATCAACAGATTAGCTTCGACTACCTAGCACATATAGTCACAAGTCTCACAATGCTAACCAATTATTCCTTCTTTTGTTAATAGGAAAATGAAGTTAGTCACAAATTCACTAGCATATATTTGGCCAGGTTCTCTCATATCAATCAACAATAAAAATTGAGCCAGAAGGACCAGAACTGACATTTTTACAATTTGCTGGGATATGCATGGCTCTAGAAAGTTACCTTAGTTCTTCTGTTTTTATCTGCGCCATTGACTAACAAGACTTTTGCTATAAATCTATTTCTGCTTTGGATGGCAACATGCAATGGAGTCCACCCTTCCTGAAAGAAGAACTCATAAAGAAGATAATCGACAGGATATTGGCCGTATGAAAATTTAAAAACTATACTCACATTATCTGCTACATTGACATCAACCTTGTATTTGATCAATAACTTCACAGTTTGGATGGCACCAACTTGAACTGCATAATGAAGTGGAGTAGCTCCATCCTGACATGAGTACGAAGATATAAACCCATAGTTCTCAGGTATATCATATATGGAGGTACAGAGGAAACTGGGACATGTTTAAGAAAATGAAAATTTTATCCTCACCCGGTCTTTGACATGAGGGTCTGCACCTTTCCTTAGAAGATGACTAATTACAGCCTCCTTTTTGCCTATAATTGCCTTATGAAGAGCATTGAGACCATCCTGTTTACAGGGCCAGATAAAAGATTACTAACTTGAACATAAATGCGGAACTAATATATGAACACAACTCACCTGATCAACAGTATCAATATCAAGCCCATTCTCAAGTAGCTTATCCATGAAAGGAATCTGTCCTGATAGTGCAAGAGTATGAAGTGGGCTCCATTTTGCCTGAGCAGTTGGGAAAAAAGAATCCAAAAGATTGAAAAGAGATCCTCAGTCAACTAGAAACCACAAATTTAATTTCTTATTCAATATAAATTTGTATAGCAAGTAGTAGGTAATTCCATAAATGTGTTTTCTATGGCAATGCCACTGAGTTACATGGCTCTTGGCAAGAGAGACTGCATTCTCCTAAAACTATGTAAGGAAAGGAGAAAAGGAAAGCTGCTCTATGTTTTCAATACTTACAGTTGATATTTTTCCCAGGTTAGGTTTCACATTCTGTTGCAAAATTGCTCTTTCTTCTGGTCCCAAAAGCTGTTCAACCTCTACAACAATTATCAAATGTTGGTAACAGTTGCTTGAACTTTAAGAAGAGCTGACAAAGCAGATGCATAGATGTGCACAATTACAACATACGTAGATAACAAAGGAAAAGCCTAAAGTGCACCAAAAACATGATAGAAAAATCCATACAAAAGAAAGCAATTCATCATGGTTTGCAATTTCAAAATAAAATAATAATTCCTATTTGATGCATGCTGGCAGCATTGCAGAACAAATAATGGGGTCAATTTGGTCCAATGCAACCTCAAAATTCAACTAAAATGACACAGTTTGCATTAGTTTAATTCATTTTTTTGGAAGAGCTTGGTCCTGTCCTGAACTACAAAAGCTAAGTGGAACTTTGCCAGTTAAGTTTGAAATTAAGGAACAACTTGAGATGCTTATGTACACGGAGAGGAGTTTTAGCTCTTTAAATAGCTCAAGCATCCCTTCTTAGTCAACATGGAACAAAGATGACCAGAATAATGGAAGACAGGGAATACTGTTTTTGTTCATCATCATTGGCAATCAATTGTCTTCCCCACCCACTCCATATAAAACTAAAGAAAAAAATACACTCAAATATGCTTTTCATAACTTGGTTCTGACTTCCGGGAACACATACGAAGCCAATATCATTAACCATCACTTTTTATGTGCTTGAGATGGAGAGTATAAAGTTCTTGGTCCTTGGATTTATGCAGAACTAGTGAGATAATTAGTCATTAAGTACTTTATAAACTTGCAATCATTTAGTAAAATAATCAATACTACATACTACTCTACAACAGGGATGGATCATCTACTTGGTTGGTTTTCAGCTATAGTTCTTGAAACTTTCATGATTAGAGGCTAATATTTTTCCTATAATTTTATTTGAAAAAGATTGTAAAAGACAGTAGATTTCATGCTTCTTTATACTTCAAAACACCTCCCTTGAAAACAAATAAATATGATGTCAAAGAAAAATATGGTACTAAAGGGAACAAGAGGTTCTAGTAGAGTAAGAACCTTTCACAAGATCCTCCTCATACGTATTTATTGTGGACTTATCAACATTAGTTGTAGCTGAAGCACCTATTTCTTCCTCCCAGTCACTCTCATGACCCCAGTCATTTTCTTCTCCTTCATCATCTTCATCATATTCACTACCACTGCCATTATCAGGATCTTCCCAAGTTCCTGGTCGAATTTGCATTGAAGAAGCTTGGTTTGAATTAACCGCATAAGCCCTCACTCTTGAGTGGCTTTCAGCAACAGATAAACCATACATTCCGCTTCTTGGACTACATACTTTCAAGAAATTGGTGCTGCAGCTAGAACACGGAGCAGCTGCAGCAGTAACAACAGCAGAAATTGGAATAAATTGATTTGACAAAAATTTTGATGTAGCCCAAGACACCATTTTCCACGTCTCTTGAACTGTCAAATGGAAATAACAATGCATAAGATATTATTGAATTTGTCACTTCAAGAATTAAAGCATGCCAATCATTCCAAGTGTATGCATAGGCCCCAAGCCCTCATGTGTGCTATGTGCATGGGTGGACAATTGCCACAACTAACTCTTACCATTTTCCTTAACATGATGCTAGAGTTTAAGAAGCAATTCATATGTCAGTCAGACATTTTGACAAACATTTCTTATGCATTGAACAACTGAATCCATGGTTGGCATATATAACAAGGTTAGGTAAAAAATAAAACAACATAACAATATTATTTAAAAAATAGAGATATTAAACATTGAATAAGAGGTCAACCCACAAAATCATATAGCATAAAAGTAACGAACTTTCTCCAAGGCTTTTACTTGTTCAAAACAAGGCAACATGCAAATATTTACAGAGGAAAATGGTCTTTACTCTTTAGGACGCCTGAGCGTGAAATACAAAATGTAGAAAAAACAATACAAATACAGAAGTAAATATTAAAAATGTTCAATTTTCCTGAGTTTTAGCAAGCACAGGGAGAGTAAAAAATTAATGGAAACTTGAAGGAAACCAAATTCTAGATAAACCCATTTCTTATAATTGACTAACTAAGAAATTGGATAGGAAGAAGGATGAGGAAAGAGCCAGGCTTAAAACTAAAAATGCAATCTTTAGCTTCTAGTGGGACAACTTATTTGAGCTCAAAAATGGAAAAGCAAGAAGAGCAATGAAGGGAATATTAGGGAAGATGTTGTAGCTATTAGTCTATTACACATTTTTACTTGCATAACATGTAGTTTCCTTTCTAAAGCTATTAAAGCATAAATCCCCATTTTCCTCTATTTCAATTACCAGCAGACAGCTTTTGTATTCTCAAACAAAAATAAGCACTGAAAAAATGCAACAAAACACAGAAAACACTCTCGATTTCAAGTATCATATAGTTTTAAGTTTTAACCAACTACCTATGCTATCTATCGTTACTCAAGAGCACCTAACTGTTAATACAAATACACCTTGTATTCACATGTTACCAACAAATACTGTATTTTCACTATTACCCCACTTCAATTCAAGAAGTGGCTGAAGCCTAGCATCAACAACATAAGATACCCATTTCACCGAGCACTATAACTTTAAAATCAAACAATCTCAGAAAGTTTCACAATCTTGACAACAATGAACAGAGAGAGAACAGCCCAAATGAAAAAAACATAACGAAAGGAGAGAGAGATGGGTTACTTGTTCAGACTTGGGGAGGTTAGCAACGACACAGAAGCTCCGAGAAAGAACAAGAACCCAGCGGCGATGAGAGGTGGCGGCCAACGCGACGATTCTGCGGACAGGGAAGGGAGTAGTCGTCAGTCACTCCGCTGGTGCCAGATAAGTGGGGGTAAGGATAGAATAAAATTTTTATAACATTTTCTTATTTGGAAAATGGCTTACTTAGCAAAATAATCATATTTATAAAGTAACTAACAAAATGCTCTTATTTGGAAACTTGATTTTAACAAAATCAAGTCCTATGTAAAATTTCATATCCTCACAATCGAATTCTACTATTTTAAGTTAACCTTATAATATCATGAAAATTTATTTGAAAGTTTGGTTCATTTTTTTAGATATTTTAGTCCATTTTGCTAATATTTACAAATTTAATACTTTTATTTTAGTTTAATTAATTACTAAATTAATTATGACATCATCACAGTTCAACTTCAGTTGAATCTTGATTCAATCTTAAAAAGCTTGAACTTCTCTCTTTACCGGTTCTTTGAATGATCCGGGTCTAAAAACCATGATTGTAACACATGCATATAAGGTTTTACATAAAATGTAACATATAAAAATAAAAAGAATTTTTTTTTTTTTTTTTTTTTTTTACAATTAAGCTCAAATATTCAAGAAATAAGGAAACTAAGCTCTATAAAAGAATTATTATTTATAAAAAAATAAAAATAAAAAAAAATAAAAAACTTCCAATTGTTGTACAAAACTCCATTGTTTTGATACCCAGACTAGATCAGCGGTCAACCGAGTTAACCAAGAACTGGATTGAAATTCGGTTTTTAAACACATAGAACTGTATTTTTAAAATAATTAGTGAACCTCTTGAACCGCAGTTAAACCATATGGTTCAACAGAACCGATCCACGATTCCACCATGGTCAAAGCTTGACTTTTAATTCATAAAAAATCAACTGTTGTACAAAACTCCATTCTTTTGAAACCCAAAACTGGATCAAAGCGATCCAATCGTGTTAACCAGGAACCGAATTGAAATTCGGTTTTTAAGCACATAAAACTATAATTTTCAAATAATTAGTAAACCTCCTAAACCACAATTAAACCGGATGGTTCAACAAAACCAATCACGATTCAACCATGGTCAAAGCTTGACTTTTAATTCATAAAAAATAAAAGCATCGCACCACGTCTAGAACATGGGTTCTAGTGATGTAAATTTTAATTAACATCCTAACTGCTACGCCATATTTGTTTGTTTATGCTCGTTGTGGCAAACTCATATATTTGAAGTATATTTAAAAGAATGTCATAAGAATAATTTAAACTTTCATTACTATATATTTTTATTATAATCAATATTAATAATATTTTATTATATCATTTATTTTAATTATCTATCTCAAAAGGGGGAATATATTGAAATAATTGTAGTTATAATCCTTCAAATATATTCATAGTTTTATAATTAAATAATTAACTCTAACTTTTAATGTTTTTTATACTTTATTATTTTTATAAACTTTCTTATAATTGTTTGAGAATAAAATATGATTGAGAATAATTTTATTTTGCTTAGATATATATATTTTTAATCAAGATTGCTCATTTTTTAAATTTTATTTAATTTATTTAAATTTTATTTAATTATTAATTCATTATGATGTCATCATAATCCAACCTCGATTGAAACTTGGTCCAACCTCTAAAACCTTAAACTTCTCCCTTTTTCGGTTATAGTCAAATGTCCGGGTTTCAAAATCATGCAAAACTCTAGTGAACAAAGATAACAACAAAATGGGATGTTCAATCCCCTCCAAATTTGTTTATATAGGTAATCTTTAATTGATATGCAAAAATAGACCAATATCATAGTATAATAATTTCAGATAAACTGAAATTGTCATTGAAATAGTAATTTCACCCATTCCTTCTTCGTTTTTTAGTTAACTAGATACTAGATAGATTAAAGCCAGAAAGAGCCACACACTACACAGAACTGGCATTGTCACTGCAACACCTTAAGGTTACACAGCCCATAGCATCCTGCAGATCAAGTAATAACAAAACACAAGGAGGGTGTTCAAATATAACAAAAATCATCCAACAGCTTAGCACCACTTCTTGCCAGTGCGCCTACACAGTTGTTGAGCTATATCATCAACCCTGCTAGAAAGATCCTGCATGGCCTGCACTCATCAGAGAAAGAGATCTAGCAATGTTATTTGAGCTGTTTAAAATAGTAACAATAACAGCAGCTCTAAGAGCGTGCAGCTCGGCTATAACACTAACACACAAAATTGAAACACCGGGTGTGTTTAGTTCACACAGGTGACAGGTGTGCACACAGAGTGTATTTGTCAACTGAAATTGTGATTTAAAGACATAATTTCAATTTATAAAACACATTACACACACTATATGCAATAATACGTACCCAAATAAATAAATCCCAAGTCAGTTAGATCCATTGATAGATATATAGAAAGAGAGAGACTGCAAAAAAAAAAAGAGGTAAGAGTTTTAAAAATTAAAGAGAAGAAAAAAATATGTACTAGTAATATGCCCATGTAAGAGCATCTACAACAGTGAAACTAAAAATTTAGCTATTTGGCACCACAAAAAGTTACTTTATCTATTTTACCTACTCACTTTACAAAACCTCACTTGCAAAGAAGTGGATCTATTTTAACTTTTAACATAATAAAATAATATAAACATCACAATAAAATAATATATTTACTACAATAAAATAATATATCCACTACAATAAATAACAATCACAACCACCCGCAACCGCTACCGCAACAAGAATCGCTACCGCTACCGCTACCATCGCCGCCACCGCACGCTGACCACCAACTCTTCCACCACCACCGCAATCGCTACCCAAAAAATTTACCAACTGTGAACTATGAGTCCGAGGATATTGAACAAAAAATTAATATTTTATTCTCACACACACACTCTCTCTCTCTCTCAATAAATATTATAAAAAAAAAAAAATAAAAACCCTATTCTCTTTCCTCAGCCTCTATCAACTCTCTCTCTCTCTCTCTCTCTCACTAGTCTCAACTCTCAACCTTTCTCCCTCTCTCAAATCAGCTCTCTCTTTCTCTCTCTCTCTCTCTCTCTCATATTAGCTCTCTCAAACCTTGCTTTGTGTAGATCAGCAATGGTTGAGCATGGTGGGTCCGTGGAGGTGACCTTGCTCCGTGTAGATCGGTGGTGGCTGAGCATAGTGGGTCCGTAGAGGTGCTGTGGTTTGGGTTCGTGTGTTTGGGTCCGTGGATTTGGTCAATGGAATGGGTCTAGGTCCGTGTAGATCGGTGGTGGTGGGTGGGTTTGCTCATTGGTGGGTTTTTTTTTTTTTTTTTTTTTTTTTTGATATTTTTGAGATGGGTTTGGTGATTGTTGGTTTTGGTTTTGGTTGTGTTGATGGTGGTGTGGGTTTAATGGGTTTTGGGGTTGCTTTGGTTGTTGTTGGTGGTGGTTCATGGTGGATTTATGGGTTTAGTGGTGGTGGATTTGTGTGTTTTTGGGTGTTGGAGGTGGTGGTGGTGTGTGTATTGTGTTGGAGAGGTTGCTGATTTTTTTTTTTTTTTTTTTTTTTTTTTTGATTGTTGGGGTGTGTGTGGTGGTGAGGTGGTGGGTGGTTGAGCTCCTCGTTCTCATGTGGTGGTTGCTGGAGAGAGAGACAAAGAAGAGAGGAAAGAGAGAGATGGGAGAAGATGTGGTGGTAGGGGTTGCCATGGTCGGAGCAAGGTCTGTGGCGGCGTGGGTCGACGGCGTGGGTCGGGGGGTGGCAAATGAGAGAGGTCTAAAAGTTGAGAGATTGTGAAAGTTCTTAGAAAAAAAAATAATAATAATAATATTTTAATCGGGTTGAGAATATAAAATTATTATCATTTTTAGCTCTCAGCTACAATGCACATCTATAAATGTGCACTGTAGTAATGAAGCTAAAAAAATATCTTTAGCTCCACTGTTGCATGCCTGTTTTTGGTGTTTTGGTGGAGTTAAAATAACTATATAGCTATTTAACTCCACTGCTGCAAGTGTTCTAATGCACATTATATATATTCATGTAATAAAAAAAAAAAATTTACTAATATCATCAAAGATATCTTAATAATTAGTGAGTTATACAATAAAAACACATTAATTTTACGAATGTACTAAGTCAATTAACGCAAGCCCTATGTATAGTGTTTATGCCACTATTTTTTATTATATTAAAACACAATATTTATAATAAAAATATTTTAAAAAATTTATATTAATTGAAACTTTTGGTAATAAAATTTTTGGCAAAAATGCAAAACTAACCCTCTAACTTTCACATTTTTTCATTTTAGTCCTTTAACTTTCAGTTTTGTCAATTCAATCCTCTAACTTTCAATTTTTGTCAATGTAGGACTCCATTACAATTCAATTAGTGGCTGCTGTTAATGTCGGTGAAACGACGCCATTTTGCTATTCTTCTTTTTTTTTTTTTTTTTTTAAATTCGGAACTAAAAGAAAATAAGAAAAATTTGGAAAAAAAAAAAATTAAAAGGGAATGACGCTTGAAATCAAAACACACTAAAAGTTTTTTTTTTTTTTCTTAGTTTGCCAAAATTTTAAAAAACCCATATCTAGAAATTAACAAACAAAGATCAAAGCAAGAGAAAAAAAACTAAAAGAATAAGAGTAAGTATATGAATATCAAAACACACCTTCCATGTTAGCTAAAATCAAGCATAATGGAGAGAGTAGGATGATCGAGAAGAGTGAAAGAAAAGCCATAACAAAGTTCCCTTCCATTACTCTCCCATTCTCTTTCAATAAATCTCTCTTAGATCCAAATGGTCCACACCCACCATCACAAACAACCTCCTACACAAAACCCAGCTCCCAAATCTCACATAACAACAACAAAAAAACCCGATCTCACTTGGATCGCTTAGCGAAGAGTGCCTCAAAAACCTAGCAATGAAAGAAGACCACAAGTTTCTGGATATGAGTTTTTTTGTTTGGTGACACATTTAGTTAGAGTTTAATGACTAAACTAAACTAATCAGTATATAAATGGGTCATCTGCGTTGCACCCCATCAACACTTCTCTCATAAATACCTTCACCTAGCAAAGAATAAGCACAAGAATAGTTTTAGTGTGTTTTGATTTCAGGGGAAGAGTCGTTCCCCTTCTTTTTTTCTTTTTTTCTTTTTCTTTTTTATATTTTTCTTTTTTTCTTTTAATTCCAAATTTTAAAAAAAAAAATGCAAAAAGGCGTCGTTTGAGTGACATTAACGACAACCATTAATCGAGTTGTAACAGAGTCCTGTATTGACAAAAAGTGAAAGTTAGAGAACCAAATTGACAAAACTAAAAGTTAGAGAACTGAAATGAAAAAATGTGAAAGTTAGAGGGTCAGTTTTGCATTTTTGCCAAAAAAATTTTAGGAATCAAAAAGAAATTGTATTCAAGAAAGAAAAACACTAACAAAAGCCAAACTGACAAGAGAGCAAACCCTAAATCATAGGGTACAACATATTGACTATCTCTAGGATTAAGATCCCGTGCAATACCTAGGGTATTGCACCTCGGGTGCAATAACACAAATCTCAGCCTTCCATTTAACCTAAAGGCTTATTCTTTTGACACCTCACCAATCCAAGTCGGCAATCCGTATGCTCACTTTTGTTTTCATTTCAGCTTCTTAAATTTGAATTTCACTAAAACTCTCTCTCCTCTCTCTCTCACTTCAAATAGGTTCTCTCCCTCACTCTCCCTAACGCACCATTCTCTCAACCTCCACGCTTGGTCTTTGCCTCTCCCTCAACCCCGTCATCACTACTTCCGGCATACCCAACTTAGACCCATTAGCAAAAACAAAGAAAAAACTCATCATCTGAGATCCCGACCCCCAAACAGTTGCACCCCTTTTTAGACCCAAATTAGAGAAAGAGAGAGAGAGTAAGGGTTGGGTTTGGAGAGAATCGAGTGTGGAGAGAAGTTGATGCTTTTCAAACCCAAATCAAAGAAAGTAAGGGTTAGGGTTTGAAGAGAATTAGGTAAGAAAGAAGTTGATTTTTTTCAAGTTTGATCTATGGAGAGAAACAAGATTGAGAGATAGAGAAAGAGAGTTTGGTTGAAGGAGAGAAGAAGCCACCATCGGAGGTGGTGGTTGTGATGAGCCAACCTTGCTGATTTGGTTCAGAGACTTAGGCTTGTTTCAAAGAGACCACCACCCATAGGTTTTCTTTTATCTATATATATATATATATATATATATATATATATATATATATATTAATCTCTATTTGATTGCTAGGAAAGGAAGGAAAGTAAATAATGGTGTCACAATTTTGTTGATTGATTGATTGGTGCTAAATTTAATTCTATTTTCTCTTATTTTTTTTTTTTTTTTTTTTGTTTTTGGTTTTTAGCTTAGGCATTGAAATCAAGTCTTATATTGCCTAATTTTTTGTCAATTGTTTAAAAATGCTTAAATCCTTGTAATTTGTATTCAATGGGCTTATTATTAGGTTCCTAATGATGAAAGTTTGAAACTTTTATGAGCTATTTGACCAAAACATGAATGTTCAATACAGTAAAAGGCTTTCACAAAAAAAAAAAAAAAAAAAAAAAAAAAAAAAAAAAATTGACAACATATATTTCCATTTGGAGATAATTACATAATATTGACTTTAAAGACTTCTTGTAAATTTGCTATTAAAAAGGCATGCTTTTATTGTGTTGAATGATTCATATCAAGTCACTCCTTAGATATAGAAGAAACTAAATGGGTAGCATAGATGATCAAATTCTTAATTATACAAAATTTACTTTTTCGGATTTCCAATTGTCCTGGCATCCCTAGAAACTCCTACAGATGCATATCATTATCCATGAAGTTTGTTATTTATAATTTCTATAATGGAATTGGTTCTTTAATATTTGTCTTTTTGGATTTAATTTATAGTCACTTCGATTACATGTTTTTTTTTTTTTTAAAAATAAATTGCATTACTTCCACAACTCAACTGAAAACCATAACAACTCATTAATATTCTTTGGGTATGTCTCAATATGTTGTTATTGAATTTTTGTTTGATGGTGAGCCTGTGTATGTCCTTGGTGTAAATATGTAATTATAGTTATAGCTTTTGTTTAGATTTGAAACCAATGAATGGTGGTTGGATGGACTTTTCATGTATTAGTGTAAAAAAATTGCAATGGGTAAGTGTATTAATCTTCTTGATGTTTTTTCCCTTGGGCTTTTCATGTCCTCCCATGTTTTTTCAAATTCAATTTCATTAGTGAAATCAAACATACAAGTTTTAAAAACTTGAAGAAAAAAAGAACCATTTTTCATCAAATTCTTCAAATATTTTATCTCATTTTGCATTATGTGCCAAGTACATAATTTATGGTAAGTGTTAGGCATTACCTCATTCAATGCCTTTGCCATTACAAGATCTTGATCTGTAAAAATTGTTTTAGGTCTTTTACTTGCATGTGCAACTAGAAAGCTTTCAAAAAGCCACTTAAAATAATTTCATTGTTTCATCATATAAAAGAGCAGCCCCAAAAACCATTAACCCTATATGATGATTGAAACCAATAAACACTCTTAATGGTCTTCACTCTTTATTAGTACCATATGTAGTGTCAAATGTCACCACATCACCAAAATTAACATAATCAATAATCATTCTAGCATTAACCCAAAAAATGTTAGTTACCTGCTCAATGTTATCTAATTGTACTCCATATTGCAAGGATGAATTTTTAGTCAATTGTTCCCGAAAGTACCTTAATAAACATGCAGCTTGACCATATATCAAGTTTTTTTGCCATCTTGTTCTAAGGTAATTTTTTTGATCAAGCTAAGTGAATCCAAAATTAGCTCTCCCACCAGCCTCTCTACTCATTAACTCATGTACTGCTTTTGGCTTGATTCCAAAAGAGGATAATAACTCAACCAATCTCGCATGAACTTCTGAAATTTTTTGTTGAGATCTCATCATATAAACTGTTTCTAATAGATAAAGGGTGTGATTATTTTCCCCAACAAAGTCAGACACTTTATACTTTCCAATTTCTCGCACTAATAAAACATATAACTTTACAGGACAATTAGTCCTTGTATCATCTCGATTATGAGTGTGAATGATATCTTTTTTTTTTTTTTTTTTGGTACCTCGAATGCCCTACTTTGCACATACAAATCCCCTTAATGTTACATTTCCATCCTTCTTACTTTTATTTATGTAAAGTTTTCTAACATCAAAACCCATTTGCCTTCCATTTTTTACCCAAAAGTCGCATGCATCTTTTGATGTATCGAATTCTATACCAACTCTAGGATTCAAATCTGCATTGACATCCATGTTTTAAGAGAATTCTCTCGCCACACTATGCAATGAATTAAATAATACACCTGTAATTAACAAATGTACAAAATATTTACTATTATAAATATAGAAGAATGAATGTTTTAATTGAAAATAAAAGCTAAAAATTTTTGTACCAATATTGTGCTTATCATACATAAGAATTACAACAAACCAATATATGATCATGAGAGATGATGACCCAATTGCTAAAGGACGATTTCAAGCTAAAATTTCTTAAGAAATTGTTTAAGTGTATCATACCTATACAAGGACAAACATTCAATTATCAAAATTTTCTATTCCTATGATAGTAAATTTTTATCACTAAATACTTGATTTTGCAAACTTAAAATGCAAAGACTAAAACACTACGGTTTAAACACATCCAGGACCTAAAAGCATAGAATTCAACTAATGTAACATCTAACTAAGTAAAATAGGGATTTTAGTTATATCCCTGTATCATTGACCATCCATTTCTTTAATTTTGCTAGACCATATATCACTTATCCATTTGAAAATCTGCAATATTCAAGTTGCAGCAAAAAAACTACCCAAAAATATTCCTCAGAACAAAAACTAAATAATGATTCCATGGTGAAAAATATATCGCAAGTAGAACTAAAATCAAACCCCAACTATCCTAATTCTTGACCCCTTGACCCAACTCTCCTCTTTCCCAAAAAATAATTTTTATTTTGATTCAATGTATACCAAAGAGAAAGCTCACCTCCTTGAGTCATTTGATGTCGGAAGCAACTTAGGAATCAAAGATGGACCCACGGCGACTATGCCAAATGAGATTTTGGGGATTTACCGATGATACAATGGCCAAGTACCGTTAGAATCACCGATCTAGCCATTGGCTGCGTCACTTTAGAGAGAGCTTCACTCCTTGAGAGTTGAGACAGCTTCACACTTGGAGACAGAGAAAGAGGGAGAGTGAGTTTGAGTTTGAGTGTTTGGGGGTTAATTTCAAATGGTAAGATGCAGTTTTTTCTTTGTTTTGGCTGATGGGTCCGAGTTGGGTATGCTAGCAGCAGTGACGACTAGTTGAGGGAGAGGTAGAAAAGCAATTGCAGAGAAGGGCAACTACGCAGGAGAGAGAGAAATTTGATTTTATGAAATATGAACTTAGACCCATAAGAGCATTAGCATCATAATGTGTAAAATCTTGCAAAATAGAAAAAGTTGCTCATTTTACACATTTTGAGCAAAAAAAATCCCACATTAGTGGGTGTAAAAATGTGTATTTACTGTAACTCTTTTATTTATCTATACAACTATTTAAGAGGCTTCTCCCATTTGGACAGGATTTTTTTTTTTTTTTTTTTTTTTGTTCCAAAATACCCCTACAACCCTAGATTTAAGTAGAGACAAAACTAAAGAATAGTCTGGTAAAAATACATATCTAACTTGCACTAAAACATTGCTTACAAAATTGGAACACTTCCATTAACCCACTTTTCCTTAAAAAAACACCCCATGTTTATCCAAAAACAACACTAAATATCAAAAAATTAAAAAATAAACTAAATAGATATATATACACTTTTCTTTTTTATAAGTAAATATATCTTTAATTTCCACTAAAATGTTGCCTACAAAACAGGACCACTCTCCTGATGGTTTTCAAATTGCTCTTCTTTTTTTTTTTTTTTTTTTTTTTTTTTTTTTTTGGTAAAGGTTAATAATTTACATTCATTATAATTTAAAATTACTACATTTGTCAATCACAAAAATACCTAGGAGTCTAATGAGTGTTTTATGTTTTGGATAAAATAATTTACTCATCACACCCCTAGGTTTGAAAAATGTAGTAGTCTCAAATTATAATGGATTCAAATTATTAACTTTTACCAAAAAAAAAAAAAAAAAAAAAAAGAAGAGACACGCGCGTAAGCGCATGCACAGAGGATAGTTTTTTTTTCTCTCTCTCCTCTATCATCTCTCTTCTGATTATCTCTCATCTCTCATCCGATCTCTCTCTTCCTCTGCCCTCTTAATCCTTTTATCTTCTCTTAAATGCAATGAAAAATCATAAAATTCTTCAAACTTGATCTAAATCAAGATCCAAAATTCATCAAACCCTCTCTTAAAAAAAGAAATCATCATACCCATATAAATAATCAAACCGAAATTGCAAAAGAACAAGAAAAAAATGCAAAAATAGTAGAAGAACAAGCGTCACTAATGGTGGCTTCAGTGTTCCTCAACAGCAACTCAAAACCTCTGAGTACTTCATCACAACCACTTTAATGTACCTAGAACAAAACATTGAATTTATGCTCTTTTTAAGCTTACCCACCATCTTCTCAAAAAACCAAAAAAAAAAAAAAGGCTTACCCACCAAGAGTTTTCCCTCTTTAGCTTCTTGTATCAACATTGGCAGAAGAAGAAGAAAGAAGAAGATGTTGAAGAAGAAAAAATGGAGAAGAAGAAAGAATAAGGGGAAAAAAAAAGAAAAAGAAAAAAAAAAGAGATAGAGATCAAATATAGTTGACGTGTGTGTTTGAAGTTGGGCGGGCCATGGGTAGTTGCGAAATAATAAAAAAATGTGAAAAAAATATTATTTAAATAAAAGAATGTTTAGAATAGACAAACTGATATAAGTGTTTTGTAAAAATAAGTTTGTAAAATAGAAAAATAGATTTTTTTTTTGTGTGCAAAATAAAAAAGAAAATTTGCATCAAATAAAGGGGATACTCTAATAAGCACAGAAAAAATGGCAGGCTTTGAAAAATTTTAAGGGTTAAAGGGTCTTTTTAATATTTGGTGAGGTGTCAAACGAATGAGCCATAAGATTAAATAGAAGGCTAAGATTTGTCCTCTTGCACGGGACGGGATCTCAATCCCTATCTCCATGTACAAGTACATTACAAAGTCTGATACCCAACCTTGCAAAGCAAAAAGGTGAACCCAATTTACAAGTTACAACACAATCCCCCGTACAAAAGATTCCCCATTCAATGTCATAATATCAAAAGCGACAAATAATATCCCCTTCAAAGTTCACTTGACAAGACAATACAGAAAGAATCCTGCAAGTCTCAATAGTACACAATACACACCAAAGACAGAGACTGATGGCTAAGAGCCCGTTTGGTTTGTCAATCGAAAACATAGTGTTCAGTGTTTAAACACTGAACACTAGTGTCCAAAATTTGGAACAATCCGTTTGGTGATGGTGCTTAAAATAGGATTGTTTGAAAACTACAAACTCAAAAACCTGTGTTTGAAACACTATTTTTGAAACATGGTCCGGCCACATTTTAAACAATAAACAGCGTTTACGATGGCATAATTGTAATAAAAATGACATTGGATTTTCACTGCACCCGGACCCACTGACCAGCTTTTTCTAAAATTTGTCTCCTCTCCTCTCTACTTTCATCTCTTCTCGCCTTCACGCCATCGGTCTTCACGCCCCAAAGATTCATCTCATCTCTCCTCTCCTCTCTACTCTCATCTCTACACTCACAAGAAACTCCATTACTTCTCTCACCCACCTCCATTCTTGCTCCGACCCAGGCGGCATTCCACCTCAGCCCTCACGGATCCGGCGCCATTACTCCTAACAGTAGCTTCATCGACGCGTCAAAATCCCACACACACATCAAACATCGAAACCCCTATGAATCACGCTTTCCGTTTCTCCCAATTAATTCCTCACCAACGACGCTCTGTTGCTAAGGAAAAGGCAACTCACACACGATCTGAAAGGGTCGGTCGGGTAAGGTTTTTAATTTTATTAATTACTTGTTTCAGCTTTCTTTCACATCCCAACAGATCATTTCACATTAATTCATGTTAGAGCTTCTTATAATCATATATGAACTTTCGGATGGACGCCTCACTCCCTTCCTCATCCACCTCTCGAGTGCATTACAGAGCATCCGCTTCCTCCTCCTCTGCTTCCTCCTCTACTTCCTCTTCTGACCGTGTTCCCTTACTGGTACGTGTGTGTAATATATAGTGAATCATGCTTCTAAGTTCTGTTTTAATCTTCTAAGCACCCAAACCCTCCCGCTAAGACCGTTGATACTCGATCTGTTTTAGATTTGGGTTTGTCAAAAATTTGGGTTTTCCTTTATTTTTTTGTGACTTTTGTTTAATTATATGTTGATGACTATTGAATGCATGTAGAGAACATGTTTGTTGAAAGGTTTCTTAGAGGATAAATGGGTTGTTTTGGGGTCTGGGTTTATCTATTTGTTATGGGTTATTGAGTTCTTGTGTTGGATTTTTGTTTCTGAGTTTGTATGGATATTGGGTTCATGATCTACACCTTCTGTTAGATGGGATTTTTTAGTGTATTGGGTTTTTGGGGGCATGCCTTCACTAATTCAAAATGCCTGAAAAGATGTTTGTTGAAAGGTTTCTTACAGGATCTATGGGTTGTTTTGGGGTCTAGGTTTATCTATTTGTTATGGGTTATTGTTCTTGTGTTGGATTTTTGTTTACGAGTTTGTATGGATATTGGGTTCATGATCTGCACCTTCTGTTAGATGGGATTATTTAAACATCTCTCCAACCTAAAATATGAGATAAATAACTCCAAAATTTATTATAACACAACTCTAAATACTGCATAAATTAATACATTTACATTAAAAAAAACACAATATATTTATAACAAAAGCACAACAAAGTAATTACAGAATTACTTGATCCCTGAATTGTTGAATCAAAGATGCCAATTTTGATTTTATAGTTTCCATTTTCTCCAATTGTCATTTTAAAGAGGTCATTTTCTCTGTCTTCATTTGTAGCATTGTCTCTACTTGAGCCTAAGATATAAGATAAATAAATCCAATTAACAATGTAACAAAACACTTATAAATTATAAACTGCATAAACTACTACATTTACATTAAAAAGTACATAAGATATATATATATATATATATTAATAAAAGCACACTCAAGTAATAACTCGCCCCTTTAATCGCTGAATTAAAAAGACCAATTTTGATTCTGCGGTCTCCATTCTCTCAATTTGTGATATCAAAGTGGCTATTTTCTCTGTCGATCTTTGTAGTATTGTCTCCAATTCATATAGCAATGCCTCTTGTAGCTGGAGTGCTCTCCGTCGTGTAGTATTGCCTCTTGTTGATGTATTATTGTCTCTTGTTGATGTATTATGTCCAGTTGTAGCTCGTATACACTCGCATGTTGTAGTATCTCTTGTAGTAGGTGTTTTGCCTCCTGTAGCTGGCATATCTCTTTGTCCGAAGTCAACCTAGAAATTTGGTAGCGAAAGATACACCAAAAGGCTTAGATGGTTTAGTGTATTGGGTTTTTGGGGGCATGCCTTCACTAAATCTAAATGGCTGAATGATGTACTTCAGACAACAATCACATCCCTACCCATCACAATCTCGGATCACTCACCACTTTTGTTAGATATTAAGACTATCATACTTGTTTTTTTATTTAAATTTTAAAAAGGCCGTTTCATTTTGAAGCAATGTGGTTGCTAAATTAACCCTTTGTAAAAATGTAGTGCAAGATGCTTGAAAAATTAAAGTAAATGATTCCCCTACATTAACTTAATACCGTGTCCATAAAAATAAAAGTTACAAAGGCTGCACTCAAAGAATGAAACAATAATGTCATAGAGAATTATAAGGATAACTCGTAGACTGTTGTCAAATAATCAAAAACCCAATCTGACCATGGGCTAAATAAAAGAGTGTGCCCTTGGCTAATAATGTGTGTCACTCCCAAGTCCAAACTAATTAATAGTATCATGTTAGAATTAAAAACACAGATCCGAGCTTTTAAAACTACTGGAATTAGTGAAGTAACCTCAATATATAAATTTAAATCGAAATAGAGTTTCTTATCATTAAACAAGCATCTTGCTTATCATATAACCTAGAGGGCAGTAGTATACTTACATTAATAAGAATCAAGGAGCAAATGTACAAGAAAACTATATACGAAACAGATTTTTTTTGGAGTTGATATTATATTCTTGAGTTTGTGAAAAATATATAAGGTCAAGATAAAGATATTGAACAAAGACAAACAAATAGCCTAAGTTTTGTGAATGCTAGTGGGAGGAGTGTGAGAATTGCAAGAAAACTCTCAAAGATCCTTCCAAAACCACATTTTGTTCTCTTCTCAAACCCCGTGACCATACAATTGGTATTATCTTCTCATATTAAGACAACGGGACAAGGAGGTTAAGGAAAAAGCCAAAAGTAGATAGCACATTTATCTCCACTTATGGAGTCTTAGGTGGGAGGCTAGGAAACACAGTTCCATTCTAATTTAATGTTTTTTATCTGTATATTATGAAAATGATTTATTTTGGCATTTCTTTTCTTTTTCCTTTTTGCACAATTGCACATGTAATGCATGTGTGTAAATAAAACCACAAATAGCCAGGTCAATAATGAATTTATTGTTGATATATCATATATCCAAGTTATAAGAATTTATAATCTTGAAAACCTTATGTTAGTACTAGAATTTTTCTAATAATGTAATCAACAAAATTTTCTTTGTACTGTTGTTGGATGGATGAGTGCAACACTCTTTTATTTTGGAAATATCATACTGTTTGAATTTATGACTTATGTTTAGTTTAATTATAATGATTTTTTTTTTTTTTTTCATCATCAATTGGGAGACAAAGACTTTGAACTTTTCATTAATAGTTAAATTACAAAACTTTGGATAGAATGATTGTTTTTATCAGATAATGTTAGTACAAACAGAATTTAGTTATAGATCCATTATTTAAGGATGAAAAGCATTTTCTTAATAGATAATTATAATATTCCTTGAATAATTTCCCCCCTTAAGCATGAAAATTGCCAATTACAAAAGACTTTTTTTTTTTTTTTTTTTTTTGGATACGCAATTACAAAAGACTTTATCCTTAGAAAAAAACACAACAGCTAGATTTTATAAGTTAAAGTAATTAAAATCCATTAAATGTCTTAGAAATCAATCTACTTTTTCCTGAATAAAAAAATGAATAAAATAAAATAAAACATAAAAAAGGAAAAAGGAAGAAGATATTTACAACAAAATAGCCCAAAGGGGCCAGCCCATCTCATCAACACTGGATGAATGAGCACTGAAGCTGGGATTGATGAGATGGGTGAGCCTTGGAAGAACATGGAGTAGGTTAAGCTGCCAAGGCAGCCACATCCTTTCACATCATTTAGTGAAAATTAAATTCTTCAAAAATTTTAAGATTTTAATTATAATTAATTAATTAATTAATTAAATTCATGACCTCTCTCCCTTTGGAATATGAATATTTGGAACTTGTCCAACAGAGAGAGAGTCAGTATTTTATCTAATTTTTCCGTGTAATGACATTGTGGCCTACAACTATGAGTGTGGTTACACATATAATCGTTATAGATAAGATCAGCTCTTGGACTAGAAAATATTTACAAGTTATAACCAAGACACTTTTTGTTTCTCAAGTTAAAAAGTTTTCTTTTATTTATGTTTGCATTAACACTTTTTTTTTCTTTAATAATTAAAATTATTTCACTAAATAGTGTTATTTGAAACTTATTTGAAGAAATAGTATTTTTTAGATCTTGTCTCTTCAAGAGACAAGTCCCAACATGGACCTTGTCTCTTGAAGAGACAATATATTTTACCTTGAAGCTAAAATAGCTAATGTTGTGGTTACACATATATTCAACTATAATTTTATAATATGCTCTTATGCCTTCATAAATATACAATGCCACTACAAGTTGAGCTAAAACTTATGTGTATGAATGTGTATCTTTGTATTTTTCCTTTATATGGGGTGAATTTTCTCTTATATGCCTGCTTTGCTTGGGTCTAGTAGTAAGTTAAAGATTTTAAATCCATATCATAGAAGACCATTTTACGAGTTTATGTAAGTATACCAACATGTATTTAGATGGATGATGCCGAGGATAAGAAGTGGCCTCAAGCGGTTGAGAGACATTTTATTGACATCTTGTTAGAAGAGAATGCTAAAGGGAATATGCCCCAAGGCCAGTTCAAGTCTGGAACTTGGACAAAGAGATTGTCAATGAGTTTAACAAGCGTGCGTCTAAAAGTTACACCAAGGCACAACTTACACAAAAATATCAACGACTCAAACAGAGACACCGCACTTTCTCCCAGCTCATCGCACGTACAGGAATGGGATGGGACCCCATTTCAAATATGGTGACGGCCACCGAGGATGCTTGGGCTGCTGCATTTGCGGTAAGTCCTTAAATCTGACTTAAATATCAAAAATATCAAAAATATTACTGTGTATTTGCTTATGAGTGTATTAGCCATGGCTGCCACATCTTTATCACCATCCTCAGATTTTGTATCCTGCTTTCTTGGCTCCCGATATTTGACAAACCAAAATTGATAAAAAGTCATTGGGATAAAAGTGAGATTAAGTAAGAGCACGTCTAAAGTGTGAAAAAGATGGAGGTGACTGAGTTAAAGAGCCTAAGGATACAACCTCTGGGGGAATATATGCAGCTTCTCTTTTTCTTTTGTTTTCTGATTTTTACAGGCTCGCTTCTCCCGCTTCTCTTGCCATGTCTTTGCTGATTTCTTTTTAAGGGACATGAAGAATTCTCCACTTTCCAATTGTTCATCAATCTGAAAATAACATAGAACATTGCATTCCAATATATATTAGTAGTTTTCTCTTTGAGACAACAAATTAAAGAAACAAAAGATGAGGAAGAAATCCTATCATGCAAGGAACCAGATAAAAAAAAAATCCCACTGAAAGTAAAGTAGCAAATTCCTTATCATCTCCAACTAAAATTAGCAAGAGCATTAATAATAGTGGCTTTAAATAGTTGTTTTGTAGCATTTTTCCATGATGATACTTTTAGGAATGGAATAAAATCTGACTTATATATGGGGTTTACTGTGGGTTTAATGGGGTTTAATGTGACTTATAAATTCTGACTTATATCTTTGACTTATATTATTTTATACTCAATGTCTACAATTTCCTAAAAAACCTTTTTGGCTATCATCAATTTGGAATAAAGAGTCTTTCATATACGGTTATTATAAATTAGCCATCTACTTTGTATTGGGTTTTACAAATATAAAACATCTAACCCAATATATATGGTTGTTAATAGGTCAATCATAGATTCAAGGAGTTCAAGAGAAAGGGGATGAGACACTATGAGTCATTGGGCACTCTTTTCAATTCAAACACAGCCACGGGTTTCCTCCAAATGTCATCTGCCCAACCAGCTCCCAATAGTGATGAAGAGAGAGAACTTGATGCAGCCTTTCTATCCGAGGGGGTACATGTCAATGTCGGCATCGATGGTTTGGATGACGTGGAGGAGCTGCCCACACCGAGTGAAGCCCAAAGCCGGAGGCAAGCTGAAAAGCGGCCACCAACCGTCTTATTCAAGTGGAAAAAGGAGGAAAGGGCACTCCCTTGAATCCATGACTGAGGCAATATGGGGTTTTATCGACATGAGGAACCGTCGGGGAAAAAAGTCCATCGACACCGGAGACTCTGCTGTGGGGGCTGCCAGTGAGTCGATTATAGCAAATTGAACTCTTCTCGAACCAAAGACACCGATGTCGATCATGTCACGTATTGTAAGGTCGTGCAGGAGCTTCATAATGCCAAGAGTAGAGCCGCTTTTTTTGCCATGACGGTTGATAGAAGAAGGGCTTGGATTGAGTTTATTGGGGGTGGATTGCGGTAGTGGTGGTTGTGGTTGACAGTCTAAGAAGTACTGATGATGTGCGCCGTGTAGACAGCCTAGGAAGTTAATTAGTAGTCTTAGCTTGGTTTAATGTGAATACGCAAAGTTTGTATTATGTTAATACTATGAACAATGTTTGCATTATGCCTTCCTTTATTATGTTAACCTCCTTGGGACATGTATGGTATTTATGTAAGAAATATGTTTTGTGGTTGTCGTGTCTCCTATGAATTTCTAACTTTGGTGACATATATATATATATATATATATATTTGATACATAAGTCTTTGCATTCCATTTTGGGAATTTCTTTTTGTGTCACATATCTGCTTGAGACGTTGTCGACTATTTTAACAATGTAGTATTTTATTGAGCATACAACTGACATTGGCCGGAATGATGCAACCGGGCTTATCCTTTCTCTTTTGTTAGTTATTTGTAGTTTTGGTGGAATTAGTTTGAAAGTAGCACATGAATTTACTGCAAATTTTGTATACAACTTTGGCTAATAAAAGGATTGTACTTTCTATGAAATCTCCAGGTATGAGAGAGCCACGTCTGTTATAATTGATCCAGGTCTATATAGCTTTCAGGTATTCCTTTTTATAAATCTTTGTTTCATTCTTTGTTAATTATGATTTGATTTTGCTTTGGAAGTATCGCTTTCTTCATTCAAACATTTTAGATTAAGTCTCCCTTTTTCTGCTTTATGTAAGCTTTATTAATTTTGTTTCTTGCTGCTGGTTTTTTGTTTGTGTTGCAAAAATACGAACTTCTTAATTAGAGGTTAGAGTGTGTTCTTTCTCTTCATTGTCGGACCACATTTCCTCACGGATGTTCACTAATTTCTTATTCTTTTCCTTTCTTCCTTTGCATGCATTTACTGGGTAAATAAGTATATCAACCTTGATCACATGGTATTTATGAATCTGTTTTGTTAATGAGTTTGCTTTGTCGAGGATTGGGATACTCACTACTGTACTTATATCTAATCCCATTTTGTTAGGTACAATTTGATCAGCCTTTGACAAATAATCCGGAGAACAATCAAGTGCCCAGAAGCCAATTGTTGCCTCTAAGAAGAAAAAAAGTAAATAAACTTTCAGCACTTTACATTACTTGAATGAAATTAGTACATTTATATCTTGAAGTCAAAAGTTTAAATTTCCTGAAATGTAGAGAAATGACATATAACTCATGCAAACCTTGACGTGGGGGACCTTAGCTAAGATTGCATGCAGATTTTAAGATTAGAGAATACTTTGACGGTGGTGGAAATTAATTTCTTCATGGAAAAAATTTTCACAACTCTCGGTGCATTGGATATATACTAAGATACTCAACCAAATTGTGAAATATATTCATATGTTGAACTGTCATAAATATTGAATAGTCACCTTTCACATGATCCTTTTTGAGCTGTGTGAAATAGAAATGAAGCAAAATTTAAACATGATTTAAAAAAAAAAAAATTTGGTATTTAATAGAATATCCTGGCTGCACCAGATTAATGGTGTTAATTATTCACATTTCCCATGTTGAAGATCATGCAGAGACCCTATTTGTGTCTCCCTTTTTGACCTATGACTATGAACAATCAGCCTTCAGCATGTTCTAGAGAAGAAAAACATGGACAAATTCTCTTCTATCTCTCTATTTTTTAATCTGTGAGTCTGGTCAAATATCCTATGTACAAAATAAGAAAGAGCTACTAAAGGTTGAATGGGTTCATTTGCTTATACAAATGAAATTGTGTCCTACTGATATTGACATTGCTATTCGCTCGGAGTTTTAGATTTAGAGGTTTACTGATCATTACCCTCTTCTTGTTTTTCCCTTTTTGAGCTGAGAATTTGAAGTGGGGGACCTTAGCTCTTAGGCTTAATTTAAGAGTTCAAAATAGATCCACCAACTGCACACACGGTTGTTTTCCATTTTGGCTATACTTTTAGTCAATAGTTCACTCCCTGTATTCTAACACTTCTGTTTTTTCTAAGTATGTAATTGTGGAGTTTTGTTAATTCTGAACCATAATTCATTTTTTTTTTATATAAAATAAAACACAAGTTATTGATTTGGATGCACAATTTTATGTGGTTGTCTGTATCTTTCTTGAAATTTATGCATAGTTTTTTTTAAAAGTATTTTTAAAACATTATATTATTTGATAGAGTATTAAACATACCATGTTCTCAATATATATACACCTCAATTATCAATAGAATTCAATAAGATATGTGCTTATTGGTCTTGGCTGATCCCACTTGAATTTTCCTTTTAAATTTTAACTTCTACATGAAAAATTATTGACAGTGTAATGTAAATCAGAAATGCCACCAAACCTTATCTACTACCAATAGTTTCTTCTCACATCACCATTGGGTCCTATGTTTTGTGTTAGAGAGAATTAATTTAACCCTATTTTGTGGTTTTCTTAATTGTAAATGGGTATCTCTATGAATAGTAGATTAGTTTTTTCTTCTTTGGTTATATGTTATAACTTATGGACCTAGTTCAATCGGATCTAGGTGCTTATTTTATGAGAATGGGGTTTCTTTCCAGGGTTGAGAAGATTAACTTTGTATGGGTTATTGATAGTGAACATTACAAGAATACAATTTTTATTGAGAAGTAAATCATATCACTCATGAAAGCTTGTAACCAAGATCTTAGCGGGCAACATTAATATGCTTTTAATTCACTGGTGCTTATTCTTAAAGACAAAATAACAAGTATTCTTTTGTTGTAACTTGTAAGTTAGATTATTAGAGTTGATCTGATCAACTTTAAAAAATGAGGGCAAGTAAGATTAGTTTATGAGATTAATATAAGTAAAATTTTAAATGAAGAGCTAATTTGTATTCTTCAAAGGCCGGTGACATATGTCAAAAGCTACATCAAAGAATTCACAATAGGACAAGTTTGAATCATTGATTCATAAGTATAATTAATTTAGATGAGGATTTATTAATATAACACATCAATTTGATTAGTTGTAATGATGTATGTTTTTGGATATTGACAAATTATAAATCTGAGTCAATTTTTACTGTAATATTGTAACATTAATTTCGTTTGGTAAATATGGGTTAGTGTTTGATAATTAATTAAAGTATTCAATGAACGTACAAGGATTAAACACCACATCTTACGTTTAAATAATTAAACAAGTGAGGAAGAAAGTGATCTAATTGAAAATGGGGATTTCCTACCCTTTTTTATTTTAACTTAGCTTTTTGCTATAGTCACTTTTTTTTTTTTTAATCCTCAATAGAATATTACAAACTTTTTATTGAATAAGTGATGTTATAGAACATAATAAATATCTTCTAAAAAAAATCCTTTTATAAATGTGTTACTAATTAAAAAAACAATTTAAAGCATTTATTGATGAGAAATTTTGTGTTCATAATATTTTCACCACAAATCATAAGTTGTAAGTTGTTACAAGTTGTTATTGGTGAAAATAAAATAATTTTAGAAGTAGGTTTAAATTAGAACCAATAACAACTTACCGCCTACAATTTGTTAGAAAAGTGTTGTAAAAATGTTGTGGACGTAATATTTTTTTTTTTTCTATTGATTAGATGGTGTGGTAAAAGTCAACCAAATACATTTATTGACACATCAATTTGTTAGTTTCATGAAATAAATTTTATAGATTTTTAATAGTTTCTTTCATTAAATAAGCCGAAAGTGAATTTTAAAAATGTGAGTTTGGATGAGCTTATTTATTTATTTACATAAAATAGTATTAAAAAATTATGAAAAAAGCCTTTTTTTTTTCTTTATGCCATCAAAATAAAGCTAAAAAGAGGTTTTTTTTTTAATTATTATTATTTTTTTTTAATGCTTGCCAAGCACACTAGTGAAATTTAAAAGCTGCTCTATTAATTTACACTTTGTCTGTTTTGGGATATTTATTGGTGAAGAAAACAAATCAAATTCTTTTTCATATCTGATAAGGTTTGGTGGCATTTATACCAATATATATACATTGGCCAGCAGGAGGTTCATTTGAACCCCTGAGCTCCAAGTGGAGCCGTCCATGTGCTACGTGGGGAAGACTACAATAATGTAAGGTGAAGGATTATTTGGTGTGATGTGTGACTAGCCGAGCAAGTGAAATGAATATAAATAATTTATTTTAAAAAAAATGTAACTACTTAATTATGATTTTTGGCTGCAAAAAATTTGAAACGGATATTAATTAAAAGTGAAAAGAATTTATTGAAAAACAAAGAACAAAAACAGCGAGAGAGAGAGAGAGAGGACATGCATGAACTCTCCTAAAAGAGACAGAAGTGCTATTATTGCATGCTTTGCATCGGTCTGGCTGCTACTTATAAAAAACATGGAAATGGACACTAGTGGTTACTGTTCGTAACTTTGTATGGAATATTTTCTGGTTTGTTTTGGTTAGATGGGAGAAAAATGTTATGTTAACGATATTTTTATAACCTTTTTATAATAAATATATCTTCTATGATAAATATATATTAAATAGTAAATTGTTATTAATAAATAAAAAATAATTAAAATGTTATGAACGTAACACTTCTTTAAATTAATTTAATGATTAAATTTTATCATTTTTCAAATGCTTGAGTTTAGGGACAATTGATTAGTGATAAATTAAATTATTAAATTAAGTTTTGGTGACAATCAATAATAATGTACCAATTTAAGAATATAAATTAAATAAAAGTGTAGTCGTAGTATTAAAAAATAAATAAAATTTTGAAAAAATTAAAATAAAATAAAAAATGAAATGTCCCGCCTTACTCTCAAAATCCTCGTTTGTACTTGACTTAAAAATAAAGATTTTAAAATGATAGCCATAGTTCTTATCCCTCCCCAAGATACATGGCCTATTTAATGCTACCCAATGCCGAACACATAAAAAATCATCATATACACATTCCTTCTTTTGCGTCATTCTGTTATTAAACAATGTTCAGGATAAAAAAAAATTATTAGAAAAAATCATGAGTTCTTATGCTTTTTACTAGGTTAAGGAGGAAGTCGGGTGAAGTCATACTTAATCTTGTCTATAGTAACTTGTCAATTGTATCCATAGAGTATTCCATGTATAGTAGTCAATTCTCATGAGGCTCCTTCAACTAATTAAGCCATAACAAACTAATGGAATCCATTTACTTTTTTGAAAAGGTAATACTATTTTGTTCATATGTTGTATTTGAGTATAAGCCAATAATAATAATAATATTAATAATAATAATAATATCATTGAATTGAAAATATATTAAACGAAATCATTTTAAATTTTCGAAAATTTTAAAAAAACTAAACCAAAGATAATATGTAAAATTATCAATGTCATAATAATCTCTTACAAATATTTCTTTGCTATTCCTTAAATTAGGTCTTCTTGTGTTTAACAAACCATATTTGTCTTCAAGTCGTAAAGGTTTAATATTGTTTGGATTATATGGTGAGATGAATTTTTCCGCTGCAAGGTTCATGTGATTGTAGGATCTATCATAAAAAATCCCTTGAGAAGCGGGTTTCTATACATAGAGCAATATAGATATATATACATAAAGTGATATATATATATATATGTACTTCTTTATAGTGGCTGATGTGAACTTAATGGCTGCCCACAGTGTGATTCGATTATGGCCGACCCCGATTCGTATCATGATTGAGGCATGGCTGAGTCCGATTCAGATCGTGATTCAGGCATGGCCGAGTCCGATTCAGATGAGTACGATAGTGAGGTGGAGCTCGAGATTGCCACACCTACGTTCGATTGTGTATAGAGTACGTGCAAAAGTACTACATGAAGCGACCTAGGTGCACTAGTATCCCGAGTGGGAGGTCATATGTGATTGAAGTACTAGAAGGAAATCCCCAAGTGTGTTATGACATATTCTGCATGGACAAGGCCATTTTTAGACACTTGTGTAATGAGTTGAAACGGCTGCACCTATTAGAGGAGGACACTGGTTGGGTTTCGATTGAGGAGTCCGTTGGGACAGTGCTATATATCGTCGAACACAACGCCGACTACCGGGTAATCGCCAACCGCTTCCAACATTCTCTCGAGACCATTCAAAGGCGGTTCCGGCGTACCTTGCGTGCTATCCATGCTTTGGGATGTATCATCATCCGGCCCGACGTTGATGCAACCGAGCTCCCTCAATCACTTCGAGGGAATGGGAAATATTATCCATGGTTTGAGGTATGCTTCGATTTTTCCTTTTTTAGTTCTTAGCTAAATTATCCTTGTGATGAAATTCAATTGTGAAAGATCTATAATAGAGAATAGAAAGAAAATAAGATGACCTATGAAAGAGTTCTCAAGTATTTCTAGTTTTTTTAATTTGAGGTTGATTGACAAATATTAAATAAAGTAGACAAGTTAACATATCAAAGTTGATGTAAACAACCTTGAGTACGCAAACCATTGGAAAAATTCCAATGTCAAATGCAAGTACTACGTCCAACCGTGACTATTGGTTATATGAATTGTTAAAAATGTTCCAATATCTCTAGCTACGTACGTAGGTAGTTGGACAAGATCTTGTTCACCTGTAATAATTGGATACATACATTTTTGTACTAGCTAACTTCACTTTGGTCAACTTCATATTGTTTACATTATATTACACATAAGTTTAATTTATTAATTACAGCTACCTATTTTTTTAACAGAAATGTGTGGGGGCTATCGATGGGACGCATATAAGTGCTTCTGCCCCATCCGCTAGGACTACCGCATTTAGAGATAGACGGAGTGATATCACCCAAAACGTGATGTGTGCATGCAACTTTGACATGCGGTTTACATATATGCATACGGGATGGGAAGGGAGTGCAAATGATTCACGAGTCATGCAGGACGCACTTGGACATGCCGAGTATGAGTTCCCTTGGCCGCCTAGAGGTAAAAAAAAAAATAAAAAAAAAAAAAATTTACCGCATTTGGTTTTCGATTTGGTCATATAAAACATCTAACTTCGCATTTCCAAAGTATTTTGTAGCATAGTACAGATGTGAAAAACTATTCAAAATGGGATTATGGAGTAGTAGGATAAAATTCTTGTCTATGATAATTCTCAAAAAGGGTGTGAATCTTTGTGGGTTGTGTGGTTTTGTCATATTTTTTTAAATCTCATGTCACATATTTTATTCATGAATGTCTTTTCATAGGTTTGGGTAAATTTATATATTTACGTTAGTTCACTTAGAAATCCAAACTGAGGTCAATGAGTTTGTAACTACTTCATATTTTGTCCTTTGTGTAAAAAAAAAGAATACCTTGTATACACTGCACTTGATTGGTAGCTACGTAATTTTATTATATCGAAACTAATTCACTCAATACATGAATTGTGTGATTCACATTCAGCACTCTATATCATGGATAAAAGGTCGTGTCAAAGTTTGTAATGTCACTCATAAAATTTGCTTTCATGGAGTAGTAAGTTATAGTCAATCACCGCATGGTCACTCATTATTTAAGCTGATATCAAAAAACTTTAGTGCATCGTTCGTATACATACATGTATAGATACACTTCCGTAGTAAGGAACTAGCAAGAATAGTTGTGTTAAGTGACTAATTGGCAATGGTTATCACTCGTATTGCAGGATCGTACTACCTCGTTGACTCGGGGTGCGCTATAGGCGGTGCATTCCTCCCCCCACACAAGTCCACACGCTACCATGCCCAAGAGTTTCGGGGTGCGAACCGACAGCCTAGTACCCCACAAGAGTTGTTCAATTATAGGCATTCCTCATTACGCATGGTGATTGAACGATGCTTTGGTGTCTTGAAGGCGAGGTTCCCTGTTTTGACTGGAATGCACTTCTTCTCTATCTCTAGACAACGGCTGATTGTGATCGCTTGTTGTGCATTGCACAACTTTATTCGCATGTATAATCGGGCGGATGAATTGTTCCATGTGTGGGAAGGATCATTTGTGCGTAACGGAGACGCAAACATAGCAGGAGCTGCACGCGTAGGCAGTGGGGGCACCAAAGAAGCTTTTAATTCTCGGGCACAACGAGCAATGTCGAGATATCGTGATGTGATAACTGCTACTATGTGGGCAGATTACATTGTTCAATGATTGAGCTAGATGGGCATTATTTTATTAAAATGTGGATGACATGGAACTTTGTATAAGTCTAGATGAAGATTAGTTTGTTTTGTTGTTGTTATAGGTTTGTATAACGGGGTAGTGAGCCTCTTTAATTTGGACTGCAGCGGCTCTTCTTCATTGTTTTTGGTGAACTTAATGGCTGCCCATGAAGCTGGATTGTCAACATATATTAGTCACTTTTTGAATGGCTTTCACACAATTACACTACTCTCCATCTTTTTGAAAAGCTAGATTCTATTTTGTCCCAAATACATATATCCTTTATAGGATTTTAGTTTCCATACTTGTTACATTTGTTTATATGTTGGAAGAAAATTTACAAAAAAAAATATAACAAAAATCCTACTTAATTATGATCAATATTGTTGTCACAAAAACATTGAGTACATTATTATCAATTAAAAAGTATTTTTTGCAAAAAATTAATAAGTTATTTTGCATCATCACCAAAAGTAAGAAGAATGATTTTCAAATGAAAAGACAAAATATCAAATAATAGAAACTTAAAAACAAATATGCATTAATTCAGGGCGGTGACTCTTACGGTGTTTGGCACCGCAAGTGATGCCAATCCATTTGCAAAATGCAGTAGAGGTAGACCAGTTGGTTGCCAAGAATTCGTGAAGGTCATCGATGATATGGGCTTTGAGAGCAAGAAGAGCTGATTGGTCTATGGTGATGTTGGTTCTTACTACCACAGTTAAGCTAGCCATAAAACAAAGCAACAACAAAAAGGCGAAAAAGTGAAAAAGGCCGAATCCTCTATGAGTTTCTATCTGTACGTAGGTTGAGATGTGAGGCTATTGTAGCGAACAAGTAAGGCTGGATGATGTTTATATAAATGTAGACAACTATATTTCTTCTAGTACTACATGGAAAAGGAAGGGAATTGCTAAGTCAACAGTCAATTTTTGTTGATTACTAGTCTTAATCGAAAAGATTTATAAAAAAAATTGTCTTTTCATGATTTTACTTTATATAGGAAAAAAGTTAATCAATTTGCATTTAAAGAACATTGAATTTGTTTGTGAAGAAAAGAAATCAAGTTTTAACATATAATTTTATTTATAATGAGCGAGTGTTCTGCTCATATGCAAAATAAAATTTAATGAACAAATTTTGAATTTTAATATTTGATTTATGGTTCAACACATCATGCTTTTTTTCTTTTTATTTTTATTTATTTATAATCAAACATCTAGAATACATTGGTAGAAGCATACTTGGAATTATATATTACTCCAAAAAAAAAAAAAAAAACTTGTAATCTATATATACTATAAACTACGTTGTAGTCTCCTGTAGATTGAATTATTCAAGATATTGCGGACTAAGTGTAGCCCCTGATGTTGTGAAATGGACTATAAATTCCAATTTAAAAGAAATAATTGAGGATCATGACATGGGCGATGAGGCACATTCAATCAACTTTAGCTAAAGACACAAAAATACTTTTAACTAAAGTTGCAAACTTCCATGCTTTTCTGCTCTCGACTTCTTCTGCATGCCAACTTCCAGTCAATAAAGCAAGTTCTAGTCCTTATTTGCAAATTTTGGCTCCAAAATAAATATTACTATCATCCATAGAAGAGAATTGTAACTTACAATTCTCCTATGTTCCAATAAATTATCAGTACTAGGCATACATTACATTAAGCCAATAACATACAATGATAAGATCAAGAGTCAGCCCGATACATATTCTATACACTACCAAAATGGATGACTCAAGATTTTCTAAAAATATTACATAGTGCATCAAGTTCAAAAGGAGTTAGTAGTACATAATAAGATAATATAATTACATAGTAGGAATTAACACAACAATTTGGTTTACAACATCGTCATAGTTAGCGATCTTCGCAAGCGCGGTGAAAAACAAACACCAAGCAATGAACCTAATCTTCACCATTTTCTTCATTTGGTCTCGAGGGGTGGACCTTGTCATGTATGACCCTCAATTCCTCTCGCAATACACATAGCTCTTCTTGTAGTTGTTGGAAATCATCCGCATTTGACACTGGCGTCTTCAAGGGAATACACCATTGAAAAAACCGACATGTGTCCTTTGGGCAACATTGGAAAAGCCTGTACCGGTTCTCATTTCGTTTATCCGAAATCTTCACACTTGCTTTCAAGCCATAGAAACAATTGCAATTTCGGAACCGAAGGCCATCGTCAAGATCGTCATGCATTGTGTCCGCCATCTGCAAGAAGAAGCCACAAGCCTACTCACTTACACATTACAAAACGTAATCAACACTATTAAACAACCATTTGAACATGGTATCCATTCGTGCAACAAACAAAAGAGATGCTGAGCATTAGTCTATATGCAGCAAACATTTCAAAGAAGGAGTCCTAACTATAAAAAGGTACAACTAACATGAAGATTTGAATACAGCATATGACATAAACAATCAAAACAATTAACATAGAGAGAACTATATAGGAAAACCAACCAAACGGGCAGTAACAAACCGGCAAAGCATTCAAATGGAAAATAATATTCTTTGCCAAAAAGGATGTGAGTGGATTCCTCCACCATCTTATGCCTAAGATGCAGATTCGAAATTATCAAAAGAGCTTTGTGAATGTTGTGGTAATCTGCTCACTTGGCTATAAGACTAAATAAAACAAGTCACCGAAGTTATCTACATGAGAACCATATATCTAACTACTTGAGGACTGAAAGGTTCTTCCTGCTATCCTTGGTTTAAATTTGAAAATTGAGATGCAAAAGTTTCATCTTGCACTTTGCCAGTCATCGCCCACTGCCACTTTGGACATCTTAAGGGCTACCCATGAATGAGCACAAAGAAGATCCAAACTCACAGACTATTCCTCAAGCAAGCTTGAAACATCTAACCACTAAACTACCCTGAAGTCATTGTATTTTGCATGCATATATCAGCTTGCATAATGATACAATCGTCAGAAGGAGAGAGTTAAATTCGGACCCAATCATTTTTATCAAAGGAGTATAGTAGAGACAACACCCATGATCTCAAGAAGGAAATAAACAAGTGATGCTCACTGGTATTTATAAGGATTGAAGACAATATCACATAATGTTGTCGGCATTTCGTATCAATATTAATACGCAATCACATATACATTTCCAAGCTCAATCACTTGATGAATGCACACAACTCAAAAACAAATACTTTGCTATATATATATATATATATATGCATCTCTAGAGATAGCTAGAAGCTTTTACAAGATATAGCAAAAAATTGTAAAAAGGAAATGCCAAGTAAATATACACAATAAGTGAGCCTACTGATTCCCACATGTTAGTCCATGGGTGAGCATTCCCGTCCAAGTTGTTCCCCACACACAAGGCGCACTATTTTATGAAATTGTGATAATTACAAAATTATCACAATTTTGTAAAATAACTAAACCCAAAGTAAAATGACCCAATGGTCTGAAACTACAAGCCGTTCTGGAAAACCTTAAAGCTCTAAAAAGACCCTTGAATACTAAAAGAAAATACCACAAAACTATAACAAGACCAACCTTTTGCCACCTGCATCACTAGAGACTCAAGTCTTGAACCATAAGAGAAGTAACAGAATCAAATAGAATTTTGCAATCATTAAAGCCCTATTCTTGTTATGGTCAATATTTTATTGTCATGTGGTTGCAAACGTATATATTTCTGTCACTAGATTCTTCTATGAATGTGAATGTTATTTTGGTTAACAGAGATTGATATTTAGATTTCAAAAAAGTGATTCTCAATACTAACGTCTATTAATATTCTCTTCTAGTTCGAACTTTGGTGTTACATTGGTGGTTTCCTCAAAAGAAAAACTTGTTACAAACAAGGGAGGTCCTAGTCGCTTGGTCCTCGGCCTCAACCCACGCTGAAACTGTTATTATTACTCTAATGCACATTGCTTTTTATAGTGAGAAAGTAGAGCTGGAGGTATACATAGTGCCTTTCATTCATTTATTTATTCAGAGCATTTTTTTATGTGAGGCAAAGGACAATGAGGCAAAGGACAACTCAAAAACAAATACTGCTATATATATATATGCATCTCTAGAGATAGCTAGAAGCTTTTACAAGATATAGCAAAAAATTGTAAAAAGGAAATGCCAAGTAAATATACACAATAAGTGAGCCTACTGATTCCCACATGTTAGTCCATGGGTGAGCATTCCCGTCCAAGTTGTTCCCCACACACAAGGCACACTATTTTATGAAATTGTGATAATTACAAAATTTAAAGGATTAGACAACCCCACCTCAAACAGTTTACCTCACAAGACCTTTGTTTTGCTCACTATAATTGAGGAACATAATATATCCATCATATCCAAATTCAATTCAACATAATTCAGTAAAATCTGTCACAAATTCATAAGTAATTAAACTACACCCAATCAACTAAAACTAACAGTACAAATTCACAAATGAAACTAATAATAAGCTACGGAGAATTTGGTATTAGCTTAAAAATCACACTCAAAATACCCTCAAATTTCAAACAGCAAGCAAGATAAGATTCAATTTGGTTGCTGTGAAGCCCTACGAAAAACCACAACAAATTATTAATATATAGAGTATGGGATTTGTTAGATTTTTTTTTTTTTTGTTTAATCTTCCGACGCTTTCTCGGCAACCAAACAGAGTGTTAAGAAAAATGGAAATCGACTGGGTTGTAAATCAAAACAAATTTACAACAGCAACAGATTTTGAGGAAACCCTTTTACATTTCGATGCATATATTTGGATTGTAAATCAACTATTCTCTCAACAACAAACAAAGAACTGGAAAAATGGGTTTTCCCGATTGGTGAGGAAAAACAAGGGAGAAAACCCAAAAACAAAAAACACAAACAAGTGGACACATCTGAGTGAAGAAGAGAATATTCAATCTTTACACAAAAACCCATTGAGAAGCAAGGTGAAAGTGAGATTCGAACCTGCATCTTCGAGTGATGGGTCGGCGGCGACAAAAGCTCGATCTCGGGCTCGATCTTGAATGTTGACGGTGGAGATGAGATACGACGACCGTGAAGCCCAGCCGTGGATCTTCTTTGGCGTCAATGGAGATGAGGACGGCGTGGGTTTGGCTTTTTCGTGGAGATGAGGACGGCTTGGGTTTGGCTTTTTGGTGGATCTTCTTTAGCGTCAATGGAGATGAGGACGGCGTGGGGTTGGCTTCTTGGTGGAGATAAGATATGACGACCATGGCGCAGCGCAGCCGTCGATCTTCTTTGGCGGCTATGGAGTTGAGGACGGCGTGGGTTTGCTTTTTGGGTTTTTGCTCGAGGAAAGACTGAAGAGAAATGGGTAAAGACGGAAAGATATTGGATAAAGCGGGGATAAAAATGGGATTACATCCTTAAAATTTAATACGGGTCAGCTTTTTTTTATCAAACAAAACATACATACCAAACACATATTTTATATTTTTTGAACACTGAAAAACATTGTTTAAACTATGATACCAAACACATTTTTTTGTTTTATTCACACTAAAAACACATTGTTCAATAACACTTTTTAAACCACAATTTTCACATCTTTTTAAACAACAATTTTTGAAAACTATAACCAAACGGGCTCTAAACCCCTAAGCACCACACAAACAACCCCAATTTGGATCCTTTGGATCCTAGAGGAATCCAGTCCATTCATTACTTGTACTTTTTCTTCTTGATCTCTACCTGAGTTTTAGGGTCTGTTTGAATAGAACTTATTTTGTTAAAATTGAAAACTGAAAATACTGTAACAAAATAATTTTTAAATGTGTGAATAGTTCCGTGAGACCCATTTTTAATGAAAAAGTAGTTGAAATGTGTAATTTGTGGATCCATGAACAATGCACGGATACACTGTTTATGGTAGAAAAGTCAACATTTACATGAATCGTTTAATGAACAATGCATGAACAGTAACCGCATTACTCCAAAACGTGTGAAAAAAAAAAAAAAACACAGCTTCACAATCGCAGACACAGTTTCAGTGGAATCCAAACGGACACTTAATGTCCCTTTCAATGAAATTAGTGATATGTTCTTCTGTGACTATAAGGATCTTCTCCATCGTGAATCACAGCATTCCTATCCTATGTAACCATAGGTTATAAACAATTGGCCACCATGCCATTAATCAGCGGACCTATTTCACTATAGGAGTGAATCTGCAACAAGGTAGGGACCTATATATATGCTAATTGTCCAAATCCTCTTAGCCATGGGACATTAAAAAATTGGGACATTCAAAAAAATATGTGATCTTTGCATTCATCACTTCAACTCTATAGATTGAAACGACAGGTCGTATCTCTTGTATAAACCCCATTTGAGCAATCCATCCCTAGTTGGAAATTTGTTCTGCAAAATCTGAGGTCATCCCAATAGCAGCTTAAGGCCCGTTTGGTTGGGGTAAAAATAGGGAAAATAAAGAGGATGGAAAAGAATGAGAAGAAAATAGATTGAAAAATAGAATTTTTTCTTGTTTGGTTTAGAAAAAAACAAGAGGAAAAGAAAATGATGTGGAAAATAATTCCTCTGGACTCACAAAATTTTGTCCTCCCAATTTGGGAAAAAAACTAAAGAAAAAATATTATACGGTTAGTAAATTACACAAATACCCTTATTTTTATTGCATTCACTTACCCATCACTTTCCCATCTCTTTGACAACCTATCAATTCACACCTTCTCCCTCTTCACAGCACGACTCCAGGTTCTCTAATCTTATTCTTCTTATTCTTCTTCTTCTTCTTTTTTTTTTTTTTTTTTTTTGCCCTATCCTCGTTATATTCCAACTTCTCCATTGATATTTGATTAATATTATTTTTTTCCATTCACACAACACATATATAATATAACTAAACAATAGACACAAAAAGTGCAAGCCAATAGTTTGTTATGTCATTCTATTGCTGTTGTCGTTGTTGTTTTTTTGGGTTGAAATTGTCTTCCCAGGCAGTAAGCGCCATAAATTTTAAATTATTATAATAATAAAATAATTAATATAAATTTACATGTATTTTTGTTCATATTTATATTATTTAATATGTAAATATATCTATTTCTAATATATTATATAATAAGGACATAATAGTCAGTTCATATAAACTATATTTTTCATTCACCTATTTTTCTCTCCAATCAAATAAAAAAAAATTTTCTTTCTCAAAAAAAAAAAAAAAAAAAAAAAATCACCTTCTTACTTTTCCAATCCTCCAATCAAACAGACACTAAGACAAACTAAAACTCAGCTAAAGCATGTTCAGGAAAATTGGCCTGTCTCTTGACGTGTGAAACTTCAAAGGAACGAAACTCTCGTAGCTTTGAGCGGGTCCCAGCGACAAGACTAGCAATAGTAATCTTAGCATTTGCGGAGTCCACAAGAGCATGAGAAACACTGATTGAGTCAGTTTCAAAAATTACGTCAATGACTCCTACATCCCATGCAAAGAGCGTAGCGTCATCCATGGCCCTCACTTCTGCTTCTAGGGGGCCAAGTGGGAGGGGGAGGCGCTTACTGAGTGCAGCAACCACAAAACCTTCATGGTCACAGATGATAACGCCAATACCAACCATGCCAAGATGAGCGAAGACAGCGGCGTCCACATTCACCTTATACCACGGAAAAACAGGCGAGACCCAGCGATTGTCTGTGGCGTCCTTGAACAGCATGGGCCGAAGGTGGGCATCTTGGTACTCCATAAGCAAAAAAGGGGCTTTAGTCATTATCTCATGAGGTGGTTGGCAGGTAGCTCCAAGTCGTGTCTTGTTTCAGCTAAACCATATACTCCATGCTGTAGTAACAGTAAGCTCAAGGATGTCTGTACCCACATGTTGAGTGAAAAACCAAATTCCAAAGAAAATCCATGAAATCTCTGTAGCTGAGGCCATGTTTATCAAAAGGGATATCAAAGAGTTTCCATGTTTCTTATGCAATATGGCAATCCCAAAAAAGGTGTCCAGGAGTCTACGGGGCTAGGCCACATGCTTCGGAAATGGATCCTCTCCATTTCCCTTTGAAATGGAGAGGCTCCAGTTCACGGTGGGGATTGAGTCCAAAATGATCCACGCTCAAAAATTGGACACATCATTTAAAATGTGTCACCACACTTAACTGGAGTTCAGTTGACTTAACTGGGGTTTAACTCAACCGGACAAAAAAACTCAAGTTAAACTCTTAACTCTCACCAGCCGTTCAAACTCTCTCTCTCTCAAATTTCAAACTCTCTCAACCTCCCACTTCTAGGATACTCAACTCAAACCCATCAACAAAATCAAAGGAAAAACCTTAGCTCACCAAAGATCCCGACACCCAATACACGCATCCTCTTTAAACCCGGATTAGAGAGAGAGTAAGGGTTGGGGTTTGGAGAGAATTGGGTGTAGAGAGAGACGCTTTTCAGACCCAAATCAGAGAAGGTTAGGGTTTGGGTTTGTCCTCTTTAAACCCAAATCAGAGAGAGAGTAAGGGTTGGGGTTTGGAGAGAATCGGGTGTAGAGAGAGACGTTTTTCAGACCTAAATTAGAGAAGGTTAGGGTTTGGGTTTGTCCTCTTTAAACCCGGATCAGAGAGAGAGTAAAGGTTGGGGTTTGGAGAGAATCGGGTGTAGAGAGAGACATTGATGCTTTTCGGACCCAAATCAGAGAAGGTTAGGGTTTGGGTTTGGAGAAAATCGGGAAAGAGAGAGGTTGATGATCTTTTAGGTTTGATCTATGGAGGGAAATGAGATTGAGAGATAGAGAAAGAGATTTTGGTTGAAGGAGAGAAGAAGCCACCATCGAAGGTGGTGGTTGTGGTGAGCTTGACCTTGCCGATTTGGTTCGAGCCTAAATCAGAGAAGGTTAGGGTTTGGGTTTTGGGAAAATCGGGAAAGAGAGAAGTTGATGCTCAATCTCCATGGCTATCGCTAGCAGCCACCGTGTTCCGCTCCACCACCAATTCCGGCCGTGGTTCCGGTGAAGTTCCTCTATCTCCCTCTTTGATTTTTCCTTATTTTAATTTTCTCAACAAAAAAAAAAAATTTTTTAATTTTTAGTATTTTATTAGGATTTTGTTTTCTTTTGATAAAGAAATTGAATTCCTTGTTGTACTTGGGAAAAAAATAATGTGGAATTTGTGTTATTGGCTACTGATTGTTCTTGGCCGAGCTTCATCTTGCAACCACCCTACTGCAGGCGGCGGTGCATATAGACGGTGTTTACACCATTGGTGGCCGCTGGAACCCTTCTTTTTCTCTTTATTTTCTTTTCTTTTTATTTGCTTTTTAGATATGACCGAAACCCCCATTTTGTTTCGTTTTTTATTAGTGACTAGGTTTCCTTTTGCATAAAACAATGGAGGTTTTTGGGTATAGCCAAATGTGCTGTGATTGAAGGGAAAGTGGCCTGCTTGTAGTTGTTGTGTGTTGTTGTCTTTGACATCAGTAAAGTAATTGTGTTGCTTGGTATATGCTAAAAAAATCATTATGAAATTTCTCTTTTTGTCCTAATTTTTCTTAGGTACCTATTATTTTCCTAAATTGCAGATGGGTATTTTGTGTGTTGTAGTTCATTTTAAAGGTATAAACTATGTCTCTTGATAGGCTAACTTGAGGGGAAAATTTTTGCTTGCTTGAAATGTTACCAATCATACTTAACAAGTTTAGCCCAAATTTTAAGTAGTCAATTTAGATTTTTATATGTTAAGGCCTCCCTCAAACATTTTGGGTTTTTGGTTCAAAAGAATGTTTGAAAATTTGGTGAAATGTTTTTTCTTTTAATAAATCTTCAAATATTTCTAGATGAACTTTAATTCTTGGGCATTTCAATGTTATACGGATATGTTACTGATTTATGAACTCTAATTCTAATTGGGCATTTCTAAGTTATACAAATATGGTATTGATATATACAATAAAGCAGAAATTGCATTTAAATTTAGGCACAATTGAGCTTATGAACAAGAGTTTGTTTTATGAATTTTCCCCATTTATTGTGGCCAAAGCTTAGATGGATTAATAGCTATATGTCTCTTGTTTTCTTGTTAACAGAATCTGTATGTATATATGGTGGTTTACCTACTTGTTTTCCTTTTAAATAAACAAGCATATATCTTTTGTCATTTTTCACCATGAGAGGACTAAATCCCAAACTTTTGTGAAGTTTTGCTTTGCTGATTTAAAGTTGTTATATATTCATCATAATCTTTAAGTTGATGAATGCGTTTTACCATTGTCAAACTAATTCATGAATTTTTCTAATTCATGTTCCATGTTTTTCTTGATTAGCTATAAACCGAAAATTACTTCAAATAATGATTTTTTTAATTGCTTAATGGTGAGCGAGTATTTGCTCTAGCAGACATTTGAAATGAATTCCTCAAAAGTTAGGAATTTTTTTTTGTCCAAATTGGAGTATTTCTTGATTTGTTTTTTTTTTTTTTTGTATGACATTATGATGAGTTTAAGTGTTTGTAGTCTAGCTACTTGTGCAGACTGTGAGCGGAGTAACATTAAGACTAAACATGCCTTTATAGGTATGGTTTTCTTTTTTGGAACCGTCATAAATATTGAAGTGTTCAGGGTTGATGCATTGTTTCTTTTTTATTCTACTCGTGATGGGTGCATTGTTCTTTTTTCTTGCATATGATTAATGATGCCATATACAAACAATATTGAAAAACAAGTAACAATAATTTTGTGCATCATGGTGCGGGGCTTCAAGTAACAATTAATTGCAAGCCGAAAAAATGGACACTTAAAGACAAGAGGGGTAGGGAAACTCGATGAAGAAGGAAAGTTGAAAATGTCTATTCATCGTAAGATTGTAAAAGATGCCAAACTGAATGAAGAATGCTATGCACAGACTTCACAAAGGCATCACCGCACCATGCCTGCACATAATGGCCTAAAGTCTTCAAAAGTAGTATTGTGACATTTGTTATTGTAAGGATTGTAAGGATTGAATTTTGATTGTAAGGATTGTGACAGTTGTTATTGTAAGGATTGAATTTTGATTGTAAGGATTGTGACATTTGTTATTGTAAGGATTGTGACAGTTGTTATTGTAAGGATTGAATTTTAATTGTAAGGATTGTGACAGGTGGAATGTGGATATTTACAGATATTTGTAAGTAAATATTTTGACAGTTGTGGGCTATTGGTATTTGTAGATATTTTTAAGTAGGTGTAAGGGTGTGCTGCATAGGTGGTGCGGGTAAAGCCACTGTGTGTAAGGGTGTGTAGGGGACTCTGCATGTGGGTGTGCACAAGTAGTTAGTTGGTTATGTGGAGTGTTTATAAGGAGAGGAAAAGGATAGTAAAACTCATGCGGATAAGGATTGTAAAACTCATGCAAAAGAAAAATTGACACACCAATTAACATGCATACAGCTCAAAACTTGTCATATTTATATAATTTTTCTCCTCACAGCAACACTTACATATTAAAACAACTCTTGCCTAGCATAACAATTATGTAGAAAAACATATTTATGCCATGCAATACCAGCACCTATGCAAGAACATGAATTATGCAGTAACAATAACATTAATTATGCAATAATAAATAACATCAATTATGCAAGAATTTTAACAATAATTATGCAGAAACTTTAACAAGAATTATGCAAAAAAAGTTAACATAATTATGCAAAGAAAAAGTTTAACAAAGAATTATGCAAAGAAAAAACAACTCTTGCCTAGCATAACAATTATGTAGAAAAACATATTTATGCCATGCAATACCAAACCTATGCACCATCAATTATGCAAGAACATCAATTATGCAAAGAACTTCAACAATAATTATGCAAGAATTTTAACAATAATTATGCAAAGAAAAGTAATGATAATTATGCAAAGAACTTTAACAATAATTATGCAGAAAAAACAACTCTTGCCTAGCATAACAATTATGCAGAAAAACATAATGCCATGCAATACCGGACCTATGCATTAACATCAATTATGCGATAATGATAACATCAATTATGCAAAGAACTTTAACAAAGAATTATGCAAGAATGATAATATTAATTATGCAAGAAACTTTAACAAGAATTATGCAAAGAAAAATGTAATAATTATGCAAAGAACTTTAACAGATAAATTATGCAAAGAAAAACAACTCTTGCCTAGCATAACAATTATGCGAAAAAACATATTTATGCCATGCAATACCGGACCTATGCAATAACATCAATTATGCAAGAATAAAGAACATCAATTATGTAGTAACTTTAACAATAATTATGCAATAATAAGAACATTAATTATGCAGTAATTTTGACAAGAATTATGCAAAGAAAAAATAACAAGATTTATGCAGAAATAGTAACAATTTTTGCAAAGAACAAATAATTATGCAGAAATTAACACCTTGCGAGATACATCGGACATGCAAATTAAGTATTCTTTCCAAATAATAAAAATCTAAACATTTTGAATATGACTAAATTTTGGACCATCAAAACTCCAGTCCTAAACTAGGAAAATTACAAATCAAGAACACTTAATAACGGACATGCGTCCTAGATTATAAAACATGATCCTAAACTAGAGACCTCCACTTGCAACACTTCCTTGAGTCAAGAGACCTCCAGCGCCATTAATTTTGTCGTTGGAGCCTACAACACTTGATGTACTCTCTAAATGTGATGCTAATGCAACACTTGTCGATGAGCCTTCTTGATGTACTATAGAACTTGTAGAAGCCGACTACAAAAAATCCAATTACACATTACACATATCACAAGCTTAGTATTAAAATTATCAAATCATGCATCTAAACTATTATTAATATCAAAATAAAATATATAATTGTAAATATCTTTACCATTAAAAGTTGTGTAAAACTAGTAATATTTCCAAAAGATATATCCTCGCTTTGCTTTTGTGCCATAACGTCATGTGCATATATTTCCTGTAAAAATTGTACTAGTTTAGCAACAATAATAATATACTATACTAATGTGTAAAAATAAAATAGAATGGTGAAAATAAGGATAATTGAAGATTACCTCTTGCACTTTTCTTTTCTTTGTTTGCTTCTTTGATGTGCTTTCCTTTGATTTCCTCATCTTTTCTATCCATGATTTCGTTCCACGCTTTTTATTACGATAAACCTCTCTTTTCTTTATCCCTTTTGGTACAATCGTAATCGAAACACATAATTGATCTTCTTTGTTTGCAAAATCAATGGAAAGCCTAATGATGTCTTCTTCTACATTAGCTTTGCAATTCCTAAGGTCACAAAGTTTTTTTTTTTTTTTTCAAATCTGCAATTGCTAAGCTTAGGATATTATGGCCTTCTTTAGTTTCACATGCCTCATTCACCAATTGAATATATTTTGGACATAAATCTCGAAACTGATCTACATATTCCATTGAATATCCAGGTTAATGTTATGTGTTGTGCAATTTTTTCCGCTTCCATCTTTTGCATCTCTTCTCCACCTCTTCATGATATATCTATTAGTAATCAACTTGATATCTAATACATCAAGAACTTTCAAACCATGCCTACATAAAATACCAAATGACTCAAACTTTCTGCAACTACAAGATAGAGTCTCATCTAATGGATTCCACATGACCTCATATTTTCCATTTTGATTGAAAACTCCAACCATATAACTATGTGTTTGACTCACATTGCGTTCTAGGATGGAAAGTGCCATTACCTCTTCAACTTCCGTCTGAAATAAATCAAACAACTTAGGTGTGTACACTGTTGCTACTTGGTTAAGCATAGGAGAGCTTTTGAGCTTTAATCTTGGAAATTTTTGTCTAGAGTTGTATTCTGCTTCTAACTCCTTATCCCGCTTTTGATTGACAATTGTTTCAAAATGAGTGAAAAACTCTACTATATTGAGATCGAGACGCAAGCAATCCTTCAAGTCGACATTGAAACTCTCACTAAGTCAAGGTTGTCTTCATTCTTGCAAAGTGAAAGTTCTCTTAACATATGCTTGGGCCCATTTTTCCTTCAATTTAAATAGATCAATTAGCCATTTATTTTCACGAACATTGTACTTATCTAGCATTTCATTCCAAGCAGTAAGAAACTCATCTTCACCGTCATACTTATAAATACATGCTAAGAAATTAGCGTTAAATTGAGGCTCGCTTTTTAGTAAATGACCCAAGTGTTTCTCAAAGATTCTCGCCACATATGCCAACTACACAATGCATGATATGTCTCGGGCATGACGACTTTTATTGCAAATGACATTGCTGCATCTTGATCTGTGAAAATAGTGATTGGCTTTTTTTTCGACATTGCTTCTAAGAAGGTCTCAAATAACCATACAAAAGATTCAATCGTTTCATCATATAAAAGTGCACCTCCAAATACAATAGTTTCTCTATGGTGATTGAGACCTAAAAATACTCCAAGTGGCCTTGCATCTCTATTTGTGCTATACGTTGTATCAAACGTTATTACATCACCGAAGTGGCTATAGTCAATGATCATTCTTGCATCGGCCCAAAAGATATTAGTAATCAACTCTTCACAAATTCAATTGAGTAGCAAAATAATATGAAGGATTTTCCTTAAGTTGACGACTAAAATATCTTCCCAAGCTAGCAGCTACCCCATGCTCCATGTCTCTCTGTTGCTTACTACGTAAGTAGTTTTTATGATCTTGCTTGGTAAAACCAAGATTTTCATATCCACCAACTTGCTTACTAAAAGCTCATAAGATTGCTTTCGTCTTAATCCCGATTCATGTGCCAAATCAATTTTAATAGCATGAGTTGCATCCACTTTCCGTTGTGATGGCATCATTTGCACAGTTGATGGAAGGTGGAGATAGTGGTTATGCTCAAGAATAAATTCACTCACCACATATTTTTTACTATCTCGATTAAGTATAATAACCAAACGTGCTTCACAACCACATCTTGTTTCTGCTCATGGATTCTTTACATTTTGATCTCTCTTGTCTTTGCCTTGAACTCCCTCCTTTGCACACACAAATCTTCTTGAAGTAACCACACCAGTCTTTTTACATTTATTTACATATTCTTTTCTAATACTAAAATCAGTCTTTCTGCCATATTCATTACAAAAACCATATGCAATCTCATCCGCTTCAAACTCCATCCCTTTAAATGGGGTAGATTCCATGGGCACATGAGAAGGAACATGTATTCCCATCATTATCCCTAGAAAAAATTGAACATAAATTTATTATAACTTTCACCTATCATTTATTTTCAAAATAGAGATGATGTAAAAAAAAAAAAAATATAGGATGTAATGAATGATCAACATACTAATGAGGATGTACCTCATATGAGAGAAATGTTATATATTTTTATTACTAAACATAAAAATTCAAGATGACCAAGCATGATTTCAACTCAACTCACTCAAAGGGCAGTCAATTTAAACATGATAGTAATAAACATGTTCTTTAAAATCTTGCATTCATAATATGCCATCAAAAATCATTATAAAGGAATCTTCTTATTATGATTAAAGAACTTATTTATTATGAGATTTTTTTTTTTTTTTTTTTTTTCAAAGGAGAAATTTATTAATTGAAATATCTAAACCTTGTGATCAACACCACAACAAGTATCTTTTGATCACCTCTCTATATATGTCCATAATCCACATTAAGCATACAAGTAATCATTTTTTAATTTCACATAAACTCATCATTGATACTATTTTCTTATGAACCGATTATAATAGACTATATTAACAGCTATGGAAATATATATATTTTTTTAAATTGTGCCACTAAACTTATTGATTACACTATGAATTAGGATCATGTGTGTAAGGATTTTAGTGTTGATCCATTCCATAACATTTTATGGTAATAAATTCAAATTTATTGATGTAATTTTATCCGTTTGAAAATCTAGTTAGTTTTTTAGTTTATATTTAGAGCTACTCAAAGAAATGCTTACTAAAAAGGTTTGCTTGAGCAAAGGTCAAGATCGATGAAGTGCGATGTGAGGTGTGCTCAAGCAAGATGGTAAACTTGCTTAAGTGGAACATTAAAGATCCGAGATTTTGCATGTCTCTTGCTTGAGTGAGGTCGTAAAAATATACTTTCCTAATCTACCTTCCGAAGTGGTTTCTCCATTAAAGATATTCTTCTTTGATTTTCCACTTCATCACCAAATGTTATATCATGCTTAATGTGCTTTTTATATTACTTATTGATTTGTTAATTGCTTAACTATAGTTAAAAATTAATTGTCCGAGTGGATCACTTCACCAATATAATTTGATAATTTTGCTCATTAATTCACATTAGGGTCTAAACAGAAATTTCAATGTTCAATCTTATTTAATTATAAAGTATGGTGAGATTTATCACAAAGTATTTGACAAGATACTTACCTTTTTGAGTGACAAATTTACTTTGATAAAGTTCCCTTATCAGCAAATCTCTACAATTAGTCATTTAAATATCAAAGTTGCACGTGTTAATGGCAGGTGTGTTTTTTTTTTTTTCAAAAAAGCTACTAAAAAGGCATATTCATTGGTCATAAGGGCCATGACTAGAGTACACTTGCTATACCATCCTTTTGTTTTTAGGGAAAACGTTCAAAAATTAACTCATTTTCTTTTTTGTGAGTAAAACTCATTTTCTTATGTTCGAATGTCGGGGCAGCTGCACATACATTTTAGGGTTTCATATTAGGGGGTTCAAATGAACCCCCTGACTTGAAAAAATTTATTTGAACATCAGCTACAATGAAGAAGGTCTTTGATCAAACCATTAGGGACCCGTAAGTCTTAACTGTGATTCTTATTATGTAGTTTCTTATCATGGTAATCTCATTGCTATTTGAGTGTTCTGTTTTCTTGATTCATCGTTGGCAATATTGGTGAGAAAAGATTATTCTTTGGATAGTTTCTTTGGAATTACATAGTCAGTTTTCGGAGTTTAGTCTTGTTTATTCATTCATTATATCTTGTTTCTTTATTATTATATGACAACAATTGCCTAAGACGTTAATTTTTACTGCTTTTCTTACATTATAAGAGAGGTGAATAAGAAAGTGCTTAAAGTCCCTGGAATTGAGCAGCGGGTAAAAATTTTCCTTTAATTTTTTTTGCTTATTTGGGTTTCCAAAACTTTGATTGATTCGTCCCTGTCAATATCCGGGGGCAATGGTGGTGAGATTGAACAATAATTGCCCATGTGTTGTCCCTATGTTTATTATTGAAAGATCTTTTTCTAGTGATTATCACTCCTCAATATTAGGCTATTGCTCTTTGACAACAATATAAATGCGTAAAAATGATCAAACATCAAATAAGATAAGCATAAACAAGTTTACGGATATACCTTTGTTTTGGCAAGATAGAAACAGAGATGCTTTGAAGCTGAACTTGTTCTCTCAACCTTCTCCGAAGCTCTTTTTTTTTTAAAAAATCAGAAGCTTTTAACGTGGGATGGCAAGATAGAAACAGAGATGTCTTACATTCTTTGAACCTTCAGTGAAGCTTTTATTTTTTTTGGTTAAAATCTATGAAGCATTGAACATGGGATATATCTCTAACCTTCTGTGAAGCTTTTCCCTCCTATAAGGTTTTTTTTTTTTTGTTTTTCAAAGGCACGATATATCACTCCTCTGTTTCACTTTTCCCTCCAAAAAGTTTTTTTTTTTGTCCGGTTGAGTTAAATAAATCCTCCGGTTTAAGTGTTTAACTCAAGTTAAGTGTAGTGTTTTCATTTAAATGATGTGGCACTTTTTTAGCCCTTGATAATTTTGAACTCAATCCCCACTGTGAACTAGAGCCTCTCCATTTCACTTTGAAATGGAGAGGATCCGGTTCCACATGCTTCACAAATGGGGTTATCAAGGATGTGGCGATGGCACAGATTTGCTTTCATAGGTTGGATATTTTGGCGGGTTGATGTGATGAGTGATTATTGGTAAATAAAAAAATGATATTATTAGTAGGTCCTAATGAGAACCAAGAAGAAATTTGCCATAACAACAGTTTGTAAAAAATATGGTAAATTAATATGTGGTCGTAGCATTACTCTTGCCATAGTTCAGTTTTTTTTTTTTTTTTTTTTTTTTTAATCCTCCAATTTCAGCAATTCAATTGTCACAATTAATTCAATTTTTTTTTTTCATTTTTCTCTCCTCTCCTACTTTTTCTCGAATTTCAAAATGGTGTTGCTGAAATTCACTTCTCTCCTCATTTTGTCAAATAAGTTTAAACAGTACCAATATCACAAATAAATTTCATTTTTTACAATATTCAGCCAAAAGACTCTTGGTAATAGTGTTTAATCAAAGGTAAACTATCCTATTAATTAATGGGAAGACGCACACATGGGAAGCCAGCATGCTATTGTGAATCTCGCTTGATTTTGCGTGAGAAAATGAAGAGAACCAAATATGTTGTAATGCCGATGCAGAGTCTTTTGACTGAATATTACGAAAAATCATGTTTATTTGTGATATGGGTACTGTTTAAAATTATTTGAAAAATTGAAAAAAAAAAAAAAGTGAATTTCGACAATGGTGTTAATGAAATTCTAACAAAAATATGAGAGAGAAAAGATAAGTGATGTAATGGGAGGAGTGAAAAAAATTTGAATTTCAGTAATCTCTTTATCGAAATTCTTGTTTCCCATACTTTGCCCACTAGGTGAAGTGCCCGAAGTGTTAGGTAGAGTGCTCAAAAGGGAAACCTATTGTGGCAACTAAGGTACCGAAATTGCAGGGGGTTAAGGAGAGAGAAAATAAGAATTGTAGCAACCAAATTGCCAAAAACTTGGGGAGAAATTTAATAGTAATTTAGGCAATGAAATTGCCACAAATGAAGGGGGGAAAAAGAAGATTTAGGCTGAAAATTGAAGGGAAAAAAAAAAATTGTGGCAATGTTGTTGAAATGGAAGGAAAAAAAAAATAAATTAAAAATTGGAGGCCAAAGAGAGAGAGATTTGTCCAAATAAAAATATATATATTTGGAGGAGTCAATCACCTCACCTCTTCCTCCCGATTCTTATTATCCAAGTACTTCGGAATATATTTTTTGATCATTCCCAATAAAACCTAAGCTACTGATATGAATCTATGTCATGAATTCTTTTTTGTTTTTTCATTTCTCTCCTCATTATAAAAAGCAGGCACCATCTCTAAAGCATTGCATTGCATCTCCTACATTTTTCATATTACTTCACTTATCTCCGATTGTTCAATGCTATATTACCCTTCTACTTTGCTTTAGTGTGCACAACTAAGGATTGTAAGTTTTGGGTTAATATGAGTTTTTTTACTTTACTTATTAACTTGCAGTTCTAGAAATTAATAGATTTATTATTATTGTATAAATATATGCTTTGTAAATATTAAAAGCTAGTACATTGTAAAATATTATGTATTGTTGTAGTTAATATTGTTTGTATGACTATGATTATGATTATTGTTGTTGTTGTTATTATTCAAATTTTAGATTAATAAATTTTTTACAATTAGGACTACAAGAATTTTTAGTTATATTTGAAATTTACCATAATAAATTGTAATAGTCACCATACATGAATTTGATTATTTTGTAGTTGATAACTTATAATCAGCCTATGGCTTAGTTGCTTCTCCAAAAAAAAATATATATATATATATATATATATATATATATATATATGTAGAGGATTACTTTACAAAGAATAGTTATTTACTTTCAAGTTACTTACATTATCTTCACTACAATATTCTTGTGCTTCCTCCTCCTTCTCTTCAAGCAGTGTGTCCCCTTCCCCTTTATGGTATCAAAGTGGCTCTGATACCATAAAGGGGAAGGGGACACACTACTGAAGAAAAGGAGACGGAAGCACAGTAATATTGTAATGAAGATAATGTAAGTAACTTGAAAGTAAATAACTTGAAAGTAAAAACAATAATAAGGCGATAGAACCAACCAAGCAGTATATATCAAAATAATTCAAAGTAAATAGGAACAATAGTTCAAAATAAATGAAAGCAATTTAGAACCATCCGGTATGGCGGTAATCCATCCAAGGTGATGGTAGCAACAAGTAAAGTAATGAACATAGAACTGAAAATACTTCTTATTGAAAGTAGGATAAACATTTACAATAATAATAGTGAATACAAGATCTCAACAGTTACAAAGCTTGAACTAGTCCTAATTACAATTTGTAGGATTACAAGGCTTGTAGTGAACAAAGGTGAACAAGGTAGTAAACAAGGTAGTAGTAGTAGAAGCAAGTGGGTTCTCTCTCTAAGAAGGCTAGTTCTAAGGAAGAGAAATCGAACTCAAACTTGACTTGAGATCCTCGGGGACAGCCCCCCTTAAATAGGCAAAGTTTTGAGTAAACATTACTCGTGAACAGTAAAAGTTAACAGTAAAAGATAAATTGCTGAAAGCAATCTTGGTGTGACTAAAAGTCACAGGAAACATGGAGAATCAACTTTTGAGAACATTATCATCGGGAGTGGAAATTAACAGTGAAAGTAAACATTGTAGCATTTGGCCTTTATGCAGGCTAGACAAATAAGCTCAATCTTCTTGAAGATCCGGAGTGTTATCTTCATTATATTCAAACAGCTCCTAGTCATATGGAAAATAGGGGTTGTGAGCAACAGATTCTTCTAAGGAGGCTTTGGATTCTTCTTGATTAGCAACAGCTTCTTCCGCCCATTTGAGTAAAGCAAGAAGAGCATCGTGGATTCTTTCTCAAATTGTCAATAGAGGAGCTTTTATTCTAAACATTTTTGCCGGAAGAAGAAGAGGGAGCATCAATAGGAGCAGGGGTTTGAACAAGGGAATGATCTTTTGCCATGGGCAAAGCAAAGCAGATGAAGATTCTCTGGAAATAGAGGCAACAACGGTAATAATACGTTGAGTGTGAGGGAATTTGCCCCACCATTTTACATACCAATGCCTAGAGAGAACATTACCATCTTTCTCATATTGCCATTTCAATATCTAAGGTATCTTATACTTTTTAACAAAATAGAGCAAAGCAGGAAATTTGGCTCCATAAGCATCACACCTATAACATTTCTTGAAACAATCGAAAGCATCAAGCAATGGTGCAGGAAATAATTCAATAGTAGGACCAAATTAGGCCCACCAAATGTTGAACCAAAGGGGTAAATTACCAGTGAAATTTTTGTCAAAGTTAACAAAACAGAAATGAGACATGTTTTCATTCTGGTGTAGCATGAATCTTGACCAAGCCATGATATAATCATAATATGAATAGGGAATGGGGGAACTTGGCATTGTTCTCGTAGATGTAAGAGAAGAGCCCCATTTTTCTTCAGAAATAAAATTGACCAAGTAAACACTATGGTAAATAATTTTGGAAGCATCTTTGTGATCAGAAATGGTGTTAATAATAATAGATCTTTCATGGCGCAGAAGATCAAAATAATAATTTAAATTATTTTCCCTATGCTCCGGAATCCAATGAAACTTTGGAGGGAAATAACTCCTAACAAGTCCGAGAGGATCGAAAATAGAGGCTCTGTTGGGTTCAATATAAAACAGGTGTTGGAAATATTGTTTTTTGATGTATTAAGGGGAACTTTTTGGAAAAACAGTTTTAATGGGCCTAGTTAACGAGGGTTAAGGCATAAGGATCATAAGATGAGGCAAGAACAGTAGAGTAATTAATCCTAGGGATGGTTCCTAGGGTGGTGAAACGGTTGGTTGTTTCAAGGTGAGAAGCGGGTTCTTTGTTAACAATTTGTTTAGAAGTTTCAGCAGGAGGATTATCTTTTGGTCTTCTACTTGCCATGGTGACACCGCAAAAATTCACGGGTGAGGAAATCGGGGATAGAATTTTGAGATCCTTTAATATATTCAATATCAAAATAAAAAATGCTTAAAATAGCTTGCCATCTAGCAAAAATATGTTTTGAAGCAATATTTTCAACATCTTTTTCAATAACATATTTAGCACTTTTGCAATCAATACGTAACAAAAATTTTTGGTTTAACAAATCACTTTGAAATTTTGAATTACATAGTACTATAGATAAAATTTCCTTTTTAATGGTACTATAATTTAACTGTGCATTGTTCCAAATACCAGAATAGAAACGAACAATTTGTTCATATGACTCAAGAGAAACTCTTTGTTTTAGAATAACACCATAACCAACATCAGAGGCATCGGTTTCAACAATTTTGAAAGCACCAACAGTAGGAATACCAAGACAAGGCAATGTCTTAACATGAGTTTTGATTTGTTTAACAATAGAAGTATGAACATTAGACCAAGGAGGAGGATTACTTTTTAACCGATCAAACAAAGGTTTGCATTGTTTCCTCATATCTTTGTAAAAATCTGCAACATAGTTTAATGACCCAAGAAATCTTTGGAGCTATGTTTTATCAATGATAACATCAGGAAACTTATTGGCAAACTGGATACCATAAAGGGGAAGGGGACACACTGCTGAAGAGAAGGAGACGAAAGCACAGTAATATTGTAGTGAAGATAATGTAAGTAACTTGAAAGTAAATAACTTGAAAGTAAAAACAATAATAAGGCGGTAGAACCAGCCAAGTAGTATATATCAAAATAATTCAAAGTAAATAGGAACAATAGTTCAAAATAAATTAAAGCAATTTAGAACCATCCGGTATGGCGGTAATCCATCCAAGATGGTAGTAGCAACAAGTAAAGTAATGAACATAGAACTGAAAATACTTCTTATTGAAAGTAGGATAAACACTTACGATAGTAGTAGTGAATACAAGATCTCAACGATTCTGAGGTTAACGATTTACAAAACTTGAACTAGTCCTAGTTACAAGGTTTGTAGTGAACAAAGGTGAACAAGGTAGTAGTAGTAGTAGAAGCAAGTGGGTTCTACTAGTTTAATGTATATATATTACTAGTCATTACAGTAATAATGACTAAAATGCAAAAGGCAATATTCATTTGAGTGCCCAGTTTTTCGAATGTGACTTGGTAATTTTGAGAAAATAATGATTGATGATGTTTGCTCTGATTTTCCTAATGCTTTCTGGCATAGGAAGAAACATATTGTTAATTTGCCATATGTCAAAGATTTTGATGAAAAAAATATTCCAACTAAAGCTCGTCCTATCCAAATGAATGTTGAAACTGTTGAATTTTGCAAAACAGAAATCAATGATTTGTTGCGAGAAAAAATTGATTAGGAATAGCAAGTCCCCCTGGTCTTGTTCAGCTTTTTATGTCCAAAAAAATGCCGAGATTGAAAGAGGAACCCCAAGATTAGTCATTAACTACAAACCATTGAATAAGGTTTTAGAATGGATTAGGTATCCTATTCCCAATAAGAATGACCTTGTCCATAGGCTAAGTGGAGCTGTTGTGTTCTCCAAGTTTGACATGAAATCCGGGTTCTGGCAGATTCGGGTTAGTGAGAATGATAGGTATAAAGCTGCTTTTACCACTCCTTTTGGACATTATGAGTGGAATGTTATGCCATTTGGCCTTAAAAATGCTCCAAGCGAATTTCAAAATATCATGAACGACATTTTTAACTCTTTCAGTCACTTCACCATTGTTTATATTGATGATGTTCTTGTTTACTCTAGCTCCATTGACGAACACTGGAAACATTTGAATTCGTTTCTAGACATTATTAAAAGAAATGGTCTTGTTGTTTCAGCCAAGAAAATTAAACTATTCCAAACCAAAGTTCGTTTTCTTGGTTATGATATCTCTGAAGGACAAATTCGTCCTATAGATAGAGCCATCCAATTTGCTAACAAGTTTCCTGATGTTATCATTGACAAAACACAGCTCCAAAGATTTCTTGGATCATTAAACTATGTTGCGGATTTTTACAAAGATATGAGGAAACAATGCAAACCTTTGTTTGATCGGTTAAAAAGTAATCCTCCTCTTTGGTCCGATGTCCATACTTCCCTTGTTAAACAAATCAAATCTCATGTTAAGACATTGCCTTGTCTTGGTATTCCTACTGTCGGTGCCTTCAAAATTGTTGAAACCGATGCCTCTGACGTTGGTTATGGTGGTATTCTAAAACAAAGAGTTTCTCCTGAATCACCCGAACAAATTGTTCGTTTTTATTCTGGTATTTGGAATAATGCACAGTTAAATTATAGTACTATCAAAAAAGAAATTTTATCTATAGTACTATGTATTTCAAAATTTCAAAGTGATTTGTTAAACCAAAGATTTACATTTACGTATTGATTGCAAAAGTGCTAAATATGTTATTGAAAAAGATGTTGAAAATATTGCTTCAAAACATATTTTTGCCCGATGGCAAGCTATTTTGAGTGTTTTTGATTTTGATATTGAATATATTAAAGGATCCCAAAATGCTATCCCCGATTTCCTTACCCGTGAATTTCTGCAGTGTCCCAATGGCAAGTAGAAGGTCGAATGACAAGTCACCCGCCACTACTAATCCAATTGTTAAAAAAGAACCTGTTTCCTCTTTGGATATTGTTAACCGTTTTACTCCTCTAGGTACCATTCCCAAACCTAATTATTCTTCTGTTTTAGCCTCACAATATGATCCTTATGCTTTAGCCACTGTTCACCAACCTGTTAAAACTATTTACCCTAATGCTTCCAATGCTTCCCAGTATGTTAGAAAACAATATATCCAAAACCTGTTCTCCGTAGAGCCAAATAGGGCCTCCATCACTAACCCTTTTAGGCTTGCTACCAGTTATTTTCCTCCAAATTTTCACTGAATTCCAGAACATAGCCAAAAGACTGTCCAATACTATTCTGAAATGCTTCGACATGAGAATTCTATTGTTATCAAAGCCATAACTGATAGGGCTAATAATAACAGGATTATTTATCACAGTGCTTACATAAAAAATATTATTTCGGAAGAAATGTGGGGCTCCAATCCGGCCGCCACAAGAAGATTACCAAATTTCTCTATTCCCTATTCATATCATGATTATGTTCTTGCCTGGTTCAGATTCATGCTCCACCAAAATGAAAATATGTCCCATTCATGGTTTATTAATTTTGACAAAGAATTTGATTCTGATATGTCCCATTCATGGATAAGTTGTGGAGATCCAACTCCTCTATCGGCTCCAGGACTAGTTGTCCTCCTGATATTGTAAATGAAGAAGATCACACTATTGATGATAATGAGATGATTCCTGATTTTCGTAAATGGACTATTCCTAAAGTTGATACTAAAACTATTTATAAAACTAGTTTTGTTGAAAGTACTTTTCATTCTCGCTTATAAAGCTAGAACTGTTGAACAAATTTTCTCTATTTCGAAAGTTCATGAAAAATGTTGCTTATTCACTAAAAAGAATATTTATGACTTCCTGCTTTGCTAAAAAATTCTATTATTTGCATATTGGTATGGTTCAAGTTGCTATTAAACCACTTACCCGCAAGGGCATTAATGCTTCTGTTCTTATGTGTTTAAGAGATGTTAGATTTAAGATTTTTAAAGATAGCATTCTTGGAATGATCAACGCTTCTTTGTATGATGGTCCTGTTTATTTTAACTCATTATCCCGATCTTACTCTTGCTTTGGATGATCCTAATATTGTTAAAGCTTTAACTTTGAATATTGCCTCATCTGGTTATTACATGGAAGAGGGTAGTAAGCCTTTTGCTTTGATCTATCGCATTTATTACAAACTAATGGGTACTCAAATGAATCCTTGTGCTTTAATGCCTAGAGAACCTTCGAGGTAAAACCATGTTAATTCAATGTTCAACTCCACGATGCTAAAATCCAAGTTCCAAAAATGATTCAATGGCAAGATATTAATCTTCCTAAGGATTGGTTGTTAGAACAAGAAACCCCTCCTACTAGACCCATTTTTGATGAGCTTGATCTCACCCATATTCAACAATATCTTGATGGCACTTTTAAAATAAGTTTTCAAAACAATCCACCTTTGAGGATCAACGAAGGAAGACATTCCTTTGCTGGATCTGAAAGTATTTCAAGAAGAGATCGCGAGATCAATGAATTTTTGAAAAAGAATTTGGAAACATCCTCGATTTAAAGCTAAAAGGTATTTCAAGTGATAAATCCCAATTTAGCTCATTTTACTATTCAACTAAACCTGAAACTTCCACTCCATTTAGTAAAACTGCTAATGAAGATGAGGAAGATCTTTGTTTCTCTTACTCCATCGATTTTGAATCTCCTATTGAAACTCCTCCTGTTTACCAAAATCAATTAAGAGTTTTGACTGTTTTAAATGATGATTTTGAAATTGATTGGGATTTTTGTACAATGAGTTTATGCTTGCTTCAAACAAAACCAAGAGAAAATATTTCCAAGATAATTTTGCTCGATCGATAAAGACCGTGTTAAAAGAAAATGGTTGGAAATGATGAATCAATTGAAAAAACATATTTTGTTTTTTGATTTTCTCGAAAACCATTATGTTCCAAATAATGAGATTTCAAAACAACATTTATATGTGATAAAGAAATCAAATTTTGTTAAGATTGATAAAACCATTGTTAGGTCTAGTCATCCGCCTCTTGATTCAATTTTGATAACTACTAAGAAAGATGAAGTGACAAAAGAGGAAGTGAAGGCCTCTCCTTTCAAAATTGCTGATGATCAAACTCCTATTGTTAGCCTTATTGAACAAAACAATTTTACTAATCAATCTTTGCATATTATTGGTCAACAGACTTGACCGTATTGAAGAAAAATTTGTTGAAAAATCTGTTTCTACTTCAAAAATCTGTTCTGTTAAAACGAAAAACCTTTGATTGATTTACCCAGTCAAAGAGAAAAAGTTATGTTTAAAACTTCCCAGTCCAAGACTCTTGAAATTGTTGACAAAATGCTTTCTAATCTAAAGATTAAATCTGAGGGTACTAGTACTTCTACAAGAACTCCAACTGCTCTCACTATTTCCAAAAAAGAAATTATTTACGATGAAAATACGATTAAATCTTGTTTCTTCTTGTTTCTTCCTGTTCTGCAAAAAGAATCTTTGATAATGATTTTCCAGAAATTAAAAGATTTGTTGGGAACTCCAAACCCATGTCTTTTACAAAAAATTGGTATCCAAAACCTACTCCTCCCGATATGCGGTTTGAAGAGAGATCTTTTCAAACACGGTTTTCTGTCTCTCTGGCGATAAACTCTATGAATGGAATATTGATGGTTTATCTGAACAGAAATCATTAATAAAATGAGCCACATGTCTATGGTTGGTATTGCTTATCAAAACAACCATAATCTTGATCAACCTGAAATTGTTAACTTGCTTCTTCTTGGTTTTTCTGGTACTCTTCGTGGATGGTGGGATTCATACATCACTTTGAAGAATCCAAAGAGTCTATTAAACATCTTTGTTAAAAAGAATGAAGAAGGTTTGCCTATTTTTGATGAAAGTATTGGTCGTGGTATTCTGATGGTGTTAATACCTTGATCTATACCATTCTCAAATATTTTGTTGGTACTCCATCCAATATTTCATCCCGTGTTTCGATTATCTAAATAATTTGAGTTGTCCAACTATGTCGATTACAGATGGTATCAAGATGTTTTTACTTCCAGGGTGATGCTCCGGAAGATTGCCATAAGCCTTATTGGAAAGAAAAGTTTATTGACGGACTGCCTCCTATCTTTGCTCATAAGGTAAAACAAGAATTAATGGGTAAAAATGATTCTATTGATTATGATAATTTAACTTATGGTGATATGTTCAAGACTATTAAAAAACTTGGTATTAATACGTGCAATGATGAAAAATTGTTAAAACATCAATTAAAGAATAAAAGAAAAGCTAAATATGAAATGGGAAATATCTGTGAACAATATGGTCCGCCTCCTATTGCTCCTTCTAGGCAGAAAAGTAAAAAACATGATAAAAGCCATAAAAAATACAGGAATACTTTTAAACCTAATGATTTCTATGCTAAGAAGAAAAATGTTTCTAAAAAACATGTTAAACAAAAACCAAGTAAAGGTAAATGCTTTAACTGTGGTAAACCGGGACACTTTAGTAAAGATTGTAAAGAAAAACCTGGTAAGTTAAAAAACAAGTTCAACATGTTAAACATTGATGATAATGTGCAAGAAGAATTATTTAGAATCCTTGAATCAAACAAATCCGTCGATTCTTTGGAAGATGATTTTTCTTCTTCATCGATTCTTGCTATCAATCTGCTGATGATTCTTCCGATTCTCCTAATATTAAAATTGGTTGTAGAGATTCCCATTTGCAATGTTATTAATACTCTCACCAAGAGTGAAGAAGATGAAAAACTGATAATTCACTAATAAATCAAATTCAAAACCCCGAACTCCGAAAGATTATTTGGACAGGTTTAAGAAGAACTTGATAAGAGATGAAATTAGTAAAAAACCAAAATCAACCATAAGTTTTGAAGAAACTTTGGAAAGATTTAATAAAAAGAAATCTAAAGATTTAACTGTTAATGATCTCCAAAATGAAATTCATATTGTTAAACAAGAGATAAATGAATTAAAATATGAATTTAAAAGCATGAAAAGTGATAATCATAATCTTAAACAAGAATTGACAATGCTAAAACTTGATAAAGATCTTAATAAATCCAAAGAACGAACAAAATGAGCACGATGATGGAAATGATTCCAGTCAACAGGCTCTTCTTTCTGATAAAGGTACTCCTGATACATTCACTAATCCCCAACTTACTTTTGTCAATAAATTATTTCCTCCAAAATGGTTTACAAAAGTTAAAATTGTTGTTTCTCCCGATTATCATTTCACTTTTATTGCTATAATTGATTAAAGCGCAGATATGAACTGTATCCAAGAAGGATTAATTCCCTCAAAATATTTTGAGAAATCTACTGAAAGATTGGTTTCTGCTAATGGTTCTCAAATGAAAATTAAGCATGAATTGAATAATGCTCAGGTGTGTCATGATGATGTCTGTTTCAAGATTCCTTCATTCTTGTCAAAAATATGACTGATAAAGTGATTCTTGGTCTGCCATTTATTAACTCTTTGTATCCCTTTCTTGTTGATCATGATGGAATTACTACTGATCCATTTGGACATGAAAGTAAAATTCAAATTTGCTTCAAAATTTGAAATTGATATTGATAATCTGTCTTATAAGAAAGACTCTCCCATGAATGACCTTGTTCAAGAACCGATAATGAATTCTGATGATTTTAAAGGTGATTTTCATAACACTAAAATGTTAAAACCTATCCATTATCCTAACAATATTAATGATTCTTTGCAGGAATCGGATAATGATACGTGGATAAATACCACTAATAAGTGGGATAATAATAATATTCATATTTATACCACTAGTAAGTGGATTATCATGGAAAGAAAAACAAGGGAAAAGCTCCTGCGCATGACTATTCCCAAAGCAAGAGGTTCCCGGTAGGGACGACCTTTTAAAATGCATGAAGGCGTATCTTCTCGGTGTAAAACCCAAAGTGGATCAACATCCCTTCAAGGAGATGTCCCGGCAGAGGTGACATACTCCAATGGTGATATATTAATTGCTTTACAAGAAGTCTTGTCAAAAATCTACAATTCCACAATGGTACCTACTCGAATTACTGATTCTATTAAATTCATTCTTGATAACCTTCAGTTTGCTTTTACCAAAAACCACAGTAATGTTTTTCACAAAACCCTTAGAGCCCTTGAAATCCACATTGTTAACCTCACTGCTCAAAACGAGATTTATATGAGCCATTATAGTAACCTTATTCCAAATAATGACCTTGCTTCAAATATTGACTTTGTTCCGTAAAATAACCTTGTTTCAAAAAATGAGGCTCTTGTGAGCCGTCTTAAAACCTACATTAGTCAACTCTTTGGCAAAGAGGAAATCCATTCGATGGATACAAAGACTATAATGGGCACTCGATTATGCTAGATTGAGTCTTAAGACCCAATCCATATTAAGAAGTCTTTGTTGCCAACTTGCCTTGATTTACAATCTCGTATATTCGGATAGCAAGGCTATGTCTCGGTCTTTTGACCTATGGTCCAAGTATTTCAGAAAACTTGTTACTGCTACTATTCCCGACCCTAATGAAATAGACGAAGGTGATAATGTCTTTATTCAGCTTGAATGGGAAGACCACTTTGGGAGCAGTCTCAGAGTATATGAAAAGAAACATCCATTTCCTGGTCTCCTTATTAATTTTGATGCTGGTTCATATTTCACCGATGAAGATTCGGATGATAGTGATGATGAGGATCCTAATTCTAGCTGGCTTTCCCAAATGTTTGAATATGGCTTTGTTAGGTTTATAAAATTGACAAGTCATAAACAGGCTAGCCAACTTCCACGGATCATTCGAAATGCTATTAAAGGGTTTGAAAACTCTTCCACTAGACCTTTTGTTACCATCGAGATCTTTGGAGCACTCTACCAAAATGGGAGAAAAATAACTGGATGAATGTTAACCCCTCAAAGCATCTCATCCTAATTAATGGCTATACCCACCAAGGGCCATGGTTCGAGGGAAATTCTCGATTGTCCCTTAATGATCCTTTTGGTCTTGCAAAATGCTTTGAGAAATTATTTTAATAATCAAATTCGTGAAGTTGCTCATAATCTATGGAAAAATTATCATTTCATAGGAAGCACAGGTAGAATTGCTGTTTTTGGCCCCAAACCCTATCTTGACGCCTTTGTTCACCTACAAACAAAAGATCATCCTAATCTAAACAGTCTCCTCATCCCAAGAAAAACCCCAAAGTTTGAGCCAATTTTATATTGTGGATTCTGTAATAAGTATGCTATTTACCATGAGCATATATGTGATTCTCCACAAGGTCCTTTTGATCCTTTTGATGGTTATCCCTCCGATGCTCCCTCTACTGATTGATGAGGTCACTACTATTTCTAGACTGGTGTTACTTTATTTGTCCGGCTTGCACAATAGCCAAAATATTTTATTGTCATTCACAAATATGTTGCGGAAAATCCGGAACTAACTCATGATATTCAGAACCCACAGTAATACATTTGCTATTACAGAAGTACATTATTTCCATTTTAGTCATGATGACGAAGATGCTGATGGCTTAGCAAATGATTGATTGGAAGCTTGATTCCCCTATTTGTCCGGCCTGCATAATGGCCAAAAATGATGCAATGGTCTGGTCAAAATCTACTGTTGATTTCCACCACTAATGATAATGTTCTCAAAAGATGATTCTCCATGTTTCCCGTGACTTTTAGTCACACGAAGATTGCTTTCAGCAAAATTATTACTGTTAACTTTCACTTTTCACTATTAACTTTCACTGTTCACAAGTACTTTTTACTCAAAAATATTGCCTATTAAAGGGGGGTTGTCCCTTAAGGGTTCTTCAAGTCAAGTTTTACTTTTGATTTCTCTTCCCTTAGAACTAGTCTTCTTAGAGAAAGAACTCACCCTACTTCTACTACTACTACCTTATTCATCCTTGTTCACTAAAAACTTTGTAATCCTACAAACCTTGTAACTAGGACTAGTTCAAGCTTTGTACTTGTTAACCCGTAACTGTTGAGATCTTGTATTGACTACTACTACTGTAAGTGTTTATCCTACTTTCAATAACAAGTATTTTCAGTTCTATGTTCATTACTTTACTTGTTGCTACCACCACCTTGGACGGATTACCGCCATACCGGATGGTTCTAAATTGCTTTCATTTATTTTGAACTATTGTTCTTATTTACTTTGAATTATTTTTATATACTGCTTGGCTGGTTCTACCGCCTTACTATTGTTCTTACATTCAAGTTATTTATTTTCAAGCTATTTACTTTCAAGTTATTTACATTATTTCCATTTACATTATTTCCATTTACAATATTCTTGTGCTTCCTTCTCTTTCTCTTCATCTGTGCGTCCCCTTCCCCCTTTATGGTATCGAGCCACTCTTTTCTGGCCGGTGGTAGTGTGGTTGTGTTCTTTGTTTCTTGTCCGTGTCTACCCAAACGCTTGATATTCCGTTGTTGTGTTCCCTTCTTACCATCGTTGGCGCCACCCTAATTGTAAAGTGAATTCCTAGGACCTAGTCAGTAAGGCCCGTTTGAGCCAAGAGAGGGCGTGTAGGGCATGAGAGGTATGAGGTTGGTTAGGGTATGTGTTACGAAATGCAACGGTTGTGAGAAAAACATGATAACTGAGTGTTGAACCTAGGATAGTATGGATAAGTTGTGGAAATCCAACTCCTCTATCGACTCCAGGACTAGTTGTCCTCCTGACATTGTAAATGAAGAAGATCACACTATTGATAATAATGAGATGATTCCTGATTTTCGTAAATGGACTATTCCTAAAGTTGATACTAAAACTATTTATAAAACTAGTTTTGTTGAAAGTACTTTTCATTCTGCTTATAAAGCTAGAACTGTTGAACAAATTTTCTCTATTTCGAAAGTTCATGAAAAATGTTGCTTATTCACTAAAAAGAATATTAATGACTTCCTTGCTGCTAAAAAATTCTATTATTTGCATATTGGTATGGTTCAAGTTGCTATTAAACCACTTACCCGCAAGGGCATTAATGCTTCTCTCTTATGTGTTTAAGAGATGCTAGATTTAAGATTTTTAAAGATAGCATTCTTGGAATGATCACTTTGCTTCTTTGTATGATGGTCCTGTTTATTTTAATCATTTATCCTGATCTTACTCTTACTTTGGATGATCCTAATATTGTTAAAGCTTTAACTTTGAATATTGCTTCATCCGGATATCACATGGAAGAGGGTAGTAAGCCTTTTGCTTTGATCTATCGCATTTATTACAAACTAATGGGTACTCAAATGAATCCTTGTGCTTTAATGCCTAGAGAACCTTCAGTAAAACCATGTTAATTCAATGTTCAACTCCTGATGCTAAAATCCAAGTTCCAAAAATGATTCAATGGCAAGATGTTAATCTTCCTAAGGATTGGTTGTTAGCGCAAGAAACCCCTCTTGCTAAACCCATTTTTGATGAGCTTGATCTCACCCATATTCAACAATATCTTGATGGTACTGTCAAAATAAGTTTTCAAAACAATCCATCTTTGAGGATCAACGAAGGAAGACATTCCTTTGCTGGATCTGAAAGTATTTCAAGAAGAGATCGCGAGATCAATGAATTTTTGAAAAAGAATTTGGAAACATCCTCTGATTTAAAGCTAAAAGGTATTTCAAGTGATAAATCCCAATTTAGCTCTGTTTACTATTCAACTAAACCTGAAACTTCCACTCCATTTAGTAAAACTGCTAATGAAGATGAGGAAGATATTGTTTCTCTTACTCCATCTGATTTTGAATCTGGTATTGAAACTCCTCCTGTTTACCAAAATCAATTAAGAGTTTTGACTGTTTTGAATGATGATTTTGAAATTGATTGGGATTCTTTGTACAATGAATTTATGCTTGTTTCAAACAAAACCAAGAGAAAATATTTCCAAGATAATTTTGCTCAGTTTGATAAAGACCGTGTTAAAAGCAAATGGTTGGAAATGATGAATCAATTGAAAAAACATATTTTGTTTTTTGATTTTCTTGAAAACCATTATGTTCCAAATAATGAGGTTTCAAAACAACATTTGAATGTGATAAAGAAATCAAATTTAGTTAATAAACAAAACAATTTCATTAATCAATCTTTGCATGTTATTAGTTAACAGCTTGACCGTATTGAAGAAAAAATTGATGAAAAATCTGTTCTTGCTAAAACTGAGAAACCTTTAACTAATTCACCCAGTCAAAGAGAAAAAGCTATGTTTCAAACTACTCAGTCCAAGACCCTTGAAATTGTTGAAAAAATGCTTTCTGATTTAAAAGTTAAAACTGACGATACTTCTACAAGTATTCCAACTGCTCAAATTATTTCCAAAAAGAAATTGTTCCCCAAGAACATACAGATTAAATCATCTTGTGTCTTCTGTTTCTCTTGATGAACTTTATGAATGGAATATTGATGGTTTGTCCGAACTAGAAATCGTTAATAAAATGATTCACATGTCTATGGTTAGTATTGCTTATCAAAATAACCATGATCTTGATCAACCCGATATTATTAACTCGCTTGTTACTGGTTTTTCTGGTGCTCTTCGTGGATGGTGGAATTCATATCTCACTCAAGAATCCAGAGAATCTATTAAACATGCTGATAATAAGAATGATAAATGTTTGCCTATTTTTGATGAAAGTATTATTTGTAATAGTGTCAATACCTTGATCTACACTATTATCAAACACTTTGTTGGTACTCCATCCAAGATTTCTTCTCATGATTATTTAAATGATTTAGGTTGTTCAACTATGTCCGATTACAAATGGTATCAAGATGTTTTTATTTCCGTAGTAATGCTCCGGAAAGACTATCATAAGTATTTTTGGAAAGAAAAGTTTATTGATGGTTTGCCTCCTATCTTTGCTCATAAGGTAAAACAAGAATTAATAGCTAAAAATGTTTCTACTAATAATTTAACCTATGAAGATATTTTCAGTGTTATTAAAAACTTAGTACCAATAGGTGTAATAATACAAAATTGTTAAAACACCAATTAAAGTACGACATAAACTTTGTTAAATCTAATTATTTCTATGTTAAGAAGAGACGTGTTAACTATGGAAAATCTGGATGCCTTAATAAAAATTGCAAAAGAAAACCTAGTAATTTAAAAACCAAATTCAATATTGATAATTCTCCCGATTTTAAACTTGGTGGGAGAAGTTCTTGCTGCAATGTTATTAAAACCAATGTCCTCACCAAGAGTAAAGAGGATAAAACTTTAGAAAAACTTAATAATAAGAAATCTAAAGAACTGACTGTTAATGATTTACAACATGAAATTAATATTATTAAACAAGAGATAAGCGAATTAAAACATGATTCTAAAAATATTAAAAGCGATGAAAATAAACAAGGACTTGAGCATAAAGATGGAGATGAATCTTGTCAACAAGCTCTTCTTTCTAGTAAAAGTATTCCTGATGATGTCACTATTTCTCAACTTGCTCTTGTTAATAAAATAGTTCTTCCAAAATGGTTTACAAAAGTTAAAATTGTTGTTTCTCCCGATTATCATTTTATCATTTATTGCTATGATAGATTCGGGGCGGATATGAATCGTATCCAAGAAGGACTGATTCCTTCAAAATATTTTGAAAAATCTACTGAAAGATTAGTTTCTCGCTAATGGTTCTCGAGATGCAAATAAAGTATGAATTGAATAATGCTCATGTATGCCATGTTAATGTCTCTGTTTCAAGATTCCATCTGTTCTTGTTAAGAATATGACTGATAAAGTGATTCTTGGTTTGCCTTTTATAAACGCCTTATATCCTTTTCTTGTTGAACATGATGGAATAACTACTGATCCTTTTGGACAAAAAGTAAAGTTCAAATTTGCTTCGAAGTTTGATATTGAAACTAATACTGCTTCAAACATGATTCATGCTAAAATTAAACATCTTAAATTTCTCCAGCAAGAGGTAAGATACAAGAAAATTGCTGAACAAATTTCTGATAAATTGTTGCAATCCAAAATTGGTAATTTTCTTAAAATAATGATTGATGATGTTTGCTCGATTTTCCTAATGCTTTCTACGGCATAGGAAGAAACATATTGTTAATTTGCCATATGTCAAAGATTTTGATGAAAAAATATTCCAACTAAAGCTCGTCCTATCCAAATGAATGTTGAAACTGTTGAATTTTGCAAAACAAAATCAATGATTTGTTGCAGAAAAAATTGATTAGGAATAGCAAGTCCCCCTGGTCTTGTTCACTTTTTATGTCCAAAAAATGCCGAGATTGAAAGAGGAACCCCAAGATTAGTCATTAACTACAAACCATTGAATAAGGTTTTAGAATGGATTAGGTATCCTATTCCCAATAAGAATGACCTTGTCCATAGGCTAAGTGGAGCTGTTGTGTTCTCCAAGTTTGACATGAAATCCGGGTTACGCGATTCAGGTTTAGTGAGAATGATAGGTATAAACCGCTTTTACCACTCCTTTTGGACATTATGAGTGGAATGTTATGCCATTTGGCCTTAAAAATGCTCCAAGCGAATTTCAAAATATCATGAACGACATTTTTAACTCTTTCAGTCACTTCACCATTGTTTATATTGATGATGTTCTTGTTTACTCTAGCTCCATTGACGAACACTGAAACATTTGAATTCGTTTCTAGACATTATTAAAAGAAATGGTCTTGTTGTTTCAGCCAAGAAAATTAAACTATTCCAAACCAAAGTTCGTTTTCTTGGCTATGATATCTCTGAAGGACAAATTCGTCCTATAGATAGAGCCATCTAATTTGCTGACAAGTTTCCCGATGTTATCATTGACAAAACACAGCTCCAAAGATTTCTTGGATCATTAAACTATGTTGCGGATTTTTACAAAGATATGAGGAAACAATGCAAACCTTTGTTTGATCGGTTAAAAAGTAATCCTCCTCTTTGGTCCGATGTCCATACTTCCCTTGTTAAACAAATCAAATCTCATGTTAAGACATTGCCTTGGCTTGGTATTCCTACTGTCGGTGCCTTCAAAATTGTTGAAACCGATGCCTCGACGTTGGTTATGGTGGTATTCTAAAACAAAGAGTTTCTCCCGAATCACCCGAACAAATTGTTCGTTTTTATTCTCTCGTATTTGGAATAATGCACGCTTAAATTATAGTACTATCAAAAAGGAAATTTTATCTATAGTACTATGTATTTCAAAATTTCAAAGTGATTTGTTAAACCAAAGATTTCTCATTACGTATTGATTGCAAAAGTGCTAAATATGTTATTGAAAAAGATGTTGAAAATATTGCTTCAAAACATATTTTTGCCCGATGGCAAGCTATTTTGAGTGTTTTTGATTTTGATATTGAATATATTAAAGGATCCCAAAATGCTATCCCCGATTTCCTTACCCGTGAATTTCTGCGGTGTCCCAATGGCAAGTAGAAGGTCGAATGACAAGTCACCCGCCACTACTAATCCAATTGTTAAAAAGAACCCTGTTTCCTCTTTGGATATTGTTAACCGTTTTACTCCTCTAGGTACCATTCCCAAACCTAATTATTCTTCTGTTTTAGCCTCACAATATGATCCTTATGCTTTAGCCACTGTGTTCACCAACCTTGTTAAAACTATTTACCCTAATGCTTCCAATGCTTCCCAAGTATGTTAGAAAACAATATATCCAAAACTCATTTCTCCGTAGAGCCAAATAGGGCCTCCATCACTAACCCTTTTAGGCTTGCTACCGCTATTTTCCTCCAAATTTTCACTGGATTCCAGAACATAGCCAAAAGACTGTCCAATACTATTCTCAAATGCTTCGACATGAGAATTCTATTGTTATCAAAGCCATAACTGATAGGGCTAATAACAATAGGATTATTTATCACAGTGCTTACATAAAAAATATTATTTCGGAAGAAATGTGGGGCTCAATCCGCCGCCACAAGAAGATTACCAAATTTCTCTATTCCCTATTCATATCATGATTATGTTACTGCCTGGTTCAGATTCATGCTCCACCAAAATGAAAATATGTCCCATTCATGGTTTATTAATTTTGACAAAGAATTTGATTCTCAACTCCCTCTCTGGTTCTTCCGTTGGTGGACCCAATTTGGTTCAATTATTGAACTTTTCCCTGTGCCATTGAAAGATTCTTTCCAAAATTTTACATTAAGATTCAGAATCGATGATCATGGAGCTAAGTTTACTCCCCTACTTCATTTCACTAAATGATACAAGGTTCCTTGGATTCTAAAATGGCGGTATGCTAAAAATGGTGATGTTCTCACTCATTTGTTGTTATGTTAAATGGTGGGATAAGTTTGCCCACACCCAATCCATCATTACCAATGTTGCCGAGATTTCCCTTCCCCAAGTGCTTCCCCATTACGAATCACTACTCCTATGCAAAAAGCGGTAATTGACACACATGCTTCATCATCCGCTAAAGGGGTTAAGCCACCGCAAAGACTAAGAAGAAGAGTTCTCCTTTGAATGCAATCCGCAAAGACCCCGATGCTTTATATGCCCCGCTCACTAAAATGATTAAAGAAGAAGCTGCTGATTCGGATGATGAGCGATCCTCCCAAGCCTCTGTTTCAAAAGACCCTTACTACCCTTACAATCGGGAGTTGTTTGGTCATGATGACGAAGATGCTGATGGCTTAGCAAATGATTGATTGGAAGCTTGATTCCCCTATTTGTCCGGCCTGCATAATGGCCAAAAATGATGCAATGATCCGGTCAAAATCTACTGTTGATTTCCACCACTAATGATAATGTTCTCAAAAGATGATTCTCCATGTTTCCCGTGACTTTTAGTCACACCAAGATTGCTTTCAGCAAAATTATTACTGTTAACTTTCACTTTTCACTATTAACTTTCATTGTTCACAAGTCTTGTTTACTCAAAAATATTGCCTATTAAAGGGGGGTTGTCCCTTAAGGGTTCTTCAAGTCAAGTTTTACTTGATTTCCTTTCCCTTAGAACTAGCCTTCTTAGAGAAAGAACTCACCCTACTTCTACTACTACTACCTTATTCATCCTTGTTTACTAAAAACTTTGTAATTCTACAAACCTTGTAACTAGGACTAGTTCAAGCTTTGTACTTGTTAACCTCAGAATCGTTGAGATCTTGTATTGACTACTACTACTCGTAAGTGTTTATCTTACTTTCAATAACAAGTATTTTCAGTTCTATGTTCATTACTTTACTTGTTGCTACCACCACCTTGGACGGATTACCGCCATACCGGATGGTTCTAAATTGCTTTCATTTATTTTGAACTATTGTTCTTATTTACTTTGAATTATTTTGGTATATACTGCTTGGCTGGTTCTACCGCCTTATTATTGTTCTTACATTCAAGATATTTATTTTCAAGCTATTTACTTTCTTCATCTTTACATTATTTCCATTTACAATATTATTGTGCTTCCTTCTCTTTCTCTTCATCTCATAGTCCCCTTCCCCCTTTATGATACATATATATATATATATATATATATATATATATATATATATATATATATATATATATATATATATGCTTTTATGCTAGGAATACTTTATTTTCACTCATTGCAAAATATTGCCTTGTATAGCAAATCTCAAGTAACTTGTTGATATCATTATAAATACAATATCTTGAACTCTTTTAAGGGTCAAACTGATTCACATGAACTTTCCAATATTATTGTTATTTTGTATTTATTTATTATTATTTGATTTTTTTTTTTTTTTTTGTGTGTTACAAGTATCACTCTATAATTCTCACTCTTTCAGTTGGTATCACAATTGTGGTAACCATCTCAACTCTCTAATTAAATTTACGTACATATTTTGTTAATTTTGAAATTATTTAATAATATTTATTATTATATGACCACAACAATTGCAATAAATTGTATTATTATTATTTTTATTTAGAACAATAAATAGTACATTTGTCTTTTATTTTATTTAAAGTTTAGTTGGTATAAAAATTTATTAAGTTTCTTGAATCTTTACTTTTTAGGGTGATTATAGGTTGGAAAATGAAAATTAATTATATGCTTTATAAATGATTATATTATAGTTAATACTAATTATTGTGTGTATGATTATTTTTGCTAAAACTATTATTATTATTAAAAATTTTGCTTCATAAATCCTTTATTCGAGTTTCTTTCAATTTTGTTATGAACTACAAGTATTTTAAATTATATTTAATATTTAGCACTAAAACTGTAGTAGTCACTATATATTAATTTTATTATTTTGTATTATTGTTCTTTTGTTTTTATTTAGGATTATATTTTTTTTTAGAAGATAATTAGATAATTATGATTACTTGATTGTGTTATTTTTTTTTTTTTTTTTATTTCTTTCTTTTCTTGCAAGTATCACTTTATAATTTATAATTCCTACATTCTTGTACTTCGTATCACGATTTTAATAATTAATTGAAAATTATTTTCAAAGTTTGTAATTTTTTATATATTTATAAAAAATATACCTTCAAATATTGTAATTTTTTAATCTAAGTGTTTATATATTAAAGATAATGTGAAAACGCATCTTTTTTTTTTTTTGTTGGGTAAGAAAAAAACGCATCTTCACTTACACTATACTTTATATTATGTGTGTATGAATTTAAAAATACAATAATTAGGGTTGATTCCATTCCAATTATGAGTATGATTATAATTAATTTCTAATATTCTATTTAATTTAGGGTTGACCAAGATCTTAATAGTATTTCATTGTCAATTCATTAATGTCATAGAGGTTATCTCAGACAAAAAAAAGAAATGGTTAATTTTGTTTGATTTATAGGCAATTTTTTACAAATATAGAGGTAATGAATGTTACATGGTTTAACTCATTGTAGCATTTAATGTAGGTGGAGCCCAAGCCATTTGATCCTTCTCTGCTAACCCAACACCAATATCACATCTCTAATGATACAATGAAATGCAACAACAATATCACATCTCTAATAATGCAATGAAAGGCAATGTACATTGCGAGATAAAAATTTATTAATATTCTAATAATATCTACAATTATTTAACTTACCTAAAAATAATTTCAACATTAGCAGTATAACATTATACATTTTTAAAAAAATTTCATATTTCCCCCCTTACGAGTGCGACCCCAACCATTTGCACCCCCTGCAGTTAGGCGAGCTTATCTTCCCATATTTGCATCAATGTAGACTATAACATGTTATTCGCCTACCACATATAGATATTGACTAGAGTTTTATCACTTCTTTAGTAGAGCGATGACGATCTAAAACTCATACATTTCACCCGCTTACTTGTGAAATATCAATCACTCTACAATCTACAAGATATAGCAATTATTACAAAATTGCCTATCTATGGCAATTCAATGTACACAGTCCCTTCGGGTAACACCCAAACGCATTGGAATATGATGACAATGTAGTGTGCCGGCCCACTAATTACAACCTTTGTAGTCATATAATAATAATAATAAAAATAAATAATAATATGTTGTTAATGCTATATTTTGCTTTCAGTTGAATCCAATTATTTATTGTTTACTATGTTCTATGTGTTTGTTTTTTCTTTAATTTCTTATAAGTTGCTCCAAAAAATATTTTTCTCGTTTTTAAAAAAATCTTCTAATACCTTCATGTTATGAACTGATTCTAAATTTTTTTTTCTAACGGGGCGTGCAAGTTTACTCTTTGTTTCATTAGTTGAAAGTTGAAACCCATTAGAACTCGCAACCTTTTTCTAAGCACATTTACTCATACTTTTTGTCACAAATACTAATTAAGTATTCAAACCGTCTCACACCACAAATAATATCCTACAAATGACAAAAAATAAAAATAATAGACAAATAAAAAAATTGATAAAGCCTAAAAAGTGGTAAATTTAAACCAAAAAATTACCTTCTTTCGAAATCCTTCCATTCCAAAATAAACGTTTTCTCTTCCAAACTTCCACCAAATATAACACGTTGGCTTGGGAGCGAAAATTCTTTATTCCACCCCCGGTCCCCCACCCACACTTGAACCACCAGTCTTTGCTCTTTATTGACCAATCCTTCAAAAAAAAAAAAAAAAAAAAAAATTTAAGCAAGATGAAACCCCAATAATCAAAACCTTTATAAGTATAAAATATTAATACAAATTTAACATGATTATTTTTAACGAAAAACTAGTTTAAAAATTTTGTAAACTTTTGAAGAAAGAGCAAGGAACTTTCTTATGCTGAATCTAAAGGAAAAGCATTTAAAATTAATAAAAATTTGGGTCAATCAATAATACACATGCTTAATCCCAAAAACAAACCCAATAAGAGATTTTATCTAAACAAACACTAAATATAGATCCGACAAAAGTTCAAGCTTTTGGGTGGTACAAATTCTAGTGCATCATGTTGATGAAAACAAAAAAAACATAAAGAAACGGCCAACAGATGATTACCTTTTCAAGCGTTGAAAAGGCTTTACCTTCCTTCATATTGCACAATCGAGCCTCACACATACGAAGGCTCTTCCTCTCTTTGAGGTTTTTGGGGTGTGCAAGATGAGAAAGTGTTGAGGAGTATATAAAGAGAGACTCAAGAGTGAGAGGTCTCATCAGTGGGTAGGTGAAAACTGAAAAGCACTGAAGATGATTAAAGAGGCTGTGAGTTGAATGATGAGAGTCTGCAAGATTCGCAAGGACTGAAACAAAAGAGCGGAAAAACACATTACAATACAATGGTTAGGGCATTTCCGTAATTTAATTTCTTATTACTTTAACTTTACGAAAAAACCAGTTTATTATTAATTTTGGCTTTCACCTGCCGGAAGAGGCAGATTCAGATATTTTGTTCAAGATTATCATCTCTACGTACGTACATGTGCTGCTATTGGCCTACTGCTCGTCAATGGCTGAGCAAAGATTTAGTCCAAGAGGCCAAGATTAAAAAATTGAAACTAAAATTAACTCTTAAAAAATTAATTGTTTAAATAACCAAAAAAAAAAAAAACTAACCAGAAATTTAATTGTCATACAAAATTTCTAATATTTATTGTCCATATTTTGACTGCATGATTTCTTCATTCCTAATATTTTTGAATATATTATTATTAATTAATATGCGTGTATATATTATTAATAAAAAATAGATGCTACGTTCATAATATTTTTATAACAAATTATAGGTAGTTAATTGTTATTGGTTTAAATTTGAATTTAACACTAAGATTACTTTTTTACTTTAATAATAACAACTAACAATCCGTCACTTAGAATTTGTTGTAAAAATATTGTGAACATATCATTTTTCTTAATAAAATAATCCTTTATTTTTTATTTGTGGGCCGAGCTAGCTAGAAGAAAGGAGACTATAGGAAAATGATTATAACATGAGAAAATTAAAGAAGAAGTACAAAATAAGTACCTTAATTTATTTTAAAAATACAATAGAAATCATGAGCTGACCTTTCTTTCAAACACCAAAAAAAAAAAAAAAAAAAAAAAAAAAAAAAAAAAAGCATGAAAGAAGAGTTGTATAAATTCTAGGTAATGTAAAATAATTGAATAAATAAAAGAAGTGAAAATCCACAAGAACCTAATTAGCATAACCTAAATTTTGATATAAAAAAAATCATCAAATCAGTTTTATATAATTTATATTAAAATAAAGTTTTTTCATTAAATCATGTGAAATTATATTTTAAATTATAATATAATTTAAATTAAAAATTTTAAAAGTTTTAAATCAAATTTTTTCTTAAATAAATTAAATATTATACATTAGAGTATAACAGGCTTAAAAATATAAAATGGTCTCACTTAAAACCAACTATAAAATGATCTCAGTAATTTGTATAGAACCAACTCAATACATTTTGAGACTTAAGATAGAAAAACTTCAGTGTATTTTAAAAAATATTTAAATATTAATTAAATATAATTTATTTAACTTTCTATATTATTATTATTTTATATGAAAAATTGCTAATTAAATTTTTGTGTTTAGGTTTTATTAACATATCTTTTACAAGTTGTTAGGAAACTTAATTATTAATAATTATTTAGCATAGTCATAACATTTTTGGTAAAATAATTTATGGTTTCAATTAGATTAGATTTCTATTATCTCAATATATATTTTGGACATTTTTGGAGATGGGAAAAGAATGTAAAACCCACTCATAGTTTTTTCTTAAAGAAAATTATTATTCTAAAATTTCGGCAGCTTTTTTTTTTTTAACAATTTTGAAGGTCTCTTATTTATTTAAGGATTGTGTTAACGGGCACTATGGTGCTTGTTAAGCACAAAAATTTTACTTTTTCTTGATACAATTTTTATCTTTTTCTTCCATTTATGTCAATTTTTCAGTTTTGTAGTATTATTTGAGATTTTTTTTTTTTTTTTGTCTTTTTCTGACAAATTTTTTTTTATTTTTTATTTTTTTATCTTTTCTGCACTTAACCAGCACCAAGCAGTGCTGGTTAACATTCTTCTTTATTTAATAGGGCCTTAGATACCTTTATAAATTTTGGGACAGGTGGGGGGGGGCTCTGGATCAATACTTTTTGCTTTTTTTCATTAGTTGAAACTTGAAAAGGCTTGTTTCCATATATATATATATATATATATATATATATATATTAGATAAAAATAAACATCTAAGAGTATAACTTATGTAAAATGCCCTATTGTAAAATGTTAAAAAACAAAATCGTTTCTAACACTTGGGTGGATCAAAGAACCCATTCCCCCCCCACTTTTTAAAAAAAATAATAATAATTAAGCTCAATACAATTTTAAATTATTTTCCTAACTATATTTGCAATCGGTACAAACTTTATAACTCCATTTTCAGAATGCATTTCTTAGGCAAAGTGACGAGCATATTTTATTCTGCGATTTTATTTATGTTTTGATTCCGATAACAATTTAGTCGCAAAATGTGCAGCTATTGAAACCAGATCCTGTGGTGGTGGCCACAAAACTTCTTGCTCAAAGAAAATTCAAAGACACAGGAAAACAATTCAACATGATAGCAGCTTCTTGGATTCAATTTATGATACATGATTGGATAGACCACTTGGTGGATAACAAGTAGGTCTGCTATATTTACAACACAATTATAACAATTTGTTAACTTTTTGGAAAAATTGACAATGCTTAAATGTGTGAATGTTTAATCTATTGGGTAAAACTATCATAGATTGAGTTGACTGCACCTAAAGATGTTGCAAACTAGTGCCCTCTTAAGTCTTTCAAGTTCTACAAGACAAAGGAAGTTCCAACGGGCTTTTATGAGATCCAGACTAGTGCACTAAACATTCGTACACCATAAACTAGTTTACTGACTTCAACTTAGGGTGTGCCAAATTTTAGACAAAAAGGCCTAAATTAAATAAGCTGATTTGAACTCCAGCTCTTGCCCTCACCGATCCTACAAGAATTTTGTAGTTTGTACTTGTAGAGTAACTATTACATCAAGGGTGTGCAGTAATCAACTTCAAATTACTATTAAAATATTTGTGATTAGTGAGAAGAAACAAGAGAGGAGAGGGAAGTGGTAGTTTAATTAAATTTTATACTATTATCTATAAACCCACCTAGGGCTGTAAATGAACTAAGGTTTGTCAAGTAGTATATGTTTAAGCTTGGCTTGTCGGGAAAAGTTAAAAGCTCAAGCTTGGATTGAGCTAGGACAAGCCTAAAAATAATGTTTGAACTTGAACTTGTGGGAAAGCTGAAGAGTTTGAGCTTGACTTGGCTTGGCTTGGCTTGATTAATTAGTCAAGCTAAGTTCAAGCTTAATATCAAATTCAAACTTGAGCTTAGGTCAAGCTTTTGAACATGAGATCTAAGAAAATTACATTATCTTGATAATGCTTAAATATCTAAAATTAAGAGAAAAAATGAAGAAAAGAAAATAGCATATTCATTTTATCATGTGTCTAATCCTATGTACTTGGCTTATTTATGATTAGCCATTATTCAAATTAAAAATTTACATAATTAAATTCATTCATATATCCTACCTTGTCTACAATTTCAACAATTGTTCAAAATACAATTTTTACATTCACATTAGAGGGAATGAAAAAATTTAAGATAATGGGTAGTGATCCCATGTTGGCCATGTCATTAGATGTGTAATAAGTATATCTAGCTAACATATATAAACTTATAAATGAGTTTATACTTGAATTGTTTTGTATCAAGCCTTGTAGCTCACAAGCTTGTTCGTAAACATTTTTTTTTTTTTTTTTGCTTGAGCTTAACTTGTTTATTAAATGAGTCTAAAATTAAGATTCAAGCTTGACTTATTTATATACAAACAAAACACGAACGAGCTTTTTATCGAACTCAAACCCAAGTTATTCATGATTAGTTTAGTTCATTTATAGCCCTAACAAGAGGCTAAGCCTTGGTATGGTGGAAAGTGTCCTCTACCCAAATGAGGAGTCTTATGGTGTGGTTGGTAGGTGTGAAAATAAAGAGGAAAGAAAATTTGGGTAGGTGGAAGCAGTTCACCCGAACTTACCATTTTTCTCCTTCCCAATTGGAGAGAAAAGAAGATAGAAAATATCTATGAATAGGAAATTACAAAATTACCCTTATTATCCATTTGTTTCAAACTATAGTACACCGTGTAATCTGTTTACGGACCCACAAATTTTATTTTTCAAGAACTTTTTCATTAAAAATGGGTCCTATAATGCTATTTACACATTTAAAAATTATTTTATTACAATGTTTTTCAGTTTTTAATCAGATCCAAACAGACCCTAAGCACAGAAAAAATGGGGGGCTTTGAAAAATTTTAAGGGTGAAAGGGTCTTTTTCATATTTGGTAAGGTGTCAAAAGAATGAGCCATTAGATTAAATAGTAGGCTGAGATTTGTGTTAATGCACGGGACGGGATCTCAATCCCTCTCTCCATTGACAAGTACATTACAAAGTCTGATACGGTGATACCCAACCTTGCAAAGCAATAAAGGTAAATCCTACTAACAAGTTACAACACAGTCCCCCGTACAAAAGATTCCCAATTCCATGTCAAATTATCAAAAGCGACAAATAATACCCGCTTCAAAGTTCACTTGACAAGACAATACAAAAAGAATCCTGCAAGTCTCAATAGTACACAGTACACACCAACAACTGATGGCTAAACCCCTAAGTACCACACAAACATGAAACAACCCCAATTGAGATCCTTTGGATCCTAGAGGAATCCAGTCCATTCATTACTTGTACATTTTTGACCAGTCTCTTTTTTTTTTTTTTTTTTTTTTTTTTTTTTTTTCTCCAGTCTCCACCTGGTTTTAATGAAATTAGTGATACGTTCTATGACTATGACTCCATCATGAATCACAGCATTCTATCCTCTGTGACCATAGATTATAAACAATTGCCCACCATGCTATTAATCAACAGACCTATTTCACTATAGCTAGGAGTGAATCTGCAACAAGGCAGAGACCTATATATATGCTAATTCTCCAAATCCTCTTAGCCATGGGGCATTCAAAAAAATATGTGATCTCTGCATTCATCACTACAACTCCTATAGATAGAAACGACAGGTTGTATCTCTTGTTTAAAACCCATTTGAGCATTCTGTCACTGGTTGGAAATCTGTTCCTGCAAAACCATTCATCCAATGAATACATGTCTAGGAATGGTCTGAGATTAAACCAAAAAAGCTTCCACCGGTACTACACCTCTAGTTTTTTTATTTCTGAGGTCATCCTAATAGCAGTTTTAATAAATCAATCACTTGGATTTTGGTAGTAGTGTTTAATCAAAGGTAAACTATCAGCTATATAACACGGGTGCGTTTCGGGACTTGGGTGCAAGTGCGGGTGTGGGTGTGGGTGCGGGTGCGGGATTCGGCAATTTTTAAAAAAGTAGGGTGCGGATGCGGGTGTGGCGGGACTCGGTAATTAAAAAATTATTAAAAATATTTTTATTTATATTTTCTATATATTTTTATTGTTAAAATATTTTTTTAAAACACATTACTATGCTTTGATTCACAAAACAAAGAAAGAAGAAGGTAAGAAACACATTTATATGCCTCTGAGGTGAAAATTTCAGATTTTCCGACCAGATTCAAGGCAGATTTCGACCCTTTTCGACCTTTTCCGACATATTTACCGTGATCGATCGCCAATCGATATGAACCGATATAGCCGATACGGCCCGATTCTGGCCAAATCAACCTAATTCGGCGCAAATCGGGCCGCGTCGGTGCGAATCGAGCCGAGTCGGCCCAAACGAGGAAAAAAAAAAAAAAAAAAAAAAAAACTCGGGCGCGCATCGACCTTACAGGCAAATCAAGCGTCGGTCACGCGGGTGCGGCACCCTCCCAACCGCATCCATGCTTTCTAGACTATCGGCGGTGGCTCTAAGATTTTTTTCTAGGGGGTCAATAATGGCGGAAGCCAAAAATTTATTGGCGAAGGGTAAGTGCAAGTGAAAAAAATAAGATGATTAATTTTTGTTTTTGGTTTTTCTATATATATAACTTCCAAGTTCTAAAAAATTATTAACCGTTTAAAGATCGTTAAGAGTCTTAAGATAATAATCATTGGATGCATAAACAAATAGAATTAAATAACTAATCATATATTTTTTTATCAAATTAATAATAACTTATTATATTTATAAATTATATCAATTGAATAAAATGAAATAGAATAAATAAGAATAGTAGAGTATTCTAAATGCTTTACCTATAAAAAAAAAAAAAATAAATAAATTGAATAGTAACATGGTTAGGAGTAGGGCTAGGAGTAACTGTGAAATTAAGAAAAATAATACTTTAATAATAAATTTTTGCTTTTGAAGTATATAGTTTTATAAATATACACGAGGTCATTCTTTTGGAATTGGAGTAAGCGTAAAAGATTTCTTGGGCTTGGAAATGTGTAGAGCACTTATCAAATTACTTGATTGAACATTGAGAAAAACTAAGACTACATAAAAACTAAGGATCATATTCAAGCTTATTTCAATTGAGGTTAACCAAAAATTTAAAGTCCAGGTGTTCATATTTTTTTTGTAGGGGTCAAAACAAGATTAAAAAAAAATTATATATAATTTTTTTTTTTTTTTTTGGGGACCAAGTCAGGGGGTTCATTTGAACCCCTTGGGCTGCTCTTGGAGCCGCCCTTGTAAACTATCCAACTAATAAATGGGAAGACGCGCACATGGGAAGCCGAAGATGCTCATCGTGAACCTCTCTTGATTTTGCGTGAGAAAATGAAGAGAACCAAATATGTTGTAATGCTGATGCATGCATAAGACTAACAATCTACTATGGATAATATCAATTAATCAATAGTTTATTTTCAATAATGGATAATTAGTTGATAAATTATAAAACCAAATTAACTACTATTAATCCATTTTTAAAAAAAAAACAATTCTCAAAATTGGTGATAAACTCATAAATAGTCAACCCCTAAATATTAGAAAATCGAAACACAATTAAATAAGTTTACCATCACAACTACTGAATTATAAAATTAAAAAAAAAAAAAATAGCCTATTGATTTAGCCGTATAACACAATTGCATTGTCACTCGGTCGGATTAATCATCAATTAATCAACAAAATAGGGAAAAAATTGTCAAATGCCCTTTTCGTGCAAAAATAGCAACTCTTTGCCCCCTTTCCCAAATTAATTAGATAAATGCCCCTCTTTTGAAACTTGATTTGTGATAAATTGAGTTAGGCCCTATAACGGCATTTTTAAGGAGCCTATAGTGACATTTTCGGGACTTATAGTGGCGTTTTGTAACTCCACCTCTATGAAATCAAGTTATAGGGCCCTAACTCCCTTTATAACCTTCCAAGTACCACCAACAAATAGTATTGCATGTCTTTCATCATCGAGTTGTTCAACAGAAATTAGATTCCTCCTAAAGTCGGGAATATGTCGACATTCTCCAAGAACCAAATAGACCCGTTGGACAATAATATCCGAACATCTCTCATACCCACAACATCCAAGGTAGAACCATCAGCCAAATACACCTTACCAAAATCACCTGCAACATAATTCTATATGATTTCTCGGTGTGGAGTGGTATGAAACGAAACTCCCGAATTCAAAACCCAATCATCAAGTGGACTCATCCCACTTTGTAAGAAGTAATGCATCTTATACCTCTTCTCATTACAGATTAGCAAAATCATCTCCATTCTTTTTCTTAGGACTTTTGCATTGATTCCTAAAGTGACCTATTTTCTCACAGTTCCAACATTGTACTTGTTGGCCTGATCTAGATTTACTGCTGTTTCGATTAGAATTTCTGGATTTTGTTCCGCCCCGGTTTGAATTTCTGTCATTACCTCTACCTCTTGTCTCAAGGTTTAGGGCAAAACCAGATCCTCAGGTTTCGCCTGCATCTCTTCGGCGAATCTCTTCACCAAAATTAAATCTCGTATATCATTGTATTTGAGCTTTTCCTTTCCTGTAGAATTGCTTACTGCCATCCTCATTGCTTCCCAACTGTTTGGCAAAGAAGCCAAGACGATCAAAGCATGAATCTCATCATCAAAATCAATTTCTACAGACGACAATTGATTTGTGATAGTATTAAATTCATTCGGATGTTGTGCTACTAATGCATTCTCTGCCATCTTCAAATTTAACAATTTCTTCATCAGATGCACCTTGTTGTTTGTGGAAGGCTTTTCATACATACCGAACAAAACCTTCATAAGATCTGCTGTGGTCTTCTCCTTTACAACATTGTGTGCAATAGACCTAGACAGAGTTAACCTAATAACTCCCAATACCTCTCTGTCAAGAAGAGCTCATTCCTCACCCTTCATAGCCTCGGGTTTTTCCCCTAGAAGGAGCAGATGCAACTTCCTCCCATAAAGGTAATCCACAATTTGCATCCTCTATGCCATTGAACTTTTCTATTTCGGATGCCTTTCTTGCTTCCTCCGCCATTGCTCCCACTCAAACCTAACCCCGGGCTCTAATACCGGTTGTAGGGGAGATAAACACCTTAGGGAGTTTCCTTGAATAATTAATATAACATATAGAGACACACTTTAACCCAAAAGGCCTAAGCCCAATGAATATATGCTCAATTATGTTATATTAACCACTCATTTTTCTCATCTTTATTCAATGTGGGACTTCACTCACACGTGTAACCCAACAAAAATAGTATATACTAAAATGTACAAATGACTCAAAAATTAATCAATCAATTTTTAAATTAAGTTGAGTACCCAATTTAATAAAGTGTATGCATGTTATGTGTGAAAACAATGAGAGATATGACTACAAAACTGCAAAATGAATACAAAAAATCAATGCAATGCATATGAATCCTAAACATAAATGATGCATAAAAAAAATTTTGGTCAAATACTTAAAAACTGAAATTTTTTAGTTTTGATCGATCGAAAATTTGGAAAAATCAAATTTTTGAAAAAAAGCGAAAAATTTGGAAAAAAAGCACAATATTTCAAATGAAATGCATGAGTATAAGATTAAAAGTTTTTGAAAAACCCAGAAAAACAAGATTTTCAATCAATTTGCCCTCAAAGCTTAAACATTAAACACATTTTGCATTAAAATCAAGGAACTTTTAATCTTGGATGGTCAAAGATCACACACAATATAATGTACACAATATTTCAATGAATGAAAAACTGAGATACATGAGAGGTGATATGAAATAGAAATTAAGCACAATTAAATGCAGTTTTTTCAAATGAAATGCTGAGTGAGATTAAAAGTTTTTCAAAAACACTTGAATTAAACCCAGATCTTCCAAAAACAAGATTTTCAATCAATTTGCCCTCAAATCTTAAACATTAAACACATTTTGTATTAAAATCAAGAAACTTTTAATCTTCGGATGGTCACAACAAGATCACACACAATATAATGTACCAAGTTTAGCAAAGAGTAACTTGTATAATGTGTGCAATTAGCAAAAACTTGAGATACATGTGAGGTGATATGTAAATAGAAATTAAGCACAATTTCTACAAAATTCATCACATAAATTTGAAAGAGACTATCACCTAAAGAGTTACATTATATAACTCTCACATCTCCTAGAAAACAAGCTTGTAATCATGTAAGTTTCTTGATTTGCCTCATATTGTACACACCAATTTTTATTTGATTGATTTAACATTAAGTCCAATAATGTAAACACCAATTTTAACAATTAAACCGAGGCTACACCATATGTTCTTTTTGTGCATATGCTACACTTTCTCGAACACAAAATCTTACGATATGCACTAAGGTTTTCATGATTGGCTAGTAAACAATGGTGAGATAGTTATTTATGCCTTTCTCAAAAGGTTCAAGTCCAACAGTAAAAAAAACATATGACTTCAAAATCAAGACAAAGTGATCAAAAACTATAAACATCTCCCATACAACATGCACTACAAAACTCAAACTAGTAAAATACAAAAAATAAGCTCATCCAAGCTAAATAAGGTACATACACATGTTATGTAAAGATAATATGGTCAATCCTTGATTATAAATCCAAGATGTGAAATACAAAACACAAAAATCTTTTTGGTTTAAAAAAATTTATGACCAAAAACAAAAAGCACACATTATGCTAAATGAACAATGCAAATGCAATGCATAACGATTGCTTAACTAAGCTATAAAGGGTACACAAATAATAAATATCAATTTCTTAATTAACCCTTGAGTACATGTACAAATTAATATATACTCACACAAAATCAGAAAAAGCTTAGCACTTATATAACACATTTTATTCAAGTTTCTCCACAATGTCAAGCATGTTCTAAATCAAAAAGATATTATAATTCATGTAATCCTCAAGAAAAATAAAACAAGACACAAAATAAAATATTTTTGTCTTTTTGAAAAAATTTTCAATGTTTTTGGATTTTTTTAATAAAAAACAACTTAAAAAAAACAACCAAAAACAAAAAAAAAAAAAAAAAGACATGTCCACAAATAAACGAAAGAATTAAATCAGGGACAAGCCATCAACACTCACCTTGGAGAATTTTTTCTCATCCATATAGCACAAGTCTTCGGCTTTGTAGGTGAAAATCCATGTGAAGCAAAGTGTATTTGAGGGATTACACTAATCTTCTAAGAGAGACTGAAATCCTTCAAATTCCTTTCACAAGCCAACAAGCTCAAATTTTTAAAAAGAATATGAAACAATTTATATGGACTTATGGCAGGAGAAATATCAACACATATCCTAGACTGAAACACAAAATGCTTAAAATTCAGTTTATGACAATTAGAATGAATGTGACCACGGACACCATAAAAGTGACAGACATGAATAAATTTAGGAACATCGGTATTCCTAGTGGGGTTTCCGGTCACAGGCTTTGGTTCTTGCCTCAACAAAGAACAATTTAGTCTAATATAACCAACAACACCACAAAGGTGACAAGTAGGCATAAAAACATTTATTTTGCTCTCTAACAGTAGGTTTAGACATAGGTTTAGAAACTTCAGCATCTACATCAGAACTTCTACCTTTATCTAACCTAGAAAAATAAGCATTTTCTTTATTATTCCTCTTGAAATGAGGGATATAAACTTTCTTAGTTTTAGGCTTAAGAGAAACAAAACACTTCATTTATCAACAAAGAAGCTTGGTACTAGTCAAATTTTCAATTTTAGCTTTAGATTCAACTAACTCTTGTTCCAAACTTTTCATCTTCTCATCTTGAGAGGAAATTTGATTTCTCAAAAATTCATTCTTTTTGTTTGATTCATCTAATCTAACAACCAAATCTAACAACCAATTCTTTTTCAAGATTAGCCAATTTTAACTCTTCCTTGAATTTCTTAGCAATTTTCATAGATTCCAATAATTCCTTACAAAGAGTTTCATAGGCATTAATAAAATCAAGAGAAGCATAAGCAGAAACATGATCAGAAATACACTTCAAAATATCCATGACAACAAAAATCAAGGATCAGCTCTTAGATCAAAAGAGCTACCTGCTTCGATACCATTTGATAGTTTTTAGACCCCTTAAAAACACAATTGGATTAACTTAGGTAATTAGCCAAGTTGTTACTTAGTCCAAATTAACAAATCTAGGTTATCACAATCAAAACAATTATATCATGTAAAACAGCAGAAAGATAAATAAAACAATGATATGATCACCCAAGAAACCAAACCGATAAAAACCTAGGGAGAATTTAACCTAGCTATTCTCAAGGTAAACCTGAATCCACTATGAAAGAATCGAAGTTGTTCAACAAGACTTAGACTACTAACATCCTATTACTACCCACTAGTAGAAACTTACCGACACGACCACGTGCAAGTTCCAAATCCACGGGCTCTTTCTTTCTTGGATTCTCCAGCAAGTACAAGCACACCCACTTGTGTTTTTTTAAGTTCTTATGGCAAAGAATCGAATGATCATCAAGCTCTTGAATAAATCTCTTTCTTGATAATCCTAAGCTTGTGTAAAGGAAATCCCCTCACAGATCTCACAAGAGATTTACACAAACAACAATATGAGCCACACTAAAATGTGACTAGGGTTTGCCTTTTATATCTAGGACAAATTAGAAAACTCTAAACGTTTTAAAACAAACTAGGGCTGAGTTGGAGTTTTGCAGAAAATGCATTTGACCTGATTTTCTATTAATAGAGCCTACGCTTTGATCGATCGAACCAGGCGAAGAAGCATAAATAAATTCTGCATCAACTTATTCCAACTTTACATAAATGAACCAACTTTAAGCAAGTCTAAACACGACTAAACATCTTGTTTTGATCATGGTTTGCTAACAATACACATTAGAGTTCTAAATACATAAAATCCTAAGTCTTTAGAAACTAACAGGTTCCCTAGTCCAAATCTTATCATGATTGCTATATCATGTAGGGTGATCGTCATTTCACAAGTAAGTAGGTGAAATGTATGGTTTCCGATCACCACCGCTCCACCATAGAAGTGATAAGACTCCAATCAAGATCTCTATGCGGTAGGCGAGTGACACGATATAGTTTACATTTATGCAAATATAGGGCAATACACTCACCTAATTGCTTGGGAAGTGCAAACCTTTGGCATCATACTCGTAAAATGGAAACCTGAAATTAAAAAAAAAAAAAAAAAAAAAAAAAAAAAAGAACAACGTTATATTGGTAATTTTGAATTTATTTTCATGTAAATTGAATAATTGTAAATATTATTAGAACATTAATAAATTTTGATCTCCCAACATACATTGCCTTCCAATGCATCATTTGAGATATGATGTTGTTGAGTTAGTAGAGAAAGATCGAATGGTCTAGGCTCCATTTCAAATATATCCTATATTAAATGCTACAATGAGTTAAAAATGAATGAATATAAAGATGCATTGAATACATTTATTACCCTCATAAAATTGTCGATAAATCAAACTAAATTAACTTTTTTTTTTTTTTGGACAGAGAGAACCTCTATGATTTTAAAGAAATATGAAGATACTTTGGCAACATCCATTACCTTTATATCAACAGCAATAGTACTGGGTTCTTTTTTTTTTTTTTTTTTTTTTTTTTTTTTAACTAGCATGTTATTTTTGGCTTTTATGTTTTCGTATTGTAGTCTAATTAAAATAATTAAAAAATAAAATAAATAAGAATGATTTGTACATTTTTGAATTAACAAAGTTCATTTGTTAAAATTATAAAAAGTTAAATTAAAGTCAAAAGTTTCAGTTTTATATTATATATAGATAAAGATAATACACATAATTAACTGAGTCCTTTGGCTGAATATTGCAAAAAATCGAATTTATTTATGATATGGGTACTATTCAAAGTTATTTAGGAAATTAAGGAAAGAGAGTGAATTTCGGCAACACCGCTGCAAAATTCTAACAAAAAGTACGAGAGAGAAAAGAGAGAGAAAATTTTGAATTTCGATAATCTCATTACTAAAATTCTTGCTACCTGAAACTCCGCCCAAGTGAAGTGCTAGGTGAAGTGCCCGAAAGGGAAACTAATTGTGGCAACCAAGTTGCCGAAATTGTAGGGGAGTGAGGAGAGAGAAAATAGGAATTATGGCAACCAAGTTGCCCAAATCATGGGGAGGAAATCAATGCAATAATTTTGGCAATGGATTTGAGGAAAAAAAATTTGTGGCAATTGATTTGTGGCCATGGAATTTCCGAAACCGGTGGAGGAATTTAATAGTAATTTTGGCAATGAAGTTGCCGAAAATGAGGGGAAATATTTTTTATGGCAATGGAATTGCCAAAATGGAAGGAAAAAAAATAAATAAATGTGGCAATTGATTTGTGGCAATGTTGTTGCCGAAATTGAAGGAAAAAAAAAAAAAAAAAAAAAAGAATTGTGGCAATGGAGTTGTCGAAAATTGGGGAGAGAGAGAGAGAGAGAGAGAGAGAATTGTTTGGATAAAAAAAAATATTTTGGATTCTTATTCTAAAAAGTACACGTGTACATATTCTTATTTTTATTCTTTCCATGTGTCAGTAGTTTTTTTTACCAAAGCAGTTTGGTTTGTGTGTATGTCATGTTCTTTTATTTCGTATTATAAAAGTATTTTTTGCATGATTTGCCCTATGAAACAAATAATGATAGATTTAAGTACATTGATTTTTATCCTCATAAAAAATAGTACATAGATTCTTATTCAATGCTAGATTCTTGTCCATGCATGAGATAAAATTATAGAAGAAAAAAATATTGATGTGCACCCTATAAACAAACAAAAAAAAAAAAAAAAAAAAAAAAAACAAAGAAACTGAGATTTTTGTAGAGATTTTTTGCAGTGAATATATGTTTAGAATTAAGTAATTTGTTTGTATCAGAGTGTCCGATCTTGGTCTATGTTGTGTTGTATTTGGTCAATTGGCGTATCTAGTTATACAGTTTAAAATCAAAGAATTTAACTTATATGAAACTTGCATCTTATTTAAACAGCACTAATGTTACTGAAGTTTCCACGGTTCTTATTTTCTACTCTTTTTCCCCTAAAAATTCCATCAGCCTTCTTCTCCACTCTTATTCCCCTCATAATTCTTCCAATCATTTTCAATTCATGCGTACCATACATTTTACAAAAAACTATAAGGAACAACACTTGCAAATATCTATCTGTTCTTTATCTCTTACAAGGTGAGTTACATCTCTTAAGTAGTTACTTTTCTTTTTATAATATTCATATTGATATGTTTTAAAGGCATAGCTAAGCATGAAAATCTTGTTTTTTTTTTTTTTAAATTATTTGTTCATGCAAATCTTGTTTTTGTATTATGTGTTTTGCAACATGAACTGATTTGTATGATATATTTTAAATTATTTGTCCTTAAATTCTTGCCTAAAATTTCATATAATAAAAATATATTTCAAAATTGACATAAATTTTCCTTAAAGAAATACTTACTTTGTTAGCCTATAATATACACAAATGCTATAAGAAAAAAAAAAAAAAAAAGGGTTAGTGTATACTCATAAACCATAAAATCTAAGTTTTAGGTATAATAATAATAAAGAAAATTATACGATATTAGAAATATTTATCTATTATCGTATGGATGCATGAAAACATTATATAATCTGTCTTGTTTTAGAATAAGCAAAATGAAAAGGTACATAAAATAATTAACATAACCATAACAGATCCTTCTAAATGTTAATGTTATGCTAAGTTACTTAAGAAAAGGGAAACAAAAAATAATTTTAACTACTATGATGGATAGTAATAAATTATCGTTGAACCAATCCTCTTTAATAGAATTCTCTCGATTTTAGCTATTTAAACATTGAATATTTTTAATGGATTACCTTGTATTGCTTTTTAATAGTTGTGCGGTGTTAATATATTAATACTATTATTATGTTTTAGTGTAGATGGCAGAAAAATTATTCATTTTTTCATCCATTCCGATGGAATAATTAAACATGACGAAAATGGGGTTTATTATAAAGGGCCACCTTCTTCAATGCTTCCATTAAGCCAGGGTGTTACATTTGAAGATCTATGTAATGGAATAGCATCCACGCTTCATATAAACAGAGAAGATTCAAAACTTACTATTTGGTATAGATTTCCTTTTCAATGTCATCCACATCCTGTGATTTACTAGTAAGTTTTGGTAGAAGATAATAATGGTGTCAATGCAATATTCGATATGTTAGGCTACCAATATGGATTTGTAGGTGTAAAGTTGTACATGGGTGTAAAGCCCATAAGAAGCCACCGAAATGTTTTTCCCATTCGATATGCCAACAAAGGACCGAGTGTATCGTTTAATTATTCACATGGCGGGCACTTTCATGATCCATATGTCACTCATACATGTTATTATTCTAAAGATGCGGCTCAATCCCCAATCAACATTATTGGTGCTAACTATCATGCTCCATATACCCATGTTGCAACCGAGGACCAACATATTCTTTATCGGCCAATGAACACTAGTGATGTTGACTATGATAATCCAACTAAACATTTCAACCCGAAAACCACTTGTTTTGAGTTTGAAACTTAGTATGACCAAACCGCCCCTCGTAGAGCGCTAATGATCCCAATGATACACACCACATAACTGCCACTACTTAAAATGCGGTCCATACATTATCAAAAAGGATGTGGGCCATGGATAGTGATGATCAACTTGATAACGACGAGAACCTTGATGATGTTGAAGATATTCGAGAAGAGTGTTCTAGGCTTTTGGTCCATCAATTGAAGGTTTTCAACATTGTAGGCCAATGATTAGTATAGATGGAACTTTCCTATAGTGTAAGTACAAAGGTAAATTACTGATTGCGTCAACGTGGGATGGTGACTTGCCTTTGCCATTGTGGAGGAGGAAATTGATAATACCTGGTATTGGTTTTTGTGTTGTATTCAGATTAATGTCACTAATCGGGATAGATTATGTGTCATATCCGATCATCACCCTGGTATAATGTCGGGATACAGACTATATGTCAATCAACACGTTGGTATCATCGTTTTTGCCTTCGCCATGTGGCTAGCAATTTCAATCAACAAATTGGGAATAAAAACTAGAAGGCTATGGTTATGTGGGCAAGCAAGTAGAATCAGCTATGAAAGTATCAAATAAATAGGGATAAAATTACTCAATTAAATGCAGATGGTGATAAGTATTTAAGATACATACCAAAGCAAAAGTGGACGTTAGCACATGAAGGTGGACATCGTTACGGGGCAATGACCACAAACTTGTGTGAAAGCTTCAATGATAATCTAAAGAGTGCTAGAAATCTGCCCATAATCGTGTTAGTTGAACTTACATACTACCATTGTGTAGCCTACTTTGCCGATCAATATACTAAGGCACGTGCAGAGGCTACAATCGGTGAACTCATTACAGCCTACGCAAAGAATAAATTCAATAAATGGGAAAAAAAAAAGGCACCAAAACATTCGATTCTTGTGTTCATCATGAAGATCTGTTTGAAGTCAGAACACCAATAAACCCTAACTCTACATATAGGGGTAATCATTGTCATGAGGAAAATTTGAGGTAGAGAACTTGTAGTTGTCAAAAATGGCAGGTTTATAAAATTTTGTGCTCACATGTCATTGCTGTGTGCAAATATCAAAGCATCTCTGCAATGCGATATATCAACCGCTGCTACCATTTGAAAGAACAAGTTGCTTGTTATGTACCTAGATTTCGCATGGTCCAAGATAGTGTACATTGGAATAAACCTGATTTTCCGATCTTGTATCCTAATGTCAATTTAGGCCGTGCAAAAGGTCGACCAAGGTCAACTCGGCTTCAAAATGAAATGGATTTAGGGACAAAGCATCAACCAAGGCCATTGTGCAATCTTTGTAGGCAAGAAGGCCAAAATAGAAGAACATGCACCACTCGAATCGTGGCCAACTCCACTAGTAGTCAATCTGAATGACCCAACATAAGTATTCAATCTACTCAAAGGATTGGTTGGACCGTATTTTTTTTTTTTAGGAGTTGGTACATATTGTTAGTTTGTAGTATTTGAAAGAACAAGTTGGTGCTAATTCCACTGACAAGCATATGTGCTATGATGTTTTCTATCACTACAAGTTGGATTAGAGTGTACATTTATTTTGTGTCGGTGTGTTTGCGTGTGTGTCTGTGTGTATATATTGCATATTCTAGTTTAGGGATTCAATAACACCTTAAAAAATGTATACTTTTTATGGAGTGCTTGGGTCATTTGCCATGTTTGAAAGCTTCAAATAAAGAAAGAAATCAAAGGGCCACAATCAGAAGAGGAAAAATCAGATTTGAGCATTAATCAGTATTTTGGACGTATTTCTCTCCTCAAAAATCCAATTGACTCAAGGCCGGATGGGCTGAAATTGTGACTTAAATATCTACAACTTTCCAGTTTTGAGTTTTTTGAAAATCACAATTTTTGAAGACCGAAATTTACTCACAAGTTGCTGCATGAAATTTGGACGAAAATTATATGGTGAAAGTTTTATTTTTCTGACACCTTTACATGGGTTTGGAAGAGAGGCTGTGGAGAATGAAAATAGAAATGTACACCACAGTAGGAGTCTTTTGGCTAAATATTACAAAAAAAAAGAGTTTATTGTTGTTATAGACACTATTCAAAGTTATTTAGTAAAATGAGGAGAGAAACTGAATTTTGACAACACTGTTGCTGAAATTGTAAGAAAAAGTATGAGAGAGAAGAAAGTTGAGTGATGCGAATGGGAGGGAGAAAAAAAGAATTTCAATAATGGGATTTTCGAAATTCTTGTCCTGCCCAAGCTCTACCCGTGAAGTGCCCCATTGGGAGTGCCCGAATGATTTACCAATTGTGGTAACCAAGTTGCCGATATTGTAGGGAATTGAGGGGAGAGAAAATATGAATTGTGGCAACCAAGTTGCCGAAAATGGGAGGAAAAAAAAAGTGGTTGCCGAAATCTGGGAAGGAATTAAAAAAAAAAAAGTGTTACGTCTACAATATTTAAAACATTTTCACAACAAATCACAGGTGATTAGTTGTTATTAGTTCAAATTTGAATTTAACATTGAGATTACTTTTTTAATTCAACAAGAACAACCAAGAACAAACTGCCATTTAGGATTTGTTGTAAAAATGATGTGCACATATCATTTCTCAAAAAAAAAAAAAAAAGTGGCAATTGATTTGTGGCAATGTCATTGCCGAAATAGAGGGGGAAAAATTTTTGTGGCAATGGATTTGTGGTAATGGCATTGCCAAAATAGAAGAGAAAAAAAGTTGTGGGAATGAATTTGTGGCAATGGCATTGTCGAAATAGGAGGGAAAAAAATTGTTGCAATTGGTTTGTGGCAATGGCATTGTCGAAATAGAGGGGGAAAAAATTGTGGGAATGAATTTGTAGCAATGGCATTGCTGAAATAGGAGGGAACCAAAATAGGAAATTGGAGTAGAGAGAGAGAGTCAGTTCAATAAAAATATATATATATATATATATAGTACACATATTCTTATTCTTGAAAAGTTTTTTTTTTGACCTGTTTTATGTGTATGTCATGTTCCTTCCTTGTATTGTAAGTGAAGAGTCAATCAATCAATCACCTCACCTCTTCATCTAATTTTTATTCTCTGCTTGGATTATATTCATTGATCATACCCAATAAAACCACCTATTGATATCACGCCTAAATCTATCTCAGAGATTCTTTTTTGTCTTTTTATTCCTCCTCTCCGTAATAAAAGGAAAGTACCATTGTCTTTTTATTTCTTCTCCCTCGTTGAAGGATTGCATCTCTTCACAAAGTACCCTTGACCGAAGCAGTTTGGTTTATCTTTTTATTTCGTATTGTAAAAGTACCCTATGAAACAAATAATGATAGATTCAAGTACAATGAGTACAAAGATTCTTATTCTAAAAAAAAAGTACATAGATTCTTACAATATGAAATGGAAGAAAAAAAAATGATTGATGTGCATGCTGTAAACAAAACAAAAAACAAAAAAACAAAAAAAGTACATAGATTCTTATAGAAGAAAAAAATGATTGATGTGCACACTTTAAATCAAAAAAATCAAATAAAGTACATAGATTCTTACAATACGGAAGAAAAAAATGATTGATGTGCACGCTTTAAACAAAAAAAAGTAAAGAAAGTACATAGATTCTTATGTGCATGCTAAACAAAAAAAAGCAAAAAAAGTACATAAATTCTTACAATATGAAAGAGAAAAATTATTGATGTGCACGCTGTAAACAAAAAAAACAAAGAAAGTACATAAATTCTTACAATACGGAAGAAAAAAAAAATGATTGATATGCACGTTGTAAACAAAAAGAAAAGTAAAGGAAGTACATAGATTCTTATATGCACGTTGTAAACAAAAAAAGTAAAGAAAGTACATAGATTCTTATCATACGGAAGAAAAAAAATGATTGATGTGCACGCTGTAAACAAAAAAAAAATAAAATACATAGATTCTTACAATATGGAAGGAAAAAAAAATGATTGATGTGCACGCTGTAAACAAAAGAAAAAAATATACATAGATTCTTACAATAAGGAAGAAAAAAAATGATTGATGTGCAAATTGTAAACCAAAAAAAAAAAACAAAGAAATTGAGATTTTTGCAGAGATTCTTTGCGGAGATTCTTTGCAATGAATATATATTAATAGTTAAGTAATTTATTTGTATAAGAGTGTCCCATCTGTGTTGTGTTGTATTTGGTCAATTACGTATCTAATTATACAATTTAAAATCTAAGAATTTAACTATATGAAACTTGCATCCTATTTAAACAGTACTAATGTTATTGAAATTTCTACGGTTCTTATTTTCTACTTGTTTTCTCCTAAAAATTCCATCAACCTTCTTCTCCAATTTTATTCCCCTCATAATTCTACCAATCATTTTCAATTCATGCATGCCATACATTCTACAAACAACTATAAGGAACAACACTTGCAAATATCTATCTATTCTTTATCTATTACAAGGTGAGTCACATCTCTTAAGTAGTTACTTTTCTTTTTATAATATTCATGTTGATATGTTTTAGGGGCATAGCTAAGTATGAAAATCTTGTTTTTGTTAAATTATTTGTTCATGCAAATCTTGTTTTTGTATTATGTGTTTTGCAACATGAGCTAATTTGTATGATATGTTTTAAATTATTTGTCCATGAATTCTTGCCTAAAATTTCATATAGCAAAAATATATTTCAAAATTGACATATATTTCCTTAAAGAAATACTTAGTTTGTTAGCCTATAATATACACGTATGCTATAAGAAAAAAAAAAGTTAGTATATACTCATAAACCTTAATATCTAAGTTTTACGTATAATAATAATAAAGAAAATTTTACGATATTAGAAATTTGTTTGATAATTATCGTATGAATGCATGAGAACATTATATAATTTCTCTTAATTTAGAAGAAGTAAAATGAAGAACATGCGTTGGTGTGTGAGTAAACGTTCTCTTGGTATCCCAAAATACACAATTAATGATTGCCACAGATTTTAGGGTTTGAAAGTATCAAGGATAAACGCTACAGTATATAATATTATATAGAAATAGAAAGTAAATATTATACTTGCAAATGTATAGGTCGTCGCCATTTAAATTTGTTGGATATATTGGAATTGGGGCCAGATATGGAAGATCCTCCCACGCCTATAATTGTAATATGAAATCAGAACCTACAACCTCCATACTTCTTTTAATAGCAGCAGTACACAATTCTCTATAAAGGTAAGCAAGTGTGGCACTACCCCAGCTATACCAAAGTCCTCTAATAGTTAGAGAAAACAGCAATGCAATCTACTTTAGCTCTTATTTCCTAATAGTAAAGCCAAAACCTAGAACATGTATGCCCTAGCATCCATTGTTACAACATTGGCACCCTTTAGTAGGTTTGAGAATGTATTCCTTATTCATGTTATTTTAAGGCCACCATATGCCAATGCTTTGTTGCAAATGTCACCCCAAGTAAATTATCACAAACTTGTCCCCAATCCAAATTAGTGGGCCCGCATACTACATTGCCATCAATAGGCAAGCCTGCAATAATTGCTATATCCTATAGAGTGATCGACATTTCACAAGTAGATAGGTGAAATGTATGGATTTCAAATCGCCATTGCTCCACCAAAGAAGTGATAAGACCCAAGTCAATATCTATATGTGGTAGGCGTGTAACATGGTATATTCTACATTGATGCAAATATGGGGTGATGCACTTGCCTAACTCGCCTGGGGGAGGGGTTGCAGTCATAAGGTGGAAACTTGAATTTTAAAAAAAATGTACAATGTTATATTGTTAATGTTGAAATTATTTTCATGTAAATTGAACAATTGTAGATATTATTAGGACATTAATAAATTTTAATCTCACAACGTACATTGCCTTCCATTGCATCATTAGAGATTTGATATTGTTGTTGGGTTAGCAGAGAATGATCGAATGGCCCAGGCTACATTTCAAATATATCCTACATTAAATGCTACAATGAGTTAAACCATGCAACATCCATCTAAAGGTACATTTTTTACAAACCATCTATATAAAAAATTACAAACTATGAAAATAATTTCAAATTAAATTAGGGGGCTGAGAAGCTTACTATAATTGCAATATGAAGTGAAGGAATGTAGGAATTATAGAGTGATACTTGCATCAAAAGAACAATAATAAAAAATAATAAAATTAATATATAGTAACTACTACAGTTTTTTATGCTAAATATTAAATATAACTTACAATGTTTGTGGTTCATAATAAAATTGAAAGAAACTCAAATAAAGGATTTATGAAGCAAAATTTTTAATAATAATAATAATAATAATAGTACTAATAGTTTTAGCAAAAATAGTCATACACACAATAATTAGTATTAACTATAATATAACCATATATAATATTTACAATATATTAGCGTATAATATTTATAAAGCATATAATTAATTTTCATTTCCCAAACTTTTTTTTTTTTTTTTTTTTTTGAGAAACCATTTCCCAACCTATAACCACCCTAAAAAGTAAAGATTCAAGAAACTTAATAAATTTTTATACTAACTAAACTTTAAAGATCTAAAAAGAAACTCAAATGTACGATTTATTGTACTAAATAATAATAATAATAATACACATACATATTTTTATTATAAACCAACAAACATATTATGCAATATATTTTTTCCAAGTAATAGATGTAATAATTGATAATAACAAAGTAAAATTGATTATAAAAATACCACAATAATACAATTTATTACAATTTTTGTGGTCATATACTAATAATAACAATAAATAATATTAAATAATATTACACAATTTCAAAATTAACAAAACACATACATAAATTTAATTAAATAGTTGAGATGCTTACCACAATTGTGATACCAACTAAAGAGTGAGAATTATAGAGTGATACTTGCCAAAAAAAAAAAAAAAAAACACACAATCGGATAACCATAAAAAATAATTCATTAATCTAAAATTTGAATAATAACAACAACAACAATAATCATAATCATAGGCATACAAATAATATTAGCTACAACAATACATAATATTTTACAATGTATTAGCTTCTAATATTTACAAAGTATATATTTATACAATAATAATAAATCTGTTAATTTTAAGAGTTGTAAGTTAATAAGCAAAACAAGAAAAACTTACATTAACCAAAAACTTACAATCCTTAGTTGTTCACACTAAAGCAAAGCAGGAGAGTAATTGAACAATTGGAGGATGTAACTTTGTAAGGAAATGCAATCCTTCAACGAGAGAGGAGAAATAAAAAGACAAGGGTACTTGCCTTTTATTATGAATAGAAGAAATAAAAAGACAAAAAAGAATCTCTAAGATAGATTTAGGCGTGATATCAATACGTGATTTTATTGGGAATGATCAATGAATATATTCCAAGTAGAGAATAAGAATCAAATGAAGAGGTGAGGTGATTGGTGAGGTGATTGGTTGATTGACTCTTCACTTACAATACAAGGAAGGAACATGACATACAAACAAAACAGGTCAAAAAAACTACTAAAGAATAAGAATATGTGTACTATATTTATTTTTTATTTAGATAGCTCTCTCTCTCTTTTTCCTCCAATTTCCTATTTCAATAATGCCATTGCCAAATATCAACAATTATTTTTTCTTTGCAACAATTTTTTTCCCTCCTATTTCGACAATTCCATTGCCACAAATTCATTCTCACAATTATTTTTCCCATCTATTTTGGTAATGCCATTGCTACAAATCAATTGCAACAAATTTTTTTTCCTTCTTATTTCGGCAATGCCATTGCCAAAAATTCATTCCCACAATTTTTTTTCCTTCTATTTCGACAATGCCATTGCCACAAATCCATTGCAATAAATTATTTTTCCCCTCTATTTCGACAATGTCATTGCCACAAAATCAATTGCCACATTTTTTTTTTTTTTTTAGAAATGATGTGTACATCATTTTTACAACAAATTCTAAATGATAGGTTATTACTGGTTATTATTGTTGGATTAAAAAAGTAATTTCAGTGTTAAATTCAAATTTAAACTAATAATAACTAATTACTTGTGATTTGTTGTGAAAATGTTATTAAAATATTGTAAACATAGCACTTCTTTTTTTTTTTCTCCTCGATTTCTAAACAACCACTCTTTTTTTTTCTCCTCCCATTTTTGACAACTTGGTTGCCACAATTCATCTTTTCACTCTCCTCAATTATCTACAATTTCGGCAACTTGGTTGCCACAATTGGTAAATCATTTAAGCACTCCCACTTGGACATTTCATGAGCAAAGCTTGATCGACAAAAATTTCAGTAATCTCATTCTTGAAATTCATTTTTTTTTTCCTCTCCATCACATCACTCAACTTTCTTCTCTCTCATACTTTTTCTTACAATTTCCATAATAGTATTGCCGAAATTCAATCTTTCTCCTAATTTTGCTAAATAACTTTGAATAGTGCCTATAACAACAATAAACTCCTTTTTTTACAATGTTTAGCCAAAAGACTCTCTTAGTAGTCATCATGCAAAGGATAAAAGATCAACTACAAAAATAGAAGTTTGACACATTATTTTTTTGCCTATTCTGCACCTATTGTTGTGGCTACACATAGATTTATGTTAAAATTGTAAGATTGGACAATTATATTAAATAAATGTAAAATTAGATTAATTGGGCACTAAATTGAAATACCAAAACATATATACACATTTCTTATTTTTGCAAGTCTTGTAGTTAGTAGTATAATGGGGTATGTATACTATATAGGCATAATATTTTTTGCTACAATAATACATAAACAACGATAATACTTTAATATATTCTTAATAGACAGTCATTTTATATTGATCAGTGATTGCCATAATGAAATACATGAAGTTTTTGTTGTGTTTCACAAAGATGAAAGATGCTTATTTACTCGTTGAGGGTACCTTCGTACTTGCATAGATACAACCATCTTAGTAGAGGGACTTTTCCCCATACGTCTTGGTTGTGTTCTAATATCAAAATCTGTTTGACAATTACACTACAAAACGCGGGGGCCTTGGGCCTCGTTTTTTAAGCCGCGGCCATAAAAAACGCGGCCCAAGGCCCATCCTAAAGCCCCGTTTTCAAAAACGTGGCTTCAAAGAACCTTAAAGCCCCGTTTTCCGGGCGGGGCCATAGACAGGCTCTAAGGCCGCGTTTTTGGAGATAAAAACGCGGCCCAAGTCCCATCCCAAAGCCCCGTTTAAAAACGCGGCCCAAATGATACCTTAAAGCCCCGTTTTGAACGCGGGGCTATAGACAGGTTCTGAGGCCGCGTTTTTAATCGATAAAAATGCAGCCGAAGTCCCATCCTAAAGCCCCGTTTAAAAAACGCGGCCCAAATGAACCTTAAAGCCCCGTTTTGAACGCAGCTTTAAATTTAAATGCCTGCCGCGTTTTAGAAATGCGGCTTTAGTTTGGGATGGGGCCGCATTTCTCAAACGCAGCCCCAGGTTTTTTGCCTAAAGCCGCGGGTTAAAACTGCAGCTTTAGGATTGGTATAAATGCTAAACTAAAAATAATTTTCCACCCATCTAATATCGGCCTCCATCTCTGAAGGCCGATCTCAAGCCTCTCCCTTCATCTCCAATCGATCTCAAACCTCTCCCTTCATCTCCATCTCCAATCGATCTCAACCCTTATCGGCCTCCATCTCTCTGATCTCAAGGTAGCCCTCACCCTTCACTTCCAAACCTTTCATGTCGGACCTCTTAACTGCTCAAATCTTCGCCTGATTCGCAGAGAAGGAGAGAGAGAGCGAAACCCAAAGAGCCAAAGAGAGGTAATTATGTTTTTATTTTTTGTTTTCAATTTTCGAATTTAGGGTTTTAAGTTCTGTGTTTGATTTGAATAGAAATTTAGGGCAAAGCGGGATTGGGTTCTGATTATTTTCTGTTTCTTATTTGTTTCGATGTTATTATATTTGAAGTCTAGGGTTTTGAAATTGTTTTATTTTGAAATTGTTTCCGTTTCTTTTCGTAAATTAACGTATGCCCTTTTTAAGACAATGGCTACAAATTGGACTGACTAAGCTGTCTGTGGGCAAAGTTTCTATGATATCGAATTTTCATTGAGGTACATAATTATTGGTATATCACTTTGTAAAGCAGATTAATATGTTCTGAATTTGCACAGTTCTTAGTTTAATTATCTTAGTTTGTTTGGGAACAAGCAGATAAACTAGAAAACTAGATTTGATCTGATGTGGATTCATTAGGGTTAATGAGTTTTGTAATAGAGGCGCTGCTTTTAGAACAACCTTATCAATACAAAAGAGTTAATTTAAACCATTGCAAAAGATTTTTCCTTTACCAAAAAACAATTGTTAATCTCATTTCTTATAGAAACGCAGACTTCTGACTGCTAACACCAATACAAATTTTACTCTATAAACTTTACAAATTAATTTATCATCAAAAACTTTTTTCTTTTTGTAGTAAAATTAATAATAGCTTTAGTATATATTATTTATCTATTTTTTCTTTACAGTAAAAGTTGTCTATTGGGTCATTAATCATTTTTGGTAATTAAATAAATTGATTAATATAGGTTTAGTAGAGTTATGTGTGTGTGTGTGTGTGTTTCTTATTAATATTGTTGGTGGTTATTAACTCGGATGTTTGCAAGAATTTGAGTAATCTAAACATGCATGCTTGCTGAATAGGGAAGACCTTGGAAATCTTCCCTTCACATGCAACGACAAGATCGAGACAAGAAATAAATGAAGTTTGTGTTAATGATATAAACAGACTTAACATAGTGTAGCTTGGCTTAATTACTAATTAACTAAGCCAGCCTACAAGTACATATTAAAATAATTTGTTTGCATTTGTCAATCTTGAACATAACTTTTAAATGTTAATCACCTTTATTTTAGAATAATTAACAATCTCACTTGTTGAATTAACACAAAGACTGGGATAGATGCCACTACATTAAGCAACCATGACACAAGACCAAATTCCATCACATCTATGGTTTCTAGAGACTAGAATGACAGAGAGATAGATTTAATTAAAAAAATAAGAAGATGTATATTAGTGAAGGCAATGAAGGTCCCCATAGCTTTCTTCCTTAATTAATCTATATATATATATATAAAACCGAAGCCTTTGCTGGCACCACAATTTTCCATGTCAGCACAATATTTAAAAAATAAATAAATAAATAAATAAAAATTATAACTCCTCAAAACCCTAGCAACCTTACTCCTCTCTCAAGTTAAGAAATATAAAGCCACGGTTTCTATAAACTCTCTCTTTCTCCAAACGTAGGAAGCCCTAAAGCATTCAAGATCTACAAAACCCTAGCAACCTTACCCCTCTCTCAAGTTAAGAAATATAAAGTCACGGTTTCTGCAAACTCTCTCTCTCCAGACGTAGAAAGCCTAAAGCATTCAAGATCTACAATGCACGGTATAGATTTTAGCTTATAAAGTTCAACTTTTGTAAGGTTAGTTTTGTTTATATATTAATTAATACATAGTACTTTGTTCACCATTGAATACTCATATAATTAATTTCCAATTCAGTGTTTAAGAATTAAACCAAAATTCTAACTGCGCTATCATAAAATATTATTATTAGTATGAATTTTATGGAGTTGCGGTGTTCAAGAATTAAACCAAAATTCTTTTAAATTATTTATAATATTTTGTCCTCTGAAAATTTTATCTCTTTGATTTTAGTATATTGTGTTTCTTAAGCTATAAAGAGATTTTCTTTAGTTTCTGCAAACTCTCTCTCTCTCTCCGGATGTAGGAAGCCCTAAACGTACGGTATAGCATTCAAGATCTACAACTAAATACATCAGTTTTATGTTTTTAACCAAATACATCAGGAAAACAAGAGAAGACGCATAAATATTTAGTCCTTACATTTAGGTTTAGGTTTAGGTTTTAAGAGATTTATATATTACTACTATGTGGCTGAATTTCCCGTGACATTAGTTTTATGTTTTTTTTTTTTTTTTTTTAATTTGTTTTATGTAAAGTTAGTTTGTTTACATCAGTTCTTTATCTCAAAGATAAGGCTTTTATTTCTACCGCAAGAACTATTTAGGTATGTATCCCTTGCAAGCACACATGAACTTAAATTGTCTTTTAATATATGCATGCTTTATTATTTTCTAATAGTTTTCCCGTACATCGCACGGGTTAGCGACTAGTTATATATAATTTAGATTTCCTCTTTCCTCCTTCCCACTCAGGTCGAAATCTACTCGCTAAGTTTAATTGGCTTAACCCTATTATATGTATTCTTTCGCCTTTAGTTTTGCCTACACTCAAGAGAGGCTAACAACTTTAGCATCAATGGTGTTTTCCCAATTTTGTATCTATCACTTTCTTGGAAAATATTTAGTGATGACTAACCCATACCATTGGTTTGTGAGCTTTGCATTGTTTAAGAAAAACCTGAACCGAAGAAGGGGCCAAAGACTTTGGAGTCAATGTTTTTTGTTCTTTTGATAGTTAAGTGTATGAGATTTTAACCTTGGATGTCTATAGTGGAAATACTAAAAATGTAGCAACAAGTTGAATTACAAGGCTCTTGGCATGTCAATTGTGCTTTCTTATTTCATATCTAACACGTTATTTGAAAATGTTTCATAGTAATGATTAACCTATACCATTGATTCTACTTGCTTTACATTATTTGATGGGAAAAAGTCATTAGATGGGTATATTTTGAAGTTGCAAAGATATCAAGAATAAGCCAATGAGATCAAGCTCAAATGGCACAGGTACATGATGATATTAAAGAACCTTTAGAGTAGAAAAAATCAAATAACAAAATAACATTAAATTTTGTTAGGATCAATGTGTTAGTTTTGGCGAATTCCATGTCTTTGTAATTGGCAAAATGAGTACGTAATGAGCCTTTGAAGTTCAGATCAAGTTCAAGATAAATAGTGCAAGAAACAGCTCAAATTGGCCCTATGGATAAATATGTAGTGAAGCTTTTACAAAGGTAAATCTTATTCAATTGGTTTCCGCTGGGCTTACAAGTGTCTAATAAAAGAAGTGCTTGTTTCTGCAATTTCCTAAAACGGGCGATAGGATTGGATGGGCCTATCTTCTGGTTTTGAACATATTGTGAATTCTTGAGCATGTCACATGTTGGCATGTGTTTATGTGTTTACTGAACATAGCATCTTTTTTTCATTTTTTAAATTAGAAACATTAAACCCTTCAAGAAGAAAAATAAAAATAAAACCAGTAACTTTTTTTTTTTTTTTTTCTATCAAACTCCAAATCTCTTGTTCAACGATAAGAAATTTATCAATTAAGCTAACTATAATCGACAAAAAATTAGTAATATTGAAGGGAAAAGTTTAAACCATAAACTTAAATAAATAAAACATTTTAAAGTTTAAACCATAGCTAGATTTCTTTTTTCTTTTTTGGATATATATGAAATTATGAAGTTTAACATGTCCCATTTAAAAGTCTAGGATTTAGTGTGTCGCAGGAATAAAACTCTTAAGATTTTTTAATTACTTTCACCAAAAAGATAATTCACTCTCCTTTGATAGATAAATACTTTAATTGACTTACTTTTATATCTTTCGGATTTAATTTTTCAATCAGGACCTACTGAAGAACATTGTGTTTTTTTGTTGAGAAAATAGTGAAGAAGACTTAGCTCAACTTCGTAGCCAAAAATTAGCGTCAATGGTGCTTTCCAAGTTTCGTATCTATTACTTTCTTGAAAAATGTTTAATGATGAATAGCTCGTACCATTTGTGTTATAAATTATGCATTATTTAGGAAAGTCTAAACTAACTTAAAGAAGACGTCAAAGACTTTGGCATCTTCTCAATGTTGCTTTAATTCCTAATTCGTATGAAGTACTCTTTTGGAAAATATTTCATAGTGACTTTGGCGCTAATGGTGCTTTTTTAATTGGTATGAAGTACTCTATTTTTTTTGGAAAATGTTTCATAGTGCTAACTAGCCAATATCATTGATATTATGAGGTTTTCAACTTTAGTTACATTACTAGAGAAGACCTCAACTCACCAAAAGATCAAAGATCACATTGGCGTCAATTATGCTTTCTTAACTTCTTTATCAAAAAAATAATCCATATAACTTGTATTATCAACCTTGCATTATTATTTAAGAAGTCCCAACCCATGACAGTGGAAGACTTCGCGTCCATGGTTGGTGTCCATCCACCCCTATGAGAATTTTTTTTTTTTTGCTAAATATTAAAAAAAAAAAAAAAAAAGGTGGAAGAAGATAAGTCATTTAATTTTCTCTTTCTTTTGGCCCAATAGGAAACCCAACATTGAAAATAAAATGCTGTAGCTAGCTTCAATAAGTAGGAAGATATATATACATTATACTTATGAAAATTCCCCTTACTTAAGGGGAACACTAACACTATATCCAATGACCATTGTTACTTGTCAAAATTTTCTTATATCATCCCAATTATAGTCAATATTTTCATCAAACTAAGAAACAATTCATCCAGATATGGACTCTGATTTTTTGATAGGTTTACATAAAGTCCCAAATTATATTCAACATTCTTAAATATTTGAACTAATTCCTAAACAAGCAAGTGGTCCTTTCTTCTAGTGCCTTAACAATGTCAAAGATCTACTGCATTATATTTGATAACTATTTTAAATTAATAACTGTAGATGACTTCTTGGAGTATCGAGATTTTTAGTTGAAATTTACACGCAAGGAACAAATCTTGGATATTGCTACAAGAGTTTAAAATATAAGAAAAGGGAATAAAACCTTCTTCTTTTTTTGAGAATCGAATTAAACCTTTAGTTAAGAAGGTTAATTAACAAGGATTATATCAATAGTTGTTACTTGTTAGTTTGTTACAATTGAACCAAAAAAATATTATTATTGCTAGGATAAGCATAGAAAGTATTTAATTAATCGAACTAATCCTTTTTCAGGCGTATAAACTCATTGACAACACTCCATAAACGAATGAGATCTAGTTTTAGATTGATATGATATCAACCTTTTTTCTTTAGTCTTCTTTCCATTTAAATTTTCGTGTCTCAACAAAATTTTTATTTATATTTTTCTTGCTCTCACCACTTGTTAAAACACATGCCTAAAGAAATTTTTTCTTTCTTTCTTTATTTTATTATTAATTTTTTTTAATGTTTTCCCCCTTCAAGAATCAAACTTTTTTTTCCACGCAGAAAAGGCTGAGTTTCACTTTCACCACATATGGTACTAGAGGGTTTCCTTACACTTTATCTTTGCGGTCAAATAGAACAAAATGTCATTACATTTAAAAGTACAATGAACTATATAGCAATAAGGTAAATGAATTGAAAGGTCAAGAGTGCATATAATCTTTCAGGTTCGAAATTAGTAAGAAGTGCTGGGCGATTGTTATTACTATTTTTGGTGTTGTTATATATGTAGTTGTATATTAGAGATGACCATACTTAATCAGTAAAAATGAGTCTGTGATCATAATGGATTAGTTGCCATTTGGAATGGATAATTATGGTAATTGTTGTTAGCTTGAGTTGGTAAGGATTGATGTTGCAAAGTTATGTAAATGACATACAGGTGTAGAAATTACGTAATAATACGTCACAAGGCTATATATATATATATATATATATATATTCTTATCATTAGTTTAAATACTAAATTTAGGAAGAAAAAAAAAAAACAATAATGAAAACGTGGTTTTGTGAAGACTTTTTGTCAGCTATTGGCAGGAATAATCACAGTACTTTACAAACAAACCATCAATTAAAATTATATAACTAAGTGTGACAAAAAAGAATCTGTACATATATACTAGCTAGTAGGGGTTCTAAATAGTTGAACTAGGGTTTGAAAAAGGTTTAATGGAAAAAGTTAGAAATAAAGGTCTGAAAACAGAAAATTTATTAGTATTAAACTCTAGGGTAAATTCCATGCATACTCCCTAAGATTTGGGCTAATGTCATCTAGGTCCAAGACTTTTCAAACTAATCAATTTGGTCCCTAAATCTAATTTAGTCTATAAAACAATTGAGAAAAAATAACCAACTATTTAGGGAGCTTTAGGAACCAAATTGACTAATTTTGTCTTAAACCTAATTGGTATTAATCCAAACTTCAAGGTATGTTAATGGAATTTACCATAAACTATGTAACATACTTTAACAAGAAAGAATCTCTAAATAATTTTAGACACAACAAAATAGAAGAATGAAAATGTCTAAACTAGGAGTTACAAATACCAACAAACCATTATCATCTAAGCCCCCGTTTTCAATTAGTAAAGATGACTATGATCATGTCTATGTAAAATGTTCATAACTAACTATAATATTTTCAATTAAATGATATCACGTCATCGGTATCATTAAAAAAAAAAAAAAAATGTTCTAACAAACTTATACAGTGTAGTTAACTCGTTATGAGTGGAACAATTGGCATAATATATTTGTTGCATTTATGATTTTCAAGCATGAAACAGAAGTTTCTAACCTACATTGGGAAGATCACAACCATGCCTTCTGTCTCCCCAACATCAAAACAACAGCTCATATCCTTCAATGTCACGCACTAACATGTGCATACTATTTATGTAGTCAACTTGTCCTGCATGTGCGATTACTATGTTATAAATTTTAATAACAATATTTAAAACTATAGGGTAAAAATTTTAATAACAATAAATTTTACTATGTTATAAATTCTAACAGTATTAAACTATAGGGTAAATTCCTTCAATGTCCTGCATCTTGCTTCTCATCATTATGTTATAAAAGAGTTTTGTAGTCATTATATGCCTTAATATCCTCAGTTTTAGTGTGATATGATAAATCATTGAAAACCTAATCTATCAGACCAACCATGAAAGAAGAGCATAAGGAATATGTAGAATTTGTAAAAGCTGGAATGTTAAGCCAGGCATAACAATTGTGTTGGATTTTTTCCATAGCATAATTAATATTTTTAAGAGTAATAATTCAAGTAACACGTTGTAATTCTTTAACCGATACTTTGCAATTTCTCTCATATTTGGAATAGAAAGTTTTGTGAAAAACCAAGTAATAAATTTTATTTTCATTTTATTCTATTATTATTGCACTTATTGTCTTTCTTATCAAATTTCCAACGCAAAAATTTTATCAGAATTTAATTCAATTCTCTCCAAATAACAATATTTAATAATTTTGATTTCCATTTTAATAAATTCAAATTCTAAAAATGTATCGTAATTTGGGTTCATTTCGGATTTTCCTCTTTTTCGAAACATTATCCGATGGTAAAGGCAATAGAGTGGTTGATTAGATTAGAGGAATATTAACAGTAATTTCCCTGTAATTTCGATAGCCATAGCCGGGTGTTTAAATCCCCTTCCTTGTTTATTGAATTGTAATAAATCTAACGGTAGAAATACTCTAATGGCCATGTCATCAACCTTCTACAAATAAGTGATCTATTAGCTTTAGTTATCTCCAACCATGTCAATATATGTTTTTTACCCTTATAGAAAACTTATTATTGTTGAATGTTGAAGTTTATTTAGTCTAATTTTTCACACCACAATATCCTCATTTTCCTATAATTCATTCTACACAAAAGAATGAATTATAGGATAATGCTTATTTTGAAATTATACTAAGCACATTGTATCCTACATAAAGTACTTGTTTATATATTTGTACACATCTAACACAACCGGCTTTCGATACTGATTGGGACTCTGCTTTGTATTCCTCAGAGGGATTTTATTCATATAGGGCGAGTTTTGAAAATAACCATAAAGCTGTTGATTTTGCAAAGAGAGGGCTGAAAGTTGCAATTAAGGTATGTGTTTGAAACTCGATCTTTGTACTAAAATGGCATTAGTGATAATGTATTATTAGTTTCATTAAAATTATACATGAAAAAAGTGTTGTTTATTAGTATTATTAAATGAAAGCTCATTGGCCAAAGTTATCCAAATATAGGCAGACATAAAATGGTATAATTGACAATTTTTGTACTCGATAGTCACTCCTTTGCTTGGTATTGTTGTCATGTTTCCTTACCGAGATTACTCCATATTCAGGATCCCTTATCTATTTTCCTGGTTCTCGCATAATCGTTATTTCTCCATGAGCTTTCCTCCCCCACCCCCCCAAGCGGAATACGCTTCCACGTGCTTGATGTAATGATGAGTTTGGAGTTTTTCTTTTTAGATTTTAAAAGGTTTTCGCTGTCAACTCCTTGAGCACCTGTATATAGGTGCTGATATATGGGTGACTCTATTGATTGGTTCTAGGTGACATTTAATAAATGGATTAGGAACAATTATAAACATTTATGAAGAAATGAATTATTACCAGGAATATGCTATCAATTATCAAAGAATGAAATGGGTAAAATGATTAGCATATCCTTTAGGTTGCATTTGTAGTTTCGATATCTGGATTTAAAATCAAGGAATTTCAATAATAATTACTAGTATAAATTGCTTGATATTAATTTAACAACACATGATGATGCTTATTTGAATAGAATTTACATTACTACACATGATGAAATGGCAATTAATGGAATGCATTTTCTTTCTTCATATAAAATTGTTTGGATACATGCGTCGTTGGATTATGTTATCATTGTTCATGTCCATGGACAGGAAATTGTCTTCGTATATACTCTAAAGGATTCTTTGATTCTATCTCAGGTACTTGGATCATAACCAGTTTACTGGGAGAATTGACTTAGACTTCTATAAACACCCTTTCTTGAAAGGATTGTGAGTATTCTTTACCACTCAAATGTACGAAAGTTGTCAATTCCTGAGCTTGAGCATTGAATTGGGTATTCTATTGTTAATTAATTGTTTTTAACAGGTATATTGAGGGTAGAATTTTTGTGTTCTGTTTGATAGAATTTTACTGATGGACTTCGTAGAATATTTGATTTTTTTCCCTTTGGCTACTCATAATTTGTGTCATGCTCACAATGATAAAATTAATATGATCTTCATTCACACAAAATTTGAAGTTTTGTAGAAATAACATTAATTACATAAGAATTGAAGAAAAAGGAATGCCGTAGTTGGAGGCTATTATTTACATTTTGTTTTTTGGCGTCCCTTTTACAATTACATTATGTTTTAACCACAATAGGTGTGAGTGCTTCTACCAGAGTGATTTAGTAAACTCTCTATTCACATATTCAATGCATGTTCTTGACAAGAGTTTGTCAGTTTTTCACTCTATGAGTCTTGTAATTGTCTCAAATATACTAGAATTGTATATAGGTAGGCCATGTCGAGTAGTTATAGGCTCTGGATGTTACCCTCGTGTTATGTCAAATTTGGAGAATCGGTGAGTACAAATATGGAGTTTGAGCACTTGATAATTTGATACTACGCCCCTCGTCGTATCAGCCAGTGGTGAATGAAACTTCTCTAGGCATATTTTGTGTTTCACTTGAGGCCAAATTTTTTTCACATTCATATTTGAATGGTATGTTGCATAAATGCTATATATACTCATATTTGAATGGTGTCATTAATGTTTTCTCCTATTTATAAACATTTCATGCATTTATGAAAATATCCCAAACTAACTATAATGAAATGAATATTGGAAATAAATTTTCCTAACTACCACAATTGGAAAGAAAAAAATTTGTGTATGACAAAAACAAAAGATATTCACAAGTAAGTTCTGATTTATCCGTTTTTATCAACATAACTTAATTTGATTTGGATATATTTTCCCAATAATTTTATATCCACCTAGTTTTTAATAAATTTGTTTACTTTTCTTTTCAAAAGCTGCCAACTTTTTGTCATTTATTGGGTGTCATTGCATTATTTACTTCTCGATGACACCCAATAAAACAAAAAGCAAACAAAATTAGTCTTCTCTTTATGCATTGTTGATGTATTATATTCATATAGGTCATTTCAAAGCACATGATTGGTATGAAACCAACATCACACTCTTGCATCCACTCTCGTTAATGGGCACATTTTCAAACACCATCATTACGAATGAAATTGTCAACCAAAATGTCTTGAACTCACTTTTGACGAATGACCCAAGTAATTGAGCATCATGGTATTATAGACCCAAAATGTTTTGAACTCACTCTTGGTATTTGTTTTCTAAGTTTGTAAACACTTATGGTTAACTACTTTTCCAACTTCTTACATTGAGTTAGTCTAGGACAAGTGTTATATGTTCTAACAAAATAGCCGCATACTTGGGTATGTCTGTTCTTCACAAATGACAAATGAATGTAATTATAATAATTAGTATCTTTGTAGTAACAAATCTTGGTGTAGGTAAAATTCCGTCAATATTGTATCGTAATGGACAAAAGTTGGATGGAGAAGCGGAGGGGTACAAGGGAATATTTTGAAGGTGTAAACCAATTCGTGGAATTTGCTGCTCCATCTGCACGCAATGGGAAGATCTCATGTCCTTGTGTGAAATGTGTGAATTTGCTTATACAACCGCTAAATGTGGTACGTGAGCACTGTTGGGCTTCGGGGATGCTTAAAAATTACAAAGTTTGGAACTTTCATGGTGAATCGGCGGCTGCTACGCCACCACCGAATGTGGGAGCTCTCATGTGCAAGAAACCCAAAATCCATATGGTGATTTCCATGGGATGTTGCACGATTTGTGCCCCCGCATGAAATCCCACCCGAACCAATGGAAGAAGGTCCAACTGCGCAACGTTCGGATGAAGGTCCGAATGATGACGCCAAGAAGTTTTACAAGATGGTAGATGATGTAGACAAACCTTTATATGAAGATTGTACAAAATTTAGCATTTTCTCACCATTGTCGTGTTGTTCCAGTTGAAGACTCGTGTGGTTGGACAAATAAGTCATTTACTCTGTTGCTTCAAGTCCTGATGGATATGCTTCCTTCGGGACGCTAAGTTGCCAAAGGACCATTATGAGGCTAAGAAGATAGTTCGAGATTTGGGTTTGGGTTATGAGAAGATCCATTCTTGTCCCAATGATTGTATCTTTGTTTTGGAAGCAAAATGTTAACCTCGAGGCGTGTCCTTGTTGTAAAGCTTCAAGGTGGAAAACAAATGAGGCATCTGTTGCTAGTAGTAAGCATGCTTCATCCACTAAGGGGAAGAAGAAAGCAGTGAAGATCCTACGGTGGTTCCCCTTAAAGCCAAGATTGCAGCGACTATTTCTTTCACCCGATCCGGCTAGTTCTATGAAATGGCATGTTAATAGTTGTACCGATGATGGGGTAATGCGGCATCCTGCTGACTCAGATGCATGGAAAATGTTTGACAATAAGCATTTACACTTCTCATCTAACCCTCGTAATGTCAGACTTGGATTAGCTACGGATGGGTTCAACCCCTTCGGAATTATGAGTACTAGTCACGATCGTGGCTGTCATGTTGGTCCCGTACAATCTCCCACCTTGGTTGTGCATGAAACGGTCATCTTTGATTCTATCATTAGTTAATCCTGGTCCTACCTCGCCAGGGATTGCTATAGATGTGTACTTGGAACCGTTAGTAGAAGAACTAAGGGAGTTGTGGGATGTTGGAGTACAAGCATACGATGCATCTTCAAAAGAAGTATTCCAATTGCATGCAGCATTGATGTGGACCATAAATGATTTTCCTGCATACGCAGATTTGTCAGGTTGGAGTACCAAAGGTGAGTTGGCGTGTCCTTCTTGTGCCGTGAAGACCGAGTCTCGATATTTGAGAAATGGTCGCAAATTTTGTTACATGGGACATCGGTGATGGTTGGATGGTGACCACGATTTCCGCAAAGATGGTATGTCATTTGATGGATCTAATGATGCTCGATTGGCTCCTGAACCACCAATCACATCCGACATTATTGTGGAAACCGAACATTTACTTGGACGTTGTCCGGGTAGGAAATGTCAACTTGCTTACAAAAAAGGAAGAGAAGGGAGGCGGACTGTGTGGTTGGAAGAAAAGGAGTATATTTTTACCTTGCCTTATTGGGAGGATCACAAGTTGCGACACAATCTTGATGTGATGCATATAGAGAAGAATGTGATGGACAATATACTAAGCACAATCGTTGAACTTGAAGGATAAAACGAAGGATAATTACAAGGCACGCCTTGACTTAGCGGACATGGGGATAAGAAGTGAACTCCACCTACAACGAAAAAGTGATGATCAAGATACCATACCGGCCGCATGTTTTCATATGACTTCATTGGAGATAGATGGTTTCTTGCAAGTTTTGAAGGACGTAATAAAGGTTCGATGGGTACGCTTCCAATATCTCACGCCGTGAATATGAAAGAACGCAAGATTTCTGGTTTGAAGAGTCATGATAATCACATATTGATGCAGCAACTTTTTCCCATAGCATTACGTGGTTCTTTGCCATCTCATGTTACTAGGCCGTTGATAAAGTTAGCTTGCTTCTTTAGAGAAATTTGTTCCAAAACCCTTACGGTTTCGAGATATTGTGACTAGTGAGGCAAAGATTGCGGTGACATTGTGTGAATTGGAAAAGATATTTCCTCCATCCTTCTTTACTGATGATGGTACATTTGGTCATGCACTTAGTCTGCTGAAGCTAAGATTGGTGGTCCAAAGTGCACTACCGTTGGATGTATCCCATTGAGAGGTAAGATGTGGGTAATACTATTGATCAACTTCTAGTTTCATGTGCGTGTTCGAATTACCATTGCCAGTCATTAATCTTATCATTCCTTTATAGGTACCTCTCACGTCTTAAGTCTTACGTGCATTTAAATAGAGCTGCTCGGGAAGGGTCTATTCTTGAAGGATACATAGTAGAGGAGTGCTTAACATTTTGTTCACGGTATATGGAAGGAGTGGAAACTATATTCAATCGACCCACCCGGATGATTGAGGAGTCAACGGGGGTGGTTTCGATCATGACACTAAACAATAAAGAGTGGACCCAAGCCCATCACTACGTTCTATTCAATTCCGAAAACATCAACCGCTTTCGTGAGTAAGTATTACATATACAAATATAATTGCACGTCAATCGAATGTACGTAAGGTCTATTAACCCTAATACAATTGCACACGCACAGGATGCACAAAAGCTTGATAGAGGATGAACTTGAAAAGGCCACAATCGTAACGTTTACGATGCCATTATATATAAGCACCACATGGAGAAGTTTTGTACTTGGTTTAGGGGTCACGTACGTATGACATTTTCAACTTATTAAACTTGTAACACTTGTCTCAACTATGATTAATTGTACTTGATATGAATTATTTTATTTTGGCCAACTGATGTTAGGTGATGTCCCTCACTCAGGTCTTTGATAAGGAAAGAGAGGGAGTTAGTGATACCCTTGTTGCATTGTCCAAATGGCTGTATATTTATGTAAAGCGGTTCAAGCATTATGTAATAAATGGCTTAAAATTTAGGAGTGTAAATGATGAGGGAAACAGAAAAACGCAGAATAGTGGAGTTAGTGTCGCTGCTGATGGGGGCAATACTTACTATGGTATTTTAAGTGATATAATCGAGTTGAATTATTCTGACAATATGAAATATGTGTTATTCAAGTGTAAATGGGTTCATAACCAACATAGGAGAGGATATAAGACTGATGAATTTGGGTTTCCTATGGTAAACTTTACACACTTCATACATGGTGGGGATAAAATGACGGATGAACCATATGTCTTGGCATCTCAAGCTACGCAAGTTTTTTATGTGGAAGATAAAAGGCACAAGGATTGGTATGCTGTTGTCAAAACTAAAGCTAGGGACGTGTTTGATGTTGGTGTTGGTCCCCAACGTGAGGAGGATGATACATATAGTTTTTCTGAAAATGTTCCCTACAATATAAGTACTAATGAGGTTGTGAGTGACAACCTTCATTGGGCTCGGGATGATGTAGAGGGAATGACAGTTGATGCCTCCATCATTGCTGAAAGAGATCTTCATGGAGTAAACAATGAAGATGAGTTTATTGACGATGAGTCCGACAATGAAGATGAGAACAACGATGAGTATACCGATGATGAGTAGTGTAATAGTTTAGTGGTGTATTATGTGTTTGGATGTTACAGTTGTTAATGAAAACATATTCATTCATTAATTAGTTGGAATGCCTCTGTGTAGTATTTGTTGAATTTGTTAATTCCTCTTAATATTGTTAATTCCTTTAATTTTTACTTATTATGTATTCAATTCCTTTCCCTTTTCGCTATTGGATTTGGAATTCATTTCTTATGAACTTGGATATATGATCGTGTGGTGTTAGGGTTTCATTTCGTTGTGGTTGTAGTGTTTGGCAAAGAGAAGCTCTTAAACTTGGATATATGTTTGTATATATTGTTAGATATTAAAATAAGTTATTTTACCCAATCTGTTTCACTTACATTTTATGCAATTGATTGTTGTCTATAATTAACGCTTTTTTGTTTTGTGAAGTTGTTGGACGTAGAAATGGGTAAGAAACGCCGATTGCCGCTTGTAGACGTCGGCGAAGGACCCTCAAGTTCACGACAGAGAGGGGAGGAGCTGCAAGCCGCCCATACTAGTGATGCTAGGTCACAACCCTCGGGTAGTTTACATATCTTAAAATGTAACGTTTGATATTTATTATTGTTGTAACTAATTTTTCGAATGTTTGCTACAGGAATGGAAAGGGACCATCCATTGACAGTTGTGGAAGTTGGCCAAGGTTCATCACGCTCACGAGACATCATGGAGGAGGAGTTAAGGGCTGCCTATGATGCTGAGCACGCAAGATGGGAGGAAGGAGATATTGATGATGATGAGACACAGGCGCCTTCCGGAGGTAGTTATTCGTGACAAAGTAGATTATTCTTAGGGTAACACTTTTATGTTTACTGTTAATGACTAAACAGCAAACACTTTTATATTTTCCCTTTGAAGCTAACTAGTTGACAAAGATGACGACCACCCACCTCCAGCCTTTCCTCACTCACTCTCCATTTTTTTCTTGGTATATTTGCTAGTATAGTATTGTGCTTAAGGTACAATTACAGCCTAGGACTACCTCAATGAAGTTGCATCATAGCTGCCATGAATACTACAAAGAGAAATGCATGTGACTAAGATAACCTGCATTAAAAGCTTTTATACCTTTCGCCTCATTTCCCTCCTAAACAAAATTAGACTAAGACAATTGCATTACCTTATTGGCTGCTTGAAGCTCATATCTGCCATTTCTTGTGAAACTTAATTAAAGAGAGAGAGCACATGAATTCAACAATGCCCTAGGGGGCACTACATGATTTAATCTTTATAATAACTTCTATTTATCAAAATAAATTGTAATTGGAAAAACTTGAAGTTAAAATTTAAATGTGGGAGCTACTCAAAGTGTTCTTTCGCAATTGAGAATACTAATTTAAGTTGCTCTGTACAACTTGGCTTTTACCAAGATTGGTATGAAGATATTCAATAGTGTTATTTATAAGTCCTGCAACCCTAGTTTTAGGTTCTCACTGTTCCTTTAAGCAATTGAATGTTCTTAACCAAAGATTGATACTTTAGCCTGGCTAGCATTGATCCATTTTGGTTATAGGATGCATCTATAAGAAATAATAATTCACAAACAAGCTAGATAGTGCTTCTCTATTCTTGTTAATTACTATATGAATTAAGTTTTATCTTATAATCTACAAATTTATTATGCCCTAAGGAGTACATTTATGTAAGAAAACCATCTTTCAAACATCAAGGATTATATATACGCAATGCTCACTTGTCAACCTACAAAGACATAGTAACTTGATTAAAAAAATATGCAATATTAGGCTTAATTAGGAGAATCATTGCATAGCTAAAACTTTCCTAACACGTTGCATGAATTGAGTGTAATTGTGTTGCGTAATCGAAGTTTATAATCAAGGGCCTTAGACTTTCGATCCATTTCAAGTGTGCACATCATGTATGAATATGGGATTAGAAAATGATAAGAGGCATACTAATAATGTACGTAGTAAATAAATAGAGAAGATTAACTGTTAGATTATATAAGAGCCAACATATATATTATTCTCGCTTTGTTGTTTGAAGTTTATATAAGGATAACAAGTTGTAAGACACGTGACAATAGGGTGAACCCACTAATAACCCCTGTTTGTGAAGATTTTGTTACTTTCTAATTGGAATCAAATAAAATAGTGTGTGCTAAGCAAGCTTAGAATTTTATAAATATAGTTCGATTGCAATGGGCTATTAGATAAAACTAATGAAATGATTCTCAGAGGAAAACAAGATATCATCGGCTATGTAGGATGGCTAGAATAGGGTTATTTTCAAAGGTTACCTGTGAAGCATCTTAAATCTAGACAATTTTTATAGATTAGCATAAATACCTGAAATAATTTCCTTCCGTGTGCCTTCGGATGACAAAGTATACCACTGAATTGAACAATTTGGAAGTTGTGGAGCCTTGTCCGAGCAAGGCTTTAGTTTTAGATATGAACCTAAATTTTCAGAACCTTCTAAGACATATAAACGGAATTTGTTCTCCTCATCCCTCTTGCGTATTGCCAACTAGAAATGGAAAGGATATGAGATCTTTCATAAAACTATCTTGAACAAATTTTCTTGCATTCCTAATTATTAAATAATATATTATGATTAAACAATTGAAAAAAGAGATCGGATGTCAAATGTAGTCATAATTGCACTCAGTTTGACAAAATTAATCGGATGTCAAAACATAGTCCGGAACTACACAAATAGAAAAATATACACTAGCATAATTTTCCTTCCCAATAATTAAGAAAAGAAAGTTTTATATACATAATGACAGAGGTCTCACTCATATACTCCAACAAAATAATACCTAAAATATATAATTGGCCAACATGTAAATCAAGTTAGGGTGAGAAAAGTGGTAGGGAGGACCTGAACCCATAGTTTCATGTCGTTGTTTGATGTATGTAATGTTAGCACTAAGCTAGGTGACCCTATTTTGTAAATTTTATTATCATTTTCTCCTTTGGTGTACATTTCCCAAAGCAAAAAAATTTGCAAAATTGATTTTGGAGTTAATTTTGCATGCCATATTTGGGCTGGTCTCATTATTACTGATTTTTCTAGGAAACTAACTTTTTAAGTTTCAACTACCATAAGCCTAATCTAGAATTGAAATGTTGTTGACGAGAATACCTAATTGTGTCACTCTATCATTTGATTTGGACTGACTACAGGTTTTAAGGGAGGGATGCGATGAATCAAAGACACACACACACACACACACACACACACACACACATATATATACAACTATATATAGTCCTATCAAACCCAACTCTGCAGCACACTTGCTCAATGGTTGGGTCTCCTCATGGAACCATACTCATCTCTTCTATTTCCCACTGTTTTGGGTTCCTGTGAAACGGATGGGATAGTTCCACTCGATTTTGCCTCCCTTCTCTAGTATATAATTCGTTTCTAAAACAAATTAATTAAAAAAAAAACACCCAAGTGGGGGGTCAACCTAGATTCTTTACGTTACGTCCCCTTAGAGACCTTGCAAAGCTAAAACCTGAATTAAGTTAACCATTCATTATATTTCATAGCATGGGTCAAGCTAGATTCTTATGGCTTAAAAATGAATATGACGATGGTTTGGATAGTGAAAGCCACACAAATAAGCTCTATGATTGCAATAGACTTTGAATTTCAACAACAATGCAGTGCACATAATCATCCCCGCAACCAACAAAAATTCTGCCACCAATCATTACAGAAGAGAATATGTCTCCCTGGAGGTCCAACCTAGCGAATTCACTATGGTCCAAGTCAATTTTATGCCTGTGTGTGTTGGGGGATGAGGTGTATTATGTGGTGAAACTAATACAAAATTATTATTATTACAAGAGTTTCTTTAGAGAATAATATTAAAATATTAAGACACGCTCAAACATTATGCCTTTTTTTTTTTTTTTTTTTTTTTTACCAACAACAGATATTTAACACTTTTTTTTTTTACTTATTATCGATAAGTAACACAAGCAACTAATAAGTTCAAACCCAAGACATAATCCTCCATCTCTGTGTTTGAATTTTTTTGTATGATTGATAAATACATGCAACTTTTCTTCCTTGGATGAAAACAGTTTTTTATTTTTGTAAGGGATAAAAACAGCTTTTAGATAGAGACATCGACTTATTTGTTATTATCAGTTTCTTTAAGTATCAAAATGTCCACATTTACAAAGATCACATATATCTCTCTAATTGTGAACTTTGAAATTTCATTCCTAATAATGGTTTACCATATGCAGAAGATTTGGTCCAACAAACCGCACCATCCACCGATGGGTGTGCGAGAAGATTCATTCGAGAAACCCCAATATCCAATAATTTAAATAAAAAACGTGGAATAACGCTAATGCAGCGGATATGGGCTCTTCCGGCGAACAAGAAACTTGTATGTGGGTTAAATGGGAGCCAGCAGCCGGTTGGAGAAAGCGGGCAAACATTCAAAAGGTGATTGGGCACCTTATGCATCCGCCACAACTATTGGCCACTTATGCCAAGAACTTGGACGAATGTCGACCGTAAATACAAAGAAGAAACTTGGATAGCGATAGAGGCAGTATCAAATTAAGCTACTTTTAATTGTTGTTTATAGCCGTGTATGTGCTAAATGGCATTTTCAGTAGGGTGAATTATTGCACTATGCTAACTCAATTTTTGCATTTCAGAAAAAGTGGATCATTGACCCAGAAATTATCGGACCAGCTAATCAAATGAACTAGGCAATGCACTTGCTAGGGGAGTTGAGAAGGAATCGAAGGAGTAAGTTGAAAAAGAAATGCTACCCAAAAGATGCGTTGAAAGAAGATGTCTATAAAAATTAACCATCTTGGGCCGAGGAGTAGGACTACCGCGCACTAGTTGACTATTGGTTTGATCCGAAAACGAAGGTTGCACTATTTTCTTGCTCTATTATTTTTTAGTGGTAATATATGTGATGGGGTATTTGGATATACCGAGTACGATGTTTTAATTGATTTCTTTGTTTTAAATTGTTGGCGGGAATGTGTTTGTAGACATTAAGTGATACGAACAAGAGAAGTCGTTCGTTTGAGGAAGGATATAGCGAGGATGGAGGGCCTATAAGTTTTGCCCAAACTCACGACAAAATGGTAAGAAATGCATTATACAACAACTAGCCAAGTTTTAATGCTCTACTATTTTAATTGAACTTCTGACATATTTTAATTGAACTTCTGACATAATGCTCTACTATTTATTTATTTTGTTGTTGAAAGAACATGGTCGATTCAAATTCATGGAAATTAAAATAAATTTTGTCGGCGTGAGTTTAGCATTGAGGAAGGGCTTGCATGGAGATGACAAGAATGGTGGCAATACCCAATGTTGTCGTAGGGTCCAAACTAAGCAATCCACAACTTCTTGGTTTAGAAATAATCAATATGGAAAATTCACAACAAAATTTCCGTACATATTGTTTGGTTAAATTAAAATTATTATGTGTCGGGTAAGGAAGAAACTAGTTTATTGATGGAGAGCATAGTGTTGGGGTGATGTTTCCTGTTTTTGATTAGTGATTTCATTAATATTTATGTTTGCCACTTTGTTAGCAAGAGTTTGGTTTGGTATATAGCAATTGGTTGTTCTTGAAATTTGCTTTCCTTTGTGACCTTGTTTGTGGAAAACTAAATAGGTTGAAAGTGGACATCTCCAATACAATTGGGATGCATATATGCAGGGGGTTGTAACCGCGTTTGAAACGTGGCTATAGGCAAATTCTAAAAATAGTTAGGGGGTTATAGCCGCGTTTTAAACGTGGCTATAGAAAAATTCTAAAAATAGTTAGGGGGTTATAGCTGCGTTTTAAACGTGGCTATAGGTAATAGATATAACCACATTTAAGAAACGTGGTTATAGTTGTGGCCTATAGCCGTGTTTTAAATGCGGCGAAAATGTCTTCAAAGCTGTCAACAAGGGTGCTATGGCCGCACTTTTTCAAACGGCAAGAGTATTTGTACCAAAAATTGCTTGATACAAAGCATTCACATGAAGAGTACAACTCGTCTTTTTGAACGTAATAAACTACATGTTTACGGAATTTGTTTACATTTATATTGCATGTTATGTTCCAGATTTCATTTGCTATGTTTGGTTGTCGATTGTCGCTTCATATCACCAACATAAATTGTCACTATTGTAATGAGACTGATGAATATGATGTAGGCAAAAGAAAGCGGCGAAGCGATGGAGCGTGCAGATGTTTTCATAAAAGCATACTGCATGAAAGATGGGACTCCTATTAGTGATGTAGTGCTACATAAGATTGTAAGCCCTATATCATAACCTATTTATTTTCTATTTTGTGCGTGAAATGTTTATAGCAAATAATATGTTATTTGGTTCTTGTATGAAAACAGGAAAAAATGAAAGAAATTTTAGACAACGGGGGCAAACTAAAAAGAGACCGTCGCGATGGAATTCTTTGGGCACATGATGATGCGTTTGCTCATGTAATGGGCAAAGAAAGTTCTGGACGTGTCCGTGGGGTCGGTTTTGGACCAACCCCAACAGGAAGAAGTGGGTCCAACCTGCCATGTTTGCCTGGGCCGTCGTCCCCTGAAACGGCCCAACGGATGACTGCATTGGAAAATTCGATGAGGGACCAACTTGCTTACGCAGAGCAGAGGCATCAAGACCAGATGGCGTCATTGCATGCACAACACAAGGACGAAATTGCCGAAGCATTGACCGAAGCAAAGCGGGAGTCAGATGCACGGCATGAGCAGCAGCTGGCCGAAACAAAGCAGTAGCTGGCCGAAAATCTTACTAGATCTCCTGCATTATTACAATGTTTGTAGTCATATAATAATAATAAAAATAAATAATATATTTTGCTAATGCAATATTTTGCTTTCAGTTGAATCCAATTATTTGTTGTTTACTATGTTCTATGTGTTTGTTTTTTCTTTAATTTCTTATAAGTTGCACCGAAAAATATTTTTCTCGTTTTTATAAAAATCTTCTAAAACCTTCATGTTATGAACTGATTCTAAAATTTCTTCTCACGGGGCGTGCATGTTTTCTCTTTGTTTCATTAGTTGAAACCCATTAGGACTTGAAACTTTCATTTTCTAAGCTCATTTACTCATGCTTTTTGCCACAAATCCTAATTAAGTATTCAACCTGTCTCACAGGCCACCAATAATATCCTACGAATAGCCAAAAAAAAAAAAAAAAAAAAAAAAAAGTTAGTCATTATATATCATGTCACACAATTAGTAGTATGCTATTTCCAAAGAGTATTTGCAAAAGATTATAAGAATAATTAGTGTTATCAATTAGAGGCTGTTTGGGAATATTTTGATTATAAGAATATAAGAATAATATTTAATACTAGTTTGATATATATGTTTAAAAATTAAAAATTGTATTTAAAAGTTGAAAATTGTTATTTGTAAATATTTATAAAAATACGTGAGTAAAAAAATATAAAAATACGTGTAATACTTTTTAAAAATTAAAAATGATTGTTTGATATCACATACCATACCAAACACCCCTTTGAGTGTGTTTGAAAAAAAATTATTTAGCTGAAATTAATTTTTTTTTACTAAAAATAAAATAAATAATGTTAGAAGATAACTGAAATAATATCTCATACTAAAAGTGTAATACGCCCATAAATAGTAACATAAATAGGTTAAATGGTAAAAATAAATTGTCTTTTAACAGCTAATGTCAAACGCATCCTTATTACCCACATTCTTCGTACCAAAACAAAATTGAAGATAAAATCATAGAGTCAAAAAAATATAAAAAAAAAAAAAAAAAAAACGAATAATAAAAGACTAGGGCCTAAGAAGTGAAGGTAATTTTAAACTGGAAAATTACCTTTTTCGAAATCCTTCCATTCCAAAATAGACGCGTTCTCTTCAAACTTCCACTAACACGTTGGCTTAGGAGTAAACATTCTTTATTCCACCCCCTCCAACACTTGAACCACCAGTCTTTGCTCTTTATTGTCCAATCCTTCAAAAAATAAAAGTTTAAGCAAGCACTAATTAGCTAAATATTAAGTGCAATACGAAACCCCAATAATCAAAACCTTTATAACTAAAATATTATAATACAAATTTAACATGATTTTTGCTGACGAAAAACAAGTTTAAAATTTTCGTAAACTTTCGAAGGAAGAGCAAGGAACTTTCTTATGCAGAATCTAAAGGAAAAGCATTTAAAATTAATAAAAATTTGGGTTAAACAATAATGCACATGCTTAATCCTAAAAACAAACCCAATAAGAGATTCTATCTAAACAAACACTAAATATAGATCCGACAAAAATTCAAGCTTTGGGTGTACAAATTCTAGTGCATCATGGTGATGAAAACAAACAAAAAAAAAAAAAAAAAACATAAAGAAACGGCCCACAGATGAGTACCTTTTCGAGCGTTGAAAAGGCTTTACCTTCTTTCATATAAGGCTCTTCTTCTCTTTGAGGTTATTGGGGTGTGGAAGATGAGAAAGGGTTGAGCAAATAAAGAGAGACTCGAGTGAGAGGTCTCATCAGCGGGTTGGTGAAAACTGAAAAGCACTGAAGATAACTAAAAAGGCTGTAAAGTGAATGATGAGAGCCTGCAAGATTCGCACGGACTGAAAAACAAAAGAGCAAGAAAACACATTACAATACAATGATTAGGGTATTTCTGTAATTTAATTTCTTATTACTTTAACTTTACGAAAAAACCAGTTTTTTTTTTTTTTTTTTTTTTTTTTTTTTTTTTTTTTTTATCACTAAGAAAGAAATGATATATTTTTTGAAAAGGAAAATAAAAAAAATGAAAAAAAAAATATATATATATATATATATATATTTTTTAGAGATTTTCAATTTATAACGTCCGCTTCTGATGATAGATTATTATTTTCAGATTAAGATACCAATAAATTTTTAGTGTAGATAGGAATTGAACTCTAGATCTCTTATACAATTTTCAAAAACTTTATCAGTTGAACTCACTAGAACCTACTGAAAAATATATTTTTGATTGCATGATTTCTTCATTCCTAATATTTTTGAATGTATCATTATTAATTAATGTGTGTGTATACATTATTAATAAAATAATCCTTCATTTTTTATTTGTGGGCCGAGCTAGCTAGAAAAAAGGAGACTCCGTAGGAAAAGGATAATAACATGAGAAAATTAAGGAAGAAGCACAAAATAAGCACCTTAATTTATTTTAAAAATACAATAGAAATCATGAGCTGACCTTTCTTTCAAATCCCCAAAAAATAAGCATGAAAGAAGAGTTGTATAAATTCTAGGTAATATAAAATAATTCGATAAATAAAAGAAGTGAAAATCCACAAGAACTCAATTAGTATAACCTAAATTTGTATATAAAAAAAAAATTATCAAATCAGTTTTATATAATTTATATTAAAATAAAGTTTTTTCATTAAATCGTGTGAAATAATATTTTAAATTATAATATAATTAAAATTACAATTTTTAAAAGTTTTAAATCAATTTTTTCTTAAATTAATTAAATATTATACATTAGAGTATAACAGGCTTAAAAATATAAAATGGTCTCATTAATCAGTATAGAACCAACTCAATACATTTTGAGACTTAAGACAGAAAAACTTCATTGTATTTTTTAAAAATATTTAAATATTAATTAAATATAATTTCTTTAACTTTCTATATTATTATTATTTTATATGAAAAATTGCTAATTAAATTTTTGTGCTTAGGTTTTATTAACATATCTTTTACAAGTTGTTAGGAAAATTAATTATTAATAATTATTTAGCATAGTCATAACATTTTTGGTAAAATAATTTATGTTTTCAATTAGGTTAGATTTCTATTATCTCAATATATATTTTGGACATGGGAAAGAATGTAAAACCCACTCATAGTTTTTTCTTAAAAATAATTATTATTCTAAAATTTCGGCAGCTTGCTTTTTTTTTTTTTTTTTTTTTTTTTTTTTACAATTTTGAAGGACTCTTATTTATTTAATAGGGCCTTGGATACCTTTTTAATTTTTTTGGACAGGTGGGGGGGCTCTGGATCAATACTTTTTGCTTTTTTCATTATTTGAAACTTGAAAAAGCTTGTTTCCATATATATATATATATATATATATATATATATATATATTAGATAAAAATAAACATCTAAGAGTATAACTTATGTAAAATGCCCTATTGTAAAATGTTATAAAACAAAATGGTTTCTAACACTTGGGTAGATCAAAGAACCCATTTCCCCACCTTTTTTTTTTTTTTTTTTAAATAAGAATTAAGTTCAATACAATTTTAAATTATTTTCATAACTATATTTGCAATCGGTACAAAATTTATAACTCCATGTTCAGAATGCATTTCTTAGGCAAAGTGACGAGCATATTTTATTCTGCGATTTTATTTATGTTTTGATTCCGATAACAATTTAATTGCAAAATGTGTAGCTATTGAAACCAGATCCTGAGATGGTGGCCACAAAACTTATTGCTCGAAGAAAATTCAAAGACACATGAAAACAATTCAAAGTCATAGCAGCTTCTTGGATTCAATTTATAATACATGATTGGATAGATCACTTGGAGGATACCAAGCAGGTCTGCTGTATTTACAACACAATTATAACAATTTGTTAACTTTTTTGGAAAAATTAACAATGCTTAAATGTTTGAATGTTTAATCTATTGGGTAAAACCATCATAGATTAAGTTGACTGCACCTAAAAAAGTTGCAAACCAGTGCCCCCTTAAGTCTTTCAAGTTCTACAAGACAAAGGAAGTTCCAGCGGGCTTTTATGAGATCCAGACTGGTGCACTAAACATTCGTACACCATGGTGGTAAGAAACTAGTTTACTTTCTTTAACTTTCTTTAACTTAGGGTGTACCAAATTTTAGACAAAAATGCCTAAATTAAATAAGTTGATTTGAACTTCAGCTCTTGTCCTCACCGATCCTACAAGAATTTTATAGTTTGTACTTATGGAGTGATCATTACGTCAAGGGTGTGCAGTGATCAACTTCAAAGTACTATTGAAATATTTGTGATTAGTGAGAAGAAACAAGAGAGGAGAGAGAAGTGGTAGATTAATTAATTTTTACACTATTATATATAACCCCACCTAGGGCGGTAAGTGAACCAAGGTTTGCCGAGTAGTGTATGTTCAAACTTGGCTCGTTAGGAAAAGTTAAAAGCTCAAATTTGGCTTGAGCTCGGACAAGCCTAAAAATAAAGTTTAAGCTTAAGTTTGTGGGAAAGCCAAAAAAGTTTGAACTTGGCTTGGCTTGGCTTGATTAATTAGTCAAGCCAAGTTCAAACTTAATATCAAACTCAAACTTGAGCTTAGGTCAAGCTTTTTAACATGAGATCTAAGAAAATTACATTATCTTGATAATGCTTAAATATCTAAAATGAAGAAAATAAAATAGCATACTCATTTTATCATGCGTCCAATCCTACGTACTTGGCTTATTTATGATTAGCTATTATACAAATTAAAATTTTACATAATTAAATTCATTCATATATCCTACATTGTCTACAGTTTCAACAATTGTTCAAAATACAATTTTTTACATTCACGTTAGATTACTTGTCTATAACTATTATGAATGGGAAAATACTAATATATGTTATAACTTTACATTAGATGATTGATAGAGAAGGATCATATGTGGCCCACTTAATTAATTAATTTATTTTTAAATGTAATTAAAGTCTAAAGTGGTTCTTGATTAATTTAAAGAGAAGGAAAAAATTAAGGTAATGGGTAGTGGTTCCATGTTAGGAATGTTATTAGATATATGTAATGAGTATATTTAGCTAATATATATAAATTTATAAATGAGTCTATACTTGAATTGTTTTATATCAAGCCTTGTAACTCATGAGCTTGTTCGTAAATAAATATTTTTTTTGCTTGAGCTTGACTTATTTATTAAATGAGTCTAAAATTAAGTTCAAACTTAATTTATTTATAAACAAACAAACACGATCGAACTTTTTATCAAACTGAGTCTGAATCATTATTTACAGCCCTAACAAAAACTTAGGCCTTTGTCTGGTGGAAAGTGTCATCTGCCCAAGTGAGGAGTGTGGTTGGTAGGTGTGAAAATAGAGAGAAAAGAAAATTTGGGTAGGTGAAAACAGTTCACTTAAACTTACCATTTTTCTCCTTCCCAATTGGAGAGAAAAGAAGATAGAAAATATCTATGAATATGAAATTACAAGATTACCCTTATTATCCAACAGTTTCAAAATATAGTAAGAGCATAATGATAACTTGATTTTTATCCTCCACCCTTTCTACCCTCTGTGCCAATACACATGATGGAATATGAACTCAGAAACGGCGGGCTTCAAAAAATTTTAAGGGTGAAAGGGTCTTTTTATTTTCGGTGAGGTGTCAAAAAATGAGCCATTAGATTAAATAAAACGCTGAAATTTGTGCTATTGCACGGGACGGGATCTCAATCCCTATCTCCATGGACAAGTACATTACAAAGTCTGACACCCAACCTAGCAAAATAAAGGTCAATCCAACCAACAAGTTACAACACAATCCCCCGTACAAAAGATTCCCAATTTCATGTCAAATTATCAAAAGCGACAAATAATACCCCCTTCAAAGTTCACACTTTGACAAGACAATACAAAAAGAATCCTGCAAGTCTCAATAGTATACAGTACACACCAAAAACTGATGGCTAAACCCCCAAGTACCACACAAGCAACCTTAATGAATCTGGGCTTCTAAGTCCAGCTCAGATTTCTCATAAAATTTGTTTCTGTCCAACTTTTTATTTCATTGCCGACACCTGAAATATACCTTAATGGCTTGAACAATCTCAAATCCAGTAAAAAGAAAAAGAAAAAGCACTTTTTTTTTTTTTTTTTTTTGGGGGGGAGAATATTATTTTACTTGTAAGTTGATAAATGGTAACTGGAATAAAAGATAACTTTGTCTAAAGTTACGGATAATAGATGTACGTGCTGTCCTTCTAGTTCTAAGTTCAAACCATGTTGCTTGGAGCTTGTATGGAATTTGTCTTTTACTCTCATTTAGAGAAGGATGTAAGATTTATGGAAAGTTTGGAATTTCTTTTGTCTAATGTTCTGTCAAACTTTTTTTTTCCTTTCTTTTTTAATAAAGTTACATTCAAATTTACTACTGCATTGCCGTCACAACTTTAAATTGTATCAAGATTTTGTTGCTAAAGAGACTTGTCTTCACATCTAAATTATGAACCAAATTTCCTATCAATGAGATGTCATTTAATGTTTGGCCCATAAATATATGCATTTTAAATATTGTTTTATTTAAAAAGAACTAAATTTTGAAGAATTGAGATCCTTTGGATCCTAGAGGAATCCAGTCCATTCATTACTTGTACTTTTTTCTCCAGTCTCTTTTTTTTTTTTTTTTTTAGCATTTTTTTTTCCTCCAGTCTCCACCTGGCTTTAATGAAATTATTGATACGTTCTTCTATGACAATGAGGAGCTTCTCCATCATGAATCACAGCATTCCTATCCCATGTGACCGTAGATTATAAGCAATTGCCCACCATGCTATTAAACAACAGACCTATTTCACTATAGGAGTGAATCTGCAACAAGGCAGAGACCTATATATATGCTGATTCTCCAAATCCTCTTAGCCATGGGGCATTCAAAAAAATATGTGATCTCTGCATTCATCACTACAACTCCTATAGATAGAAACGACAGGTTGTATCTCTTGTTTAAACCCCATTTGAGCATTCTGTCCCTGGTTGGAAATCTGTTCTGCAAAACCATTCATCCAATGAATACATGTCTAGGAATGGTGTGAGATTAAACCAAAAAAGCTTCCACCGGTACTACACCTCTAGTTTTTTATTTCTGAGGTCATCCCAATAGCAGTTTTAATAAATAAATCACTTGGATTTTGGTAGTAGTGTTTAATGAAAGGTAAACTATCCGATTAATTAATGGGAAGACGCGCACATGTGGGAAGCCAGAATGCTACTGTGAACCTCTCTTGATTTTGCGTGAGAAAATGAAGAGAAAGTAATGCTGATGCATGAATAAGACTAAGAATCTACTATGGATAATATCAATTAATCAATAGTTTATTTTTCATTAATGGATAATTAGTTGATAAATTATAAAACCGAATTAACTACTATTAATCCATATATTTTTAAAAAACAATTCTCAAAATTGGTGATAAACTCGAAAACACGTCAACCCCTAAATATTAGAAAATCGAAACACAATTAAATAAGTTTGCCATCACAACTACTGAATTTAAAAAAAAAAAAAAAAAAAAAAAAACAGCCTCTTGATTCAGCCGTATAACACATTGCACTATCATTCAATCAGTATTGATCATCAATTAATCAACAAAATAGGATGTTCAACCCCTTCAAATTGTGCATACATAAGCAGAACCTTAACACGGTAAGCCAACATCAAAACGAGCTCAAACTTATCAATATATTTGAGGAATAATCATTCAATTCTTCCTCCACTTGTAAACTTCTTAATTGTAACATATACATATATGATATAACGTATTATTTAAAAAGTAATCAATAAAAATAAAAACAAGATAACTGTAGGGACACATTTTGTAGCTCAAGCTCAAAATGTATGGGATCTTGACCCAGTGAGCCTAGTACAATAAATTTGTAGAGAGTGAGTCGAAGAATTAGGAATTAATGAATTGGACAACGGCTAATATGAATTTAAATGAAGATCAAACAAGGACAAGAAGCATTGATCTGAATCAATTCATTGTACGAGGAGGTAAGTCTTTATATAAATCAATTGGACTAAATGCAAGTATAATTTTTATGGCTATAGTGTTCTCTTCTTGTTTTTTTCTCTCCTTTCTCATGGAGGATCCCTTACATTATATAACTTCCTTTGGGCTATCTTGATTCTACACTTGTTGGTCATCCGAGCCCCTATTTGAGTACTTGTTCCATCAAACACCCTCTTTGGCTTTCTGTGAGTTATGGTAGCCAAGACAACATTATTCGTAGGTCCTTTCCACATAAATGTGGGCAGAAAAATAGCCAGTAGTGCATTCAATGCGGTGGTAGCAGCTTTCTCTTAGATATTTTTAGGTTCCCCTCATTCTCGTATGTTCATGATGCATATCCCTATCACTGGAGCTTCATGGAAGGTCACTATGGATATTGGAATATAGATTTGAGCTATAATACCATGTCCGAGGAGATATTCCTCCTCGGATCACCCTTCCATTTGTATCTTGCTCATCAAATCCTGAACCTGAATCATTTATTACCCTTTGTTCCTCCTCGGATTGCTTATGCTCTCGGCCAAGGCCCAAGGTCTAATATATGATTTGGGCCCTTAACCCTACAATAACATTTTTAACAATTAGAAGTTCAAATATTCAAGAAAATCAAGATAATAGAAAACTAAGCAATATAAAGAATGAACTTCCAATTGTTGCAAAAAACTCTCACGAATAAATATATCAACAAACCAGGATGCTCAGCCCCCTCCAAATGTGTGTATATAAGCTTGAATTGATTTGCCAAAATTCATCAATATCGTAACATATTATTTTAAGATATACAAAATTGAGCAAAGAAGAGACACATAATACTAGCATTGCCGGTACAACGCCTTAAGGTTATACAACTCACAGCATCTTGATTAAGTACTAACAAAATACAAAGAAGGTGTTCAAACATAACAAAATCATCCAACAGCTTAGCACCACTTCTTGCTAGTGCATTTGCACAGTTGTTTGCCTCTTTATATATAGGATTGCTTCACTCGGCATTAGGAATCTTGCTCAGAAGGAACCAAGAATCATCAAGAGGAGAAAGAGAAAGCCCATCTCTATGACCTATGGAGTGGGCAAAACCCTTAACCCACTCACCAAGATGATTGATGATTCCTAATAATAAGCCAACCACTACCTGCCAAGCCATGATTCCCAAGAGAAAAGCCATCAGTATTTAAGTTCGATTTGTCGACGTTCTAAAATAATTCTTCACCTAAACAAGCTTAGAGCATTAGTATCCGAGCTAGTATAACTCATAATATGCTATACTTCAACTGTTTAACATCAAAGCACAAAAAACATGCATTACTCAGGCTTCTAATTGTAAAAATTTTTACAATCTTCCTACAATACCACCTTACTTGTATGACGTTACTCGTAGCATATTGTATAATATTATATTATTTTTTTCTTTCTATTAGCTACTCAATTCTTTATCTCCTTTTATTTTTTTCTCTGATTCTCTCTCTTTCCTTTAGTCCTCACTCTTTACTCCCTCTCTCACATCTCTCTCTCTCTCTCTCTCTCTCTCTCTCTCTCTCTCTCTCTCTCTCTTCAAAGCTTGCCACCAAAGTTGGGTTGGATTCGGAATGGTCACGGCATGATAGAGATCGGCGTGGTCACAACATGATTATAGTGTGGCGAGTGGGTTCTGATGGGTTGTTTGATTTTTTGCTATGAATTTTTTACTTTTGGGTTTGGATGGGTTGGTTTTGGATTACGAAGGGGTTGAGTTGGATTTGGATTGGTTGGTTGGGTTGGCGTGGTGAGCAATGGTGGTGGTGGTGGGGGTAGTGGGTTGTTCGATTGTTTTTACTATAGGTTTGCTGGGTTTTTGGTGAGTATTTGGTGGTTTATTTATTTATTTATTTTTGGGTTTTTGGTTATGATGGGATTTTGGTGGACAATATGGGCGTGGTGGTGGCGTGGTGGTGATTGGGTTGTTGAGAGAGTGACAAAGAGGCCATGACAAAAATTAGAAAGTGAAGAGAGATAGATAATTTGTTTATTATTTTAATGTATTGTATTTTAAAATAATAGTTGCAATGTTAAATGTATTGTAAAATGGTATGCTATAATAGATAAAGTAACCTTTGAGTGTGTCAAATATGATATATTTTAGATCCTGGATACTAATGCTCTTATACAATCTAAGTCATGTTGAAGTCGCATTACTTGTCATCATTTATATAAACTCTAACATACTACATTCTTTGAAAAGAATGTACAATTTGTTGTGAGTTTTTAATAACTTATCCACTTCAACACCCCTCATGTAATCCAAGAAAAGCTGAATACAATCCCTGAAAAGAAATTTTAATTTGTAACTTAGGGGTGTTTGGCTTTATGTAAAATATTTTCAAAATGTAAACATAAAAGAAAATATTTTATGTAATGCATAGATTTATCGAAATTGTTAGTAGGCAACTTTGGACATCGTTGCTACAATCCAAATTGTCGCAAAACTTTTCTCGGATGGAAATAATCCATATATGTTTTCTAAAGGAACCATGGATGCAAATAATTATCGTGCGATATCCGAACAATTTGCATTTCCAATTACAATGATTATGTTATAAAATTATAATCGATCAAGACAAGTACATTAGTAATAAATTAATCATTGATGAATTGTGACAACATATATCACATGTTTATTATGATATGTGTTGTAATTAGAATAGTATGCACATAGAACGTGCGTTGGTGTATGAGTAAAAGTTCTCTTGATCGCCCACATATACACAATAAATGATTGCCATTGATTTAAGTTTTAGAAGTATTAAAGATAAACGTTAAAATATACAATTTTGTATAGAAATAAAAAGTAAATAATATACCTACAGCCATATGGGTCATCGCCATTTAAATTGGTTGGATTTATTGGAATTGGAGTCAGATATGGAAGAGACACCCATGCCCATAATTGTAATATGAAAATAAGGCCTTTCCTCCTTGCTTTTTTAATAACAATAGAACACATTTCTTTATATATAGAAAAGCAAGGGTGGCACTATCCCAATTATATTCCCCAACTTCACCAAAGTCCGCTAACAGTTAGGAAAAGTTAATTAATTTACTTTGGCTTTCCAAATAGTAAAACCAAAATCTAGAACATGTATGCCCTTGCATTTTTTTGTTACCAAATTGGCAATCTACTAGGTTTGAAAATGTATTGTGTACCCAAGTTATTTTAAGGTTGTCATAGTCTAATGCTATTTCAGGAGGTCTAACTCCAAGTAAATTTTGACATATAGTTCCCAAATTTAGTAGGCCCAAACACTTTGACATCCCGTCATGATTGCTATATCATGTAAGGTGATCGTCATTTTACAAGTTGGTAGGAAGTGATAAGACCTCAATCAAGATCAATATGCGGTAGGCGGGTAACACGGTATAGTTTTCATTTATGCAAATATGGGGCAATACACTAACCTAATTGCTTGGGAAGTGCAAATCGTTGGCCTCGCACTCGTAAAGTGGAAACCCAAAATTAAAAAAAAAAAAAAAATTGTACAACATAATATTGGTAATTTTGAATTTATTTTCATGTAAATTGAATAATTGTAGATATTATGAGAACATTAATAAATTTTGATCTCCCAACATTCATTGCCTTCCAAAGCATCATTAGAGATATGATGTTGTTGGGTTAAATAAGAAAGATCGAATGTATCCAGGCTCCATTTCGAATGTATCCTATATTAAAATCTACAATGAGTTAAAAGTGAATGAATATAAAGATACTTTGACAATATTTATTACCTCCATATCAGTAAAAAATTGTCTATAAATCAAACTAAATTAACCTCTATTTTTTGGACAAAGAGAACCTCTATGATTTTAAAGTAATATGAAAATACTTTGGCAACATCCATTACCTTTATATCGTAGTAATAGTAGTGGGTTTTATTTATTTATTTATTTTTTTATTAACTAGCATGTTATTTTTGGCTTTTATGTATTGGTATTGTACTCTAATTAAAATAATTAAAAAATAAAATAAATTATAATGATGTGTACATTTTTGAACTTGCAAAGTTCATCTATCAAAATTATAAAAATTTAAATCAAAATCAAAAGTTTCGGTGGTTTTATATTATGCATGCGTTTGCCTAATGCGTGTTTTGCGTTTTAAATCCAAGAGTCCCACGACACTGTTCATGAACTAGCCAAACTTGTGAAAAACGCAATTATTTTTAACTATAGGGTGTTTGCAGCAATTGAGATACGCCAAAAATCTATTTTTATATTTCTTGCTATGGTGCGTTTTGAGCAACCCTTTGTTCCAAATACAAATAAAAGAAAATATTTTAGCAATGGATATATTTCTCCTACTTTCTTCTTTCTCTCTCAACTATGGAGATATGCGATATCGTTGTCTTCAATGCGCTTCGTAAATGCTCCATCCTCTTTCTTTTCAATGAACTGCACCTACCCACCAAATTCGAAAATCATCAAAATAGAGGAAAGAAAATGGTCCTTCCTTTAAGCGGAACAAACACATGAGTACCCCTCCGTTCTTCCTTCACTTGAGTCCGCCTTCTCTTGGCTATGAACGTTGTTGCCACCACAGAGGCGCTACATTTATCTATAAGTTGTATCTAAACTTCTCATACTCTCGGATGTGTTGGTGTGTTCTCCGAACATCAATCTAGCAGAAATTTCCATTAATCCAATATCACCTTGTTCTTGTGTTCAACTTTGTGTGTGGTTTTTGTATTTTGTCAACAAATTTATTTGTGGGTTTTCACATCGTTCATATAATTTTGTGTGTTTTTCTTCCCGCCTATGTTTGTATTTGGACTATGTGAGTTTAATTTGCATTTTTTCATGTGGGCATGTAATTGATTATGATATGCATACGAATTGTTTGTCGAAATGTCTCAATGAGTATAGAATTCTCTTGTAGCAAAAATGGTTAAGGGAAATCGAAGGACGCTAGAAATGATGTGAGAACTAAGTGGAAAGATCCATAGAACTAAAAACTTTTTGTGATTTGTGTGTTGCTCAAGTCCTAGAAGGCAATAGGAGAAGAGGACTTTTAAGAAAGGAAGGTGTTGATATTGGGATTAAAGAGTGAAATGGGCAAAGTAGTGTCTCACTTGCGCTTTAAAAAAAAAAAAAAGGATCATTTGAGAAAATTTTGGAGGATATGGAAGCAATTTATTGAGCGTGAGACTCAGTTGGGTTATGATTATGACACTAGGAGGATTGATGCCACCGATGAGTGGTGGGGACAAAAGCTTAAGGTTAGTTTACTTTACATAGTTGTGATAACCTCAACTATCTACAACTATATTGTGTCGTAACTATTGTTTGTACACATGTAGGAATGTCCCCAGGCAACAACTATTCGCACAAAAGGTTTGCGAATATTACTTCCATGGAAATTATGTTTGAAGGCACAGTTCTAACGGGAAAAAATTCATAAACCTCAAGTAGTCAAATACCAAAGGAAAGCAAGGGGTCCAGGGACTCCATCGATAGCAAACAAATTTGTTGACCCCTAATGTCACCAAAGTCGGATGTTGACCCAATGGATGTTGAAGGTCCATCATTGTCGAGGACAGGACCGACAATGAATAAGGGAAAAGGCTTGGCAAGAGGTGTCAACCTCTTTAGGGGAATTCACAAGAAGCGTGGTAAAAAGCGTTCAATTGTGCAAGAGATGTCTGATTCTTTGAAGAACATCTCGGATGTTATCATTGAAAGTAGAAGTGTAAGTACTCATATACCATTTGCTTCCGCACCAAAGGTTCAAACAGTTATGGACATAGTGTTGAGTCTTCTTGGGGCGCAACCAAGTAATCGCCTTTGATAGTTTTTAGACCCCTTAAACAATTGATTAAACCTAGGTAATTAGCCAAGTTGTTACTTAGTCCAATTAAACAAGTCTAGGTTATCACAATATAAAAGATCAAATCATGCAAAGTATCGGAAAATAAATAACACAAGATATGATCACCTAAGAAACCAAACCGGTAAAAACCTGGGGAGGATTTGACCTAGCTATCCTCAAGGTAAACTTGAATCCACTATCTTGAAAGAATCGAAGTTCATACAAAATGTGCTTCATTTTTCTTCCTTTTTTTATATATTTTTTTTTATTTTAATAAAAATAAAAAACACCTAGAATGAAATGCATAAATGTTATGCTATGCAAATCCTAGAAAAAAAAAAAAAAAAAAAACAAAAAAAAAACCAAAGAACAATGATCATAAAGGATAGAGCAATGAAGCACAAGGACCAAGAGGCCAAAGACAAATCGGGGACACAGAATCACACCAATCACTTGATGAAGAGTCTCAAACTTACTTCTATCAAGAGGTTTGGTAAAAATGTTGGCATTCGGCGACGCCGAGGGAATATACTCAAGACACAAAATTTTTCTTTCAACAAGATCCCTAATGAAGTGATACCTAATCTCTATGTGCTTAGTCTTAGAATGTAAACATGGTTCTTAGATATGTCAATAGCACTAGAGTTATCACAGAAACCACCATGGTATCTTGGGATATCCCATAACTGTTAAAACCTTTTTCATCCAAAGAAGTTGTGAGCAACAACTTCCAAAGCATCATTAGAGATAAGGATGTTTTGCTTTTTGCTCATCCAGCAACAAGGTTAGCACCAACATAAAAACATCCACCAGTGGTGCTTTTTCTATCATTAGCATTACCAGCCCAATCAGAATTAGAAAAACCAGCAAGGGATAGATTAGACTCTTTGCTATAAAATAATCCATAGTCACAAGTTCCAGCAACATATTTAATTATTCTTTTGACAAAAGATTTAAGTGTGAAACCTTAGGATTAGATCTAAATCTAGAACAAACACCAACATTAACAATATTTTTTGGACTAAAAATATAACAAACATCTAATCATACTTCTGTATAATGTAATATCAACGAGACTCACCCGATGGATCATTTGTTAGTTTTGCATTGGCGGCCATTGGTGTTCTAGCATGGGCGGGTCAACAAATCTCTTGACTAGATTCCTTTATTTGGCTTGGTTGATGTAGATCCCTGGGTTTTGCTTCACCTATAATCCCAAGAAATATGTTAGTTTACCAACCATACTCATTTCAAACATTGCCTTCATTTCATTTGCAAAAGAATGAGCAAGAGAGTCATTAGTAGCACCAAAAACAATATCATCTACATAAATTTGAGCTAAACAAAACTTTCTTATCCTTTCTTATGAAGAGAGTGTGTAAATCCCCTTTGAAGCCATGCTCAATAAGATATGCAATCAATCTATCATACCAAGCCCATGGAGCTTGTTTCAAACCATCAAAAGTTTCTTCAATTTATACACATCATCCGGTCCGTGAGGGTCAACAAATCCTTTAGGTTGTTCAACATAAACTTCTTCTTGCAACATCCCATTCAAGAAAGCACTTTTGACATTCATTTGATATAACTTAAAGTTCAGATGACTAGCTATAGCCAAAGCAATATCCTAATGGATTCCAATCTTGCTATCGGAGCAAAGGTCTCATCAAAGTCAATCCCTTCCACTTGTGTGTAGCCTTGAGCAACAAGCCTTGATTTATTTTTGATATTGTTCATCCTGACTTGTTCTTGAAGATCCACTTAGTTCCAATTACATTCACACCCTTTGGTCTAGGAACTAATTCCCACACATCATTTCAACAAATTGATGAAGTTCTTTATGCATAGAGTTTACCCAATCAAAGATCTTGAAGTGCTTCATCTACCTTTTTCTTCAAATTGGGACAGATATAGCATGAGTGTGTAATTACACTTAAGGCTTTTGACCTTAATCTCATATTGTCATTCAGACTTCCCAATATATTTGAGGAGGGATGATTCAGCCTTACTCTAGAGGAAGGACATTTAACCAGATCCTCTGTACCTCTTTTCAATGAAGGACTAAACTCATGTTGAACCCCAAAGTCTCATGAACTGGAGTGGATGGTTCAGGACTTGATGGCACATATATTGCATCATTCAACACCATTAGCTCCTCATCACTATGTTTCACAACACAATCAACAGGGAGAGAGTCATTAACCTCCATTGGCTTATCTTGAACCGGAGTAGTACTTTCTAGATGTGCTTCTCGACATACTTCATCATTGATCACAACATTTGAAGATTCCATGACAGTTTTGGTTCTCAAATTGTACACTCTATATGCCCTACTAGTAGAGGAGTACCCTAGAAAATATCATTTGTCACTCTTAGCATCAAATTTCTCTAGGTGTTCTCTATCACGTAGAATGTAACAATCACTACCAAAAATCCTGAAATACTTGACGACCGGCTTCTTTCCTCTCCGTGTTCATAGGAGTCTTCTTGGAATCAGTCCAAATACACCCGGTTTAGTGTATGGCAAGCGGTGTTAACTTCTTCTCTCCGTAAAGATTTTGGCAATTTTTTATTGTGCAACATCACACGAGCCATCTCTTGAACGACCCTATTTTTTCGTTCAACTATTCCATTTTGTTGCGGTGTCTTGGGTGATGAAAATTCTTGATGTGTGCCCTATTCATTGCAGAAAGTAGCTAGCTTGGTATTCTCAAATTCTCTTCCATGGTCACTTCTGATTCTCGCTACCATTGTATCTTTTTCAACCTGCAATTTCTTACATAGATGTATCATCTTCTCGTGAGCCTTAGCTTTATCTTTCAAGAGCACAACCCAAGTATATCCGGTAAAGTCATCCACAACCACTAGAATATATTTCTTTCCTCCCAAACTCTGAACTCGAGCAGGACCCATAAGATCAATGTGCGGTAAAAAAGGGTCTTGAAGTTTGAACACTAGCCACAGACGAGTGTTTAGATTTTATCTGTTTACCTATCTGACATGGTCCACATATGCACTTATCTATCTTCTCAAACTTAGGTAAACCAACAACATCATCACATTTTGAAATCCTTTCTAACTGCTTATGACTTGCATGCCCCAACCGTTGATGCCACAAATCAACTTGATCAATTTTTGCACTAAAACACTTGTTGCTTATGCTTGGTGTCAATCCATAGCAGATGTCCGCTGTTCGTACACCAATACACATACAGTCACCTCCACCATCAAGTATCTCACATTCATGTTTAGTGAAGAGAACATTTAGTCCATTGTCACAAATCTGACTGATGCTAAGTAAATTTGCCTTTAGTCCATCAACATACCAAACATCTTCAAAGACTAAGAAACCCGGGATGTCCATATTCCAATGCCATTTATGACAGATTTGCTTCCATCTTCAAAAGTGACTGTCCCAATCTTTCCTTCAAAAAGAGTCTTGAATAATCCTTTGTTTCTATGCCTAGAACAACCACTATCCAAATACCAAAGATAAGAATCACGTGCCTTTAAGGCGGTTAAGGCAAGATAACACAAATAATTATTACCACATATGATAAGACCAAGATGTTCAAGGAAAGATTTAACAAACTCAACAAGAGACAAATATACAAAGTAAGCAAGTTGATGAATAAGTAGAAAGAATTTCCAAAAATCCATACCAAAGGGGTCAAGGATCATTCGATCAACAATAAAAGAGCTTTCGATACCACTTGATAGTTTTTAGATCCCTTAAACATTTGATTAAACCTAGGTAATTAGCCAAGTTGTTACTTAGTCCAATTAAAAAAGTCTAGGTTATTACAATATAAAAGATCAAATCATGCAAAGTATCGGAAAATAAATAACACAAGATATGATCACCCAAGAAATCAAACCGGTAAAAACCTGGGGAGGATTTGACCTAGCTATCCTCAAGGTAAACTTGAATCCACTATCTTGAAAGAATCGAAGTTCATATAATAAGACTTACAAGCCCCCACACTCGACTTCTTATTGCTACCAACCAAGAGAACTTACCGACACGACCACGTGCAAGCTCCGAATCCACGGACTCCTTCTTTCTTGGATTCCCACCAGCTACAAGCACACCCGCTTGTGTATTCTTTAAGTTTTAATGGCAGAATCGAATTGATCATCAAGGTGTAGAAAATATCTCCTCCTTGAAAACCCTAAGTTTGTGTAAAGGAAAGCTCCTCTAAATCTCACAAGAGATTTACACAAACCGCAATATGAGCAACACTAAAACGTGGCTAGGGTTTTCCTTTTATACTAAGGACAAATAAGAAACCCTAAAAACGTTTTAAAACAAATAGGGCTGAGTTGGACGAATTTGCAGAATAGCATTATCATTGAAAGTAAAAGTTTCGATCGATCGAGCTAGGTTGAAAGGCACAATCCTTTCTGCTTTCACTCGATTCCAACTTTACATAAAATCACAACTTTGAGCTAGACTTAAATACTTCTAAACACATTGTTTTGATCATGGTTTGCCAACATTACACATTAGAGTTCTAAATACATAAAATCCTAAACTTTAGAACCTAACGGCCTTCATATGTTCCGCTCCTACTTTTTCATGGAAAACCAAGAGGCTAGGCACATGTTTGCAGCACATAGTAATTCTAAAGAGTTCCAATTGAAGTGGCTAGAGAAACAGTACCAAAAAAACCCCGAGCTTTGGTGAAGAAAAGAGGATTGTTTTGATAGGAGTTGCTTAGAATGGTGTTGTAGTAATTGGATTTTCTCTATGTAACTATTTTCTTTTTTTTTTTATTTTATTTTATTTTTTAATTTTATTGGCTGAAACTGTGCTTACCTTGAGTGTGTATGTAATTGTTAGGTACTCTTTCTATTCTAGTAGTAATTAAAAATGGTGTTAAGTAATGTAACATCCAATTTTCCTTAGATTTGTGTTCTCTTAAAGTTCCTTTGTGATGATCTTCTGTTTAGATGTTTTTTCTGCACTAGTTTGTTTCTTTCCAATATTTCTTGGTTTCTTGTGTGTTTACATGTGTTCTCAAAGACAACTTTATGATTATTCAGGGTAGCTTTATGAAAGATACCCAAATGGCTTCAAAGGAGAGCATTGTTTCAATGGTGCAATTCTAAAACATTTAGACAATTTTCTTCATAAGTTTTGCTTTCATTTTGAGTTAAAGGTATGCGATAAGTTGTTTGGTGGCTTTAAAGATGCTGCAATCTCCATAGTATGTTGACATTCTCTATTAATTTTATGAATTGGTTTCTATTTCTACCATTTGTAGTTGTTTTGTGCTAATAAATTCTTATTAACACTCCATTTGTGTGGGTAAAAGTTTAATGCACTAATTCCCAGCCAACAAAATTTCAAAGCAATTAAAAAAATAATGGATTTGCTAAACGACTTATCCGATTCTCAACACCAGTGAGTTTTTATACTTTCCCCTCTAGATTTGAATATACATTTTACTAATCTTGGATGAAATTATGAACAGCTAGAACAGAAACTATGAAAAAATATGCTTAGCTCTATATGGTCATATTAAAATTAATCCAATCCAAACCAAATTTAAGAACTGATCCACAAAGCAAAGATAATCAAAGTTACCACCAAAACTCCTAAACCATTTAAGTATTACAAAATTCAAAAAAGATTGGTTACAGTTATGGACAATTGGAAATGAATTGGAAATACCAACGATCATAGCTAGATAACTTTCCAATGGCATCTTTAATAGATTTTACTTGATGTGCAGTGGTTTCTTCAACTAATTGTTCAGTGGAAATGTATTTAAAAGTATTAGTTAAACCATAAATTAATTTGCTTATATATAGTTGGTACATATACAGGGAAATGAGTTTTCAAATGAGCGACGAGCTTGTCCTCGCAGCATATTTAGCTGGGTGTGCAAGTGTCGTAGCTTACATGGAGACGTATATGAACAAAGAACCAATGCATACAAATCTACAAACAAGGTATGAATAGGTACAATATATTTTAAATGAAAATAAGCAGAAATGTCGCAATGTATTTAGACTACCAAACCATGTGTTTGAAAAATTGTGTAATACATTGCGCACCTTGTATAGATATGAGGGTACTAAAAGAGTTCGCTTGAAAGAGTCCGTGGTAATGACATTGGTATTACTTGGTTGTGACATGTGTAATAAAATGCTGCAGGATAGATTTCAGCATTTGGGTGAGACAATAAGTTGACATGTGGAGACAATAGTTACATTGTTAGCCACTGTTATGGTAGCAGACATTATCAAGCATGATGATTCTGCATTTCCTAACGTGCCACAATATATAAACACTAAGATTAAAAAATTACAATATCTTAAGGCATATTTTTTACAAAACCATCTATATAAGAAAATAATTTCCAATTAAATCGAGAGGGTTGAGAAGTAAAGGAATTATATAGTGATACTTGCAAGAAAAAAAAAAGAAAAGAAAAAAATGCAATCAAATAATCATAAACATCTTCTAAAAAAAAGATAATCATAAATAAAAACAAAAGAACAACAATAAAAAATAATATAATTTATATATAATAACTACTACAGATTTTTCTGCTAAATGTTAAATATAACTTACAATGCTTGTAGTTCATAATGAAATTGAAAGAGACTCGAATGGAGGATTTATCAAGCTAAATTTTGAATAATAGTAATAGTTTTAATAAAAATAATCACACACAATAATTACTATTAACTATAATATCACCATATATAATATTTCCAGTATATTATCGTATAATATTTACAAAACATATATACAAATATGCATTAACCTCACTAAATTAGCTAAAGTTTTTAAAGAGAATAGTCTCATCACTACATGTAGTGAGCCTTTATCCTCGTTACATTAAATTTCAATGTTAATAAAATATTGAGGCTGATACATGTGTATGAAAATAATAGATAGCTAAACTAGCAAAAGTAGAGTTTTTTGAATAGTTTAGCTAAATATTTTAAGAGAATGATGTAAATGCTCTAACCACCCTAAAAAGTAAAGATTCAATAAATTTAATACATTTTTTATACCAAAAGAAACACAAATGTGTGATTAATTGTACTAAATAAAAATAAAAATAATACACGTACACATACACATACACATACACATACAATAATAATTATAATATAATTGACAAGTCATTATACATTATCTTTATTATAAAATACCAAACATGTTATGCAATATATTTTCTCCAAGTAATAGATGTAACAATTAATAATAACAGAGTACAGAGGATAAAAAAAAAAATCACAATAATACAATTTATAAAGGGCTGACTTATAGAAAATCTTACTAGATCCCCTGGATTATTACAATGTTTGTAGTCATATAATAATAAAAATAAATAATAATATTTTGCTAATGCTATATTTTGCTTTCAGTTGAATCCAATTATTTGTTGTTTACTGCGTTCTATGTGTTTGTTTTTTCTTTAATTTCTTACAAGTTGCACCGAAAAATATTTTTCTCATTTTTATAAAAATCTTCTAATACCTTCATGTTATGAACTGATTCTAAAATTTTTTCTAACGGGGCGTGCAAATTTACTCTTTGTTTCATTAGCTGAGACCCATTAGGACTTGAAACTTTCGTTTTCTAAGCACATTTACTCATGCTTTTGCAACAAATCCTAATTAAGTATTCAAGCAGTCTCACACCACCAATAATATCCTACAAATGGTAAAAATGAAAATGAAAGACAAATAAAAAAGTTAGTAATTAAGTCATTATATATCATGTCACACAATTAGTAATATGCTATTTCCGAAGAGTATTTGCAAAAGATTATAAGCATAATTAGTGTTATCAATTAGAGTCATTTGGGAATGTTTAGATTATAAGAACACGTGCTAAAGATTATAAGAATATTTAGAGTCCATTTGAAAACAACTTATTTAATTGAAACTAATTTTTTTTTCCACTAAAAATACTATAAATAGAGTTAAAAATTATCTGAAACATTATCTTAGTAATAGTACCAAAAAGTGCAAGACCATGAATAGTAGCAGGAACAAAGCTAAATGGTAAAAATAAATTTCCTTTAACAGCTAATGTCAAAGGCAACCTTATTACTCACATCTTTTGTACCAAAACAAAATTGAAGATAAAATCATAGAGTCAAAAAAAATAAAGACAAATATAACACGTTGGCTTAGGAGTGAAGGTAATTTTAAATTGGAAAATTACCTTCTTTCAAAATCCTTCCATTCCAAAATCAACGTGTTCTCTTCCAACTTCCACCAAATATAACACGTTGGCTTAGGAGTAAACATTCTTTATTCCACCCGCTCCAACACTTGAACCACCAGTCTTTGCTCTTTATTGCCCAATCCTTCAAAAAATAAAAGTTTAAGCAAGCACTAATTAGTAAAAATTTGGGTTAAACAATAATACACATGCTTAATCCAAAAAACAAACCCAACAAGAGATTCTATCTAAACAAACACTAAATATAGATCCGACAAAAATTCAAGCTTTTGGGTGGTACAAATTCTAGTGCATCATGGTGATGAAGACAACAAAAACATAAAGAAACGACCCACAGATGAGTACCTTTTCGAGCATTGAAAAGGCTTTACCTTCCTTCATATGAAGGCTCTTCATCTCTTTGAGGTTATTGGGGTTTGGAAGATGAGAAGGGTTGAGGAGTATATAAAGAGAGACTCAAGAGTGAGAGGTCTCATCGGTGGGTAGGTGAAAACTGAAAAGCATTTAATTAAAGAGGCTATGAAGTGAATGACGAGAGTCTGCAAGATTCGCACGAACTGAAACAAAAGAGTGGGAAAACACATTACAAAACAATGGTTAGGGTATTTCCATAATTTAATTTCTGTTAACATCCTATTTTGCAACCCGCATTTAACCTCACATGGAGGGTAAAAAGGTAATTTTGTCTTGAAAATATGCATCTTGATTCTGGTCACTAGATCCTTAATCTCATTTCACCAAAATGATCTTAATGTTTTAACGATCAAACCGACCGTTTAGAAGCTTTAATTGGACCACCAGATTGAAAGTTATCATTTAATCAAATTTTAATGGCTAAAATGCACAATCACAAATTGAGTCCGACTATATGTCATTATGAAAAATTAATTTCAATTGATTATAAGTGTAATCAATTTGAGATCAATGATGTGTCATAATTTGATTAGTTATGACTATATTTTATGGTGAGGTTACATATACTTAATTAATTAGATAGTTAAACATTAATTATTCAATGAGTAATTTGTGTAATCATCTTTTAATTAGAGTAAATTTGGAACCAATTAAATCTGAAATGGGAGTGATTGAAGCCGTTTAATGTTAATTGGGAGTTAATTTGGGACCTATTAATGTTAATTGTGCTGAAATCATTTTATAACAAATGACCTCTACTCATCATTTCATTGATATCTCTCAGAATATTTTGAATTTGTGAATGAGATTAATTTTCTCAGAAACTAGACACCTGGGGCTTCAATTTGAGCACAAGAATGAGACAATTCCAATCAGAATTGAGTCAGATATGATTTTTCAAAATTGGCTCTACAGTCTGTTACAGCAGCTACGGAAAACCGAATTTTGGCTTGCTCCTTACTCCCACCAATTTCTCTATTTAATGCATCAGAAATTTTCTCTAAGGCTAAAATGAGGTCTTGGTTCATGATTCTTTGTCAACCTTCATTAAATGGTCTTCCATTCATATTTCCTCCATCACTACTATATAAAACCCCCTCTCCTTCATTCCAAAGGACAACAAAAAACCCCCTCTCTTGAGTTCTAGTGAAATTAAGTAGTCTTGTCATATCTTGATCTTCCTAAGACTCAATGTATTGAGTGAGACTCATTTTTCCTCTCCTAACTCTTTTTTTCCTCCACCCTTAGGACCTCTACCAAAAGTCTCCTCCTCCTCCATATGGATCTTGCATGAAGGTATAATCCATTTTCCTAACTTGTTTTTTGTGTTGTCATGATGAGAATTTAGGATTAAAGTATGATAATAACTATTTAAATTCTCTTGAATATGTTTGAATGTTCTTATATGTTCTTATGTGTTCTTCACATGTTCTTGATTGTTCATCACATGTTCATGTATAACACTAGCTTCGATCTTAAATCCACATAAAAACATGAAAAAATGTTTGTTTAATAATTCTTTTAAATTCTTGAATCTAGGATATCACCATCCACACACATTCACTAGAGTTTATTTTTCAATCCAAATGCAATTAAATTAGGGTTTATCACATGCACACACATTAAATTCAACATGCAAATTGATTGATAACATATTGGATGATGTGATATGAACGTTGACCACCATAATATAGAAAACTAGTTTCACCGGGTAAGGTGGGTGCCTAACACCTTCTCACCTTGTAACATAGCCTCCAAACTTAGATCCAGGGTTAGTAGATCAAATGCTTATCTATGTAATTTTCGATTTTTAGATTGTAACTAGGAAATAAAGTCATGTATTTTATCTTAAATTGTATCTAGGACCAAAACCATATAGTTTTCCTATGATCAATGTAAATTTAATTACAAATTAATAAAATGAGAAAATTTTTAATTTTGATTTTCTTGTTTATTCCAATAATTAAATAAGTGACGACTCCATTGTAAAACCCTTAATCTAAAGGGAAAAATATAACTAGTCGAACCTTCATTTTGAGAAGCAATAACACGACTCCACCCATTTATGTGAGTTTGGCCCAGCATCCTATAAAATGGGTCGGGGGCGCGGTCTCTCACAATTTCTTATTACTTTAACTTTACGAAAAAACCAGCTTTTTTTTTTTTTTTTTTCACTCATAAAGAAAAGATACATTTTTTGAAAAGGAAATAAAAAAAGAAAAGATATATTGGGTTTGAAAGAAACTCTTATTCGAGTCATTCGACCTATATAAGAGGAAATAAATAAATTATAAGGGTCCGTTTGGTAGAAGAGTTTAAGTAATATTATTTGTAATTTTTTGAAATATGTGTAGGTGAAAAGCATGTGAAAATATGTGTAATGTTGTTTAAAAATTGAAAATGAGTTGTTTAACAACTCTACCAAACGCACCCTAAATCTGCCGGAAAAGGCAGATTCAAAAATTTTGTTCAAGATTATTAAGATATTTAAATTAATAAAAAATATAAAAAAATTTAAATATATCGAGTTATAAAAAAAAATGAAAATTTATAATTTTCTTCTACCAATTATCAAAACTTGAAGTTGTTACATAATCTATATCTATATCTATACTATATATAAGAGAATTCTTCTCTTTCAACTAGACTTTTATATTGTTTAAAAATATCTTCATTAATGAAAAGTAACTTTATTTAGAAATAAGATCATAAATGTCAAATAACAAATTTCATTTTGAATTCAAAAAGAGAACTCCTAAAATTTTGAATTTGTTTCCATTCACGTTAAAAAAAAAATTTCAGTTACTGCTTATTTGTAAAGTTTATCCTTTTAATTATTTGAAAAATAAAAATATATATTTATAAATTATAATAGATGCAAATTATTAACTTTTACCCAAAAAAATAAAAGAGCCTCTAAGACTAGTTATATATAAGAGGATTCATCTCTTTCAATTGAACTTTTATTTGATTCAAAAATACCCTCATTAATGAAGGGTAACTTCATTTAGAAATATAGTCATAAATGTCAAATAACAAATTTCATTTTGAATTCAAAAAAAGAATTCCCAAAATTTATGATCTTTTTCCTTCACTTTCAAAAAAGATATTATTGCTTATCTCTAAAGTTTATCATTTTTATTTGTTTGAAAATTTTAAAAAATATTTTTCTAAATTATAATAGATGCAAATTATTAACCTTTACCCAAAAAATAAAAAAGTCTCGTGCGTGCTCAGAGGCTAGTGATACTATAATAGAGTGTAGCATATATATATATATATATATATATATATATATATATATTATATATATAAGAGGATTCCACTCTTTCAACTGGATTTTTTTATTCAAAAATACCCTCATTAATGAAAGGTAACATTATTTAGAAATAATGTCATAAATATCAAATAACAAATTTCATTTTGAATTCAAAAATAAAATTCCTAAAATTTAGGACTTCTTTTCCTTCACATTCAAAAAAGAAATTACGGCTTATCTTTAAAGTTTATCATTTTTATTTATTTGAAAAATAAAAATATATATTTCTAAATTATAATAGATGCAAATTATTAACCTTTACCCAAAAAATAGAAAAGCCTCTAAGCATGCACATGAGTAATACTATAATAGAGTGTAGCATCACCCTTATATATATATATATATATATAGAGAGAGAGAGAGAGAGAGAGAGAGAGAGAGAGAGAGAGAGAGAGAGAGAATGAATTCAAGTTATATCTGATGTAATAATGTTACATCACTCGAATTCTTTATTGGATGCAAATTTTAATAAATCCACCAATGGTTTAGATTCTCTTCTTATACTCTATATGCTTGCAAAATTTCATAATGATCTAAAATTGATAACTATGTCATTGATCATATGTTTAAATCATAAGTTTTTTAATTTAAAATTGTGCATAAAATATAGGCTTTTAGATTGAATAGTAAATGACATCTGATTATTATAAAACTTGATGTGCGTGTTAAAAACATAAAAATATATAATCCGATAGTGTGATTTTTGAAATATTAAAATAATAAAAATTATTAGGTGATGTAATATTACTTAGAGTTACACTAGGTATAACTTGATTCCAATTATATTATATATATATATATATATATATATATATCTATTAAATTTGTGCTTATAAGCCAATAAATAATTATCAAGTATATTTTATCCTTTGAAAAATGTGTTGTGGGAGGACGAGAACCCGAGAATAGGGACAAGTAAAAGAAGGCCAATGTCAGAAGAATAGACCTTGGAAAGCACTAACAACAAATTCTCAGGGAAAATATAAACAACTCATCACAAGCACAAAAAGACTACAATACCCGAGGACCCCGAGGATATTGAAGTGTCCTCGAAAAGGTCGAGGACTAGTTCTGAAGACCATCGGGCACAAACCGAGGAAGAGGAAGAACATTTGTCGTCAAGCAAGAAAGAGAAGAATGTAGATAAAACACCCATCACCTTCATATTCAATACTCTGAACCCACTTAGATGACCCCTGAATAGTGTCATCATAACTCATAACCTGGTGTAGAAACCTTCTAGTGAAGCTCTGATGGAACAAGTATCGAGGGAAATGAACCCTAACCCTACAAGTGGAAGACTAAGATACAACCTAGAAGACTATATAAGGTAGAGAGGCCACTGTGAAGAGGGGAGAAAAAAGATCTGACAAAAGAGAGAAATAGAGAATCATCATTGTACTCTTAGAACAAGTGTAATTTGTATCTCGGACCAATTCAAGAACATAATATAAGCAACCCAAGGATATTGTTAACCAATTCTCATGTCTCATACTTGTACTTAGCATTTATCCTTTCCTTTATAGCTTAGTTCACTTAAATAAGAGAATCAAAGGTTGATTGACATCTCATCTCTATAAATTAATTTTGTGAGGAAAAAAAGTAAGTTTAACTTATTTTATCTTGCCACATGTGCTTTACAACTAATGGTTGGATATCCATTAATTGTTAGAAGAGACTGGTTAACAAGACTCTTTATTTAAAGGAAAATGATAGTTGTAAATTTTATTTTAAAAAACTTTTAATTTTTACAAAATCTTTAGTTTACCTTTAGAACATTTTATCTTTTTTTTTTTTTTTTTTTTTTTTTTTTTTTAAATATTGTAAATAAAAGTGAAAAAGGGTGTGAGAGAGAGCATTCAAGAGAATTGATTCTCTCTACCAATTAAGAGGGTGTTTGTTATATATGTTTGAAAACATGTGTTTTATTGTTTGAAAACATATGTGGAAATATGTGTAAATGAAAAAGTGTGTGAAAATGCGTGTAATATTATTTAAAAACTGAAAACATGTGTTAGAGTTTGTCTACCAAATAGCCCTTAAGATTCGCACAAATGTGCAAGGCAGAAAGCAAAAGATAACGTATGTTGGAAAATTTGTAGGCACTTCTTAAATATGAGGAAATTGTGCTTCATCAATATAATTGATACTACTATAAATTTAATGAATAAACTACACTATAAATGTAAAAGGAAAAAAAAAAAAAAAAAAGTATCATTCCATACTCTCTTGAAAGTGCATGAGAATTATTTGTTTGGGTACGAGAGAATTGAAGTGGCCGAGGATGCAGGCTGAGTGAGAGAGCCTTTGAATTGACTCTCTCTCGGTGGGAAATTATTGGGACCTCCTAGAGGACCACCGATGTGGTCCTCCCAGGTCCCAACACCCAATTAAAAAACGCCACCTAGCCATCTTTTCTTACTCAGCTCCAGGTCACCATTGATGCCATTAACTTAACTATGGTTAGAAAATCAAACCAAGGTTAAAAACTCAGCTCTACTTACCCACTTACCCACAGCTAAATTTAATCCAAAATCAACTAAACAAATAAAAAATTTTTCTCAAATGCAACTTTATCTGCCTCTTTCTCAAAATCAAATGCCTAGAATCTTCAAACGTCTGCGGCGGCAAAATTGAGTGAGAAGGGCCAATCATTTGCCCTAACATCAAAATCTTCCACCTCTTCATCTATTACAAAAACCATCTGCTTTCATGCAATTTGTAAATCTCATCAATCATATTGGTTTGTGGTTAATGTTTCCTTCGAAGCCAAAGAAGATTTGGAGAGCGGGACAAAGGGAAGAGACCCAGATGAAGAAGACTTGATGGCCCGCTTTTTGGACGTCGTCATCACCACTTCGATGGCATGACTTATGGTAAGTTCCCAACCCTTGAACATGATATCCAACCTTGCTGAAAACACTCTATGATTATGCTGGAGATGCGGAGCCCGGATGGGTGGCCTGTCAAATTTGTGTAGCGGAACCGGGAAATGTCCTCAGAAACCATCACCAACGGCAACAACAACAAATGATCCGAGCTTCACGAATTCCTTGCGACGAGTCTAGAGTTGTGAGGACCCAACAATGCTGAATATGATGTGTTTTAGTGACAACTCCTCTTCTTTGTCCTTCTTTTCCATTTCGGAAAAAGCCGGAGATGTCGAAAATGTCTTGAAGGACCATTGATGAGATGAAGGCATACAAGTGTTTTAAGTTCTTTTCAATTTTTAATGTGAGGAAGATTATGATTATGAGTCATTTAGTTGCTGGGTTCCATGATTTTTGCATTTGAACATTGTTGTTGATGTTGCAAAGATTGATGTCCCAAAGTTTTAAATAAAGATTGTACTAGTGGTATTTGGTTGTGGGCAAGATTGTACTAGTGGTATTTGATTGTAGGCTTGTTGCTAATTTGGAGGAATTGGTTCTAATGTGAATTGTTTATGTGGTTTTGGTATAGTTGTTTTGATGTGAATTGTAGCTTTTAGTTATTGTATTTGCAAATAATTTTTGTGTTTATAGATGAGGTTCATCTTTTTGTTTTGGTGTTTGGATCTCATTGTAAATTTTTTTCATTTTGACAATAAAATTTCTCATTTGGTAGACTATTAGTGATGTTTTTTTAGAGAAATGTTAGAAATTTTATTGACATAGAGCTATTGTATTACAAAAACTTTGGCCATGAGCATCCTGGGTAGCACATGAAGGCCACAACAAGTTACATTACAACCCAATGTTACATTTGCCAGGGCCAAAACAATGAAAGAAAAAACAGAGCCCAACTTTGGGACTTAGGTAGCTAGTAGATGGGTTGAGAAACAAAAAAACCAGCACTTTTTTTTTTTAGTCAAATGGCAAATGCATCTTCAGCCACATTCCCCATTTTTTTTTGCATCCTAGTTTGGTTTACTAAAGGATGAGCAAAGGAAAAAAAACAACCCAATTGTCCTAGAATATCTACCAGCTGCAGCAACATCTCCAATACATTTCCAGAAAAATAAAAATTTTTAGACCATGTTTTCAGCTAGGTTTGCCCAATATCTTCTCTGGAGAGATATTGGGGAAATAGGGTTAGAGAGAGAGAGAGAGAAGAAAAAGAGGTAGATAGAGTTGTGTTTGAGAAAATTTTTGAATCTGTTTAGTTGATTTTGGGTTAAATTTGGTTGTGGGTAAGTAGAGCTGAGTTTTTAACCTTGGTTTGATTTTCTAACCATAGTTAAGTTAATGGCATTAGTGGTGACGTGGAGCTAAGTAAGAAAAGATGGCTAGGTGGCATTTTTTAATTGGGTGTTGGGACCTGGGAGGACCACGTTAGTGGTTCTCCTCGAGGTTCCAATAATTTCTCCTCTTTGGCATTGCTTACCTTATGAAAAAGTAGAATCCCAAATGCAAGCAAAGAAGATCCACGTATCACGTGAGATAGAGAAAAAGATATGGGTTTGAACTTTGATTTGACCGTTGAGAAGGGAAAAGTTGCTTTCACAGTAAGTCTAATTAAACCTTGCAAAGCAAGAAAGGTGAACCCAAAAATCAAGAAAGCCGTTTACCAAAAAAAAAAAAAAAAAAAACATCAAGAAAGCCTTATTTGTAATAATTGATTCTCGTAATGATACTCCTATATTTTTTTCCAGCTATTTCTTGTGCAGAACTCATAGATTCAACGTTTTATTGGGCATGTACTGGGCATAATCTAAAACATGCAACACATTTACGCAGAATTTGATTGGTCATTTTAAAAACTGCTTTCATGATTGAAAAACAAAATGTGGTGGTGATGGATGGATCCCACTTTAAGTTATTCGTATGAATTTGAAAATCAAATATCATCCTATTTTAAGTCATTATTGTCCCACTTTAATATAACGCTCTTGATCACCACCCCTTCAAAATCAGTAATGGGAAAAAGAAAATTTATTAGCGTTTTAACAAAGTGATGGTTATAACTGAGAATTGAGAAATAGAATCTTCTCAAAAAAAAAAAAAAAAAAAAAAATCATGAGAAATAGAAATGATTTTTAAAATGTTTCCTCTTAGGCGAATGTTTGACTCAGTCAGAGGATAAGGTCAATCCGGTGAGTGCATTGCAAGTGCAATATAGTTTCCAAAGCAATCTTTTAAGATCGCTTCACCATTTCATTCGGAATAATATGGTCCTCTCCTTTGATCTCTTGTGATCCAATGAACTATTTTTCCTAGGAAAAAAAACGGGTACAAATATATGTATATGAAATGAAACATAAATATTACACATTATGATATTCATATTCTTTTTACCAGACACATTTAATGAAACATATACTTATACATATACACATATATATATATATATATATATATATATGCATATGTGTGTGTGTGTGTGTGTGGGGGGGGGGGGGCATTGCCCTCCACGTCCAATTATGGCTCCGTCCCTGTGTGTGTGTGTATATATATATATATATATATATAGATAGATACACACATTTTTTTTTTGAAAAAACCACATACATATATGAAACGACAACATTACATTTTATTATATATTATACATATGGGTCATGTTAATAAATCATATTAGGAAAGTTTGAACACCACTGTCACGGGAAATATAAAAAGTCATTAAAAAAATTAATTGTTTTATCATTTTCTCATAAAATATTTTTAAAAATAGTTTCTAAACTAATGCCTTTAGGTTATTCCTTAACATTTTCTTATATGTATATGAAAAACTCTTTTTCCTAGACAATTTATTCATTGCAATATTATTTTCACATTAGACAGCAAAAAAATTTTTTTTTTTTTGTATACAAATCACAATTTATCATCTCAGCTATTAAGGAGAAAGTATGAAATTTATTGAATCACATTTATTATGTGAAACTAACATGTAACTCCATGCAAATGCATGGATGTATTTAAAATTAAACAAAATTTTTATTATAAAAATATAAATAATTAATCAAATTATTATTTAAAAAAAAAAACATATAACACATGCATTCATGTATACATATAGATACATTTTAAATTAAACACATTTTTTATCATAAAATATAGAGAATTAGTCAAATTATTTTTTAAAGTAAACATAATTAGTCACATATTAAAATTCTTACCTAAATTTAATACTACTTATGATCATTTTTTTCCTTCTAATTTTTAATAAGATAGAATGTGTGGTGATTTTTATTTTATAGTATTTTGCACTCATTAACTCACTTGACACAAATATTAAAAAACATAAGTAGACACATGGCATATACTTAAGTAGATAATTATGGTGTAGTCTTTACATAAATTTAGAAATGTGCAAAATTGGATTATAATTTCAAATTCTAATTCAACTTTCTCTAAGTTTTACCTATTAATATATATATATATATATATATATATGACTTATAAATTTGAATTTTTTTTAGTTATATGATTATGTTTTTTATGGTTTATTATATTGGACTCCTCGTTTTCTACACTAAATTAACTAATTTGGCACAAAAATTTAAAAATTTAGATTAGATGAGACATGTGGTACAAAATTAAATTCTAATTGAAATTAAATTTTTACACTAAATTAACTCACTTAGAACAAAATTCTAAAATTTAGATTAGATAAGACAAGTGGCACAAAATTAGACTCTAATTGAATTTTAATATGAAATTTAATTGGATTTTCTCTCTACTTTACCTATTATTATATATATAGACGTGTGTAAGAAGGGGAGGTAGTGAGCAAAAGTACTATTGCTTCTTTATCTTATTCTCAACTTTTTTGAATATTACACAATGATATATATTTTTTTAAATTTATTTTATAATTCAATAATTAGGGATAGATTGATCACTCAATGTTTTCGGTAAAAGTATCAAAAAGTACCAACATGTTAAACTGTATATACTCTTGGGCAAAGATATTCTAAGTGCAACCTTCCAATTTGATATTAGTTATACTATTTTTTATGATCAACGTTTTTTGAATGGTACATGGAATGATCCAATTGGGTAATCATTCATCTTTGTATTAGTTATGTTAGATTTTTAGACCCTTGGAAAACATAGTTTGTTGAACCTAATTTAAAGCCAAGATGTTACTTAGGACGATTAAACTGATATAGGTTAAATATACATCAATCATATCATAATCAGCGAAAAAGTAAAGAACACAACAATATGATGACCTAGAAAAATTAATGAAACAATCCCGTTTTAAGATAAAAAACTTGGGAATGATTTAACCTAAACAATCCATAAGGTAACAATTCACTAATAGAATTGAAGTTTTTACAATAGACTTAACCCTAAATCTACTGCTACCTCATGCAATACTTATTCACGTGACCACACGCAGTTTCGAATCCACAAACTCTTCTATTATGAAGTTGTTGCACACAAACACTCCGACCAGTTTGTGACTCTAAGAACTCCACTCAAAGGTTTAGATCATCAACTGTAGTTGATTTAATTATGGCAACTTCTACAACATCGAAATCTTGAGTTTCTTCAAAGAAATAACACCGGTAGAAGATTTAAGAGAGGTTTGGGTACAAAAACACTAGATCTACAATGGGAGGCACAAGAAGCACTCTACTCTTTTTAAAAAAACATGCCTTAGGGTTTCCTTTAAATACCATGTGAATTAAATCTAAATTGTTTTAAATACTATGTGAATTAGATTTGAATCCTTTTAAATACTATGTGAATTAGATCTGAAACCCTAATCTCTTAATGAGCTTAACGGGCTATTGGGCTTTAATTAAATTCTATAGATCTATATTTTGATTGGTCAAACCATAGTCTCAATCGGTTGAACTTGGCATGTTTCGAATTTCCTAAACCCGTAGCTTCCTTAGTCTTGTATTTTGACTTGTAGCACCTTAAGTATTATCTAATCATATCTATAGACTTAGGAATCTATATTTTGACAATTTTGTACTCACGGTTTGCTAATTGTTCTAAACTTTTAGAATCTAACAAGTTAGTAAGGGCCTAATCAGGGGTTACATAAATTATTTATCAATTTATCAAATAGTCTATCTCTCAAAGTCCAAGGACTCCATTTCTCAAGCTTTCAACATCTACTGTCTACTGCCAAATTATATGTCGTAAATTACATACATCAATTTGTTAATGATATCTCAGCTGATCCATACAGCAAATCCCACATGCCAAAGCACTACTACATTCACATAAACTTTAAACCTAAGGGCATATATTAGTAAAACATTTGGGGACTATTTTTGAAAAAATGAAAAAAAGTAACTAAATATTGATTGGACAGCTTTTCTAATTTTCCAAAAATAGTTTCTTAAAATTTTTTATAAAACTTTCCTAAAAATGTATGCCTTAAGACATACTAACCGGACCCAAACTTTAAAGTGTATCGATAGGAATATTAATCCAATGGATTATTTATTTATTATTATATCAGAGTCCATGTTCTTACAATCTAAGGACCCCAAAAAAAATATAAAAAAAATTTTATTAGGCCATTTTATCAGTCGGATGATGGTATCTATAAAAATGGTTGTTTGGTTAAATAAGGAAAATGTTGGGAATAATAACCAATTAACACAACAACGTACAGCGGAATCATTTTCCTTTCTTTTTGTTTAAATTCAATTAGTATTCCTAATAAGCTATACAAGGACAATATAAACTCAAACAGAAAATTCAGTAATAACACAAAATCAACTATCAAGACATCGCTTCCTCAAAAAAACCTATCAAGACATCTAATTTTTACTGGAAAAACCCTCCAATGAAAATAGAAAATCTACGAACTTAATCTAGTAAAAATTTCCACGGGTTTATAGCAATTCTATAAAATAAATGCTAGAGGTTATCAAATTTCATGAACACAATATAAATATAAATATAAATTTATATATTTAGTTCTATATTATATATTTTATATATATATATATATATATATAAAATAAAAGTCAAGCTTTAGAACCAAATACATCGGTTGTGCAAGAGAAGGCTTCACCAAATTGTAGTTTTTTTTTTAGTTTTTAAAAGATTTTTCAATAAATTCATTCACTTAAGTAGATATTTTTTTTTTTTTTTTTTTTTAGATTTTTAGATTTTTCAATTGCCTCTTATTTTGTAGATCAAATGTAGCTGAATACTTGAAAATTTAGCAACTTCTTGTTTGGTATTAAGTAGCATCAGGGTAGCAGGTGAATAAGGCCAAGACCACTCTCTTCTTTAGCTAAAACACTTTTATTAGATGTTCAGCAAGAAATCAAAAATCTGGTTGTTTGGTTAAATAAGTGTTGGGAATAATAACATAAAAACACTATGAGAAATATTTGGGTTTGCCATCTTTTATGGGGAGGCAGAAAAAATACATGTTTCAATTAGATTAAGGAAAATTCAGATTTGGAACAAGATGCAAGGGTGGAAGGAGAGGCTACTTCAAAAAAACAAAGTAGGATACTGGAAAACCCTGATGAAAATCAAGAAAAACTGATCCAATCCATCCCTACCTTTTCCATGAAATAAATGTTTATCAAATTTGCCAATTGGTTTGATTAAAGACATTGAAGCAATGATTTGCAAGTTTTGGTGGGGACATCAAGATAATGTAAGGAAGATGCAATGGGTAAAATGGAGCACTTTTTGCTCCTCAAAATTTTTAGATTTTGGAATGGGGTTCTGAGATCTAAGACACTTTAAAGATGCACTTCTTGGAAAACAGGTGTGGAGGCTCTATCATGAGAAGGACACACTGCTTTACAAAGTTTTTAAGTCAAATTATTTACCTACTGTGAGCATCTTGGAGGTTGAGGTCAACCCTCGAAGTTCCTTTGCATGGAAGAGCATTATGCAGGTAAGAGAGGTTATTCGCAAAGGAGCTAAATGGAGAGTGGGGAATGGGTCTACAATAGAGATATGGAATAGTCGTTGGGTGGATTCGTCTGGGGGTGGATAGGTCTTATCTCCTCAGCATGACCCGTCGTTGAAGGTAGTTAAGGATCTATTTATTTCTGGAACGAAGGCAATGAATTTGGAGCTTATAGATCGAATTTTTTTCCATGGGAAGTGGAGTGCAGTAAGAGTATTCCTGTTAGTCTACACATGGGGGAGGATTTACTCATTTAGCCAAGAACACCGTATGGAATGTACTCAGTCAAAAGCGCTTATCAGCTTTTGGCTACTGAAACTCTTCAAGCCCAAGCTGGTTTTTCCAACCCCGAAGTTGGTAAGCACTTGTGGAATGACATTTGGAAGCTTAAGGTGCCCAACAAAGTTTGACACTTCCTGTGGCATGCGTCGTCTGAGTCATTACCAATAGATTTCAACCTCTATGCTAAGCATATCCTACCCGACAACAGCAGTAGCCTATGTGAGGAGCACCTAGAAGATGTGCAACACTGCCTATGGCTGTGTGACCATGCCAAGTGTGTGTGGCTCTCGGACCCGACTTTCAGTTTCCCATGTGCAAGACTTTTTAGAAGTTTTGGTGACTTGGTATATTTTATACTCACTGAAACTTCTTCAAACATTGCTGCTCTGTTTTCCATGGTTGCTTGGAGTATCTGGACTCACCGCAACAAAATGAGAGTTGAAAGCTTGAAAATGTGTTAAAACACAAGAGTTGTTTAGAGTTTAGACCCCCAAATAAAAAATTATGACTTGATAGATTTTACTCTAACTTATACTAAGTGCGGAATAGAATAAATGCGAATAGATAAACAAATAAACTACTCTAAGTCATATTCAATATAACATAGCAGTAATTTGAAAGCTAAAAGTGTAGGGAAGAAGAATGCAAACACAAGATAACACGCTTATGTGTTATCGAAGAGGAAACCGAAGTACTTGGCATAAAACCTCTCCACCGCCCTCCAAACGGTAATTGATCTACTAGACAATCAATTGAGATACATGGGTTAGTAAGAGACCCTCCAAGCCTAATCTACCCGATGCATCTAAACCCTCCATGTTCCTACTCTAACAAGACTTCTCAGAACCGTATTTTGTCTAGCTTTTCGGATCCCACAATACGCCCGATTGCATCCGCCAAAGCTTGGCTTCTTCCAATACTTCCTAGCAACACCAAAACCTCACCGAACACTTTGAAAGGATGTGGTAAGTGTTTGGGCTATCAACCTCTAAATGGTATGGAAATGAAGAGGTAGGAGATAAGGAAAATCCATAAGTAATTGTGTGGAGAATTGTGGGTATAACAATCTCTAACTCTCAAGGTTTGTGGCTAGGGTTTTCTCTCGTAAGTACTTTTCAACATATATGGGTAATGGGGGTATATATAGTGTGAGTACAGATAGTGTGTATCGAAAATGACAGTTCAAAGAAAATGCAGAATGTTTCGCGGGTATCTCACGGGAAGACCTTACCCGCGAGACACTCGTGAAAACTAGTTGTCTCCATCCCGTCCTAACTCTTCACATTCTAGTCATGTGCATGGTACATGCTTCACTTCACGAGAAGCTTACTCGAGAGATACTCGCAAAAACAGCTTTAGTCTTCAATTACCTTGAGTCTTCACACTCTCTCTCTCTCTCTCACACACAACCCTTACAAATAAATCCCACATGAAATACAGGGTACATAAAATTGAATAAAATTACAATCAAATTTGGCATGAAATAAAGCCAACAAAAAACATAGTTGTAAATTACAACTTTACAATCTCCCTTTTAGCTATTTTGTGACAAAACCCCTAAAACAGACTCTAGACTTAAACGTGAGTTTGGGAACAGTGGCAAAACTCACTCACACTTAATCTAGAAGTTGTGAAGCACTTGCATGTATATACCTATAACCTCAAACACTTGCACACAAACAAAACTTTCATTAAACTTATGACAAGTTGAATTCATGGTACGTATATGAGTAAGTAAAGTGCGATCAAGTTCATAAACACCATATAACAGGTAAGCATATCTTGATCAAACAAGGTTAGTCATTAAAGAATGACTACAATGAACATTTAGCTAGTAAATGCTCATCCGGACATGCAAAGCAATAAGAACCAATCTCAATGATCAATTGCATATCTAACACACAACCAATGCAAAATACACGAGGTATTTGCATCTAGGATACAAGATCCTACTAGGGCACAAGTGTGAGGTACTTAAGACATATTAGCAATATCTTAAAAGTACAAAAATTGCTACAAAGCAATGAAGTAAACACACGTACTCAATATTAAATTGAAAATAAAAACAAAGTACTTAAGCTTTAAAAGAAAGCAATAAAAATAGTAAAAAAATAGCACTTCTAGCTTCTCCTCCCCTTATCACTACACTCCCTCTATCAATGACACCATCTCCCCCTTTTGTCATGGAATAACTAGTCTTCATGTTCTTCTAGCTTCCTTTGAATTTGGTCCAACTAAGTCTAGAGAGATGTGAACTTTGTGTCGAAGCGAATGTGTTGGGAGTGCATGATGGTAGCTAGTCCGGGATATTTTGATATTAATTTCTTGGAGAACAGCCATGATATTTTCTAGTTGTTCATCATAGGCATGGGAGGTAGAGCTTGAACTTCCTAGAGTAGCATGACTTTCTTGCTTAGTACTCTTCTTGGTGTGACTTATACTGGCACGAAGTATTTGCATCTAGGATACAAGATCCTACTAGGCCACAAGTGTGAGGTACTTAAGACATATTAGCAATATCTTAAAAGTACAAAAATTGCTACAAAGTAATGAAGTAAACACACGTACTCAATATTAAATTGAAAATAAAAACAAAGTACTTAAGCTTTAAAAGAAAGCAATAAAAATAGTAAAAAATAGCAGCTTCTAGCTTCTCCTCCCCTTATCACTACACTCCCCCTATCAACGACACCATCTCCCCCTTTTGTCATGGAATAACTAGTCTTCATGTTCTTCTAGCTTCCTTTGAATTTGGTCCAACTAAGTCCGGAGAGACGTGAACTTTGTGTCGAAGCGAATGTGTTGAGAGTGCATGATGGTAGCTAGTCCGGATATTTTGATATTAATTTCTTGGAGAGCAGCCATGATATTGTCTAGTTGTTCATCATAGGCATGGGAGGTAGAGCTTTAACTTCCTAGAGTAGCATAACTTTCTTGCTTAGTACTCTTCTTGGTGTGACTCATACTGGCATGGAGAGTGCGGATGTTAATTAGACTTGGCTTTGGGTATGGGTGCTCATATTTCGAGGGATGCACGCCTTTAAGCTTCAAAATCCTTGAGATAAGGCGGCAGAAAGGAAGATAGTTACTTGAAGTAGTTCGTTCAACCATTTTTGCCAAGATGTGGAAAATATGAGAACACACATCAAACTCCTCGTCACTAATCGATCATGCAAGAATAATGCTCAACCGAGATTCATGTACCAAGTGCTTGACAAAGAATAGAGATTGCTAAACATGATCATCATGATAAGCCTTAATTCAAGAGATAAAGATGCCATACTGACAAACTTCCCATTGGAAGAGAACTCCAAATTATCTCCAAAGCTTCTCAAGAACCTCCTCATTTGGATTCAGTTCATCATATATTGGTGGGTTAGTGAATATCGGCCGGTTGATGCGAAGGATTTTTGCCAAATAGACAGTGTCACCGAGAAACTTTTTCTTCTAACCCAACATTTGAGCTCCTCTCCTTTTGAAATGGCATTAGTATAGAACTCTTTCACCATGTTCTCATAAGCATCATCAAGGTTGGAGAGAAGGAAGTTCCAATCCTTGATGGTAAACCATTCAGGGATTTTGGTTTCAAGGAGAGATGGTTGGTCAATAGCCCTTTCAACCAACAACGGAGCATCTTCAAAGTATCTCTTATAGTTCTAAAATGCAGCATAAGAGCTGATTTGTCGGGGTCATAAACTCCCGTCGGTGATCGAGCTTTCTTTGGCCTTAGGGAAAGGTTATCAACATCAATCACTGGCTCTTTTCCTTTTCTGCTGCCTCCTTTCATAGTTGACGTTTTGAAAGGAGACATCTGCACACATGATTACCAAGCAAGAGAAAAACAAGTGCAAAACACAAAGAAATAGAGCACAAAAAGTTGGTCTAAAACATAAGTATAAAAACTTAAAATAGAGCATAACAAAGTTAAACAACATGCTTAAAGTGCTAAAACATGTAAACACTAGCAAAATGCAGGAAAATTAGCAATCAGTGCATGTGTGTGCATCTACTATGCATGAGGTGTGCATGGTGTGTGCCTAATGGGTGCCTAGTGTGTGCCTAGGTGATGCATGGCAAGGCATGGTGAGGCACAAGTTGGGCAAAGTCTGTAAAACACACACCCAATGATCAAAACATGTCAAGCAAGTTCAATCAAGGGTAAACCTAAACAATGGAACTTAATTGAGTCCAAAACACCACAAAAATGTCACTTGAGCATTTTGACAGATACATGGCATGCAACACTACAATACACCTATGAGCAATGCATGAACACACGGAAATATGCCTAAATACAGGTTTAAAATGCCATAAGGGGCCAACACAGATACACATAGATCAAATGGGACACAGCCCAATCAAAATTTTGAAAAATTATGCTTAAATCAAAGTTCCCAACCCTTTTTCGAAAAATCCCCTATTTTAGAACCCTAAGTTGAGTTCTGCATAATCTTAGAAAAAATGAAAAGAATGTTAAGAAAACATACCTTTAAGTTGATTTTGCAAAAATCAAGCTTGAAAATGATGGGGTTTCATTGAAAATCAGTTTTAGGTTGAGAGAGGTTTGAGTGAGGCAAAAGAGGAAAATAGAGTGTTTTAAAAATCATCACATCAACCCTATAAAACTGTAAACACGCATTTTTCGTGGGTTAGATAGTCGCGAAATTACTTGCGAAAAACACCACTGAAGCACAAAAACTTTTGTGAAAAGCTTTTGGTCGCGAAACTGTCGTGAGATAGTTGCGATAGCCTCTGTATGAAACTTGTGTTTTTCCAGTTTTTGCCTAAAAATCTTTTCGTGGGAATGGTTTAATCGTGAAATGGTCGCGAGATAGTCGCGAAACTCTCTGTATGAATTTTGAGATTTTTAGTTTCCCTTAAACTCTTTTCACGGGAAGCTTTTAGTCACGAGCTTCTAGCGAAAATGCCTCTGAACAAGTTTTTGATGAACAATACAAAATTTTATTTTGAATAAAAACTTAAAGCACGAAAATATAAAATCACTTTCAAAAACATATAAAATACTTAAAAATATTTTTGGGTTTGATCATCAAGTAATTGAGTATACACATCACATTTGAACATGTATAATCATACAAATGAAATAAGTATTAATTGAACTAAGACTTGTGTGTTGTGGGTGAGTATCAAATGTGGAATAGTCCTTAGACTAGAATGAAGTTTCAATGATCAATTCAATCAAGTCATACACAACTAATACTAAGTCAAGTGGTTTATCTCAATTATAGAAATGAACATATATGACCTCCCACAAGAAAATGATTACAAATCTTAGAAGCTTTTCATTTGGCTTCTACACAGATCATAACATTTGATCATTTTTGAACAATATATCTCATTTTGAGATCGGTGCTTGAAATTTTCGATATTTCAATATTGAGAGTGGGCTTTTGACTTTTTGAGTACTATACATTTCAATTTAAAGTTGCTTTCCCTTTTTCCTAGTCAAATACTAGTATGTGTGACGGCTTTTTGCAGCTCATTATCTCTTTTCATTTTGAGATTTATGTTTGTTGAGCTCTTTAAGCAAAAACATAAAAATAAAGGTAGGAAAATATATAGGCACAAGTTCATGCAAGTATCAAGACCATCAAGACTATTGACCAATAATTCATGACAAGCTTGAAGATCTATTTACAACAATCACATATAGTTTTCAAGATTTCTCCCACAAAGATATATGTGCATACAAAACAAGCCAAACTCATAAATGCACTACGCCATTAGTACGAAAGTACTAGGCCAAACTCACATGTGAAATACACAACATAAGCGATCAAACTTTTTGGAGATTTTTCAATTTTTATGAGTTTTTAAATTTTTTGAACATACTAAAAAACAGAACAAGTAAAGTAAGATCAACAAAAACAAGTATAAAACAAAATTTGTAAAAGAAATATGCTATAAACTGGAAGCAATGACACAGATTGAAATATGCATGTCATAATGCATGAATTTATGACCCTAAACATCGGAAGTATTAATGCATGTGTATAGAGAGTGATCATGCATAAGTACCATTCTTCACCCATTCTTTACAAGTGTTTTGGGTGAGAGCCTTAGGTGGCGGGGTACAACCAACATAATTTTCAAACCTCGGAGTGAAGCTAGTAAGGCATAGTAATATGTTCTTCAACATTTCCATAACGTCTCCAATGAGATGTCCCTCACTATCTCCTTTAGCTTGTGCTCCCTTTGGTTTTCTCTTTGAAATTTCTTGTCCATGCATAAAATCACCCTTCTTAAGTGCATGAAGTTTGAAACAATTCGGCCTTGTGTGCCCTTGTACGCCACAATGATGACACAAGTGCTTTTCTTGAGGCCCCCTTTGATTTTTGGATAATGACTTCCATTTTTCCTTTGGCATTGCACCAATGGTTCTTTTTACTATAGCAAGAGTTTCAATCCTAGGCTTCACTTCTTTAAGTTTCTCTTCATTCTTGGCTGATATGAACTTCCTTCTTGGATTCGCTACTAGAACTTCCTTCTTTGATATAGCCCAAACTGGTCTTATCATGTGAAGACTTTTGAAAGGACAACACATTGTCAAGTTTCTTGGTGGAGATGCGCTCATCTTCCGATTCTTCAATTTCCTCATCCTCGAAAAGATCACCAAGTTCATAAACCAAATTGCTCAAATTATTCTTAGAATTAACGGAGGAAATTGTCATGAATGCTCTGTAGTTTCCTTCACTATCACATTCTCCTTCCGTGTCTGAATTTGAGTTGTCAAAATCATTAAGGGTAGTGGCAAACACTTTACCCTTCCCTCTCACATAGTTTGGACACTCCTTCTTGAGATGTCCATGGAAATTGCATTTGTAACACACAATTCCTTGAGGGGATTGAAAATCCTTCCCATCTTTCTTCTTGAACTCCTTCCTATCACCTTTGGAGGATGGAAACTTCCCTTTGCTGAATGGCTTCCCATTATTGTTCATCTTTAGAAATTTTCGGAAGTTCTTTGCAAGAAATGCTACCTCCTTCTCCACATCATCTTCTTTGGAGGAGTCATCCATTCTTTTGGTCATGGTTTTGAGAGCAAGAGATTTGCTCGTCTTGCAAGAAGGTAGTCCCAGCTCATATGTTTGGAGAGATCCAATGAGTTCTTGGATTTTGATCTCATCCAAATCTTTACTTTCCTCTATAGTTGTGATTTTTGCTCGAAAGCTCTTCGGTAAAGACCACAAAACCTTTCTCATCACCTTAGCATCCTCAATCTTCTCTCCGAGATTGAGCTTAGCAATTACAATTTCATTGAGCTTCCCATAAAATGAATTGAAAGACTCATTGTCACCCATCTTGAGCTCTTCAAATCTGGTGGTAAGCATTTGGAGTTTCGTGTCCTTGACTTTCTTAGTACCCTCATAGATAGTCTCAAGAATCGTCCAAGCTTCCTTGGTTACCTCCACATGCGATATCCTATGAAATTCATCAGTCGACACACCACAGAATATAGCGTTAATAGCCTTATTGTTTGTATTAGCCGGAGTAAGAGCTGCCTTGTCCCACTCGGACTTGGCTGTCGTGGGTTTAACATACCCATTCTTGATGGAGTCCCATACCAACTCATCTATAGCACACAAGAAAGCCCTCATACAGACCTTCCAAAACGCATAGTTGCTCCCAACAAAGAATGGTGGGGCATTGAGTGATTGTGATCGGTTCATCACAAAGGGTCAAGGATCACACATAGGTAATAAAACCACAATGAGTGTACCCGCTCTGATACAAATTGAAATTCGAAAATGTGTTAAAACACAAGAGCTATTTAGACTCCCAAATAAAAAATTACGGCTCAATAGATTTTATTTTAATTTATACTAAGTGCGGAATAGAGTAAATGCGAAGCGGATAAACAAATAAATTACTCTAAGTCATATTCAATATAAAATGGTAGTTATATGAAAGCTAAAAGAGTAGGGAAGAAGAATGCAAACACAAGATAACACGCTAATGTGTTATCAAGAGAAATCACGCTCGGCGTAAAACCTCTTTGCCGCTCTCCAAGCGGTAATCGATTCACTAGACAATTAGTTGGGATACATGGGTTAGCAAGAGACCTTCCAAGCCTAATCTACCCCGATGCACCTAAGCCCTCCAAGCTTCTACTCCAACAAGGTTTCTCGGAACCGTGTCTCATCTAACTCTCTAAATTCCGCAATATGCCCGATTGCATCCATTAAAGCCTGGCTTCTTCCAATGCTTCCCAGCAGCACCAAAACCTCATTGAATACTTTGAAAGGGTGTGGTAAGTGTTTGAGCTATCAACCTTTCAATGGTATGGAAATGGAGAGGTAGGAGTTGAGGAAAACCCACAAGTAAGTGTGTAGAGAATTATGGGTATAACAATCTCTAACTCTCAAGGTTAGGGTTTTCTCTTAAAAGTACTCCTCAACATATGTGGGTAATGGGGGTATATATAGTGTGAGTACGAGAAAAAATGACAATTCAAAGAAAACAGATGTTTCATGGGTATCTCAAGACCTCCCACGAGACACTCATGAAAACCAGCTATCTCCATCCTATCCCGACTCTTTGCATTCCATTATGTGCGGGGCATATGCTTCATTTCGTGGGAAGCTTACTTGCGTGAGATACCCACAAAAACAGCTTTCAGTCTTCAATTGCCTTGAGTCTTCACACACTTTCTCTCACACACACAACCCTTATAAATAAATCCCACATAAAATACAGGGTACATAAGATTGAACAAAATTACAACCAAATTTGGCACGTAATAAAGCCAACAAAAAACATAGTTGTAAATTACAACTTTACAAGAGTAAAATAGCAAGTATTGGATGTAGGAGACACGGTTAAGAAAGCTAAGGAATTGCTGCAGGAGTTCAAGGATGTGCAAAGCCCCACCATGCGGTCTGCGGTTCCATGTGAGTTGGTGCGTTAGAAGCCACCTACTGCGGGTTTGTTCATGATTAATTTTGATGGAGCCATTTTTGAGAACTTGGCCCTTGCTGGTTTGGGGATAGTTATCCGCGACAAGCTAGGGATGATCATTGTCGCCCTTGGTCAGCAAAGCCCACCGCCTAGTACGGTAGACATGGTTGAACCATTGGCGAAGGCGAGCTTTTATTTTTTCTCAAGAAATTAGTATCTCACAGTGGAGGTGGAAGGTGATTCTCTAAAGGTCATACAAACTATCAATAACCAAAAGCATGACAGATCATGGCTAGGTCATATTATTAATGATATTAAGCGAATAGGTTCTCGTATGCGCTTTTGCGTTTTTCTCATACTTGTAGGGGGGCAATAGATTGGCCAACTCCCTTGCTAAAAGAGCAGTTTTAGTTGTTGATACCGAAGTGTGGTTAGAAGAGCTACCACAAGATTTGAGTGATGATTTTCAGTTTGACTTACCTTAATAAAGATGACTTATATATTTCTCAAAAAAAAAAAAAAAAAAAAAAACTTTAGATAAAAACAATTTTTTTTTTTTTAATCCTTATCAATTTCTTTGGATAAAGTAACAATAAGTATTCTAATGAACTTCTTCTTCTTTTTTTTTTTTCAAATTTTTATTTATTTATTTTATTTTATTTATTTATAAAATAACAATTTTACTAGGTTACGTTAGATTTTTTTTTTTTTGTGTGTGTGTGTGTGTGTGTGGGGGATAAACAATTATCTTACATCATCTATTTCCTGATAATAAAGTAACAAATTTAAAAGTATTATTTTTTCTTCTCAAAATTTTTTTCTTTTGGAATAAATAACAAAAAATAGCCAATATTTATTAACTTTAACATAAACTAAAAAAAAAAAAAAAAATCTAATAAAAATCAAATAGCATTAGCTATTTTTTTGGGATAAAGTATAAAAAAAAAAAAAAAAAAAAATATGTAATTATAGTAAACTTCTTAATTACATAAATTCCTTTTTCTTTCTATTCATATCAAGTTATTAACTTCTTCACAACTTAAAATTATCTAATATAAAAGTGGGGGTATATATACGGTTTGATATATTTTTCCATTTTCCTACCGTACGGTTTCTTGATGTATTCTTTCATTCTCATACTTACCTTATCTATGAAACTTGCATATATGTATTTGCCTTCTTCTTTTTGTTTTTTTCATAAAATTCCCTTCTTCTTTTTTTCCCATCTAATTGAATATGTTTTGTGTGTGGGTTACCTGTTGTTTAAGTTATTTTTGTTAACTTTGATCTAGTTTATATGCATATTATGGTCTTCTTAATCAATTTTATATCTTCCATGAAAACTAACAAATTAATTTTAACAAAAATCTTATTCACTTTTTGAAAGATTATTTTTCTAGTATGTGTAGATCCCACAAGTAGCCATGAGACCAAGATTTAAGCATCCAAAACCATGATAATGAACATCACTCCACAAAGAATGGATACAGAAAATTGATTAAATATAAAAAGGGTGATGTAAAAACAATGGATATTTAAGGTGATGTGAAATCTCCAAGACTTCACCGCCTTCCCCTTGTTGTCAAAGTTAATTCAATTTTCATATGAGTATCTATACTTTAACTCTAATTCCAGATTTTTTTAATGTTTAGATATTAATATTGTTTCTAATTATTGAATTTAGAGTTTTTTTGTGTCTATATATTTATGTGTGTGTTATAGTGAATTTTGCTTGCATTTTTTTTTTTAATTTTATAAATTTGGGTAGTTTTAATTTGTAAATTCAGGATGATTGTTTGGGGTTAAAGTAAAATTATTAGATTAATTTTAATCATAATTCATGCAATAGTAAGGTGTTAGATGTTGATATTAATTTTATGCTTATTTACATTAATTAACATAAACATCTTAGCATGTTTAGTGTTAATATTAATTTGACACTTTGAGATGCAAGCGCTTCATTATAATTAAATATAAATGTTAGTATGCCGGTGTGTTATAATTATTATTTGTTGTTCCTCATCCTACTTCACCTTAATTATTATTTGAATGAGTAAAAGTTATGTCTTAGTTTGACCGGGTATAGCATTTCTCTTCAATCATTAATTAGTGTTTCTCAATAAAATTATTCATATTATAAGTTTATGACCAAAACCATGCAAAGCCCGGCCTGTTTACTACTAAAAGCTTTTAGACATTTAAAACTTGTCATAATCTTTAAAATATTTTTACTATTTTATTTGTTATTGAATTTAATTATATTATCAAAAAATATGTATATTTTTTAAAATTTATATATAATTCTTTTATTAAGCCGTGCATCCACGAGCATAATACTAGTGTGTGTGTGTATATATATATATATATATATATATAAAAAGAAGGGTTTTTTTTTCAAGTTTATTTATATTAAAAATTAATAAAATATCACACAAATAAGTTATATAAAAAATAAAGAAAAATAAAGAAATTGCCACATCATGACTTTTCCATGAAGTAACTCTGCAAATATTTACGCTGACTTTTGTTAAAGGACAAAAATTTTTACATACAAACTATTTTTAAAATTACTCACATTTCTAAAAGTATTAAAAATCGTGACTTTCAAATAAACACTACTCTTCTATTAGTTACATCAATTACCGCAAAAAATCAAGATGATACACCATAAGTTTTGATTAAGCAAACAAATTGAAGGACTTCATTCAGTGGCGCCGCCCCTGACTTCATTACAACGTTTGATTATAACACTATTTTCAGGGATATCTTGAAATTCAATGTACCTTTGGAGTTTGGACCTTGAACCTTGAAGGAATAATTCAAGCAAACGATTTTTATATTTAGAATAGGCTGTCACTTATGGTGTCACTTCACATGCACGAATGTTCCCATTATTCTTGGTTTTCTGCTCATATCTTAGGGCAAACTCTATGGCATGTCATGTGGCCCTTTCTTTCTCTTTTAGAGTTGCTCTCCCAACATATATAGATGCCCCAGTTCTGATTAATTATAAACGAGTAAACAGGGAAAGATAGACTATATGTTGTCTGTAATAATGGCGTCACTTAAGGCTCTCCTATCTGCACCTTTCCATCAATTCATCCACAAAGACTTCCATGAAGCTGTTGCTAAGATGACTCTCACAGATGCTTCCCTCTTCCTTGTAAAATCCCATGCTCCTTGTCAAGCTTATTATGACTCATCTCTACTGCCATGTTTTTGTTTCAAGCACACCTTAATCTAGTGAACTTTTCTTGTTATCATTCATATTTTCATGCATGCAGATTGTGCACTCCATTGACAAGTCGGGCATATGGCCCCGGTTACCAGTGATCTTTGGTATCTTGTATCTGGCTATTCGCCGGCACCTTCACAATGAGTACAACTTGCTCAACGTCGGTAGATCTCCGGTCGGCGTTCGGTTTAACCCCGTGGATCATCCATTCAGGACAGCTGATGGAGAATTTAATGATCCCTTCAATGAAGGTGCAGGCAGTGAAGGATCTTTCTTCGGCAGAAATGTTCTGCCCGTTGATCAAAAGGATAAGGTATATATTTCTCTTTTGGGATATAATTTCTTTTTTTGCTGGATTTAGAATATAATTTCATGCATCATATCATATCTAATCTAATATATTATAATATGTTTTAATCTAATATATTATAATATGTTTCTCAAAAAAAAAAAAAAATAAAGTTTAAAGAGTTATCATTAGAAGTGGACATCATAGGTTAAAACTTTCTAAAAAAAAAAAAAAAACTAATATATTATAAGCTAAGCCTATAGAAAATTGTAATCTAATTATTATTTTTTGTTTTTTTTTTTGATGAATTTTTTTTTTTTTTTTGTTTTAAATCTAATCTAATTATGATATATATAATAAAAATTTTGGTTCTACGTACGTACATGTACTGCTACTGGCCTACTGCTCGTCAATGGCTGAGCTAAGATTTAGTCCAAGAACCCAAGATTAAAAAAATTGAAACTAAAATTAACTCTTAAAAAAATTAATTGTTTAAATAACCAAAAAAAAAGATAACTAGAAATTTAATTGTCATACAAAATTTCTAATATTTATTGTCCATATATATATATATATATATTGAGAAACAAACACACACACAAGGTAGAGGAAAATAGATTCTTCATTCCTAATAATTTTGAAAATATCATTATTAATTATAATGTGCATGTATATATTATTAATAAAATAATCCTTTGTTTCTCAAAAAAAAAAAAATCCTTCATTTTTTATTTGTGGGCCAAAAAAATAATAATCCTTCATTTTTTATTTGTGGGCCGAGCGGCCCGAGCTACAAAATAAGCACCTTAATTTATTTTTAAAATACAGTAGAAATCATGAGCTGACCTTTCTTTCAAATCCCAAAAAAATAAGCATGAAAGAAGAGTTGTATAGATTCTAGGTAATATAAAATAATTCGATAAATAAAAGAAGTGAAAATCCACAAGAACTTAATTAGCATAACCTAAATTTTTATATTAAAAAAATCATCAAATCAGTTTTATATAATTTATATTAAAATATAGTTTTTTCATTAAATCATGTGAAATTATATTTTAAATTAAAATTTTTAAAAGTTTTAAATCAATTTTTTTCTTAAATAAATTAAATATTATACATTAGAGTATAATAGGCTTAAAAATATAAAATGGTCTCAGTAATCAGTATAGAACCAACTCAATACATTTTAAGACTTAAGACAAAAAAACTTCAGTGCATTTTTTAAAAAATATTTAAAAATTAACTAAATACAATTTATTTAACTTTCTATATTATTATTTTATATGAAAAATTGCTAATTAAATTTTTGTGTTTAAGTTTTATTAACATATCTTTTACAAGTTGTTAGGAAAATTAATTATTAATAATTATTTAGCATAGTCATACCATTTTTTGGTAAAATAATTTATGGTTTCAGTCAGGTTAGATTTCTATTATCTTAATATATATTTTGGACATTTTTGGAGATGGGAAAGAATGTAAAACCCACTCATAGTTTTTTCTTAAAAATAATTATTATTCTAAAATTTTGGCAGCTCTTTGTTGTTGTTTTTGTTGTTGTTGTTGTTGTTGTTGTTGTTGTTGTTGTTGTTGTTGAAGGCCTCTTATTTATTTAATAGGGCCTTAGATACCTTTGTAAATTTTGGGACAAGTGGGGCTTTAGACCTAAAGGTCTAAAGCCGGCTCTGGATCAATACTTTTTGCTTTTTTCATTAGTTGAAACTTGAAAAAGCTTGTTTCCATATATATATATATATATATATATATATATATATAGATAAAAATAAATATATAAGAGTATAACTTTTGTAAAATGCCCTATTGTAAAATGTAAAAAGGAAAAAAAAAAAATGGTTTCTAACACTTGGGCAGTGGTGGCTTCAAGAATTTTTCTCAAGGTGTTTTTTAAAAAGTATAAATTATATAATCTAATAAAAAGAGAAATTCATATATTGACAAAAAAAAAAAAAAACAAAATATATAAAGTTTATAATTGTCTTCTATGAGTTTTTATATTTTGAAATCGGTACGTGATAGTCTAATTATCAATACTACAAGTTATATCTCTTTCAATGTACGCAATTAATCAATTATTCATCCACTGAATGTAAAACAAATTATGGAGCAAAATTCAATTTTATTGGCATAAAAAAATTGAGGGTATTCCCAAATTTTTTTTGAAGGGTAGACAAATAAATTTTTTTAAATTATTATTATTATTATTATTATTATTATTATTATATATATATATATAATCAAACTATATTTAACTTAAGAGTATAACTTAAGGTGGCCTCGCCCCTGCACTTGGGTGGATCAAAGAACCCATTTCCCCTACTTTTTTTTTTTAATAATAATAATTAAGCTCAATACAATTTTAAATTATTTTCATAACTATATTTGCAACCGGTACAAACTTTATAACTCCATTTTCAGAATGCATTTCTTAGGCAAAGTGATTAGCATATTTTATTCTGCGATTTTATTTATGTTTTGATTCCGATAACAATTTAGTTGCAAAATGTGTAGCTATTGAAACCAGATCCTGTGGTGGTGGCCACAAAACTTCTTGCTCGAAGAAAATTCAAAGACACAGGAAAACAATTCAACATGATAGCAGCTTCTTGGATTCAATTTATGATACATGATTGGATAGATCACTTGGAGGATACCAAGCAGGTTTGCTGTATTTACAACACAATTATAACAATTTCTTAACTTTTTGGAAAAATTGACAATGCTTAAATGCGTGAATGTTTAATCTATTGGGTAAAACCATCATATATAGATTGAGTTGACTGCACCTAAAGAAGTTGCAAACCAGTGTCCCCTTAAGTCTTTCAAGTTCTACAAGACAAAGGAGGTTCCAACGAGCTTTCACGAGATCCAGACTGGTGCACTAAACATTCGTACACCATGGTGGTAAGAAACTAGTTTACTTTCTTTAACTTAGGGTGTACCAAATTTAAACAAAAAGCCTAAATTAAATTAGCTGATTTGAATTCCGACTCTTGCCTCCGCACTAATTCTACAAGAATTTTATATTTGTGGAATGACTATTACATCAAAAGTGCAAAGGTGTGCAATGGTCAACTTCAAAGTACTATTGAAATATTTGTGATTAGTAAGAAGAGACAAGAGAGGAGAGGAAAGTGGTAGATTAATTAATTTTTACACTATTATCTATAAACCCACAAGAGGCTGAGCCATGGTATGATGGAAAGTGACCTCTACCCAAATGAGGAGTCTTATGGTATGGTTGGTAGGTGTGAAAATAGAGAGGGAAGAAAATTTGGGTAGGTGGGGGCAGTTTACCGGGACTCACCATTTTTTCCTTCTCAATTGGAGAGAAAAGAAGATAGAAAATATCTATGAATATGAAATTACAAAATTACCCTTATTTTCCAATTGTTTCAAACTATAGTAAAAGCATAATTATAATTTGATTTATTTACCCAAAAAAAAATTTAATTTGATTTTTCTCCTTCAACCTTTCTATCCTTTATACCAATAGATATGATCGAAAATAAAAATATTTATATTCTCCCACTTTTTGATCCTCCCAACTAAATAGAGCCTCAAGTTCAAATTCGAGTATTGACCTTAATTTTTAAAATAAAAAATGCTAAAATTACTACAAACTTTACTATAAAACGTTTACAAACTTATGCAGCAATAAATGTGATTAGTGGATTTCAATAACCTAATAAATGAATTTAAACATCAATTTATAAATTTTATATAGTAAAATTTGTAATATTTCTACTTCACTCTTTTAAAATTAAGAGTAAGATGACCGATCACCATCTCTCCTAGACCTCATAGAAACATAGTCTTTTCTACTGTGTTTGACATTTTTTTATTAGTAAACACAAAGCAAAAACTTAAATTTAGTTGTTGCGAGCATAGTTATCAAAATTTCAAAACCATATAGAACTGACGCTTAAACTATCAAACCAATAGTGAATTGTAGAAAATTCTGGGTTGAAATGAAAAAAAAAATTGTAAGAAAACCAATCAAACAATGGAACACTGATGTTTTTTAGAAAAACACCGAACCAACTGGTTTTTTAATGATTAGCTATTTGGATTAAATAACCATATTTTCTTTCAATTTTGTTCTTTTAATAATAGGCTTTTAAGTCTTCAACTTTTAAACTTGAATGTTTTTTTTTTGATAAGTTAAACTTGAAGTTAATACTAAAAGATTTCCTGTTTTTAGTCTTTCTTATATATTAAAAAAATCAAATTATATATTAATTTTTTTGAATAATAATATTCTATTAATTTCAATATTTGGTATACTTCCACATTTATATTTAAATTGCATAACATCTCATTTTTTTAATATTTTTTTCCTTTTTTTTTTTTTTTTTTATGTATTCTTTAACTTATTTACAAATATGTTTTTAAAATATATTAATTATTAATCTCATGGTATGACTATGAACCAATGACCTAACTGTTGAACTAGTGAACTATTGTACCACTCCCAGTTGCCAATTTTCAATTTTCTCTTTATAACCAAAGATACTTCCAAAAAATAGTTTGAATTTTCTGAACTATCTTTTTATCGGTGCAAGACTTCACACGAATGATGGTGAATATTAGGGATGGAAGTGTTATATATGGGAGCAATGCAGAAACATTGCAAAAAGTGAGAACTTTCAAAGATGGAAAGCTCAAAATATCATCTGATGGCCTTCTTCTTCATGACCAAGATGGCATTGCTGTGTCAGGAGACGTTCGTAATAGTTGGATTGGCGTTTCGACATTGCAGGCACTCTTCATTAAGGAACACAATGCAGTTTGTGACTCTCTTAAGGTAAGTGGTACTCTATGAAACCAAAAAAAAAAAAAAAAGCTAGGTCAATCATTAGTTTTTGGGATTTGATCAGCCATAGCATGAATATTGACCTATTTTCAAGGGAATAGTTAAATTTACAGCTAAATTTTTCACGATTTTAGAAAGAATATCCGCACTTAGATGATGAAGAATTGTATCGTCATGCGAGGCTAGTGACATCTGCAGTGATTGCTAAGATCCATACCATAGATTGGACGGTGGAGCTCCTCAAAACTGATACAATGATTGCAGGGATGCGCAACAACTGGTAAATTATGCAGTCAATTTAGTGTATTGATTAAAGCAAAAGTGATGGATTTTGTGATTCATTTCAAGATCACCACAAAAAATAAAGAACTAAGATTGGTGCAAACTGATAGCCTCCATTTGGATACAGACTATAAATGAAAATTATTTCACTATTCAATTTATTTTTATTACTAATTATGAGTCTCACTATACTTTTTTATATTATTCATAAGTCTCATTATACTATTTCAACTAACTTTTATCTTTATTTATAGTACTTTTGGCAATAAATTTTCAGTTTTAGCAAAATAAGCGGTATTCAAACAGACTCTAATGGTTATAAATTGTAGGTATGGATTGTTGGGAAAGAAATTCAAGGACACATTTGGGCATGTTGGAGGAGCCATCTTGGGAGGTTTGGTGGGTCTAAAAAAACCTAATAATCATGGTGTTCCTTATTCATTAACTGAAGAGTTTGTTAGTGTTTATCGAATGCACTCACTTCTACCTGATTATTTAGACCTTAGGGACATTTTGGCTGCACCAGGACCCAACAAATCTCCACCGTTGAGCGAAAGGTATAATTCTCTTCGACATAGCATCAAAAATTAGCCCATGAAAGTATGGGAAATATTTTTTTTTTGGTAAACAATGGGAAATATTTGTATACCATATGTTTTATCCTCATTATTTATTGCTTTTCAGGATTCCTATGCCAAATTTGATTGGTCACAAGGGAGAACAGGCCTTGGCAGATATTGGGTTCTCAAAGCAAATAGTCTCTATGGGCCACCAAGCTTCTGGGGCCCTAGAGCTTTGGAACTACCCTATGTGGCTTAGGGACATTATCCCACAAAACGTGGATGGCCAAGATAGGCCTGATCATGTGGACCTACCAGCTCTTGAAGGTAATATACTACCTAAAGCATGGAGATAATCCTGAATTTTTTTTTAATAAAGTTCTCTAGGTGCAGTGCAATAAATTCTCCAACCAAATTAAAGACATGGTTGTATTGAATATTGATCGATGAAACATTAATAGTAGAAAAGTGCATGTTCATAATATTTTTATTTTTCACAATATTTTTATAATAAATTTTAAGTAGTAAGTTATTACTAGTTCTAATTTGATTCTACAACTGGAATTATTTTTTTGGCTGTCCATAGTAGCAAAAAATAATCCATCATATAAAATTTGTTGTGAAAGTATTATGAAAATGTTAAGAACATAATATTTTTCTTAATAGTATTATTTTTTATAAGAATAATTAACTGTTTTGAATTTGATTGAATAATTTATGTATTGCACCTAAAAACAACTATACTTAAATTTTACCTTAATTAATTTACCAAGTTCTATATATATGATGTGAAACACAATTCTCATGCTCTATAATGCAGTCTATAGGGACAGGGAAAGGAAAGTCGCAAGGTATAATGAATTTCGTAGGGCCCTACTATTGATACCTATTTCGAAATGGGAAGATTTGACAGATGACGATGAAGCTGTTCGAGTGCTTGAAGAAGTGTACGGTCATGATGTTGAAGAGCTTGACTTGCTTGTGGGTCTCATGGCAGAGAAGAAAACTAAAGGATTTGCCATTAGCCAGACAGCTTTTGTAATATTCTTAATAATGGCAAGCAGGTAATTATAAAACAAATGCACGAATATGTAAGAAAAATGGGTTCAATTATTCATAAAAATATTAGAGGTGAAAAAAATTTCTGACTAATCTTTGTGTAACGCTATGCGAGTAGAGAAATTTGAGTACATAAAGCAAAATTAGAGGTAAATAAAGTGCCTATCTATGTAAAAACTAACAAATATCCTTACTTCATATTTAGTTACATAATCAAATTGATACTGCATAAATCCAAACCATGGAATGCCATTTTTAGTTTTTAATTTTTTGGTTTAGTAGGTGGTAATCCATGTTAGTGTTACTATAACATATTGAATTTTGGGTAGGGTGTTCTATAACTTGAAATTTTGGGTTGACATGCATGTAGGAGGCTGGAGGCAGATAGGTTCTTCACAAGCAACTTCAATGAGGAAACATACACGAAAAAAAGGATTTGACTAGGTTAATAACACAGAGAGCTTGAAGGATGTACTTAGCCGTCATTACCCAGAATTGGTGAAGAAATGGATGAACTCTACAAGTGCTTTCTCGGTGTGGGATTCACCTCCAAATTCTCACAATCCAATTCCACTCCTCCTTCGTGTTCCTCAATGAATCTAATCTACCACTCTCTTGTATTTGGATTAAATAAGTTATAATCTCTATTTTATTTAACCTTCTATAGCTATTTGTGACTTTGAAATGGAAAGTTTCCCATTAATGATTAGGATTTATTTGAAGTAAATTAACGGTAAAGATTATTCAGCAAAAAAAAAAAAAAAAATTAACGGTAAAGATGTGTCACCACATTTTTAAAAAACAATAACTAATGCTATCAAAGAAACAAGATACCTAACTATAGACATGAGGTACATAAAAATGCCATTACATGTTATTAGGTTATCACTTGAATTACACTCACAATTTCTTTTAATATTTATATATATTGTTGTACGTAGTATATTTCTCTCTCTCTCTCTCTCTCTAAATTATTATTTTTGTTTTCTATTTTAATATGATATCAAAGTTATGTTTCAACACTAAAACCTTACAATATAATTAACACATTATAGTGTTTCTAAAGGAGACACATTAATTATGGTTTAAATCTAAGGAAAGACCCAAAGCCTCTATCTTAGAGGAAGATTTTTGAAAACATCTCCTTTTGGATAAACACTTGCCCCTTGAATAGCAATCAAGACAACTTAGAGCATTTACATTGGTTTGTGCAAAAAAATCTATCTATTTTAGTGTAAGAATTTACTTTTTCTATTTTGTATGTGTTTGGATTTGCGTCATGTCTACTGCGTTTGTGTTTGCATTTTTTTTTTTTTTTTTATGTTTTGCTTTAGGCCAGGGGACAATTATCACTTGTTCATGTATCGTAGTAGTCACACACTTGTTCACACACAGTAGTAGTAATCTTTTTTTATAGGACCCACAATAAAATATTAAAAATGGGTCCCACAGTATTATTTACATATTTAAAAATTTTTTTCTACAGTGTTTTCAGTTTTCAGTTTCACAAAAAATAAGTTGTATCCAACGGACCCTTTATATACTCACTTTTCAAAACTTTTTTTATATACTCACTTTTCAAAACATCTCATATCCCACATTACATTAAAATATCAAGTTTTCTTGATTTTTTGTAATTGTTTTTCTTTCTTCATACACAATAATCACCATCCACTTTCTTCTTTTATCCTTGGAATACGTAAAGAGAAAATAAAAAACTAAATGCAAAGTGAATAATATCAATGTAAATTTATACAATTTTAACTTGACTGATGTAGATGATTTTGGAACTTAAATGTGTAAAATTGATGCATTTTCTATTTTGCATGCTCTTAGAAATTTACTAGAATCCACAACTAAGGGTGTGTTTGTTTGGAGGTGAAATAAGATGAATGGAAAACTTTGGAGAGAAAATAAGAAGTAAAACTTTTTGAGTTTGTTTGGTTGGATGGAGATGAAAGAAAATAAATGGTGGGGCCTAGGTGTTTTCTCCCTAGGCCCACCAAAAAGTTTTCTCTCTAAAATGGAGAGAAAATCAAAAGGAGAAAATAAGACTACTTAATGGATAAAAATGCCCATGTCCATTTTTATTTTTTCCCTCTAGACATTGCTTTTTTGTTTTTTCATTTTTTGATTTCTTGGGCTGTGGGTGGACACGTTGCCTCCTTTTTCTTTTTTTTTTTTTTGGTTTAATTAGACATGATTTTTATTTTTTAATAAATTGGGTGATTGCTTTTTCTTTTTTATTTATCACTTTTTTGTATTAATTGGCTATCATTTTTTAACAAGGATTTATGAGTAAATTTATACAAACTCATTTTTCCATCCATCTACTTTTCCACTCCCAACCAAACAAAAAAGAGAAAATTTAAAATCTTTTCTATCTTTTCATTTTTTTCATCCTCCCATAATTTTCTATTTTCCTACTTTTTCACCCCTCCAACTAAACGGACGTTAAGAATAGCATCAATAGCATCCGGCCTTAAATTCTTTTAACAACTTACCCAAAAAAAAAGAAAAAAATAATAATATAAAAGTTTCTATCTCTATATGTGACAAAATAAGTTCGAGAGGGGTGAGAGGTATTAATGTCTTTTTACATTACATTGCTTTAAGTCTTTTTAACAACTGCACAAGACAAGACAAGACCAGACACATATTTAATGCGATAAAATGACAAGTTTGAATGTTCAATTAGTGTATAAAACACCTTGAATGTTTAGACTCTCAATTTACAAATTACCAATTCAAGTTTAATATCAAACAATTAATGTGCAGAATATGAACATAAGCTTAAAACAGAATTGATAAACAATCTAAACCAAATAAAATCACATCCACAACAGAAATTAAATGGTAAAGATTAAGGGAAGAAAGATGCAAACACAAAGACAACACAACAATGTATTATCGAAGAGGAAACCGAAACCCTCGGCGATAAAACCTTTCCGCTACCCTTCAAGCGGTGAATAATCCACTAAAGAATGTAGTTGGGATACATGAACAAGAAGAAGACCCTTCAAGCCTAATCTACTCACTTTACCTAAGCCCTCTAAGCTCCTATTCCAACGAGGTTACGCCGAACCTATTTCTTCTTTAGCTTACCGAATTCCGCTATAAACTATAGCATCAACCAATATGAAATTGGTCTCTTTTTAATCTTCTTCCCAAACCACCAAACAACCTTCTCACAAATATGAGTATGATGAGAAAAGGTTTTGGTAATGTACCTCTCAATGATGTAACAATGGAGATGAAGAGAGTAGATGAATTTGAAGAGTCTCTATGTGAAGATTGTGAATGAGTCAATCTTGTTTTTCTCTAGGGTTTTTTTCTCAAAATTCTCTCTAGAAACTCCCTACATTTCGTGGGTATAAGAGGTATATATACTAGGGTGAGAGTGGAATGCGAAGAGTCGTTTTTTCAAAATAGAGCAGGCGACTTGGCCTTGCCGCGAGGTAACCGAATGGCTAGTCTGTACTTTTTGTCTTGTAGTGCTCCAAACCGGCATGACGCTTCAACTTTTGGCATGCTTGGCACGTGTGCAACTTCTGGCAGCTTGCAAGCCGTGAGAGCGCCCGCGAGATCCAGTTGCGAGTCCCTACTTCTTTGCACAATCTTGAGCATTTCTTCACATTCTCTCACACATTATCCTTACATGATTCCCACCTAAATACAGGGTTACTAATTGCTAAAATACAAGTAAATTGGGCACGAAATAAAACCAACAAGATGGTTGATAAAATTCAACCTTACAAAGTTATTTAGAGTATGACCACGATTAATTGAACACTCATTTTCAAAACTATGTTATAAAAATTGGTATGGAATTAGTTGTGGTGGTAAATTTTTTTTAAAATGCCATGTGGTGGTGCTACTCAAGCCACACACTTCTGCCGGACGCATCAAAAATTAGTACTTAAAAAAAATGAATATGACACATTGACAAACCATGAATTTTGGTTGGCCAAATTGATATAGGATTTTATTATGACATTTGTCTGTAATTGAAATTTCTTAGAAGGTTGTTGAAGTAGTTATAATGGTTTATTGTTTTCACACGCACAAGTCCCTCCCCCACTTTTGGTGACCACATATATAGAGGTCCCGCTTGCGATTATACTTCACAAGAGATTTGTGAGCAAGAACGATAGACTTTGTTGTCTGTAATTATGGCCTTGGTTAGGGCTTTCCTAACTGCACCTCTCTATCTATTCATCCACAAAGACTTTCATGAAGCTGTTGCAAAGATGACTCTCATAGACACTTTCCTCTTCTTTGTAAATAAAATCTCACCTTATATTTCTTTAAGGCTCAATCATTTTTATTTCAAGACACACCTGTTGTGACATTATGTTTCATGTTTTCATGCAGATTGTGCACTCCGCTGATAAGTTCTGCAAATGGCACCGCTTACCAGTGATCATTGGTCTGGTTTATCTGCTTATCCGTCGACACCTTTACCAGAAGTACAATTTGTTTAACGTTGAACCTTCAGTTGGTGATCAGTTTGACCCCAAGGATTATCCATATCGGACAGTAGACGGAAAATACAACGATCCCTCCAATTCTAATGCAGGCAAAGTAGAAACTTTGTTTGGCAGAAATGTTCTCTCAGTTGATCAAAAGGATAAGGTATTAAAAAACCAAAAGGTTATAGTATTTCTTTGTTGGACTATATGAGTACTATCATATCATATCTACTCTAATAAATAACAGTGGGATGCATTAAATTGAATTCCTTACGGTTGATGTTGAATAAGGAACTTTTTTTTTCTTGATTGGAATTAGGAACTTGAGTTCAAATTCCAATTAAACGAAAAACTAATTGATATCTTAATTTTATTATAACAAAAAGATAATTAATTATTATGACGTTGATGATTGAGACCATGGGTCTGTTTGGATAGAACTTATTTCGCTAAAACTGAAAACTGAAAACACTCAGTAACAAAATAATTTTTAAATATGTAAAATAGTACAGTGAGACCCATTTTTGATGAAAAAGTTGATTAAAAGTGGAGTTTGTGGGACCCGTGAATAGTGCGTAAGTGCACTGTTCACAAAAGACCGAGTCAACAGTTGCGGCTGAAAAAAAAAAAAAAAACGAGACAAAAAAAAAAAATCCAAACCAACACCATAAGTTCAAATCTACCGTATTTATAATTTTTTTTCAATTAGTCATAGGTTCAAATCTATCCCTTTTTTTTATTGGGGAAAAAAATTTATACCCATGGTCTATGTGATGTCTATCCAAACCAACACCATTTAAACAAATAGAGTTCAATTAATGATGTCTTAATGCATTGGTTAAAGTTAATGTTAGGTAGTTTAAAATTTTAAGTTATAACTCAATAAAGTTTGTCAATTAGTCATAGGTTCAAATCTATCACTTTTTTTTATTGGGGGAAAAAAAATTTCTACCCATGGTCTATGTGATGTCTCATTGTATAAATTCATAATTTCCTAACAGTACGAAACTAGTGGCGAACCATCTAATTGGCCAAAATTTGTGTTTAAGGGGTAACCCTGTATTTAGGTGGGTTTGTTGTAAGGGTATAAAATTGCTCAAGAGTGTGGAAAATGATTAATATTTTTATCGCTGTATATATGTTAAGATGAACAGTTCAATTAATGATGTCTTAATGCATTGGTTAAAGTTAATGTTAGGTAGTTTAAAAGTTATAAGTTATAACTCAATAAAGTTTACCTTGTCCATAAATATAATTCACAAATTCCTACTCTCTTCCTCTCCATTGTCAAACTTTGGGACATTATACTCGTTCTCACCATCAATTTAACATGGTATCGGGAAGCGGAAGAATCTTCATTGGTTGACTCGATCTCCGGCTTTCCTCTACCTCCCATTTAAAATGTTAAACTTCCACTTGTTGGGCCCCACTTACCACTTATTAAGGGGAAGTTTAGGCCCACAAGTGAGGGAGAGTGTTAGACTTATGGTTAAGTGATTAAATTCATAATTTTCTTTCAGTTTAAACTATGGGACAATTGGTATTTAACCTTGATTTGAAAATTGAATTGTAAACCATTAAATATAATAATTATGAATAAAAATTACTAATAAGTTAAAAAATTTTAAAAATTAGAATAGCAATCAATGAAAGCATAAAAAAATCAAATAACAAATAAGACATTACATTGATATATTACTTATTTTTATGAAGGTGATAACAATAAACAATTTATATGTTAGATAATATATAAGTAAAATAAGTAATATATCAATGTAATATATCAATGGTGGTGCAGTTTTTTGAGGATCAAGAAGAATTGTGCACAGCAATGCAATCTTCTTCCATGATTAAAGCAGAAGTAAGGCAGAGGAGTTATTTTTGATTGAGGAAGAGGGAAATTTAAAATCCTTTTTTGTCTCATTTTTGTTAATTTTTTCCTTTTTTGTCTCCTCTTTTTGGTGAAATAATTGTTAAAATTATGTGTATGTTTTAGATTTTCTTATAAAATTACTACATTTTTTGAAAAGATAATACTATTTAGGAACATATAACAAATTTAATAGGGAGATTTTTTTGGGGGGGACTAAAAAAAATATTAGTAAAACAATTTATATATTTAAGGCAATTTTTTTTTTTAATAAAATTAAGAGAGATTTAAAAGACCATTCTAACTGAAATTCTATAGTGTGTTTCTACGGTTCTACCACTGTTATTTCTTTTATTTTGAGATATGCACCATTTTGTTTCACCACATGACAATGGTAGTTTTTTTTTTTTTTCCACTCGTTTGTTTTCATTTTCAAAATTTATTCATTTAAATTATTAAGATAATTCACTTCATATTGAACTCTAATACCAAAATTCCTAGGAAATCTAAAGATGTTTCATTATCTATTTTAAAAAAAATTACAATCTAAAATAAATATTTATTTCGTCAAAAGTTATTTTATATATATATATAGAGAGAGAGAGAGACGTGCAACACTCCATCACATAAAAAAAGATTAAAAAGATTTTGGGTACTGAGTATATGTAATTTCCCTCTTACATATGGTTGAAATTCACCTACGTACGTAAGAGTGCGATTACGTGTGCTCGTTAAACCATATATGCTCTTTACGCATAGTTCACAATGAGTATTGTAGGGGCATTGGGCTAGGAGCTCATTATCTATGTAGATATTGGGCCCGAGGCCTAATCTGAGGACGAGAGGTCGTCCGAGGAAGAGTAAACGTTGTCAAGGGAGCCCGTGTTGGTAAATGAAGAAGTTAGTTTTGGTCATAATGGTCCAAGAGGGTGGGTCGAGGATGAATGCCTCCTCGACTAACCAAGGCCGAGGTCGAAAGAAGTGGTAAACTGTCTAGGGGAACGTTCTAGGAAGTTCTGTTGGTATGGATGGGCATTGCAGAAACATAGGACAGGGGGAAGTCCTATAATATCAAAGGAGAAAGCTGCTACCACCGCATTAAATGCTATGCAACTAACTCTCTAATCGCATTAATATGGAGGTGATACCTGAACAGTGATTTTCAGCCTTACAGTTACTACATGAAGACTTATGAAAGGTGTTGATAGGATAGGGATCAACATCAACCATCTAGCCTACACGTGAAGGGTAAAGATGAGGAGAGAAGAGAGTCTAAAAGGGGAAGGAAGTAGTCGGGGAGAGGGATCAAGAAAGAAGAGGAGAACATTGTAGCAATCAAGAATCAAATTTGTAACCAAACTTGTGAGAATTATATAAGAACCGATCTCCTAGGATTGCGCCGATGAAGATTTTCTCTAGTTTAAATCAATCTAACTACCTTTTATTATCATTTGAATCTACTTTATTGGTTGTCCATTTCATTTTAGCCCAATTTTTCAACACACTCTTTGTAAATTCATTGTTTTGGGCTAAGGAGTCAAATCTAGTCCTTACAATTGGTGTTTGTATATGGGAAATTTTGGTGTTACAGTGAGTCTGACGTCCAACCATGGTGGGTTTAGGTCCAAATTAGGTAGAATCTAGGGGGTCCTAACGTGAAGATTACTTTGTCAATCTTGAGCGAAGAAGGGACCGGGAGGGGAGTATGCATACTACCCAAACTAGTAGAAGCCATTCTCGGGGTGGTAACCATTTCTCCCATGAAGAAAATACCAAAGCCATGCAGCAGGAGATTGATCATTTGAAAAGGAGTCTGCGCCATGAGCAGAGAAGGCGAACTCCCTTCCTTTCTGATTTCTCTTCTAGCGAAGAAGAGGATGGCTGTTATAGGCGGAGATCAAGGACTCCTTCCAATGAGTCTTTCTCGTATGATAAGGAATACTACCATGAGTACAAAAACATAAACTTATCTTCCAAAGGCCTAGGGAATGATGCGATGAGCAGAGCACTCAAACAAATTTTCAAATCACCTTTTACGCATAAGGTTGAGGAAGGGGACTTCCTCGGTGGTTCACTTAGCACACTTTCACCATATACAACGGTTGTATAGACCCTGTGGAACACATAAGTCACTTTAATCAAAGGATGGTTGTACACTCCAAGAACGAGACCTTGATGTGTAAGGTATTTCCAACTAGCTTGGGGCTTGTAGCAATAAGGTGGTTCGATGGTTTGGGCACAGTTTCTATTGGCTCTTTCGAGGAGCTTACCCGAGCGTTTGGCTCTCGTTTTATTATGTGTAGTAGGTTTCTCTGTTTTCCATGTCCATGCAAGAGGGTGAGACTTTGAAAACATACTCGGACAAGTATTGGAAGATGTTTAATGAGATTGATGGGGATTTTGATGACGTGGCCATAAGGACCTTCAAGGTTAGACTACCCACTAAGAATGATTTGGGAAAGTCCTTGACTAAGAAGCCGGTCGGGAATGTTCGTCGACTTATGGATCGCATCGATGAGTATAAGCGGGTCGAGGAAGACTAGCAGCAAGGCAAGGGGAATGGTAAGGTTATCCCTCAAGAGATGAGGGATTTCAGGTCGGACCGATACAACAACAACAGATCTCGAAGGGATTTCACGGGACAATCTGAATCTATGGCCCCTTAGGCGATCAACATTGTGTTCTAGAACCAATGCATCAAGTCTTGGAGAAGATCAAGAACGAGCCATACTTCAAATGGACAAAAAAATGGGAAAAGACCCCTTGAGGCGCAACCAAAGGCTCCATTGCCAATACCACCAGGAGCGAGGACATACCATCGAAGGATTGCAAAACTCTATGGAACCACCTGGAGCAACTAGTCAAAGAGGGAAGGTTACATAAGTTTTTGTATCAACCCAATGGACAAGGAGACCAGTCAAGGTTAGGGGCTCAAGGGAACGCTTCTTCAAGGCCCCCGTTAGGTACAATTAATGTCATCTTTGCTGCATCCGGGAGGACCTGTTCTCATCCTTCCAGGGTGATGTCGTAGCTCAACGGCGATAGTCGAGGAGCCTAATTCTAAGCCGAAGAGGGCTAGAGTAGAGATCCGATCGGCCTTGGGTTTTTCGAATAAAGACAAGATGGGAACCATCCAGCCACATGATGATGTTTTGGTGGTCACCCTCAGAATATGAGGGTATGATGTGAAGAGGGTGATGGTAGACCAGGGCGGTGGTGTAGAGATTATGTACCCTGATTTGTACAGAGGGCTAAACTTGAAGTCTAAGGACTTGATAACTTATGATTCACCTCTGGTGAGCTTTGATGGGAAATTTGTCATTCCAAAGGGTCAAATTAGGTTGCCCATGCGGGCAGGTCGTCGAGGTTATTGAAGTGGACTTCATTGTAGTGAATGCATATTTCCCCTACATGGCCATTGTGGCTAGGCCTTGGCTTCCCTAGGGGCCGTCTCTTCCACTCTGCATTTGAAGGTGAAGTATCCATTAGGGACCAGGATTGAAGAGCTTGTGGGGAGTTAGTCCATGGCCAGATAATGTCTCGTGGCCGCAATTATGCACTAGCCTACAGGTGAATCCTCGACTTCTGCTGAGGGGGGCTTATAGCAATCAAAGTCTTCGGTCTTACTTGCCGATGGACCAATCGAGGAGGAAAAGTGTGAGGATTTAGAGAAATTTGTCGTAGGTATGACCCGAAGAAGTTTTTTCAGGTTAGGGGTGAGCTACCTCCTCGGGAGAAGGAAGAGGCGATAGAGTTTCTCAAAAGAAACGTTGACATGTTCGCATGGAATGCTTTTAAAGCTCCAGGGGTGGATCCGAGTTTCATCTGTCATCATTTGAATGTTAATCCATCAGCACCCCCAAAAAGCAACCATCTCGGTGCTCATTTAAGGATCATTTATCAAAGACAAGGTGATGAAGTTTAAACAGTCAGGGCTATCAAACAAATTTTCTACCCTAAGTGGCTAGCCAATACTATGGTTGTGAAGAAGAAAAATGGAACGTGGTGGGTATGCGTGGACTTCACATACCTAAACAAGGCTTGCCTAAAAGATCATTACCCTATATCTTGGATAGATCAATTAGTGTATGCCACTGTGAGTCATCCTCGGATGAGCTTTTTGGACGCCTTTCAAGGCTACCACCAGATACCTTTAGCCTCGGAAGATCGGGAGAAAACAGCTTTCATCACTCCTATTGGAAACTACCATTACAAGGTAATACATTTTGGATTGAAAAATGCAGAGTCCACTTATCAGAGGATGGTGACTAGGACGTTTGAATCACAGTTAGGCAAGAATATTGAAGTATATATAGACGACATGGTAGTCAAGAGTAAGTTGAAATCTGAGCATGTTAACAACCTTGGCAATATCTTTGAGATCTTGAGGAGACATAAGCTATGGTTCAACACTTCTAAATGTTCTTTTGGTGTTAGATCGGGGAAGTTCTTGGGGTACATGGTTACACATCGCGGAATTGAAGTTAACCCCAACTAAATTAAAGCAATCAAAAATTTACAACCACCTCGGAATCCCAAAGAGGTCCGAGGTTAACAAGGATGACCGTCACCCTAAACCGATTCATTTCTCGGTCAGCGAACAAGTGTAAACCTTTCTTTTAATTATTGAACAAGTGGAAGGGATTTGAATGGATTGAGGAGTGTGTCCTGACTTTCCGATAGTTGAAGGAGTATCTTTCTCGGCCACCCATTATGTCCAAACCCGAGGTGGATGAGGTTTTGTTCACCTATATTGATGTGGCTTCCCATGTGGTAAGCTTGGTACTTATACGGGTTGATAGTGGTGTACAGAGGCTAGTCTATTATGTGAGCAAGTCACTTCATGAAGCCGAGGTTCCATTACTTACCCCTGGAGAAGGCCATTTTGGCGATTGTACATGCTACGCGTAAATTCCCCCACTACTTCCAATCACACATGGTTGTTGTCCTAACCCAACTTCCACTTAGATCTCTACTTCAAAGCGCTGGTTACACTGGGAGGATTGCCAAATGGGGTATGATCCATGGAGCTTTTGACATCAAGTACATGCCTTGGACCTTTATCAAGGGTCAAGTCCTCGCTGACCTGGTGGCTGAGTTTGTCGAAACCCCATTAGAAGATAGGTTGGAGGAGCAAAACATGGATGGAAAATCAGTTGGTGTAATCTCCTTACAAGAACCTTTGTCTTGGAAGGTCTACCTCCTTGAGATTGGCCTTCTTGACCACAAACAATGAAGCCGAGTAAGAAGCTTTGTTGGTAGGGATGACCATGGTTCAGAAGATGGGTGGAAAAGCAGTGGAAATGTTCTCTAACTCAAGACTGGTAGTGGGCCAAGTTCAAGGAGAGTTAGAAGCTAGAGATCTCAGAATGCAGGAATATTTGAATCGGGTTAGACATTTACAATCTGGATTTCAGTCATTTAATTTGTCACAAATCCATAGAAGTAGGAATACACATGCTGACTCTCTTGCCACGTTGGAAACATCCTCGGCACAAAACTTACTTCGAGTGATCCTTATGGAAGACTTGTGTAAACCTACTAAAGTAGGGGGAGATGGGGTTTATGTTCATCAAATAAGGGTGAGGCCTAGTTGGATGGATGGATTCTATTGTCCTATTCCTTAAGGAAGATGTCCCGCTTGAGAATAATTCCGAAGTTGACAAGGTACAGAGGAAAGCTCCTCGGTTTTGGTTGTCCGAGGACTAAAAGTTGTATAAGAGATCCTTTTCTAGCCCATATTTGCTATGCATACACCCTAAAGCAGTTGAACTACTTCTAGAAGAATTACATGAAGGGATTTATGGAAGCCACACGAGGGGTAGATCTTTGTCTCATAGAGCCCTTACTTAGGGGTATTGGTGGCCAAATATGTAGAGGGAGGCACAAGAATACGTGAAAAATTGTAACCAATGCCAGAGATTTGCACCAAGCATTCACCAACCGGGAGGTGCCCTTTATCCTCCGACCAGTCCTTGACTATTTGCTTAATAGGGTTTGGACATTGTAGGTCCTTTCCCTAAGGCAAACAGGAATAAGAGATATTTGTTGGTCGGCACAGATTACTTCACCAAATTGGTTGAAGCTAAACCATTTGCAAATATCAGAGATATGGATACCAAGAGATTTGTTTGGAAAAATATTGTCACTTGATTTGGAATCCCTCGCACCCTCATCTCGAACGACGATCTTCGATTTGATAGCAAGGCCTTAAGAATGTATTGTTGTGACCTGGGCATATCAAATAGATACTCCTCCCCGGTATATCCATAGGGGGAATGGACAGTCTGAAGCTATCAATAAGGTCATAGTGAGTGGGTTTAAAAAAGAGGCCGGACCACTCAAAGGGATGGTGGGTAGAAGAGTTGCCACACGTCCTTTGGACATACCAAACAACACCTCGTAGGTCTCTTTGGGAGACTCCATTTTCAATGACTCATGGGATTGAGGCGGTTATTCCTCTAGAAATTGGATTCCCCACACTAAGAACGAGTTCTTTCACTCCGAGCAACAACAATCGTTATTGGAGAAGAGCTTAGACTTAATTAAAGAATGAAGAGAAAGTGCTTATAATCCAATTGGCCTACTATCAACACAAGCTCAAGAAAGGGTATAATTCCAACGTAAAGCTAAGGCCACTGGCACCTAGAGACTTGGTCCAAAGAAAGGTCTAGGAACTGTGAAAAACCTAGCATGGGGAAAATTGGGACCCAATTGGGAAGGGTCATATCGTATCACATCGTTGGCTGGAATAGGAGCTTATTTCCTTGAAGATCTAGAGGAAAAAGTTGTACCACACCCTTGGAATGTAAACAACCTAAGAAGATATCATTATTAATGAAAGCTTTCTTTACCAAATTTGGGTTTGTTGTATTATGCGCTTTGCTTTCTGCTATTTGTTTGAATATCAAACAAAGCTTTGGTTATGCCTGGATCCTCGGACCACATACCTTAGGTAAATTGATTTGCTTGGGTCCTTGGACCATATGATTTGGGTAAATTAATACTTCCTAACATCTATCTATGTATCAAAGCAAAACCTTGGTCATGTTTGGATCCTCGAACCATATACCTTGGGTAATTTGATATGTTAAATCATTTTTCTAAGTATTAAATAAAACCTTAGTTATGCCTAGCTCCTTGGACCACATGTTTTGGGTAAATTAATACTCCCTGACATCTATCTACGTATCAAACAGAACCCTGGTCATGCCTGGATCCTCGAACCACATACCTTGGGTAAATTGATATGTTAAATCATTTTTCTAAATATTAAATAGAACCTTAACTATGCCTAGCTCCTCGGACCATATGCTTTGGGTAAATTAATACTCCCCGACATCTATCTACGAATCAAACAGAACTTTGGTCATGCTTGGATCCCCGAACCACATACCTTGGGTAAATTGATATGGTAAATCATTTTTCTAAGTATTAAATAAAATCTTAGCTATGCCTGACTCCTCGGACTATATGCTTTGGGTAAATTAATACTCCCCGACATCTATCTACGTATCAAACGAAACCTTGGTCATGCCTGGATCCTTAGACCACATACCTTGGGTAAATTGATATGTTAAATCATTTTTCTAAGTATTAAACAGAACCTTAGCTATGCTTGACTCCTCGGACTACATACTTTGGGTAAATTAATATCTCCTATCATTTTGTCAAGTGTCGGGGCAAAGCCTTAGTTATTTTAGACTTCTTGGACTACATACTTAAGGATCAAATGGGTGCTCATGAGCAACATTTAAAGCATTTACAGGCATAGTTGAATTTGTGTAAGACTTGGTTATGCCTCCGATCCTTTAAACTTGTTAATGAGTAGGGTACAAAGTAAGTTTAAGCCTGTATGTATGCTTTGCATTCTTGTGTATATCCTTAAAAGTTAAAACTATGCTCTGTTGAGGTGATAGACTTAATATATTTAACAATTTTTTGCTACTGATCATGGGATATGTGAGAATTATACTGCCAATTATGCAAATCGAAAGTTCAAGATATACCTCATTATCACTTTTTTTCTCAAGTGTTGAATCAAACAAAGGTTAAGTTTGGATCGGTGTTGGCATCAAAATTATAAAGGAAAGACTTCCAATTTTCATTAATATTGAACCTCCAAAAGAGACAAAGTGAACTACAAAAGCTTGACATAATTATGAAGTTCGGATAGAAAAAAAAAAAAAAAATTGAACAATCTATTTGCTTTATTTTTATTACAAGTTTGTCTTTTGGGTTCTTGGGAGGCCGAGTAGATGCAGTCGTGGTGGACACTTGGGCCTTGCCTTTGGGATCCTTCTTTAGGGGTATGGAAAGGGTGGCTAGCACCACCTTCATGCTTTGAGAAGCCTCTTTTTCCTTTGAGGGCTCTTTGGAGGCAACTAGAGGCAGGGCAGCATCTTGGACTACTTCTTTATTGACATCCCCCAACTTTGCGGTGTCCTCGGCCCATCCTGCTTCCTAGGAAGAGGTGTTGGCTATAGAAGGAGCTTTGGATGGGTTGCCTTGAACTTCACTTGCCTTCGAGGGGACCAACTCGACCCTAAAGCCCGAGAAGCTTGAGATGCATATGGTCGGGGTAATACACATTTTCTGCCCTCCTAAGAGCAGAATAGGCCTCAACCCCAACTTGGTTGAAGGCCTTATCCTATACTTCGGAGCAATAATATCTGCACACCCCCACGACCTCGGCCCTTAAGGCCTTTTCGGTCTCGGCCACTCTTATGTCGTAGCCATTCTGCTCTGCTTGATCTTGAGCCTTCTCTTTCTCCTCCAACTTCTTTTTAAGAGTAGCAATTTGTTCTTTGGAGGCGGCCAATTGTTCCTCGGCCTGACAGAGAAGTACCCTCTGACCCTTGGCCCGCCTCTCCACCACATTCAAGGCGGACTCAAGACTCTTCTTAGCATGGTCAACCTCTGCTAGCTTAGTCGTGAGGGTCTTGAGACTTCTTCTCGGCTACCTCAAAGGCCTTCATGGTGGCAATGCGCCTACCCTCATCGTCCTTGGCTAGTCTATGAGAGTTGATAACTATCTCCTTAACTTTATGGGTAGCCTAAATTGCCTACAAAAGGAAAAATATAACAAACAAACAACGACGAGAAGACATGTGAGTTAAGAAAGTCAAAGATGAGTATAGGTACAAGAAAAATTAATGCTATGAAAGTAAAAGTGACAAAAGTTATTAATAGAATTACCTAGGCCAAGTCCCTCTTCAAACCGAGGAACACTTCATGTTTCCTCATAGTCCTTAGATCGGACATATCTGCAGGTAGCAACAAGGCTTGCTCCAATGCATCAGCAACATAACCCACCTTCTCTTAATGGGAATTCCTGATGGATGCATCAGAGAGAAGGGGGCTTCATCCAGGACAAGGGGAGGTGCCCAAGTGGGAACCCCAACCTGAGTTTCAGCTCTTTTATCGGCCAGGTTTTGGGTCATCCTGGCCTGTTTTGCCCCCTTTTGGGGCTCGGCGTCCTTAGGAAGAGGACCCTTACCTCCCTCCCCTAAGTCTTGGTTCCTTTGATCCCTCTTTCTTTTATGATCAGCAGGATCAATTCAAGGAGGCTAAGTGGGAAGGGAAGGAGGGAGTTTAGTCGAGGCATTCTTCTCGGGTGCCTTGCTTCTCGAGGTAGACTCCATTACGTCCAAGAAACCGGTCCTCGGCTTGCGTTGTATTCCCATGTTGTCTAGAATGGGGGAGGCCTTTTGTACTTGGCTTTCTTCAATTGGAGATAGTGGCCGGTTGAACACCTTGAAATCGTTCTCGGAATCGGACACTTCAAATATTTCTCCTTCTTCTTTTTCTTTTTCTTCCTTTTCCTTCTTATTGATAGGACGGGAAGAGGAAGCCTCTACCTTAGGTACTCCTTCTAGTATTGAGGTGGTGGTAAGGACACCTTCTAGTATTGGACCAAAAATGAGGAAACCCAGCACGGCTACACTTATCCGATGAAGATGCGGGTCTCGTGCCTCAATGACACACTTTGGCGCCTAGAAGGTCTTGGATATAGGTGTGTAGACAAGGATGATGTGTCTTTGCCCTAAGTTGGCCATCCGAGTGTACGAACACCTTGGCCTTCAAGATCTTGTCCAAACTTAACTCGTTCACAAGATTGAAATTAAGCATAGTAGCGTTCTTATCTGCAAAATCATTAAGAGTAACAAAAAATATCATCAAAGAAGAAATAATGCGACTTAAAGAGAAACTTAAGTACAAATACATCACCTAGACCTAAGACCCTACCTGGTGTCCCTTCTCTCGTCGGGTATGGGAGGCCGTCTTGCCACTTCTCGGACATTAATCAAAATATCTTTGTTTAAGCCCTTGTTTGAATCGGGGAGGCACTAGATAAGCCTAACTTCAGGGTACCTAGATTTTAGGTAATATCCTTGCCCCTTTAGGTGGTGAAGGTTGTACACCTAGTTGACGTTGTGGTGGGTCAACCCTAAGCCCATCTTTTCATTAAGGGCATTTACACTCCCTAGAATTCTAAACATGTTTGGGGCGCACTAGGTGGGGGCCAACCTATGAGCCCTAAGGTAGTCCCTAGTAACTCTACCCATAGGGATTCTTATCCTTCCTTCTATAAAGGCAATCATCGGGATTACTACCTCTCCATTTTGCCTGTCTTTGTGCCACTACCCCTCTTTACAGTACCTAATTCCTACCCCTGGAGGGATCTTGTACAGAGCTCTAAAGCTCTTTATTCCCTTCTCAGAGTCTACCAAACTTTTGAATCTACCCATTCCTAAGGGAGAATTGGGCGCACTAAAAAGATAATGAAAATGAAAAAGAGCCGAGGAGGAAAGGACACTAAGAAAAGAAAAGTGTGTGGAAAAATAAAGTGAAAGGGATTTATGAAAACTTACAGAAGAGAGAAGAGTATCCTCGGACGGACTTTTGGTATTTGTAAGAGCAGAGTTGGGAAGGTCGGTAGGTTCAGTGTGCTAGAGCTAAGTGAATGCTAAAGTAAGGTGAGTGATTAATTTAAGTGATTTTTATATCAAAGAGAAAGCTATAGAGTGGGAAAGTTCCCGCCCATGTTCCAGCAGAATCCTCAACCGTTAAATTTGCAACACGCTGTAGAACGTGGGGAACAAAAAGCTGTAAAAATTTAATGAAGAGTGCTTCTTGTATGTCGAAGTGTTAGGAGCGTGTCTTGGGCGGTTAAAAAGGCGTCTACATAGACATAGGTGATGTGTGATGGGCACGAACTAGCTAAGGTGACGTTGAAATCCTCCTTTCTTGCTAAGGAGCCAAAAAGAAGAATCTCGAGGGGTTATTGTAGGGGCATTGGGCCAGGAGCTCATTATCTATGTAGATATTGAGCCCGAGGCCTAATCCGAGAATGAGAGGTCGTTTGAGGAGGAGTAAACGTTATCAAGGGAGCCCATGTTGGTAAATGAAGAAGTTAGTTTTTGTCATAATGGCCCGAGAGGGTGGGCCAAGGATGAATGCCTTCTCGGCTAACCAAGACCGAGGTCAGAAGAAGTGGTATACCATCCAGGGAAACGTTCCGGGAAGTTCTGTTGGTATGGATGGGCATTATAGAAACATAGGATAGGGGAAAGTCCTAAAATATCTAAGGAGAAAGTTGCTACCATTGCAATAAATGCTTTGTAGTTAACTCTCTAACCGCATTAATGTGGAGGTGATACCTAAATAGTGATTTTCAATTTTACATATACTACATGAAGACTTATGGAAGGTGCTGATGGGACAATGATCAACACCAACCATCCGATCTGCACGTGGAGGGTAAAGATGAAGGGAGAAGAGAGTATAAAAGGGGAAGGAAGTAGTAGGAGAGAGGGATTGAGAAAGAAGAGGAAAACACTGTAGCAATTAGAAATCAAATTTGTAACCAAACTTGTGAGAATTATATAAGAACTAATCTCTTCGGATTGCGCCGAGGACAATTTTCTCTAGTTTAAATCAATCTAACTTCCTGTTCTTATCATTTGAATTTACTTTATTGGTTGTCCATTTCATTTTAGCCCAATTTTCCAACTCACTCTCTATAAATTCATTGTTTTGGACTTTTAATTTGAGCTCGAGTCCATCCATCTTTTGGGATAGGAAGTCAAATCTGATCCTTACAAGTATTATATGTCCATTTCATAAGACCGGTGATGTTCTTTGTTATTTAAAAAAGTTTGTTATTTTTTTCTTTTTGTATGTGATTTCACATATGTTGTAAGGATTTTAAAAGATATTTTGTTGTATAATTTTTAACGAAAATTTTTGTATTGTAAAAAAAAAAAAAAAAAAAGAAAGTTAATTCTAAAATCTGTTTTTTGGTTTTCATTTTCAATGTTAGCCCCCAACCAAAAAAAAAAAAGTCTTTGTAGGGGATGGGGTGATGGCTCAAAGTGGATAGGCTGGGTGGGGGTACCTTTTGTGGGTGTGGGTGTGGGGGTGGGGGTGGGGGGGGAAAGTCAATTTTAAGTTCAAATAAAGCTAGTGATACCATTAAAGTTTACAACAATTTCATAGTATTATTAATTTAACCTATCATCACAAATAAGCTCATTACAATTTTCAATTTGAATTTTTTAAAGGTAGGCGGTAAGCTAACATGGTGAAATTATTGTGATTTTTCGTAATGTCCCTAGAAGGATTCTTTCATGGTTAAAATTTTAATATATGGATTTAATAGAGTATTATATTATTTAAAATTTTAAATAGTGTGACACTTGACACAACTTTAAATTTATAAAATAGTTGTGAGAGTGCCTTTTTCGTGACACTCGTGCCCAAGGATCCCAGGCTTAAATGAAAAAGGAGGATTTGGTGGATCGGGCCTTGACACACCGCAACTAACGAAATATAGAATCAAGTGGATGCAGAAATACTTTGACAATATAAAGAAAATGACAAACAAGGATATCGAAGAGTGCCAAAAATTAACAAGGTAAATTCGAAAAGAAAGAAACGAGGATTAGCAAAGCAATAAAAATTAGTCTTTGTGGGGATCTTGGGAAATATGAAGCAATGTTTCATTAATACATTATCTGTTTGATTACGTAAAAGCTCACTAGGACGTGATACAAGGTTCAATCAAAAAAATTACAGTCTTGAATGACTATTTCACCTTCAAAACTTGCAAAGTTTGATTCTCGTTGAATTTATGCAATAGTGGCTTTAAAGGATACCAGGAAGCAATACTTTTTTTCCCTTAGTATTTTCCTTTACGCACAGTTTTCTGATAGTTTTTCCTGGAAATTTCTTCTTTCTTGTGTTTCTTTCTTCTTTTTTTCGAAAACCCATCCCCTCCTTTTATAATGGAGTTTTTGGTCTTCTCGGGAACCGTTGGTTCCTCTGTTTTGCTCTTTTACAAACATGTCCCTGTTCCCATCGTCTCGGTAAGTCCCTTTTCCGTTTTTTTCTCATTCTTTCCTTCTTTCAGCTCCGATTCTTTTGAAAGTTCCCCATCTTCTTTGGGACGTCTTTGAGGTATGCCCTTCTTGGCATCCCCATTTCTCGGCGTCTTCCACTTTTCCCCTTTTTTCCTATTTGGGCGGAATCTGTTCGCCATTTTTGAAAGTCGTTTGTTATCATTCTTCTTCCTGTCCTGGTTCCCCGAGGCCTTTTCTGTCTATGCCATGAGAGGTCGCTATTTCTTGTTTTCTTCTTCTGTCTTCTTTCTATCGATTTCTCATTCTTCCTTTTTCTTTGTGCAATGCTTATTGATGGTTCCCGAGGATCCTTGCTTCTTATACTTTGAAAGGCTTCAAGATCCTCTGGGCCTTTCTTTTATTCCCTCATGGGTCTCCCGTATCTATTACTTTGGGCTTAGCTTGAATTTTCCTTTTGGGATTGACTTGTTCTTTTTTTTTTTTTTTTTTGCTTATTTCACTATGACCCTTTTTTAGACCTCAACAATAGTTTAACCTAAATAATGAAATAGAATCATTTTAAATGAAAATAATAATTTTTCTTGTCTCTTGAGTTATAGAGAAACTTTAACATATATTATATATTCCATTACATAAAATTTATAAAAAGATAGAAAATACTTTTAAATCACTCTCACACGCACACATATACTATTTAACCTACAAATTTTATACCATATTCTTATAAAATAATCATATTACATTTTTCCACACATATTGCGTGAATTTGCAACTCATTATAATTAACTTGGCTGGGACAACATGTAGTTAATGAAACCAGATCCAATGGTGGTGGCCACAAAACTTCTTGCTCGGAGAAAATTCAAAGACACAGGAAAGCAATTCAACATGATAGCAGTTTCTTGGATTCAGCTAATGATACATGATTAGGTCGATCACTTGGAGGATACCAATCAGGTATGCTTTATAGACAACACAATTTAGAAAAATTTGTATAATTTTTGAAGGAAAAAAAAAGTACAATGCTTAAATATGTAAATATATATTTTATCTTTTGGATAAAACCATCGTAGATTGAGTTGATTGCACCTAGAGAAGTTGCAAACCAATGCCCCCTCAAGTCTTTCAAATTTTACAAGACAAATGAGGTTGCAACTGGCTTTGATAAAATCAAGACTGGTACATGGAATACTCGTACGCCATGGTGGTAAGAAACTAGTTTACACTTTACATTTCTATTATTTAAAGTGTGCCAATTCCAAACAAAAAAGCATAAATAAAAGTCTTTTAGTACAAAGTAGAGCCCTCTATAATAAACTGAATGTAGTGATTAATTAGTCATTATAGCATAACACAAGAAGTTACTCGAGCCCATCCAAATATAGGCTTAGTATCCTTTGCATCAATTTCCAATTATAACTATTTTACTTTGCTATATTATTTGTTAACACTTTGCACAATAAATAAATAAATAAATAGTGACCATGACAAAACACTAATTATGTAATTATTTTTTAGTTCTCACTTTTTTTTTTTTTTTTTTTTTTTTCAAATTTCCTAAACTTCACATGAATGACGGTGAATATTAGGGATGGAAGTGTTATATATGGGAGCAATGTAAAAACGTTGAATAAATTAAAGTGAGAACACTCAAAGATGGGAAGCTCAAAATATCACCAGATGGTCTTCTTCTCCATGACCAAGATGGCATTGCTGTGTCAGGATATGTTCGTAATAGTTGGATTGGTGTCTCAACACTACAGGCCCTCTTCATTAAAGAACATAATGCAGTCTGCGACGCCCTCAAGGTAGGTAGTACTTTATGATCCAAAAAACGAAAAATGTGATTCAATTACTTGTTTTTGGGATTTGATGAGCCGTGGCATGTGAATATTGACCACTTTTCAATTGAATTAGTTGAACTCAACTACTTCATTTTCACGATGTTTTTAGAAAGAATATCCAAGCCTGGATGATGAAGAATTATATCGCTATGCAAGGCTAGTGACATCCGCAGTGATTGCTAAGATCCATACCATAAATTGGACTGTAGAGCTCCTTAAAACTGATATGTTGCTTGCAGGGATGCGTGGTAACTGGTAATCTTTATTTTTCAGCAAAGATAATTACATAGTTAATTTGTTGGATTGATCACCTTCTCTGTCTATATATTTACATAGGAAGAAAATTGAAAGCAAAAGGGGCGATTTTTGTGGTTTATTTTCAAGAATAGAAAATGAAATTTTGTCCACAAGCTTACATGCATCATCTATAATTTCATTTTTTGCATTGCTAAATGATGAAATTTTCACATATAATACTTTTAAGTAGTATATTATCTCAACTATAGAATGATTATAACACCTAAAGGATGATCAAAAGTTCAAGATTGATTGTTATTATGATTTTGAAATTCTATTTCAGGTATGGATTATTGGGAAAGAAATTCAAGGATACATTTGGGCACGTGGGAGGAGCAATCCTGGGGGGTTTAGTGGGCCAAAAGAAATCAAATAATCACGGTATTCCCTACTCTTTGACTGAAGAGTTTGTTAGTGTTTATTGATTGCACTCACTTCTACCTGATAATCTTCACCTAAGGGACATCTTGGTCACACCAAGACCCAACAAATCTCTACCATTGATTGAAGAGTATAACCCTCTTTTATTAAGCATCAAATTAGTCCATACAAGTTTCATGAAAATTGCTTGTACACTAGACATTTTGTCTTAATTATTATTATTGTTGTTTTTTAGGGTTCCTATGCCAAATTTGATAGGTCGTAAAGGAGAAGAGGCCTTGGCGAAATTTGGGTTTGATAGGCAAATGGTTTCAATGGGCCACCAAGCTTCCGGGGCCTTAGAGCTTTGGAATTATCCTACATGGTTCGGAGACTTTAAACCCAAGATATGGGTGGACAAGATAGGCCTGATCATGTGGACCTTGCGGCTCCTGAAGGTAGTCAACTAGTAATAACTAATCTTGATCTTTTATTTATATAATTGATTTACAATGCACTTCAAAAAAATAAAAAATAAAAAATTGATTTACAATGTGGTGCTCATTTTTTATGCTCTATATATAATGTAGTCTACAGGGACAGGGAGAAGAAAATTGCAAGGTACAATGAGTTCCGTAGGGCTTTGCTTTTGATACCAATTTCGAAATGGGAAGATCTAACAGAGGATAAAGAGGCAATTCAAACACTTAAGGAAGTGTACGGTGATGATGTTGAAGAACTCGATTTGCTTGTGGGTCTCATGGCAGAGAAGAAGATCAAAGGATTTGCTATTAGTGAGACAGCTTTTGTAATATTCCTAGTGATGGCAACAAGGTAATAAAGCAAAACCACAAATATATAAAGGAAGATAGAATAGTCTTTCTTGAATCCATTGTGAAAAAACAGAAAATGGATCCAATTAATTAATTTTTATTAGAAGAAAATTGTGGGAGGTGAAAAAAATTGCCATAGTCTTGTCTAATGGTAAAGGTTCATGAAATTTGAAGACCCAAAAGGAAATTAGAGGTAGATTAAGTGAAATGATGTGCAAAAAATGGTTCATATTCCTTTATTTCAAAGTTACACCATTGAATGCAAGTTAGATGTGAAACAAGTAGGTCGAATGTCACGTTGTTATAAGTAACATATTGAATTATATTAAAAATAATATTGAAGGAAAATTCTTAATTTACATTGTACAAGTAATGTAAGATTTATATTGTAAAGTTACCAAATGTGTACAATGTTGTACACATTTGCAAAAAATGTGCAATATAAACCTATAATCACCCAATATTGAATTTTGGGTTATGTGTGCTATAATATGCAATTTTGGGTTGGATGCAGGAGATTGGAAGCAGATAGGTTTTTTACAAGCTATTTCAATGAGGAGACATATAACAAAAAAGGACTCGAATGGGTTAATAGTACAGAAAGTTTGAAAGATGTGCTAGACCGTCATTACCCAATAATGGTAATGAAATGGATGAACTCTACAAGTGCTTTCTCAGTGTGGGATTCACCTCCAAATTCTCACAATTCTCGTCTATTTTCGTGTTCCTAAGTGAATGCTATTTATTATGACAACATTGTATTTGGATTTAAGTTATTATTATATCTATTTTATGTTCTACGGAAGGAAAAATATGGAACTAACCAAAAGCCTTTAAGATGTTTATTCTTGTTCTTAATAAGGGATAAGCTACTCATTATTGTTGCTGTACTATATTAATCTCTCTATGTGTATGTGAATGCGAAAACTTTATGGGAGAAAACTAAGGCTTGCTTTAAATACTGGAAATAAAATTTCTTTAAAAAGAATTTTTTTTTTTTTTTTTTTTTTTTTTTTGGTAATTTTGATTAGAAGAAGAAGAGGGATGGATAAGATCTATTAAACTTCAATTTTAAATTTTTTTAAAAAAATCATAAAATGAATTATGTTTCCATGAAAACTTCCATTATTTTGTGGTTAAATTATTATATTTGGTCAACAACTGTTGACATTTGTTTCAAAATCATCCATATATACTTCAAATTGTTTCATAAAGATGTTTTTTTTATTTGATGGATGAAAGATGCTGATGTAACAAACAAAATCTATGAAATCAAAGTCACTTTAATGATGTGAAATGAATTTTATTTGCCACACATGTAAGCATTTTCTATCAATTAGATGATAGTAAGGACCTTTTTGAAACTTTTTTTTTAAAGTATAGGGACTAAAATAAAATAGTTTAAAATATGAGGACAATTTTGAAACATATGTCAAAGGCTAAGAACCAAATATGCAATTTAACATAATTAATTATTATTAATATAATAAATATATTTTTTATGAAATGGACATTTTTCTTCCAAAGAATGAAAGAGTATGCATCACATGTATAGCAGAAATAAAGAATTACAACATAGGTAAATTAGAGGTAACACAATATCGAAGAAATTGTGGACAATCTTCCATCCAAATTTGATGGGAAACTACATAACTAGCTAAATGGAGTTGGGATTGATGTTGTAACTATTGCAAAAACTAACTGAAGTAGATCAAAAAGTTCCCAAGATATCAAGTTGAACAACATTAATTATCAAGTTTTGTTTTTTGATACCAAAGAATCATGTATATATAAAAAATAAGAGAACAAAGTATAGCCACTTGGCTTACATAGGTGTCGGATATAGCCTACAGTGGTGTACAGGAAAATTAGTGGTTAGGGTAGCTAGTTCAATTACAGGTAAGACCACTGATTTAGGGACAAAAATGGAGTGCATGACCATTCCTTGTTGCTGTAGATTGTTAAGATCAGACATCATGGTTTGTTCCTGCCATGAAGGTGTTCTCAGCTTGTTATAGACCTGTTCTAATCTTTTTCTGTTGCTAAGGATTAAAACATGGTTGAATCCTAATTCTTTGACTTTAAGAATGGCCTCTACCAGAGCGTCTTGGATTGCAAGGGACTATGGCTTCCTTCCACTCTTAGCACCACCTGTGAATATAGTACTCCCATCCAGAGTTTTGGCGTCATACTAGCTTAACCACTTCTGTTGGAGCTTCTTTTTCTATAGCATGCCACTTTGATGAGAATCTGCCAGTCATTATGTATAATTTGCTGTGGTGGATGATTTCTCTAACCCAAGTTGCTCAAAACTCTCTAAGATAATATACTTCAATACCAAATTTATTCCAAGCATAATAGCCTATGTAATCCCATCAACCATAGTACAAATATGAGCCACTCCAGTTGGTATTTGCATTGCCATAGCTCATAGCAACAATAACTTGGCTAGAAAAAAGCGCAAACTAAAATACCTAGGACCATTGATGAAGTGTTTGAGCTACTACCAAAGGCTAAGTTAATTCTAAAGATATTCTATGGGTATGGGGGTGGTATTCATTTAGAAGATTTGGGCATCATGATCTAAGGGGGAGCAGCTATGAGCCTCTTTGGTTAGAGATTTCTAGTATCTTTGTTTCAAATGATATCAAAACTATGGTTTAAAAAGTGTTGTGAAAACACGTACTTATAGTATTCATAAATCAAAAAAATGTGTTTAGTACCATGTTTCAAATAACATGTTTTAGTATGTGAAAAAAACATAATTGTGTATTTGGTGTGTGTGTGTGTGTGTGTGTTTTTTTTTTTTTTTTTTTTTTTAAGTTGACAAGCATAGTACAATTTTAAATTATTATTTTTTTTTGAGAGAAAGAGAAGTCAGTTTATGTGTTGTCTAATCAAGTGATCCCCATGGTTTTCAACATATTTACAAAAGTGCCATTGAGCAATGTTGTTTGAAAACTGAAAAATTGGTAAGAGGAGTTTTCAAAATTCAGTGTTTAAACACCCTAAAATAAGTAACATAATTCAAACACTTTAGTAATAAACACCCTTACCAAATGCGTTGTTTTTTTTGAGCTCATAGTTTTCAAAAAAACTATTGTTCAAACACCCTAACCAAACAAGCCCATTACCTTTTTGCATTACACCAAATAGTAAAGGGTTGAACTAAAGTAATAAACTTGGATCATTCCTGTTAATGTATATAGTGTTGTGGGTTTTAAGCCCAACTAGATTTCTTGTATAGCACACATTTTTATATTACACTCTTTCTTGTACTACACACATATACCTCCTATATAAAAGCACTCATGTATATTCTATTATTTGAAAAATACAATACAATTATTCAGTATTTCTAACATGGTATCAAAGCTACTACTCTAACCCTTTGGTGTGCCGCTCTTAAGCAATCTTGTCTTCTTGGGTGTCATCCACTGCAGCCATTGTTGTGAGTATCACCCACCGCAACTCCAGCACATCAAACACCACCGCCTTGCCGCCACCACCACTTCCACTTCTTTGATCGGACCACAAATTGCACCATCGTAAAGTAATCTCTCCGATCTGCTCTTCTATGAAAAATCGTCTTCATCGGACCTTTCACGCGCCTCCACACGCCGCTATAATTCTTGGCGTTAAAATCACGTGTCACCACGTGCTGCCAATACTCTTCATGCGCCACCACGCACTTCCACGTGCCAGAACTTGATTCGTTGGCGTCATCGATTATGCCACGTCAGCCCTAATGACGTCATCAAGCCACGTCATCAAGCCATCAACGTCACGTTAGCTTGCTTACATCAGCACTCAATCAATGATTACATCATCACGCTAACGTCATCACCGTTGACTTTCAGTTGACCGCGCCTTTGATCATTGACTTTGACGTTGACTTTTTTATAGTCCAGGTGCTCCTTACTCAGTTTTTCGCATAGATATCATTTTTACATTCGTTTTTGCATATTTTGCTTCTAAATGAAGAATAAGGACAAGTCTTCTTCTTGTTGCAATAATCGTCATCGACAATCAAGCAAACGCTTTTGCAATTTTTGCAAACGTTTTGGCCATAATATTGAGACTTGCTATCATCGCAACAAATCAATTGTTTCAATTTCTACTATTTTTTTGCTAACACTGAGAGTGTCCAGCCAATGGCTCCCATTTTCGCACAGTCTAAATCTTCAGGACACACTTTCACCATGTCCACAGATGACCTTAAAAACATCATCGCTAATGTCATTTATATGATTGGTAATACATCTTATTCCTCTTCTCTCTCGACTTTATCTAGTATGCCTCCTTCCTCTTGGCTTATGGATTTTGCTTGTTACAATCACATGACATCTCACTTGTCCTTATTTTCTTAACTTAAACCTGAACCACACCCTCTTTGTAAGGTTGAATTTATTCACCCATCTAATTGGCTTTATTCAAGTTTGCTTGTAATTGTTTAGTAACCCCGTATTTAGGTGGGATTGTTGTAAGGGTAGTGAGTGAGATAGAGTGAAGAATTGCTCAAGAGTGTGCAAGAAAACGTTTGTTGGGACTCATGGCTGGACTCGCGGCTTTTTGCAAACAAGATTTTGGCCATAATTATTGAGACTTCTACTTAGTCAAGCATCAAGCCGTGAGCCACCCCTGTTTTGGAAAAACCGACGCGTTGTTTCCACTCCACTTTACCCTTTTAACCCACGATTGAAAGAGAGCTTCCGGAGAGAATTTTGATAGAGAAACCCTAAAGAAAAACCAGTTGTTTCACCCACAATCTCTACCTTAGAGTCTCATCAAATTCCTCCTCTCTTCCTCTCCATTGTCAAATCCTTGAGAGGCCATTATAACCAAACCTGGTTCTCACCAATCTTCTGAGAGACACTTTGGAGTTAACCATGTCCAATCTTTATTGATGCCTGTAGTAAAAACATCATCGCAAGAAGCTTGGAATGTCATTTGGTAGATTAGGCTTGGAGGGTCTATTCTTGTCCTTGTATCCCAACTATCTTGGATTGATTCCTCTTGGAGGCTCTTTTTCTCTTGGTTTCCTCTTATAACATATCCGGTGTTATCGCTGCCTTCCTTCCTCTTGGCTTATTATCTGGTTTAATTTGTTATGGCTTAGATAGTTGTTTAACAATTACATAATATAGCATATGTTACATCTTGTTTGACATATTGCTTGTCCTGGTATTTTTTTGGGGTTAAACGTTCAAAAGTGTTTTTGTACACGTTTTTGAACTTTCACTCTTAATATTCGCACAACAAATGGTTCTATAATGTTTGGTCATAATATAGGTTCTATTTCAACCTCCAACCTCTCGGTTCCTAGGGTCTTTAATGTTCTTGACCTTTCTTGCAATTTATTTTTTGTGGGACAATTAGCTGAGTTGAGTTATCGCATTATCTTTAATTATTTTGGGTGTATTGTGCAGGATCCAAGAACGGGACGGGAGCTTGGGACCGGTCCCAGAGTTGGGCATATGTTTCCTGTGGACAACCTTCATCTTCCACTTGTTGCTCATGTTTCTGTTGCTGCTACTACTACGCTTTCTTCAATTCCTTCCCTTGCACTTTGGCATGCTCAATTTGGTCATGCATCTTCCTCTCAAGTACAATAATTAGCTTCTAGAGGTTTGTTAGGTCCAATGTCTATAAAAAATTTTGATTGTGTTTCATGTTAGTTAGGAAAACAACCAGCTTTGCCTTTCAATACTAGTGAATCAATATCCACTGATATCTTTGACCTTATTCATTCTGATGTTTGGGGGCCTTCATCTGTCTCTAGTATTGGTGGTTCTCGATATTTTGTTGTTTGTGTTGATGATTACTCTCACTATAGTTAGATTTTTAATATGAAACATCGTTCTAAATTATTGCAAGTATATTCTAATTTTGTAAAAATGGTTGAAACTCATTTTTCCAAACGCATCAAAAATTTTTCGATCCGATAATGCTCTTGAATACACTTAACATGCTTTCTAAATTGTTTTGCATTCCTGTGACATTATTCATCAACTAACTTGTCCAAATACCTCTTAGCAAAATTGTAGGGCCGAACGAAAATTTCATCATATTCTTGACACTGTTCGTGCTCTCTTTCTCTCTGCTAAAGTTCCTGCTCCTTTTTGGGGCGAAGCTACTATTCATGCTATTCATGCTATTAATCGCATTCTAAGTCTTGTTATCCAAAATCAAACTCCATATAAGCGCCTTTTTGGGTTACCTCTAGACTATCACCACCTTCGCTTCTTCAATTCTGCTTGTTTCGTTCTTCTTGAGCCATATGAGCATAATAAACTTGAGCCTCAGTCAAGGCTTTGTTGTTTTCTTAGCTATAGCGAAACTCAAAAGGGGTATTAGTGTTATGATCCTATCTCTCATTGTCTTCGTATTTTCCACAATGTTGTCTTTTGGGAACATCACTCATTTGTCAAGCTCTCTCACTTCCGTGCCTCCCTATCTTCCTCCTCTATCTTAGATTTTTTTCCGGATGAGGCACATATTCCTTCTGTAACTACTCCTAAACCTCTTGTAGCTGCTCCTAATTCTCCTGTAGACTTCTTTGTCCAACCACCAGATATCATTGATCCCTTTCTTAGTTCACCCTTTAATGAACAATCAAAGATGAATAAGTCGAAGACGAGTTACCCAACCCTAAGCTTGTGTCCCCTGCTTTTGCTCCGCCTGAATATCTTGCACAAGACATTCCACCTCGTCACTCAACTCGGGTAAGATCCATTCCTGCACATTTACTTGATTATCATTGTTATACTTTGCCCTTTTTGCACTACACAAGTCTCACACCTATCGTGAGGCTTCCACCGACTCTTTATGGTAGATTGCAATGAAAGAGGAATTTGATGCATTATCTAAAAACCATACTTGAGATTTAGTGACTCTCCCCCCTAGGAAATCTGTGATTGGTTGTAAGTGGATCTACAATATTAAGACTCGCTTTGATGGGTCTATTGAGCACTACAAAACTCGTCTTGTTGCAAAAAGTTTTACACAGGATTATGAGATTAATTATGAAGAGACCTTTGCTCCGGTTGCTCATATCTCATCTGTTCGTGCCTTCTTAGCTGTTGTTCTGCTAGTAAATGAGGCTTTTTTCGGATGGATGTCAAAAATGTATTCCTTAATGAGGATTTAAGTGAGAAAGTTTATATGCAACCTTCTTCTGGTCTCTCTCTTGAATCAAACAAGGTTTGTGCATTTTATGGCCTTAAACAAGCTCCATGAGCTTGGTTTGCCAAATTTAGCTCTACCATCTCTTGCTTGGGTTACATGGCCAATAATTATGATTTTGTCTTATTTCTTCATCACATTGACAAAGACACTATTTTACTTCTCCTGTATGTGGATGATATGATCATAACTGGTGATGACCTCAATGACATTCAAGAACTTAAGGATTTTCTTAGTCATCAGTTTGAGATGAAAGATTTTGGACATCTTAGCTACATCTTGGGTCTTGAAATCACTCATTCTATAGATGGACTTTATATTACTCAAGTCAAGTATGCCTTTGAACTCTTGTCTCGAGTTAGACTTACCGATAGCAAGATCATTGACACTCCAGTTAAGTTTAATGCGCATCTGACTCCCTTAGGAGGAAACCATTGTCTAATTCCTTTCTTTACAAACGCTTGGTTAGCAACCTAATTTATCTCACTCTCATTTGTCCAAACATTTCCTATCTTTTTACCGGTAAGCCAATATCTATCTGCTCCACGATTGACTCACTATCTTTTTGTTCTCGCATTCTTCAATACCTAAAGGGCACTATCTTTCATGGTTTTTTCTTCTCTACTCAGTCTCCTCTTGTTCTCCGTGCATTTTCTGATTCTAATGGGCAGGAAATCTCACTAATCGCAGGTCCACCACTAGTTATTGCTTTCTTCTTAGTTCTTTGATTTCTTGGCAAAGCAAGAAACAAACTCATGTGGTCTGCTCGATTACTAAAGCAAAATATTGTGCCCTTTACGATACCACATCCGAGCTCATTTGACTACAATGGCTTCTCAAAGACTTAGGTGTGTTCACATCTTCTCTTACTTCTTTTTATTGTGACAACCAAAGTGCCATTTATATTACTCACAATGATGTCTTCTATGAACGAACTAAACATATCGAGATCGATTGTCATTTTATCCTTTATCATTTTGTCCATGATGCTCTTAAACCGATCTTAGTCTCCTCTAAAGATCAACTTGTAGATATCTCCACCAAGTCACATCCTAAGGGATGCCTTTATGATTTGGCTGACAACCTCAAGCTGGTTTCACATCCACCTTGAGTTTGAGGGGGGCTATTAACCTATATAGTTTTATGGGCTTTAGGTCTAATTAGATTACTTGTATAGCACACATTCTTATACTACACTCTTACTTGTACTGCACATATATGTCTCCTATATAAAGGCACTCATATATATTTTATTATTTGAGAAATACAATACAATTATTCAAGATTTCTAACAATTCCAATATCCAGTCCTCCAACTTGAATAGCATTCGATTATTTCACAAAGTCCAAGTCGCAATTCAGAATTTTGCTATCTCAAAATGGGAGAAGATATATAAAGCAACCTCTAATAAATTTCTAAAAGAAGATTGTGAGCAACTGAGATGCCTTTTCCAATAGTAGAGGACATCCACTCCAAACAGGAGCAATCATCCTACAATTCCACTTCCACCCTACAATTCCAAAGTACATGTAGTTTGGTTTGTACCTCCTCTCACAAAGTTCACATAGAATTAGATGAAGACTCTCTTTTAACCGCATGTTGTTCCTACATAACTAAGATGGCAATGGGGTGGGGTGGAGTTGGATCATGGGTGCCTCATCCCCTCTTTAAGGTTGGTTGAGATATTTTACTAAACCTAATGAAGTTGATAAGATAAAGATGAAATATAAAGAAACAAAATGACCATAAGTGTAATAAGAGAGAATTAGTGACAAGTTTTTTGGAAATGATATTAAAATATGATAAAATATGAGAAATGCTATGTCCACAACAATTTCACAACATTTTTCAACAAATCACATGTATTAAGTTGTTATTGGTTCAAATTTGAATTCACAACTTAAATTACTTTTTTGCCCATCCATAACAATCAATAACAACCTACTATTTAGGATTTGTTGTGAACATATTGTGGACATAGCATTTCTCATAATAAAATAAATAAATTATAACTAAGATATGTACGAAAAATGATAAAATATGTATAATAATTTAAATATTTATCAAATAAAATAACTTATATACATTCAGGACAGACTGGGACAAGTTAAGACGGGATGATCAAAACCCGTTCTCACCTTATTATCTCTTTTGGGTGGGAAAAATCCGTGCAAGGTAGAGGCGGGTCAAGCAAGGCAGGATATTTGTCATCCCTAATAATAAGAAGATAATAAGTACTATGGACTATAAAGATTTGAAATTTGTTACCCACTCACACTTGATCTTAGTCAAAAGGCCGAGAAAGGTATTGTTACCCACACAAATAAGGCAATATTGAGGAACTCTAGCACTTAAAGGGAATATTCTTGATCATGTGAGCTTTATAAGGGAGAAAGATACTATCCACCAAATTGGTCTGCCATCTATGAGATTTTTTTTTGATAGGACCATCTATGAGATTGTGTGCGCGTTTGCCATCTGTCTTTCCAAATATTTATTTTAGTTTCATCTTCAACTCTCCATTTTACTCCTAAATTAAGAACAGAACGAGCCTCCAAGATACTACCCCAAGCATAGGAGGCTCTACCTGGAGTCATCACCTTCAAAAAAAAAAAAAAAAGGGGAAAATATTTAGACTTTAGCAAACGAAAAGAAAGCGAGGATTTATTATTTAAGAGGGAAAATTGCATAAAACAAACACCCCCTAGGTTGGGGTTTTGTTCACATATATCTCTGTGTTATCAATTTAAAATTTTAAACCTTTCAATTATTGTAATGGACAAAAGTGATCCATCTGTTTCATTTTGTATATTTTGAATGACATAATTAATAATAAAAAATTCATTCTTACATCAATTTTTATCAAAATATAAATTTTGAATTATAATAAATTTTAAATATTCATTGTACATGGATCTCAATTAGTTTATCTAGTTAAATTTTTCGTTCTCAACTAACATAAGACATTGTCTCAACTAATATTTCGTTCTCAACTAATTAGAAACGCTGTTTCTTATAGCCCTTTTATTTATGTACCTTAGAAACGTCATTAACAAACAACGTTTCTAGATAAATGAACAGGAACACGGAACATCCTAACCTTTGATATTTGGACAAGATCCTAAACTCTCCTGTTCGTGGGCACACCTAAAAGCCTCTTTGTGTGTCCAACTCTCTCTCTGCTGTGTACTGTGGTAAATAACCGAAGGCAAATAGGTAAAGCCTCGCAGAAACACAGTTCCTCTCACTCACAAAAAAAAAGCTTTTATTGATTTTGGTTTCCCTTTATTCCTTCTGTCTCTTTCTGATTGAAACTTTTCTCCCACCGTTTCACATGTAATTGTATCTCTTTCGTTACCTGTTCCCATTATCAATACCCCCATCTGAACTCTCTCTCTCACACTCACCGTCTTTTCCCTTTTCTCCATTTGCGCTTTTCTTATCAAGCTTTCAATTTTTCTTGTTCCTTTAGCTTCTTTTACCTTTAATTTCATCTGGGTATTTCTTATTCCTCATGTTCTTGCAATAAAATCTCTAGGGTTTTGATGTTCACCTCTTTTGGCTACCTTGATTTTCAATCATTTTTCTTCAATTTCATCTGGGTGTCTCTTATTTTTTGTTATTGTTGACTAAAATTTGTAGGATTTTGATTTTAACTTCGTCGGCAGCTTTGATAATTTCACATATTGTTCAATTCCCTTTGTTGGGTCACTCTAAGATCTCAATTTTGGATCTTGGGTTGTGTTCCTCTCTCTTTGACTCACTCTTTTTCCACACTGAATTTCAATTCCATTAAAGCAATGTCAAGTGGCTATGCTATTGAGCTTTACTTCGATCCCGCCCTTGAAAACCAGGTCTTGAAGGCCTGGAATGTACTAGCTCGTCGCCAAATCAGCACCCAGCTCATCGAAATGGAATCACGCCCACACATCACACTCTTCTCAAGCCCCTCACTGGAACCCTCAAGGCTTGAGAACATTGTCAAGAGCTTTGCTTCAAAGCAGGAACCTTTGCCTCTATCTTTCTCCTCAGTTGGGTGCCTCTCCAATGACAACAATGTGCTCTTTCTCACGCCGACACCTACATTGTCTCTCCTTCAGTTCCAGTCTCAATTGTGTGATGCAATGAAGAAGGAAGGGATTGATATTGGGGATGATTATCGCCAGGACTCGTGGATTCCTTACTGTGCAGTTGCTCAGGATGTGCCAAGGGCTCGGTTTTGCGAGGCCTTATGTGTCTTGCGGGATTTGAAGTTGCCTGTTAATGGTTATGCTATGGATATCGGGTTGGTGGAATTTTCGCCTGTGCGCGAACTCTTCTCCTTTGTGTTTGGTAATTCAGTAGAAGCATGAGGTTTTCAGAACCATTGTTATGTCTTAATCTGAAATTTAGCTTTTTTTTATTATCAATGTGGTGCCTTTGTTGTTAATGTAGATTGATAGAAATGGTACTGTTTAGAGCATAGTTACAGAATTTTCAGTTTATGTTTTTGTATGACTTTTTCCTTTTGCTTCTTTTATAATTAATAATTTATTTTGCTCAAATTGATAACATTGTTGGATAGTAGGCATTTCTTTGCGTTGCTCTGGATGTTCAGAGTATATAGCAGATGTTCAGAGTATATAGCAGATGCGATGATATAATCTTGAAGATATTGCTAATGGTTCTCTGGGGATCAAAAAGTTTTATTTTGGTTTAAAATTTTGTATTGGGGGTCTTTCAGGACATGCTACCTTTGATTGTATGTTAATTTTTTCATTTGCCACCACATTCCTATAGATTTTTTTTGTTATGAACGTAATCTGATTTGATTTTTTTTGGTTCAATAATTTGAGAATCTTACTTGCTGCAGCAGAGCTTAGCTTTGTGAATCTTATACCCATGTGGGTTGGCTTTGTGGATTCTGTTTCATCAGTCCTTTCTTTTCTTTTCGTCACCTTTAACTGTTTCCTTTGTCCATCAATTTACCAATTTGTTCTCTTATCTTCATGGTCTTAGCACTCAAGTACTTTACAATGCTTAATTATTGCTAGTGTTATTCTAATGAACTCTAGTCACCATCATTCTTAGATTTTTATCAGTTGTAGCCTCTTAATTTCAATCTTGCAGCCCATGTTACTGAACTTTTGCGTCTCCACCTAAATAACCAAGTTCTCATATATGGTAAAAATACTACTTAGGTTGTTAACTATTCCACATTTTGTGACTAGGCTCTTCCTCTTCTAGTATCATTCACCGAGGATAGTGGAATCATTTGCTTTAGTGTGTGTATCTCAGGTTTTATAATTTTGTGAAAACCTTTTTCTCTGTTTGTACCAAGTAGCAGATATGTCACATATGCTGGCATTGCTGTTACATTTTTCTGTATCACTGCTCAAATGAAGTTACATTTTGTATGCATATTTTTGCTCTGACTCAATTGAATATATTGAATAATGGATGCCACTTGTTGTTTTGTCAATCAACATTGAGGAACTGTATATAAGCAGTTAGTTCATCTATATACATTAAAGAAAAATATGGATTTGTGGAGTTTCTTGTTCATGTGATAGTGACATTCTAGCCATAATTTACATCTTTTTGGGATAAGAAGAAACATCTACTTCTTCCATGAGTAAACTGGCTGAGTATTACTTTTTGTTACATATTAGAAGATACATATCAATATCTTAGAAATTGTTTAATCTACGTAATGAATTTTCATTAAGTTTGGGTTTGAGGTGGGATGAAGGTGAGATAGCATAAAGAATAGAAACTGGTCCAACGATGCTTTCTTGATTTTTTACCTTAGAGATCTTGTGTAGTTAATTTTAGATTCTGTGTGTTGTGGTGCTTTTTAATGCTCAAATCCTTCCACTGGCCTTTAGTTCTCCATTCATCAACTATCAATTGTTATTTTAATGTATGAGGAGCTTAGCCAAGTTTAGGCTTGTTGCAGTTTATGTGTACAAATTTAGTACCTAGTGAATGGGTGGTACATAAAAGTCAACTTTTGAACTGACAATTTGTTCCATCTCTCCAGATTTATGGTGTGGCATTGATGTCTTTTTATATTGCAGTGGAGTCCTCTTTTCTACCTTTCTTGTTCAACTCTATCTAGGGTGAAAAACATTATCTGGCTTGGCTTCATCTGTCCTGTATTTTCATTTCAGGGTTTATATTTATATTTGGACGATTATATGATTCATACACCCGGCTGGTCCATTACATCACTATCATTTTCCTGGCATCCAGCTAGAAACCCTGTTTGTCTTGTCCAGTATTATATGATCTGGCTGCCTGAATTACGAGAGCAGGCTAACCTATGGTGACTATATTATAGAAGTTCCTTTTCTACATAGAAAAAACCGGGACTTCTGTAAGAGCTGAAATTAGTTTTTCCACTTGCAGTGGTGCATCTCCCCATCACTTTTTGGCAGCCACAATGAGGATTATCCTTATTTATGCAAAGAAATGGCCTTTTAGGATGTTAATGCAGGATGAGTTAATTAACATGTGTACTGCTAGATTACATACAATTAATTGAAATAAGTCATTATTTTCATATTTATTTATCTATTTGTTTTTAACTTTAAAGAGTAGAAAAGCCTCTTGTTTGATTCTTCTTCTCATCAATTGCGCTATTGCCTTTTGCTTTGCACCCTCAATGTTTCTACTTTTCAGGTACTAATCCTTGTTGATATCATGTCCTATCGTTTGTCCCATTCTAGAAAGTTTGGTGGGTGGAGCCTGTTCTTCAATGACACTAACCCCCTATATGTCATATTTGTCTTGCTTCTTGATTAAGTAATGCCAACAATGATGACGGACTCTGAGTTGCCTATTGTTTGCCTCATTTGTTTCTATCTTTTTCAAAGTACTAGGAGTCTAAGAATTGGTTAAGAAGTTCATTTATGAAAAATGATTTTCTTCCTTTGGGCACATATTACAAATTTGAAGTGTTCTATCTGTTTCCCATTTTGTCTTGTCTGAATTAAGAACGAAGAATGAGATAAAACTAGGCCCTACTCTTTTTTTTTGGGGGCTGAATAAGAGAATTTTGATTGAAGAAAGAAAGGGGAAGATGTACCTTCCCCATCTACCTTAGGCTTGCAAAAGAAATAATAAGAGAGAAGATGAAAATAGTTTTCCTCAGTTTACAAAAAGTCACATCCAGATAGGCAGTGGAAAGCTTTGTTATTTGAGGTGGTATTTTATGTCATGGATGCATGGAACGTGATTGTTAGTTGTTACATGTATGTGGGATGTAATACAACTTCTTGTATGTGGGCACATACAAATACAAGGTGATCGTTGCTGTATATCTTATATAAGGTGTTTCTTTTATTTTCTTTAGCCTACCAAAAAAATCTGGATATATTTACATGAGAAGGGTAGCAAATGTATGACACGGCATGGTTTTTGACCTTTTGTGTTCAATGTAAAAGGATTTTTGTTAAAACGGGTTGACCCGCTTTGACATAATAAGGGTATGTTTGGTAGATTGTAATAGACACTGTAATGTAAGAGTTATTCCTATGGTTTAATTATTTAGTAGTTTGGTTATGTTTTTATTATAAGGAATAATCATTCCTTATGAATAGCTATTTTTTAAAATGAGTAATAACTATTTTCTAAAAAGGATGTAATAGTTATTCCTTAGTAGGTGTATTAATTTCTACAATTAATATATTTCTAAATAAACAAATTTTTCATATGCACATAACAATTATACAAATAAAAAATCATAAAAAAAAAAAAAAAAAACTAATCTCTCTTTTAAATAATTGTTTTTTGGAAAATATAATTATATGAGTAAAATATTTCCTAAAATATATTTTAAGTTTGATTTTAAATATTTTCTTTCATTGTCATCGGGGTTTTATTATTATGTTGCCACCAAACAAAAAAAATAGTAATAAGCATTACATTACAACATTTTGTATTCTTTGTAATATGATAATATCTATTCTTATTCCTATGTAATTACTATTACAGTCTACTAAACGTGCTCTAAGTAAATGAGTTAATTTTGTTCTAACATACCTAACTTGCAATCACCTCTCTTTTTTTTTCTTTTTTTTTTTTTTTAATTGGGATAAACTTGCAATCAACTTGAAATGGTGTTCTTATTATTTGTATCAAGAGGGTTGACTTATTTCTGCCAAACTCGTTTATTCAAATAATAAATGTATATTTTAGCCAACATAAATTTGAATTATAAATATGGAATTGAAAACTAAAATAATTTTAATGGTTATATTATTAAATCCTTCATTTTATATTTCTTAGGTTTGCGTAATTCTATATTTTGATGAAACTTCATTGAATTGAAATAAGAATTTTTAGATAATGTGCTTTTAGTACTTTAATAATATTATTTTGAAATAGAATTTATATGAAATTTATTGGTTTTAATTATTATAATCCATTTGCTTGCAAAATATACAAATATATTAATAATTTTGGGTCATATTTTTAAAACAGATTCAAATGGGTGAGTTGTAAATGGGCCGAGCTAATTTTAAATAGCTCAAGCTTGGTATAGGAAAAAATTTATTCATATTTAGTATTTATTTAGTGGCCAAGCTCAATTCAAATATAATTAATATATATATATATATATATATATATATATATATATATATATATATATATATATAAAATAGGGATAGTGAAGGAGGGAATGGGAAGACAAGACTTACAACACTAGCTTATAAAAGGGCTTAACATTTATAAGTACTAACGAAACTTATAAACCGAAAACGTACTCATTAACTAACTGATGTGGTACTTTAGATTACTTATTTATTTATTTATTTATTTATTTGAAATAATATAGACAGAAGACATAGGGGATGGGGAATGAAAGAGTGAGAAAACAACACTTACAAAAGGGTCTAACTTTTGTAAGTACTAGCGAGACTTATAAACCGAAGACTCACTCACTATATAAGTATCAATTTGACTAACTTTTAGGAAAAATTCTTAAAAGACATTTTTCCTGACTATTTGTCTCAATAGCATGCTTATATATTTCAAGCTCAAACAACTATGTGCCTGTATGACAATAATGAAGACCTTATTGTAAGGAAGAATGTGTACTATACTACTGCTATAATGTTCCTAACTAGTTAGCCGCAACCTTTTATCAAGAACTCAACCCTGCTTGGTCTCTAAGAACTGCCATAAAAATTTCACTCCATGTATCAACTGGGCCTGGCATGCACCAATGAACACAATCCTTGGCACCTCCTAGCCATGTTTCGTTATAATGCTCTCCAGGGTGCCCATCAGGTCTCATCAGCATGGCCCTTGTAACATCTAAAACGCCAAATCTCTTCCCTTGGTTTTTCCCTACTTTTCCTGCTCTTTCAACCTCTTCTATCTGAGCATTCCTCACTTTCCATTCGGAACTCGCAATGTCTATCTCATGAGTCTCATTGAAAGGTCCTGTTCTGTTGCAGTAGCCTCCGGTATTCCATGCCCCATGCTCATAGTGGGCTGGTGTAAATGTCCTTAACAAAGTTACTAGGCCACTGCAATTCTTGCAGTCATTGATGTAGTTAAACGTAGCTCGAAACGACATTTGAACAGCAAACTCAACGTGGTGACCAGTAACATTTCGTTCATTGCAATAAACACATTCTACTACATTGTCACCTTCGTGTAGGTACAATATTCGGAAGAACCAATGCCCGGATGAAACAATAGCATAGTCCACACCTAGAAGGTGTTTAGCCCATCCATCATCAACCTTGTCAAGTTGCAAGTCATAAATACCGGAAGCTGTACCATTGATCATTCTTTCCTCACCTGCTATGAGGAATTTAGTCCAAAGCACCTTAAGGGTGAAGTCACTACGAGGAAAGTACCATGTCCGGAATCTGTCATCTGAATCCTTGTTAATGTCTTCTGGAATTTCCTCCTACAATATTAGTAAAATTACAAGCTTCAATGCAATGGCTGTCTTCACACACAGACTAATGAATATATTTGCATTACAATTCCTCATTCAGAACGTTGTGTTTGGGTTTGATTGGTGACCACGATAGATAGCATGGCCCATTGGTATGAAAACACACAGAACTATTCCTACTATATCTTTTTTATTAGATATGAATTTTGAAAATCTAATTGCTGAATTCATATTCTTATTATATTTTTTATGCTTGCAAAATTTAAAGAAAAAAATCAATTAATATGTCAAGAATGTAATAAGAATTTATGAAGAAAAAATAAGTTTATTAATCAAATAGTAAATAACATCCGATTTGAATGAAATTTGATATGCATGTTAAGAATGTAAATAACATGTAATCTAACGGTTATATTTTCAAAATTCACATTCAATTAAAAGATATATATAGGACAAGTTTATAGGGTCTTGAAACCCTATAAACTTGTCATATATCTTTTAATTGAAACAAGTATATAGGGTTTCAAAACCCTATAAACTTGTCTTATATCTTTTAATTGAATATGAATTTTGAAAATATAACTGTTGGATTTACATTTTATTCCTTGTAATAAACTTGTCTAGAATTTAGTACTTTTTAGGGGGGGAAATAAATTAGATTTGCAAACTGACCTGTGACAATAGGCATAGAAGGGATTCCACATGGTTCCTAGCAACAGAGTCACCAATAAATGCCATTGTCTTTCCTTGCACAATTTGCAGAAATGACTTGGCATCAAACCGTGGCAGTTCACATTGGTCAGGTTTCCATCTCCAATTGAGAAAATCCTTGTCCATCCTCCCATGCTTGAAACAATTCTTTGAATTAGGGATTGTTGCACAGCTTGAATTGGTATAGAAGTAAGACCCTCTTGGTTCTCGAATCCAATGACCTTTAGACAAGTCACAATTCTCTTTTTCTACAAAACCAATAACATACTTTTAACCCAAAAACAAGACTCACCTAAAAAAAAAAAAAAAGAGAGAGAGAGAGAGAAATTCAGGATTATGTAAGTAAAAAAAAAAAAAAAAAAGTCACTTTGAAAGTTACTCTTATGGGGTTTGTCTTGATCAAGTTGTTTTTGGACAGAATCATGGCCTTGCGTGGGTGATGATGCTTGTTGTTGTTTAAGGACAGGATCAAGGCCGTTTTTGGAGATGACAATTAAAGGTTTTGGAGAATATAGGAGGAAGATGCTGAAAATGGTGGCTATGAACAAAGAAGATAACATGAAATGTACGGGTCTTCCCATGTTGATGCAGCTCTCCACTTTGCCCAACTGATTTTTTTCTTTGAAAACAGTACTAGAAGACTTCATATTCATTCCTGTACAAGTCAGGGAGGAAATGAGATAGACAGAGAGAAGGGTTTTATAGTGAAAGAATTTCCTAATAAAACTGAAATATTATTTGGTTTTGCCTCATCCATCCTCTATTTCCATTTCAAGGTTTACATTAACCAGCTATAAACCCTAGCCTGTTTGTCTTGTCCAGTATTATATGATCTGGCTGCTTGAATTAAGAAAACAGGCTAACCTATGGTGACTATATGATAGAAGTTCCTTTTCTACGTATAAAAATTGGGACTTCTGTTAGATTGCGAGGTAAAACAATTTATTTATTTTTTAATGTTTGGTAGACTATAATAGGCACTGTAATGTAATTGTTATTCTTAGGGTACGTTTGGTACACTGCATGTAGATTACAACAGAAATGGTAATCTTTATTATAAGGAATAAAATGTGTTGTAATGGAATAACTAAACCTATTAATTAGTTTGGTTGTGAGTTGTAACATTAGAATAAAACTTATGATCTATTTTAGGAAATATCTCATTCATACAAATATATTTCCTAGAAAATAATATATTTTAAATTTTAGAGAGATGAGTTAATTTTTTATTATTTTTTATTTCCATAATTGTTAGGTGGATATGAAAAGTTTATTTATTTGGAAATCTATTAAAGTTAAAAATTATTACATCTACTAAGAAATAACTATTACAACCCTTTTAGAGAGGAATAGTTATTCCTCGGTTTAAAGAATAACTATTCATAAGGAATGACTATTCCATGTAATAAAAACATAACCAAACTATTAAATAGCTAAACCATAGGAATAACTATTACATTACAGTGCCTATTACAGTCTACCAAACGTGTCTTTATAATTTAACTATTTAATAGTTTGGTTATATTTTTATTACAGGAAATAGTCAGGAATAATCATTCCTTATAAATAACTATTCTTTAAAATGATGAATAACTATTTATATCTAAAAGAGTTGTAATAGCAATTTCTTATTAGATGTATAAATTTTTAAAATTAATATATTTCCAAATAAACAAACTTTTCATATGCACATAACAATTATGAAAATAACAAATTGTAAAAAAATAACTAATCTCTCTTTCAAATTTAAAAATATTATTTTTTAAGAAATATAATTATATGAGTAAGATATTTCCTAAAATATATTTTAAGTTTGATTTAAAATGTTTTCATTTCATTGTCTTTAGGGTTTTATTATTGTATTGTCATCAAACAAATAAATAGTAATAAATATTACATTACATCATCTTGTATTCTTTGTAATGCCTATTCTTATTCCGATGAAATTACTATTACAGTCTATTAAGCATGCCCTAAGTAACGCCAACAATGATGATGGATTCTGAGTTGCCTATTGTTTGGCTTATTTGTTTCTACCTTTTTTGAGTACTAAGAATTTATTAAGTTGTTTAGCAAAAAAAAAAAAAAAATTATTAAGTTCATCTATTAAAAATAACTAGATGATGTTAAATGCGATCTGTGAGAGGACTTTACAATTTAATTTGAAATCATTTTTATGTATATTAAGACCTACATATAATAGTTAATTTGTTGTATAATATTTATGTTTACCCACAATATTGTTGAATTCTTTGAAACTTGATTTTCTTAATTCATATTTTATTAAAAAATATTGTAAAACACTATAAGACTATAACATATTATAATATTTACCGTTAAAAATAGATTTAATTTTTTAAATTGATTAGATGATTTTGAAATATATATATATATATATATATATATATATATATAATTTAAATATATATATAAATATATATATATATATATAAGAATTTAAAGCATAAAAATACCTGTATATCCTTAAATTACATAAATTTAAGCAATATTCCAAACATTTCCTCAACCACTCTATTCTCACAACTAAATATGGGGACCTCAATCGTAAATACCCAATTCATTATCTTAATGAAATTAAGGAAATTATTTGTAAATATTAACACAAAGGGAACGTGATTAAATAAAGAGAAATTGGCTAAAAACACATCCATTTATCATTGCTTTTTATTTTTATTACTATGGCTTATACCGCACAAAATAGCAGTAAAAAAACTTACAAAGAATCCTACGAATTATGAATTCTAACACAAAATAAATATATATAAAAACTAACTTCATAAATAATCAATTAGAATGTTTCCTTTTCTTTTTCTTTAATTCTAAAACAAAATACATTTATGACATTCTCAAACCAAAATCCTAAACTCTTAAAGACTCAAAGCGAATTAGAACTTTCACAAAATTCACAACGTTCGACTTCAACATCAAAATTGTAAGCTACCGTCATTGAATAAAAAATGCAAGTCCCCTTCCTTGGTCATAGTCTACTCATACGGGTTAGGATCAAATGGTACCAAAATGTTGAGTTATGTAGGTGTCATTGAAAGGTTGAAGGTAATTGACATCGCTTTTTTATTTATTTATTTATTTTATTGTATTTGAGATGGAATATCATAAAGGGCTGTAGGCATGTGTATATAAATGAGTAAGAGTGAAAATGGTGGATGGAAATGCAAAAAGTTTTTCGTGTGTGGGAGAGAGAAGAAGTCTTGAAACATTGAACCAAATTATATAAATAGTAGTCTTAAAACATTGAATAAAGAATTTAACAAAAAGTAGTCTTGAAACATTGAATCAAAGGAAATAAAGAGCCCATATTTTTGAATTTGTTTTTATCTTTAATGTAGCTTAAGAGTATTTCAATTCTCTTCATGAATTGAGAAAGGGGATGAACCCTTCCCTGTCTACCATATAGGCTTGCAAAAGAAATAATAAGAGAAGATGAAAATGGTTCCCTTAGTTTAGAAAATGTCACATCCAGGATAGGCGTTGGAAAGCTTTGTTATTTGAAGTGGTATTTTATGTCATTACTAATTATTAGCTTAAATTTATGAGGGGATAAAAAATTTTAGTTGAGATGTTTACTTTGTGTACATTTGAGATTAGATTTCAGTTTCTTTTTTTCCCCTATTGTTTGTGGGCCCAATATGGGTCCTGTAGGGACGTATTTTTGGGGGTCGGGCCCAACAGGCGGGCGGTTCTGGCCCAAAGGTCCCACAACAATGAATTTGTAGAGAGTAGGTTATAGAACTAGGTCTTTGACAGCGGGGACGTGGTTATGGACAAGTCATGCAACCAGTTGGACGTAGAGATATTCCTCCAAGCTTTCGGGATGACAAGTCCACAGCACTTTGTGTCTTCCGTTTTCTGTCTCTGTCTCTTTTCTCTTCCTCTATCTCTTTTCTTCCCCCCTTTTTCGATCCCTTGGCCATGGGGGTTTCCTTTTCTTATATATCACTCTTACTAAGATCTCAACCCTACACTTGTTAACCATCCGGGTCTCCACTTGAGTGCCTGTCCCATTGGACATCCTCCCTCTTTTCTGTGAGTCGCACCGCCCAAGGCAATTCTGTGCTCCTGTCCCTTCTACATTAATGCGGTTGGAAAAGTAGTTCCTAGGCATTTAATGCGGCAGTAGTGGTTGTACCCTTCCCCGAACGTCATGCACCGCTCCTTCTTATAGGGTGACTTTTCACTAGGTATTGGGTGTGAGTTGGTTACTCACTTGGCGAGTCCGAGGAGACTCTTCTCTCGGGCGCCCTAAGGTGTCCGCCCAAAGATGGTTGGGTTGGGATATCCTAGGCCCATGTCCTTTCTTCTTGTCGCAGTTGGGCTTAGTGCATGTGCTAGGGCCCAACGCTGATTGATGGATTTTACCCCCACAATAGCCCCTCAAAATTTCGGCCTTTCTTCTTCGTCCGAGGAGAAAAGGCGGGATTTTGATACCCATCAGACAGTTTGCGTCAAATCAATGCCGCACACGTAAGGGGGAGCATGCCTTCACGTGCCCCATTAACGCCGAGGGCATTTAATGACCCAGGGAAAAGTAACCGCAACTCTCGAGGTCTTACACTCGCCCAATCTAACGGTTGGAGGCTGGATCTACGGTGGACAGTGTTTCACCCGCTTTAGACGCAAGTGCGTCTGTTCAACTTCTTCTGAGTATAAGGGGTTTTGGGGGCGTTTGTTCCTCATTTTTGACGAGTATTCCAAAGATTCGAGAACGTCTCGAGCTTTCTCCTTCAATCCGTTCTCACTTCGCACCATTCTCCTCAAGACTTCTTCGCTTCTTACCCGTAAGTGCGTGTTTTTTCTCCATTACTCTTCATTAATCATACTTTGCCTTCAAGTCGTCTTTAGGATTAGAGGGGATGAGTAGGCTTGAGAAAATGGTAGATTCCCCGGCCGATATGGCGGGCTTCATGGCGAAGTATCGTATTCCACCGGAGGTAGGTTTAGAGTCTTGTCATCGGGATGAAATTCTGCTCAAGCGGAGAACAGGGGAAGTCGCGATTCCAATGATAGCCTTCGTGGAAGGAGGAATGACTATTCCAATGGGGAGAATAACTAGGGATTACCTACGTGGTCATAGATTGGCCCCCCATCAATGCACCGCTAATCTGTTCCGGATCCTGGGGTGTGTCGAAACCCCGAACGATCAGATGAACCTCGGCCTCTCATGGCACGACGTGGTTCATCTTTATGAATGCCATAAGCTCGGTGACACATACTATCTAAAGTCCAGGATCGACGAAGTGAGGTTGATATCCTACCTTCCGAAGTCCAGCAAAGGCTTGAAGGACGACCATTTGATCGTCTCCGGACCATGGTATGACGGCCTTCACTGTCCGACCGGGGCGGGAGAGCCAGGTGGGGTGCCATAGAACTAGATTCCGTGAGGAGGACTTTAGTTTCAACCTCCCCTCCCTCTTTTTTTTTTTTTTTTTTTTTTTTTTTTATTTTTTATTTTATTTTAAACTTGCTTGCATGGTTATATGTCTCCTCGGACTAACATAAACCTTTTAACGGTCTTCGCAGACAAAGAGCGAACCCAACCTCGGCTGAACTTAGTCAACGTCCCGGCCCTGAATTACCTCCCGAGGTCCGTGATCTTCGTTAGCGCGGACGGACAACTACGGTCGGCTCCTTTGATTTTGGACTATATTCCACTCACTCGAGCCTTGGTGGAAGCCGGACAAGCTATAAGGGGCTGGCAGTCCGAGGTTGGCACGCATTGACGTCTCCATATCAGGTTTTCTTCTTTGATAGAGACTTGCCTCCTGTTCGGCTACCTCCCCAACGAGCCTTCCCCGCAGTAGTTATCCCGGAGGAGGAAGCTGGTTCTTCACATTCATCCTTAGAGGATCAGATAGACCAGTTTCAATTTGCGAGGAAGGGGAGGCATCGGTCAGGGTAGTAGAGCTCTCCGATTCTGACGCCGATTTAGACCGCACCTCGGCTCTCTTGGTATTGGTCTGGTCGTCGCGCGGCCTGATATCGGCGAAGACACCGAAGAAGAAGAAGGAATGGATCTCCAGCCGAGGACCGGCCTCAGGGGGCTTTTATCTAACAGGTCCAAAGGGCAGACCTCCAAGGCGGTCCCGAAGGGACAGATGGTCCCCAAAGCTCCCGTTCCTCCCCCCCCCCTCCTTCATCGGATGCGGCGCTGCAGCCCATGCCTACTTTAAGGCGAAAGAGGTCTGCAAAAGAGACGGAGGAGGGAGAGGTTGCCCGTGAGAAGACCGGGCCTAAAAAGAAGGGTAAGGAGACAAAAGAGCCTCGAGAGAAAAGGACCGAGTCCTCGGAGAGCCGAGATGAGGCGACCATTCCGAGGGGGCCACGAACATGGTCTCCTCGGATCGAGTTAGATGGAGCCCCAATCCTGCGGGATGCGACTCTATGGGAAACCCAAATGAGAGCAAGCTTCCCTCTTGGCCGAGGCACTACAAAGAGCCCTTCTACTTGCCCGTGACATGGAGGGTCTTAGGAAGACTCGTCGGCCCGGAAGTTTTTATGTCACTGAAGAGGGATCCGGCTATGGTGAGTATACTCTTCTACCTCGTCTTTATATTAAGTGCCCTCTTATCGCCTTGTTTTGATGTCATCTTTATTTCTGTCCGGGTGTAGGTCACTCAACAAATTTACGTTGCTGAGGAGTGGGCTAAGAAGGCTCGTGAGGAGGTGCATAGGGAAGCTCGGTCCCGTTCTGCACCGAGAGGGGCGCTGGCGATCTCAAAAGAGATCTTGATCGCCAGAGCAATGAACTAAAGGAGGCGAAGAAGGCCAGCGTGAGTGCGGATGCTGGCCTTAAAAACGCTGAAAAACAAGGCGACGATCTGCGCAAGCGCCTTCGTCGTTCTGAGGAAAAACTGGCAGCAGAGCAACAGGCAACTTCGGAGCTTAAGGTCGAGCTTGCTAGGACCAAGGAGGAAGCTCGCTTGTCCAGGGAGGTTGCCGAGAAGGCTGTGGCGGCCTCATATGAACGTGGAGTCCACGATATCGAGGAGAGATCGGCGGAGGAGGTTGCCACCGTCTGCAGGGAATACGTTACTTCGACCGGGGCGTGGCCATGGATCGGGCATCCGTCCCTGCAGACTCGATCTCGGAAAGCCGAGAACATCTTTTTCCCGGCGAGATACGTGAGATTCTGGTGAGGTCGCCTCTCATCGAGCCTCCCCCAACAGACTCCTCTGTTCACGAGGCTGGGAGCACGGAGCCAGCCTTACAGGGCCAACCAACCGAGGACGATCTTCGCATCAACGAGATCCTTGCCCGGGCCCGGGAGGTCGCACCTGAGAATCCAAAGAATGACGATCGGCACCGCCCGACTCAAGGCTCTTAGAGACTTAGTGTAGGGATTTGTTTGTTTTGCTTTTTGAGACTCATTTTGTTTAATTCTCACTAATGTTTGTGAACCGAGTTAATTTGAACACTAAATGACAAAGGTTTTTTTTTTTTTTTTTTTTTTTTTTTTTTTTTTTTTTTTATTTCTCATATCGTTGCTTTATTCTATTTTGTTTTTATCATGAATGGATATTGGTTTTGCCACTTAAGCTTTGAAAGTCAAGCAATAACGAATGAATACGTTAGAATGGCACCAATTTATGATTGGGCAAAAACCGTGGTGAAATCCGCACAACACTTATTGAGAATAGTTGCGTGGTTAATTTCCCCCAAGTCCGTGGTCCGAGGAGCCATCCGGGACTTGGGTTCTGTTTAACACATATTGACGATAGTTGCGTGATTAATTTCCCCCAAGTCTGTGGTCCGATGAGCCATCCAGGACTTGGGTTCTGTTTAACACATATTGACGATAGTTGCGTGGTTAATTTCCCCCAAGTCTATGGTCCGAGGAGCCATCCAGGACTTGAGTTCTGTTTAACCCGTATTGAGAATCGTTGCGTGGTTAATTTCCCCCAAGTCTGTGGGTCCGAGGAGCCATCCAGGACTTGGGTTCTTTAACACGTATTGAGAATCGTTGCGTGGTTAATTTCCCCCAAGTCTGTGGTCCGAGGAGCCATCCAGGACTTGGGTTTTGTTTAACACGTATTGACGATCGTTGCGTGGTTAATTTCCCCCAAGTCTGTGGTCCGAGGAGCCATCCAGGACCTGGGTTCTGTTTAACACGTATTGACGATCGTTGCGTGGTTAATTTCCCCCAAGTCCGTGGTCCGAGGAGCCATCCAGGACCTGGGTTCTGTTTAACACGTATTGACGATCGTTGCGTGGTTAATTTCCCCCAAGTCTGTGGTCCGAGGAGCCATCCAGGACTTGGGTTCTGTTTAACACGTATTGAGAATCGTTGCGTGGTTAATTTCCCCTAAGTTTGTGGTCCGAGGAGCCATCCAGGACTTGGGTTCTGTTTAACACGTATTGAGAATCGTTGCGTGGTTAATTTCCCCCAAGTCTGTGGTCCGAGGAGCCATCCAGGACTTGGGTTCTGTTTAACACGTATTGACGATCGTTGCGTGGTTAATTTCCCCCAAGTCTGTGGTTTGAGGAGCCATTCGGGACCTGGGTTCTGTTTAACACGTATTGACGATCGTTGCGTGGTTAATTTCCCCCAAGTCTGTGGTCCGAGGAGCCATCCAGGACCTGGATTCTGCTTAACACGTATTGACGATCGTTGCGTGGTTAATTTCCTCCAAGTCTGTGGTCCGAGGAGCCATCCAGGACTTAGGTTCTGTTTAACACGTATTGAGAATCGTTGCGTGGTTAATTTCCCCAAGTCCGTGGTCCGAGGAGCCATCCAGGACTTGGGTTACTGTTTAACACGTATTGAGAATCGTTGCATGGTTAATTTCCCCCAAGTCCGTGGTCCGAGGAGCCATCCAGGACTTGGGTTCTGTTTAACACGTATTGACGATAATTGCACAATAAAACTGTATCAACATAGTGTATCTCATTAATAAAAGTATCTTTTCAGATTGTTTACATTCCACGGACGTGGTACTACACGCTCGTCTAGGTCTTCCAAAAAGTACGCACCAACACCAGCCACCGATGTGATGCGGTATGGGCCCACCCAATTCGGTCCAAGCTTTCCCCATGACGGGTTCCTCGCATTGCCCAGGACTTTCCTCAGCACTAAGTCCCCGGGCGCCAATGGTCTCGACTTCACCTTGGCGTCATAGCCTTGCTTGAGCTTTTGTTGATACTGAGCTAGCTGCACCCTCGCTTTTTCCCTTCTCTCTTCGAGGAGGTCCAGTCTTTTTCCGAGAACCCCGTTGTTAGTAATGGGGTTGAATGTAGTAATCCTCTGGGAGGGAAAATTTATCTCCAATGGGATGATCGCCTCAGCCCCGTAGGTCAAGGAAAATGGGGTTTCTCCTGTCGATCGGCGAGGTGTGGTGCGGTACGTCCACAAGACATGGGCGAGTTCCTCAACCCACCTCCCTTTCGCGTCGTCCGAGCCTTTTCTTCAATCCGTTCACTATGGTTTTGTTGACGGCTTCTGCTTGTCCATTACTCTGCGGGTAAGCTGGTGTGGAGTATCGGTTGGTAATCCCGATTCACCGCAATATCTCCTAAAGAGCTAGCTGTCAAATTGGAGGCCATTGTCCGAGATTAGGGTGTGTGGGGTTCCGAAACGGGTTACGATATTTTTCCGGATAAACCTCTTGACGTCGACATCCCTAATGTTTGCCAGTGCTTCAGCCTCAACCCACTTCGTGAAGTAATCGGTGCCGACGAGAAGAAACTTCTTGTTCCCTGCAGCTTTGGGGAACGGCCCTAGTATGTCTAGGCCCCATTGTGCGAATGGCCAAGGGCTGGGACAATGGGTTAAGCACCCCACCTGGTTGGTGTATGTTCGAGCAAACCTTTGGCATTGGTCGCACTTTTTCACATATTCTAGAGCCTCCTTATGCATGCTTGGCCACCAAGAACCTTGGGTCATAGCTCGTGGGAGAGGGACCGCCCCCGTATGGCTTCAAAATCCCCTCATGCAACTCCTCCGAGAATGAGCTCCGTAGCTCCCGGGTGTACACATAGCAAGTACGGCCCTGAGAATGAACGTCTGTAAAGTTTGGAGTCCTCGGACAACCAGAATCGGGGAGCTCTCCTCCTGATCTTGTCGGCCTCGACTCTATCATCCGATAAGGAGTCGTGTTTCAAGAACCGGACAAGAGGGTCTATCCAGCTTGGTCCCTCCCCAACGTTGTGTATCCGAATCTTGCTTTCCTCCGCTTCCGTCGGGTGGCAGAGGTCCTCGACAAGAATTACCCGCGGAAGAGGCCGAGCCGAGGAGGTGGCCGTGTCGCCAGAGAGTCGGCGTGAGTGTTCCCGCTTCCGGGTATATGCGTTAAATGGAAGTCGTCGAAGTGGGCTTGTAGGCGTTTAGCTTGGGCAAGGTATCGTCGCATTCTTTCATCTTTCGCCTCCAGTTCTCCGTTTATTTGCCCCACTATGAGTCTCGAATCCGAGAACATGCTCGCGCATTTTCTACCCATTTTCCGGATCATAGACATCCCCTCCAGCAGTGCTTCATATTCGGCTTCGTTATTCGTTGCCGAGAATCCCGATCTTAACGACTTTTCCAAGGTTATACCATCGGGAGAGATTAGAACGAGCCCCACACCGGAGCCCCTGTGGTTTGCTGCACCATCAATGTATGCTCTCCACTTATCATGATCTTGCAGAGAAACCGCACCGACCAATCTCCTATCGTCACTCGATAATCCCAACACTTCCACCCCTTCTAAGATAGGCTCTGCAAATTCAGCCACCAGATCGGCGAGGACTTGACCCTTTATGGCTGTGCGAGGCATGTATCTAATGTTAAAAGCGCTTAAGATGGTTCCCCATTTAGCTATTCTCCCCGTGTAGTCGACGCTTCGTAGGACCGATTTCAATGGGAGTTGAGTTAACACAACCACCGTATGTGCCTGAAAATAATGAGGAAGCTTTTTTGTAGCTTGCACGACCGCCAATATCGCCTTTTCGAGGGGAAGGTACCGGGTCTCCGCCTCCTGTAGTGACTTGCTAACGTAATACACGGGCCGCTGCGTGCCATTGTCCTCCCGGATTAGTACTAGGCTCACCGCATGAGCGCGCGATCGCGATGTACGCATATAACACCTCATCGCCTTCTGGATCGGACATGATCGGTGGTCGGGCGAGATATTCCTTGAGCTGTCGGAATGCTAAATCACACTCTTCATCCACTCAAACCCTTCCACTTGTGCAATAGGAGGAAAAAAGGTCTGCACCGGTCTGCTGAGCGGGAGATGAAACGGTTTAAAGTCGCTATCATGCCGGTAAGCTTTTGGACTTCTTTGGGATTCCGAGGGGGCTGCATACCATGAATGGCCTTTATTTGGTCGGGGTTAACCTCGATTCCCCGGTGGGTTACCATGTAACCAAGGAATTTCCCTGATCCCACCCCAAATGAGCACTTGGATGCGTTCGATCGCGACTTGTACCTTCTCGGGATTTGAAACACTTCGTCGAGATCCCCGATGTGGTCGGCCACCAATTTACTCTTTACCACCATATCGTCTATATACACCTCGATAGTTCTTCCCATCTGTTGCTCAAACATCCTAGTCATCATCCTTTGATAGGTTGATCCGGCATTCTTCGGACCAAAAGGCATTACCTTATAATGATAGTTGCCGATCGGGGTGACGAAAGCGATTTTTCCCTGGTCTTCGATGGCCAAGGATATCGATGGTAACCCGAAAAGCGTCCAAAAACTCATTCGGTGATGCCCGACAGTTGCATCTACCAGTCGGTCTATCCTCGGCATCGGGAAATGATCCTTTGGGCAGGCCTTGTTTAAGTCTCAGAAGTCCACGCAGACCCGCCATTTTCCACTCTTCTTTTTCACCACGACGGTGTTCGCCAACCATTCGGGGTAGAACACTTCCTTGATAGCCCCGGCTCTCTTCAACTTTGCGACTTCCTCTCTCACAAATAACCCGCATGCTCCTTCGACGGGCGCCGGGAGGCTCGCTTCTTGGGTGGAATAGCTGGATTAACGTTAAGGTAATGACGTATCAAGTCCGAATCAACCCCGGGGGCTTCATAAGGATCCCAGGCGAATACGTCCTCATTTCGTCGAAGAAAATTAATGAACGCCGACTTTTCTGGTTCTCGCAATTCCGAACCGACTTGGAAAAACCTCTCGGGGTCCGCTCCAACAAGCACTTTCTCTAGTTCCTCACAGCTCACCTCCATGGCCGGTCCTTCATTTCTCGTAACTAGGACCGGGGTCCTTGATTGCTATAAGCTGTTCCCGGCCGAAGTGGAAGGTTCATCGCTTGATTGTCGAGCAATCGCCGACACCATGCATTGCCTAGTCATTCCCTAGTCCCCTAATACCTCTTTGATTCGACCCTCAGACGGATACTTCACTTTCTCGTGCGGGGTTGACGATACAGCCCCTAATGTGTGAAGCCATGGCGTGTGCAACAATGGTCGTGTAGGGGAGTACGCGTCCACCACGATGAAGTTCACTTCCACGACTTCGTGTCCGTCATGCACAGGCAACCTAATCATGCCCTTCGGGATGACTATTTTTCCCTCAAAGCTAAGCGGTGAATCGTATGGCGACAGTCTTCCGCTTCAAGTTCACCCCTTGTACAAGTCCTGGTACATTATCTCCACAGCGCTACTACCGATCAACTAAAACCCTCTTCACATCATAACCTCATATTCTAAGTGTCACGACTAGGGCATCTTCATGGGGCTGAATGGTTCCTTCCTTATCCTCATCCGTGAACCCAATCAATGGCGAGGCCCTCCCTCCGGCTCTCTTTGATCCTCTTTCACTTGGCTCCGCTGTCAAAACCTACCCACGACATCACTCAACGGGCCGGGACCGCTCTCCCAGTGTGGCAAGAATAACATTTATTGTGCCTATGGGCGGCCTCAACGCACTTTGTCCAGTATCGACATTGGACTGCTCGGGGCGGTGCAGCGGATGCCTGAGCTTTCCCTTTTGGACGAGTCGATCCAAATAATTTTTTAGGTTCCTACATTCGTCGGTGACGTGACCAGGCTCTTGGTGATACGCACAAGATAGATTCTGATTGCGTTTTGAGGGATCGCCTGCCATCTTATTCGGCCATTGGAAGAAAGGCTCATGCTTTATCTTCTCCAAGATCTCGTGCAGCGGTTCTCGGAACACAGCGTGGACTACCCGAGCCCTCAGTAGATCCGCATTGTTCTACGTAATCTCTCCTCGGCTTGTTACTACTACTCAAACGGTCCGACTCAAGTCTCTCCTCTCCTGAGGGACAAACTTCGCCTTTCCTTTCCCAATCTGCTGGTCCTCCTCGACCCTCTTGTACTTGTCTATCCTGTCCATGAGTTGTCGCACGCCGGTGACTGGTTTTCCAGTGAGAGACTTTCTCAAGCCATGCTCCGTGGGCAGGCCCCTTTTGAAGGTACTGATGGCGACGTCCTCATAATTACCTTCGATCTCGTTGTAGGTCTCCCAATATCTGTCCGAGTAGGCCTTCGCCGTTTCCCCTTCTCGCATGGATAAGGATAAGAGGGAATCGATGGGCCGAGGGACTCTGTGCTTTGTAACGAAACGGAACCGAAGGCTTGCGCCAACTGTTTAAAAGAGTCTATGGAATTCGGTGGGAGGGCATCAAACCATCTCATCGCCCGGTGGCCCCAAGTCGGATGGAAACACCTTACACATTAACGCCTCGTCCTTGGGTGGACGGCCATCCTTTGGTTGAATTGGCTCACATGTTCTCTTTGGGTCATCCGACCATTGTATGGGATGAACGTTGGCTGATTAAACCGCCGAGGAAGCACTGCCCTTTCTATTCTACGAGTGAATGGCGATCGGGAGATCCGGTCTAGGGCCTTGCTCATGGCGTCATTGACCAGGTCTCGGTAAGATGGGCTTTTGCGACCGCGCTTATGAGGCCGCTCCTCCTCATACGAGAACGTTTCACTCGGGGGGGTTCTCGTTCTTCGTCTGTACTCTTCATCCTCACCGCTGCTTGTATCCGAAACGGGAAAAGGACGTTTCTGTTGGGCCCGACGCAGCTTCTTCTTCAAATCATCAATCTCTTGTTGTAGAGCCTTCCGCTCGTTGTGCTGGTGGGACGCGTGACCTTTCCCTTTCGAGCGACTTCTACTTGTGTGAGAGGTACTCACACCGCCCTCTCGTTGATTATCTTAGTCCTTCGCTCGTTCAAGGTTTACAAAGTTGTCTTGCCGTTGAGATTCTGCATGTCCGATTTGGCGTGGACCCGATCCTTCCATCCCCGATCAAGTTTCGCTTATCGAGACACAAGTTCTCCCCACAGACGGCGCTAATTGTAGGGACGTATTTTTTTGGGGCTCGTGCCCAACAAAGGGCGGTTCTGGCCCAAAGGTCCCACAACAATGAATTTGTAGAGAGTAGGTTATAGAACTAGGTCTTTGACAGCGGGGGCGTGGTTATGGACAAGCCATGCAACCAGTTGGACGTAGAGATATTCCTCCAAGCTTTCGGGATGACAGTCCACTGCACTGTGTCTTCCGTTTTCTGTCTCTATCTCTTTTCTCTTCCTCTATCTCTTTTCTTCCCCCTCTTTCGATCCCTTGGCCATGGGGGTTTCCTTCTCTTATATAGCACTCTTACTAAGATCTCAACCCTACACTTGTTAACCATCCGGGTCTCCACTTGAGTGCCTGTCCCATTGGACATCCTCCCTCTTTTTCTCGTGAGTCGCACTGGCCAAGGCAATTCTGTGCTCTTGTCCCTTCTACATTAATGCGGTTGGAAAAGTAGTTCCTAGGCATTTAATGCGGCAGAGTGGGTTGTACCCTTCCCCGAACGTCATGCACCGCTCCTTCTTATAGGGTGACTTTTCACTAGGTATTGGGTGTGAGTTGGTTACTCACTTGGCGAGTCCAAGGAGATACTCCTCCTCGGACGCCCTAAGCGTGTCCTACCCAAGATGGTTGGGTTGGGATATCCTAGGCCCATGTCCTTTCTTCTTGTCGCGGTTGGGCTTAGTGCATGTGCTAGGGCCCAACGCCGATTGATGGATTTTACCCCCACAGGTCCCCAATAAAAGTGTTTTTTATTGGTTGTTTTGGTAACTTATTTTAAGCGGGTCCACTATAATGTTTTTAGTCAAAAAGTCAATACAATTAACTAAATACGAGCCTTATACTGTGGTTCTTTTTTCAAAATTTCAAGTACTTTTTGCCTATTACGGTTTTCATTCTTTTTTTTTTCTTTTTTCTTTTTTTAAAACTTTTCAATCGAAAGCTAATTTAACTCTTCTCAAATAAATATTATACATTGGAAAAGAATAAGTTAATCAACTACCTTGTGAACAAGTTCAAGCTTGTTCGACAGTGAATAAATCAAATTTGAACATATAATATGTGCAAAATGCCTATTTCTCACAAACTTTCTAGCAAAATACCCTCTGTCTAAAAATATTTAGGGATATGCCCCTATTTTAAAGCTCGATTTTCTAAAAATTGAGTTTCAAATGTAAAACTCAATTTTTGGACAATTGATTTATAGCGAAATGAAACTTAAAAAAATAATAATAATAATTTGTGGAACTCAAGTTTCTAGTGTAGAACTTGAGTTCATGGAACTTGAGTTCCACAAATTTTTTATTATTTTAAGTTTTATTTTGCTATAACTCGATTGTCCAAAAATCGAGTTTTACATTGAAACTCAATTTTCTAAAAATCAAGTTTCAAAAAAGGAGCATATCCCTACATAGTTTTAGGTATGGAACATTTTGCTAGAAAGTTTGTAAGGAAAGGGTAAAACCCCATTTTGGCCCATATAATCTAGTTAATTTGTTAATAAATTCGAGTTAAATTTGTATTCGAAATAAAATTATATGAAAGTTCCCGATCTTTTAAAACTTAACTTGGTTCGACTTATTTACAACCTTAGAAATAGGCGGTATATGTCTTAACTTAACACCACCTATTTGTTAAGCAGTGTCATGTGGATCTTGTTAAGGTTGAGGGTTTGAATTGGTTCATTTGTTCATATTTCCTTATCTGGACGCTAGGAAAGACCAATACCTCCATTGTTCAGTTCAAAGAGGATGGGCTAACTCGTCAGTTTTGTATATCAATTTTGAATGCCCATTTTTGGAAACGACCCAACAACTTCAGTGGGCTTGGTTCTTGTGTGTAAACTTGAAGAAAATTGACATCTTAGAAACGAACCTATAATTGTTTTTGTTTTGCTTTGGGATCTGCAATAGCTAAATTGCCCACATAAACAGCCGGGTTGACTGTCGAAAGGTAAGGGTTGTCACGTTGTGCCAACATGCCAACATGGTAATGTTCATGTTAATCCTGTTGCTAACTATAGTTCTCATCTACAAGGTGAACCTCTTATTTTAAGGCTTCCGTATAGAAAATTCCATTTTATAATACGAGGGAAAAGTCAATCTAGTAAAACACACTAATTTGCTTTGTCATTCACTATGCAACTGTCTTGTAAACTGATTCATAATGAATAACCTTTTTTTATTTTCGATTGGAAAGTCTGCTTTCATTCAACTGAAAATGGAAGACAACAAGGTCCAAAAATCTGGTGCAGCGCTGATACACGGTCCGAATACAAAGCTGATACACTAGAGCATTAAGTCTTATCAAGTTGGATAAGATGTTGCACCATAGGGGGTGGAACTCCTTTCATTTAGTACCATTGCATTTAGCAAGCTATGCTAGCTCATGAGCAACCCTGTTGCAGTCCCTTTTTTAGGTGGTTAATCTGCCAAGCATTGAAAGAGCTTAAGTTGTCACTGATCCCTTGGAGACAGAGGCGGAGCCACATAGTGGCTTGGGGGGGCCCCTGCCCCTGCAAAAAATTTTTTTTTTCCATTAGAGTAGGTAGAAAAAAAAATTGGGCCCCCCCAATATTGGACAGCCGGCCCCCCCATGGCCCACTCTCAACTATTCTCCCAAGTCCAGTTCAAATATTCTCCCAAGCCCGGCTTTAGTTTTAGGCCTTATCACCTTATGTACTCCAAATAAAACAAGTTGGCCCGCTTAAATCCAAACACAAAAAACAAAACTTCACTTTCTCTTCATCTCAAAAAATCCACCCACTGACCCACTGAATCCCTTTCTTTACTTCTTATTCTTTTGTTTTGTCTTCTTTGATACACTTTCATTTCCACTGGTACCATTGCCTACCTACCAGCCCTCAAAACTCCAGTCCTCTGTTCACAGTTTGCATAAACAATTTTTTTCTTTCTTCATCAGCTTTAGTTTTGGAACTTGGTGACTAGTGAGTTTTCTTCTTTTTCTTAAGCATTAGACATTCATCTCTTTTTAGTGTCTTTTTTTTTTTTCTCAACTATCTACACCTAAATATTCACATGCTCTTTATATTTTCATAGATTTTTAAAGAAATACATGATTGAAGGCATGGGGAGATTGTTTATGATGAGTCTTGAAGGGAAGATCTAAAGTTGGAGGCATCAGGCCACATGGGTGACCCATCTTTGCACTTTGTGAAAACAGTTTCTAAGGTAAAATTGTTTAGATTTATTACCTATTTTTAATTAGTTAGATATCATATGGTTGTGGATGTGGTCAGGGTGTTGTTAAATTGTTTGGTTTATGTTGTGTACCAATACTTGTGTGTTTAATTTTTGTTTTTGTTTGAGGGCTTATTATTAATTAAAGTCGTATTAAAAATGGATTGTATGTTTAAATTATAGTGGAAATTTTGTTTTTTCTTGAGTATGAATAACATCCATATAACTAAGTAAAAATTTCTAATTAAAATTTTATTTTTTAAACTTCCTTTTAGGTTAATTTTTGAGTTATATTCTTAAAGCTAAAAGAATTATGAGCAAACGAAAAACAATTGATACTTTCTTTAAGAAAAAAGATGTTAGCAATTCAAAAATTAGGACACCTATGGCTGTAGAAACAAATGTTGATACTTCAATGCCTGATGAACACCCCGACCCCTCCAAATGTTCAAGAATTCAATCTGAAGAGATAAATCGTGATCTAGGATCACATAAACAAATATGTGAATTCCCTATCAACAAACAAGATGAAATCCAACGAGCTTATCTCAAAGAAGGTCCATATCAACCTAAAAATATAGACTATCCATGCAACGATGATACTCATCGTTGTCGATTTCAACCTTCATGGTTCGAATCGGCCCCCCCATGTAAAAATTCCTGGCTACGCCCCTGCTTTGAGAAGATGGCCTAAGCAGCCATCCTTGTCACCTGCTGCCAAACTTTGAACCACAGTGAGTGCATCAGTCTCTATCATGATCTGTTGCAGCCCTATCTCTTTGGCTAATAAAACTCCTTTCTCAAGGGCAATGTTTTCAATCTCTAAACTCATGTACTGACCAGGTAGGGGCATACACATAGCTGCAATGGTGTCACCTCTGATGACCATGCCTATGCTGGAGGGCTTGCCATCATCTGATGTAGCTCCATCACATTGACTTTATACAACCCCAAGGGAGGAACTCTCCACTTTGTTCCTACGGTAGTTTTGCCACAGTTAAATAAATTAGATGCCTCCTTGTAGTCCTGAATAAATCTTCTAGCAAAATTCCACACTTGGTCAGGGGTTTGAATGTTGGCTTCAAAAATTGTTTGGTTCCTGCTGTACCAGAGGGACCAGGCAGTCACAAAAAAATTCTCAAGATCCTGGGAGGTGCCATCTGCCAAAATTGTCAATGCTATATCTGAAATGTCCAAATAATCTGATTTGAGGTTCACTGGACACTCCTTCCAATGTCCCAAACCTGTCTAGCTAAATCACAAAAGATTAGAGAGAGTATTATGGTTTCAACCCCCTGATCACAGATGGGGCATAAGACACTTGTATTAATTCCTCTCTTATACAATTTCGGTACAAGCTTTCCAGGAAAATATCCGAATCTTTGCTGGGATTTATAGCTGCCACATTTTTCTGCACAATAGGGTCCTGGGATCCCCATTAGAGTTCTCTCCAGCCTCATCAGAAATCACTTTGAGAGCAACGTAATAGGCACTCTTCATAGCCTACTCACCCCTTCTATTGCCTATCCAAATAGGCACTCTTCAGGCAGATTGTAACTCAAAGAAATATTCAGAACTGTATTAGCCTCGAAGGGGAGAAACAGAGGCCTGACTAAATCAGCTTTCTATCTTTTGCTCTCAGTATCTATACGCGTGCAAGACCTTAGATCCTGAACTGGTGCAAAGAGACGTAAAAATCTTTTTTGGAGGAAAAAAAGATGTCCAGTATAAGCCACTAATAAGAGAGGACCTGCTTAACTTTAAGGTTAAAGTTGAAATATGAAGTTTTCAAGAAAAAGCTCTACCATGTTTTGTCCATTATTTTTAAATCCAAAAATTTAAAACACTATCCAATACAATCTGCCATACATTCAAAAAACCAAAAAGCTTTTATGTATAAACGCTATATAACAAAAGCTCTACCGTTATATATATCAGTCTTTCTTACAGTAATATTTGGACACTAATTGTGAACCTTTCATGTAGACATATGTATCAATTTGAATGAGTTTTAGGGAAACTTATAAAAATACATTTTTCATGACCATTTATCTCACTGGCATGCTTATATTTTTCGGCTCAAACAACTATTTCCCTGTATAAACAATAATGTGGACCTTATTATATGAAAGAATCTTACTATATTGCTATATTGTTCCTAACCAATTAGCCGCAACCCTTTATAAAGAACTCAACCCGGCTTCCTTTCTAAGAACTGCCATAAAAATTTCACTCCATGTATCAACCGGGCCTGGCATGCACCAATGAACACAATCCTTGGCACCGCCTTGCCATTTTTCGCCGTAATGCTCTCCAGGGTGCCCATCAGGTCTCATCAGCATGGCCCTTGTAACATCTAAAACCCCAAATCTCTTCCCTTGGTTTTTCCCTGCTATTTTTCTTGCTCTTTCAATCTCTTCTATCTGAGCACTCCTCACTTTCCATTCAGAACTCTCTAAGTCTATCACATGAGTCTCATTGAAAGGTCCTGTTCTATTGCAGTAGCCTCCGGTACTCCAACCCCCATTCTCAAAGTGGGCTGGTGCAAATGTCCTTAACAAAGTTACTAGGCCACTGCAATTCTTGCAGTCATTGATGTAGTTAAACGTAGCTCGAAACGACATTTGAACAGCAAACTCAACGTTGTGACCAGTAACGTTTGGTTCATTGCAATAAATACATTCTTCTGCATTGTCACCTTCGTGTAGGTACAATACTCGGAAAAACCAATGCCCGGCTGAAACAATAGCATAGTCCAAACCTGGAAGGTGTTTAGCCCATCCATCATCAACCTTGTCTAATTGCAAGTCATAAATACCTGAAGCTGTACCATTGATCATTCTTTCCTCACCCTCTATGAGGAATTTGGTCCAAAGCACCTTAAGGGTGAAGTTACTATGAGGAAAATACCATGTCCGGAATCTGTTTTCTGAATCCTTGTAAATGTCTTCTGGAATTTCCTCCTGCAATATTAGTAAAATTACAAGCTTCAATCCAATAGATGTCTTCACAGTTCACACACAGACTAATGAATTTTCAATAAAATTCCTCATTCAAAACGTTTTGTTTGGGTTTGACCGGTGATCATGAAAGATGGCATGGCCCATTGGCATTGAAAACACACGGAACAATTGCTTGACAAACTGCACTCACAAAGAAATTCATGGCTCTGACCATTTGTAAAGGGGAAAAGCGAAAAAAGTTTCTCTATAAACTAATTTAAAGAGAAACCTTCAAACTCATTTTATATTTTTTTATTGGATATAAATTTTGTAAATCTAATTGTTGGATTCATGTTTTTATTATATTTTTTTTATGCTTGTAACATTTTTAAGAAAATCAAAGATTTATAGATATGTCATCAGTGACATGTTTAAATTTCAAGTTTTTGTAGTAAAAAATTATATAGAAAAAATAAGTTTATTGATCAAATAATACATAACATCCGAATTAAACTGAATTTGACATACATGTTAAGAACATAAATAACATGTAATTTATTTGAAGAGAAATCCTATAAACTTGTCCTATATCTTTTAATTGAATGTAAATTTTGAAAATATAATCATTGGATTACAATCTAATTGACTTTGCCGAATTATTGGTTCAAATCTTACCACAAAACAAAACAAAAAACACACTCAAATGAACGTTAACGCATGCAAACATTACTACTTTCCCGTGTGTGTTTGTTTCTCACCAAAAAATAAAATGAAAAAAATTACTTAAAAAAAAAAAAAAAAAAAAAAAAACTGTACTACTTAAATTTCTATCAAAGAGAAGAATCTTACAAGGATTTGCAACTAATTTTCTATCAAAGAGAGAATCTACAAAGATTTGCACCTAGACTTAAATACTTTTTAGGGGAAAAAATCTAAATTAGATTTGCAAACTGACCTGTGACAATAGGCATAGAAGGGATTCGATATGGTTCCTGGCAACCGAGTCACCAATAAATGCCATTGTCTTTCCTTGCACAATTTGCAGAAATGACTTGGCATCAAACCGTGGCAGTTCACATTGGTCAGGTTTCCATCTCCAATTGAGAAAATCCTTGTCCATCCTCCCTTGCTTGAAACAATTCTTTGAATTAGGGATTGTTGCACAGCTTGAATTGGTATAGAAGTATGACCTTCTTGGTTCTCGAATCCAATGACCTTTAGACAAGTCACAATTCTCTACAAAACCAATAACATATTTTTAACCCCAAAAAAAAGACTCACCTAAAAAATAAAAAAATAAAAAGAGAAAAATTCAAGATTATGTAAGTAAAAAAAAAAAGTTATTTTGAAAGTTACTCTTATGGGGTTTGTCTTGATCAAGTTGTTTTTGGACAGAATCATGGCCTTGCGTGGGTGATGATGCTTCTTGTTGTTTAAGGACAGGATCAAGGCCTTTTTTGGTCATGAGAATTAAAGGGTTTGGAGAATAGAGGAGGAAGATGCTGAAAATGGTGGCTATGAACAAAGAAGATAACATGAAATGTACGGGTCTTCCCACGTTGATGCATCTCTCCACTTTGCCAAACTGATTTTTTTCCTTGAAAACAATACTAAAAGACTGCATGTTCATTCCTCCAGAAGTCAAAGAGGAAATATGTGAGAGAGAGAGAGAGAGAGAGAGAGAGAGAGAGGGTTTTTTTTTTTTTTTTTTTTTACAAGATAGAAGTTTTATTCTAACCTAATTTAAGTATATATGCGTGTGAAACTCTCTCCTAAAGTCTTGAACCCCGACCTTTGCCCCCCACATCCCAATGCTTGTGGAGTGACCACCAAAAGGGTTTTAAATTGAATGAATTTCCTTCAAAAATCCAAAATATTATCCGACTTTGCCTCATCCATCCTATATTTCCATTTCAGGGTTTACATTATCCAGCTTGAAACCCTGTTTGTCTTATCCAATATTATATTATTTGGCTGCTTGAATTAATCCCCACATCCCAATGCTTGTGAAGTGACCACTGCACCAAGAGTGTGTGATGATAAAGAGAAGGGTTTTAAATTGAAAGAATTTCCTTCGAAATCCGAAATATTATCCGACTTTGCTTCATCCATCCCATATTTTCTTTTCAGGGTTTACATTATCCAGCTTGAAACCCTGTTTGTCTTATCCAATATTATATTATCTGGCTGTTTGAATTAAGAGAGCACGCTAACCTATGTCCTATGGTGACTAATGAGAGAAGTTCCTTTTCTACATATAAAAAATTGGGACTTCTGTTAGAGCTGAAATGAGTTTTTTCCACTTGCAGTGGTGCTTCTTGATTAAGTAATGCCAATAATGATGATGGATTCTGAGCCTATTGTTTGGCTCATTTATTTCTACCTTTGTTGAGTACTAAGAATTTATTAAGAAGTTCATCTATGAAAAAGATTTTCTTCCTTGTGGCATATATTACAAACTTGGAGTGTCTTTTATTTGTTTCCCATTTTGTCTTGGCTTAGTAAAGAATGAAGAATGAGATAAACCAGGTCGTACTCTTTTTTTGGGGCTGAATAAGAGACTTTTTATTGAAGAAAGAAAGGGGAGGAGCCTTCCCCATCTACCCCATATAGGCTTGCAAAAGAAATAATAAGAGAGAAGATGAAAATGGTTCCCTTAGTTTAGAAAATGTTAAATCCAGATAGGCGCAGTGGAAAGCTTTGTTATTTTAGGTGGTATTTTATGTCATGGATATATATATATATATATATATATATATATATATATAAGGTGTTTCTTTTCTTACATGAAAAGGGCAGCAAAAGTATGACACCACTTGAGAACATGGCATGGTTTTTTACCATTTGTGTTTAACACAATAAGTAAATGGGCCAATTTCGTGTTGACATACTTAATTTGCAGTAAAATTGAAATAGGGTCTTCATTATTCATGTCGAGATTAGTTGACCTATTTTTGCACTAACTCGTTTACCTAATTACCTCATATAAATAAATGTATATTTTAGCCAACATAAATTAATAGAATTGTTTCTCAAAAAAACAATAATAGAATTGAATAAAAAAATTAATGGTTATATTAGTAAATTTTTTACTGGAATTTTAAGGTGCCACATAGCATTTTCCCAAAACAAAAGAAAAATCTTACAATTCATTTTATATTTAATGGTTACGTTTTTCTAAATTTTGATGGAACTTCGTTTTGATCAAAATAATAATTTTTAGATGATATGCTTTTAGTACTTTGATTAATGTTATTTTTAAATTAAATTTTTATGGAATTTATTTGTTTATAATTATTACAATTTATGTGCTTGCAAAATATACATATATGTTAATCTTTGGTCATAAAGTTTTTTAACAAATTGAAATGGGTGAGTTGTAAATGAGCCAAGCCATTTATAAATAGTTTGGGCTCGATTTGAGAAAAAGTTTGCTCATATTCATTTATTTAGCAAACAAGCTAAGTATAAATATCCAATTTTAGGCTCAAACATTCAACAAGCTAAGATTGAATAATATAATGTATTTGTGAACAAGCTTGTGAGTATGAGACTCAATTAAAATATATAATGTTAATTGTTTATGTGGGAGGACTTTCATCTCATTTTCCAATCGTATTGTTCGCATTGAGATGGGCAAGGATCGACCTACATCCCACTTGCACGAATTTGCTCAATCCCACATCGGGGAAAGACGCCTCTCACTCATGCCTTATAAGCCTTTAGCCTAAGGATGAATGTACCACTACTACACATGCAAAGTAGCGCAAGTCTCAAAAACTGCTACCTCATGTTGTGGTAGTGCACTCCTACGAAGGAGGAAGGTGGGGGTTTCCCCTTAAACCCCAAAAGGCATACATATATAAAAATATACTTATATACATTTGATATTTGATTGTGTACGCTTGTAAAAAAGTTACTAAGATATCAAATTAGTATTTGTAGTTTATTAATAATACAAATATATAGTTTATTTCATAGTAAAACGTATATATAATTTTAAGAATACAAGGTTAATCGTTTTTATAAGTTCATAAACATAAATCACTATATATGTAACTCAAATTATATAATTGCAACTATAATTATTCATTACTAATTACCAGCTTGTATAATTCTTACATTTATAATTTAAATATTATTAATAATCATTCTTCTTTTTTTTAACTCCTTAAAAAGTCTTGTAAGAATATTATTCGGTAGAAAATGTAAATTGTCCTTTTTTTATTTTTATTTTTTATGTTTATTAATTCTAGACTTTTTGGTTTTTGTACGCAATAATTCACTTGAGTGGATATTTATGATATGGTCCCATATTTGACTTCAAAATTAAGAAATAAAACTCTTTTTAAAAATAAATAATTTAAGACACATAACGTAAAATTAGACTTCAATTCTAAAATCTAATTGGATTTTCTCTAAGTTTTGCCTATATATTTATATGTGCGTGCTGTGCACACACACACACACACACATATATATATATATATGTATGTATGTATGTATGTATATATTAGCATAAATTTGTGAAAGGATAAAAAAATTTACTTATGATATCTACTTTGTGTGTGTTTGAGATTAGATTATAATCCATCTTTTAGTCTCTTTCTTTCCCTACTATTGGCGAGTCCCATGCAAGTCCTCAATAAAAGAGTTTTTTATTGGTTGTTTTGATAGCTTATTTTATGCATATCGCACTATTATGTTTTTGGTTAAAAAGTTAATACAATTAACTAAATGCGAGCCTTACACTATGGTTTTTCTCAAAATGGTAAATACTTTTTGCTTATTACATTTTTCATTCTTGTTATTACTATTTTTTAAAAACTGTTCAGCAGAAAACTAAATTAATTGTTCCCAAATATATATTATACATAGGAAGTTAATAAGTTAATTAACTAGCTTGTAAACTAGTTCGAGCTTGTTTGACAATGAAATTAACCAAATTTGAACATGTAATTTAGTTAATTTATTAAAAAGTCTTAAGTTTGGCTTTTATTCAAAATAAAATTATAATAAAAAACTTGAATTTTTAAAACTCAACTTGGTCCAACTTATTTACAACCTTACAAATGGGCTGCGTATGTGTTAACTTAACAACACCTATTTGTTTAAGCAGTGCTATGTGGATCTTGTTAAGTTGAGGGTTTCATGGCATTACAAAGTAGGCCAAGTTTAAATTGATCCATATATTCGAATTTCCTTATCTCGACGCACGTGGCACGACACAATTGCGATCTTAGTACCAAAATGAAAGGATGTTGGAAAAGACTAGTACCATCAGTCCAAAGAGGATGCATGGGCTAACTTTGTCAGGTTTGTATATCGTTTTTGAATGCCCATTTCTGGAAACGACCCGACAACTTCAGTGGGCTTGGTCCTTTGTGTAAACTTGAAGGAACGTGACTTCTTAGTACGCATATACAACCTTAAGAGCATTCTTATCAAACCTTTTATATGCTAAAAGATGCTTTTTTTTAGCATTTTTGACCCAAAAGCTTGCTTGATCAAGGGCTTTAAATACTATAATTTTTAGTATTGATGAACAGTGTAATCTCATATTTGAGACTGCACTGTTCACCAATTGTAAAATTTATATTATTTTTTTATTCAACTGGGGCCCACTTTCTTTTCTTTGTCTTTCTCATTTCCGTTTCTTCCCTGTCTCATCATTTCTCTGCTCTCTCTCTCTCTCTCCCTCTACTCTACCTCCAAACCCATGGTTGACAATCAATGACTGTCCAAATCACAAACCCATAGTTGATTTGTGACTGACCCCAAATCAACCACCAACCATCACCGCAGTAGCCCAAGGTGAGCAAACCGTGGTGGCCCACGGCGAGCAACGGCCCCATGGCCACTCACGCGATCCGAAGCCACCCACGGCAATCCACGGTGATCTGAACCCACCCATGGTGATCTGAACCCACCCACGACGATCTAACCCCACCCACGGTGAGCCACGACCACCACCTACCCACGGCAATCTGAAGCCTACAAGCCGATCTTGAGAGAGATGAGAAGCTTTCATTGTGAGAGGAAGAGAGGAGAGAGCGTGATGGGTTTGCTAGTGGCAATAATGGTGGAGGGTTTTTTTTTTTTTTTTTTTTTTTTTTTTTTTTTTTTTTTCATGGTTGGTGGTGGTGAGTGGATGTGGTGGTTGTGGGTGGATGTGGAGGTTTCTTTCTCCTGTGATTTTTTTTTTTTTTTTTTGTTAGTGGTGGTTGTGGTATGGGTGGTGGGTTTTTGGTGGGTGGTTGGTAGTGTGGTGTCGGTCTTCTGAGAAAGAGAGAGACAAACGAGAGAGAGGAAAAATAAAAAAATTATTGAAAAATATTAAAGAAACATTATTTAAATGAAATGGTAAAAAAAATAAAAGTTTTGATATAGGTTGTATGGTAAAATGGTATGTTATATGTTATAAAATTAAGTTTTAAGATGCTAAATGCTATATTTTTTGACATATTTGATAAGAATGCTCTAAAGATCGAACTACCTATAATTGTTTTTGTTTTGCATTGGGATCTGCAAAAGCTAAATTGCCCATATTAACAGCCGTGTTGACTGTCGATAGGTAAGGATTGTCACGTTGTGTCTAACATGGTAATGTTCATGTTAATCCTGTTGCTAACTATAGTTCTCACCTACTATGTGAACCTCTTATTTTAAGGCTTCCGTATGGAAAATTCCATATTATAATGCTAGTGAAAAGTCAGTCTAGTAAAACACACTAATTTGCTTTGTGATTCTCTATGCAACTGTGTTGTAAACTGATTCATAATGAATATAACCTTGTACTAAACGCGTGCAAGAGAATGGAAGACCTGCTCAACTTTTAAGGTTAAAGTTGAAATTTGAAGTTTTCAAGAAAAAGCTCTATAATGTTTAGTCCACCATTTTTAAATCCAAAATTTTAAAACACTATCTAAGATAATCTGCCATACACTCAAAACACCAAAAAGCTTTTATATATAAATTCTATATCACAAATGCTCTACTATTATATATATCGGTCTTTCTTACGGTAATACTTGGACACTAATTGTGAATCTTTCATGTAGACATGTGTATCAATCTGATTGTGTTTTTGGGAAACCTATAAAAATACAATTTTCATGACCATTTATCTCATTGGCATGCTCATATTTTTCAGCTCAAACAACTATGCGCCTGTATAAACAATAATGAGGACCTTATTATATGAAAGAATGTATACTATACTGCTATGTTGTTCCTAACTAATTAGCCGCAACCCTTTATAAAGAACTCAACCCTGCTTCCTTTCTAAGAACTGCCATAAAAATTTCACTCCATGTATCAACCGGGCCGGGCATACACCAATGAACACAATCATTGTAACCACCTTTCCATTTGTTGCCCCAATGCTCTCCAGGGTGCCCATCAGGTCTCATCAGCATAGCCCTTGTAACATCTACAACCTCAAATCTCTTCCCTTGGTTTACCCCAAATTTTCTTGCTCTTTTGATCTCTTTTACCTGAGCATTCCTCATTTGCCATTCAGAACTCGTTAAGTCTATCTCAGTCTCATTGAAAGGTCCTGTTCTGTTGCAGTACCCTCCGGTATTCCAAGTCCCATTCTCAAAGTGTGCTGGTGTAAATGTTCTTAACAAAGTCACTAGGCCACTGCAATTCTTGCAGCCATTGATATAATTAAAAGTAGCTCGAAATGACATTTGAAGAGCGAAGTCAACATTGCGATTAGTGACATTTGGTTCATTGCAATAAACACATCCTACTACATTGTCACCTTCATGTAGGTACATTACTCGGAAGAACCAATGCCCCGCTGAAACGATAGCATAGTCCACACCTGGAAGGTGTTTAGCCCATCCATCATCGACCTTGTCAAGTTGCAAGTCAAAAATACTGGACCCTGTACCATTGATCATTCTTTCCTCACCTGCTATGAGGAATTTGGTCCACAGCACCTTAAGGGTGAAGTTACTACGACGAAAGTACCATGTCCGGAATCTGTCTTCTGAATCCTTGTAAATGTCTTCTGGAATTTCCTCCTGCAATATTAGTAAAATTACAAGCTTCAATAGCTGTCTTCACACACAGACTAATGAATTTGCATTAAAATTCCTCATTCAAAACGTTGTGTTTGGGTTTGACTGGTGACCACATAAAATTACATGGCCCACTGGCATTGAAAACACAAGGAACTATTGCGTGACAAACCGCACTTACAAAGAAATTCATGACTCTGACTATTTGTAACGGGGCATATGCAATCATAATTATTAATTCTATGATACGCCTAGCAATGTAGTAATGGTATTAAAGCTAATTACTGCCATTAATTTCTATGGGGTTGACCATAAAGGTAAGCCTGTCCAAATTCCACCCCTACCCAAAGGTTTATTGTTTTTCATAAGACCCTACTCAAAGTTAGTGTCAAATATCAATTATCAATCTGATTGACTTTGCCTAATCGATGGTTCAAATCCTACACAATACAAAACAAAACAAAAGAACCAAAACACTTTTCCTAATCATTATTATGATATAATGTGATAGATCATAGATGTACTTGTACGACCCACATGTTCTTGCCTTGTTAATCGATTTGAAATTGCTGTTAATGCTCTACAGGAAACCAATTTTCAGTGCTACTATCTTGGTGTTAATCGATTTGGTTAAGATTTTCTACTAGAGAATAAACAATAATGCAATTTTCTCACTAAATATAACCTCAATTTTTAACAGCATTTCATTCAAATCCATTAGGTCAGATTTGATAGGAAATGCTAAAGATAGTAAGATACTACAAGTTTTACTGCGTGAAACTTACAAACTGATGTGGTAATGAATATGATTGGTAGGTTTTAACTTTCAACCCCTTCATTACTGAAATTTTGAATTATCTAATAATTTGTGACAAATCAGTTTGTAGGCTTAATGTAGTAAAATTTGTCGTATCTATAGCACTACTCAATTTTATAACCATGGCTAGTAATAACAAGTCGTATTACTAATTGTGCTTATTTGTTAGAATTGGATAAAAACACAAATAAATAAGGCTCTAAAAAGCTATATATAAGCTAAACAAACACTTAATTAACTGGTTTTAATTCATATACTATTCTTAGTCATATACTACTATTCTAATTAAACATTGAAAATTCAAACTTTTAAATTATTATTATTATTATTATTTTTTTTTTTTTTTTTTTTGGAGAAGACAAAATTCAAACTAAATCTGTTGCCACCATGAGATTTGAAATTATCACAACTTTTCCTTGTGTAGGCAAAGTGCACAAGGTAAGGCCAAATCCCCCGTTATCATCAACTATTATTCTTTCCTTCAGCTTCAGTGCCGTAATTTACTGACTGAAAAATACTAGGCATATAAGGAAGGAATAAATAAAAGCACTATTCTTTCCTTGTAAGCATAGAATTTTAATTAGTAAAGTACAACACTAAAAAAGCAAAAACACTCTCTAATTAGCGCATGGAAACAATACTACTAAAAATTTCTGTATCTACAAAGATTTGCACCTAAAAAATTAAAAAATAAAAATTCCAAACTGACCTGTGACAATAGGCATAGAAGGGATTCCATATGGTTCCTAGCAACAGAGTCACCAATAAATGCCATTGTCTTTCCTTGCACAATTTGCAGAAATGTCTTGGCATTAAACGGTGGCAGGTCACATTGGTCTGGTTTCCATCTCCAATTGAGAAAATCCATGTCCATCCTCCCTTGCTTGAAACAATTCTTTGATTCTGGGATTGTTGCACAGCTTGAATTGGTATAGAAGAATGACCCTCTTGATTCTCGAACCCAATGACCTTTAGACAAGTCACAGCTCTCTCTTTCTACAAAACCAATAACATATTTTTAACCCAAACACATCACCCCCCTAGAAAAAAAAGAAGGAAAAATTCATGATTATGTAAGGAAAAACAAACAAAAAAAAAGGTTGTTTTGAAATTTACTCTGATGGGATTTGTGGCCTTGCATGGGTGATGATGCTTGTTGTTCAAGGCCTTGTTTGGATATGAGATATAAAGGGTTTGGAGAATAGAGGAGGAAGATGCTGAAAATAGTGGCTATGAACAAAGTTGATAAGATGAAACGTACGGGTCTCCTCTCCATGTTGATGCATCTCTCCACTTTGCCAAACTGAATTTTCTCTCTGAAAACAGTACTAGAAGACTTCATGTTCATTCCTGTACAAGTCATGAGATAGGAAATGAGAGACAGACACAAAGGGTTTTAAAGTGAAATAATTTCCCACGAAAACCAAAATAAAGAGAATCTCTAACTTCGTCCATTAAAGAAAAGAAAAATTTTAGATTGTGCTGGCCTTGTCTTGTAAGTCCTTTTCCTCTTCCTCTTTAATTTTATTTTATTTTTATAAAAAGTGGATTTGTTTTTATTTTTTAGGACAAAAAATAAGTGTGTGATATGGCCAGGTGCTTTTGTGTAAAGTAATATCAGCAGTGTGATATAGACACGTTGCACTTGTTGTGTTGACGGAGTGCATGTGAACCTTGTGGTCGTGCCTTTACTGATTACCCTGATTTATCGGCGTAATTCTTTCGGGTTTTGGAAAATATTTTCCACTTTGTGAATATTTTGGGTGGTCTTTGCATGCTTTCCACAAATCAAACTTTCCCACTTACCCATGACAATGGAGGGCCAACCTTGTCTCTCTGCATGGGAAGTCCAAAAGGGTTCTAAATTCTAATCCTGTATAGCTCTATCTCACATGCCACATCCTTGATCAATGGCTAAGGGCTTAGAATATTCCTTTTAAAAGAGAGATCATAGAATATTTGATTAGAATGTGAACATCAAATCAAAACCATTTGATTTGATTAAGATCTTCTAGAATACTTTTTTAAAAATTCTATTATGAAATTCTATTCATTTAAGGGTCCTGTAAATATGAGTTCTTAGGACATTTGCTAAATATTTATTTTAGCTTTTAAGCTAAAATAAATATTAAAAAAATGTTTTAAATTTTTTTTAATAGCACTTTACTAATTTTTTTAATAGCACTTTTATGATAAATATAAAAAAAAAAAAAAAAAAAAAAAAAACCGTTGGTTACTTTTTTCTTATCTCAAAAACTTTCTAAAAATAGTTTCTAAACAAACTAATGTGGGCATTAGTTAACATTTTCCTTTATTTAAATAGATAGATTAAATCTTAACCTATCAGTAATAATTTAAATTATATATATATATATATATAATTGAAAACATTTGACCTTTTTTTTTTCAAGGGAAAAGATTTGACTTTTGATTGATCTCATAATATTGTGCCATATAAGATTTTAAGATCTCACAAATTTACAAGTTATTATTTTAAGAAATATTTTTAAAAATATTATATTTATATATATAAACCTTCTCTTTTAGAATCTTAGCACATTAAATTTTCTTTCAATTGTAAATTTATAGTGAATATATTTTTTTAGGAAAAAGTTTGACTACAACTCTCTCTAAAAAATTAACATGACTATATATTTTGTAAATTTATTTGTCGAATTGCATGTTTTTATATTCTTAACTTTCATGTCGTACAATCGGATCTCCATAAACTTATTTTTTATACATTATTTTAGACTATAAAGAAATGAAATTTAAATATTTAATTGATGATATAGTTATAATTCTTTTAATATTTTGAAAATTTTACAAGAATGAAATATATAAAAACAAGATATAATCCAATTATGAATTTATCAAAATTCACATTTAATAAAAAAATATTAAGTAAAGTTATAGCAATTAATTACAACTAAATTTGTAACTATATTTTGTTATTTTTTTAAATGAAAAATATATATAATTTCATATGATAATTATAATTATAATAAATAATTTACTAATTACCATAATTATCAAATTTCAACTTTAGACCAAAAAAAAAAAATCCATATCATTTTTTTTTTTTTTTTTTTTTTTGTAAAAATCAGTTTGTGTCTTAGATTTCATGTCATCATGAGACTGTGCCGTGTATATAGGGGTTGTTAAAGGAAAGTACAATTAAATTATCAAAACATTTACTGACATTGACGTCATTTACCGACATTCTTTTATTTTTAAATATAATAATAGATTGGCAAAATTTTGTGTTGGATACGAGGATTAATCGTCCGGGGAAGGGGGGTACCTGGACACTTCAAGGCTGCATCTTTCACCGTCCATTCAAGCCTGGACCTACCATTTCAATAGATTCATTTAATAGTTTTCGTTATTTAGGAGATGTTCGGTATATATATACATTTAAAAATATGTATTTTGTTATTTAAAAATATGTGTAAAAGAATGTGTAAAAATATGTATAATATTGTTTAAAAATTAAAAATATGTGCTTGAGTTACAATACCAAACTGACCTTAAACACTACAACACATATTTTCACAACATTTTTTCAATTACATGTATTTTCACAATACTTAAAACAACTTTACAAAATATCTCTTATCAAGTGAGCCTTTTACCTCTTGTTTAGTTTTTATGGTTAATTTTTTTCAAGAGCTGTGTTTTCATTTTTGTACATATTTCATGTACATTTTTGTTTTTTTTTAGCCTAAATTTTAAGGTACGTTGGGACCAGTACGCAAGGACATAATCACATGACTATATCAGGAGTCAGGACAATAGACAATGACTGTAGGCTAGGTTTGATTCAAAATCCTATTCAAATTTCATTACCATTTGAAATCAAATTTTTTTTTTTTTTTTAGAATGATTTGAAATCAAATGTAATGGTTCAAACTCGAGCGTCGAGATTTAATGTTAGGTCATAAGACTCATAACCAAATGCAGTTTAGACTTGAATCGATTCAACCTTATTAAGACCTTAATTCAATTGGAATAGTAATCACGTCAAAATTTACTTTAAGACTGTCTAAAGCTTAAAAAAAAAAAAAAAAAAAAAAAAAAAAAAAAAGCATTATTATTATTTGAGAAACAAATGGCATTAATATTGTTAATGAAAGAAGAAAGGTTGAAGACCAAAACTATGATTATTACACTTTTGATTCTAAACTCTAGCCTCATATTTCAAAATGGATCTCAACGTTTTCAAATGATTTAATATGGTCCTTAAACATTTAATTTTGTGTATAAAAAGATCTTTATTATTATCTATTGGATGGAAAAATGTGATGCAGCAAATGTAAGAAGATTTTTTGAGCTCAAGCAAGGTATATATCTATCATCTTTTTTTATATATTTTCTTTTTTTGAGTTGAGATTGTTAAGGAAAATCCCAAGGTGTTTTATATAGCAATAAAGAAGGGATGAGATTGGTTATTCAAATATTTTGTTTACAACTGGCTTCTTTTATGTCTATTTAAAGATAGATATAATTAAAGTAAGGGAATTTTACAAGGTCTGGAAAACTAAAAAATACAATTACTTGGAAAAGTTCAAGAGCCGCAAGAGAGTCTACCAATTGGAAGTCAGTGATATCCTTAAGAAACTTCATCCACACAAGTTTTAGTAACCTACTCTCAAGGTTTGAAACCCCCTAACTTCCAACCCTTATTATGTTCTTATTATTGATTTCGATAGAACATAAGCTTTGCACCCTCCTCTGTTGCTATCAAAATTTATATACCTAAACATGCATCACATAATATAATATCCCATCAAATTATTAATTCAAAATCAAAATGTGCATTCTTAATATCATCACTGCATAATATCATATGTCATATATGAGTAAATGAAAAATAAAGTCTTAAGGAAGAAAACAAAACATGTCATATGTGATTGAAACTGATGGAATTGAATAGAAATTTTAGAACAAGATGAAATAGAATGTGATTTGTACTGTTTAACTTATTGAAATAGAAAATTCCAAATGAAATGGGACAGAGTTAATAACATTGCTCTCTAGTAGCTCACCCTTAGCTGCCTAAACATTATTTTTGTGGTCAACAAAGGCACTCAATCCATACACCATCACACAGTCATTGATTAACTGTCAAGCACATCATTTAGTACACAATTTTCTTCATATCGATTAAGTGTTCCAATCCACCTCTTTGTCTTGGAGCTCTCACATGCAATGCACTAAATATATACACACTCCTCCAATGAGCCAATAGAAGCCAAGACATGAAGACCCCAATAGTCTAGTTCTCATTTTGTTGGTGAAAGAACCCATGGAAATTAGTAACTAAACATAAAAAGGATCTTGAGCTTTGGACACAAGGTTCAGGTCTCAATTACTGTCAACAGTCAAACAATATTGCATGGCTTGTAAAGATGGTCAAAGAAAGGGCCAGCTTGGACTTTGACGTTAAAGTTAAACATATACAGTCTAAGTTTGGTTTGGGTTCTCAATTGTTCGGTGAAGCATTGCTAATGGATTAGGAAAGGTAAGCTATAAAATTGTACCGTATCACAAAGTTTGCCTTTTGCCATTTGAAATACTGATCTCAAAGTCTTAATTCGTTGCTATGTTAATGTGATAAATCTATTTATTTTTTTATGTATAAATTTCCTATTGACAGTCCACTAATTAGTTACGTAAAAGAAATTTATAAGGTGATTTTAAAAGATTTATTTGTTAATGGACATATTTGTTAATTCTTGAAATCCATGATAGTAGTTGTTACTTGTTATTGAATGAAATATATTCTTAATTTCAAAAAAAAAAAAAATTGAAATATATTCTTGAATTTCTTATTGAGACAGGTACCTAGAGGCTAGAGCCACACGTGACTAAATGTCTAAGTATGTGTATACTGTGTAGAATATAATACATTGACTTATTCACTTAGGGTGCGTTTGGTACACTGAATGTGGATTACAATAGGAATGATAATTTTTATTACCAAAATAAAATGTATTGTAATGGAATAACTAAACATATTCATTAGTTTGGTTGTAAATTGTAACATTAGAATAAAATTTATGATTTATTTCAGGAAATATCTCATTCATATAATTATATTTCCTATAAAATAATATATTTTAAATTTTAGAAAGATGAGTTATTTTTTAATAATTTTTTATTTCTATAATTGTTAGGTGGATATAGAAAGTTTATTTATTTAGAAATATATTAATGTTAGAAGTTATTATAGCTACTAAGGAATAGTTATTACAACACTTTTAGAGAGGAATAATTATTCCTTATTTTAAAGAATAACTATTCATAAGGAATGACTATTCACCGTAATAAAAATATAACCAAACTATTGAATAACTAAATCATAGGAATAAGTATTACATTACTGATCTTATTACAGTTTATCAAATGTGCCCTTCTTGTTTGTTTGTAGTGTGTACACATAATAAATAATTTTTTTTTTTAAAGACAATGTTTTCATGTCTGACCCAAGAGGCCCAACAAGCAAAAAAAAAAAGGAATTTTAGCCCATAATTATTGAATTTCAATCCATAAAGCACGGCATTTTTGGGCCCAGCAGCATTAAATCCATTCAAATACTCTTTTTTTTTTTTTTTTTTTTTTTTTGTCACTTTAGGGCCCATAAAAAAGCTACATAATATACTTTCGCCTAGTTCCAACCTTTTAGTACAAAAAGAGAAATATTCCTGGTTAGGTTTGCGAGAGACTGTTTTATGCTTGGTGTATACTTTGTCCCGTCAACAAATTAAGGCTTTGACACTTATCTTTTCGAGTCAGTTTTTGGGCCCAAATGATAAAGGCCTGATTGGAAGGTTGGTATAGCTATTTTAGTTGAAGCTTTGGGTTGTTCCTGTCTTCCAGAAACCCATTAACATTAGACCAACCACAGGATTTGGCTTTCTAGAAAAAATATGATGCAATCCACTTTTTCATTAACATTGAGGAAAATTGTTATAGTGCAATTTTCTATTTATAAATAAAATGACCAATATTAAACATTTTAGTACATTAGTCTTATAAATTAATGTGTTAGTTGTTAAACATAAAACCAAAAAAAAAAAAAAAAAAAACATAGTTATTTTTTTAGAGAAGATGAAAAAAAAAAGTTAAGAAATTTATTTATATGTATTTTATAGTAGAATTCATAATAACTTTAGCATTTTTTTTTTAATAATCAATATAGCATACTCATATTCATGATTAAGATTTTATTTTTTGAATCTAATGGTATTAGCTGCATGGATCCATTTGAAATAGAGAGGATGCTTTTCCAAAATGATGTGGCCGAAGTCTTTCACTATAAAATAACATTGACCTAGGCCAACATATTGGTGGTGACATGTGGAGAGCTACTTATAGAGATTGATAAATTTATAATGATTCTCGTCAGCTTAAGCCATTAGGATCTCCTACTCTAGTATTATGATTGATTACCAATTTTTTCAAAAGTTTAAGTTGTTAGGAAATTATGAATTTAATTAGTTAATCATAATTCTAATAGAGGTGACTCATATACTTCTAGACTCCAAGTAAATTAATTACTTAGGCTTTTTTTGGGCGGCATAAAATGTTGCTTCTATTGGCCACATGTGGTTGCTGGTAAGCAAAGCAATTTCCATTTGCCCATTTGGCTATGTTAACAATAAACAAGGTGTTACAGATGGAGCTGCTTGTGTGTATAATGGAATAGAATATAAACCAGCATTTCTGGTGCAAGCAGGTGCATGTTGAGAATAGAGAGGTACTGTTGTCAAGCAGAGGTATAGTTATACTTTGGCTATTTAAAATGTGGGAACATAAATGGCTAGAATCTCCTTTGTTCTTTAAATGTGGAGACTGGAAGTGAAAAGGTATTCAATATATAGCATTTGTAATTGTTAGAATAAATAATTAAATTCACCATTTCTTAACAACTTAACATTGTGGGGTAATAGATAATTTATCATTAACAAAAAAATTCAATATGTATAGCATTTGTCAGATGAGTACTGCTAATAGTTCTTCTGTACCCTATACAAGCAATATCAATCCCCAGAGGCTGTTTCATGCATTGTTGATGTAGATCCTTGGGTATCGATTAACTTTGGGCATTCTGAATAACAAAGTAAATTTTCCTCTCCCAGAGAGAAGTTGAGAGTGTTAAAGACCTACCAGGAAATTAAGGATAGGATCATTGAAAATGACCATAGAAGAAGATACATAGGCCATATGTGCTGATTTAGCTTTGTAATCTTGGTTTTCAGTTTTATGCTGGATTACTTGTACTGCCATGCAGTTTTCTATAAATGTACTTTTCCTTTGGTTGAAGGAAACTCTAATTCATCCAAAAACAAAAGTGTTTCAGTCATGAGAATTATCGACAGAAGAAGACATATAGCCATATGTACGTCTTGAAGTTCAAGACATCAACATGATTGTAACCTACAATTTCTTTTTAGTAATGGTATCTTATTTGTTACCAACAAGTTTAATGTTCTGACAAATTGTATGGAATGCTTAAAATGATGATGATTTGAGATTGATGCATTAGAATGCTTTTTAGAGAGAAAAATAAAAAAGCTGGACTTTCAACTCTTTAAAGAAGAGTAATGCAGCTATGAGATCCTTCAAGACTTCAATCTTTTTATTAGACTCTGAGTCTTAACACATCTTAACAAGTATAACTAGAGACAATAATAAGATTGAAAAATCAAGACCCTAGTCATTAGGCAAATTATTGAAGATACATTAATGAAGTCATTAGGCTAACCAAATTAGTCAAATGGCCCTAGTCATTAGGCAAATCAAATTAATAATGAAGTCAGTTTTGTTAAAATATAATGCAAATTAGGACAGATGGACATTGCATGTGATGTTAATATACAAGAACTTCCAGCTATAGAAGATGGATATATTAATGAAGACACATGGTGTAAATTTAATTGGCCAGCCAAAGAGTTTAAATGCTAGGCCAAAAGTACAATGAGAAGAATCAGAGAGTTAATGGCTTTATGCCAATGCATAGTAGTCTCATCTCAAAGAATTTTTCACTTGTACTGTACTGTGTTCAGTAACTGTATGGTGGGATACAAAATGTGGTACATTTTTCTGTTGATAATGGTAGATTTAGGTTTACTGAAACTTGGGAAATGATTAGGGAAAAACACAGCTGCATTAACTGGTGGAAGAGCATCTGGTTTCCTGGGCATATTCCCAAGCATTCATTTATCTCTTGGCTGGCGATTAAGAATAGGCTGCTTACTAGGTAAAGAATATTTAAATGGGCATATAAGGCAGATATACTTATGGAATCATGGAATCAAGGGACTATTTGTATTTTGATTATTCCATGAGTCAACAAATTTGTCAAGAAGTTCTAAAGTTCTGTCTGTTTCATAGAAAGGTGGGTGATTAGATATGGGAGCTGAATTGGCCTGTTCTGCTACCATTTACCACATTAGGAGGGATAGAGATTAGAGAGTGCATAATGGTAGGGTGAAAAATGAAGTGTAGATTTTCAACACCATAATGACAGATACAGTTATACAAACTGTGAAGTGTAGGCTTGCAAGTAGAATCAGAGTTAAAAACTCAATTTAAAATAAAGCCTTATGTTGTAACTGGAAGTTTCCTAATTCTGTTTTATTATGTGCTTAGTTAGATTAGGCCTTATAAGTATGATGTTTTTGCATTTCTGCTACTTGTTGTCTGCACTTTTCTACTTGTTTGTAAAAGCTGGTTCTGTTATTTGATTGAATAAATATCTTATTCATTAAAAAAAAAAATCAAATAAGTAATACATTTTTGTTAGAAAACATATAAAAATGGAAAATTTTCATCCTCTCTCATCCAGCTCCATTTTCTTGAGTATAATAGAGTTGGTCCAAATTTGAGGTGCAAGGCTATGCTTTACTATTGTTGCACCATATATGAATCAGAAAGGGCATTGGCCTTTGTCACATATGGTGGTATTCGATTAGTGTGATTTTTCAAGAAGTTTAGGTTACCTTTGAGACACTGAAGATTCACCGAGTAGGCAAAAAAACAAAACCTTAGTAATTGGAAGATACTTGGATGTCTACCCTGAAATATTGTTAGTGTTTATCTGTGCAGTCTTTGACAGTTGACAATTCCCTACCATATGACCAACTACTATACAGGCAAGGTGGTAGATAAGGTTCTATAATCATCCATTTATATCGAAGCCCCAATGCAATCTTGATTTTGAAATGGACATCTCACCAAATAGACAAGCTTTAGACTACTATCTAACATATCAGACACTCTCACATTCTTATTTCTTAGTTATAGTACTGGTCACTCGTTTAATTTTATGTCTGTCAAGTGCCTGCTGCAACCTTTTTGTGATCCTTGTAAGTATTTATTTTTTCTTATTAGATTGAAATTTTAGCTTTTGAGTTGTGACATACATGTAGCATATTTACTTAGTGTCGGCAGTTCATGACACATAATGCATCTTTTGCATCAAGAGGGACACCATGTGGCCCAATATGTATGTAAATCATGACCATCAATCCAGTAGTTCACCATTTTGAACTTCAGTAGCTTTGAAAGGCCCTATTTGGTAGAGTAGTTAAACAACATATTTTCAGTTTTTAAACAACATTATACACATTTCAACACATTTTTTCACTCATACATATTTCAAAAAACTACAAACAATATTATTCAAACTCCTCTATCAAACGGGACCTAAATTGATGTAAGTGGGTCTATAATTTGGATAACTTATCTGCATTCTTCTTAATCTCAAAATACACACTAGTTGGTTGGATATTGTATCAAAATCTAAAAGGTGTAGTCCACCATTAAAGAGCACTTCTAAATACAAGTTTTGCACATCCATGGTCTAATGATTTCTAGCAGAATTAACACAAAAATAAAAGCCTCCTAGCCTTTCTTGGAGAGTTGGATCTTTGGTTCTTGAGAACTCATGTATTAGATCTGATGCAAGATAAAAATTTAATGGAATTGGGGGTAAAATAATTGAATAGAAAATAAAGGATAGATCCTATGAATCAGCTGATGGGTTCCTTGGAATTAGCATCAAGTTGACAACCAAATAATCAAAACCCAATTATTGGAAAATTCCAAAACATCAAATTCATTCTTCAAATACGTCATAGCCATTTTTAAATAGGATTCCAGAAAGCATCAATAAAAAAATAATTAAACCATAAACGTAATCTTCATTCATAGCAATAAGATTACTCTAATGGGAATTTCAAATTTGAACCAACACTTTACATAAATAAATGAATTTTATAAATTAAAAAAAAAAAAAAAAAAAAAAAAAAAAAAGCACTAATTTTGGACTATTGGCATGCATCAGGATCCCCACCCCCTTTTTTTTTTTTATTCTTCTTCTCTTACCATATGCGGCTGGGCATATTAAATTTGTGTGTCTATAATTGTAGTAGTAGTGTATTATAGCACTCTTTCTGGTAAGTAAATTTAACAGCACAAATGTACCTGTTTTGGTGGTGACCAAGAGGTTGCCTAAACTGGGAGACCACAATTACGCACTGCAAACCACTCAACTACTCCAAAATTGTCCTTTCATAAAGAAAGATTAGTTTTGCACAACTTGATGCTGTTACTTAACCAAAACAAAAATGATGGTGTTATCAGTGCATTTGGGACTCCAATGATATGCTTACCTATAGCAAATAATTTGTTGGCTCTTGGATGTGTTAGATCACTGGTTATGTACCGCACAACCCTCTTGAGGTATACGAGTTGATTGAAATTAAGATTCTAAATTCAATCCACCATACTATCAGTTCATCATGATTTTGATTTTTAGAATATCTCATGGATATAAAATGAAATAGTTTAACTAAAGGGTGAGACACCACACACAAATAGGCCCACTTTTTTTTTTTTTTTTATAAAATGTATGATACTATGATTACAATATATAGTGTTACATACACATCATGAGATGGCAAGTTGAAAGTACCAGATAATATTCTAAAATTATGCGTACAGCCATGACCAGGTTAGCAGATCACATGGACGAGTTCTAGTAGGACAGTTACACGTGACCGTGGCAAAGAACCAAGACAAATCCTTTTAAGATGCAAATAATCTGCCATATTATGCTCTGCTAGCTACAATACTTACTAGTAGTAGTGGGCTTTACTGGATGAGGCTTCAGTTGCAATGCTTGGTTGCTGGGATGCATACCCATCAAACCACATGTAACAACTAGTCCCATTTGTTTCTTGGTCCTAAAGTATGACAGAAAATGACATATTTTCTATCCTTCTTCTTTTGTGATGTCTAACGTTCTATTTTGTTTTGGCTAATAACAATTTTTTTAATAACATTTTTTCCGTATTTTTTAGTGTTTGGCATGCCAAAATAATGCAAGTTTTCAAAATACATTTTCTATGATTAAAAAAAAGTTTAATAAAGAAAAATTCAAATGTTACGTGCTTAACCTTGAAAGCACGAACATGGACATAAATACGGGTATGACAAGGTAACATGAGCAATTTCTAAAAAAATTTAACATAACATAGTGAATATGACATCGATATAACACGAGTACGATCACCTTAAATGAAATGTTTGTGCTTCCCGAGAAATTATAAGATCCACATGGTGGATAAGTGATATGATCCACCATTTCACTAAAAAACTTCCACATGTTAAAAATTGTTAGTTAGAAATTTTTTTAAATAGAAATTAATTATTAACTCAAAGAATTTTAAACAAGTGGAAGTTTTTTAGTGGAATGGTAAAGAAATGACATAGTCCACCGGAAGACTCTATAATTTCTTGTTTCCCAACACTTAACAAATCTCCTTAAATGAACTCCATGTCACAAAAACTTGTTTTAATGGCAACTTCTTGTTTCTCTCCAAGTTGACTGGTGATCATCGTTAACTGGCTATTGACTGTTTTGCAATTGACATTTGGTATTGTAGGCTCCTTGATTTGTGCAACAACGCCGTCAATCAACAAGGGAAATGTTAGAAATTCAAATGAAGGTTTCTTGATTTTTGTTTTTTTGATAATGAAGGTTCCTTGATTAATGTTGAAATTCTTTGATCCCTTGATTTATGCACAGTAAGACAACTCATGATGGAAGGCCTACACCTAATACAACCGATTGAGTTAGAGATTCTTTCCAACACGTTTGTTTCATTCTTTGACTTTTCTATGTTTTCCAATCTACTTTGTAATATCAAGCTTCTACTCTTTGTTAACGATCAGATTAATGTAACTTCTATATGCTTTTGTTACTTCGAAACTCAGTAATGTTTTCCTTTGAGTACACATATAGATAATAAGCACTTTACCTTTTACCATCAAGTTTGTTGGCAAATTTAACAGAAATCGTAACGGTAGGGGACAAAATTCTTATTACCAGTAGTTCGCATTACTCATAATTTTAAAGTAGGAAAGTGCAATTTGCCCCAAAAACTGTTATTATTATTATTTGCAATACTAAATTTACTATTATTTATATCGATATTAATATTTTTTTAATGAATTATTTTGCAAAAAATATTCTAAAAATTATCTTATTTTCCTATGTTTGGTAGCAATGATAGAATGAGTTGAAAAACTATATTTACACTTTTCTTATTTTCTTTGGTGTGAGATAGAATTGTTTTCAAAAAAATTTTTGTGGAAAACAACTCTATCTCATTTTAAGTTAAATTAGGGAAGTTAAGAGATAGTTTTCCAATTACCTTTAAAAAAAAAAAAAAAAAAAAATATGACACTACAAAACATAAAATTAAAAAAAAAAAAAAAAAAAAACTATATTCACAAAAGATTTTTCATTAAAACAAACACAGCGTTATATAGCTATATCAAGTTATGAACTAACACTTTAAACCTTTTTTTTTTTTTTTTTTTGGGAAGAAACTAACACTTTAAACTTGATTCTAATAAATAAATAAAAAACCCACTAACAGTTAAAATTAGGGAATGTAAATTAAATGAGCATCCATTAAAGAACCTTCTTAGGTTAGGCTCAAATGAGCTCCAGACCCACTAAATCGAGTGACCCCGCAGCTATAAATGTATTTATACAAAATACATATAGTCCTCTCATATGAACTTATTTTTGTTTACAAATAATTAAGGGGAATCCAATTTGACACATGGGAGATGCTGTTGTCTGTCACTTTCATTAAATGTCCTATGATCAATGAGATAACGTTGCTTCAATATTTGGCCATTAACCAACAAATTTTTTTTTTTTTTTTTTGACATTGAAATGCTTCTACATTGTTTTTCATAAAAAGCTAAAGCTTGAGTTAGAAAAAAGTTTTTTTTTTTTTTTTTTTTTTCTTTATAAATAAGTCAAGCTCACCCCTAAATCCACCCTTTTGTTCAAGCAATGGACACAAAATTTTATGAACCAAAAAGATTAAAAAATATATATATATTTATATATATTGTGAAATCACATAGAAGTAAGAAACAAAGAATTGGAGAACGTAGGACAAGTAAAATTCTCTGTTTTTGTGCCACAATACAGCGTGTCATTGCTTATATCTATTTATATACCTATATATTCATCAATGCTCTTGTTTTGAGTGACCATGTTATTCTTTCATATTCTTTGGTTTGGGAATTAAGATGAAACTAAAGCATATGCTAAATGTCAGAGTTAGAGTTACCCAGATGCAAAAATAATAATAATAATAATTAATTAAAATTTTAAATAAATAACAAATAAATATTACCAGGAATCAGCATTTTTAATCCAAACAAAACTCAGTAACGTGCCCTTAGTTTGACTTCACATCTAATTCTAGATTTATATATTAGACTTAAATTATTTCGTACTTATTAATTACAGTACATGCATTGCTATGTCTCACATCTCTTTCTCTCTACCAGGAACAAAAATCATCAGAAATATATTATATAATTAATCGTCCTAGAGTTTAATCAATTAGTTGTTTACTTGGTTTTGTTATTTTTTTAAAATTTTTTAAAACCTAATATCATGATTATTTCTTTTCTTAAACTCATTTTCTAACATTTCTTGAAACTTAATGGCATTTCAAAGAGTCAAATGACTCTGATTGGCCGGATTTGTCAAAATGAAAAGATCTTGAAGACGCACATGATTGGGATTTATTTTATATAAACACATGATTAGGATTGCTGGTTTACAATATGAGAAAAATAAGATGTTGCTCCTCGAACAATTATTCAAATATAATACGCAGGTTAGGTTAGACTAGTCAAAAAAAAAAAAAAAAGGTTAGACTTGTTCACACACCGCGTGGAATAATTATGGCGGTTAATAAATTAATCAAATGATAACCCAAACAAGGAAGAGAAACTTCTTTGCAAGTGGTGAAAGTGTGAGAAAGAAACTCTCTGTAGGAACACACGGTGCCCAAATCAACAGACAGAAAGAACTTTTTGTGGGTGATCTGCAATTTGGCTGTACCTAGTTGTCCTCCAAATTTCTTGACAACTTACCAGGCTAGCAAAGCTGGAACACATTTAAGCATTCTTTTGGTTTTTAATATCAAAAGTCATTATTTATTGTCATTAAATAATAGATTACATCATAAATTGAATTTCTATCTTAAAGTAAAAATAAAACTCTATCTAACTTTAAAGATAAATACAGTGTTCTATGAAGATTCAAACAATCCAACATAAATACCAATTCCAGATGTTTAGTCTTGATGCATAGTTTTTTTTTTTTTTTTTTTTTTTTTTTTTTTTTTTTTTTTTTTTTTTTTTTTGAGAAACAGTCTTGATGCATAGTTGATCATTGATTTTTATAAAATAGTTGAAATGGACACCATAAGTAAAAATTCTATCTTAAAGTAAAAATAAAACTCTTTCTAATAAAGATAAACATGGTGTTCTATGCAATTTTAAACAATCCAACATAGATACCAATTCCAGGTAATTACTCTTGACAAATAATTGATCATTGGTTTTTATAAAATAGCTGGAATGGAACACAATAAGTAGAAATTTTATCTTAAAGTAAAAATAAAATTCTTTTTAACAAAGATAAGCACTATATTTTATGAAATTTTAAGCAATCCAACATAGATACCAATTCCAAGTGACTAGTCTTGACAAGTAATTGATCACTGATTTTTATAAAATATCTTGACCTTTCAAATTTCTTACCATACCATGTATCTTCTCAAAATAAAAAAACTTCTTACCATACAGATTTTAAAAAATAAATAAATAAATAAAAATTAGTGCCTTCTTTTTCTTTATTAGTAGTTCGCTGAGTGTAGTAGGTGCATGTTCTCTCTCTCTCTCTCTCTCTCTCTGCATTATGCTTTAACCTGGAATAACAGTTGTCAAACTTCCAAGTTCAACTCCATCTGAAACCTGGTATTCTGTTTCCACTCTGAATTCAAAGATCCAGATTTCAGAGAAAATCATATAAAACTGACAGTTTTCATGGTCTGCTTCTCCTACTTTCTCTTCTATAATGCTATACCAGAGTCATAACTGAATTACAAGCTCACCCCATATATATCTTTTTCAAAAATCTTGATCTGGGCAGTGATTCTTTTTTCCACTTTCTTTCCTGTGAATTTGAATTCCAGGAAAAGAAATGGCAACAAACACTGTTGTGGTCACAATTGAGAAGCCTAACAACTTATCTTTTCCAGAGGTTAATGGTTCAGATTCATTGTTGCTTCCAGATAAACAGAAGGCTGCGAGTCCCAAGCAATTTACATGGGTTCTTCTTCTCAAAGCTCACAGAGTTCTGACCAGTCTTTCATGGGTGGCCATGACTTTCAAGTCCATGTTTCTTTCAATTAAGAAACGCATTGCCTTATCTGATGTAAGTGAAGAAGAGCCCAAGAGCAGAGGAAGGTTGTATAGATTTATCAAAGTTTTTCTTGTTATTTCGATTTTAGCTTTGGTGTTAGAAGTCATTGCTCATTTCAAGAAATGGAATTTGCAAATGCTTCGCCCTTGGGAGGTTCAGGGTCTTGTGCAATGGTCCTATATGGCTTGGCTGTCTTTTAGAGTTGACTATATTGCTCCTTTTGTGATATTTCTTTCTAAATCCTGCACTGTCCTATTCTTGATTCAATCTCTTGATCGGCTAGTTCTATGTATTGGGTGTTTCTGGATTAAGTACAAGAAGCTGAAGCCCACAATAGAAGGAGAAGCGTATGATATTGAGGATTGTTCAAGTTTCCCAATGGTCCTTGTTCAGATTCCAATGTGCAATGAGAGAGAGGTAATAGAACAGAACTAACTTGTTTTTCTCTGTTGTCTGTTGCTATATGCTTATTTGTTTACTTTGTAACTTATTGAACTTTAATTAGTGGTTTATGCATTAGCTTTTATATAAAAATTTTGAAAGTTTCAACTAACATGACTTGTTTTGAATTATTATTGTAATTTGCATATCTTCTCTCACAGGCCCCATTAACAAATTAACAATCAAATTCATGATTGAATAGTTCCTTGTCAGAGTTCTATTGCTTAATATAACTTTGCTTCTTAGTCTAGTGCTAAAATATTATGTTTTATTTAGGTATTTGCACAATCAATTGCTGCTGCCTGTCAGCTTGATTGGCCAAGGGAACGAGTTTTAATTCAAGTCCTAGACGATTCAGATGATGGAAATCTACAGCTTCTAATCAAAGATGAAGTCTCATCGTGGTGTGAGAAGGGGGTAAACATAGTATACAGACATCGATTAATCAGAACTGGGTACAAAGCTGGCAATCTAAAATCAGCCATGGGCTGTGATTACGTCAAAGATTATGAATTTGTTGCAATACTTGATGCAGACTTCCAGCCAAATCCTGATTTCCTTAAATTAACTGTTCCTCACTTCAAGGTAATATAAGCCAAATAAAAAGGGATATACTATCTTTGTACCCTTTGACTATAGTCATTCTTAATGGTGTTGTGATTTGTACAGGGAAATCCTGAATTGGGCCTTGTCCAGGCTCGCTGGTCATTTGTGAACAAGGATGAGAATTTGCTTACAAGGTTGCAGAACATCAATCTCTGCTTCCATTTTGAGGTGGAGCAGCAAGTCAATGGTGTTTTTCTCAATTTCTTTGGATTCAATGGAACAGCAGGAGTTTGGAGAATTGAGGCTTTAGAGGACTCAGGAGGCTGGCTTGAGAGAACCACAGTTGAGGATATGGACATTGCAGTTCGGGCACACTTGAACGGATGGAAATTCATCTTCCTCAATGATGTCAAAGTGCTTTGTGAATTACCGGAGTCTTATGAAACTTATAAGAAACAACAGCATCGCTGGCATTCGGGTCCAATGCAGCTCTTCCGCCTATGCCTTCCTGCTATCATAACTTCTAAGGTTTCCTCACCTTCCATAATTTGCTTAATTCCCATTTGAACTGGTAATTCTGAGTAGTTTTTTTTATTTGAGCTTATTTTTTGTGCAGATAACAATATGGAAGAAGGCCAACCTGATATTGCTTTTCTTTCTTCTTAGGAAACTTATACTTCCCTTTTACTCATTCACATTGTTCTGTATCATACTTCCATTGACCATGTTCATTCCTGAGGCAGAACTACCGCTTTGGGTAATTTGTTATGTCCCCATCTTCATGTCTTTTTTGAACATTCTCCCATCACCAAAACAATTCCCTTTCTTGGTTCCTTACCTACTTTTTGAGAACACAATGTCTGTTACAAAATTCAATGCCATGGTCTCTGGGCTATTCCAGTTGGGAAGTGCTTATGAGTGGGTAGTGACTAAGAAGACTGGTAGATCATCTGAATCAGATCTATTGGCCTTTGCTGAGAGAGAATCAAAGTCTTTGAGTGAAGAGAAGATCAGTAGGAGGCATTCTGAGTCTGGTTTAGAATTGTTGAGTAAACTCACAGCAGAAGATGTCCCTTCTGTGAAGAAGAAAAACAAGCTCTACAGGAAGGAGCTTGCACTTGCTTTGCTTCTACTCACTGCATCAGCCAGGAGTCTCTTATCAGCACATGGAGTTCATTTCTATTTCTTGCTGTTCCAAGGATTGTCTTTCCTTGTCGTAGGCTTGGACTTAATTGGCGAGCAGATGAGCTAAATGGAGTAGACAAATTTTCATTCTTTGATATTTATTTTTTGGCGCTTACACAGAATTGAAAATTTTAAAAAGGGAGATTTTCATGCATGTTTGATGAGCATCTCCAGTTCTGTAGCATTTAATCCTTGGCTGGAACTGGATATAATATAGTCACATATTAGGAATACTTGATATCAGGATCATTGGATAAAGATAAAAGTAAATTGTGTTTATTATAGAATCATATATCTTGTCAGTGTTTGAATAATGAAAGCCTTTCTAATACAAAATTGAGCAGTTCAGACATGTCATGTTACTTTCCATTGAGATGATTTTCTATCTCTCCTTTTCAAACCTCAATAGAAAAGAAATCTACACCTTCCTTGATGAAAGAAGAGCTGTTAGGATATGGAAGACTATGAACTGATTACTTCTACCTAATTGTTTAATTTAACAGAAAATAAATACATGGATAGAGAGATAGAGGAGTATAATGTTTGGCCATTAGAACATAATAATATAAAGTATAAACACATTATAACATTAAAGGATGATATGAGGAAAAAAATTTGTTTTTTAGGTACACATATATGCTCTTGCAGGCATATAGCAGTAGCCTATAAGGCATCACCCAAAGAATTTCTCATATCAGTTTAAAGACGGTCTCAAAGATTGATCCATTGATTATCTTCTGCCTGATGATAACACACCCCCCCCCCCCCCCCCAAAAAAAAAAAAAAAAAAAAAAAAAAGAAAGAAGGAAGATTGTCTTCACTCTTCAGTTAACATCAAGAATTCCTTGCAAGTTGCAAGTGCCTCTGAACTTTTATTGTCACCACCTAGAATTTATACCTTTTTATAAGCTTTTACATTACTAATACCGCATGATTTTTGCATATCAAGGCCTGGCTAGAAATCAATATAATGATTTGCAAATTTTCCATGCAAGATCTGTATTGCATTGACACTTATGTTATGCTGAAAATTGAAATAACGGAAGTAATTGAATCGGCTTGTGCAACAATGACAATTTTTCTTTCTCTTTCTTTTTATTTTTTATTTTAATTTTATGGAATGACCACCTTTTTGAAATATCATCTTGATCAGGATCGACCCTATGGTTTTGAGTGTGCTAATCTCTTCCCTCCCCATACATAATATCTCAATCAAGGTATTGAGGCATGAAATTATGTTTACTTTTTATTTAGTAAACTAAGAGTGTCATGGGGTAGTGCCCTCTTGGTGCAGTTGGTTATAACTTACCACAAACGTTGTCCCATTGTTGTTTTATAATAATACTACTTTAGTTCTTGTTGCTCTTGCGCTGCTTGCTTCTTGATTATTGCTTTTCATCAAATCCTCATCAGGAAGCCTCTGTTCCACCTTTCTCAGCAGTTGCCCCCATTTGCCTTCTGCATTTAATTATTGCTACTTTGTTCTTATCCATTGTTTGGTACAATGCCAATGATTGAAGGAGCTATCAAAAGTTACCAATTAAAACAACAATAGGACGATTCTCATTTAAAGCCAATGTGAGAAAAACAAACTTTCTTCGAGTACAATTGTATAAAACCACCAAAAGACTTTTTCTATCATCTTTCAACAATTCAAGTATTCAACGACTTTTGCACCTTTTATAAATCGAATAATAGAAATCCCAAATCACAACGAAGGAACATAACAAAGGCTAGGTTTAGTAGGTCAAAATTAGGAGAAAGTATACCATGTTTTGGTAATACCATCTCAAAGATCTATTTTGGTATTTTCTACCCAATAAATGAGTGACACTTATTTCAAAAAACCACATCAAACTATTCCAATAAATTAAACACAATCTTCTATACTATCGGGAAGATAAATTAATCATTTGTTGGAGTAGTCCGATGTGGTTTTTTGAAATAGGTGTTATTTATTTATTGGGTAGGAAATATCAAAATAGATCTTTGAATTGGTATTATCGAAATATGGTATACTTTCTCCAAAATTAGAGCCAGTAAGAAAACAAATTTAATGGCTACATTGCATCGCCTATCTTAACTATTTATCAATTACGCTAACCTGGAATAAACAAATTAGACTAGTAATTTGGACTGATCCCACAAGTAATTATTCAATACTTTTGGAGTAATACACAATCCTCTCACATAATAGTAGATCTCACTATTTTATATTTATGGTGAGACCTACCAATCATGTGACAAGAGAGAGCATTGTTCGCGGAATATTAAACAAGTTTTCTTAATACAATAAGAATGGGCTTATTCCATGATATAATTGTTTCATATAACAATTGAGTTATAATTGCATTATCTACATATTAAATAATACAAAATTAAGAAAGAAACTGTGTTTGGACTTAGACCTTTTGATTTAGAGTTAAAAGGCTTATATTGAATAGTGAGAAAGGGAAAGAAAAACCAAGCCCTTCTCAGCTTGTACCATGTCTCACCGGCCCAACTTTTAAGGCAGTCTTTGGGTGGCACAAACAATGGAGGGGTAAGATGGAAGTTCTTGATGAGAATGAGTGGTGGGGTAAGAGTAAGATAGAGCAGATAAAAGGAGGAGGGGAACAAAGAAGATAATTAAGTGAAATTTCAATTCTTGCAAACCAACAAACCTTATAAAATATGACTTATCAACTTGATCTTTTTACTTGTAATAAGTGCTTATAAATGCTTGGCATAAGAATGGTTTTTGTGCATAGGTGAATTGTACATTTGGGCGTTTAGGATATGCTGACTGTCTAGCTTCTAGCTTAGATGCATATAGTTTGATTGAGTTTTTAGAATTTATTTATGTGTTCTATTGAATTCTTGTGTTCCATTGAATTTCTTGAGCCAAGTTTCTATAGTTACAACTAATGTTTTAAGACATTGCATAAATTTTTTTACAGATTGCACTTTTTGACCTTATTTTCTATTTATTTTTATTTTTGTTTTAGGAGGAGAAAGACATAAATAAAAGGAGAGAGCAAAATGCATATTTACTCTTGTTTTTAACAGAGGTGGGTAATGAGAGGCAAACAGAGCATACCTCGGGTGGGTAAAGTGATATTTTTTAAACAATTGGTAGACAAAGTGATTTCGAACTAAAGCACATGTGAGTTTGCTGCAATTATCCCTTAAAAAATTGTTTTTCTTATCATTTTATTTTTTATACAATGAAATCTGATAATTATAATAGTTAATTAATAAACATTTATGTTGGTTGTGTTTTTAAATTAATATGAAATTTGATCATTATGAGTAATTAATAGGTATTTATTATGGTTAGTTAAAGATATTTACTATGATATTTAATATCATTAAGTTTGTATATGAAATTATATCTATTTTATTAATTAAAGAAAATATGATATGGCAAGATTCTAATTGAATTTAAGTACTCATTATATATATATATATATATATATATATATATATATTGGTCATGAGACTCTATAAATAATGCTTAAAGCAAGTTTATATTGTAGCTAAGCAATATTCTCTTTAGTCTAGACACAATGGAGAGCAAAATGAAGAGTTGGGTTGTATTGGTCTTTGGGCTAATGATTTTGATCCTAAATGCAACTGCAAGTCCTCCTAATTTCATGAATTGCCAAGAGGCTTTTGATCAAGTTGCAATTCCTTGTAAACCTTTTTTGCAGCGTACTTCTGTCACATCTCCTAGCCAAACCTGTTGCGAAGGTGCAAAACTTCTAATGAAACAAGATAACGCCCCTGAACTACGAAAGGGGTTGTGTTTCTGTTTGAAATCTATTGCAATATATCTTAAGTTTGATCCTGACAGAGCTAAACAACTTTCCCCATTATGCAAACTTGATGTTCCTATACCCATTGATCCCAATGAGGACTGCAACTCGTAATCTCTCTCTCTCTCTCTCTCTCTCTCTCTCTCTCTCTCAAGATGACAGAAAAGAGTAAATGATTTTGATCACTGCGATCTCTCAAAACAAATATATGGGTATTGTTACGCACAAGTGATAGTTATGTGGATTTTAATTATAAGTAAAATTTCACTAAAAAAGAATTGGTGTTTAGAATTTATAGAAAAGAACAATCATTATAGAGTAATAATCATCATAATGTTCAATTTTATAATATTAATAAATAAAAAAATTGTTGTATTTGAGTAAAATCTATATATCCTTGATAAATTCTGTACTAATTAATATGGTTTTTTTTTCTTTGGTGATATGCAGAATTCCTTGATGCCATGTCCGTGAAATAAAATCAGAGTAATATATCCAAATATTTTGTGTTGCAAAATTTGTTGGAGCTTTGACTTTCTTTGGCTATGTATGATGAAAAATTAGTTATATGAATAAAAAGATCCGGAGTCTCATTTATCACCATACAAAAAAAAAAAAAATCCGTTATTTATTATAAATTCTCTAATTTTAATATTTCTCTCTAATTTCTTGAGTTAGCCTCCATGTACTATATTCCACTAATAATGCGATCGATGCGATTATTGGTATGACAAGGTAAACAAATCAGAAATGTCTTCGATAATAGTTTTTATTATTAAACTAAAAACATCAATCAAAATCCCCAGATCTCTTATTCAATTATAAAAAACTTTACCAATTGAGTTAATTGGAACCCACGTATATCAAGCAAACTTAAATACTGATATGCTAGATGATATGGCAGGTTCACAAATTAAGAAGTTGAACTCTCAATCCACTACACAAGGATCTATACGTAGTCATCCAATACATCAACATCAACACTATCACAATCCAAAGAAACACAAGAATGCTCGCAAGTGTAGTGAGTAGGTCACAGAACAAATCCATGTCCAATTAAGCAAGGGACAACTAATGGATAACAACCATAAGAGAGGCCGCAGAGTCAATAGCGTAATTTTCATATCATGCTAAAAGTTTCCAACATGGGAGCATAAAATACAACATGCTAACATTCTTCAATGATTTTGTCATTTACAGATTGCATTTTACCTTTATAAGATGGTAGCCCCCTGAAAATTTGTTACAAAAAGCTCTCCTTGTTGCACAGGAAATAAGTCTTCATTAATTAATTAACCATATAACATTGTTTCATGAATATATGGGTCTGGAATACATAGTGACAATTAGTTCAAAATATATTGTTTGCAATTTGAATCATTCAAAAATCATACTCCATTACCTTTTTTAAAAGAAAAAACGAGGAATGGAGGGATGAAGAGGGGATGGGACTTATTGGGAGGAGAGGGAGAGCAAATTTCATAAATAAAAAAAGTATTTCTTAATCTTGAACCCATTAAAGTTTCAAATGAAAGATGAAAAGAGCAATGAGTATCCCATAAAACTACTACTTCTTGCCAATTAAAAGACAGAGAGAGACTAAAAGTAGAAATAACCTTAGTCAAATGCAATTTGACAAGCCTGGGAGCTCCTTAGGATTTAGGAACTCATTGCAAATACAAAGCTTTGCCTAATATAGGACTTTTAAAACTCCTCCCCAAAGAAAAATTGAAAAGTGGGGTGACAAAGATACTATCAAATTGATCACATAATAATGAAATTAACAAATTGACCAGAGGATGGGTACGAGCTGCAGAAATATCAAATATGTGGGTGTGATTCGGTGGTGTTATTTCACATTTATTTGTCTTTGTATGGGAATTGCACAGAGATGGATTATATTACTTAACCGAGCTCCAGGGACCAAAGGGGTGTCGTGGTGTAGTTGGTTATCACGTCAGTCTAACACACTGAAGGTCTCCGGTTCGAACCCGGGCGACGCCATTCTCCATAAATGTATGCGTTGTTTTTTGCTTCAAAGTTGCGTTTAAACCTTTTCTTCTCCTCCTCTACTTTTGAGCTAAAAAAAAAGTGGATTGGGCCTGTAACCAAGTTTATGAGCTAGGTCCTTTATTTATTTATTATTATTATTTTTTTGTTTTAGAACTTTGATGTGGAATGGGTCACATTTATGAGCTAAGCATTATTTGTAATGTTAGCTACCTACAAAACACAAAATATTGGTTCGTACTTACAGTTACTGAATAGAATCTTTTGTAATATTGTTGAGGTACAAATTTTCGAGCTCTAATTTCATTAGTTCACTCACAAAAATACTCACACAAGCCTATAAATAATCTTGAGTACACATAAATATTCTCCATATATATTACCCAAATATTCTCCATGTTATTGGGCTCCCATAAATATTCCCTATATAACCCCCATAAATTACCTTGGACCCTCTCATAAATATTACTCATTATATCCCACATATTATCTAACTTGGGTTTTCACAAAAATACTCACCATATTGCTACCAAAATTGAGCCACAAAATTATACCATCTTTATAAAAAGCCCTAAAGCATTTACCTTGTGGGAAAAATCCAAAAGGCACAACAAAACCCCCTCTAAAGCCCGTTACGATACAGGAAAGCCCGTTATGATACAAAGATCTCTAAAACCCGTTATGATATGGCATCTCTAAATCCTGTTATGATACGGCAACTCTAAAGCCCGTTACGATACGACGCCTCTAAAAGCCCGTTGCTACACGACAATATTTTTACAAAATCCTACAAAACCCAAATGCTAATTTGACACTATTTTACAAAGCCCAAATATTATTTTGGCAACTATTTCATAAAGTCCAAATGCTATTTTGGCACATATTTACAAAACTCAAATATTATTTTGACACTTGTTTTACATATACTAAATCCTTCACTCATGGGAAATATAATTATTCATCCCTCAAGAAATACCTCTTTTACAAAATTTATAAAAGCCTATGTATATCACCCACGGCAAAACTATTCATTTTGTAAAGATAACCAAGTCCAAAGAAGCTTAACTACAAAGCTCAATCGAGCCACCCCAACTCACACACAAATTCCAGCAGTTGGAGATCACGTGAGTTGACTAGCCAAATTTCAGCACAACTAAACAGTTGGAGCCCATTCCCATCAAGTCCTAACTTTTCCAATCAGATCAGAAGAGGAGACATGTCCATCAGGGGTTAAACCCTTCCTCCACAAGTTAAAATTCCATAATTTCTCATGTAACATAAAGTCAAGTTGATGTGATAGAAAGTCAAAGTTTCAACCCGACTATCCCTTCTTTCTTCTCCAACCCATCCAATCAAAAACTAGAAGTAGCCATGACTAGGCCATTAAAGCTCCCGAAATAACTTGAAATCAATTCATTTTCATATTAAAAGCGTGTATTCTCTGGTTTATGAACTAAGCACATGAATCCCAAATGGGGAAACTTAGGGAAATGTGGTTTGGAGGGCACCAAGGGGATCCCAGCAAGGGCTTCAAGATTGACACCTAGCTTGGGGTGATACAATTTGCCCTAGGGAGCTCTGATTCTAGTAGCAACATAACCAAGATCATTAGCCTAATGCATGCTCTAATCCCATCACCAAAAGCCAATCAGCATTCAATACTAAGTCGAAATCTCAAATTTGTTATTTCCCAAAATAGTAAGAACATTCTAAAAGTTGAGCTTGCCACTCTTAGCTAAAATCCTAAGAACGATTCTTTAAGGATTTTCTGAAAATTGAAAAAGATTTAGTAAAGATTATTTGCTAATAACCCCCCTAAAAACCAGATCTAAAAGGAACTCTCCATTAATGCTTCAAAGGAGGAGGACACACTAAGATACACACCAAGAAAGGACTATTCCTTAACCTCTTTGTTTAAGCCTTCTTTAAGCTTTGAAAAAAGTTATTGAGTTCTTAGTTTCAAACTTAGAAACTAAATTCCCCAGCTCCTAGTTCAAAAACATTTCTTATAGCTCTTCTTATAAACACTTATCTACCCCCAGCAGAAAGCCCTAGTAGCTTTACTATACACACTCCCTTTTACTACTCATACTACCTGGAATGTTCCTTATTACTCATTATATTCACAAGCATGTCTTGGCACCATAATAATCTTACCGCACTAGTTGGGATCTCTTTCTCTCCCTTCACCTCACACTAAGTTTTCCTCATTATTTGTTATAATAAAACTCATGATAGTTACTTATTCATTTACTATTGATGGTTATGATAATGTTACTATATAATTTTTCCTTCATATTGTTGTATTAGAAGACTCTTCTCTAGAGTTAACGGATGATGAGTCTAAAAGTGTAAATATTTTCCTTAATCAGTGAAATAGCTAACAGCTGAAGGTTTATCTTGTTTTATCTTACTTTACCACTAGGTTATTTTCTGCAGAAACACCTTATTGCTAGGTCATTTTCTGCAAACATTTTCTTGTTGGGCTATTTCTTACAGTATGTTTTTTAACCATGCTGACGTGTCTGCTGTAGGGATTGTTTATGGGTCATTCTTGTCAATATCAATCTAGGCCCAAGGCATAAAATACGGTGAATTTTTTGGATTTTCACCGATAGCCTTTAGGCCGTGCATCAAGCCCATCGTCAAGTTTCGGTTTAGACCCTCCAACCTAACATAAATCTCATTTTTCGGAGGGGAAACTTTTTTGTCCTCGACAAATATAATAACAAAGATAATATTATTTACAATTTTAAACTGTTTATACAAATTTATAAAACACTAGATAATCTTCAAGTTTTGATTGAATTAATCTGTTAGGCACTCAAGCAATTTTCATTATTGAGTTAACGGTAGAAACTAAAGAGTAAGACTTAGGTACATGATTTTAGATACTGTTCATTAAGTTTCATTTTTAAGATTCTGACATATGAATTTTTTTCTCATAAGATAGAAGTGTATTTCTTAGTTAAGTAGTTAAATGGTTGAATCATAGGAAGAGAATCTAAAGAATAATATCTAAGGTATCGTACTTAAATTTTGTCCGAAACTAAATTTGTTTTAAGTTGAAAATAATAAAAATCAAATTAACTGTTATTAAAATATAATGATAAAATTAATAAGAACTAAAATGATATTTTTACCCGTATAAATTAGAAAAAGCACAAGTCAAAACTTCACAATAATTTCTCTTGAAACCTTGAAGGCCTGAGTTTGAAGGTTTGGACTCTATGGCCCATAAATCCTTTCCCGCCAAAGCCCACCAACCATTTTTCCAATGTTCTTTCTCGCTCTTCATCTCTCTCATTCTGCCACCTTTCAAAAAAGTGGTACTTTAAATGACTAGACCTCTCTCTCTACTAAGGTACGGAACCAATTTTTTTCTGAAGTTCTTTGCTCTTTTGATTGAATTTTTGGATGCTTATGATTTTTGTCGTACTTGGTGTTTTATTTGCAGTGCTGTGCTGGGTCACTAAGATTTTTGGGTATTGGGACATCAATGGCGGAAGAGAAGGACGCTTTTTATGTTGTACGGAAAGGGGATATCGTTGCCATTTACAACAGTTTGAGTGATTGCCAAGCTCAATCCGGGTCTTTTGTAATCTTTTTCAACCTAAAACTTAAAGTTTCTGACTTTATCTTTGTTTGAAAGTTACATGTGAAAGTTAATTCCTTTGTGGGTTTGTCTAATCATTTGGTCAAGTTTTTACATACCCAGTTGGATTTTCTCTTCTGGGTCTTCTTTAGTTGGATAAATTTAGTGTTTGTTTCTATGGATTCCCAAAAATTTATTAGGGAAGTGAAAAGGAATCGTTTTTTTTTTTTCTGCATTGTGTTTAAGACAGAGGCTTTCTTTCATGTTCAATTGGCAGTGTGTAACCTAGGTTTCTTGTCCAAAAGGGTTAAATTAGGGTGCATTTGGATGGTTTTAAAGTCCATCTATTGCTCTCTATGCTTTCAAGTTCAAGCTTGCGTTTTTGTTAGAAAGTAATGCAATCTCTCTAAATTTCTGTCTTCAATAAAACTTAGTTGAACTCCTGGCTATGTTGGATGGTTCTCACTTCTGAGCTTTGAGACTTTTGAGTTGTACCCATAGTCTGAAGAATGATTTAAGTTCAGTCTGTGTTAAATACCATGGTTTTACCTAGTTTGTTGGTACCTAGTATGATCTTTCCTTCTTGTCACGGGCTAAATGATTAACGAATTCATTCATAAAAAAACTTAAAACGGACGGAAATAAGGTTTCTTTTCCTTTATAGGTGTGGAATCCTTCCATTAGTGTGTACAAAGGATATTGCTTGTCTAAGGATGCTGAGGAGCACCTTGCCTCGCATGGGCTTAAGAATGCTACTTATTCTGTTGGCGCTGCTGATGTGACAGATGATCTGTTTGGCAAACTTGTTGCTTGCCCCTTTCAGGTTTGTTAATGAAGCACCCCACTAATAGATATTTTTCTCCTCTCATTTATTTTCTACATGGACATCAAGGGCTTGATATTGTTAAAGCACATCATTATTATGAAAGTTTTGAACTGTTCTTCCACATTTTGATGTATAGTATCTCTGAACCATTTAGAAGCCTTATACTGTCTTTGGACTTATAAAGAAGCTTGATTGCTGTTCCTTTGCTTTTCTTTTCAGTTCAATTTTTACTGTTGATCATTTTATTGTTGTTCTTAAAAAAAAAGTCTGCTGTTGGGTGGAAAAAAGACATTGAATCCATTGTGGTGTCTATATTTCATGTTATCAAGACTCTTTTGATAGCACCTTTCTTCTATGGTGTAGAACATATTAGTTAACAACATCATTTTGATTCAATAAATTTTTACTTGAATTATTGACTGTATGATTGGGGATATCATTTTTTTTCAGCAACCAGTTTCTTCTGGAGTAAAAGCAGCTGACAAGGATTTTCACACAAAGAGATTACAAGGAGCGCTTGATTCAGACAGTGTTGTAAGTTAAAATGCATAACATATGCTTCATTAGAAATTTGTGTCTGAAGGCATAGTCTCCATAGAATGTTGGAATCCATTGAAGGATATAGATTTTGACAAAAAATTGTGGCAGTTTCCAATGCAGACATTAATTTGAGAATCCAGTTCACAGTTTGTCAAAGACAAGTTTTGATGAATTCATTAGAGACATTTTTGAAACTAAAAAAAAATGAAGAGGCGGGGCAGGGGGCACAGGATTATAGAATAACCCAGAATGAATGGCATTTTTCCAAGCTGTTATTTGTGAACATCTTGAGAATAGAAAAGGTGGATTGATATTGATGTAGTGGTGAGTAATCACTTTGTCTGGTTCTTATACCACAGGATCTGTCTGGTTCAACTTCATTTTCAACAAATCCTCAGAAGAAACAGTTCAAGTCAGACTATGGCATTCATGCTCAAGCAATTTCTTCTTTCGGTGTAAGCCACTGACCTGATATTTACCATTCATGTACTACCACCAGAACTAATACTATATGTATTTCTATACATGCATTTATGACCATGTATATAATTTTAAAAATATTGATGTCCATGGATCTACTTGCATGCATATAATATGGTATTTTAATTTTGTATACATTGTGTTCCACTGATTACAAATATGTAATGTGACTATGGATGTAAAAGGTTTAGTTCTCTATATATAATGGACAAGTTTTGATGAGTTCATTAGAGACATTTTTGAAACTAAAAAAAAATGAATAGGTGTGGGCGGGGGCAGGGGCATTTTGAGGGGCAGGGTCACAGGATTATAGAATACCCCAAGCTGTCATTTGTGAACATCTTGAGAATAGAAAAGGTGGATTGATATTGATGTAGTGGTGAGTAATCACTTTCCTTGGTTCTTGTACTGCAGGAGGTGTCTGGATCAACTTCATTTTCAACAAATCCTCAGAAGAAACAGTTCAAGTCAGACTATAGCAATCAAGCCCAAGCAATTTCTTCTTTTGGTGTAAGCTGCTGACCCGATATCTACCATTCATGTACTACTGCCAGAACTAACACTATATGTATTTCTATACATGCATATATGATTATGTATTTAATTTTAAAACTATTGATGTCCATGGATCTACTTGCATGAATATAATATGGTATTTTAATTTTGTATACATCTTGTTCCACTTGTTACAAATATGTAATGGAACTATGGATGTAAAAGGTTTAGTTCTCTATAACAGTGGAACTTGCCTGAATGCTTGGAAAGCCAAATTTGTCTAAGTCTAGTCTTTTGTGTTGGGGCTCTTAATATCTTAATCTGGATTCTTATTTTGGATATTCATTTATCTATGAATGTAACTCCCCAAATTTTAAACAGCGATGTGGCTGTATATTGGTTTTGTATATAATGTATATGCTTTATTGAAGAAATATGTTCTTGTGTTTGCAAGTGAAAATCGCGAGTCTTGTCATATGCAAAATTTTTTGGCATCAACAAAGTATAACATAACCAAGCAATTGCAATGTCACTGGTCCAGCCTCTGGACCTCGTGTGTTAATAAAGGACCTGATCTTCTTGTTCTGCATAATGTTGAAGTATATGAAAGTCATCCAAGTTGCCCAGCCTTCCTGTATTCTTCTGTTTGATGGTGCTTCGAAAGGAAATCCTGGACAAGCTGGTGCAGGAGCTGTGCTGCGTGCTGAAGATGGAAGTATGGTATGCAGTTAACTGAAGAATATCCAGTGCTTTTAGGTTTCTGATCTGTATTTTTTAATGTAGCTCTTTCTAACTCTGAGCTTGGTTAGGTCTGCCGATTGCGTGAAGGGGTGGGCATTGCAACAAATAATGTTGCTGAATATCGAGCTGTACTTTTAGGTTTGAAACATGCTCTTAAGAAAGGGTATAAACACATTCGTGTCCAAGGAGACTCTAAACTTGTCTGTATGCAGGTTTGTTGTTCTATTCTGTAACTTTGATTTTTTTTAATGATCTCTCTCTCTCTCTCCTTTTCTTTTTCATCTATGTATCTTAAATAAACACTTAGAAACTTTTTTTTTTTTTTTTTTTTTTACAACTTACAGGTGCCTCTAGACACCTTAACTATATAAATTTTTTTTTTCTTTTTCCGTTTAAATTGTCCTCATAGGTCCATCTTTTTTAAATTGGGCTTGAACATAACTGCAGCCTGTATAAATATATGTTCAATTCCCTTATGAAGCAATTAATATGGTGTTGATGGTATAATAAAGATAAGGAAGACACGTATTGATCATATTTTTGGATGCTACCTTGATATCAAGGTTATCGTCATTCCCTTATTTTGTTCTTCTGGCATGTTACATATTTTACTTTGTTGCTTTACCTTTCATCAAGTGGCTTTCATTACCTTTTATGCCCCTTTGGATATATGGTTTGTTTAATATTCATTCTTATGAGGCTTCTTAATGATACAGATTCAGGGTCTTTGGAAAACCAAAAATCAGAATATGGCTGAGTTGTGTAAAGAGGCGAAGGAGCTTAAGGATAAATTTGTGTCATTCCAAATCAATCATGTCCTTAGGGTACATGCAAATGGTTACTTGTTTCTTCTGCACTATCTATATGATATTATTTTCTGATATATAATTTAATTTCTTTTGCTCTTTACTTTAACTCATGCATCCTGCAGAATTAGACCTCTTGCCTACCAACTCCTTCTTTAAGGGGTTGGAAGTGCCATTTAAGCTCAAGAACATGGGCATTTGTAAAACATTGTGCAGATATTTTTAATTATATATTGATTCTTGACAAACCCCTTGTTCCTTATGGATTTTTTAATCCATGGCTGTCATCTCTAAGTTAGGGTTCATTTTTAGTTTTCCTGTCAATTATACCATAAGTGGTGTAGCTGTCCACTCTTGAATCTTGACAACACCAAAATGCTGTTAGAACTGATAAAGCAACCACATGAGAAAGTTGTATGCTTCTATAATCGAGTGTTGCATTCATCGTCCATAGTTAATGAAATCATAAGTAATAAAAATTGAAAGCCATCACGCCCCATTAGTTGAAAGAGAGTTATTAAAGAACCAGCATTTGCTCTATCTTATTTAGAGTTCTTGGCTTCGTGCCTGCTGATTTCCAATCCTGTTATTTCCCCACTCTATTTATCTTTATCAGGACGAGAAATCGTCACTCTATCTGGCATGCTACCCTTATGCTATGTGGCCTCTGATGATAGTGCTTTCCAGAGCTTGTTATCAATAAAGTGAATGTAATGTATCATGCCATATCTTGTCTCAACATTGACCATGCATGCCAAACTTTGAGATAAAACATACTATAATGCTTTATTTTCATGACTTTTGCCACCTGCATTATGTGTTTGTTCAGTACCTGAGGGCATATCAGACACTAGTTGGTGGGCCATTAGTTTGTTGTTATTCCTGATACTGGACGTATCCTACGTTACAAGAGGTGGCAAGCTATATTCATGCCAGTATTAACCTTCTTTATAGAATGTGATCGATGGATATGCTAGTATTTAGATAGCAGTGCTATGCTTATTATTTTTCTACTTTTTTTGTAAACATTATTCTTGTTTTCTGCCACATTCTCTGAATGCAAAATAATACATTTTTATCATTTTCAAGGAATTTAACTCTGAAGCAGATGCTCAAGCAAACCAAGCTGTAAATCTCAAAGGTGAGTGCATTTTGAGCTCTGTTCATTTTCTATTGTTTTACTATTTTACTTTTTTTCGTACCTTTGTTTTGGCAGAAGTTAGTGAATCTTTTGCTTATGCAGATGGGCAGGTTGAAGAGGATTGTAGGAAGATGTAGTAAGAAGCTACATCTGTTTATTGAATGGCAGAAATGCTGTTGCCTGACTTTTTTGGACTTGTTATCCTTCAGGCCAGAATCTGTGATACCTTCTGCAGGTGAAGTAAATTTAAGTATGCTTAGTTTACTAGAATCTGCTAGATAAATTGGGGCAGATTGTCTTTTAATGATTAATGGGATACTATTTAATATGTATTATATTCAAGCTTTTGCTTCAGCTGTTGATTTAGTCCGTGAAGATTAGAGATGTTTAGTGTTGATTGGCAATTTAGAAATCTGTGAATACACAGAATATTTGTGTAATATTTATTCCCCCCGTCTTAACCCCCCCACACACACACACACTCACACACCCCCGCTTCCCTTAAAGGTGTTGAATTGTCCATCACAACATTATGGTTTTGATACAACAGACCATAACTCAAGTGACCTGATCAGCATATTTAGACCATAGATTTTTAGATATTAAAAGTAGGTGGTAGCTATAGTGAGAACCTGAATAGGGAAGTGTTAACTCAAATGTCCATCTTGCAGTGTGCTGTTTGCATGTTTGGGAGTTCCTAAAAGAATGGAAAGTTAAAATAAAGAGGGGATGGAAAATGAATTCGTAGAATTCTTAAATTCCGCCCTTTGTTGTTTGGAATTTGTAATAAAAGGAAAGCAATTAGTGTATCATCTTAAGAGCATAATTATAATGAAAATTATGAAATTATTACTTTTTTTAATAGTGTGTTTGTTCTGTTATGAGAACAGAGAGGCAAAAAAGTTCTTTCATATAATAAAAAACTGAAGCATTGAGTCTAGTTTGTTGAATTCTCTCATGTATTTGGTGTCAAATAATATCACATCAGTGATATCAAAATCCAATAAACAAGAAAAATGTATACAAAAAATAACTTGCCCACTAACAAATGAAAGATATATGTTAGTAGGTAGTTATTTTTACACGTTTTTAGTTTATTAGATTTTGATATAGATAACATAGCATTATTTGATACAAAATACTTTTTTCAATCCCTCGCCATTCCTTCTTCTCGGTTCCCTCCATCCAAAAAAAGGCTTTATAGATGATCAATTATTCAAGATATAAATGATGAGAGGAAATTTGAATTACTTATTTATTAATGAATAATTAAAGATTTTATGAAGGATTTAGCTTATAGACTCCTAAAAGTTATATAATTTTGTTAAATAATGTTTTTGGATCTCTCTAATTTTTGGGTTGTTATTTTGACCATAAGAGTCTTATGGACCGGAATCTCTTTAAAAAAATGTTGATTCTAAATTCTTCCCTCAACTATTGCACTATCAAAGAGGGTTGTTATTTTGATTTCTCAAGCATACAAATTTGCAATAGCACATGAAAATCACCAATCAATGTTGTAATTTTTATTTAGACTTGTCAACTATAAGAGCCCGTTTGGTTTGTCAATTGAAAACACAATGTTCGGTGTTTAAACATTGAACACTAGTGTCCAAAATTTGAAACAATATGTTTGGTGACAGAGTTTAAAATAGGGCTGTTTGGAAATGGTTGCTCAAAAACCCCTGTTTGAAATATATTTTTTGAAACATGCTCGGCTCACATTTTAAACAATGAACAGATGTTTCTGATGGCACAACGGTAATAAAAATTGAATTCGGTTTTCACTGTGCCCGGATCCATTGATCGACTTTTTTCTAATGTTTGTCTCCTCTCCTCTCTACTCTCATCTCTTCAATCTTCACGCCCCAAAGAATATCATCTCATCTCTCCTCTCTCTTTACTCTCATCTCTACAAAGAATATCACAATCCGAACTCCATTACTCCTCTCACCCACCTCCATTCTTGCTCCGACCCGGTGGTATTCCACCTCACCCCTCACGGATCCGGCGCCATTACTCCTAACACAAGCTTCATCAACGCGTCAAAATCCCACACACACATCATTTGGAAGAAACCCCTATGAATCAAAGTAATCCCTTTTTCCCAATTAATTCCTCACCAACGATGCTCATTGCTAAGGAAAAGGAAACTCAAAAACCCAAAAACACTACTGTGTGAGTGATTCGGAACGACGACTCGACGGCGACAAAATATTGCTCGACGTCTCCGTGGCGACAAAAGATCGATTACTTGCTGGGTTTTGGAGTCTTGTGATGGGAGATGAGCTCCGACGAACGTAAAGCCCAGCCATGGATCTTCTTTGGCGTCGATGGAGATGAGGACGTGCGTGGGTTTGGCTTTTTCGTTTTTACGCTCCGAGGGAAGACTGAGGGAAGACTAAAGACTCAAGAGAAAGGGATAAAGACAGAACAAAAGGAATAAAGAAGGGATAAAAAACGGATTAAAAAATTATTATTTAATACGTTGTCAGCTTTTTTTATTATTAAAAACATACTTACCAAACACATATTTTACATTTTTTGAACACTAAAAAATATTGTTTAAACTAAAAATGAAACTATGATACCAAACACATTTTTTTGTTTTATTAACACTAAAAACACATTGTTCAACAACACTTTTCAAACCACAATTTTATCATTAAACACTCCAAATATCATTGTTTCTTCTGACCTCACCCCTACTATACCCTATCAATGTATATCTTAACCCTCAAAATCAAATAGAATAGTAAAAAAATATTCAAGATTACACGTTTGGACCCTTATAGTTTGTTTTTACTTTTTGTTTAGGTCCTTAAAGTTTACGATTTTTATTTTAATCCTCCAAATTCAATTTTGTTCATGCTTGTGATTAAAATTATGAAAACTAGAAGAAACACATTATTCTGTTATTACATAAAAAATTATATCAATCACATGGATGGGTAAAAGAACCATCTGGAAAGATAAACTTGATGAATTAAAATGAAAAATTTCAAAGTTAAAAAAAAAAAAAAAAAAAAAAACTAAAAATTTCAGGGTCAAAAGTGTAAATGAGGGACTTTTTGGGCCTACGGATTAGGATAGGGAGCGAAGAAGCACAAAAACAGACACTGAAAGCTAAAAAGCAAAGCAGAGTAAACCAAAATGGCAACCAATGGAGTCTCAATAATCTCAGCAACATTCTCAGTTTCTGCTTCCGCTTATCCCGTAAAACCACTCCGTACGACTCCCAATAACAGCCCTTTTCTGAGGTTGCCGTTTCGAAACCATGTCGTTTCGAATTCTTTCCAACAACGTTTCACAGTTAAAGAGATAAACACGAAGAAGCAGAAGCAGCTGCTGAGAATAGTGAGGTCTGTGGAAGAAGAAGCCCAAATAATTCCAGAGGAACAACAACTTGGAGAAGCAGAAGTAGAAACGTCGTCGTCTTCGCCGGACCAACCTGCCGTTTCGGTACCCGTTTCTCCTTCTGACATCCTTACCATGTTCTTTCAGGTACCCTTTTTTTTTTTTTTTTTTTTTTTTTTTTGTTTTTGATTTTTCTATAATTATGTAATTATAATGTGGAAATTATTTGTCCCGATTCTCGTTACTTTTATTTATTTATTTTATATGATTTAATAATTTAATAAAAACAAGAAGAAGAGTAATGGCACAATTTTTCACAATTGATAATGGTAGTTTGTTGTAATTGTTACACAAGGACTTGGCTTGGTGTCTCCAATGCATTAGACCCATTGCAATGGGTGTATGGTAAAAGTAAACACTCATCATCTAAACTGGTCCAGTACACTGGACCTTATCTTTGCCTTGGTGTAATTGAAATGGTGTCAGTGATGGGTCGTGCGAGATTGATGTTGTGCAAAATCAAAAATGTCAATGTGGCAAACTGTGAAAAAAATTGTCCCTTTGTATTTTTCTTATAAAAATTATACTCTATCAATGCAAGAAAAACAGCTAGTGTAATTATTACTGACTTGACAAAATCCAAATTGCCTCCATTACACTATTGGTCCATGGGGTTCCTTGAGTGTCTAGAGTAGAATAGTCTTGACACCTCTTCCCTATATAAATGACACTTTGCCCAAGGTACATTGAAATGGAATGTGAAACTAGAGTTCTGACTTGGGATCCTCTAAAAGTTTGAGTAACTTTACTATAGTATTCTTAACATCTTAACCATTTACTACTCTACTAAAGAATTGAGTGGCCTACATTTTGTTAGTATTTGAAGTTTTGAACAACATTGATTAAGTATATCTATTTTGACATTTATTTAACCTATTGCTGATGTGACCAAATCTTTATAACAAATTGTTAGAATTTTAGAAACTTTATAGTGGAGTTACATTAAAGGCTCTACCTAGAGTTATCTAAGAGCTTTATAGGATCTCACCTATGGATTACAATTGCTTAGTATATCACTAAAAGTCTACATTTGTATGTTTGAAGGCAGAGGGAGTCATGAATGAAGCAACTGTTCCTACTGTCACCAAAGCCTTAGAGGTATATTGATATATATCCCAACTCTTTTAGATTCCCTTTTATTATTTTTTTTTATTAAAAGCAATTTTTTCCATGTTGAGCCTTGAAACTCAGTGGTATGGCTTGCTCTCAGAGTTCAAATCCCCCTTCCCTATTGTTATAACTATCAAATTTAAAAGAATAAGTAACTCGTTCCTATATGAATGGATGCAAGAGCATATTTGTTTCCTTGCTCTAGAGTTACAATGGTTACTTTGAGTTCCATGATTGAGATTATATTTCTTTATACGATGATGGCAGAATAAAGCCCTATGTTCTCTCAATTCCATTTAACATTTATACTGTTCTTGTTCATTAAGATTATTTGCTTAGAGATGAGAGACAAGTGTTGAAGGGAGGAGGAGGTGGGAAGGTGCTGGTTCCAATTTAAGGTCCGTTTGGATTGAGGGAGAGGGAGGGGGAGTAAGAGTAGATTTAGTACAAAATTAGCTTATTTTTAGCCAACTCTACTCTACTCCCCTCCACTCCCCCTCCTTCCCCTCTCCATCCAAACAAGCCATTAGTGTATCTTTTTCAATTGCAGTCTTAGCAGATCTTGTGATTGGGGCTTTGAGGTGCCTTTTTCTTGCTTTGCCTCACCTGAGCACTTGGCACGCCTTTGACTACCCAGTCTGGAACCTAACAGAAACCTTTTCCGTTTAATTTTTAGTTTTAGTTGATTGTGAGAAGATTTTAAAGTTTTTGTTGTTAGTTTTTAACTCAACATAGTCTAGTCAAATTTGGTAGCTGAGAGTTCAACCCAAAATATTGATATTATAAGTGGGGAAATCAGAGCTAGTATCTTATGTAAATGGAGAGATTAGGGTTAAAGGGTGAAAGGAAAGGGGAAGGTATAAGGTAGAGAACTGTATGGTCAAGATACATCCTGATTGTTGAAGTTTCAAGCTAGTGTCAGTTATATATATATATATAGACACACACACAGTACAACTGTAATTCAAAAAAGAAAGCTGACTGCTCACTGCTGCCTAAACACATTCCCCAGACACACACGCACACTGCTCACTGCTCACTGAGAACAAAAGTAAATGTTTAGTTCATGAATTGCTTATTAATAAATTGTTATCTGTAGCATGTTGATTCGCACTATTGCTTATTCATCTTTTTCTTTTGTAGGAAACAGAGGGCATTACTAATTTGAAGGTTAAAGTTGTTGAGGGCATTGCAAGTGTTGAGGTGTGTATGCACTAGGTTTTGGATTACCAATTGTAAGGAAGTGACAACTACTTCAATTGAAACTGTAGATGGTGTAAAAATTTGGGATATGCTTAATGAATCATGCTCACATAAAATTTTCCAGAATTGTCAAAAAATTTATTTAATCCCTTAAGATCAGTTGCTTGCCTATAAGTTCTGGTGGGCTGCCCAAAGTCGGGGTTTGGTTATTGAGAATGGTTAATTATATCTGTTGTACATATCATTTGTTTTTTCTTTCAATGTTCAAGATCAAAATTTATTTTCATTCTTCAGCAAGAGACATCAAGACATTGACTTTTTTTTTTCTACTCTTTTTAGTTGACAAAACAGACAACAGTACAAGCTACAGGAGTAGCTTCTAGTTTGGTTGAGACCATACAAGGTTCAGGCTTCAAGCTGCAAACTTTGAATTTGAGTTTTGAAGATGAAGAGGATTCCGTTGCCTAGAACTTACAAAACTCAGAAAAAAATTATTTATCCATGAGCTCTATTTCCTTAGAATCTTTGTATGTAGGCATATGATTAGACATACTGAACTGGTGGTGGTGGTGGTGGTGGTGAAATACGGAAATCATTGCAATGCTCAAGAGATGTAAAATGATACTGCTTTACCAAGATCATTTTTAAAATTCGAGTTGGCAAATGTTGTTATGCAGTGATTGTGATGTTTGCTAGGTAAAATGATGTTTCAAGCAAGTTTTCGGGTTTGGTTCTGCCCATCATATCAATGGCACTTTTTCAAGGTTCCATTTTCACTGCAGTCAGGTTTGTACATGCTAAGTGAGACCTTGATTTACAAGTATGGTAAAATTGTGCTAAATAAAGGGAAAGATGTTGCTTTAACATGTAGTGTGAGGATGAAGTGCTTCTGTGTAACGTAGAGACTAGAGAGGGGAGAAGGGAAACAAACGAAAACAGAGACAATTTGGTTATCTGAGGCCCTGTATTTCTTAATCTTGAATCCATTAAAGTTTTAAATGAAAGATGAAAAGAACAATGAGTATCCATTAAAACTACTACTCTTGCCAATTAAAAGACACAGAGAGACTAAAATTAGAAATTCCCATAGTCAAATGCAATTTGACAAGCCTGGGAGCTCCTCGAGAACTTCATTAACTCCTTGCGAATACAAAGCTTTGCCTTGGGGCTTAGATGACTTTCAGCCATGATTTTCATTATCTTTAATACTCTTGCTTCCTTCAGGATTTGTCTTACAAGTTCCATCGTTACCTCATTCTCTGAAATACCTTTATAATGACAGGTCATGAGGTGTGATGACAAACATTCAGAAATATCCAATGGCTCCTCCATGTAACTGGTAAGTACAAGACTACCAAACATAGGGTGGTCTGTTGATTCAAAAGGCAAGTGTTTGTAGCTTTGGAACATAACAAGGCAAGAGTCGCACTGCATCCCAGGCACAGCACGCACGCCAAAGCAAACCATAAAACTTCAAGGAAGACAAATTATAAAACATGGGAACATCATCATTGGCAGCATCTGCACGACAATATAACAATCACAAATTTCTTTTTTGATGAATAACAATCACAAATTTCACTTAGTCATGACTCACTCACAATGATATTATTTAGTACTTTGCAATGTAATTATAAAGTAATTTAATAAAAGATAGAGGGTCAGAGCATTAAGCATGTAGCATGCCCTTACCAGTTTGGTTTTTGTGCTCAATTCCATGGATATAGGTATATAACATCATTACAGAGTTGTCCAATGAAGTCCCATGACCTCCGTACATACTTTTCACTTGTCCAACTACATTCCCCAACTTGGACCGATTCAACAGAGCTGGGAATGCTTTCCAATACGAGTTGCTTGCCCAAAACAACTCTGATGCGTTATGATAATTAACCGAACTCCTAGAACCAAAGAGGTGTCGTGGTGTAGTTGGTTATCACGTCAGTCTAACACACTGAAGGTCTCCGGTTCGAACCCGGGCGACGCCATTGTCCTTAAATTGTACGCGTTGTTTTTTGGCTTCAAAATTGCGTTTAAACTTTTCTTCTCCTACTCTACTTTTGAGCTAAAAAAAAAAAAAAAAAAGTGGCTTGGGCCTGTAACCAAGTTTTTTGAGCTAACTCCTTTATTTTTGTTTTAGAACTTTTTTATTTATTTTTTTTTTTTTGAGAAGATTTTGTTTTAGAACTTTGTCGAATGGGTTACATTTATTCCCGTCTTTTCTTCTCCCATTTTTCGTAAACATTATCTTTTTTTTTTAAAAATAATTTTTGGACAAAGTTTAGTTACAAAATTGATTATAACCTAAGACTATAACCTTATTTAAAATTTTTTTATTGGAGGTGAAATTTGACAAATCAACCATTGGATTACATATTCTTCTTATAAACTCCATAGTTGCAAAATTTCTAGAAAATTAAAGATCAATAGTTATGTCATCAATAAATTGTTTAAATTGTAAGTTTTTGTAGTTTAAAATTATACATTAAATATAAGCTTATAGATTATATAGTAAATGTTTCTAAAAAAAAAAAAAAAAAAAAGATGACATAGTAAATAATATCCATTTAACACAAAATTTGAAATGTGTATTAAGAGAGTAAAAAACATGCTATTCAACGGTTAGATTTTCAAAATATGTAGTACTTTTTATTTTATTGAGTAAGTTTGTAGTCTAAGACTACAACTAATTTTGTAACTAAACTTTGTCCATAATTTTTTTATGCTAAGCAAACAACAAAATATTGGTACTTACAGTTATAGACTTAAGTCTTTTGTAATATGACTCTCATAAAATTAAAAAATAAAAAAAAGTCTTTCAATCTTTTGTAATAATAATAATAATATTTACAGTTTTAAACCGTTTAAAGTTTAAACAATTTTATAAAGCTTAGATAATCTTCAAGTTTTGATTTTTTTTTTTTTTTGATAAGTATCTTCAAGTTTTGATTGAGTAAACAAGGTAAAGTGATTTGTATCTTTGCTTATATATTTGTATGGTTGGTAAATATGTATAAGGGAATCTTAACCTATCAAATAATGAAAATCACAAAAAATCTTAACCTATAATAGTTGATCTCTCTCAACCAAAAAAAAAAAAAAAAAAGAAAAGAAGAAATTTAGAATAAAAAGAACAATATATGAATTATTTTTTTACCAGAACAGTATATGAATTAGATAGCCCGTATCAAAACTTCACAATAATTTGTCTCTTGTAGGCTTGAGGTTGAAGGTTTGGACACAATTTTCCACATCAGCACAATATTTAAATTAAATTTAAATTATATATATATATATATATATATATATATATATATATATATATAACCGAATCTTTTGAAACTCCCACAATTTTCCACGTCAGCACAATATTTAAATTAAATTTAAATTAAATTAAATTTTCCACCTTATCACTGTTTTCCTTTTCCAATGCAAATTAGACTTCTACCCAAATAAGGACACTCTCCCACCGCCTCTATTCTCTCCTATTTAAGAATTGTTTGTGTAGAAAACCTAAGCCCCAAAAACTTATTTTTGCCGTAACACAATTTTCTCCTTAAAGCTTATTTTTCTTCAAGATTTTTTTTGAGGGCGGCTCATACTTCACAATTCACATATTCCACTTATGTATTGGACTCCTCTCCTTCTTCGATTAATGCATCAAGGTTAGGGTTATTTGATTTGTTCAATAAAAATTATAGATTTGTTGTTTTTTCTTATAAGTTTGTCAATTGTTGTTTTGTTTATTTAATTGTCAGGGCCTGAATCTTTTAATTAAATCTTCAAATTTTTATTGAACAAATCAAATAACCCTAACCTTGATGCATTGACCGAAGAAGGAGAGGAGTCCAATACATAAGTGGAAAAGCTATAATCATGGATTCCCTTCTTTTATTGTATTTCTCTATTGCGTAATTATATATATATATATATATATATATATATATATATATATATATATATATTGTTTTATTTCAATACTTTTGAAGCTTTGAATCTTCTAATTTTTAAATTTTTTTTTTGGCCTTTTGGAAGTTTTAACATCATAACTTTTGAGTTTTATTTTTCTATTATCGAAATTATCTAGAAGATTTCAATGAATATCCATGGATTATTCTTTTTGAGGGTAACCCATCTTTATCTTATATTTCTATTCCTAACTTTTTTTTCCTATATTTTTTCTTTAATTGTCCATGTTTACATCTCTTTTTGTGTGAGTATGTGTCATCATATCCGGGTATTTAGGCAAAATCTATAAAGACTAAAGATGCTTTTTTTTTTTTTTTTTGGTAATGAATCCTGTATTTTTCATGACTTTAGTGAGTCATATTCTTAATGATCGAAATGGTTTTGTTTGACGTGGATTTTGTTCATATTGGTTTCAAAGTTTATTTATTGGCTTATATTATAGATTGTAATATATTTATTCATCAAACTATTTAGTTGAGTTTGTTTTTGAAATTGTTTTCAGTGTTGGACATTTTCTTGAAGCATATTGGTATCATATATTAAAATACTGTTAAGTTGATAATAATAATAATAATAATAATATAGTTTAATAAATGTCTGAAACGTATAGCTGTTAACAAATGTTTTAGCTATATGATTTTATTTTACAAATTCAATTTTAGTGTTGTAGTAAAATAATCAAAGATTAAATTATATATTGTACTCAATTAATTTCCCGTCCATCGTACGGATTAGCCCCTAGTTTTTCTAATGTTCATTGATTCTGTCTCGTTCTTCATCTCTCTCATTCTGCCACTCTTTCAAAAAGTAGTAGTAACTCTGTAACTGACTAGACCTCTCTCTCTGAACTACTCAGACTCTCTGTGCTAAGCTACGGAAATATTTTATTTCCAAAGTCGAAAGTTCATTGCTTTTTTGATTGAATTTTTTGGATGCTTATGATTTTTATCATACTTGGTGCTTTACTTGCAGTGCAGTGCTGTGCTGGGTCACTAGGATTTTTGGGTATTGGGACATCAATGGCGGAACAGAAGGACGCTTTTTATGTTGTACGGAAAGGGAATATTGTTGGCATTTTACAAGAGTTTGAGTGATTGCCAAGCTCAATCCGGGTCTTCTGTAATCTTTTTCAACCTAAAAATTAAAGTTTTTGACTTTATCTTTGTTTGAAACTTATATGTAAAAAAGTTAATTCCTTTGTGGGTTTGTCTAATCTTCTAGTCAAGTTTTTACATACCCATTTGGATTTTCTCTTCGGGGTCTTCTTTATTTGGATAAATTTAGTGTTTGTTTCTATGGATTCCCTAAAATTTATTAGGGAAGTGAAAAGGAATCGTTTTTTTTTTTTTTTTTTTTTTAATCTTATTTTATTTTGATTTTGTTTGCATTGTCTTTAAGACTGAGGCTTTCTTGCATGTGTTTGTTACATTGTTCAATTGGCAGTCTGTAACCTAGGTTTCTTGTCCAAAAGGGTTAAATTAAGGTGAATTTGGATGGTTTTAAAGTCCATCTGTTGCTCTTTATGCTTTCAAGTTCAAGCATGCGTTTATGTTAGAAAGTAATGTAATCGCTCTGAATTTCTGTCTTCAATAAAACTTAGTTGAACTCCTGGCTATGTTGTATTAGTATAAGATGGTTCTCACTTCTGATCTTTGAGACTTTTGAGTTGTAACCATAGTCTGAAGAATGATTTAAGTTCAGTCTGTGTTAAATATCATGGTTTTACCTAGTTTGTTGGTACCTAGTAGGATCTTTCCATCTTGTCACGGGCTAAATTATTAACGAATTCATTCATAAAAAACTAAAAACGGACAGAAATAAGGTTTCTTTTCCTTTATAGGTGCGGTGTGGAATCCTTCCATAAGTGTGTACAAAGGATATTACTTGTCTAAGGATGCTGAGGAGCACCTTGCCTCGCATGGGCTTAAGAATGCTACTTATTCTGTTGGCGCTGCTGATGTGACAGATGATATTGTGAAAGCACATCAATATTATGAAAGTTTTGAATCGTTCTTCCACATTTTGATGTATGGTATCTCTGAACCATTTACAAGCCTTATACTGTCTTTGGACTAAAGAAGAAGCTTGATTGCTGTTCCTTTGCTTTTCTTTTCAGTTCAGTTTTTACTGTTGATCATTTTATTGTTTTTTTTTTGGTGGACATAACACTGAACACCCCCCCAAAAAAAAAGTCCCCTGTCGGGTGTAAAAAAGACATTGAATCCATTGTGGTGTCTATATTACATGTTATCAAGACTCTTTTGATAGCACCTTTCTTCCATGGTGTTGAACATATTAGATAACAACATTGTTTTGATACGATAAATTTTTACTTGAATTATTGACTGTATGATTGGGTATATCATTTTCTTTTTCAGCAACCAGCTTCTTCCGGAGTAAAAGCAGCTGACAAGGATTTTCCCACAAAGAGATTACAAGGAGTGCTTGATTCAGACAGTGTTGTAAGTTAAAATGGATAACATATGCTTCATTAGAAATTTGTGTCTGAAGACATAGTCCATAGAATGTTGGAATCAATTGAAGGATATAGACTTTGAAAAGAAATTTGTGGCAGTTTCCAATGCAGACATTAATTTGAGAATCCAGTCCACAGTTTGTCAAAGACAAGTTTTGATGAGTTCATTATAGAATTCCCCAGAATGAATAGCATTTTTCCAAGCTGTTATTTGTGAACATCTTGAGAATAGAAAAGGTGGATTGATATTGATGTAGTGGTGAGTAATCACTTTGTCTGGTTCTTGTACCGCAGGAGGTGTCTGGATCAACTTCATTTTCAACAAATCCTCAGAAGAAACAGTTCAAGTCAGACTATAGCAATCAAGCTGAAGTAATTTCTTCTCTCAGTGTAAGCTGCTGACCTGATATCTACCATTCATGTACCACCACCAGAACTAAAACTATATGTATTTCTATACATGCATATATTATTATGTATATAATTTTAAAACTATTGATGTCCATGGATCTACTTGCATGCATATAATATGGTATTTTAATTTTGTATACATCTTGTTCCACTGGTTACAAATATGTAATGGAACTATGGATGTAAAAGGTTTAGTTATCTATAACTGTGGAACTTGCCTGAATGCTTGGAAAGCCAGATTTTTCTAAGTCTGGTCTTTTTTGTTGGGGCTCTTTATATCTTAATCTGGATTCTTATTTTGGATATTCATTTATCTATGAATGTAACTCCCCAAATTTTAAACATGTGATGTGGCCGTATAATGGTTTTGTATATAATGTATATGCTTTATGGAAGAAATATGCTTTTGTATTTGCAAATGAAAATCACGAGTCCTGTTATATGCAAAGTTTTTGTGGCATTTGGCATCAACAAATTATAACATAACCAAGCAGTTGCAATGTCACTGGTCCAGCCTCTGGACCTTGCCTGTTAATAAAGGATCTGATCTTTGTGTTCTGCATGATGTTGAAGTATATGAAAGTCATCCAAGTTTCCCAGCCTTCCTGTATTCTTCTGTTTGATGGTGCTTTGAAAGAAAATCCTGGACAAGCTGGTGCAGGAGCCGTGCTGTGTGCTGAAGATGGAAGTGTGGTATGCAGTTAAGTGAAAAATATCCAGTGAGAAGCACTATCCAAGCCCTCTTCCTGCAGGAGAGGACAACCTTAGAGTGAAGGATGTGGTCTCTGAAAGGGGTTGGAATTGGTCTAAATTTCTATGGATCTCCCCCCCAATGTGAAACTGGAAATCCAAGCAACTTCGTATGCCTTTACAGCTGCAAGTAGTGATAAACTGGCCTGGGCTGAAAATTCGCGAGGAGTATCTGATCTAAAGAGTGCTTATGACCTCGCTACGGATAACGAGCACATTCCATTCGAGGGAGAATGGCTTTGGAAAATTCAAACTCTGCCCAAAATCCAATTCTTTCTCTGGAAGTGCCTTCACAATAGCATTGGAGTGAAATCCTGTCTCACTGCAAGGGGAGTTAACTTAGATCCTCTGTGCCCCTTATGCAACGATTAAGCAGAAAAAATCATTCACATTCTTCGTGATTGTAGGGTGGTCAGAACGGTATGGCAAAATCTGGGCATTGCTACTCATGATAATGTGTTGTTCTCAGGTGATTTTGCTAATTGGCTAGCCAGAAATGCTACAGAAAAAGCTGGGAAGGGGCAGAACCAAACATCCTGGAGCACCACCTTTCTCTTTGCCATCTGGATCATATGGATTAAAAGGAATGCCACTGTGTTTCACAACAAACCTTTCCCTCAAAATATCCATCTTGAAGTCACCCAAAAAGCTCTGGAATTCAATCACTGTGTTATTAATAGGAAAGCCTCTGTTCAACACATTCTCAAATCAATCAAATGGGAAAAACCTCCTAGGGGTGGATCAAACTCAACATGGATGGGTCATCCTTGGGTAACTTGGGAATAGCAAGAGGTGGGGGAATTCTTCGTGATGAAACTGGAGCTTGGTTACTTGGATTTTCCAGACGCATTGGCATAACTTCTAGTTTCATGGCAGAATTATGGGCTGTGCGAGATGCTCTCTCCCTTTGTATTATTAGGAATAGCCAAGCTGTAGAAATAGAGATGGATGCTAAAGCCATCCTTGATGTTCTTGCGAATCCCAACCAAACTAATACTATCATTTCCTCCATTGTTGATGATTGCAGGCTGCTGATCACTCAGATCCCTCAAGTCCGGTTTTAGCATTGTTATAGAGAAGCAAATAGGTGTGCTGATGGTCTGGCCAGAATGGGAGGACAACAACATTCTGATCTTATAGTTTATGACTGTCCACTTGTGGAAATCCAATCTTTTATTGATTTTGATTTGTCAGGATTGTATTCTAATAGGCGTTGCCTTGAGACCATTGTTAATCTTTAGTTTTAATTGAATTCTCTATTTTACCAAAAGAAAAAAGAATGTAATGGATCACTCCAAATCTTGTCTCAACATTTATAATGCATCCCAAACTTTGAGGTAAAACATACTGTATGGACTCAATTTGTAATGATCCCAAACCGGTCTTGGATTCGTACGTTAACAGGTCTAAACAATAAAATTTGTAGAGCGTGGGTGTCCAAGAACTAGATTAACCTCTGTAAAAGTAAAAATATTCAACCTCATGTTTATAGATGGATCAGAGCTCCTATAACAATCGGTTTTTCTTTGGAATAAATACAGTTCTTTTGTTTTTCAAGTTTTCTTCCCGAGTCTTCTCTTTGTTTTTCTTTATATTCCGATCCCTTTCTTTGCATGCTTTTCTTTCATGTTATATACCGCCCTCTTTATTCCATCTTCACCACACACGTGTAGGTTGGGTTCGGGGGATCTCTTTCTGTCCCATCTAACACCTTTTGGAACTTCCTTCTAGCAAATGTAAAGGCTGTTTCATCACTTGTTCGTGCATCACTTTCATATTAATGCGGCCAGAGAGTTGGTTGAGAGGTAATTAATGCGAAGGCAAACTGTTACTATAGATATTTGTTTACCTTCTCTCTCTCTCACCTTTGGCCCCTTATTCCACCTTTAGTGATGACGTAGCTCCGAGGTATATCTGTAACAAGATGGCGTCCCGATCGTCCTCGGACTCATATTGCCGAGAAGGGTTTTGTTCTCGGATGAATACTGAACTCACCTTTTGTGATGTTCATCCTTCCCTTCGTCTGGTTACCCTTTCAATCTGATTTGGGCCTCCTCGGGCGGGTTTGCATCCTCGGATGGGCCATAGGCCCAATTGACTTGACTTTAATAACTTTAGTGACCGACCGGCCCCCACAATAGCCCCTCAAAATCTTGCTTTTCGACTCCTCTGGAGAAAAGATGGATTTTGACGTCATCGACCCATATCAACTCATATTTTGGGGCATGCTTCTGACGTTTCAGCATCCCGATTTTGGCAGCATTAAATTTTGGCGACGCCCTTGTCTCCCATGTTCGATGGTGAGATGTAAATCGAACGGTAGAGGGCCTATCTCGTTTAGTAAGCGGGAATTTTACCACTCACAATTTCTATACGACTACAAAGGCGTTCTCAAATCAATTCTCTTTCTTACCTTCGGTGACCACACAGTTTTAGAGCTCGTACATTGAACCCACCCTTCTCCCCTTTCATCATTTCCACAGCGTCGCAAACAATTACATCTTGTCCGAGGTCCCTCTTTCAAACCTATAAGTCTTCTCAAAATCTTTACCACTTTTCTCTTAAACTCGTTACTACTTTTTTTTTTTTTTTTTTTTTTTACTAAATCCTTTAGATAAATGGGGAAAAAGAAGAGTCCATTTCGATGTCTAGTTGAATCCGAGGAAGGTATCGAAAATTTCCGCTCTAAATATAGGATCCCTTCTACGATGGGTATGAGGTATGCCGCCCAAGGGGAATGGATCGACGCTAGACAAACAGGGGAAGTGGTTATTCCCATGATTGCTTTCATAGAAGGTGGGATGACCATCCCCATGGGTAGTATTACTAGGAGCTACCTTAGTTTCTTTAGGTTATCCCCCACCCGGTGCGCCCTAAATATGTTTAGGGTCCTAGGAAGTATAGATGCTCTAAATGAGAGAATGAACCTAAAACTGACCCACCATGACGTGAACTGGGTGTACAATCTCCATCAATTGGCCGGGCAGGGGTATTACCTCAGGTCGAGATATCCCGAGGTAAGGTGATTCGAGTGCCTTCCCACTTCGAACAAGAATCTCAAGGAGGATTTTCTTATCTTCTCTAGGGAATGGCACAATGGTCTGCCATGCCCCATGGTGGAAGGAGTACCAGGTCGGAGTGTAGTAAAGACTCATAATGTTTGGTTCAAGCATATGCTTTGTGTTTTTGTTTTTTGTTTTGTTTTGTTTTGTTTTGTTTTTTTTTTTTTTTTTTTTTTTTTTTTTTTTTTTTTTTTTTTTTTTTTTTTTTTTTTTTTTTTTTTTTTTTTTTTTGTTTTGGAATCCCTATCTCTAACAACGCTTCGCTGCAATTCAATGGTTTTGCGGATAGACGTTACACAAAGCCCAACATTAAGTTAGTCAATAAGGCGAGCCTGGACAAGGTATTGAAAGCCGAGATTTACGTGAATGAGGCCGACGGCCAACTTCGTGCAACACATTTAATCCTTGGCTATACCCCTTTATCGTCCGCTTTCCAAGCACCAAAGTGCGTGATTAGAGCCCGCGATCCTTGGCTTCACCGTATCAGTGTTGCCTATAAAGGGTTCGTTCTCCCGGAAGGTATTCCACTTCCCCAATACACATCCCGTGCCGAGCCTCTTTTTGTGGCCAACGTCCGGGTCGGAACTTCTTCATCCCAGCCTTCCCTCGAAGAAGAGGAAGCAGAAGGAAGAGAGGAAGAAGTTGTAGAAGTCTCTGACCCTTCAGATGACTTTGGGATTTTTGATCAATCCATACACTCCGGAGAAGGTCTTGACGAGATGGGAATACAAAGGAAGCCCCAAAGAAGTTTGTTGGAGTTGATGGAAGGTTAGCCCGGGAAAAGTGCGCCGGCCAAACCAACACAACCCCAGGCTCCACCTCTTTCCACTAGGTCTCCTCCTCCCGCTCCTCGCCTTCTTCTCGCCAACCTCCTCAATCAACCCGTCCCGATGCTACCGAGTTAAAAAGGCGCAGGGGATAGAAGGGTAAGGAGGTGGCAGATGTTGGCAAGTCTCGTCTTCCTCACGAGGAGGATGCCCAACGAGCTACAAAGCAGCAAAAAACCAGGCACCAAGCTCCGCGGGGTCGGGAAAGGTCTGATTCCCAACTTTCTAAACCATAAGCATGGTTGCCAGCACCTATGCACGGGGGGAGCCCTTACGAGAGGATGCATCTATAAGGGACTTCAACGGCGGCATAGGGTGTCACATAACCTCGGCCATAGAGGAGGCCTTATTGCTCCCAAAAGATATGGCCGAAATAAAGGATATGAGGAAGAATGAACTTATCCTCGATAATAAAAGATACTTGGGCACGGTAAGAAAATGACTCTTTTCTTCTTTCCTTTTACGATCATTACTCACCAATATGTACTTTTCACTGACTATAGTGTTAACCTCTTTCCTACAGATTATCCAAAATACTTTCAAGCTAGATGAGATGCTCAATATCCGCTCCGATCGGCTAGATGATGAAAGGAGGAGATGGGTAATGGCTACGCAGACCTTGTCCAAATTTGAGCAGGACTTGGCCGATGTGAAGAAAAAATTACTTGCCGAGGAGCAAGCTCGCAAGAGCGCCAAGTCGGCCCTAGAAGGCTATCAAAAGCAGGTCGAGGACTAGGGGAACCGCTTGCGTGAGGCGAATTCGAATCAAGAAGGCTCGGGAACAAGTCCTAGTTCTTAAGAAGCACTTAGAGAAAACCCAAAAGCTAAGGGAGTGAGTTGAAAAGTCCAGGGAGGAAGCCGAGAAAGCAAAAACCGAGGCCGAACGGGCAATGAATGAAGAAGAGCAGAGAGGCTATAAGGTTGGTATAGCTGAGATTGAGGAGAATTTGAGAGCCAAGGTTCCGGTGGTGTGTCGTATCTCTCGCGCAAAAACTTGGGATGAGGCCCTTAACCATGCTGGGGTTGAGGCTTCATCCGAGTTACGGAGGCCAAAGAACGTATTCTATCCCGAGGCGATCCGTCCCTCGGCTCTTCCACCTCATCAAGCTCAAGCTCCCAATGAGGAGGTTTTGCCTCACGCTTTTCCTCCCTCTGGTCAACCAGAACTAGCTAAAGGGGGTATCACCCCTCCAGGAGCTTCCTCGGACAAGATTGCAACCGCTTCGGAGTTAGAGACGGCCTCCCAAAGTTTTCAACAGGATTTGGCCTCCACGGTCTTGCCAATTGGGGGAGTTACTAAGGATGAAGAGGGAGTCACTACCTCGGAGGCGGACAAATCTGCCAGCCAGGCCCCGAAGATCCAATTCAAATTGAAAAAGTAGGAATTGTTTTATAGTCTAATTAGAAATTTAGTAAGGACTCTCATGTTTATTTTCTTACCGCTCTTGCTGCTTTATGTTACTTTTGTACTTGTTCACTTTGTATTCTTTGTAATTTGGACGAGTTTATTTTAACTATCCTTTATTTGCATGGGGCAATTCTACTTATAAACATCGTCAGTTGGCAATTGAAAATAGATGATAAGCATTAATACTATGGAGTCTTAGGGAAATGTTTTAAATACGCACGTATTCTTTCCAATCAATTGAAGCTTTTTATGAAAAGTTCAAAAACTGAATAAAATTGCGCCTTCAAGATTTCGATTGTACATCAAATGACGTTTATAGATTCCTCTTTAATACTTCAATAAATGTTATAGGGCATTAATTTCCACTAAGTTTGTGGTCTAAGGACCTGACATAACTTAGCTTCTGTGTAACATTTCAATACATATCATAGGACGTTAATTTCCACTAAGTTTGTGATCCGAGGACCTGACATAACTTAGTTTCTGTTTAACATTTCAATACATATCATAGGACGTTAATTTCCACTAAGTTTGTGATCCGAGGACCTGACATAACTTAGTTTCTGTTTAACATTTCAATACATATCATAGGACGTTAATTTTCACTAAGTTTGTGATCCGAGGACCTAATATAACCTAATTTCTATTTAACATTTCAATACATTTCATCATTTCCAGAAGTTTGTAGATCCGAACGCTTAGGATGTATGGTTAACGTAAATTAAGAGAAAAATTAAGAATTGAACTGAACTGCTTTTGTTAATAATAATACCTCTTGAGATTATTTACATTCCAAGGATGAAGTACAGCTTTTTCATCTAGGTCTTCTAGATAATAGGCTCCTATTCCGACTACGTATAATCCGATATGGCCCTTCCCAATTAAGCCCCAATTTTCCCCAATTTGGATTCTTGGTGGCTCCCAGAACTTTTCTCAAAGACTGGATCTCCTACGGCTAACGACCCCAGCTTCACATTATTATCATAGCCTTGCTTGAGTTTATACTGGTAGTAAGCTAGTTGAACCATCGTGTTCTCCCTTTGCTCTTCGATCGAGTCCAAACTTTTCTCCAACGCCGCATCGTTATTGTCCAAAAAAAATGTACTGGTCCTTAACGTTGGGAATCCCGTTTCCAGGGGGATGACGGCCTCGGCCCCGTAGGTCATGGAAAAAGGAGTTTCCCCCGTTGAACGCCGGGGTGTTGTTCGATATGTCCAGAGAACATGAGGCAATTCTTCCACCCATTTTCCTTTTGCGTCATCCAGCCTCTTCTTAAGCCCATTGACTATTACTTTGTTAACGACTTGACTGCCCATTCCCTTGAGGATAAGCCGGAGTAGAATATCTGTTTCTTATACCCAAGTCCGAACAGTATTACCTAAAGGCATTGCTATCAAATTGGAGTCGATTATCCGAGACAAGAGTGCGTGGAGTTCCAAATCGCGTGACAATATTCCTCCAAATAAACTTCTTAACATCTACGTCTCTGATGTTCACCAATGGCTTAACTTCGACCCATTTAGTGAAGTAGTCTCGTGTCGGTCAGCAGATACTTCTTGTTTCCTAGGGCTTTAGGAAAAGGGCCGACAATGTCCATCCCCCATTGAGCAAAAGGCCAAGGGCTGGAGAGAGGGTTAAGAACTCCTCCTGGTTGATGGATATTTGGAGTGAATCTTTGGTACTGATCACATTTCCTAACGTACTCTTGCGCTTCCTTCTGCATATTTGGCCACCAATATCCTTGCATGATGGCTCGGCATGATAGAGATCTTCCCCCTGTATGACTTCCACAAATGCCCTCATGCAATTCTTCTAGGATTGATTCTCAAGTCTCGGGAGGCACACAGAGCAGGTATGACCCAAAGAAGGACCGTTTGTATAACTTTTTATCCTCGGATAACCAGATCTTGAGGAGCTTTCCTCTGTATTTTCTCAGCTTCTACTTTCTCTTTGGGCAATATGTCACTTTCAAGGAATTTCAATATAGGATCCATCCAGCTCGGTGCCAGACTGGTTTGATAGACTTGGCAAACGTCCTTTTCGGGTGATGTGGGGGTATGCAAGTCTTCAACGATGATCAACCGAGGAAAATTCCGTGCCGAGGAGGTGGTAAGGGTTGCCAAGGAGTCGGTGTGAGTATTTTCACCTCGGGGAATATGCGATAAGTCGAAAGACTCAAACTTCATTTGCACACGCCTACCTGGCTCAGATACCCCTGCATCCTTGGATCCCGGGCCTCCGCCTCCTCTCACCCGGCCGACTACCAACCTCGAGTCCGAGAATAATTCCACTACCTTTCCGCCCATTTTTTGGACCATACTCATTCCCATCAACAAAGCTTCATATTCCGCTTCGTTGTTAGTAGCCGAGAACCCTAACCTTAATGACTTCTCGATGATGACCTCTTCGGGGGATATCAATACTAATCCCAATCCTGCTCCCCGTTGGTTTGCTGCCCCATCCACGTACACCCTCCAAGCGGACCCGCCTTGTGTGGATATTAGGCCAACCGATTTTTCATCCATGTTGTCTTGCTTCATATTAACTTCTTCCGGGCATTCGGCGAACTCGGCCACCAGATCGGCAAGGACTTGGCCTTTCACAGAGGTGCGAGGCATGTACTTGATATCGAAAGCACTTAGAATCGTGCCCCACTTAGCAATTCTTCCCGTAGTCTCTGCATTTTTGAGTATGGACTTGAGAGGTAGTTGGGTCAAGATAACCATAGTATGGGCCTAAATGTAATGCGGAAGTTTGCGTGTTGCATGGACCACCGCCAAGATGGCCTTTTCTAATCACAAGTATCTCACCTCGGCCTCATGAAGGGATTTGCTTACATAGTAAATCGGCCTTTGGACGCCGCTGTCCTCTCGTACCAAGACGAAACTAATCGCATGAGGGGTAATCGCTAGATAAGCAAACAATACCTCATCCACCTCGGGACTAGACATGATAGGCGGCCTGGACAGGTATTCTTTCAATCGTTGGAATGCCACAGCACACTCCTCGGTCCATTCAAATCCTTGCCACTTATGCAATAGACGGAAAAAAGGACGACACCTCTCGGTTGACCGGAGATGAATCGGTTCAAAGCGGTAGTCATTCCGGTCGGTTTCTGCACTTCTTTTGGATTCCGAGGTGCTTGTAAATCGTTAATGGCCTTAATCTGATCTGGGTTCACTTCAATTCCTCTATGGGTCACCATGTACCCCAAGAACTTCCGGAACCCACACCAAAGGAGCACTTTGAAGCATTCAAGCGTAACTTATGTTTTCTCGGTATCCCAAAGATACTCATGAGATCTTCCACATGCTCGGACACCACTTTACTCTTCACAACCATGTCATCGATATAAACTTCAATACTTCTACCAAGTTGTGGTTCAAACATTTTCGTCATCATGCGTTGGTAGGTAGATCCGACGTTTTTCAAACCGAAGGGCATCACCTTGTAATGGTAGTTCCCAATTGGGGTGACGAAAGCGATCTTTTTCCTGATCGTCCGCGGCCAGCGGTATTTGATGATATCCTTGGAAGGCATTTAAGAAACTCATCCTAGGATGACCCACGGTTGCATCCACCAATTGGTCTATTTTCGGCATGGGAAATGGATCCTTGGGGCAAGCCTTATTGAGGTCCGTGAAGTCCACGCACACCCGCCACTTTCTAGTCTTCTTTTTTACCACCACCGTATTGGCCAACCATTGAGGATAAAAAACTTCCTTGATAGCCCCAACCTGTTTGAGCTTGGCCACTTCACTCCTAACCGCCTCGGCGTGCTCCTTCGATGGTTGCCGAGGAGGCTATCTCTTGGGAATAACGGCAGGATTCACATTGAGTCGATGACAAATGAAATTTGGGTCCACCCCCGGGGCTTCATACGGGTTCCATGCAAACACGTCTACATTTGCTCGGAGGAATCCCAGCAACCTTTCCTTCTTTTGCAAAGGCAACTTAGCCCTAACCTGGAAGAATTTTTTCGAATCACCAGCAACAATTACCCTCTCCAAATCTTCACACTCTACCTCATCGGCTGGTATATCCAAGTGTAATGTTGGGGGCTTTAATTGCTATAATTCATTGTCGGTCGTAGCCGAGGTTTTTGCTTTTGGCCGATGCTGTATAGCCGCTACTAGGCATTGCCGAGCAGCCGCCTTGACTCCTTACTATTTCCAACGCTTGGCCTCTGGATGGATACTTCACTTTCTGATGTAAAGTAGACGAGACCGCTTTAAGGGTATGAAGCCAAGGTCTGCCCATAATAGCCGTGTATGGAAAGAAAACGTCTACGACAATAAAGTCCACCTCCACCACATCCGTACCTGCTTGTACAGGCAATCTGATCAATCCTTTGGGAGCGACCATCCTTCCTTCAAAACTTACTAGAGGGGAGTTGTAGGTTGTTAAATCCTCCGGTTTCAAACCTAGCCTCTTATACAAGTCCGGATACATTATATCCACAACGCTACCTTGATCTACCATTACCCTTCTGACATCGTACCCGCAATTCTCGGCGTGACCACCAAAGCATCATCATGGGGCTATATGGTTCCAACCATGTCCTCATCCAAAAGCCCGAATCGGGGACATCCACCGTGGCTCTCTTCGATACTTGGGAATGCTCCTCGGCCGGGGGTCGGAACACCGACAAGACTGGAAGGACAAGATCCAGTCCTTCCCGAGGCCGCAAAGATAAAGTTAATCGTACCCAGAGGAAGTCTTGAAGAAGCGTCCCCACGCATCTCTCGAACTTGCTTGGCTTGCCCTACCGCTAGAGTGATGCAAGAGTTGCTTTAATTTCCCTTCTCGGACCAACTGTTCCAAGTAGTCCCATAAATTCCTGCAATTTTCCGTCTTGTGTCCATGATCTTGATGATAGTGGCAATATAAGTTCGGGTTGCGTTTCCTAGGCTCTCCGCATCTTGTTTGGCCATTTGAAAAATGGTTCATTCTTTATCTTCTCCAAAACCTGCTGCACTGGCTCTTGAAATATTGCATTAACCACCTGGGTGTTCCAAAACCCGACTGCCCGACAAAGTCCTTCCGGGTCGGTTCTCGTTATAACGGTCCGACCTAAAATCCCTCCTCTCCCGAGGGATTACCTTGGCCTTCCCTTTTCCCTGAAGTTGATCCTCCTCTACCCTTCTGTACTTATCTATCCTGTTCATCAACTAGTGTACACTGGTAATAGGTTTACCATTCAGGGATTTTCTTAAATCGTGATTGGTCAAGGGGGCCAGCTTTGAAAGTGGTTATGGCCACATCATCGTTCTTTCCTTCTATTTCATTAAACATTTCCCATTACCTATCCGAATAAGTCTTGAGAGTCTTGCCCTTTCGCATAGACATAGTCAACAAAGATCCCAAAGGCCGAGGAACCTTGCTGCATGTAATAAAGCGAGCACCAAAAGCCCGGGTCGAGTTTTTGAAAGATTCAATGGAATTGGCCCCTAAGCCGTTGAACCATCTCATCGCCACCAGACCTAAACTTGATGGAAAAACCTTGCACATCAAAGCCTCGTCCCTGGAATAGATAGCCATTTTCTGGCTAAAATAGCTTACATGCTTTACCGGGTCCGACCGCCATCATATAGGGAGAACGTGGGGTGATGGAATCGCCGAGGTAGAACCGCATCGTCTATATTCCTCGTAAAGGGTGATTTGGAAATTTGGCTTAAGGCTTTGTTCATGGCATTGTTACCCAAGCCCCTGCTAGGTGGACTTCTACGCCTACGTTGATGGCCGTGCTCCTCCTCATAGGAGAAAGTCTCGCTTGGCGGAGTTCTCGATCTCCGCCTATAACTAGCTCCATCCGACTCCTTGGATGATGGTTCGGAGCAAGGTAGGGAGTGTTCCCGCCAAGCATGACGCAACTTTCTCTTCAAATCGGCAATCTCACGTTGCAGATTCCCGTCACGCTTTGCGTGGGAGACGTGACTCTGCCCACGAGAGTGACTTTTAGTGGTATGAGTTGTGCGTACACTCCCCTCACGGCCTTCTCTTTGTTCGGGACTCCTATGGGGATCACTATGCCGAGCCCCTTAACTCTGCCTGGTGCGGGTTGGCATCCTCTTGATGCGGTCCCGTCGCGTAGTGATGTGGACCTACTTCCTCCATCATAAAAGTTGCACCGGAAGTCTTTTAAGTTAATACAAGCTCTTCCCACAGACGGCGCCAATTGTATGGACTCAATTTGTAACGATCCCAAACCGGTCTTGGGTTCGTACATTAACAGGCCCAAACAATAAAATTTGTAGAGCGTGGGCGTCCAAGAACTAGATTAACCTCTGTAAAAGTAAAAAGATTCAACCTCACGTTTATAGATGGATCAGAGCTCCTATAATAATCGGTTTTTCTTTGGAATAAATACAGTTCTTTTGTTTTTCAAGTTTTCTTCCCGAGTCTTCTCTTTGTTTTTCTCTACGTTCCGATCCCTTTCTTTGCATGCTTTTCTTTCATGTTATATACCGCCCTCTTTATTCCATCTTCACCACACACGTGTAGGTTGGGTTCGGGGGATCTCTTTCTGTCCCATCTAACACCTTTTGAAACCTCCTTCTAGCAAAAACCGTAAGGGCGCTTCATCACTGTTCAGGCATCACTTCCACATTAATGCGGCCGGAGAGTTGGTTGAGAGGCAATTAATGCGGAGGAAGTCATTACCATAGATATTTGTTTAACTTCTCTCTCTCTCTCTCACCTTTGGCCCCTTATTCCACCTTTAGTGGTGACGTAGCTCCGAGGTATATCTGTAACAAGATGGCGTTCTGATCGTCCTTGGACTCATATTGCCGAGAAGGGTTTTGTCCTCGGACGAATACTGAACTCACCTTTCGTGATGTTCATCCTTCCCTTCATCTAGTTACCCTTTCAATCTGATATGGGCCTCCTCGGGCAGGTTTGCATCCTCGGATGGACCACAGGCCCAATTGACTTGACTTTAATAACTTTAGTGATTGACCGGCCCCCACACATACTGTAATGCTTTATTTTCATGACTTTTGCCATTTGCATTATGCGTTTGTTCGGTACCTGAGGACATATAAGATTCTAGTTGGTGGACCATTAGTTTGTTGTTATTCCTGATACTAATGCTACGTAACAAAAGATGGCAAGCTATATTATGCTAGTATTAACCTTCTTAATAAAATGTGATCAATGGTTATGCTAGTATTTAGGTAGTAGTGCTATGCTTATTATTTTTCTACTTTTTTTGTATACATTATTCTTGTTTTCTGCCACACGTTCTCTGAATGCAAAATAACACATTATTATCATTTTCAAGGAATTTAACTCTGAAGCTGATGCTCAAGCAAACCTAGCTGTAAATCTCAAGGGTGACACTTGGCTCCTTGGGGGGGCCATGGCCCCCCCAAAATTTTTCAAATTTCCTTTGGGTTATATATAAAATTGATTTGGGCCCCTCCAAAAATTGATATCCGGCCCCCCCAAAATTATTTCAACAATTCTTCTTGAGTTCTAGTCCAACACAACTTCAAATAAAACAAAAACCTTGGCCCACAGCCAGCCCCACCAGCTAGCCCCAAATCCTTAATAAAGCAAAAATTTTCTGCTCTAAACTAAGCACACTTCCAGCCCAGCCCAACCCCAAATCTAAAATACCTAGTCAAACAAAACAAAGGCATCATCCATCCTCACCGTTTGAAAAAAGAGAGAACAATTTGACTATCATGACTACACCTTGGTTTTTTTCCTGGACTCAATTCACGCCTCTAATAGTGTCACGCCTTTGCCTTGAAACAATCTCCTCACCCGCTTTGACGCTGCAGCCTCTACTAGCCCGTTGACTTGTTCATCACCTCAACCTCAAGCCCTCACCTCAATTCCTCAAGGTATCTCATTCAATCATTCTCATCTTACTTCTCTCTTTTTTTCTCAACAACTAAACTAAATATTGAAGTCTGAATAGCAGAATATAAATATCAAATATTTGTAAGTGAATGTGTGATATCCCTTTGCTAGCACAACTATTTATGCATATTTGACTTTGTGTTTTTTTTTTTTTTTTTTTTTTTTTTTGTGTTTATTGTTATTGTATTCTTTATTCCCGACCCACTAACTCCATTGACTCTATGACTTAACCTTTTGGCTTTTGTGTTGTTTGTCTCTTGAGTGGGGGCAGGGCGGGGCTTGCATTTTGTAGTTGGGTAGTAAAGTAAGTAAATTATAAATGGAAAAAAAAAAAAAAATCTATGGAAGGCAATTGGGATGAGGGCTGTGAGTCTCTGTATTTTGTTTTTAGCCATTACATTATGCAAGGTAGCAGGGTGTTGTTAATTTATTTGGTTTATGTTGTTTGTTTATACTTTTGATTGATTTGTTTATTTAATTTTTTTATCCTAAAAGGCCATTACTTAATTAAATGTGTATTTATATTATAATTCATGTAAGAATGAATTTAATATGATAATTTATTATAAGTTAGTTTATTATTTTTTAAATTGATTTTTTTTTTGGATTGAAATTAGGTGCCAAATAATGAGCAAACGACAAACAATTGATGCATTCTTAAAAAAAAAAAAGATATTAGTCACCAATAATATGATAGTTTATATAGAGAAGGAAATTACAGGGAATTTCACTGTAGAGATGATAATGGATGAACTTTATTCCATGAAAAATCGTCGCCAAGCATGATTTGATGTGAATATTCTTTTTTGTTGTCTACATTGTACTAGATAGTTTTTCATGTTCATAACGTACAAAAATATGATGATATATGAAATTTGATAATTTTGTATTTAATAGACTTATGAATTATTTTTAGCATATCTCAACAAAGAACCCGGGTGAGTGCATTTTGAGCGCTATTCATTTTCTATTGCTTTACTATTTTGTGCTTTTTCATATCTTTGTTTTGGCAGAAGTTAGTGAATCTTTTGGTTGTGCAGATGGACAGGTTGAAGAGGATTGTAGGAAGATGTAGTAAGAAACTGCATCTGTTTTTTAATTGGCAGAAATACTGTAGCCTGACTTTTTTGGACTTGTTATCCTTCGTCAGGCCAGAATCTGTGATACCTTCTGCAGGTGAAGTAAATATGCTTAGTTTACTAAAACCTGCTAGATAAATCGGGGCAGATTGTCTTTTGATGATTAATGGGATACTATTTATTATGTATTATATTCAAGCTTTTGCTTCAACTGTTGCCCTCTAGTCCGTGCCAAGATTAGAGATGTTTCAGAGTTAATTGCCAACTTAGAAATCTTTGAATACAGGTGCAATATTTATTCACCCCCACACACACACACACACACACACCCTCTTCCCTTAAAGGTGTGGAATTGTCCATCACAACATTAAGGTTTTGATACGACAGACCATAACTCAAGTGTCCTGATCTGCATATTTAGACCATTAGGGGTAGTGTTAACTCAAATGTCCATCTTACAGTGTGTTGTTTGCATGTGTGGGAGTTCGTAAAAGAATGGAAAGTTAAAATAAAGAGGGAATGGAAATGATTTCGTAGAATTCTTAAATTCCTCTCTTGGTTGTTTGGAATTTATATCTATATATATCTAAAAACTAAAATGTAGCATTTATCCAACTCATTATTAACAACCTTACACATTCGCTAACTTAATAAATCAAACTCATTATTAACAACCTTACACATTCTTTAACTCATTAAATCCAACTCACCATTAATTCAACCATCTTTCAATTCTCAACTTTTCATTTTTCCCTTCAAAACCGATTGGCACTTTTGAATTTCAAACCCTTCAATTGCCACTCCTGCAATTAACTAAGTTATTTTTAACATTATAAATTTCCAATTGCTCTCTCTCTACCTCCACAAAAGTTGCCAAAGTGGCATCGGACTTGGAAAGTCCCTCCGAGGTGTGTTCTTTCCCTTCTTATTTTTTTTTTTTCCCCAACTTCAAATATCCCATTGGATTTCTAAAGTTTGTGGCTGATATGATTTTTTGTGGGTTGCCGACAATGTGATCACTTTACGACTATGGGTGGCTAGGATTTGGTTTAGAAGGGTTTTTAAAGATTAGAAATCTCTACAAGAACTTCTTACTTCATATTCATGTTGTAAAATTTTTATTTTATATTTATGTTTTACCTGTTCACTTTGTTTATCTTTGACATTTTAGTTTTCTTACATCCGACATTTGTTTTACTCTATGTAATCAAAAGAAGAAAAGAAAACCAAAGTTTGATGTATTTATCTTTGATAGTTTTGAAACAATAATAGAGTATACTCCAACTACTATTTTCCTATTTTTTAACTCAATGGTTCTTTTTTGATGTGGGAACTTTCTCAATTTTTGTTTGGTTTCGACAATCATAAATACCATGTTTAGCACACTGTTTCTTATTATGCACAGCACATAATAATTTGATCTTGCAATCCAAAAAACAACAATAGATTTGCCTCAAAAGTTTGATGGGTTTGTGTGTCACAAGGAAATATGAAATCTCAAAACATGATTGGGGGTTTAATTTTTATCCGATTTTGGTAATACTAAATGTGGAATTTGGTTCTAGTAGGGTTTGGGAACATTGATCCAAATACATGGGAGTTTGACAATGCCTCATTTCTTAAGTGGCCAGAGACATTTCTAAGACATAGGTTAGGAAAGCTCAGAGAGCAATAATAAACTACAAGTGCATACCTTCAATAAATGGAACAAAGGCTAAAAGAGACTAAAATCCTTAGCTAGAGCAATGCAAAACCTAGCAAATGAGTCCAATACATTATTGTTTGTGGTTTTTGAAACAATAAGACAAACAAATTGAGTTCACCATCATTATTTTAATATTGGTTAATGTACAAGTGATTCAAATATTTGATTCACACTTATTCTTCTTTTATAATTTAGAATTATCACAAAACAAATGTTACAACCTGAGATGCTATTCCCAAAATATGGCAAATAGTAATCATCACTTTATCGATTCAAACAATCCAACTCTATACAAAGCAGATTGAAAATATAAATGCTATCTAATTTTTTTTTTCCAATAGTTATAACGGGAAGGGAGGATTTGAATCTTGGATGTAATAGACACACCAAGAGATGCCAACCATTTGAGTTGCAATACTCTTGGCTAAATGCTATCTAACTAGATAACATTAGATTGATATAACTTAATTATAATTAAAACACTTTTGATTCCTAACTGTTGTATCAATAACAGAACCTCAATCGGCAACCATTTAGACCATGCAAACTAAAACCTACCAAATAATCACTTCATAATCACCCATCACTTCAATTAGATTTTAGAACTAGGTCTTAATGATTTTAACAATCTATTCTTTTGTCTTGACTACTCCACCAAAAAGCCTACTCTTTCTTTGAATTCAAAAGTGGCAAATTGTTGCCCATAATGCCACTTTGCAAGAGAAGTTCTGAACCACTTTAGGCTTGCATGGTGGGTTTCTTTCACTTCACATGCCTATACACCTTTCTTTAAAAATTAAAAAAAAAAAAAAAAAATCGAGAAGCCTATGCGCCTATTTGTTTGATTGCAAGAAAATGAAGTAAATTTGAAATAAATAAAACAAGTCTTGAGTCTTTTTGTTGGTAGCTTATATTGTTGTTCAATAGTTGCTTCTTTGGTTTGATGATTTTATGTTATAATATACTTTGGTTTTAATATGTTTAGTTACTAATTTTAATCAAGGTGAAACTTTCATTTTTTGTTAAATTGCTAAGAAAAATTTGATTCTTCTCTCTCTCTCTCTCTCTCTCTCCCCTTTAGGTTGATGAATTTTTGTTTTGTTTTGTTTTTTTGTATCTCTACTTTTGGTTGACGTGGTGTGTTTTTTTAGTTTCCCATCACACGCACACTCTCTCCCTCTTGTAATTTTATTAGTTGAGTTAATTCTTAGATATTTTGGAAGTGAGAATTTGAGTTTATATCAAAATACAATCTACATGGCTATGTATTTGAATGTGCCTATCAATTATTTTAATACTATCAATTGTATATTTGTGATGAGGTTTGATTATCATGATAATCTTCTTAAGAGAATGAGAAATTTGAATAATTAATTTGAAACTTAAAAATGTTTAGTTGTACCAAAAGAAAAGGAAAACATAAAACACTATAACAAAAGTTTGAAGAATATAGATCACTTCAAAAAAAAAAAAAAAACAATAATATCAATCAAGCACTCCAAAAGATTCTTTAATTAAAAAAACCAAAATAATGGAATGGAAATAGATAATACTTTTAAAAATAGTTCAACTTTTAAGGAGAACAAATTATCTTCAATAAGTTTTAGAGAATAAATTATACATTATATCTTATTACAAAATAATTATATATTCTCATGTATCGAGTGGGTTTGCTTTTAGTTTGTAATAAAAAGAAAGAAATTAGTGTATCTTCTTAAGAGCATAATTATAATGAAAATTATGAAATTACTACTTTTTTAATAGTGTGTTTGTTTTATTATGTTATGAAAACAGAGAGGCAAAGAAGTTCTTTCATATAATAAAAATCAGAGGTATCGAGTCTAGTCTGTTTAATACCCTCAAGTATACCCAATGAGGGAACCATCAGTCTTTCGAGAAGGTATTTGGTATCAAATATATATATTTTTTTCATTTCGAGGAAATTTTTTTAAAAATATATTTTTATCTCTCTAATGTTTGGGTTGTTATCATATCTGTTGTACATTTCGTTTGATTTTTCTTCACAATGTTCATGTACAAATTCTTTCCATTCTTTAACAAGCAACGTCAAGATAATGAATTTTTACCCCCTCTTCTATTTAATATCTAAAAGTTCTAAAAGTTAAAGACTAATTTTTAATGTTGTTATGCACCTATTGAGTCAAATCAACGGTCACGTTGCTATTGTTTTTGTTGTTAATTTGTTTCTCTAATTTTTTTTTTTTTTTTTATAATGTTAAATATATTAAACTATTCAAGATATTATTTGAAAAAAAAATTGTCCAAGATGAATGTGTAAAGTCAATCGGTTAATATATTTAATATTATAAAAAAATTAGAATAACATTAATTAATAAATAGAAAAAGGTAATGTGGGCAATGATTTAGTCCACTTTGGTCCATTCTGTCCAGTCGGTCCATCTCAGTCTATTTGGTCCACTTTGGTCCATTTGGTTCACTTCGGTCTAATTTAGTCCATATCGGTCCACCTTGGTCCATTTTGATCCAATTTGGTCCTCTTCAGTCTATTCGATCCACCTCTGTAAATCCGGTCTAATTCGATCCACTTTGGTCCATTTCAATCCAATTCGGTCCATCTCAGTATGATTTGGTCCAATTCGGTCCATTTTGGTTCACTTTGGTCCACATTGGTCTATTTTGATCATTTTTAGTCTGCTTTAATCTATTTCACTCCACTTCGATCCATTCGGTTCACTTCGATGCACTTACTTAAGAATATGAAAAGATTGGTTTGGGTTGAAAGTACCTATTACTAAATACGAATTATTTAAAATATAGATGATAGAAAGTAATATTATTATTTTTAATAGTTTAATTTAATGATTTGTGGTATTATCTTTCTTAATGTTCTTTTTTCTCCTTATTTGATATTAGTATTTTAATTTTTGAGTGAATTACATAATTTTAGTGTTTTGATATGATATAATTTGAATTGGAGACCAATTTCTAAGTTAGACATAAATTAGGAGATTATTATAACTATGATTCTCTTAAGCTTTTAAGGATTCCATGAGCATATGGAATTTTTATTTTATTTTATTTTTCTATTGACATGTGAAACTCATTTTGTAATGTGTAAGTTATTCACCATACCAAGACAAAAATTCCCTTATAAATAAATATATTTTCCTTTTCATTATTTAACAAGAATAATTATGTATATTTTCATAAAAGCACTTAAAAATAATTAATATGACAAAATAAGACCGCATGAAATAAGCCGTTTATGTTTAATGACTCTATTATGTGGTTAGAATAAGAGAACCAAACTTTTTTCTTAAAAAAAAAAAAAAAAAAAAAAAAAAAAAAAAAAAAAAATTTCGACACAAAAAACTGTAATTGTCCCAATATCCCTGGGCCTGCAACTAATTTGTTTAGTTTACAAAACAGACGACAGTACAAGCTACAGGAGTGGCCAGATCTAGTTTGGCTGAGACCATACAGGGTTCAGGCTTCAAGCTGCAAACTTTGAATTTGAGTTTTGAAGATGAAGAGGACTCCTTTTCCTAGAACTTATATTGATTTTGAGTGGGAAATAAAGGAAAGAAAAGAAAATCATGAAACTAAAAAAAAAAAAAAAAAAAAAAAAAAAAAAAATTATCCTTCAGCTTTATCTCCTTAGAATCTTGATATAGGTAGGCATATGATTGGACTTACTGAACTGATTAGGTCGTAATTCTTAGATGGTTTTGGTGAAATCATTGTATATTGGTCAAAAGATGTTAAATGCTACCGCTACACCAAGATCCATCATTTTCAAAGTTTGAGTTGGCAAATGTTGTTATGCCGATGTTTGCTAGGAATAGAAATGATGGAAAATTATTAGATACTCCCGGAGTATCATAAATGCAGTCTTTCTCCTCTCACATGAATGATGAGTCCCACCATAAATTTAATTAGTGGGACCCACCATTCATGTGAGAGGAGGGAATACGTTTTATGATACTCTGGGAGTACACAATAATTTCCCTATCGAGCAAGTTTTTATCTAATTTGGTTTTGCTTACCATATCAAGCATGTTTTCAAGGTTCCATTTTCACTGCAGTTAGGTATGTGTACAAGGATGAATTTTTTCTATGTAATGTAAGAGGGGGAGGAGGAGGAGGAGGAGGAGGGAAACAAACAAAAACAGAAACAGAGGTGTGGTCATTTTTGGCCCTGGTGGTTTTTATCTTGAATGATCGAAAAAGATGTATTACTATTTTGAGACGCTTCGTTGGACCAAAATGACCCTCAAATAAGATTTGAAACTTCTTTTAATAATTCATAAAATTTTGTTGGGTTAAAATGAATTGACCCTTTACGATTAGTTAATTAATTATCCAAGTTTATTAATTAGATCAAATTTCAAGTAATAGCGTGGTAGCACAAACAAATCATCAAATGATCTAAATGCAGTGAAAAATAAATTTGATACAGGTGATTTGTTTGCGAATGTGGAAAACCACCAATGCAAAATCCCACTGGGTGATTTTAAGGTCACCATTCCCAAGAATTCGCTATTATCAATCACAAATGGTTACAAGTATAGGGAATCTTACCAAACCCTTTGGCCTATCTTAAAATATCAACTTACAGTTGAACCCTTACCCCAATACCCAATTGGACTTTTGTATTGTAATGGCAATCTTCTAGTTCAATGCATGAATCCCAAGATATGACTAACTAATGATGTACGGATCCTAGGATGTGACTAACACCAGCAACTTAAAAAAGATGTTGGCTGCAAAGTGAATGTTCAATAAGTGTATAAGACACTATGAACGTTTAGATCCCCAATTTCCAAATAATCAATTCAAGCTTATTATCAAACAATTAATGTACGGAATATGAACATAAACATATAACATAATTGCTAAACAATCTAAATCAAATAAAATCACATCTACAGCAGAAATTAAATGGCAAAGATTAAGGAAAGAGATATGCAAACATAAGGACAACACGGTGATGTGTTATTGAAGAGGAAACTCAAGCTCTCGATGTAAAACCTCTCTGCTGCCCTCCAAGCGGTAAATAATCCACTAAAGAATCAAGTTGGGATACATGAACAGTAGAAGACCCTCCAAGTCTAATCTACTCGGTGTACCTAAACCCTTCAAGCTCCTACTTTAACGAGGTTATGTCGAACCTATTTCTTCTTTAGCTTATTGGATTCCGCTATAGCCCATAACATCAACCAATATGAAATTGGTCCATTCCTAACTACTTCCCAAGCATCAAATGGCATTCTCACGGATGTGGGTATGGTGAGAAAAAAGTTTTGGTAATGTACCTCTCAAGGATGTAACAATGGAGAGGGTGAGAGTAGAGGAATTTGAAGAGTCTCTATGTGAAGATTGGGAATGAGTCAATCTTGTTTTTCTCTAGGGTTTCTCTCTTAATATTCTCTCTCAATATTCTCTCTGGAAGCTCTCTACAATTCGTGGGTATAAGGGGTATTTATACTTGTATGTGTTTGGAATGCGAAGAGTCAGTTTTTCCAAAATAGAGTTGGCTGGCGGCTTGGCTCGCGACTTGACTAAGCTATGAGTTCCAACCGCAAGGTAACTAAATGGCCATACTAGACTTTTTGTCCTGTAGTGCTACAGCTGGCATGACGGTTCAGCTTCTCTGCATGCTTGGCACGTGTGCAACTCTCGGCGGCTTGCAAGCCGCGAGCTACCCATGAGATCCAGTCGCGAGTCCCCGATTCTTTGCACAATTTTGAGCATTTCTTCACACTCTCTCACACACTACCCTTACATGATTCTCACCTAAATACGGGGTTACTAATTGCTAAAATACAAGTAAATTTGGCACGTAATAAAGCCAACAAGATGGTTGATAAAATTCAACCTTACACAAAGTTTTTCAATTCATCAATGATGAAGATCAGAAAACTAGCTCCTTGGTTACAAAACCCAATGACATAAAGACGCAATAGTGAAAGTTCAAATAGTGTAAAAACACCCTTGAACGTTTAGACCCCTAATTTACAAATTACCAATTCAAGCTTTATATCAAACAATTAATGTGCAGGAATATGAACAAAAGCTTAATACATAATTGGTAAACAATCTATGCCAATTAAAATCACATCCATAGCAAAAAATAAAAGGCAAAGATAAAGGGAAGAGAGATGCAAACACAAGGACAACACACGATGTGTTATCGAAGAGGAAACCAAAACCCTCGGCGTAAAACCTCTCCGTCGCCCTCCAAGCGGTAAACAATCCACTAGAAAATGTAGTTGGGATACATGAATAGCAATAGACCCTCCAAGCCTAATCTATCCAAAGTACCTAAGCCCTCCAAGCTTCTTGCTCCAACGAGGTTGTGCCGAACCTATTTCTTTTCTAGCTTCCCGGATTCCGCTACTTGACCATAGCATCAACCAATATAAATTGGTTCCTTCCTAATCGCTTTCGAACACCAAACAGCCCTCTCACAATAATGGATATGGTGAGAAAAAGGTTTTGGTAAAATGCCTCTCAAGGATTTAACAATGGAGAGGAAGAGAGTTGAGGAATTTGAAGAGTCTCTTATGTAAAGATTGTGGATGAATCAATCTTGTTTTACTCTAGGGTTTTTCTCTCAAAATTCTTTCTGGAAGCTCTCATTCTTTCGTGAGAATAAGAGGTATTTATACTAGGGTGAGAAAGGAATGTGAAACGTCGGGTTTTTCAAAATAGGGCTGGCTCACGGCTTGGCCTCGCGACTTGACTGAGTCGCGAAGATCCAGCCGCGAGATAACAGAACGGCTAATTGTTCTATTTTGTCCTGTAGTGCTCCAGCTAGCATGACGCTTCAACTTATGGCATGCTTGGCACGTGTGCTGCTTTTGGTGGCTTGCAGCTGCGAGTCACCCGCGAGATCCAGCCGTGAGACTCTGTTTTCTTGCACACTCTTGAGCATTCAACACTCTATCTCACTCACTTCCCTTACAAAGAAACTCACCTAAATACAGAGTTACTAATTGTTGAAATACAAGCAAATTTGGTACGGAATAAAGCCAACAAAATGGTTGATTAAATTCAACCTTACAATCTCCCCCTTTGGCTATTCCGTGACAAAACCCTAAAACAGACTCTAGACTTAACATGTGACTTGGGAACAGTTGAGCAAAACTCACTCACACCTAATTTTAGAAACTGTGAGGCATTTGAATCATATAAACATGAAACTCCTAAAACACAACAATACACCAAGATCATTGTATGCAGAAAATATGAAATGCATATGAAACAGACAAAAAGTGATCAAGCAAAGATGAAGTTAAGAAACAAATCATGGCTTGATCAAACAAGTAATCACTACAAGGTAGTGATCACAGTGCTCATTCATACTTGGAATAAACACTTAAACATACAAGCTAACAAGAACAATGCAAGTTACTTGTATGCCCAACACTCAACCAATGTATAATACACCAAGTATATGCATCTAGGAACAATCCTACAAAGGCACAAGAGTGACAGTACTTAACAAGAAAATGCATGAAGTACTGATTTAACAAAAACATAGAGGCTGTATAAAGCATGGTACAAACCATAAAGCCTACAAGAAATAAACCCTAAAAGCTTACAAAAGCAACATGGGTACAAAACACATTATATACTGAAAAACATCAACAATATATATATATATATATATATATATATATTTATATATATATAAAGAGTAAACCAAGTTACAAAACCATCCATGTGTTAAGAGTTAGAAACAAACATAAACCATAACCACAATGTATCAAACTCATAAACAACAGATTATCCAAAACATAAACAAAATAATCAATTGTTTTTGATCGCTCCCTTTTTGACTACTCCCCCTCAACATAGTGCTCCCCCTCAAGGTCTGTTTCTCAAAAGTTTCTCCCCCTTTTTGACCGGAATGGCCAAAGGGTCACCGCCCATAATGTGTGGTGAAGTTGTCAAGTTTTGCGGAGAGAATATCAAGTTGATCTTGCATGGCTACCATCCTCTCGGTCTGTCTTTGTCTGGACCTCTCTCGAGTCCATCAAGTCTTTCCAAGATGACCTGAAATGCATCCGGAGGTGCAGCTGTTGAGGTAGAAGCCCTGTTCCTCTTTGCTCGCTTCCGGGTGTGGATGACTATCCTGCAGCCTCTGCTTTAGTATCCATTGATCACCTTCTTCTTGTTCAGCCCCTTCTTCATCTACATCACCCGGAAGCCGTACTTGTATCCGTATGATGGTTTGCTTGTTGATAGTTGAGGGTGTAGGCATTAGGCCGAGGTCTTGAGGAATTGGAATACCTTTTGCTCAAAAAAATCCACATGAGAAGGCTAGGAAAAATCAGCTTAGCTCGGGAAGTTGTTCTGGTCTCATCCATTATTGTATCAAATATATGGGAGTTGATATCAATGAATGTTTTCTCCTTAAGTTCCATAAGAAAAATGGCTCTGGCATTGTTGATTGTAGTGAGCTTCTTCACGGGATACAAGTTGTTCATCATGATGATGGTGAGGCACCTCATGTCAACTGGAAAAGCTGTGGTATTGAGACATTTCCCTTCTCTCTGTCCACTAATGCGATTTTGGATGGTTTCTAAAGACAACATCTTGTCTTTGTAGTTGATAAACTCATGCTCCTCTAAACCCTCAAGACCAAGGACCTCATCAATATCATGGGCATCTAGAGTGAATTCATGCCCTCTTACCCAACAATCCAGCTCATCTTCCCTAATCTTCACATCAGAGTAAAATTCTCTTATTAGAGGCTCACACACACCTGGTAAACCACTTAACAACTTTTCCCAACCTCTGCCCTCAAAAACAGGTGGGAATAAATGTGTCTTTTAAGTCCACTAGATCCACAAATCTCTCTTGAATTATGGTTCCCTTCATGAAAGAATCTTTGTATCTCTTAAAGTGTTGAACGGACCTAAATAGATTATGATCCATTTTCAATCTTTTGTCAGCCTTCTTTGCAGGAGTTTTCTTCTTCGGAGGTGAGGGAGCCATCTGTAATCAAGCAGAAGAGGCCACAACAAACAGATAGCACAATAGATAGAATTATAAACATTAGGGATTATGTCATAGGTATTAAAAATGAGTAATTTGATGAAACAGATTCCACATAGTATAGACACAATCAGAGAGTAATGAGGATAATATTATGCAATCACAATATTATGCTACCACACTAGCCCCAAAAATATTGCATACAACACATGAAAAGACATGATACGGTGCTGAAGGCAACTAATCATGAGCTACTTTAATCACATAGCAAATAGAGACATCAAACCAAATTCACCACAAATGAAAAAAAATAGAGAACACAAAAGACCCACAAGAATTAGGTTCAAGCAGAATGGATAAAAGAAACCAATATGTGATAGTACATCAAACACAAATCAGGCAATCCGATAATCTTAAGAAGACAAGTACTAGAACATATATGAAACCATCAACTAAAATAAGTTTGCATGGGAACAATACCTTAAGTAATCCAAACAAGAACAAACCCAAAAACACCGAAACAAACCCATAACAAAATAAAAAAACACCAACACAAATACTCACGAAAATGAAGATCAAAATAAGAGATATGAGGTGAGAGAATAAGAGCCCATACCTTTTCTTTGAAGATTTGGAGGTGAACAAGTGCAACAATGGAGTTTGTATAGAATGACACGGAGTGTTTGGATAAGAACAGTTGAGAGAGAAAGTGAATAGACACAAAAAGTTTGAGGGAAAACTGAAAAAGATTTTAAAAACTCCCCAATATTTGCCAAACACGCATTTTTTTTGATTGAAGTGAGTCACCAACAAGACGCCAGGTCTAGCCGCCAAAACACTCAAAGACAAAATTGTGAAAATTTTTCTAAGTGTTTTTTATGATGGAAGGTCTACCAGCGAGGGAGTCGTGAGTCGAGCCGCGAAAATCTCTGTGTAACCCTCGCGATCGGACCTTTCACTTGCGAACAAGTTGCCAAAATTAACACGCGAGCTCGCGGTTGAAATTCGCGACTTGGGTTACCCGCGATCGAGTCGCCAAAACAGAAGACACTGCTTTTGAAGATTTTCAGTTTTTGTAAAAACAAAACACTTTTCCAAAAATAACTTAAACACTCAAAAATCTTTTTGTGTTTGAATTAACAAAGATTGAGCATGTGAAAACACATTTTATCAAGTACAATCACACAAATGAATATGGCATTCATTGAACATAAACTTGTGTGTTGTGTGTGGATATCAACAATGAGATAGTCCTTAGTTTAATGTGAAGTTTCAATGATCAATTCAACCAAGGCATACACAATTAGCCCTAGATCATGTGACCCATCTCAATTATAGAAGTATGCATATATGACCTCCCACAAGACTTGATAACATAACTTGGAGCTTTACATTTGACTCCACTTTCAATCATAACATTTGATCTTTTTGGTCCATTTAAGACAATCACCTCTCATTGTGAGAGTGATATTTGATATTTCACCTTGATGAGATAGCCTTTGGCTTTTTGAATAATCATTCACATAAATTTTTGGTCGCTTTCCCTTTTTCTTAGTCAAATACTAGTATGTGCGACAGGCTTTTGCAGCTCAATATCTCTTTTCATTTGGAGATTTACATTTGGTGAGCTCTTTTTAACAAAAACAAAAATAAATAGTGGGAAGATATATAGGCACAAGTCTATGCATGTCTCAAGATCAACATAACCATTCACTAATCATTCATGACAAGTTTGAAGATCTATTTACAACAGTCATATATATTTCAAGATTTCTTCCATAGTGATAAGAGTGCAAAGGAACAAGCTATGCTCATAAATGCACAAAGCCATTAGCACAAAGGTACAAGGCAAAACAAGTTTTGAGACAAAACTCAACAATGTCAATCAAACTTTTTGATTTTCTATTTTTATGTGGTTTTTGGATTTTTGACACATAAGAAGTAAAAGATTGATCAAAACAAAAAAGTACAAAAGTATGCACAAACAGACAAACAAACAACCACCAACATAATCAAAAAGCAAACAAACAAGCACCGTCACAAAGCATAGGAAGTATTGATGCATGGACATGTTGTAATGCTTATGCATGAGTACCCTTTTTCACCCACACGTCACTTGTGTTTGGGGTGATTTCCTTATAGGATTGGATACGGGAGTTAGGGCTTTCAAACCTTCGTGTGAAGCTTTCCAAGCAGTTGGTGAATGCACCAATCATCTTTATCACGTCCATCATTCCGGGATCATTGTTTTGATCTCTTGATGGTTCACCAGCCCAATTTTTCCTATCATTTCTAGATCCTCGTGACCTTTGAGGAGTTGCTCTATTCATTGCTCTTAGCTTTTGGCAATTTGGTCGAGTATGCCCTTGAAGTCCGCAGTGATGACACACATAATTTGATCTAGGACCTCTTTGTGGTCGTGGACGAGACTTGGCTCGGGATTCAGACCTGTCCACAGATTGATTACGGGGATTCAACAACCATTCATTCTTCACATTCCTCTTCTCTTCTATCTTGGGCTTCTCGGCAGTAGGGCCAACTTCAATTGGCTCTTTAGCCTTTATAAACTTCACTTCTTTTGTGACATTGCCGGATGAGCTACTCCATCCGGTATATCCCAACCCGGATTTGTCTGAAAAATGCTTTTGAGATGAAATAACATCATCTAGCTTCTTGGTGGTGACCCTCTCTATTTTAGCATTTGCTTGCACAACCTCTTGCTCAAGAAATCTCACTTTTGTGTAAGCTTCTGACAGCTCACCGTTCAATATTTCTATCTCACATTTGGCCTCCTTATATCGAATTAGGAGACTTTTATAGTCCTCCTCTGCCTTCTTCATTTTTCTCACAGCTGCCTTGGCCACCCTTGTGTATTCACCCGACCTCTCTAGGAGTGAGTTATAATTGTCTTGAAGATTGGCCGTGTTTCCATCTTCTTCTGCATCTGATTCCTTAACAGCTCCAAATGATTCTTCATCACTATGTACTCCAAGCTCTTGTACTAGCAGATTCAACTCGTCTCAAGAATCAACATGAGCTATAGTCATAAAAGCGGAGTAATTCCCTTCTCCATCATAGCTTTCCTCAGAATCAGAGTTGGATGAATCCGAGTCACTCAATGTCGTGGCATACATTTTGCCTTTCGATTTCAAATAATTCGGACATTCTTTCTTAAAGTGTTCATACCCATTGCATTTAAAACAAGTGACACCTTGTGTAGATTGGGATTCTTTTCCATCTTTCTTTTTTAATTCCCTTTTCTCCCTTCCCGAACTTTGGAATTTTCCTTTATCACCAAATTTTCCATTATTCTTGAATTTCAAGAATTTTTGGAATTTTTTTACAAGGTATGCAACATCTTTGTCAACCATATCTTCTTCCGATGAGTCATGGACTTCCACCTTCTCATTAATGGTCTTAAGAGAAAGAGATTTACTCTTCCGTTGATTGGGCAGCGACATTTCATAAGTCCGAAGAGAACCAACCAGCTCTTGGACTTTGATGTCATCAAGGTCCTTGCTCTCTTTAATCGCTGTCACTTTGGCACGAAAACTTTCAGGCAATGATCGAAGGATCTTCCTTACAATTTTAGAATCCTCCGTTTTCTCTCCCAAATTGAACTTGCTTACAATCACCTCATTCAGCTTGCTATAAAAAGAGTCAAAGGACTCATCCTCACTCATTTTTAACTCCTCAAACCGAGTGGTTAGCATCTGTAGCTTGGTATCTTTCACTTTCTTTGTTCCTTCGTAGGTGGTCTCCAATATCTCCCATGCTTCTTTGGCAACGGTAATGTGAGAGATCCTGTGAAATTCATCCGGAGACACACCACGAAAAATAGCATTGAGTGCTTTATTGTTAGCATTAGATGCAGCGAGTGCTGCCTTATCCCATGTGGATTTGGCTGCCTCAGTCCTGGTCCAACCTATCTCAACAGCATCCCAAACAGATTCATCAATGGAACACAGAAATGCTCTCATGCGAACTTTCCAAAAAGCATAATTACTACTATCAAAATATGGAGGTGCATTTAGGGATTGAGACCGATCCATCTTAATAGGGAGTCAAGGATCACACTATGGTAATGAAACCACTAAAAGTGTACCAGCTTTGATACCAATTGAAAGTTCAAATAGTGTAAAAACACCCTTGAACGTTTAGACCCCCAATTTACAAATTACCAATTCAAACTTTATATCAAATAATTAATGTGCGGAACATGAACAAAAACTTAATACAGAATTGGTAAACAATCTATGCCAATTAAAATCACATCCACAACAGAAAATAAAAGGTAAAGATAAAGGGAAGAGAGATGCAAACACAAAGGCAACACATGATGTGTTATCAAGAGGAAACCGAAACCCTCGGTGTAAAACCTCTTCGCCGCCCTCCAAACGGTAAACAATCCATTAGAAAATGTAGTTGGGATACATGAACAGTAATAGACCCTTTAAGCCTAATCTACCCAAAGTACCTAAGCCCTCCAAGTTTCTTGCTTCAACGAGGTTGCGTCAAACCTATTTCTTTTCTAGCTTCTCGGATTCTGCTACTTGACCATAGCATCAACCAATGTAAATTGGTTCCTTCCTAACTGCTTCCCAGAACACTAAACAGCCCTCTCACAGTAATGGATATGGTGAGAAAAAGGTTTTGGTAAAATGCCTCTCAAGGATTTAACAATGGAGAGGAAAAGAGTTGAGGAATTTGAAGAGTCTCTTATGTAAAGATTGTGGATGAATCAATCTTGTTTTACTCTAGGGTTTTTCTCTCAAAATTCTCTCTCGAAGCTCTCATTCTTTCGTGGGTATAAGGGGTATTTATACTAAGGTGAGAAAGGAATGTGAAACGTCGGGTTTTTCAAAACAAGGCTGGCTCGCGGCTTGGCCTCGTGACTTGACCGAGTCGCAAGATCCAACCGCGAGATAACAGAACGGCCAGTTGTCCTATTTTGTCATGTAGTGCTCTAGCTAGCATGACGCTTCAACTTTTGGCATGCTTGGCACGTGTCTTGCTTCTGCGGTTTGTAGCTGCGAGTCACCCGCAAGATCTAGCCGTGAGACTCTGTTTTCTTGCACACTCTTGAGCATTCAACACTCTATCTCACTCACTACCCTTACAGCAAACCCACCTAAATACAGAGTTACTAATTGCTGAAATACAAGCAAATTTGGCACGGAATAAAGCCAACAAAATGGTTGATTAAATTCAACCTTACAAATAGTTTTTTCAGAGAGAATAATTAACTATGGCACTTTCTGCATGTGTTCTTTATGTATAACGGCTTTTAAAATAAGTTTTATATATATTTAGGGTTGTGAGAAAAGAAACCTTCCACATACATGTCAGCTAGGGCCAAAAATCAGATTTGGAAATTCGATTTTCGTAGATCTCGACAGATTAAACCTTGTCAAGTTTCAACTTTAAATCTCAATAGAATTCTTCCTCTCGAGATTATTGTCGAGCTTTAATGAACAACTCTTCTTCACTTGTTTCTTGGTCAAATCTTCATGGCTTTAACGCTTGGCTTGAACAACATATTTCTTGAAGTTTTAAACTCATCCTAGATCTATCAAATTATAAGTAAAGTGTATTTCGTCAAAGAATTAGCCAGTTACATAAAATATGTCCCTAACAAATTTGTCCATCTAAAGATGCTCTTCTTTGTGAATCTGAGTCTTAGTTTTACTCATACACCTAGTTGAATCCTGCATCTTGCTAACTGCAGAAAAATAAATTTGTATAACAACCTGAATTGGATTACTAGTTTAAAACTGGCCTACAAATCATCCCTAGCTAATTGGATATAAAGCTATTATATAAGCACAGAACTACATGTTTATATCAAATTGTAACTCAATGTTACTCATGAGAAACCTTAACAGATTGAATGAAAATGAAAGGTTATATCTTGAAATTAAGGTGATGGTTACATTAAAAATCCTGCACATGCAGTTGATAGTTGATACCTCCATATCTAAGTTATGATTATAGGCCAGAACTAAGGGGTCCTTGTGGGCTAGTTGTAAAGTCTTAAAGGCTATATTTTGATGTAATGGCATATGATAAGAGCAAGTTTAAGTTTAAGAGCAATTTTATAGTCAAAGTTAATGGGATTGACATTTGAATGTTTGCGTATACCAGCTTGAGCTTCTACCCAATCAAGAATTAATGGATTTTGTTACATGTATGACATTAACCAATTAACATTTAAGCTTACATTTCACATATACGTGGACACACTTCTATGATAGGTTATTTACTCATACACCTGGATCAATTATAGTAATTGATTACGCGAAGTTCGCAAACGAATTAAAAGTTGCACACATTTTCAAGATCCGAAATGAAGTGAAGATCACATGCAACATGAGAGTTAGGACCCGGCCAAGTCCAAACTGAGATTTATTAGATTAGATTATTTGCTGCTTGCAGTGTTTGACTTAAAAAAAAAAACACGTCGGTGAAACCGTGAAACTAATTTCTTTTAGCAATTGGTCCCTTCTAGCAATTTGATAATTCAATTACAGATATCTGAAAAGCACGTGTACGTGGGATGCCGAAGAGACAAAAAAGCACACATAATGCTCTCTTTGATGAAAGATAAACTAAACTATTAGCTTCTGAAAAATAATCTCAAATTTACGAGGATTCCTTGAATTTACAAGGGTTCCTTGAATCCGTAAGAGTTTTTAAATTAATAAGAAAAATGGTTTGAAATCTACCAGAAAATAGAGAGACAAAAATCTGAATTTTTTTTATTGATTGAATTATTTGGAGGCTTATTTAATGGTTTCCTAAAACTTGACAGACAAATAAATATATTCTAAAATAAGTTCTAATTAATATCTAACCATAATAGAAATTAAATTTGACCTAAAAAATATTAAAAAGCACCTAAAAAAAAAAGAAATAAATATCCTAAACCTAAAACAACGAAAATGACATAAAAATAACATAAATTAATAAATTACAAAAATTAAATAGTAAATTATATCCTACATCAGATCCCCGCACTTGAAACAAACTTGTTCTCGAGTTCAATTTTGAAATTTGAAATCTTTCATGCCAAGCAAAAAAAGTATTTGGAATTCTTGAGTCCCTTGATCTTCTTTCCATACTTGCAATTCATCAATGGAATAAACAAATCAACTTGAATATCTTTTTCCTTGGTCTTTATGAAATTGTAGAGATTTACTAAATAAGAACCGGCAATTGAATCAAATCTATCAACCCCAATGAAATCAATAAATTTTGGTGTATTGCTTACCACCAAAATAAAAGGATCTAGATATTGATAATCATATAATTTGATTTTATTAAGATCCTTGAAAATTTCCTCATCTAATTCTTCCTCAATGGTCTCTACCATCTTGACTTCAAGATCCCTCTCTATAATAGGATCGTCATTAATCTTCTCCACTATCTTGTTTTCTTCAACATGCAATTCTTCCTTTAATGGTGGAAATAATATATGGCTCTTCAAAATAATTCAAATGTGAACTTCTTGGCCAATAAATAATCCTGTTTTGTAAACAACAAAAGTTCATTACAATCTAAAGGATAAAATATGATAGCAAACAACTTTTTTATCGTAGGCCATTAATGAATTTTGTCTTTACCTTATCAGATTCTATCAAACTGTGTATTCGTTCCCACCAATGTAAGACATACTCAATAAGTTTATACAAAGCAAGTTCAACTTTTCTCTCACCATAAATAATCTCATAGTCAAATAAATCCTCTAGATCAAGTAACCAATTAAGAAAATCTTCTTTATAAAAATAAAGATTAAAACTTGCAATCTTTTTATAAGACCTTTATGAAATTTGCTTGCCAATAGGTTGCCCGTGAGTTACGTTTCCACGACAGTTATCCCCGTTGTTTCCAATGTTAGCCTCTAGACATCATGTGTGCATCAAGAAAGCACACACGATGTTCTCTTTGATTAAAGTGAAATTAAATTGTTAGCTTCTAAAAAATAACTTCTAATTCATGAGGGTTTCTTGAATTTACAAGATTCTTTGATTTCACAAGGAAAAAGGGTTAAAATCTACCAGAAAATAAAAAGACAAAAGTTTGAATTTTATTTATTAAATAGTTTTTTTAAAAGTTTATAGACTTGGAGACCTATTTAGGGGTTTCGTTAACTTAATAAACAAGAAAATATATTCTAAAATAAGTCCTAATTAATACTTAACCATAATAGAAACTAAATTTGACTTAAAAAATATTAAAAATACCTAAAAACAAAGAAATAAATATCCTTAACGAGAATTATATCAAAATATCAAAAATTAATAAATTACAAAAATAAAAAAGTAAATTCTTAAACGCATTGCATTAATTTCTCCAAAATTTTCGGGTCAAAATTACAGAATTTGTCCTACTTTAAGCATATTGGGACTTATATTTTGTGATGTTATACTTATGCATGCATGCTACCATATATCCAAGTATCCAACAAAGTCAAGATCACACAGTAATAATGGATCTTTCTAGTTTGAGTGAACCTAACCCATGTAGTACTGGGCTGATCACTAATTAATGCTCAATTAATGGCATGGCATGTGGCATCACTGCCAAGGAATACAAGAACTTAAGAAGCCCAGTTGGCACTGGCATTGATAAAAACATCTTGGTGATGAGGACTCTTGGCCAGTGGTAATCCTAGTTTTTCCAATGCCTAAATACACGTAAGAGTGCTTATCTGCAATAATTGAATGGCACTTTCGTACCTAGTGACCTTAGTTTAAAAAATTTAGAAGCTCATGTTACTCTATGGCCTATGGCTATGCATCTTGGTAGACTTAAGAGATGGCGCAATATCTCATATTTTATGATCTTTCTGTGACCCCAAAGTCAAAACTTTGATTCACATTGTGCATCAATGAGGGTAGTCCTCCAAGGCTCCACCACATCTTTTAAAACTCGTAATTAATTCTAATCAAACCCGGTTACATGTTTATTTTTGGTTAGATATTTGGGACAACCATTTAGAAACATTATTACCAACTGGCTATTTGCAATTTCAGTGCTAATACCAAAAGACTCTTGTTTAATTAACTTGACCGCCAAGGTTCATACACATGGCCTCCTCGATATGGGTCAAGATAATCATTTATGTTGCCATAATGAAATTGGGGAGTTCTTTACAAAACTAAAAGAAATTTTTTTTTGAAAATGTTGAGTGTAACCTTAATCTCAATTGTTTAAGGGTTATGCTAACGAGTGTCCGGCACTTGTTAACAATCCATTTTAGAAATATTTTGACATTATTTTTATGGGAAATGAAAAAAACTGTCAAGAACATTAATTATTTTTTTCCTATAAAAACTTTATTTAACTAGATTCTTAACGAGTGCCCTTAGGGCAATTGTTAGCATTTCCCATTGTTTAAATCGTGCTGGCACTTAGGCCATGTCTTCTACCTAAAAATAAGGAGGGAAAAATAAAAATTTTCTGGACATCAAGTCATAACTTGTGCCTAATGATCTGGGGAAGGTATGATGCACAGTTTTGGTGGAGTAAAAGGCCAGCTTTAGATATTTTTCTCTCTCCAAGCTTGAGACCTAGTATTTATACCACAGGCCACAGATGATGCTGCATACCTTAAGTCAACATAGTGACTTAACTTGGACCAACTCTTCGCTTATTTCTGGTCTTTTTCTATGATGGCTTTCAAAGCTACGCTCTTTTTGCTCACCACTTTTCTTGTGGTTACTTCAATAGTATGTCTCTCTCTCTCTCTCTCTCTCTCTCTCTCTCTGCTTCCTTTTGTTGGTTGTCTTCTTAATTGTAGAAACTCTTGTCTTTTTTTTTGTAGGTTTCATCTAATGACCAAGTAATATTTGTTAAGCCAATTTTTACACTTAAAAAAAAAAAAAAAAAAAACTTTTTATTAGTTCGGTTGGGTGCAAACTCATATATTTGGTTTGGGTACCTAGATTTACATTCCTACTCGGTTTCTTGTAGTCCTACACTATATTTGGTTAGAGTGAAAAAGTAAGACTATAAGAGGATGGAAAATGGAGAACAAAAAATGGGAGAGAAAAAGAGAGGAAATGAGATTGTGAGGAAAAATACATAACTATCTCTATTTTTTCATTTTTCTACTTTTAATAATAAGAATATAGTAGTAATTTACTCTTTATCATTTTCTTTCTACCAAACACACATAAAAAAAAAAAAAAAAAACACGTATTTTGATTTTCTATCATCCAATTTTTGTATTATCTCAACAGTTCCTATCCTTCCCCTTTTCTAACTACTATATATTGATTTACTAGTTAGTTTGGTTGAGTAGGAGTTCCAAATGTACAAGCTGGTTCTTGCAATAAAAAACAACAACTAATGAATGGACTTTCCAATTGATATAGGCTGCTTATGTCGAAGTCCCAGCACACGCTCCTGCTAAGGTTCCGGCTCATTCACCAGCTAATCCACCGCCCGTGAAGGCACCAACTCTTGCTCCTCCAGCAAAGCCACCTACTTATTATCACGCGCCTCCGCCAAAGGCACACGCCCCCGTGCCCCAACCATCTCATGCACCATCTCATCATGCTCCTCCAGTGAAGGCACCAGCTCATGCACCAGCATCTCACGCTCACCCACCAGCTTATGCACCACAGTCACCCACTTATTATCATGCGCCTCCGCCAAAGGCACACGCCCCCTCACCATCTCACACCATCTCATCATGCTCCTCCAGCGAAGGCACCAGCTCATGCATCACCATCTCATGCACCAGCTCATGCACCAAAGCCACCCACTTATTATCATGCACCTCCACCAAAGGCACACGCTCCCGTGCCATCAGTTCATGAGCCACCCACTTATGCACCATCGCCCTCAGTGAAGTCAAAAGAGGGTACATATCATATATCCCTTGTTAGAATAATGGTTATTGGTTGAATACAACAATTCCTCTTAGTTTAAACTTTTACAACAAGTGATTATTTATCATAGTAAAAATAACAGGTGTTTTAAGCTCAATTCTATAACTTAAACTTTTGGGATAAGCAATAATTTATCATTTCCCGATTATACCAAAACTGAACATAAGACTTTTGATATTTATATACTTGTTTTTGATGGTGTTCTTCTGCTAACCATGTTATTGTTGATTTGGTGGACAGATTGCACCCCCCTATGTTTTCAGAGATGCCGCTTAGCTAAAAGTAAGAGAATGTGCATGAGAGCATGCACGGCATGTTGTGCCCGCTGCAAGTGTGTTCCTCCAGGAACATATGGTAACAGGGAAAAATGTGGCGAGTGCTACAATGAGACGACCGCTCACGGCCAAAGATACAAGTGCCCTTAAAATTAACAGCCTTTAGCCTATATCACTTGCTAGTTATATTAATATTGTCTGTATCGCAAAGGTGTGAAAATAATTTGTTTTCCAATGTTCTTTCAATCTTTTTACTACTTCCTGAAGAAATAAATTTGTGCTTATGGTGTTAGGCCAAGTCTTGTATGCTTGGTGCCTACTAATTAATAGTAAAACATGCATTCCCATTTACTATTTTTTCCTTATAAATTGTTTTCCAGTGTCCTTTACTTTACTTCCTGAAGCAATTAATTGTGCCAATATATGCCAAAATATACTATGAACTTATTTTGCAAAAACTAAAAACCATAATTTTTAAATGAATAGCAGTAGGACCCATTTTTAATGTTTAAAAAATGAAGTTTGTGAGACTTGTGAAACTTTACGGCTGAAAAGTCAACAATATGCGGCTAAAAAAAAAAAAAAAAAAGGAAAATGCGCACGCAAACGTGAAACGCGCTATTCAAACAAACACTATGATGTAGAAGCCCTTTTTGTTTAGCTTCTAAACTTTACACTGTATGTCAATTTAGTCTTTAACGTTTTAATTGCATCAATTTAGCCCATAAAATTATGGTATTGTGTAATAATAATGATTGTCGTTAAGTGATGGATAAAATATGCTAACGTGATTAAATTAAAAATAAAGATAAAAATCATACCACACCATATGATGCTTGTACTGCCACATGGAATAAAAAATGAAAAGAAAAAGAAAACCAATTTATGTTAAAAAATAAAAATAAAAGAGGTAGACATTTTTTTTTTTTTTTTTGTGTGTGTATAGAAATTGAGATTGAAATTGAGAAAAGTCTGAAAAGATCATTCTGTGATTGTGTACGTGTTGCAATTGCAATTGTACTTGGTAGCTTGATGAGATCTTGAAAGGAGAGGCAATAGATCTCGTGGAGACTGAGAAGTTCATAGAAGTGAGCAAATAATATGGTGCCCTTCTCAAGTTCATTCCCACTCAATGGTGATGCTGTTCTTCAATTTAGAATCCTTCAAAAAAAAATTTCTGCTTTAATTTTACCTTTGATATGATAATAATAAATTATATAATTGGGATCACGTTGGTGGAAATGAGAAAATAAAGCTAACTGGTACCGAGGATCAAGGTGTATCATGTATGGTGGTTCTTTGGATAATGTCAAGCTCCTCTACTGTACTATTTGAATCCGAATTAATTTACATAAATTTCAATTTCTGGAGAAACGATTATATCTAATGCGATTTGTGCTCTGCTTTGCTTCACAAACGACGTAACCCTAAACCAAGAAAAAAATTCTCCCTCTTTTTTTTTTTTTTTTGGGAAAATTCTCCCTCTGTTTTTAAACATAAACTGGTTTTATTTTTTATTTTATGTGGTAGTACACATGTCGTGTGACATACAAAAATAATGTTTTTAATTTGACTGTTAAGTACTACGTCAATATTTTCTATCTATTACTTAATGTCATAGGCTATTTTGACATAATACTAAAATATTATGGAGTAAATTGAGACAGTAGATCAAGAACACCAACCATCATTGTTCTAATGTTTTGTGGGGAGCTCTCAGAAGTCAGAAATCATTAGTGGGGATATAGTAGTGGCTATTCTTGAGACAATTCCAACTAAGACCCGACTCAACACTAACACCAACACCGGTTGAATCAATCAACTAAAGAAATGACTATCCAATTTCATCGTAATCCCATTCTTAAATTTAGCTATAGTTTCACTTTATCATTATTATAAATACTAATATGTCTCTGTAAAAAATATTCAAATTTTAAAATTAAAATTCAATTAAAAATATAAACTCGAAAAAATCAAAGCCTTTGAGTGCAACTGTCACGTCCTTTGATGTGTAAGAAGGCTAGTTGTTTAATTGTTATTGTTATTGTAATTGTTACGGTTTGTTATTGTAAATTATACACAACTTAATTACTTCTAAATTGAATCAATATTATGATAGTTCTACGTTAGATTATATGTCAAATTACAATAACAATAAAGATAATTAGACGTCTCTTACTATCAAAATTATAAACTCATGCACCATGGGCGCGCACCTCACAAGGAATATGTTTCTACCGAGGCCAGAAACAAATACTAATTAAAGTAGATGTTGCGCCTCAATCAAATGTTCAAAAGAACCTTCTGAAACAAATTCAAACAAACCCCTGGCATTGGTATGCATCTCTAGGAAAACACCACATGATTAATCAAATTATTGTGTACGTAATTTGATGATAGAGGATTAAACTTAAAACATTTATAGTTGCAAGAGTATATATATCATGGTCAGGGTTACCGAAAATGTTATGCAAAACCATAATATGAATAATTTGAACACCCTTTACTCAATAATACTACGAAGTCAAAAATAAGAGATCTACCCTGTAATGTTCCTGGTAAAAGTCCGACATAGCCTTTTTCTTCTCATTACCGATACCGACTAAGTCTCTGCTCAATACCAACACCGACTAAGCCTCTGCTCAATCGAATCAATAAACTAAACCAATGGTTATCCAAGTTTTATCATAATTCCATCCTTAAATTTAACTACAGTTGCACTTTATTATAAGAAAAAAGCAAATTAATGCCCAAAGGGCATTAGTTTAAGAAATAATTTTTAAGAACTTTTTATTGGAAAAGAAGAAAGTAATAAAATTTTTGAAAATTTTTTATATTTCCCATAAAAATGGTGTTAAAAATTTCTTAAGATGGTCCATTGACAAATATTTTAAGAGCACCCGTTAATTGCACACCCTTATTATAATATAACTACTAACACATCATTATAACAAATATTAAAATTTTAAAATTAAATTCAAGTAAAAAAAAAAAAAAAAAAGTCAAAGCTTTTGAGTGCAATTAACACGCAAAACACATGTAAGAAAGCTAGATGTTATTGTTAGTGTTGTTGTTATTGTTATTTTTACACAACTTAATTTCTTCTAGTTGACTTAATACAATGATAGTTCTACATTAGATGATATGTTCATTATACTAAATATACATGTCAAATTTAATGTTAATTAGACGTCGTTGATTATTAACACTATAAAGTCATGTACCATGGGCAATTCACAAACAATATATTTTTTTGAGGCCAAAATCTTGTATTAAAAAAAGTAAATGATGCACCTCACTCAAATGTGTAAAAATTGTGTCATGTTCTCTCAAAACAAATATTTTAGGCGAAACTACATTATTAGTCCCTGAAGTTTACTTTGTAAGCTCAATTAGTTTCTCAAGTTTTAAGTGAGTGCTATTGGCCTCTCAAATTTAAAAGATCAGCGTTATTAGTTTTATTTTTATTTATTATTTTTTTTTTGCCTATATGTCTAACAGAACAATGATGTGATATGTTTTTTATTATTAAAAAATTACACATCACCACCAATTCAGAGTCCAAGTTGTCAATCTTTTTTTTTTTAAAAGATTAGACTCATCCCAATCCCCAAACAACTCAAATCCCTTTCACCAAAATCTCAACGTCAGCCACCATTGCAATACCAACAACCAAGGCACAATTGCCATTGATTTTATTACGAATTGATCAAAACTTCACGCTAGTCTCCATAAGGACAACACATATTGACAAATCAACCAGTTCAAGAAGAAAATTCTATATAGGTGTTGACTCCAAATCTCAAATGTGTCAAGAAGAAAATTATTTTGCTTATTTTATTTATTTTTTCTTGCTATTTGTAAAGATCTAGACGCTAGACTCTTTCGATTATGCATGCCTATGGAATCTTGAAACGCTTTTTTTATTATTATATACACTTGGTTCAAATCAAATGTTAAAATTGGGAAAAAAAATGGTTTCTTTTATATAGATTTTGATCTTTTTTGTAATATCGGGGCTTTTTTAAGCCAATGCATTCTTTTATACGGATATGGATCTTTCTCCAAGAACCACATTGACACTACTATTCACAAAAATTCTGAAAAAGAGTGGAGATTTACTGGATTCTATGGGGAACCCGATACACATAAGAGACATGAGGCTTGGGCAAAATTGAGGACTCTGAAAACTAGGGGATCAGCCCCTTGGTTGTGCGCCGGAGACTTTAATGAGATTACAAGTCAAGCTGAAAAAAGGGGTCGCCCAAGACCCCACCACCAAATGCAATTGTTTCGTGACGCTCTTGATGAATGTAGCTTTATGGACTTAAATTTTGTTGGCTTTCCTTTTACTTGGCACAAACACTATGCAGAGTTTACAGTTTGGGAGAGACTTGATCGTGCCTTGGCCACAAACGAATGGTTCTCAATGTTCCCGGGTACAAAAGTTTTGCATTTAGATGGAACGGCTTCTGATCATAAGGCACTGTGTATTTCACCTGAAGGTATGGATTGTAGCTTCCAAAAACCTTTCAGGTTCGAGCATATGTGGATGACTGATAAGGGGTGTAGTGAGACCATTGAGGCTGTTTGGAGTGACAATTCTCCCGAGCCATGGGACACAAGAGTGTTAACAAAGATAGATAGATGTGGGCGGGAGTTGACCCATTGGAGTAGGAAGAGTTTTGGCTGTGTTCGAAAAGAATTGGAGAAAAAAAAGAAGCAATTGAAGGAAGCAGAGCAGTGGGCCGTTCGGACTGGGGATTCTAGGCGCATGAAATGGTTGGAGGGTGAGGTGAATATTCTCCTTGATAAGGAAGCAAAAATGTGGAGACAAAGATCAAAGGTTTTGTGGCTCAAGGATGGAGATCGAAATACTAGATTTTTCCATAGCAAAGCCTCACAACGAAGAAGAAGAAATTATATTACACAATTGCATGATGCTTCGGGTAGATGGTGCACTCAGCAAGCTCAAGTAAATGCCACTATTGTGGATTTCTATCAAAACCTCTTCACCTCGGCTAATCCTAGCAATTTTGAGGAGGTGGTTGACTTGATTCCTCAAGTGGTGACAAATGAGATGAATGAAAAGCTGGTGGCAGAATTCACAATTGAAGAAGTGGAAGTTGCTTTGAAACAAATGGCCCCTCCGAAAGCACCCGGCCGGATGGTATGCCCCCTCTATTTTACCAGAATTATTGGTCTTTGCTTGGTTACGATGTGTCACAATCCATCCTGCATTTTTTAAATTCGGGTGTTTTACCTCCTGCACTTTGCCACTCTTTTATTACTTTGATCCCTAAGGTGAAGGACTCGAAATTTGTGTCTGAATTTAGACCCATAAGCTTGAGTAACGTGTTATATAGAATTTTTGCTAAAGTTCTAACAAACCGTTTGCAAGATGTTTTGCCTCAGATTATCTCAGAGCACCAAAGTGCCTTTATGTCGGAACGGTTGATATCTGATAATATTCTTGTGGCCTTTGAAACATTGCACTACATGAGGAACCATACCAAGGGGAAGTCGGGCTTTATGGCTTTGAAGCTCGACATGAGCAAAGCTTATGATCGGGTAGAGTGGGCTTATATGGAGAAAGTTAAGTGCAGTTGGGTTTCCATCAAAGTGCCTTTATGTCGGAACGGTTGATATCTGATAATATTCTTGTGGCCTTTGAAACATTGCACTACATGAGGAACCATACCAAGGGGAAGTCGGGCTTTATGGCTTTGAAGCTCGACATGAGCAAAGCTTATGATCGGGTAGAGTGGGCTTATATGGAGAAAGTTACTCAGTGCGGTTGGGTTTCCATGATAAGTGGGTGAAACTCATGATGGCGTGCATCACCACGACCTCATATTCAGTACTAATCAATGGAGAACCCCATGGTCACATCATTCCAACTAGAGGACTAAGGCAAGGCGATCCACTGTCTCCCTACCTTTTCCTCATGTGTACGGAGGGTTTACATGGGTTGATTCGTAATGCAGCCAATAATGGAGAGATTAGAGGAGTCTCACTTTGTCGTAATGGCCCTAAGCTAACCCACCTCCTGTTTGCTGATGATAGCCTCGTCTTCTGCGGGGCCAAAATTGAGGAATGCCAAAGTTTACTTAATATTTTGGCCGATTATGAAAGAGCAACAGGGCAGCAGATAAATAGAGCAAAGACCACCCTCTTCTTTAGTAAGTCAACCTCGGATGAAACCCAATTGGCCATAAAGGAGATGCTTGGCGTTCCGGTGGTTCAACAGTATGAAAAATACCTGGGCCTTCCTTCTCTTGTTGGTCGTAATAAGAAGGAGAGCTTCACATACATCAAACAGAGGGTTTGGAAAAAAATTCAAGGATGGGAAGCTAAACTCCTTAGCCAAGCGGGGAGAGAGATTTTAATTAAGGCGGTGGCACAAGCCCTCCCATCCTATACCATGGCTTGCTTTAAGCTCCCATTAACACTTTGCCATGAGATTGAGATGATGATATGCAGATTTTTTTGGGGTCAAAGAGGGGATAATCGGAAGGTTCACTGGGTTAGGTGGCAAGAGTTGTGTAAGCCTAAAACTCAAGGTGGTATGGGTTTTAAGAATCTCTCCCTTTTTAACGATGCACTCTTGGCAAAGCACACTTGGAGGCTGCTGCATGACAAAACCTCCTTATTCTACCGTGTTTTTAAAGCAAAATTCTTCCCCACAACATCGATAATGGAGGCCAAAATACCTGCTAATGCTTCAGACGCATGGCGGAGTATTATGAGGGGAAGAGATGTAATTAAAAAGGGGAGTAGGTGGAGAATTGGGTCGGGGAACTCAGTCCACATTTGGGGGAAAATCGGCTGCCTTGCAAAGCAAATCCAAGCTCTTTGTCACCAAGGATTGAAGACAGTGACATAGTTACTCGTCGATGACTTGATCGACCACGGGCAGAAAATATGGAGGGAGGAGGTCTTAGAGCAAATGTTTTATCCCTTTGAAGCAAGTATAATAAAAAATATTCCCCTATGCAAGACAATTCAGGAAGATGTACTGATTTGGCCCTTCAACCCGGATGGTGTTTACTCAGAAAAATCCGGATATAAATTTCTGCATGAGGAACAACTGGGCAAGCAACCTGGTCCGTCTGAGAATGACACCTTAAAGCCTTTATGGAAGAAGATTTGGGGCCTCAATGTCCCAAATAAAGTGAAACATCTGACCTGGAGAGCTTGCACGGAATCATTACCTACAAAAGCGAATCTGGTTCGCCGTAAGATCACGCCACAGACCACTGTGATCGTTGTAATTTGCACCAAGAAGACACCGTGCATGCCCTTACTCGCACGCGCCCGGAATCGATGCCCCTGTGGTGCAAGCGGACAAGGTGGAACCATGGCACGCTCTCTGCGTGCTCCTCTTTCATTGACGTGTTTGATTTTATTTTTGCGGGAAACAGAGAACCGGAGCTGTTTGCAACTGTCATTTGGACATTGTGGAGTAGGCGAAACAACCTTCGACTCGGCAAACCAGCCTTACCACTACACAAAGTGTTGGAGTTTGCCCAGGAACGCATAGAGGGGTCAGAAACTACCAATGTGCCATCTTCGCACCCCCATGGACGAGAAACAACCCACTGGACTGCACCTGAAACTAACGGCTTCAAGATCAATTTCGACGGCGCGACATTTGCTTTAACAGATCGGGCGGGGGTAGGCGTGGTGATCCGTAATGATGCCGGGCTGGTTATGGCATCCTTGACTCAACAATTACCTCTGCCCGGATGCTCGGTCATCGAGGTGGAGGCGATGGCGGCAAGAAGAGCTTTAGAATTTGCTTTGGAGCTTGGTTTCGACGATATAACATTGGAAGGAGACTCCGAACTCCTTATAAAGAACCTGAAGAATGGTGGCAGCCAACTAACTCACTACGGAAACATTGCTGCTGATATTCTATTTCTGCTGTCTCAATTCTCTAGAGCGACCTTATCTTTTGTTAAGAGACATTGTAACAAATTAGCACATTCACTCGCAAGGAGAGCGTTTATAACTCCTAATATGTCCGTCTGGATGGAGGAAGTACCACCCGACCTTGCATCTGTATTTTTGGCTGACTTTGAGAGCCTACCTTAATGAAGTTTCACAGTTTTGATTCTCAAAAAAAAAAAAAAAAAAAAAAAAAAATGTTGCTTGTAGAGGATCATTTTGTTAAAATTCCCACCGCTTTCCAAAAGTGAATAAAATTCTCTCCATGGCATTAGTGACAACCTATTAGCGATTACATTAATGTCATAGCTAATATGTACTAATTATTAACAATGACCATATATTATCGTTGTAAATAAATGCCTAATAGTAACGACTTTTTGGTTGTCACTAAAAATTTGGTCACAAAAGGCCAAAATTCTTGTAGCATAGTTGCAGAAACAAATGTTCTCCGCTTAGATTTGTCAGTTAGAGCGAGTTCATAGAATCATTATGATAATAGATGTGTTGAACGCCCAATTTTCAAAAGGTTTATCGGCATGAATCTGTTGTTCATTGGCATTCTTCAATGAGTTTTGAGGGCTACTAGAATCTCCCTTCGAAGAAAAAATTTGGGGATTTTTTTTTCCCCAATTTCGGCCGATTTAAGAGGATTATTTTTGTCTAAATCTAATATAAAGCCAATGTGTGTTTCCAATTCCATTTGGTGCCACGTTTTGTGTCTTTTTTTTATTTTTAAATGAATCGGTCAAAGACAAATAATAATATAATTTATAATTTATCTAACGTAACTTCACCTATTAAGGAGGAGTTTAAATTCACCGCTTTCTAATTACTTCAGTATATCTTGGGTACAATCGGCGTAATTATCATAGTATCCAACAAAGTGAAAAAGGTACCAATGGATCTCTCTAGGCCCGATTCATTTAGTGAACCTAGCTAGAGAACTGGACTGATCATTTTGACTAATCCCTCCCAATGGCATGTCATGTGATGTGGCATCACATGCAAAGAGTACGAGAAAAGAAGCCCACTTGGCATTGGCACTGATGAAAAACATCTTGCTGATGACTCTTAGCCAGTTGTAATACTAGGTTTTCTAAATATGTTAATTCAGATTTTGATAAATTTCTTCGAATTGAGGAGAAACAACTTGACTGGGTTTTATAATATATGCCTTAATCCACGTAAAGATTGCTTATCTGTAATATATTCACCTTTTGTTTTGGTTTAGTGGAATTTGGATGGCACTTTCTTGCATAGTTTGTTCATTTGGATTGAGGAAATTAAAGAGGAGTAAAGTCGAGTTTTTTAAAATTTAGTCTAATTTTAGGGCAATTATATTTTATTTCTCCGATCCCTTGCCCCTTAATCCAAATAGACATTTAATTTTCAAGATTTAAAAGCTCTATCATAATGATAAAAAAAAAATGAAGAAAAAAGATCTAGAAGCTCATGTCACCCTGGCGCATCTTGATTAACTTTTATATATGATCTTTCAACCCCGAGGTCTAAGGGTTTTTTTTTTGCTGAATTCCAAAGTCAAAGGTTTGATGCACAATTAGGGCAGTCCTCCCCCACATCCTTTTTATCTGGTAAATTCTAATCAAGGTCGGTTAGTCTTTATTTGGTACAACCATGTACAAACATTAACAATAGGGTATTGCAACTTTGTGCTAAAATTTTTATTGAGGCATATACTAATACCGAAAAAGCTGTTTAAGTAACGTGACCGCCAATAAGGTTAACTCACATGGCCTCTATATATATTGGTGAAGTTGAAAAATAAAATTGTTCATAATCATGTAACTAAAATGAAAATGTGGAGTCTAATCTTAATCTCAATTATTTAACGCAGACAAGAAACCTGGGACTCTGGGAGGGAAGGTCAGTTAGGACGTAAGCCATGTTTTCCGCCAAAAAAGGAAACAAAAGAGTTTCTGGACATCAAGTCATAACTTGTGCTTAGTTAGTGAACATCTGGTGAAGCTAGCATACACGCACAATTTTGATTATTGAGTCAAATTAAGGCCAGCTGTAGATAGATATATCTCTAATATTGATAATCCATGCATGCTTGAGCTCTATATATATACCAGTCCACAGATGATTCTTCATTCCTCAAGTCAACATAGAGCGATAAACTTTCCAATTGTCTTATAGCTTTTTTCTGATCCTGTTCTAAAATGGCTTTCAAAGCTATGCTCTTTTTGTTCACCACTCTTCTTGTGGTCACCACAAGAGTATGCATCTCTCTCTCACTCTCTTAGCTAGGGTTTTTTTTTTTTTTTTTTTTTTTTTAAAGCTAATTTTTATCTTTCTGTCACACATTTAACGGATAAATTACCAAAAATTACATTTTTGTCTCATATTTAGTAAATAAACTACTGAAAACTACGGGATACGAACGGAACGAAACTAATACTTATTTGCTTCATATGGCCGCATGGTTATCCTAATTCAGGGGAATGTTTGTCCTTTTTGTAGGTTTCATGTCATGACGACGAACTCTCAGAGGCACCCACTCATCCACCACATCTACATCATCCATCTCGTGGTCCTCATCATGCACATCCACCTGCCACTTATTCACATCCACCAAAGGCACACGCTCATCCACCACATCATGAACATCATCATGAGATTGCACCATCTCAAGCTTCTCATCATGCACATCCACCAAAGGCACACCCTCCTCATCATGTGCCCCCGGTTGCTGCACCCACTTTTGCACCACTGCCCCCATTGAAGTCAGCACATAGTAAGTGTTAAATACATGTCTTTCCTAATTATACAAAAATTGCAAATCAACTTTTTTTTTCAATGATATATTTATAAAGTAACTGTGTATGTTTTGTGGTTGATTTGGTGAACAGATTGCACACCTGTGTGTTTTGAGAGATGCAACCCAGGTAAAGGGAAGAAAGAGTGCGAGAGAGCATGCACGAGATGTTGTAAACAATGCTTGTGTGTTCCACCAGGACCACGCGGTACTAACTTGGAAAAATGTGGCAAGTGCTACTCCGAGGTGACCCATCACGGCCAAATATACAAGTGCCCTTGAAGCAGCCTATAATATATCATCACTTGCTGGTTATATTGATAAGTCTGCAATAAGTATTAATTTCAGCAATAAAAGTTTGTAATAGTATCATAAAGGTGTGAAAATAATTTGTTTTCCAGTGTACTTTCTACTATTTATTTTCCTCTAAGCAATAAATTTTTGCATATAGTATTAGGCCAAGACTCTTGTATACCATAGTGCGGTGCCTACTATATATTCCCATTTACAATTTCAGATATTAATATATTTACCAGATGTTCTTCATATATATATATATATATATAAAAGTGAATTTCCAATGTCCTTTCTTCTACTTCCTTAAAGCAATTAATTTGGCACGCATGTGCACACACATATATATATATATATATATATATATATATGGAAAACGCTAATAGGTGTCCTTAGGGGTTAACAATTCATTTAAAAAAGTTTTTATGAGAAAAGAAAAAGAAAATAATTAATATTTTGGCTTTTTTTTTTTTATAAAAGTGGTGTCAAAACTTTTTAAAAATTGATTGTTAACCATTACGCTAAGGTCACTCCTTAGCATGACCATATATATATATATATATATATATATGCCAATATATTGTGATATTGAGGCGCTCTTCTTGGTGACAAATCGTGACCCACTTCTCTATCTTCTGGATATTTTTATTTTGATAGATATAATTGGAAGTGATTGCTTCATAATTTTTTTATTAATTAGTAGTTTAGTACTATATTTTCTTATATACTATTATAATAAGAAAGAAACGTTAACAAGTTACAGATTCTAACAATCAACTAAACACATTGGGGCATATCTTGCCAAGTATTCGAAACATTTTTTTTAGTACTATTAAGCCAAATTATATCATAGAAATGTTAACCAATGCCCCAAGACATTGGTTTAGAAACATTCACTACAAAAAAAAGGGTCTAAAGCTGCGTTTGAAAAACGCAGCTTAAGATCCCAAAAACGCGGCTATAGGCTTTTAGCCGCGTTTCCTATGGCGCGTTTTGTAAACGCGGCCTAATGTCCGCAGCTCAAACCCTATAGCCGCGTTTTTTTCAGAAAACGCGGCTAAAACCGAACCTCGAGCCGCGTTTACTAACCGCGGCTCCAGGATTCGACCTATAGCCGCGTTTACCAAAACGCGGCTCCAGGACAGCTTCGAGCTGCGTTTCAAACGCGGCTATAGGTATTCCAAACAAGCTGAATACGACGTCTGTAGCCGCGTTTGAAACGCAGCTGAAACGGGACCTATAGCGGCGTTTCTAAGAAACGCGGCTATAACTATTTCCAAGCACTTATCAATTTGCACTTATCAAGAGACAATAAATAATTAAGCTGATCAAAGTTCGACTAAAACAAATCAACTAAAAATAGAGTGGGCCAATGAAGAGCACTAGAAACCAAGCCAACTAATGGTCTAAAAAAATAAACTTCAAAATATTAGAGTTTAAAATATATATATATATACCTATGTGGGCTACATTAAGGCCGTACTCTAGGTGCTCATGCAATTTATGGGCTGCTTAGGACCTCAATCAAAAGAGTCTCTAATTTTTTAGTTAATATATAATGGTTTAACTGAAAAAAAGAAAAAGAAAAAGAAAGTATAGATGAGAGATTTTTATCATATTGAGAACAAGAGCACAAACCATAATAGTTTGCCTAAGTAACACATTCAACTCTTCCAAGCGAATTCCCTTCGAGAAATCCTACAAGAACAACATGAAATGTTTTAAAAGTTCTTTGCAACAGCAAAATATGAGAAAAAGCTTATGATCAGAACACTTATAGATATCATTACACAATTCTCTAGATAAAAGATATGGCCTCTCTGTTTTCCAATCACATGGCATACCTATTACCAATGTCTTTATAGATATCCCTTATAGGATAAGAATCCACAAAGTGGTCAACTCTATCATCCAAGAAATACAGTTAGCCACATGGTCTTTCATCACCTTCATGAAAAGCATGCTCAGCATGATGCTTTTTGTTTTTTGCTTATTAATGGGTCGTTAAAACACCAACTTAACCACAAGGCAGTATGAAAAGTAATTTATCCAAACCACATAGTGCCATTCTGACACAATTCTAAAGACTACTTGATAAAATTTCCCTTGAGAATCACGGACAACTCTGACAACACAGTAAGTTTTTGCAAACTCATATTTGTTCATTCCCAGTAGACCAGGCCTATTACCAATAGAATTGCCAAGAAAAAATAGATTATATTAACAAACTGTGTAAAAGAAAATCAATCTTGTAAGACATAAAGGTGTAAAGAAACTTGCCATAGCATGTTTATCTGATGAGAAAATGTCATATGGCCTATGATCACCTAGGAAATATACAACTAAGATATTAGAATTCATTAAAAAAAAATTAAAAAATAAAGCCACACAAAACATTAGAAAGCCAAGCAAGATAGAGTATCAATTAAAAAGGAATGGTCGCATTGTTTAAATGTCCCACAACCTCAAAAAAGAAGGGGTCCCAGATAGTAGAACTATTCACTTGATCTTCAGAGCCACATCAAGGACAGCTTTTATCTGTCAATAAACCAAAAAAGAACAAAGGAAAAAAAAATTAACATATGGCAAAAGGATCCTTGCAGATGATAAGTACAATTAACTAACCATAGCAATAAAAAAGTGGAATATGAAAGCAAATTACAAAAGAGATTGTTCATGAAAATGAGGACTACCCTTTGGTTCATACTCACCATTTTTTCCTTTTATAATGTCTTGTGGAAGAGATGATTGTATGGAAAAACAGCAATAGTGAGGACTACCCTTTAAAAAAATGTTTTCAATATGTTTTCATATTCTTTTTTTGGTTCAAGAATTTTTTTGACAAGTAATAAAAATTATATAAATCAGAAAAAAGCAAGTCACCCACAATGATCAAAAAAATTTAATAGGGTGGAAAAGGAAAATGAGCCTAAAGCTAGCAACCATTCATACAAAGATTTGAAAAAACAGTAGTTTCAGATCCGAAATAGTCATTTCACATCCCTCAAAGCCACAAGCATTACTTTCCTGCCAAAGACACCACATTAAACAATAGTCCTTTCATCCCATCTTCCACCTCAAACTATATGCTTTCATATTCAATGAAGTTTGTACAATACAGTTGCCAAAATTTCAACCTCACATTCCTACTCAAGTCTTGACAAAATTGAATTTGACTTTCAGGAAGTAAAGAACAATGAAAGTTGCTTCTGTTGACTAAAAGGAGTATATATTTCCATCACTTATCATACTTGTTCAACCTATGATTATATTGGTATTTAGAAATATATTGAACTGTTAATAGCATTTTAGGCCAATTTTATTTATCAATGGGATAAAAAATTTTTAGTCAATGTTAGTAAATATTTTGGAACAGAAAAAAATAAATAAAAATAATAGATCATGTGCATCCAAAGTAAAACATTTTTTTATAATAAATAACATAAGATCTTTTTATTAAAGAATAGCCAACCCAAATACACTGGAATAGTACTATAGTGGCATAAATTAGTAACCCAAATTACAATGATCAAGAAGAACAGGGAGGCATCCAAAGTAAAATTATATCTATCATACTGCAGACCAACACGACACAAAAAAAACAAATATATATATATATATATATATTTATATATATGCTGTGTTTCTATATTTCAATTATTTTGAGAAATGCCCCCAAGTTTCAACAGTCTTATTGGCCATTTTTAGGCAATAGATCATACATGAAAGTCTATTTTTCATCATGCATTCCAACTTTTCATGCATAAAGTTCCATTATTTTTTTAAATACATAATTTCTGCATATAATAGCAACAAAATATGGTCCTATGGTGCATGCACAGCAGGTTTAGAACCTATATAAATTTTTTTTTAAAAAAATCATATTTGAATAGTTAGGCAATATATTTTCCACTGCAGGGGAGGTTCCGTGTTTAGATGTATTAAATTTCAACAACAAGAAGTCAAAAAACTAAAGCAGCAAAAATAAATGCTCTAACTCCTTGATGCAATGGAAGTCTCATTTGAGAATTAGATGTTATTGAGGCATAATTATCAAATTTTATTTAACAGGTAAGAAGAAAATATCAAACCCACCCAATTGCTTTCACATATGTCAAGACATAGGAGAGTGATTGTACCTCTTCTGGTTCAGACACTTTCTTAGAACACCGAACATGGTGAGATTCATCAATTATTAAAAAAGCCCATTCTCGATCAAGCATGCTTTTCCACAAATCGGGACAAAGCACAATGAGCTCCGTCGACATTCACCTCCACAACCCCCTCACTCCTCCTCTAAATCTCTGCCGTCCGTTCAGGCGATTGTCGTTCACGAATAGCAATGCGTTGAGGTTGGATTCTTCGAAGTGAGGGTTGGCGAAGGAGGTGATGGAGGTGGAGGCGAAGGTCCTAGTGGGGAGGATCGGTGGTAGAGATGGGTGGGTTGGAGGTGAGGGTTTGGGAGTCTAAGGGAGAGAGTGAGAAAGAAGGTGAGAGAGCAGAAATAGAAACCCACAAAAACCCATGACAAAAATAGAAACCCAAAGCACCACGGCAAAACAAGCACCACAACCACGACCTACGGCCAGGACCGACGGCGACACCCATGATCCCACAAATCGGAGCACAAATCGGAGCACAGATCGGAGCACGATCCCACGAATCTCCACACCGATATCACCTCAACTCTAATGCCCAAGCCGATGCCCTTGCTGGTCAAAAAGTTTCAAGGTTGGGTTCGATCTCGGGCGTGGGAGAAAGGAAGGTATGGGGCTGAGTGAGCTGAGAGTTTTTTCAATTTAGGGTTTTTTCCGTTGTTGTGTCCTATTGAGGGCTTTTTTTTTTTTTTAATATGAATTGAAGCTGCGTTTTTTAAACGCAGCTCAATCTAAATGTCTAAGCTGCGTTTTAAACGCAGCTCGAGTTTTGTAAAGTCTGTTTCAAACATTTTGAAGCTGCGTTTAAAAAACGCAGCTCAAGCTATAATTAAAAAAAAAAAAATCCGGACGGGACTGAAGCCGCGTTTTGGAGCCGCGTTTTTGGAAAACGCGGCTCTAGGCTTTCCTTTGAGCCGCGTTTTTGGAAAAACGCGGCTCCAGCCCTTCCTTTGAGCCGCGTTCATGAGAAGCTTTAGCCGCGTTTTCCATAAACGCGGCTAAAAAACGCGACTTAAAGTCGCGTTTTTTGTAGTGATTTTAAGTGAAAACACCATTTTAGACTCTCATTTTAGGGTCACAGTCAATTTGGTTTCTATATTTTGAGAGCAGTCAATTTAGTCCCTATTATTTTCAAGTCATAGTCAATTTAGTCCGTGCCATTAAAAAACTAATGAAATTTGCTTATGTGGCAAATGTAATACACACGTTGTCCAAATTAAATTAAAATATTAACTCTCCATCCCACATGTCTTAAGTGCTCCTAGTCTATCCTACCATGTTAGCCTCTTTTAATCCCACGTGAACTACAAGTGACCAACTTATCAACCACCCATTCCCATTCCCAACTGGTTTGGCGGATAGAGATAATTGAAATCTGTTGGGGGACCACAATTTGACTCCCTACAACCACTCTAAAAACAGGCCCGCGTGGTGTGATGTTGAATGCCATAAAAGATTTGAGTATGTCTTCCTCATCATCAAATGGTTTTGAGGTGGAATGGCATAGCTCACGGTCTGACAAATGGTATCAGAGCCAAGGTCATTGGTTCGAGTCATGAGAGTGTCATTGTTAGGAAGGGATTGTTGGGGGGACCACAATTTGACTCCCTACAACTACTCTAAAAACAGGCCTGCGTGATGTGATGTCAAATGCTATTAATTTGAGTATATCTTCCTCATTACTAATTAGTTTTGAGGTAGAATGACACAACTCATGGTCCGACAAAATCAATCTTCACACCCACAGCTCATTTCGCCTAATCCCCACAATCAAAGCTACAATAATAATACATACGTCTTCCAAGGAGCAACACCTACAATAAGGGTTTGTGTGGTTGTCTTCTCTAAGTATTTCACATCAAGGAACATCTTGCATCTGCACCATGTGGAGCGTGCCATCCTGTTGTCATCTTAGGTTCGAGAAAAAATCTATGCACCATGGAAGAGTAGCATCATCGTTAAGGTAGTGGGTAAGTCCTTCGGCTATAAAGCCTTATTCATATGATTACAAGGTATTTGGCGCCCCAAAGGTACATTCAATATGATTGATTTAGGGCATGAATACTTTTTAGTTAAGTTCATACAAGTTTCCGATTATCTAGCCGTTCTAGAGCATGGTCCATGGTTTGTGGGGGATAATTACTTATCCATATGTAAATGGGAACCCGAGTTTCAGCAAAAAACAAGGCCATAGTGGCTTCCTTGGCTGCATGGATTCAGTTACCCAAGCTTCCCATCGAGTCTTTTCACTCCAATATCTTACAAATGATTGGGAATAAGATAGGATGATTCATAAAAATTGACACTATAACAAACACTGCCGCTAGAGGTCGGTTTGCATGCATTTATGATCAGCCTAAGATGGACAAACTTTTGTGGCATCATGTCACCATAGGTAGTTTTACTCAAGCCATAAAATATGAAAATCTTCCTACCCCATGCTTTGCGTGTGGCTGAATCGAGCACAAGTTGGAGCACTGTCTAGTTCACCAACCAATGTTGCATGAAGCTGCAATACCACAAACCGACTCACACCCTCCCCAAAAATAGTTAATGCACACCGACAAGGACCTGGCTTCTCATGAGTTCGGTCCATGGATGTTAGTAACGCGTAGAACACCTAGGCAATATTCGTAGGCGAGGAGTAAACTCGTTAGGACAACTGGACTCAACACACGTCATGCCGAGACCATCCTTCACCAAACCGAGATTGGCATGATGGAGTTGCCCACTCCACCTATTAGACCGACCGAGCCTTTGCCCCACACCGACCACCTGAACCAATCCTCATCTAAGCCTCTTGATTCTGAATCAAGCCATCATGCCTCATTGTAGAATAGATTCTCTCACTTGGCGGACCTCTCAAATGACGGTGTGGATTCGGCATGTGATGAGAGCACCTCCTTGATACAAATTCCTTCTATGGCTTCCACCTCGGCTGCTCTTGAAGAACACGTGGGCGTGCCTCACCCTCATAGTCGTACTGTTACATGCACACAACCTCATATTTCTGAGCCTAAGGATCCTACACTCCTTCGATCTTCCTCATCTCGCAACTTCAACACTTTAGATAGCCATCATGTCAAACCACCATCCCCACCTCCCACACTCCCTTGACTCCGACTCCCCACCATCTTCACCTACCCACCATCAACAGGCTTCCAACTCCAGCAACCTCAACCCCGAAGCATAACCTTGTTATCCTTCAGCTCTAGTGGACTACCTAACTCCCCACATGTCCTTCATCCACCCCATTTGCTCGCCACAACCCATTTTGATCCTTCAAGTTTCTCTCTAGCCCACCACTCCAATACAATGGCAGTCACAAATCATTCACATTCGCATGGATAGTTCCTATCCCTCTCATTAGAGTGAAAGGAGATGATGACGAGTGGGAGGAGATGATGACTCGAGAACTGGTGCCTCCCACACCACCTTCCTCCCCAAGAGCATCTTTGGTTTGAACTCGTTAGGTTCGCCCAAGACGTCAGGCCACAAGAAGAGTACCCAACTCACCACCAAGGCAAACCTTTTAGGTCCATGACAACATGGTCTTTGGAAGTGAAGACCTTCAACTTCCTGACCAGGGAGGAGCTCATGTATTCGATGGAAACCTAACACAACAAATTGGTCATAAACCACCTATCCGACCAACACCGAACTATGGTCGTCAATGTCATATCGTGCTTAGGAAAGGTGGTATTGCCACCACAATACAAGATTTATTTGGACCCTTTGATTGTGCTGCAATCATCGCCATTGCCCTCTACACAAGGGAGGATGTATCCATCCACCTCTCAAACCTCACCTTCGAGTTCATCCTCCTCCGCCACCTTTCATGAAGATTGCAACTTGGAATGTTAGAGGAGTGGGGAATGCCCGCTTTCACTTGAATGTGCAGGACCTGATCAATGCATATGGTCCGGACATACTTGTTATTCTTAAGCCACGTATCGCTGGCAACCATGCAGAGAATGTGATTAGTCAGGTGGACCTTCCTAGGCATTTCCAAGTGGATCCGATAGGTCTTTCTAGTGGGATATGGGTGTTGTGGGACGATCGAAATTGCAATGTGGATGTTGTCCGAGCTCTTGAGTAGAGTGTGGCTATGATTATCGTGCTCTTCTTCCCAATATACACCCTGGTTATTTTCTGCTATTTATGTTTCTCCTATACTTCATAAATGCATGCATTTATGGACACATCTTAAGCATGTTGCATCTGAATATAATATGCCTCGGTTAATTATGGGTGACTTTAATGAACTTTTAGATGCTATAGACAAAATAGGAGGACAACCACTTGTAGCATCATGTGTGCATGCCTTTCAAGAATGTTTAAACCAGTGTGGTCTTTTTGATCCCGCCACCAGTGGACCTAATTGCACCTGGACAAATAAGAATTGGGATTGGCGATGGTACATTAGGGAAAAATTAGATAGGGCTTTTATAAATGCTAATTGGCAAGTGTTATTTCCGTTGTCTTACTTTACTTAGGTTTCATTCTGATCATTATCCTATTATTATGTCCACCGAGGGGTGGGAGTGACATTCCCCTATAAAACAGTTTATTTTTCAACCTATGTGGCGGACCCACCCTCTCTTCCATCAACTAGTCACCACATGTTGGTTCTCACACGAATCCCAGGTTATGGGATTGGACAACTTCATGATTAATTTCTATAAAAAAAATTCACCACCTTCAAGGTTGTCTAGCTGATTGGAAAACTAACGTTTTGGTCAAGTTGCCCAAATTAAAAAACGCATGCATGCTTGGCTCTTAGGTACCCAATGAGCCTTATGTCACGACCTTCCCAATTTTTACTACAACTAAAACAGCACTTAATTGCTTGGTATAATGCTATTTTATACCAAGAATTTCTGCTTTGGCAAATGAAATCTAGAATTCTATGGTTGTCCTATGGGGACGGCAACACCCACTTTTTTCATGTCCAAGCTAAAATTAAACGCGCATGTCAACATATCGCCACCCTAAAAGATGATTTTGAGGAATGGCTCCGGGGCTCTGATCTTCATAACCATGTCACCACTCACTTTCAGTGTCTTTTCCAATCCGGGTTGTTGGGTGCATTGTTACCTCCCCCATAGATGTTATTCTCTTCCTCAGACTTCGATCCTCGGGCTCAGTGCAACACTTTCATCCATTTTTCGAATAAGGAAGAAATTCGTGCCACTCTCTTCACTATGCACCCTATAAAAAATCTCCGAGACCGGATGGTTTCCATGCCTATTTTTATCAACGCAATTGGCAGATTGTGGGTGAGGATATTGCAAAATTCATTCAAACATTGTTTCTCACAAAGATGTATTCCGGAGGACTTAACTCAAATAAAGTTAGTGCTCATCCCAAAAGTTCCTAATCCCGAATCTGTGACTAAGTTAAGGCCATTCAGTTTATGTAATATGTTGTACAAACTACTAACTAAACTTTTAGTAAATAGGCTTAAACCTTTTCTTCCAGCCATGATTCATCCGGCCCAATCTGGGTTTGTCCCAAGTAGACGAGCAACAGATAACTACATCCTTGCGCAAGAACTTCTTCACTTTATTCACCACTAGCGAGGGAAAAATAATCTCCTAGCAGCCAAAATTGACCTAGAGAAAGCTTATGATAAATTGGAATGATCTTTCATTAAGTATTCCCCACTCCTATTATAGACTTAATCATGGCGTGTATCCCGTCCTCCTCGCTTTCTATTTTATGGAATAGGGTGGCAAGTGTGCCTTTCCATCCATCCCGTGGCATTAGGTAGGGAGATCCTTTATTTCCGTATCTTTTCATTCTTTGCTTGAATCACTTGTCATTATCGTTAGACTAGGCAATTCATACTAAAAAACTTTCTCCTATTCGGGTTGGTCATCACCTTATTGGGTTTAACCATATCTTGTTTGCGGATGATATTTTCCTTTTTTGCCAAGGCAAATATTCAGGATTGCACAACCCTCTTTAATATTTTTTCGCACTTTTGTGAGGTGTTGGGTTAGATTTGCGGTGCTACTAAATCTAAGCTATTCTTCTCACAGAACACTCCTTTGAATACCTAGCATAGCATTTCTTCTCTCACCAACATGCCCATTGTCCAAGATCTATTTAGGCATGCCTCTTCTTACTAAACGAAAATCGACACCGACTTTCCAACCCTTATTGGACAAAATTCACACACGCATACGCGCTTGGCAATCTAAGCTTCTCTAACAAGCGGGTAGGTTAACATTAATTAAATCCGTCCTTTCCCCCCTCACATATTATCAAATGCAAACAACTGTCCTTTCTTAGAGTACTACAAGTAATATAGATAGGTCCACAAGGGATTTCTTATGGGGCGACACATCGACACAACGACATGTGTACCTTATTAATTGGGACACGCTTACCAAGCTTAAGGTCCGTGGTGGGTTGGATATTAGGGATTCCAAAACTACCAATGATGCCTTTCTTATGAATCAAGCGTGGTGAATATGGAGGAACCCGCATTCTCTATTAGCCAAGTTTCTTTCTCAAAAAAATTACCACACAATCGATTTCTTGCAGACCACTTCACATCTTGGATCTCACTTGTGGAAGGCTCTGTTGTAGGGGTGGGACCTCTTGCAGGGTGGTTTGAGGTGGATTATTCATAATGGCAGTAACATAAATTTTTGGACGGATCATTGGATTCGCCCCGGGACCAATCTGAGGTCTCATTCACGGCCTACTTCTTCCTCATGAATATGAGTTCAAGGTGGCTAGAATGATCACCGACACTTACCAATGGGACCTCACACCCCTTAGTATGGTATTTCCATCGACAATAACCCAATTTATTTATGCTCAACCACTACCTATTCCTGGTTCTCCTTCTACTCTTACCGATGACCGTGTTTGGGACCATCACGCGAGTATTTGCTCAAGAAAATCCGCTTACCATTCTCTTGTACCTAAATCCAATGGGGTAACAGGGAGGACATTAGTAACATGGTATTGGATTTGGAAGTTGAAAATACCTCCTAAAATTCATCTTTTTTTTTTTGGAAATGTGCACACCATCGCATCCCTACCAAATCTATCATTTTCCCTCATGATACCTTGAGAGACCAAGTGTGTCATCGTTGCAATGAGATTGAAATACCAATTCATGTTCAGCGTGATTGCCACTTTGCATGTCATATTTGGTCCTCCTTTCCAGTGCATTTACTTCTGATTTTTTCAGGCTTGAGCTCCATGATTGGTGTAAACTTAATTCCAAACTTACTTCCCCTTCGTGTTATATCCCATGGAACATTATATTTTCTCTTACCATGTGCGCAATTTGGTTGGGTCGAAATTCTTTGATATTTACAAGAAAATTCATTCCTTATCATATTTTAAAACAAAATGCTATATCTCATGCCACATAGTTTTTCTTCCTCAAAGACTTTGTTCCGTCAGGGCACTTATCCCTGTTGTCCCTCAAATACATTAGGTGGAGCCCGGCTCCTTTCCCTTATGTAACTCTTAACACAGATGGAAGTTCGTTAGGTAACCTCGAAGAGTTCGGTGTGGGTGGTGTGGCACACTCAACCAATGGAGAATGGCTGTGGGGTTTCTCCTTGCACCTAGGAGTCACCAATAATACTATGGCTGAACTATGGGGTATTAGAGAGGTGTTGGTTCGAGCATGGGCCAATGGTCATCACTAAATTTGTCTTCAAACAAATTCTTTTCTTGCTTACAAATGGTTGAATACTAATGAGGACTATCCTATGGAATTTTCTAACTTGATTTTGGATTGCAGGTGGCTCCTCAACAGGGATTGAGAGGCGCATGTTAACCATATATGGAGAAAGGCTAATAACTGTGCGGACTTACGGGCAAAAAGGGGTGCTTCTCAATTGGAACGGGAAGTGTTGTATGATACATGCCCTACATTTTTGTGGCAATTTCTATATTGGGACTCCATGGGTTTTGTCTCATCCCTGAGTCGCCGTGGTTAGTAAGGACCCAGTATTGTTTTGGTTTGGTTTCAGCTATTCCTCTCTTTAGTTTGTGTTGTTCGGATTGTGTTTATCTTGTTTTAGTTTAGTTTGTGTGTTGATGTGGTTCCTTGCACTATAGTCCTGTTGGAATATTTCTGTTTGTAAGACTTCAGTTTATCTAATATATTTCCCGTTTATGCAAAAAAAAAAAAAAAAAAAAAAATCTTAAATATTTCATAGCTTCATAAATGTTTCAAGGGATAAAATAATTACAGACAAAAGTTGTTCTATAAAATGGTAAAGAATAGGAGAAGGAAGTCACATACTCTTCTAATGGTGGAAACAACAAAAAAGAAAAAGAAATCATGGTTTAGTTCCTAATTTATATCATACGCAAGAACCCATCAGAGCACTTAGTAAAACCCCTTTCAATTTTTCCTCTAAGAAAAAAAGTTATAAAATTTTTCTTTATCTTTACTAAAAAGTTATCAAATTTTAAATACAGGGGGAAAAAAAATAATTACAACATTAATTTCTACCACAAATAGCAGAGGACGTACATAATGAAAATTTCCCGAAAGCTTAAGAGGTTTTGGAAGATTACCCTCCACAGCCATTGCTGCACTTGCAGCCAGATCCACAACCATAGCTTCCTCCACAACATGACAAATTTCAAAAGCTAATGATTGATGGAAAATGATGAAATATTTGAGAGAGATAGACAAATCAAATCGTGTAATAAGCTCATTAAAGAGCGAGCTGTGGACATGAAGAGTAACAGAGTCTTCGTTAATGGGGTTTTGGTCTAGAATCGGTAAGAGATCTTGGTCTGACCAATGGGAATTATGGGGTTGATAAGTTGATCATATGTGATTCACATGGGACTAAAAGAGGTTGAGAGCTGACATGGTAGGAGCACTTAACACATGTAGAATGGCTGGTTAATATTTTCAGGATAAAATTTAGTTACAAAATTGGTTGTAATTTTAGGTTACAACTTTACTGAATAAAATAAACATTACTACATATTTTAAAAATTTAACCGTTGAAATGCATGTTCTTTATACTCTTAATATACATGTCAACTTTTGTGTCAATTAGATATTTTTTACTATATGATCTATAAGCTTATATTTATGCATATTCTTAAACTATTAAAACTTGCAATTTAAACAATTTATTGATGACACAACTATTGATCTTTAATTTTCTAAAAATTTTACAAGCTTGAAGTATATAAGAAGAAGATGTAATCCAATAATGGATTTGTCAAAATTATCTTCCAATAAAAAGATATTGAATAAGGTTGTAACCTAAAGCTAAAATCAATTTTGTAGCAAAACTTTGTTCATATTTTAATTTAATTTGTGCAACATTGTGTATTCCATCCGTCATATAAGCAAATTCTATTAGTTTTCTAACAATAGGGACTAAATTGACTGTGACTTGAAAATAATAACGGCTAAATTGATTGTTCTTAAAATGTAGAGACCAAATTAATTGTGACCCCAAAATGTAGGGACCAAAATGGTGTTTTTGCCAACATTTTATTGGGAGGATGATAAAAAAATAAATGTTGTTGACAACTTTTTATATTTCCCATGAAAGTGGTGTCAAAACTTTCCTATTATTATTTGTTAACAATTTCCTTAAGGGCATCCGTTAACATAACCCATTATATTAATGTATTTCTTTTTAGTGTAGGTGGAATTGAATCGATTCCAAATGGACCACATCCCTTATTTAATGATAAAAGGTAAAACTTTTCCAACTGAGTTAATTGGAGAATCTCATTCTCTACCCTTGTTAAATTAACTTTTAAAATTATAATGGCATAAATGCATGTTTAAAACTCACATTTATTGCTAGCTATAACCCATTAACCCTTGTTAGATAATGGGAAATATAAAAGACTATAATTGAACCAAGCTATTTATGAGCAATTTGAGCTCAACTATAGGAAAAAATAATTTATTTTTATTTTTATTTGTTTAGCAAAGAATAAGACAAGTTCTAACCAAGGTTTGGCTCAATTATTAAATGAGCTAACCTCAAACTCAATAATGTAATAACGTGTTTGTAAACAAGCTTGTGAACATGGATTCAATTTAAGTATTTCCAATATTATATATTAATAAATAAGGAAAAGTTAACGGATGCTTTAAGGGCATTAATTTAGGATATATTTTTAAAAACTTTTTATTGGAAAAAAAAAAAAAAAAAAACAAGTAACTAATTTTTTTAAAAAAGTTTTTATATTTCCAATAAAAATAGTATCAAAATCTTCCTAAAATTGGTCATTAACAAATGCCCTAAGGGCAAGGGCATTGGTTAACCGGACTCTTATGAATATACCTATCTAAAAATATAATTATATGGTCTTTAATTAGATTTTGTAAGTTTGTAAATAAATTCATAACAATATCAAATTATTAATTATAGTTTTTTAATAATATAAACAATCAATTTGTAGTAAATTATATATAATTTTTAACAAAATAAGGTTGGAGAGTCTTATTTGTATAAATTCATAAATAAAAATGATTTTATCTAATAAACCCAAATAATATAATTTCACATAAATTAATTATTAGTATAGATTTGTGAAGGGGTAAAAATTGTTAGTTATGGTTTTACTATATAAATGAGAAAAGAATAAGTTGTATAAATGAGAAAATAATAAGTTGATTAAGTGTGGTGTGAACAAGTTCAAGCTTATTCAATAAGAAAATAAACCAAGTTTTTTTTTTTTTTTTTTTTTTGAGAAAAAACCAAGCTTAAACATGTAAACTTATAATGAGCTCAAACTCGACTCATATTTAATATAAAATTAAATAAACAATCCTAATTGCTTAAATTGACTTGTTTATGGCCCTAAATAACCCTCATGACACCCATGACAAGTGTCAAATAAGACTTCATTTTTTTGGAGTAAACAACCCTCACTCTCCTTTTCTAGCGGAAACAAACACCACTTCATTTAATATTGTTTCATGTCTTTATATATTTATTTATTTTTGATAAGGTTTCATGTTTTGTTAATGTTACACTAACAAAATTGCACCTTCATCGGCTTACAAATGCTTACGTTCAGGGGTGGAGCAAAGGGGGGCCATGGCCCCCTGACTTTTCAAAAATCTCATTTTTAATACTGATAAAATGGAAAGAACCTGCCCCCCCAACTTAATTTATGGGCCCTTTCCAAATCCAGACTTTTCCAAAAAAATCCAAAAAAAAAAAAAAAAAAAAAAAAATCCAAATCAGTAATATAAGGAAAAAGAATCCCTTCTAAATTTATTCCTTTTCTAATTGGGGACTGATAAAATGGAAAGAAAAAAAATCTAATAAAAAAGTTTATGGAAAATTATAGGCTTTTAGCCGCGTTTCCTACTGCCCCCTATAGCCGTCCCTCCAACTTTTCTAATTTATGGGCCTATAATCTTTCCAAAAAACAGGCATTTCAAAATCTATTTGCCACAACATTGATCAATTCTAAATAGGTTTTTAAAAAAACAAAAAAATAAATTTTTCCCCAGAAAATTCAAAATTGAAAAATCAAATATAAAAAATTCAAAAAAAAAAACAAAATACAAATCCAAAAATTCAAAATCAAATACAACATACTCACAATACAAACACACCCCCGGAATTTTAAATTAAACACAATATACTCACAATAAAACCCATAAAATTCAAAATCAAACACAAACCGGAAAAAAAAGAACACAACATTCTCACAATATAAACACAAAAAAATTAAAATATAAAACAAACCCATGAATCTCCTCTCATTCAACAAAACCAACCAAATTTAATTCCATTCAATAAAACAAAAGCACAAGCTCAAAATCAAAAAAGAACACAAGCCTGGGGAAGAAAGAAAAAGGAACAAAAAAAAAAAAAAAACGCAAAACGCAGGGATGTGAAGGAAGAAAGAAAAAGGAAAAAAAAAGAAAAGAAAAGAAAAAGAGAAAAGAGTTACCTGGACGTGGAGAAGGAAGGAAAAAAAAAAAAAAATATGCTCTTGAAGAAAGAAAGGGAAAAGGAAGAAAAGAGAGCAAGTTGGTGGGAAAGAGAAAAAAATCCTAATAAAAACGCGGCTATAGGTTCCAATGTAAAAACGCGGCTAAAGGTGACCCATAGCCGCAGTTTTTAAATCACAAAACGTTTTTTAGTCAAAACGCCGCTTTGGGTCTTTGGAAAAACGCCTCAAACAAAACGCTGCATCGCCGTTCATAAAAAGCGCTCTCAAAGGAAAAGCTTTGCCTCCACACTGGCTAAGCTGTAGACTAACTCCCTCCAGACCAATGTGCCACAATGGTATCTCTCTCTCTTGGTCTATTTTATGTTTCTGTGGTTAGTTTAAGAGTTGTGTGTTTGGTTGTTTATGACTTTACTTTTTTGTATACATGACACGTAGTTCAATAGATGATCTTTGTAATTCATTGATATATTTTGTTATGCTTATTATACTTAAAATAAACAAGTGGTAAACAGCTAGCATCTTCAAATAATCTACAAATTTATATTTTATTTTTAAATTTTACAATAGTAGTTGATGTGTGGTTTTATTTAATGTTTATATTTGTTAAGATTGGTTTCAAAAATTAAATTAAGTTATTGTTATATATTACATAATTATATTTGATCAAGATTATTTTATAGAGACAAATTTACACTTCAGCTATTTGGTTTTATTTGCCAAATTCTACATAAAGAGATTACTAAAAAAAAGTAGTTTGAAATAAATTCTAAATTGCCAAAAGATTTATATATAGTTTCACTAACATCTCATGGTTCTTTAAACATAGACAACTTATGAAATTTTGCTTCGTTATTTAAATTTTTTTAATACTTAACTTGGTCTCCCTAGGAAAAATCTCTGGCTCCGCCATTGCTTATATTGTAAGAAAATTATTCATGTTATGAAAGAGCTTGGTGCATGTTGAATGCCTTGTGTAGGCAAATATCCAGAATGATGTAATTAATTTAAGTGTCAATGTTGCTAGCATACCATATTTGTATATCTTCTTTTTTCTTTTTCTTTTTTATGAAAAACTTGTAACTTTATTAAGAAGAAGATAAATTCATTACATCATGAGTAATAGCTAACTCAATTAGTGGAAGATTTTCCTCTATCCACGTTACATAATTATCACTATTCTATACTTCTTTGGCATATTTTGCAAAGATATGAGCTGGTTTATTACCTTGACGCTTCACATGAGACACATGAGCTGATCGAAAATCTTGGAGTTTATGAGCTATCTCAACTAGAATGTTTGAGACAACTACAGGTGGAGTACAAAGACCTAAAAGAGCATCAGCCACTATCTTAGAATCACATTCAAAAACTACATCTCTTATACCAACATCCCATGCAAAAAAATACACCTACCTCTATGGATTTTGCTTTGGCTTCCAGCAGCCCTAAAGGTTGGTGAATTGTTTTACTTAAAACTGTCATGACTCTGCCTTCATGATCTTGGATTACCACGCCAATCCCTGATTGCCTAGACTGGGCAAACACCGCACCATCCACATTCACCAATTGTAACTAGAAATCGTCGGCAAACATCGCACCATCCACATTCACCAAATGTTCTTCCCTCTGTTGAATAACCGAGTGGTTAATGGCCTGAAACTCAACAATCAACATCCAAGCTTTCTGCATTATCTGCTGTGCTGATTGTCATGAACTCCCATGCCTGACAGCATTTCTATTGTACCACATACACCAAGATATCATGAATACCATCTCTAAGGCTTCATCCCCGACATGTTGGACAAATATTAAGTACCAAATTAGGTCCACAAATTCATGGTAAAGAACTCCCTAAGTCTTAAAGGTGATGCCCGATAAGTGCCATACCTCCCGAGCATGTTCACAGTCCCAAAATGCATGGCCACTGGTTTCTTCCTCCAAACCACACGCTTCACACAAGCTCTCCTCAATCACCTTTCAACGTTATAGATTGGCCTTCGTGATTGATGTTATGACACACCCTCCAAGCAAAGGACTTCGTCTTATTTGCAAATGTAACCTCCAGATTCTTTGCCAAAAAGATTTGTGGCTCTCCCCATTTGAAAATCCTTCCATACACCCCTCTGCAAAATCAGAAAATGCTAATTTGTATGCACTACTAACTGTGAACTTTCCCTTAGGAGTATACACCCACACTAGCTAGTTTATCCTCTAGCAAGAGAGCACTTAACAAAATACTAAGAGTAGCTTGGGCATCAGTTGAAATAAAAATTTGCTTCACTAATTCAGCCCGCCAGTCACAAGATAGGGGATCAATGAGAGCACTCACCTTGGCATGTGCTGGTAGTGTATCGATTGAGATAGAACTCTGAAGGTAGCCGGTTCATCGAGCCATTTATTAGCCTAGATTCCAATTGATGCACCATCTCCAACCTGCCATTTACACCATTTTCTTACAATGTTTTGTGCAGCAATTATACTTCTCCATGCGAATGATGGCTGAGAACCCAGTTCAACCCCCAAAAATCACTATTTGGGAAATACATTGCCTTTAAGACTCAATAGACGAGAGAAGAGGTATTGGTTTGAAGCCGCCATCTTTGTTTGGCTAAAAGTGCAAGATTAAAAACTTTAAGATCATGAAAGCCTAAGCCACCTTGCTCATTTGGGGTATAAACTTGATCCCAACTAAGCCATGACATCTTAGTTTTTTTATTTGTTTGTCCCCACCAAACTTGCAAACCATGCTCATCATCTCATCACATAGAGTGTTTGGGAGCTTTAATACACTCATTGTATACGTAGGGATTGCTTGAGCCACTGATTTAATTAGAATTTATTTTTTGGTGTGAGATTGCATCTTCTCCTTCCACCCCGATAATTTATTATCTAGTCTCTCCTTTAGTTGGCGGAAAGTATTGCATTTCGATTTTCCCACCAAGGATGGCAAACCTAAGTAAGTCTTATGTTGTTTAATCACCTCTACCCTAAAATGAGATTTAATGTCATCTTGAATGTCCTGTGGGGTGTTTCTGTTGAAAAACAGAGATGTTTTCTCCCTATTCAACTGTTGACCCGATACTTGTTCATATGTCTCCAAAGTCCTCTCCAAATTAGTTCAATCTTCTCTTATGGCTCGGTAGAAGATAAGATTATAATTAGCAAAAAATAGATGTGATATCTCTGGATCCTGTAGGCATGCAACCACACCCTTCATTAAACCATCCTTCACTAATTTCCTCAAGAGAGAAGAGAGGCCTTCTGCACAAATCAAGAATAAATAGGTAGAGAGGGGATCCCCTTGGCGTAGTCCCTTTGGTTGCACAATGTGACCCCGGGGCTTCCCATTGATTTTGATAGCATGAGATACTGATCTCATGGATCTCATCATAGTATTAACCTAATCCAAATGAAAACCCATTTTGATCATAATTTTTTCCAAACAACCCCATTCAACCCTATCATAAGCTTTACTCGTATCCAGCTTTACCGCCATTTCTCCCACTTTCCCTGTTTTCTTCTAGTTAATATGATGCATTATTTCAAAAGCAAGCAAGACATTATCGTAATAAGGCGTTCAAACATGATGGCACTTTGATTCTTGCTAATGATGTGTGGAAATAAACGTTTTAATCTATTAGCAAAAACTTTAAAGGTTGATCTAGAGACAATATTGCTAAGGCAAATGGGTTGAAATTCGGTAATCTTTGTTGGGTTCTTGACTTTAGGTATGAGCACAACATGAATTTCGTTAAACTTTGGGGGAATAATGCCATGATTTAGAAAATCAAGAACTGTATTAGTAACACAATTACCAACTAAGGAGGCATACCGTCAAGTCTTGGGGCTTTTTTAGGATGCATCTGCTCCAAGGCTCTGGCCACCTCACCTGCATGGAACTTCTGGATTAAACCCAAATTCATAGCATTAGTAACCACAGGTTGGCCAACTTCCACCACCTTTGAAGCATCAATTGAGCCATTAGATTTAAAGATGTCCGCAAAGTAGTCCACAAAAATACTCTCAATTCTTCACTTATCCTCCTTCCAAACCCCATTGGCATCACATAGGCCATGAATTAAGTTTCTTTGGTATTGGTTTAAAGCTTTGGTGTGGAAAAAACTTGTGTTTCAGTCACCTCTTACCAACCACATATTTCTAGACCTCTGCCTTCACATTACTAATTCAACATCTAAACAACTATTTAGTGGTCAACGGACCACCTCAATTTCCCTACTAGTCGTGTCACTCTTAATCAATACCTGACTCTGTAATCTTTTTTGTATCTCAGCAATTTTTCTCCCAACATGGCCAAATTCTAATTTGTTCCAAGATACATGCCTAGCTCGACAACTTTCCATGCAGTTCTCAAACTCAACTCCACCCTGTTTACAAAGACCCTCTTGCCAAGCTTCTTGGACAACCTCATCGCATCTAGGATCTTGGAGCCACATCTCCTCAAACCTAAATAATTTGCCACCACCCCAAGATTGGCTCTTGGCAATCAGAAAACATAAAACCAAGAGGTGGTGGTCAGATGTAGACATGGCAATATGATGAAGTTTTGTTCCGGGAAATTTTGTTAGCCAATCGTTATTAGCGAGAGCACAATCCAACCTCACCCGTATTTTTCCTTCCACTCCATTATTCTTTGACCACGTAAAAGGTGATCCCATAAAGCCCCAATCATGGAATGCGCAAAGATTAATCACCCTTCTAAACCAGTCCATCCGCCTAGCCGCCTAGGGTTCCTTCTCGTCTTCTCTGACCCACTGGTAATCTCATTAAAGTCTCCAATACATAGCCATGGAAGCTAATTATTTTGGCCAAAAGATTCGAGTATTAACCACGTCTCTTCTCTTTTACTTATGTTAGGGTGACCATAAAACCCCGTTAGCCTCCACCTCTCTTCTGCCTTATCATAGTCTATGTACACATCAATACACCACCTTGAAAGGCCCTTGACCTCCACTTTTGACTCGAGCTTCCAAAGCATAGCTAAACTTCCACTCTATCCATCACTTGACACTACCAAACCTTATGAATATCCTAACTCATGCTTTAAAGAATTTTATGCGATCCTGATGTAACTTCTTCTCCATGAGAAAGACAACTTTGGGAGCCTTATCACGTAGCGCCCTATTAAGGGCTTGCACTATTGGGGGCTTGATCCCAAGCTCTCGATAGTTCTAGTTTAGGATACTCATTGGACCCGGTGATGCTGCATAGTAGCCACCGCGATCCCAAGTGTTGAGCCATAAGCTTGCTTAGAGCTTTTGTTTCATTTTTGAACTTCTACCTTTTCCCACTTCTTATTCATCTAGTATGTGCTTTGTATCCATTTTTCTTTTTTGCTTTAGTAAGTCACCCTCTGCATCCATCATAACCTCTAAATGTTGAATAGGACCCAATCGTTTCCACTTGCCCTTGGACCCTTTTATAGACACTGCATTTTGTACCTCTTACGACTCGGGCCCCTATTCCCCAATAATGCTCGAACTCTAAGGCCCAATGCCGCTTTAGAGCCCAATTTGGTGTTAAATTGACTTGAGGAGTGTTAAAATGGAAAATATAACATTTTAAATGAGCAAAAATCTATTTTTGGAAATAAAATGACCAAAGTGGCCCTTGGCCTGCGTACATGGGTCGCAGCTTGCGTACGCAGGCCAAAGGATGCATACGCAAACACATTCCTATGTATGCAGCTAGGGTTTCAAAAGCATAAGAAATGCAAGTTTTCTACAATAATGACTGATGTTTGGAATGAATATCACATCATCCGGGAGCTGTTCCAAATCCCATTTTTTCAACTTTAAAAAACTCTACATTGTACATTTTCAAAACACACAGAAATCCCATTGGAAAAACCTAAGATTCACTAGAAAATAGTGAATCAAAAGGAAGTTTTTCACAAAACACTCTCAAGTCATTTTTTATTTGATTGTGACCTGTTATGGTCCTAATCCTTTGAGTTTAAAGTTTCTAATCACTATTTTATTGAAATGTGATAGATTTGATTGAGGGGAAAGATAAAAAAATCAAGTGTAGGAGCTTTTGCTTTAAGATATTTTTTTCTATCTTTTCTTTTTCTTTTTTTCTTTTCTTTCTGTGTTTTAATCTCTTTTTTTTGGCATAGTTTATGTTTGTGTATGTCTATTTAAGTTAGTTTCTTAGCTCTTTTCATGTTTTGTGCACGTTAGATTGTTAGATTTTCATTTTAAAGTTTTGCTCTGTTTTTGCGTTTTTAGGTTTTTTGGGTAAGGACTTGCATATGCATAATTTTGCCTGCACATGCAAGCCTGTTCTAGCATGCGTGATGTCATTGCCCCAAAAACTCTAAATTTTTGTTTGTTTGTTTTGTTTTTGTCTTCACATGTTTGTTTCGTTTAGCCCATTTTTTTACATGTTTTAGGCTCTATAGGTTCTTGTTTACCTCTTTCACATGCTTGTTTGCTATCACATGTTTAGATTAGGGTTTGTCTTAGCTTTGATACCATGCCATTCATTCACATGCCCATTCATCAATGCCATATGTGCTGTGTTGCTGAAAGGTAAATAAGGTAAGTCATACATTCACATGAACATGCATATTGTTTGTTTAATCCTCCTTTGAGATATGAAGTTAATGCCTTGTTCATAAAATGATTTTCTTGCTTTTAATGATATGCTTGTTGCCTTGTTTTAGATGAATGCTAGGGTTTCTTTTGTATGTTTGGCTCTCTTTTGTTTGGTGGATAGATAAGTATGTTTGTTTGGGTTGAAGTTGCCATGTTGTATGCTAGATGCATGTTAGTGTGTGTATGTGAGTTTAGGATATAAGTGTTGATTTAGTTTTTAATAGGGTTATATAAGTGGGAGGCCAACCTTGATTTCTTGTGTAACACATTTCAAGAGTGTACCTAAACTTCTCATATCTCTTGTAGTAAGATTATTCTCAAACCATTACAAAAACTAGTTGGCGACTCCCCCTTGTGTCCACACCTTCCACAATGTTATTCTCAATCCTAGCACATTCCTCGTCCACACCAATCCCCACGGTTGTCCTTTGTACCCCTTGAATTAGTCCATCAATCTGAGTGGTACCCGCTTTGACTTGGTTCAATGTGTTTGTTTGAAACTGAAAGATATCACCTATGTCATTACCCACCATGCTAGATTTATCCACTTGATAAGTACCAGAATTATCTTTTTGTGAGAACTTTGACAAGTTGTTATCAATATCTTTCAAGTCTCTTTAAACATAATTGGAGTAGCTAGTATTTCTCTCTGTCGGGTTGTACTGTAATTCCACTTCGCCATGATCGTGTCTCAATATCGTTCCTCCATCATCATTAATTTCATCCGAGTTCACATCCCCAGTAACTGTTGCTTCTATTAACTGAGTTTTTGGTCCTTCTGTATGGGGTGCCATTGAGTTCATATTCTGCCCAGATTTATTTTGAACTGCGTGGGCTACTTGAAACCTACCAGCAAAGGCACGCATCCATGCACCATATTGCTGCTCTTCCTTCTTCAAAGTGCCACGGCTTCTCACCCATATTTTACAATCCTTCTCATCATGGTTTAAAACCCCACACCACTAGCAGAAGATCAGCATATGCACATATTTAAAAGAAATCCATTGTGGTTCCAATTCTCCTGTGTTCACTAGTCGGCCTCTGCAGAGAGGTTGGGTAATGTCAATATTAACTCAAACTCGCATACATCGTCCACAGCAATACCCTTTGTCCAATTCCTCAACACACTCAACCCGGCCCAAAGTTCCCGCAATAGCTTCTGCGTTCTCCCTGGTCATCCGTCTGATCTGAAGACCATGAATCTGTACCCAAAAAGAAGCAGTATCGAATTTTGCATCATCCACCGTCGCCAACTCCCCTAGTTGAAATAAACCAATCAGATACTTATCAAAGGACCAAGGTCCTTGCATAATTATTCGTTTAGGATCGTCTTCATCTTCAAATAAAATCATGGCCATGTTATTCCCCAAGTCCTGTATGTCAAAACTTCCCCTAGACCTCCACATACTCTTCAACGTCCTTGTGGTAGCTTCCAAATTAATCTGCTGCTTTGTGAAAAATTTGGCCACTAGAACCATACTGTTACCAACTTCTTTATCTAATAGATTAACGGTTTGGCTTTCTCTAGCATGGAGTGATAGTCTAGCCCAATGTCATGCGAGATACTCCATCGTTTAGCAGCTTGTCCTAGCCGATTGCTGTAGTAAAGACCCAAAGATTTTCGCCACTAAGGGGAAATAGTTGTCTATCACAACGATAGACAGTTTTTCACCACTCTAGGTTTTCAGAGGAAACCTAGCCGTGCGAAAAAATGTATGTTAAGTTGACCTATTGTATATCTTGAGTTTACCTATTGTATATTCTGATTTTAGCTTACATATCCTTCATCAAATTTAAATAAAGAATAATCGATTTATATATATATAATCTATGCATATATATATATATATATATATAATCTATGCATATACGAAGTATTTTTAGTATGTATTTGAATGTATAGGTCAAAGGAGTTTACTGAAGAATAACAACGAATTCCTTAATGAATTTTAGTCTCATCAAGGAATTCATGGTTATTCTTTTGTAAACTCCTCTAACCTAAACATTCAAATACATACTAAAAATGGTGGCCTCCAATAGTGCACACAAGTTCTTGAGACTAATTTGAATAATAAAAGTCCATTCATATAACACTACAAAAAAAAAATATTTATTATATCAAGTGTTAATACAACAAAACATGTATATAGTAGTTTTAGACAAAATATTGCATTTACAAGTTAAAATGGTTGCAATAGTAATTTAAAAATGTTAAATTATTGCATCAATAATAATAAGTTGCAATAACTTATAATTTTCAGCTGCAATAAAAACTTTAATATATTAGAAAAATTGTTGCAATAACTTAAAATGAAAGAATCGTTACAATAAATTGATACCAATTGTTTTTACAATCTATTGCAACGAAAATTTTGAATTAATAGTTTATTGCAACAAAATTATCATTGCAATAATTTGATATTAATTCTTTTACAATCTTTTAAAATCCTTTGCCAACTCCGAAAAATATTTGCAACTCAATTTGATATTGAATAACTCAGTCAACGATGTTGAGGCAACATAACCAAGAACCTTTGTCCACAAATCATTTGGAAGAGAAGATTTAATGGAAGAAGAATAAGACTTTCTCTTGTAACTTGTTGTTCTCTAGTCTCTACCACTTAACCCCATATAATAACCCCTCCAACAACCAAAAAAAAAAAAAAAAAAAAAAAAAAAAAATCCCCCAAAGGCAAAACAAGAAAAGATTCCACTCCCACACCTTAAAAAAAGGCGATTTATCTAATATGGGGTTATATCAATATTGTGTCTAAAAAAAATATTTTATATATATAAATTTTTTTTTTTCAAGTTAAGGGTTCATTTGAACCATGAACCTCCCGACCGACAAGTGCAGCTGCCAAGAGCCTCTTGCCCGTAGTTTGGAAGATATGCATCAACATTTCCCTCGACCTCGACATCTCCAACACCTAGATGGGCCCCACACCCTTCTCACTAAATTTCTTTCTTTTATATAATGCCCTAATTCTTCACTACTTCAACTTGTACTTCACTAGTTTCTCAAAAAAAAAACTTGTACTTCACTGACTCCCTTTCTCACTCTTCTTCAAGATTACTCTTCTTCTCTCACTTGCAACAGTTATAGAGTACTTGGAAAGGGTTGCAGTGACACATGTGTAGCATTATTAGAATGCCACCACAAAATATAACCCATCACCAATCCAAAATAAATTTAAAATAAAATATAAAAAAACCCCATAAGAAAGACTCATTCAAAATCAAACTTTACACTTTATGGTAATACAACATGTGAAATCACACAACCCAAGACAACAGATAAACCAATATCCAAAACTAAGGCTCCATTAAGAAAAGAAAACCCATTAATAAATGAGCAACTTGCGCACACTGTACTATGTTAGAGTATGAACTTCATGAACAAAACACCTTAATTAAGCAAGACTCATGATGCAAGGGAGGGTTGGAAAGACCTGGAAAAAAGACAAGGGAGAGGTTAAGTGGAGGCTGGAACAAGATTGCCATGAGGGGCGAGTTTGGAGCTTTGGCTACTGGACTAGAGAGAATTTAGTGGAGAGAGAGAGGATGGTTCAGTCCTGACTGGTCTGTAGAAGAGGAGAAAAAAGTGCTTTAACATTTGGAGTTAACGATGTTATTTTTGAATTTGAGCATTAGTTAGGCCAGGACACGTGTCACTCTCTAGTGTTGACACATATGTAGTTTGTGAGAGTTCCTCCAATTTAGGTTGTAAAGAAACTTTGTCCCACAATCTCACTCTCCATCCCATTATTATAGGAGCAGGAATTTGTACATAAATCTTGGTAGACACATAATTCATATCCTAAGTTTAAATGCTTTGAAAAAAAAAAAAAAAAAAGAAAAAGAAAAAGCACATGAATTCTAGCACATATAATTCATGACTTGTCTTATTATTCTCTACAATTATATTTTTACGTATTTGTTGTTCTATTTGCGCTTATGTTCCTGTCCCTATTGCTTGAAGCATGTGGGCGTATGGTGAACCCAGTGGACGGAGTGGTGGGATTGCTAGGATGTGGCAAGTGGGATGTGTGCCAGAAGGCGATGGACACAAAGCTTGCTAGAGGTACTCTGACTCCTCTTCCATATACTCCTTATCGGCCGTCCCCTCTCACTCTCTCATTGGGTCCTAGTGGGACTAGCTCTGGGAATGATGAGAAGAAGCTTCTCAATATGTTTTTCCGAGAGAAAGAGAGAGAAGATTAGAAGTATGGGATAGTTAAATAGCATAGTTTGGCTTTAGTACCAAGAGTACACTACATAAAAAAATGTCTATTACATCAAGTGTTAATACACAAAATATGTATATAGTAGTTTTAAACAAAATATTGCATCTACAAGTTAAAATGGTTGCAATAGTTACTTAAAAGTGTTTAATTATTACATCAACAATAATAAGTTGCAATAACTTATAATTTTCAGCTGCAATAGAAGCTTTAATATATAAGGAAAAATTGCTGCAATAGCTTAAAATGAAAGAATTATTGCAATAAATTGATACTAATTGTTTTTGCAATTTATTGCAACGAAAATTTCGAATTAATAGCTATTGCATTGAAGTTACCATTGTAATAATTTGATATTAATTCTTTTACAATTTATTACAATGACAAACACGTAAATGCAATGAATATATCGTTGCAATAACTTTGTATCAATTATTTCGTAGTCAATGCAAAGACAAAATGAATTAATTATCTATTGCAATGAAGAAATCATTGCAGTAATTTAATCCGACTTATTTTGTTCAATTATTTGCAATCTATTACAACAAATTTCGTGAAGTAATAGCAGTAAGGGTAAAATTCCCAAGTCAAACAACGGGCCTTGGGCCCTATACTGAGTCCAACTATGACCAAAGGGAAAATGGGCCGCCAAAGCAATCACAACCCAACCCTAATAAGCCCAAACTTATTTAAAGGAGACGTCCGAGGAGGAGTGTCTCCTCGGATGCGCCAAATATGAGCCCAACATGCACCTTATCCATAATAAGGAGTCATTCCAAACAAATATTGGTTATAAGGATAAGCCTCACAAAGCAGGGAGAAGAACAAAAACATAGGATGTCCAAGGAGAGACCACAACTGCCGCATTAAATGTAAGGAAGCTACTTTTCCAGCCGCATTAATGTGGAGAAGACAAAGCAAACAAAGGTTACAATGGCCAATGCAACTCACAAAAAGATAAGGTGGATGTCCGATGGGACAAGCACTCAAGTGAAAGTCCAGATGGTTAACAAGTGTAAGGCTCTTATCAATTTAAGGAGGCTATATAAGGGAAGGAAATCCCCATGAAGAAGGGATCGAAAATGGAAAAACAGAAAGGAGAGAGGAAGAAAGAGCAAGGCAATAGTCTTTGATCGTAACCGAGGTGCACCCATACAGTTCCTCGAACTAAGTATCCTGTGGACATTAAGGAGATATTCTTACGTTCAAACCGCTGCATGACATGCAATTAACTAACGTTCACTTCGTCCAGCCCTAGTTCTGTAACCCGCTCTCTACAAATTCATTGTCTAGGGTTCTTTGGGTCAAAATCACTTACCCTTTGGGCCTGGACCCCAAAGACCGACCTTACAATTGGCGCCGTTTGTGGGGAGAACTTGTGTCTCAACAAGTGAAACTGTAAGAAATGGAACGATCAAGTTCACGCCAAGCCGGACGTGCAGATTCCCAACGGTAGGAAAATTTTTTGAATCTCGAACGGGAGAAAGACCAAGACAAGCAACAAGAGGGCAGTGTGAACACCTCTCACACGAGCAAAAGCCGCTCGAAAGGGAAAGGTCATGCATCCCATAAGCAAAACGATCGAAAGGCTTTACAGCAAGAAATTGATGATTTGAAGAAGAAGCTGCATCGAGTGCAAATAAAACGCCCTTCACCCGGCTCGGACACTAGCAAAAATGAGGATAATGAATACAAACGGAGATCAAGAACCCTTCCAAGCGAGACTTTTTCCTACGAGGAAGAGCGACCTCGCAAACACGGCCACAAAAGCCCATCTTACCAAGGCCTGGCAAACGATGCCATGAGCAAGGCCCTGGATTGCATCTCCCAATCGCCTTTCACGCGTAGAATAGAGAGGGTAGAGCTTCCTCGGCGGTTCCATCAACCAACATTTGCCATATACAATGGTCGGATTGACCCAAAGATAAAGCATGTAAGCCAATTTAATCGGATGATGGCCGTCCATTCCAAGGACGAGGCCTTAATGTGTAAGGTGTTCCCGTCCAGCTTGGGACCTATGGCGATGAGATGGTTTGATGCCCTTAAACCGAATTCCATAGATTCCTTTAAACAGCTGACACAGGCTTTTGGTTCCCACTTCATTACCAGCAGCAGAGTCCCTCGGCCCCTATATTCCCTCCTATCCTTGTCCATGCGGGAAGGGGAGACACCGAGGGCCTACTCGGGGCACTGGGAAATGTATAATGAGATAGAAGGAAATTACGATGACGTCGCCATTAGTACATTCAAGAGGGGCCTGCCGACAGAGCACGGCTTAAGAAAGTCCCTCACCGGGAAGCCGGTCACCAGCGTGCGCCAACTCATGGACAAAATTGACAAGTACAAAAGGGTTGAGGAAGACCAGCAGACGGGGAGGGGAAAAGGTAAGGTTGTCCCTCAGGAGAGGAGGGACTTCAGGTCGGACCGCATTATCAATAGTAATAGGTCGAGGAGAGATTACTCGGAATAGTCCGGTTCCACTAGGGCACCAGCGGTCCATGCTGTGTTCCGAGAACCACCGCACAAGATCCTAGAGAAGGTAAAGGGCGAACCGTTCTTTCAATGGCCGAACAGATGGCAAAGGTGACCCCTCGAAACGTAATCAGAATCTATATTGTGCGTACCACCAAGAGCCAAGCCACACCACCGATGATTGCGGAATCAAAAAACCACTTGGACCGACTAGTCCGAGAGGGGAAGTTGAGACATTTATTGCATCACCCTGTCGGATGGCGGGAACAATCAAACATCGAAACCAGGCAAAGCGCATTGAGGCCGCCCATTGGTACAATAAATGTCATCATCGCCGCACCTGGAAGGACCGGATCCAATCCTCTCGGAGTAATGTCGGTGGGCGGGCTCCGCCTCGAAGCCGATGGCGGGGAATCTAAAAGGGCTAGAGCGAGTCCCACACCCCTAATTGGATTCTCGGATGAGGACAAACCGGGAACCCTTCAACCCCACGACGACGCCCTAGTCGTCACGCCCAGAATTGGGGGTTATGACGTCAAGAGGGTGCTAGTTGATCAAGGCAGCGCCGTGGAAGTAATGTATCCCGACTTGTATAAAGGATCAACCTCAAGCCGAGGACTTGTCGGCATACGACTCCCCTTTGGTCGTCAGCCAAGGAAAACGGTCACCCCGAAAGGCATGATCGGGCTACCTGTACAAAAAGACTTTGACGTGATGGAAGTGAACTTCATTGTGGTAGATGCGTACTCCCCTACACGCCTATCATGGCCCGACCATGGCTTCATGCACTAGGGGCTGTGCCATCAACCCTACACCAAAAAGTGAAGTATCCGTCAAGAGGTCAAGTCAAAGAAATAATAAGGAACCAGGCGATGGCCAGGCAATGCATGGTGTCCGCAATCTTGCGACGACCAAATAGTGAACCTTCCACCTCCATCGAGAACGGCTTATAGCAATCAATGACCCCGGTCCCACTTTCGAGGATCTGGAGAAAGTACCCCGGCACGCATTTACGAGAAGTCAACACTAATTGAATTTCTCCGACGGAACATGGACGTATTCGCCGGGGACCCCTACGAGGCCCCCGGTTGACTCGATTTCATCTGCCATCACCTTAATGTTAACCCGGCTATAACGCCTAAGAAGCAGCCCTCCTCGGCGACCGTCGAAAGAACATGCAGACGCTGTGAGAGAGGAGGTCACAAAATTGAAGAAAGCGGGGGCTATCAAGGAGGTATTCTACCCCGAATGGTTAGCCAACACAGTCGTGGTAAAGAAGAAGAACGGGAAATGGTGGGTCTGCGTAGACTTCACGGACCTAAACAAGGCCTGCCCGAAGGATCCCTTCCCCATGCCACGGATAGACCGATTGGTAGATTCGACTGTCGGACACCCCCGAATGAGTTTTTTGGACGCCTTCCAGGGCTACCATCAGATACCCCCGGCTCACGAGGACCAAGAAAAATAGCTTTCGTCACCCCCATTGGAAATTATCATTATAAGGTGATGCCCTTTGTCTTAAAGAATGCCGGGTCAACCTACCAAAGGATGATGACCAGGATGTTTGAACAGCAGATGGGAAAGAGCATTGAAGTGTATATAGATAACATGGTGGTAAAAAACAAATTGGCAACCGACCATGTCAGAGACCTCGGCGACATCTTTCGAATCTCGAGAAAGTACAAGCTGCAACTAAACGCATCCAAATGTTCATTTGGGGTTGGATCAGGGAAATTCTTAGGTTACATGGTGACCCACAGAGGTATAGAAGTTACCTTGACCAAATAAGAGCTATTCAAAGCCTGCAGCCTCCTCGGAATCCCAAAGAGGTCCAGAAGCTCACCGGTATGATAGCCGCTTTAAACTGTTCCATCTCCCGCTCAGCGGACAGATGCAGGCCTTTCTTCCTCCTATTGCACAAGTGGAAAGGGCTTGAGTGGACTGAGGAGTATGCTTTAGCTTTCCAACAGCTCAAAGAATACCTCGCCCGACCACCAATTATGTCCAAATCTGATGCCGACGAGGTGTTATTCGCCTACATCACAGTAGCCTCTCATGCAGTGAGCTTAGTACTGATCCGAGAAGACAATGGCACGCAACGGCCCGTCTACTACATGAGCAAATTGCGGCACGAGGCGGAGATCCGCTACCTCCCCCTCGAAAAGGCCGTTTTGGGAATCGTACAAGCCACGCGAAAGCTCCCCACTATTTCTAGGCACACACCGTGGTTGTACTAACTCGCCTTCCGCTAAAGTCCATTCTTCTGAGTCTGACTACACGGACAGAATTGCAAAATGGGGAACAATCCTGGGCGCCTTTGACATTAGGTACATGCCTTGCACTGTTGTGAAGGGTCGTCCCTCGCAGATTTAGTAGTCGAATTTGCGGAGCCCATACTAGAAGGAGAGGGAGGGTCACCGAACCCGGACGGGAAACCGATAAGTGCAATCGCTCGGCAGAGCCTAGCTGGTGGAAAGTGCACGTCGACGGCGCAGCCAACCAAAGGGGCTCAGGTGTGGGGGCTCGCTCGGTCTCCCCCAAAGGTATCGCCATCGAAAAATCGTTAAGGCTTGGTTTCTCGGCCACGAATAACGAGGCAGAGTATGAGGCACTATTAGAAGGAATGTCAATGATCCAAAAATTGGGTGGAAGATCCACGAGCATATTTTCGGACTCAAGACTCGTCGTCAGACAAGTAAATGGGGAGTTGGAGGCGAAGGATGAAAGAATGCAGGAGTACCTAGCCTAGGTTAAACGCCTACAGACCCAATTTTGTCACTTTCATCCGGCGCATGTTTCAAGAAGCGGGAACACCCATGCTGATTCTCTTGCAACACTAGCCACCTCCTCGGCTCACCCACTTCCCCGGGTTATTCTAGTAGAAGATCTCTACTACCCAACGACGACAAAGGCCAATGAAATACGAGTCCACAACGTTAGGGCTGGGCCTAGTTGGATGGATCATTTAATGCTTTTCTTAAAGCACGACATCTTACCAAACGATAAGAATGAGGCCGATAAGATTAGAAGAAAGGCCTCTCGATTCTAGTTGTTCGAGGACTCAAAACTGTACAGGCGCTCATTCTCGGGGCCATACTTGCTGTGTGTACACCCAGAGGCCACCGAACTCATCCTGGAGGAATTGCACAAAGGAATTTGTGGAAGTCATACGGGGGGTAGGTCCCTATCCTATAGGGCCATAACGCAGGGTTACCGGTGGCCGAGCATGCAAAAAGAGGCGCAGGAATATGTGAAGAAGTGTGACCAGTGTCAAAGGTTCGCTCCGAATATACACCACCCTGGAGGAAACCTTAACCCACCACAACCCTTGGCCATTCGCACAGTGGGGCCTAGACATCTTGGGACCATTCCCCAAAGTAGCAGGGGAACAAGAGATTTATCCTCGTCGGCACGGATTATTTCACGAAATGGGTCGAAGCCGAGGCGTTGACGAATATTAGGGACGTTGATGCCAAGAAATTTATTTGGAAAAATATCGTCACTAGATTCGGGATACCTCACACACCGATCTCGGACAACGACCTCCGGTTTGATAGTAAAGCTTTAAGAAGGTACTGCAGTGAGCTAGGAATTACCAACAGATACTCCATACCAGCTTAACCGCAAGGTAATGGGCGGCAGAGGCCATCAACAAAACTATTGTGAATGGGCTGAAAAAGAGGTTAGATGACGCGAAAGGGAGGTGGGTTGAAGAGTTGGGCCATGTCTTGTGGACATACCGCACCACACCCCACAGTCCACAGGGGAAACCCCATTTTCGATGACCTATGGGGCCGAGGCCGTCATTCCACCGGAGGTAAACTTCCCAACACAAAGGACCACTACATTCTGCCCCAGTGTCAACAACGGACTTACGGAAAAAGCTTGAACCTCATCGAGGAAAGGAGGGAAAGTGCAATGGTCCAGCTCGCCCACTATCGGCAAAAGTTCAAGCAAGGTTACAATGCCAAGGTGAAACCGAGGCCCTTGGCGCCTGGGGATCCGGTACTAGGAAAGTCCTTGGCACTACGAGAAACCCCGCGTGGGTAAAACTCGGACCAAATTGGGAAGGCCCATATCGTATCACTTCCATAGCCGGCATAGGAGCCTACTTTTTGGAAGATTTGGATGAACATGTAGTGCCACGCTCTTGGAATGTAAATAACCCGAAAAGGTACTGTTATTAATGAAAGACATAATTCTTGGCACCACATTACTTTGTCACAAAATACTTGGTCTAAGTGTTAAACAGAACCCAAGTCCTCGCCTAGCTCATCGGACCACGGACTTGGGGGAAATTAACCTCGAAACATTTTGTAATAAGTGTTAAACAGAACCCAAGTCCCGCCTGGCTCCTCGGACCACAGACTTGGGGGAAATTAACCTCGAAGCATTCTCACTAAGTGTTAAATAGAACCCAAGTCCCGCTTGGCTCCTCGGACCACAGACTTGGGGGAAATTAACCTAGAAACATTCTCACTAAGTGTTAAACAGAACCCAAGTCCCGCCTAGCTCCTCGGACCACGGACTTGGGGGAAATTAACCTCGAAGAATTCTCACTAAGTGTTAAACAAAACTCAAGTCCCGCCTGGCTCCTCGGACCACGGACTTGGGGGAAATTAACCTCGAAGCATTCTCACTAAGTGTTAAATAGAACCCAAGTCCCGCCTAGCTCCTCGGACCACGTACTTGGGGGAAATTAACCTCGAAGCATTCTCAATAAGTGTTAAACAGCTCCTCGGACCACAAAATTAACCTAAGCATTTTTCACTAAGTGTTGAACAAAACCCAAGTCCCGCCTGGCTCTTCGGACCACGGACTTGGGAGAAATTAACCTCGAATCAATCTTATATGATTATTGACTATCATTTTTTACATATTCGTTCATTCACGCTTGGTTTTCAAACAGTTAGTGGCAGAATAGACATTCATTCATGATGAAAGCAGAAAGACAAGAGAACAACATTTAAAGGAAAACGACACCTTTCATTGAAATCCAAAAGTATCGTCTTACAAACATTAACAAAACAAAATATAAAAGGGCAACTACAAGTAAAATCCTACACTACTACACTATTTGCCTAAGTCTAAACCCCGAGTAGGCTCGGGTTGATCATCTACTGCACGGGGTCCCCGAATGACCTCTTTAGCCTCAACGACAACATCCTTGATCGAGAGACTGTCCTCGGGCGACCTGTCCTTCGCGGCCGGCCGCATCCTCGCCTTCAGGCATAAGAGAATTCGAGGCTAAGGCCTTCGTTGGAAGAGGCTCCTCAGGGGCAACCACATCCGGAATCTCACGAATATCTTCCGAAAAAAAGATATTTTCAACTTTCCGGAGATCGGAGTCCGCCGAATTGCTACCCGATCCAAGGCTACACCCCAAGACATGGTGATGTAGTCCCCGCATACGGCGGCCACCTCCTTGGTTAGCCTAACCTCGGTGTCCCCGACTCCGCGGTCATATGAGGTCGCCACCGCTTTCTCGGCCGCCTCCCTGGCCAAGCGAGCCTCGTCCTTGACCTTTGCAAGCTCGGCCTTGAGATCTAAGATCGCCTGCTTTTCTGTCGCGAGTTTTTCCTCGGACCGGTGGAGCTGTTGGCGCAGATCCAAAGCCCGCTTGGTGACGTTCTTGTGTCCGGCCTCGGCGCTCGTGCGAACCCTCTGCGCCTCCTTCACCTCGCCGCTTAGGCGATCCTTTTCTCGCTTAAGGTCGCCGGCAGCCCTCTCAGCAGCAAGGCGGGACTTAGCCTCATTGTGCAGATCCTCACGAGCCTTCTTGGCCCACTCCTCGGCAATGAAAATTTGTTGAGTGACCTACGCAAAAAAATAAAGGCCAAATTAAAAGAGAATGACGAACAAACAGATACGGAATAAGAAAGCTAGATAAGAGAAGTTCTACTTACCATAGCCATGTCCCTCTTCAAGGACATGAAAAGGTCTAGTTGCCGAGTAGCCCGAAGGCCCTCCATATCTCGAGGCAAAAGGAGGGGCTGTTGCAAGGCCTCGGCCAGAATGACACTTGTCCTCATTGGGCTTCCCAAAGAGTTGCGTCCCAAGAGATCGGAGCGCCATCCAACTCCAGCCGCGGTGACTAGGTTCGTTGTTCCCTCTGAATAGCAGCCTCATCTCGGCTATCAACGGACTTAGTCCTCTTCTCCTTGGGCTCTTTAGTCTCTTTGCCCTTCTTTTGATGCTTGGCCTTTTCACGGCCAACCTCGCCCTCCTCTAGCTCTTCCACAGGCCTTTTTCGCCTCAAATTGGGCATAGGTCGTAATGTCTGCGTCCGATGTGGGAGGAAGAGGAGGAGGAGGAGTTTTGGAGGTAGGCTATTCCTTTGGGGCATCTTTGGAGGACTACCCCTTGTTTCTCGTAGAAAGGAGGCCCCCGAAACCAGACACTGGTTTCGGATCCATGCCTTCCTCCTCGATTTCTTGGCTGGTATCAACTTGTGCAATTACCAAACCAAGATGCTAGGTCGCGAGGCGCGGTTTAAGTCTGAATCAAAATCAGAGAGCTCTCTTGGCTGGTCGACACCTCTCCCTCCTCGGCGAAATGGAACTGGTCTATCTGATCTTCCAAAGATGAGTGCGAGAACCAACTTCTTCACCGGGACAATCTGCTGAAGAGCACGCTGAGCGGCAAAAGAAGGAGAGGTAAATCTCTTAAAGCGAGAAATCCTGGTATGGAGACGTCGATGCATGCTAATCGCGGATCGCCACCCGATTGCTTGACCGGCATCCACTAAAGCACGAGAAAGGGGCTCGTACTCCAAGATCAGAGGTGCAGCCCAGCTTGCCCGCTTTTGCACTCACGTAAATTTCAGACCTCAAAAGGAAATTGAGTGCCGGGACATTGACCAAACTTAGCCGAGGAGTCGTGCGCTCCTTGTCCGCAAAACCCAAAGAAAGGGTTACGTTAGTCCGAGGAGGAAAACAAACAAAATCAAAACTGAAACAAAGAAAAGAAAGATCAAAACTAAGCTCCCTTCCAAGGGATCTAATTTTACGATGCCCCACCTGGTGTTCCCCGCCCGACCGGACAATGAATACCGTCGTGCCATGGTTCGGAGACGATCAAAAGGTCGTCCTTCAAGCCTTTATTGGACTTGGGAAGGCAGGATATCAACCTCACCTCGTCGGACCTGGACTTTAGGTAATATGAGTCGCCGAGGCTATGGCATTCATATAGATGAACCACGTCGTGCCACGAAAGGCCGAGGTTCATATGATTGTTCAAGACGTCTATGCACCCTAGAATCGAACATATTCGCGACGCATTGGTGAGAGGCCAACCTATGACCACGCAAATAATCCCTAGTTATCCTCCCCATAGGGATGGTCATTCCTCCTTCCACAAAGGCTATCATTGGAATGGCGACCTGCCCCGTCCTCCTCTTGATTAGGATTTCCTCCAAAGAGCAATACTCTAGACCTACTTCCGACGGAATACGGTACTTAGCCCTGAAGCCTTCCATACCGGCTAGGGAATCTACCATTTTCTCAAGCTTACCCATCCCACTAATCCTAGGTGACGCGAAGACGATTTACTTAAGGAAAACACCGGGAAAGACAACGGAAAGGAAATGGGCACTTATGGGTGAGGAAGTCACTGGGAATCTTCAAGGGAATATCTCATGAGGTTTGAATGCTTTGAAAGAGAAGGTGCTGGAGTGCTCTGAGTGCTCGAGTGCTTTTCCAAAAAATGGAAGGAAGTTCCTTTGAAAATCTTATATATCCGTAAGAAGTTGAAAGGACTTATTCCCGCCCAGAGAAGCGGAGAGAATATCACCCGTTGATCTGGCACCCCACCGTTGGATCGAAAGGATATGGAGCCGCTAAACGCGATAATTAGCGCCTCGTGGGTTGCAAAATGCCTTTAGCGAAGAATGAGGCACGTGGGGAACATGCCTCCGCACGGGTGAAGCAGGAACCTGCAATAAATGACCCTGTGAGTGTCAAAATCCCGCCTTTTCTCCTCGGCTAAGAGGGAAAGAACCGGAATTTTGAGGGGTTATTGTAAGGGTAAAATTCCCAAGTCAAACAACGGGCCTTGGGCCCTATACAGAGTCCAACTACGACCAAAGGGAAAATGGGCCGCCAAAGCAATCACAACCCAACCCTAATAAGCCCAAACTTATTTAAAGGAGACATCCGAGGAGGAGTGTCTCCTCGGACGCACCAAATATGAGCACAACATGCACCCTATCCATAATAAAGAGTCATTCCAAACAAATATTAGTTATAAGGAAAGCAGGGAGAAGAACAAAAGTATAGGATGTCCAGGGAGAGACCACAACTGCCGCATTAAATGCAAGGAAGCTACTTTTCCAGCCGCATTAATGTGGAGAAGACAAGCGAACAGTGTTACATTGACCAATGCAACTCACAGAAAGATAAGGTGGATGTCCGATGGGACAGGCACTCAAGTGAAGGTCCGGATGGTTAACAAGTGTAAGGCTCTTATCAATTTAAGGAGGCTATATAAGGGAAGGAAATCCCCATGAAGAAGGGATCGGAAATGGAAAAACAGAAAGGAGAGAGGAAGAAAGAGCAAGGCAATAGTCTTTGATCGTAACCAAAGGTGCACCCATACGGTTCCTTGGACTAAGTATCCTGTGGACATTAAGGAGATATTCTTACATTCAAACTGCTGCATGGCATGCAATTAACTAACGTTCACTTCGTCTAGCCCTAGTTCTCAGAACCCGCTCTCTACAAATTCATTGTCTAGGGTTCTTTGGGCCAAAATCACTTACCCTTTGGGCCTGGGCCCCAAAGACCGACCCTACAATAGCCTATACTTACAAGATATTCGAAATAGTAAATTGTTTATTGTAACTATATATATATATATATATTTATATATATAATTGCATCAAAGTTATTATTAAAATATTTGGAGTTTATTGCAACAAAAATTTTTGTTGCATAAACCTATTACCTTAAATTTTATTGTAACATCTTGTATCAACTATTACAATGACTCTAATGTTATTGCAATGGTTTTTTTAATTGTAATAAACATTTTTTCTTGTAGTGTAAATACTAATTGATATTTTATTTTTAAAAAGTCCATAAAAATAACTTATTTTTTTATACTATGTTTATTTATTTGGTGTTTGCCTGAATAAGTCATTTTATGATTTTGTTTTAGAAATCGAAATTCCACTTACAATTCGCATAAAACGATTCTTAATAGTTAGACAAACCTTAAATACAACTTATGTAAATTATGATATTTTAGTTAATGTAGCCCAATATGTTTATCAAATTGTAATATTTTTAAAACTATATTGTGAACTTATTGCACTTGAAATTCAGCATTTTATCTCGAAAATTATATTAGACTTTGTCATCCATTATGTGATTATCCTTATATTTTATCACTTATATACAAATGTTTCAAATGAATAATAAATGTGACAATATAAATTTGCTCTTCTTTTATTATTGTTTATCACTTCAAAGATATATAATAATAATAATAATGTTCTTTTTTAATATTTTTCCATTAAAATTATTTATTTTTTCAACATTTGTTTTTTCTTTTAAAGGTTTTGAACCTTTAATAGACATTGATAAACTGTACATGATTTTTTTTTTTTTTAATTTTATAACAAATTACGTTTCACTACAACAAAATGTATTTTCAGTGATGAAAAAATTCGTCACTAAAAGTCCAGTTTTTCATCACTAAGGACCTTTAGTGACGAAATTGGACTTTTAGTGACGAAACTCATTTCGTCACAGTAGCGCCGTCACTAAAAGTCCTGGTGACGAAAAATTTCGTCACTAAAAGTCCGATTTGATTTTAAAAAAAAAAAAAAAAAAAACTTTTAGTGACGAAAACGTTTCGTCACTAAATGTTTTCCTCACTAAAAACACCATTTAGTGACAAAAATATTTCGTCACTAAAAACACTTTAGTTTACTAAATCATATTTAGTGACGAATAATTTTGTCACTAAAACTATGTTCGGGTACATATAGTGACGAAAAAATTCATCACTGAAACTTTTTTTTAAGAAAATCTAGGCACATATAGTGACGAAAATTTTCGTCACTAAAACCATTTCTTACAAAATTTTGCAATATTTAGTGACGAAAATTTTGTCACTAAAACAATTTTTTGTTGCTATATTTGTGACGAAAAAATTCGTCACTAAAACTTATTTTCTGTTTGTATTTTTTTCATAGCTTTGATATTAACCTCAGTAACTTTGTCTTTACATTATTAAAACCTCACATTTGAATAACACATTTATTTCAACAACATATTCATAAAAAAAGATCTATACATTCCACAAATAAAAAATAAAACAAGTATCCAATTCAAACTCCTTCCATACAATAATTGTTTGCAATACATACAATAACTCTACCTAAACCCTATTTTAGAACTAACAGAAGATGTCCTCATATGTCTTCAAGTAATACCAAAGGTAAATCCCCTAAAAGCCACCAATAAGAAATCAGTACAAATATAAAAACAATACTTCGTTAAAATCGTAAAGTAAAAACATTAACTATGTTATAAAAACATTTCTAACAATGCTATAAGAAACATTTCTAACAATGCATTAAGAGTAACCACACCAATAAATTAAAATCACAACTCCTAATGTATAAGTTGTAGAAAGCAAATAAAGTACTAACCAAAAAGAAAGTACTAACCTAAAGTACTAACCAAAAAGCAAATAGTTTAACACTATGTAAAGAGTGTTAATTTTTTCCATAACACTGAAAACAATTAGTTACTTTTATATATATATATATATATATATATATATATATATATATATATATATATATTGAGTGGATATTACATACTATTAATATAAGCTTTACATGTATCACTTTTAGACTTTAATTTTCAAGGAAATAAAGAAATTAAAAAAATGCTAAAGTGAGAATAAAGAAATTACAGCAAGCAACTTTTAGATTCTTCCAATGCCTCTACACTTTACCCCAATTTAGCACTCTCCAAACGCCACCCACGCCATGCATGCACTCTTAAAGAAAGCCACATTAAAGAAATGGACAACTTAAGAAAGACCAACAATTAAACATTCATATCCTCCACTTTTTCCTTATCCAGACTAAAGTTTTCAAGTACCAATAAGAACCCCCTTTATTTTCTTATTTGACAAAACCTCTTTAAATTACACAATTAAATGAATGGGGCCCAAATCACGCGCTTGCTTAGCTGCTCTAAAAAGATTTTTATATTGAAAAAATTAGAATACATGAATAAAGGGAAAAGAACTACCATTTCTCTTTGATTTATGGATTGATATTTGCTTTTAAATAATGACACCTAATAATTAATATTTTGTTTTGTTCCTATGATCAATATGAATTTATTAGGACACCAACTCTAAAATGCAATTAACATAAACGGATACTTGAGATTGATATCAATTATCCCATGAATATAGCTTTATCAATTAAGGGCTCCACTGACCTCATGAATAGACTAAATCATACGTTCATCAAAAAAAAAAAAAAAAAAAATAGACTAAATCATACAGCTAATTACAAAATTTATAGTTTTAAATTATGTACCCCAAATGGGTCAATAGAGATACATGTAATGAACTTTACATCACAAGAACACAAATGGAAAACCCAGTTGGTATTTTCCCACATCACACATCAAACAAAATGCTCTAAAACTAAAAGAAAATCTAAAAAAAATGAATTACAATAAAATAGAAACAAACAAAAAAAGAGTGCGCACATCTCGAGCTGGTGGTGGTTTGTCAAGCAAGACTCTTCATTTATGCAAAGACTTTTTGTGAAATCAAATTGGAAGGATCCTAACTATTAAATAAAGACGTCGTCCAAATAATTCGTTTCTATTATAACTATTAAATTATTTTTAAAATAAAAATACTAAAAAATAAAAAAGTAAAAAAAGCAAGACAATATATTTCAACTTTTGCTTTTTAAGCATCCAGAATTTTGGGTAACAACTCAATTATGAGATGCAACTGTGTTTCTCAAGTCGTACATATTAAAATGGACCTCTGTATGAACAATGCTATAAGAAAAGCCTCTCAAGTATCTAAAAAATACTACAAAAATCTATAAGAAAAGCAAAAGCAGGACAATATATTTGAACTTACTTTGAAAGCATTCAAAATTTTGGGTAACTACTCAACCATGAGAAGCAACAGAATTCTCAAGTCGCATATATTAAAATGGCTTTCTATATATACAAGACTATACTCTCAAAGTAGCTAAAAAAAACATTGAAAATTTAGAAGATAAACTAATTTGCAACCACATACTTTAATAAATATAAAAACCACCATGACTATAACCAACGTGCATACCACAACTACTTCCTCTTCATATACACCATATCCCTACAACTACACCAACAACAAACACCTCTCATTTTAGACCATTTATCCATCCTTTTGCTATAATCACCAAAGCTCCGGTAATTAATCAAACACATTAGGCATACAAAACAAAGTCGCCAAGACCAACACCAAGAATGCCCATAGACTTCAAGGATGACCTCAATTCCTTCCATAGAATTAACAACTAAAATTTGTCATAATTAATATATGATACCATAACTAAGTTGGGTAATTCTTCCGCAATCTCATCAATTTCTCTTCACTTGTTGAATGCTTCATCAATTTGAGGCTTTGATAAACACTTGATGCCACAGAAAAATGATGCCAATGGCCCAATACAAGAACAAGGAAGTAAATGGACATAGCATATTGCTACCTAAATAAATCTCCAAACAAGAGTACAGAGTGCATTGAGTTTGGCTCCCCCACCCAAAGCACTTTACATAAGTATCAGCCATGAAACACATATAAAACAAAAAAAAAAATACAATTCTAAAAATACGTAGCAAAGCATATCCGGCTTTAGAGAAATCCATGCCAGCTACAAAGAATAAGTGATAAAGGATACTAGGTTGCCAACCGAGAAACTTTTAAAAATAGACTAACCTATACTTTCTAAGCATTCTACCGAGAACATAAGGAACAGAATAATAATGAAAAATAAAATGTAAATATGTAATACCCTTATATAAAAAGTAAAAAAACTTGAAAGGAACCTGGTGGGCACCACATTTGGCAACAAGGTAAATTGTCCATCACTTGGCACTCAATCTAATTGCCCAAAATCTCATTTGAAATGATCACAGTTCACACCCACATAGAAACTCTCTCAAGCCCCTGAACTAAAAGTTAAAAGTAAAACTTTATTTTTTACCTAAAATTTGCCCCAAACCCCAACCTCTAAAAACTTCATACAACACAACAAAAAAAAAAAAAATGTATACACACAATTTAGAAGGCATTTCAAAACCACAAGCACCGTCACTACCACCACCACATTAAGCATACACGTTGGTATTCATTCAAAGTCAAAAAGTAACATTAAAGTTTTGGTTACTTTGACACAATGACAATCAAAACTACAAACTAAAAATAATAATAATAATAATAATAACAACAACAAAAACATAATTAAGAAATATGAAAAAAAAAAAAAAAAATAAAAAAAAAAAAGAAGAAACATACCGTTGGACTTTGTGGTGGTCATCGATGGAAGCAAATCCTTGGAGGAGTCGAAGGTGTCGTTGGTGGCTATCGATGGAGGTGTCGCCGGTGGCTGTCGATGGAAGCAAAGACGGCGGCAATGGTGAGGTTATCGGTGAGGTGAGGTGGAGTGCGATGGCGTGGTGAGGCTAATGACAAGTCTTAACGGCGGTGTGGCGAGGTGGAGAACGATGGTGGAGCAAGGATCGGAACCGTGGCAAGCATCGGCGACGGTGGAGTGTGACGGCGCCAAGAGAGAGCAACACGTTAAAGAGAAGCTGAAAAATGACTAAAATGAGGGTTTGGTTTCTTTTATAGTAATACTTTTAGTGACGAAATTATTTTTCGTCGCTATAGACCACTTTCAGCGACCAATCAGAATTTCGTCGCTATAGAGCACTTTTAGCGATGAATTAGAGTTTCGTCACTAAAATGCCTTAAGGATAATCATACCAATTTTTCAGCAACGACTTTGTTTCGTCATCACATTGCGTTCTTTTAGCGACGACATTTGTTTCGTCGATGATAATCTCCCAAAAAATCTCTGGCTGACGAAATTATTTCGTCGCAAAAAACTTAGAGTTTCAAATGACAAAAAATTTCGTCTCTATAGACTTATTAAATTCGCGCCATACTTTTTCCTTTTGGCGCCCTTGTTTCAAATCAACAAATAGTGACGAAATTTCAAATTTGTCGCTAAAGATCATTATTTTTTTATTTTTAGCGACGAAATTCAAATTTCGTCACTAAAGGTTATTATTTTTAGTGACAAAATCCAAATTTCGTCGCTAAATGTAAGTTTTTAGTGACGAAAAACTTTTCCTCACTAAAATTTGTCACTAAAAATACATTTTGTTGTAGTGTTTGTATATCAAAGAATAATAGTCCATTAGTCAATATATAAATGGAAAAATATATATAAAATCCAATCCTTGAAAAGAAGAAGAAAATAATACCAAAAAAAATTCAAGATGATAAAAACAGGTAGGGGGCGAATTGATTAAAAAAAAAGATGACCTTAATTAGTCACTCTGCGAGTAATTCCGTGTGCCATCGTAGCCTCTCACATGCCTGCGTGCAGGGGCGGAGCCACATAGTGGCTTAGGGGGGGGCCGTGGCCCCCGCAAATTTTTTTTTTTTCCCATTAGACTATGAAGAAAAAATAATTAGGCCCCCCCAACATTACACAGGCCCCCCACCCATTTCTCACAAATTCTCCCAGCCCTCAATCAAAAATTAGTAACACCATCAAATTAAAAAAAAAAAAAAAAAAAAAAAAAAAAAATCAGAATCTACTCTACTTTCAAGCCAAAAAAAAAAAAAAAAAAAAAAAAAAAAAATTTGAACTAAAATCTGAAAAAAAAAAAAAATATATATATATATATATATATATATATATAACAAAACCAAGCCCAAGAGCCCACGGCAAGCGAAGCCCACGGCGAGCCCATTACAGGTAGCTCGCTCACGGCAAGCCCACGGATTCTCGATCAAAAAAAAAAAAAATATATATATATATATATATATATATATATATATATATATACAGAGAATGAGAAATCGAACCCATCACGTCATTGGCGCCCGCAAAAATCCCATCACGTCGCGTCGTCGCTAGCAAAGATCAAACCCCATTACCCAATACAAAAGCAAACCAAAATCAGAACTCAAAGAAAACCAAACACACTAACACAGAGGACAGAGCACGAGGGTGTTTATCAAAAAAAAAAAAAAAAAAAAAAAAATCCCCAATACACAAACCAAAACCAAACCCAAGAACCCACAGACGGTCATGTTGCCGCCGTTGTCGCCGCCGCGAGCTCGCTCGTCGTCGTCGCCGCCGCAACGGCCGCCCCTCATCGCAGATCGACATCGACATCGTAGATGGTAGATCGGTCATCGACATTCGGCTCATCGCTCTGCCGTCTGCGCATTTGCCTTTGCGCCGGTGAGCCGTGAGCGGTGCTCGTCACCCTCGTTGCTTCCTCCGCCTCCGCGATCCGACCTCCCTCAAGGTTTTTCTCTCTAACTCTCTCTCTCTTTATCTCACTGAATGAGTATGACTCAATAAACTTATAAGTTATAAAGAATGGAATGAACTTATAAATGAAAGTATGAAACTCAGCATCTTTTTTATTTTATTTTATGTGGAACTGTGAGTGTGTGAGAATCTAATTGGCTAACTTTAACTTTTTTTTTTTTTTCCTGTTTTTGTCTTTTTAAATTTGGCTGTCCCGTGCTCCTTGCATCTTACACGCTCACACGCCCGCACTCATAACAATATATATATTTTATATCTATATATATATATATATATATATTTTGTCTGTTGTACAACCACAACCATGTTTGTGTTGTGTGTTGTGTGCTTTGTGTGTTTGTGTGTTATAAGTGTTTTTGTTTTTGGTGGGTCAAAGGGTGTGTTTGTGTGTTGGGTTGGGCTTGTTGGTGGGTGTGTTTGTGTGTTGTGTGTTCACATATTACCCAAGTTTCAATTTTGGAATTGAAACTTGGAAAAAAACAATTTAAAAAAATTTTGAAAATCATATAATATAAATAATATCGGTTTTTTTTTTTTTTTTTTTTAAAGGACTTCACCATCCAACTTTTATTGATTAATATTATTTTAGTTGCGGTCCATTAGCTAATGGATACAATAGATAGTTAATTAGTTACAGTATCACTATTATACTATAATTAGTTAATTGTATAATTAATGACAAATAAATTAAAGCAATATAGTTTATTGTTACGCTAAACAACATTAATTAAAGCTATATAATTAAATTAACCAATACATTATAAAAGACAAATTAATTAAATTATTTTTTTTTGTTTGAGGGATTATTATTAATTAAAGTTGTATTAAAAATAGGTTGACTGTTTAAATTATAATGGAAATTTTGTTTTTTTTTTGAGTATGAATAACATTCATATAATTAAGTAAAAATTTCTAATTAAAATTTTATTTTTTAAAATTTTTTTCAGGTTAATTTTTGAGTCATATTCTTAAAGCTAAAAGAATTATGAGCAAACGAAAAACAATTGATGCATTCTTTAAGAAACACTGTAACCGCATATTATAATTTTCTTTTATAATAGTGAAATCCCCGCAACTCTATGGACGTAGGCAAATTACCGAACCATGTAAATATTGTCTTGTGCGTGTGATTGTTTTTCTTTTGGCGTTTTCTTTTCTCTTTTTTTTGTTTCTCACATGTTTGGAATTTCGGTTGAATTCCCAACATGCTCAAGTATATGATGATATATGAAAGTTGATAATATTTTGTATCCAATAGACTTAAGAATTATATTTAGTATATTTCGGTTACAACCCGCCCCCCAAGTGTTCATTCCTGGCTACGCCCCTGCCTGCGTGTGATGCCAGCATTGTGCCACGTACATCAATAGTAAGTCAACACTACCCCATCATCAACCAAGTCGTCTACCATACGTATAAATTTGGGTAATTATTAAAAGAATTAGTCATATTTGAGCATTTTGGGATCCATACTTTTTTGTTGAGTGGTTAAATTCATAATTTTGTTGAGTGGTTAAATTCATAATTTTCTAGTAGTTTAAATTTTTGCTAATCTAATGTGTTAGGTCATACTTATTAAGAAGGAATTTTCTAATAGTTTGTTTCTAAAAATGCAATAGTTTTCCTAACCTGCAATAGAAAAAAAAATGGAAACGATTCAAATATTAAAATCACTTATGTATGATGGAGGGCTTTGTAATATATAATTTTAAGTTAGCTTTGAATTTGAATTTCTTTATCATCGTGTTCCTATGATGTTTACTGTTGCTCAAATATTTTTTATTAGGGCAGTAGTCCTCCCCCAGTCCCATACATCCTTTTATCTGGTAAATTTTATTCAGACCGGTTAGTCTTTATTAATTAGTACAACCATGCAGAAACATTACCAAAAGGGTATTGCAACTTTGGGCTAATATTTTTATGGAGGGCATATACTATAATATCAAAAGAGCTTTTCAAGTAACCTGGCCAATAAGGTTTTGCTGACATGGCCTCCATATTGGTCAAGTTGAAAGCTACAATTGTTTATAATTAATGTAACCAAAATGAAAGCCATGCAGACAAAAAACCTAGGAGGGAAGGTCAGCTAGGACGTAAGCCATGTTTTCCGCTATTAAAATATATATATATATATATATATATATATATATATATATATATATATATATATATATATATATTTATATAAGATTCTGGACATCAAGTCAACTTGTGCTTAGTTAGTGATCATCTGGTGAAGCTAGCATATATGCACAATTTTGATTAATGAGTCAACTTAAGGCCAGCTGTAGATATATCTCTAACATCGATAATCCTTGCATACACGAGCTCTATATATACCAGAGTCCATAGATGATTCTTCATTCCACAAGTCAATTCCAATTGTCTAATAGCTTATTTCTGATCCTTTTTCTAAAATGGCTTTCAAAGCTGTGCTCTTTTTGTTCACCACTCTTCTTGTGGTCACCACAAGAGTATGCATCTCTCTTTCTCTCTCTCTCTCTCTCTCTCTCATAACTAGGATTTTTGTTTATTAAAAAAAAAAAAAAAAAGCCAAATTTTATCTTTTTGTTACCCAGTTGACAATTAAACTACGTCTTTAATCTGTTTCATATTTAGCAAATAAACTATTGAAAACTATGTGATACGATATTTATTTCCAACTTATGGATGGTTATCCTCATTCATGTTAATGTTTGTCCTTTTTTGTAGGTTTCATGTGACAAGGAACGCTCAGATGCATGACATGCACCTACTCATGCGCCTTCGCCAAAGGCACACCCACATCCACCACCACATCAACATCATCGTGAGATTGCACCATCTCATGCTCCTCATCATGCAAAGCCACCCACTCATGCACATCCACCAAAGGCACACCCTCATCTACCACATCAACATCATCGTGAGAATGCACCGTCTCATGCTCCTCATCATGCAAAGCCACCCACTCATGCACATCCACCAAAGGCACACCCTCATCTACCATATCAACATCATCATGAGAAAGCACCATCTCAAGCTCCTCATCATGCACATCCATCCACTCATGCACATCCACCAAAGGCACACGCTCATCCACCACACCAACATCATCATGTGAATGCACCATCTCAAGCTCCTCATCATGCACATCCACCCACTCATGCACATCCACCAAAGGCTTGAAAGTTTGTGATAAGTATCATAAAGGTGTGAAAATAATTTGTTTTCCAGTGTACTTTCCACTATTTAATTTTCCTCAGGCAATAAATTTGTGGTGTTAGGCCAAGAGTTGTATAACATGGTGCTGAGCCTACTAGATATTCCCATTTACTATTTCAGATAATAATATATTTACCAGATTTTCTTTATAAATGAATTTCCAGAGTCCTTTCAGGTTTCGCATATATATGCCAATATATTGTGACTTGACCACAAATTGTGATCCGCCTTCTCTTTCTTCCGAATATTTTTATTTTGATAAACACAATTGGAGGTGTTTGCTTCAGAAATTTTTTCTAATTAGTAATATTTTTTCTTATACCATTGCAACAAGAAATAATCGCTAACAAGTTACAGATTTAAGCAATTAACAAAACACTTGGTACATCTTGCCAGGTACAAGGCATTTGAATATTACATTTTTTTTTTTTCAGTACTATTTAGCCAAATTATATTAATGTATTTCCTTTTAGTGTAGGTAGAACTGAATCAATTCCACATCCCTTATTTAATGATAAAACTTTACCAACTAAGTTAATTGAAGAATCACATTTTCTGTACTTTTACTTTAAATTAACTTTTAAAACTATTGTAGATGGCATAAATACATGTTTAAAACTCACATTAATTGCTAGTTGTAACCCATTAACCCTTGTTAGATAAAGGGATATATAAAAGACTATAATTGAACCAAGCTATTTATGAGCAATTAGAGCTCAACTAGGAAAAAAATACTTGTTTATTTTTGTTTTGTTTACCAAAGAATAATCCATGTTCTAGCCAAGGTTTGGCTTGATTATTAAATGAGCTAAGCTCAAATATAATAATGTATTTATGAACATTTATAAATAGGAAAAAGTTAACGGATGCTTTAATTTAATTTAAGAAATATGAAACTTTACTAATTGAATTAATTGGAGAATTACGTTCTCTATCCTTTTACTTTAAATTAACTTTTAAAATTATTGTGGATGGCATAAATGCATGTTTAAAACTCACATTAATTGCTAGTTGTGACCCATTAACCCTTGTTAGATAATGAGAAATATAAAAGACTATAATTGAACCAAGCTATTTATGAGCAGTTTGAGCTCAACTAGGAAAGAATACTTGTTTATTTTTGTTTGTTTAGCAAAGAATATGCCAAGTTCTAGCCAAGGTTTGGCTCAATTATTAAATAAGCTAAGCTCAAACTCAATAACGTGTTTGTGAACAAGCTTATGAACATGAATTCAATTTAAATATATCAAATATCATATATTTATAAATAGGGAAAAGTTAGCGGATGTTTTAAGGGCATTAGTTTAGGATATATTTTTAAAAAAATTTATTGGAAAAAAACAACTAATTTTTTTAAAAAGTTTTTTATATTTCCAATAAAAATGGTATCAAAATCTTCCTAAAATTGGTCATTAACAAATGCCCTAAGGGCATCTGTTAACCAAACTCTTATAAATACATTTGTCTAAAAATATAATTATACGGTCTTTAAATTAGATTTTGTAAGTTTGTAAATAAATTCATACAATATCAAATTGTTAATTATAATTGTTTAATAATATAAACAATCAATTTTTAGTAAATTATTTATAATTTTTAACAAAATAAGGTTGGAGAGTCTTATTTGTATTAATTCATTAATGAAAATGATTTTATCTAATTAACTCAAACAATATAATTTCACAACTAGCAATTAATGTGAGTTTTAAACATGCACAAATCAATAATCAAGCAATTACAAGTATGAAAAATTTTACTACTACTTTGGCTTATCCCAAAATACCAACATATAGTTGAACCTTCACTCCAATACCCAATTGGATTTAATCTTATAGTAACCTTCTTTCCTTTAATACACAAATCTCCAATTTGTGATTAACCCTTTGCACGGATCTCGGTATGTGACTAACTCCAACAACTTGAATGATTGTTCTTGGCTATAAAGTTCTTCACTTCATAAACAATAAAGATCAAGAAGCACTTGATTACAATATCCTAAGGCGTACAAATGCAGTAGCTTCTCATAGAGGAAAATAAACTCTTGGTCTCTGTATCCATGTGTGATGGCTCTTAACAATAAACCTTATATATGTCTAGGGTTGTGAGAAAAGAAACCCTAAACAAATACATCAATATGGGCCCAAATTCAAATCTGAAAATTATGAATTTGTAAAACTCGATAGATCTAGTGTTGAGCTTGCCCAAGAAATCTCGATAAATGCCTTTTGTCGAGCTATCTGTCGAGTTTTAATAAAATAACTTTTCTTCACTTGTTTCTTGGATCAATCTTCATGTCTTTAATACAACCACTTAATATGTATCAAACCCAACTTAAATCTACCTAATTTACAATTAAAATGCGTTTTGTCAAAGGATTAGTTAATCACATAAAAAATATGACCTAACAAACAACCCTCACTCTTCTTTTCTAGCGGAAACAAACACCACTTCATTTAATATTGTTTCATATCTTTATTTTTTTTTTTTTATAAGGTTTCATGTCTTGTTAATATTATATTTACAAAATTGCACTTTTATCGACTTACAAATGCTTACGTTGTAAGAAAATTATTCATGTTATGAAAGAGCTTGATGCATGCATGTCGAATGCCTTGTGTAGGCGAATATCCAAAATGACGTAACTGATTTAAGTGTCAATGTTGCTAGTATATCATATTTGTATATCTTGAGTTTATTATTTGTATATTTTGATTTTAGCTAGGAGGGTAGGTCTGTTAGGACGTAAGCCATGAATTCCGCCAAAAAAGGAAACAAATTAAAAGAGTTTCTGGACATCGAGTCATAACTTGTGCATAGTGATCTGGTGAAGCTAGCATATATACGCACAATTTTGATTATTGAGTCAAATTAAGGCCAGCTGTACATCGATATATCGCTAATATTGATAATCCATGCATGCTTGAGCTGTACATATATATGACAGTCCACAAATGAGGAGAAAATTGGCATCTGCCCTTTTTAAAAAAACAATCCAAAGATTTTTCCAAATTTCCTAAACTAATTAGAAAATGTCATTCTTTTGAAACTCGACTTTCTAAAAATTAAGTTTCAATTTAAAACTCGATTTTTGAACAATTGAATTATAACAAACTGAAAATAAAAAAAAAAAATGTGGAGCCCTATAGTAGCGTTTTAAGGAGTCCTATAGTGACGTTTTAAGACTCTATAGTAACGTTTTGGAACTCAAGCTCCCTGAACTCGAGTTCCATGCAATTTTTTTATTTTTTAAGTTTAATCGTCCCATATCTATAGTGACTTTTTAAGGACCCTATAGTGACGTTTTAAAACTCGATTTTTGGACAATCGAGTTATAAAAAGGACATTTCCCTAATTAATTTGGAAAATATAGTAAAATGCTAGATTTTTTTTTTTTTTTTTGAAAGGGGCATTTACCCATTTTCTCCCCACAGATGATTCTTCATTCCTCAAGTAAACGCAGAGCGATTACCTTTTCAATTATCTTATAGCTTTTTTTTTTTTATCCTTTTCTAAAATGGCTTTCAAAACTATGCTCCTTTTGTTCACCACTCTTCTTGTGGTCACCACAAGAGTATGCATGTCTCTCTCGCTCTCTTAGCTAGGTTTATTTTTTATTTTTTATTTTATATTTTTTTTATTTTATTTTTATTTTTTTTATTTTATATATATATATATATATATATATATATATAAGAAGAAGCTAATTTTATCTTTCTGTCACACATTTAACGGATAAATTACCAAAAACTACATTTTTTTTTCTCATATTTAACAAATAAACTACTGAAAACGAAACTGATACTTATTTGCTCCATATGGCATGGTTATCTTAATTCATGATAATGTTTGTCCTTTTTGTAGGTTTCATGTCATGACGATGAACTCTCAGAGGCACCCACTCATCCACCACATCGACATCATCCATCTCATGGTCCTCATCATGCACATCCACCAAAGGCCACCCGCCACTTATGCACATCCACCAAAGGCACACGCTCATCCACCACATCATGAACATCATTGCACCATCTCGAGCTCCTCATCATGCACATCCACCAAAGGCACACCCTCCTCTTTTGCACCACTGCCCCCATTGAAGTCAGCACATGGTAAGTGTTAAATACATGTCTTTCCTCATTATACAAAAATTGCAAATCAACTTTTTTTTTTTCAATGATATATTTATAAAGTAATTGTGTATGTTTTGTGGTTGATTTGGTGAACAGATTGCACACCTGTGTGTTTTGAGAGATGCAACCCAGGTAAAGGGAAGAAAGAGTGCGAGAGAGCATGCACGAGATGTTGTAAACAATGCTTGTGTGTTCCACCAGGACCACGCGGTACTAACTTGGAAAAATGTGGCAAGTGCTACTCCGAGGTGACCCATCACGGCCAAATATACAAGTGCGCTTGAAGCAGCCTATAATATATCATCACTTGCTGGTTATATTGATAAGTCTGCAATAAGTATTAATTTCAGCAATAAAGTTTGTAATAAGTATCATAAAGGTGTGAAAATAATTTGTTTTTTAAGTGTACTTTCTACTATTTAATTTCCTCCAGCAATAAATTTGTCCATATTGTGTTAGGCCAAGACTCTTGTATACCATGGTGCGGTGCCTACCATATATTCCCATATAGAATTTCAGATATTAATATATTTACCAGATTTTCCTTATTTTCCTTATATAAAATGAATTTCCGGTGTCCTTTCATCTACTTCCTTAAAGCAATCAATTTCGCATGCATATATATATATATATATATATATTGAACTGAGCTATTTATAAGCAGTTTAAGCTCAACTAGGAAAAAATACTAGTTTTTTTTTATTTGTTTAGCAAAGAATAATCCAAGTTCTAGCCAAGGTTTGCCTCAATTTTTAAATGAGCTAAACTTAAATTTTTTTTTTTTTTTTTGAGAGTTTCAACCTATGGCGTCTACAAATTATCATCAGACCAAAACACCAATCAGTTTTTAGTGTAGACTGGAATTGAACCACAGATCTCTTATTTAACCATCAGAGACTTTACTAGTTGAACTAGCTGGAACCCACAGCTAAACTTAAACTTAATAAAAATTTTAAAAAAATATATCCTAAACTGAAGTCCTTAAAGCATCCATTAACTTTTTAATATTTATAAATATGTAATATTGGATATACTTAAATTGATTCATGTTCATAAGCTTGTTTACAAACATGTTATTAAGTTTAAGTTTAGCTTGTTTGTAAACAAGCTTATGAACATGAATCAATTTAAGTATATCCAATATTACATATTTATAAATATTAAAAAGTTAATGGATGCTTTAAGGACTTTAGTTTAGGATATATTTTTAAAAACTTTTTATTGGAAAAAAAAAAAAAAAAAAAAAACAAAAAAGTAACTAATTTTTTTTTCCAATAAAAATTATATCAAAATCTTCCTAAAATTGGTCATTAACAAATGCCCTAAGGACATCCGTTAACTAGACTTTTATAAATATACTTGTCTAAAAATATAATTAATTATATAGTCTTCAAATTAGATTTTGTAAGTTTGTAAATAAATTCATAAGATATCAAATTATTAATTATAATTTTTTAATAATATAAACAATAAATTTTTAGTAAATTATATATAATTTTTAACAAAATAAGGTTGGAGAATCTTATTTGTATAAATTCATAAATAAAAATGATTTTATCTAATTAACTCAAATAATATAATTTCACATAAAATTAATTATTAGTATAGATTTGTGAAGGGTAGAAATTGTTAGTTATGGTTTTACCATAAATGAGAAAAGAATAAGTTGTATAAATGAGAAAATAAGAAGTTTATTAAGTGTGTTGTGAACAAGTTCAAGCTTATTCAATTAGAAAAAAACCAAGCTTAAACCTTTTTTTTTTCTTTTTGGAGAAAAAACCAAGCTTAAACATATAAACTTGTAATGAACTCAAACTCTGTTCATATTTAATATAAAATTAAATAAACAATCCTAAACCTTTAATAGTTTATTAAATTAACTTGTTTACAGCTCTAAATAATCCGCCTGACATGTGTCAAATAGGACTTTATTTTTCTGGAGTAAACAACCCTCACTTTCCTTTTCTAGCAGAAACAAACACCATTTCATTTAATATTGTTTCATGTCTTTATTTATTTATTTATTTATTTTGATAAGGTTTCATGTCTTGGTTTTATTATATTATCAAAATTGCACTTTTACCGACTTACAAATGCTTACGTTGTAAGAAAATTATTTATGTTATGAAAAATTCTGGTGCATGTTTTTTTTTTTTGACATCAAAGCTTGGAGCATGTTGATTGCCTTGTGTAGGCAAATATCCAGAATGACGTCACTGTTTAAGTGTCAATGTTGCTAGTATACTATATTTGTATATCTTGAGTTTACCTATTGTATATTCTGATTTTAGCTTACTTATCCTTCATCAAATTAAAATCAAGAATAATCGATATATATGTCCTTGATTTTAGTCTCATCAGGGAATTCATTGTTATTCTTTAGTAAACTCCTCTGACCTATACATTTAGATATGCATCGATTATATATATATATATATATATATATATATATATTTCATACATACAACTCTGCGGGTGTGCATGTTTTCAATATATAGTGGCCTCCAATAGTGCACACAAGTTCTTGAGACTAATTTGAATAATAAAAATCCATTCATATAAATAATAAGCAATATTTTATTTAAAGAATTCATAAAAAATAACATATTTTTTATATATGTTTATTTATTTGGTGTTTGCCTGAATAAGTCATTTTATGATTTTCTTTGTAGAAATCAAAATTCCACTTATAATTCGCATAAAAAGAATATTAATAGTTAGGCAAACCTTAAGCACAGCTTATATGAATTATGATATTTTAGTTAATGTAAACCAATATGATTATGATCAAATTGTAATATTTTTAAAACTATATTGTGAACTTATTTGCACTTGAAATTCAACATTTTATCTCGAAAACTATATTAGACTCTGTCATCCATTATGTGATTATCCTTATATTTTATTACTTATATACAAATCTTCCAAACGAATAATAAATATTACATTATAAATTTACTCTTCTTTTATCATTGTTTATCACTTCAAAGATATGTAATAATAATAATGTTCTTTTCTAATCTTTTTTATTAAAATTATTTATTTTTTCAACATTTTTTTTTTTTTTTATAGGTTTTGAACCTTTAATAGACATTGATAAAATATAAATGATTTTTTTTTTTAATTACGTTTGTATGTAAAAGAACAAATATATATATATCTCTCTTGCCTGTGCAACCCCAGATCTGCTTATCATATCTTGCCTGTGCAATATTGTTAGTCCAAGACATGCCAGCGTGTGAAGCCAGCATTGTGCCACATCAATGCCAAGTCAATACCACTACATCATCAACCATGTCGTTTGTCATACTAACAAATTAAAAATGCTAGTGCCATAAAATAATTCATAATTTTTATCACAACTCGTCACGTGGCAAGTTGTAAGTGGTGGAAATAATATAATAGGTCCATGTAAGTTCACATTTTCACCACTCATAACTCGTTACATGGGTGAATTATAACAAAAGTTGTGAATTATTCTGTGACACAAGCATTTCTCTTAAAATTTGAATAATTATTAAAAGAATTAGTCATATTTGAGCATTTTGGGATCCATACTTTATAGATGCATGTAACCATATATCTATTATGTTAGAATATTGGTTGAGTGGTTAAATTCACAATTTTCTAATAATTTAATCTTTTGCAATTATCTAATATGTTTGATCTCACTTATTAAGAAGGGGTTTGAACCCACACGTGATGAAATTATTAGAATATTGGTTGAACAATTAAATTCATTAGTTTTTAACAGTTTAATCTTTTGAAATAATTGGTAATTTAGAATTCAAATTATCTGACAAAGTCAAGAACGACTAGTACTAAAGGATCTTTCTAGGTCCATCTTTGAGTAAACCTAACAGGAGTATTGGACTGATCATTTTGATTAATGCAAATGGCTTGGAATGTGATGAGGCATCACATGCACATGCAAAGAGTACGAGAAATTAAGAAGCCCACTTGGCACTGGCACTCATGAAAAACGTCTTGGTGATGACTCTTAGCCAGTTGTGATCCTAGGTTTTCTAAATATGTTAATTCAGATTTTGATAAATTTCTTCTTGACTCGCGGGAAACAACTTGACAGAATTTTATATAAGTCTTAGATATGCCTAAATCCACGTAAAGAGTTTATCTGCGATATACTACTATTGATCTTTAATTTGGTCTAGTTTGGATAACACTTTCCTACGTAGAAACCTTTTTAGTCTACAAGATTTATAGGCTCTATCTCAAAAAATAATAAAAAATAAAGACTTAGAGGATCATGTTACCATGGCGCATCTCATCGTTTATGATTTTCTTTCATTGACCCCAGAATCAAAGGTTTATTGCACAATTAGGGTAGCCCTCATCAAAGCCGGTTACTCATTGGTACAACCATGCAGAAATAGGAAAATTATTAGGTACTCTCAGAGTACCATAAATGTGTATTCTCCATCTCACATAGATGATGAGCCCCACTATGAATTTAATTAGTAATACCCACCATTTATGTGAGAAAATGAGGGAATATGCATTTATAATATTTCGGGAGTACAAAATAATTTCCCACAGAAACATTACCAAAAGAGTATTGCATTATTTCACCTTTTTTTTTATATTCATTTTTTATGTTAAAATGTGTACAGTTATTTATGTATTAATTGTAGATATGTATGCGAAATAATTGATGTGAACAAGTGTGAAAGAATATTTAATCAAAATGTTTATTGTGGCATATTTTGATCATCACAAGTATCCTGTTTAAGAAATGTGACCGGCCTCTGAGGTTCACTGACATGGCCTCGTATTATCGTATATTAATTAAGTTGAAAGCTAGAATTGCTCATAATCATGTTACGAAAATGATAACGTGGAGTCTAACCTTAAATCTCAGTTATTCAAGGCAGACAAACAACCTAGAAGGGAAGGTCAGCTAGCACGTAAGCCATGTTTTCTGCCAAAAAAGGGGGGAAATTTTTTTCTGGAAATCAAGTCATAACTTGTGCTAAATGATCTGGGGAAGCTAGCATGCACAGTTTTCATTGAGTCAAAGACCAGCTGTGTAGTTATATCACTGTATCCATGCATGCTTGAGCTCTATTTATACCACAGTCTACTGATGGTTCTTCATGCCTTAAGTCAACATCGAGATCCAGTGACTACCTAGCCTTCCAATTCTCTTCGCTTTTTTCTGATCTTCTTCTAAGATGGCTTTCAAAGCTATGCTCATTTTGTTCGCTACTCTTCTTGTGGTTACTACAAGAGTATGGCTCTCTCTTACACACTTCAGAATACTGATTCTTTGTATCATTCCATTAATCACAGATCGTTACATTTTTTTTCTTTGTAAAAATACTCATTCTACCTATTTACTTCCTATATATGTTTGGTTATCTTAATTTATAGTAATCTTTGTCCACTTTCTGTAGGTTTCATCATATGGGGAGGAACACCGTGCACCCGCGCCATCGCCAAAGCCACACGCTGTGCCCCCAGTTGGGCCACCCACTTATGCACCACTGCCCCCATTGACGACAACAAAGGGTAAATGTTAAACACACGTCTTTCGTAATTATACAAAAATTGCACATCCACTTTCTTTCTTTTTTCTCATGACCTATTTTTGTAGTAATTGTATGTTTTGTGTGTTTGTTTTGTGGTTGATTTGGTGCACAGGTTGCACACCTACATGTTATGAGAGATGCAACACAGGTAAAGGGAAGAGAGAGTGCCAGAGAGCATGCACGAGATGTTGTAAGCAATGCTCCTGTGTTCCACCAGGTCCACCCGGTACTAACTTGGAAAAGTGTGGCAAGTGCTACTCCGAGGTGACCTATCACGGCCAAATCTACAAGTGCCCTTGAAACGGCCTATTATTTCTTATAATTGCTGGTTCTATTAATTAACTAAGTCTGTAGTGACTAGGTCAAATGGGTGAAAAATAAGGAAGCATTATCTCCATTTGAGAAAAGAATCCATTTCATTTCATTGTTTTCTTTTAGTGTCAGCAATAAATGTGTAAGTAGTGCTATAGGCCAAGACTTGTACCGTGCTGCCTACTAAATATTCCTATTAATTTGCTGTTTCAGACATTGATATTTCTACTTGTTTTCTTCATATATTATATATTTGTAGTAGTTTTCCTTCTAAATGTGTTTTCCTGTATCCATTCTTGTACTTCTTGAAGCAATTAATTGAAATACAAATATTTATATTTATGCCATATGTTGCAATGTTATCTGAATCTATTATGTATTTATGTTCAGGTGACTGTTATTCTTTGAAAGATACCGATGTGGCCAATGACCCAATTGGTCTGCCCTTCCCTAGCCATAGGTATTAGAAGGCCTGAAGGGTAGAGGAGGGGTTCGTGTACTAAGTTTAGTATGGGTGATTTCTAACTATTTCACCAAAAATAAAAAAAGAAAGAAACATATTTTTAATGTAAACAACGTTTGATCCCATGTCCTTTATTTAATACTAAAAGACTTTATCTAGCTCAAATCAATATTCTTGACACTTATTGGTGATAATTTTTTTAATCTAATGACATTATGAATAGACTTATGGCCTGTTTGGATGGAGGGGGGAAGTGGAAGGGAGTAGAGTAGAGTTAACTAAAAATAAGCTAATTTTGTACTAAATCTATTCTACTTTACTCTATTCCCCCTCTCTCTCCCTTAATCTAAACGGACCATTAGGAGTAAGGAATGAGCTACATGCACTATGGGTAGGGGGAGCATCCCCACTCCCCCCTTTTAAATTTTGGAAAAAATGAATTTTTCCTTTAGAAAATTTATATTCTTAGCTTTCCCCATCCTAAAATTTTATGAGTAATTATTTTCTTTCTGAAGAAAAAATGTATTAAATTTTCCAAATCTAATGTTCAAGAAATCCAACTTTTAAGAAAATAAACGTGATATTATAAATGAGAATAAAACTATACTTATATCATACAGACAATATAATTAAGTGTATAATATACATTAGGCATATGTGTGGTTATATTATGTATATAATTAATTGTATTTCACATATTAAAATGTGTCCACCGATTAACAAGTCTTAGATCCATCCCCTACTAATACAAGGAGTAAATTGCACTCTCTTTCAGTAAGACTGGATATTGATAGAATATGAATTTTAATTATCGATATAAGTTTAAAAGATCAAACTTAAGTAAACCAAGTTACAATTTATAACACCTTCACTATCAATTTCTTTTTTCAAACTCCTTTTTTTTTTTTTTTTTTTTTTGCCTTCAATGAACTAAGTGTTGGTTTTATTTGAAGACATGTCCTTGATGGCAAGTTTTAATTAGCTCTGTCGTCAAGTTGATTTCAGACCAAAACAGCAGAATATGTTAAGAGATTTGAAGCCCTATCCTGACAAATGTTTCTCTTGTAATCAGGTGAATCTTTTGATAAGGTTTTATTTATTTATTTATTTATTTATAAGAAAATCAGGTGAAGTTTTCACAATGTTCATCAGTAGAATTTTATAAAGATAGCCCTATAAAGAAAATTGACTTCCGGGGTCCCAAAGAGTACTGGGCGTGTATGGGCCATATGGCCCATATCTTTTTATGCTAAAAAGATACATATTTTGCCCATATCTTTGTATAGATAACCATGAAAACAAGCAAGCATTGGTTCTGTTACATTAAAGATGCGTTTGGATATCGCTTATTTTGTTAAAAACTGAAAATAATAAAAAAATAATTTCTGAATTACTATTCACACAAAAAATACTATTCATTTGCCTGTTTGCACTGTTCATGGGACTGTTCATTTGCCTGTTTGCATTGTTCATGTCCCATGAACAGTGCAAGAGGTGCTAGTCCTAAAAAAAAAAAAAAAAACGTCTGCGTGAAAACGCAAATGCAATCCAAACGCTACCTAAAACCAACATATTGATGCCGCTAAAAACATATTACAAGTAACATACCTGTTATATGAGAAAAGTTAACCGAAGTTTTAAGGACATTAGTTTATGAAATATTTTTTTATAAGAAAAGAAAAAAGTGACTAATTCTTTTACAGCTTTTTATATTTTCTAAAAAGTAGTATATTAAAACTTTCTTAAAATGATCTATTAACAAATATCATAAAGTTAAAGGACACCTATTAACCGGATTTTTAATTATTTTGAGACAATATTTTTGAGTTGTTGACGCTCATTTTGGAAAAGCCCAATAGCAGGAAGAAACCCAACAATATGGGCGGAAAAGAGTTAGTAAATTAAGAGAAAAACCATTAATCCCAAATGGTAGGAATAATAGATCATAAGCCCACAAAATGATAAATGGGCCTCGAAGGAAGCTAGCGGGCCTAAAGGATCCCAGAGAAAGAAATAGTAAACTCATGGGCAGTAGAAAAGTAAGAATGGGCCAAAACAGACCCGAAGTAATGAAGTAAGTGAGTAAAGGGTTAATGGAAAGCCCATGAACCCCAAGGATAAATGATATGGTAATTAGGCCAGGAAAACCCAAAAGAGTTAGCAAAAACCCATGGGAGTGCAGAATTGGAATAGACTGAGGATGCCCAAGGAAAGAAAATGGGCTAAGGATGCTCAAGGAGGAAGAAATGGGCCGAGAAAGCCCGTTAGCAATGGAATGGGTCAAGGAAGCCCAAGTAGCATGAATGCAGGCACAATGACAATGCTGGGTCACTGTAATTAAGTGAAAAAAAGCATGCAAAGAAGTTCTAAAAGAGGCCCAAAGAGCACGAGTCAAATAACACCACAGTAGGAATAACAGAGTGGCATGGCAAGAATGCTAGCAAGTTTACGGAAGGAGCAAAGAGTGGGCTAAAGAGAAAAAAGCCCACAATCAAGCAAGGCCTAACCCTTGAAGGAAGCAAGTCATAAAGAATGGAAGATCAAAAAACAGTTCACGCCACAAGAGGTCAAGGATGAGTGGTGAAATGCATAGATGAGCCTTTAGACCATGGCAAACGCATGAGCAACAGACAAGCTTTGAACATACATGGAAGTGGAGTACGCGCAAGGCCCAGGCACCACCAACTTATACCCAGCCAATACAAGAGTGGTGGGTCATGGGTCAAAGGTAAGTGAGGGTATGGTCTAGCGACGGGGGGAAGGGGGAGCCTATTTTGGGGTTCCTGCTCAAACTTTTTTGGGGGAAATGTCCTGCTGGGATGACATACCACCCAAAAGAGAGAAGGATGAATTAAAACCACTAAGTGCATGCCATGAGGGATAGTGAGAGAGGATGCCCGCCTTGTTTCGAATGAAAATGCCACGGTGAACAAGTAAACAAAACAATTTTCTTTCTCTGGTAATGGGGAGTCGCATGGATAAAATAGGTAAGTGGTGATGGTTAGGCGGCTAACAAACTAGTGAGTGGTCCGGAAGGACACCCACACCCGGACAAAAGTGGTTAAGGGGTAAAATAGTAAAAAACTAGTCATGGCGGGCGGTATATAAGGAGCATCTGCCGTGCATAGTAGGGGGACCAACACAAAGCAACAATCAAAACGAGAGATTCACAACATTACAACAACAACAATCACCACTATAACACACGAGTAAGAACTAGAAAGAAAAGAATGGAAAAGTAGAGTAACAAAACGGAGAAAAAAGAAAGAGAAAGTTAGGAAGAAAAATAGAGAGAGAATAGAATGGCAGGTATGCACCAATAGGCTAACTCTTTCTCTCCCTCTAAAAGCCTACCCTCTGTTAAGGATTAAGGATTTTCTAGATATAAGCCATTTAGGCCCGTTCTCTCAAAGTGAGTAATTTCTACAGCAAGATCTTCCCGTGAGGTTATTCACATTAAGGGAGTGGTTCACTCCTTGGTCTTAGTTCCATAATGCAACTAAGCACGACATACTAGCCATTCATTCTTTGCTTTTATTGATTAAGTACCAGTATTATTTCTCTTTTGCCTTTGCCATTTCATTTATAATGTATTTCATGGTGTTGTGCCGTCCTTTTTCTTTATTTTGATTGAGAATCCTTTACTTATTCTATCTAACAGCAAGTATATTTCCTTTATTGTTGTCATATTGTATTTGCTTGCCATAACTCTTTTATAACAGTCTCATCTGCCATGGGTATATGACCAAAGTTTCAAGAAAGGGGATTTAGTTTGCACACAAGCCGGTCTGAGGTGAGTTGCAATTGGACCGGTCCCGACTCTCTGACCCTGAACCTTTGGGCCGTAGTGTGACAAGAGGCAGCCCAGCCCACAATCTCATAAAGGCCCACCACATGAGTTAAATATAAATATGAACTACGACCCTCAAGTAAAAATTGAAAATGCATGCTATTTTGTAATTGATAAATATGTCCATCTGGTGAAGCTATACTTTGTAAGAGATACCCTTGCAAAATTACAATCCTACCGGAAGTGGTCTGTAAATTTTATTGAATTATTTTATGCAAAATCTTATTCTTTTTTAATTAAAGTCTAAGCTCTACTCATTAATTTACACCAAGTTGAATCCTGCATCCTGCAAACCAAAGAAAATAAAATTGTATAATTAATTAATGACCTAAACTAGATTACAACTGGCCTACAATCGTCCCATAGTTGTGGCGCATGGATATAAGGGAATCATATATGCATAGAACTAAGTAGTTTCTCAAATTGTAACTCATTGTACTTGAAAAAATCACATAGTGTGCAAAACACTTGTGAATGTTTAGACCCCCAATTACAAATTATCCAATACAAGCTTATATTCAAACAATGTATGTGTGGAATATGAAATATAAGCAATACCCAAATATGCAAACTACTCTAACCCATATTTTAATCACAACTCAGCAGTAATTAAAAGCAAAGAGTAAGGGATACAGAGAAGCAAATACAAGATAACATCGGCAAGTGTTATCAAAGAGAAAACCAAAGAACTCGGCAAAAAAATCTCCGCCCCCTTCCAAGTAGTAAAATGATCCATTAGAAAATCGGTTGGGATACATGAACAACAAAAGATCCTCCAAGCCTAATCTACCCGAAGCACCTAAGCCCTTCAAGTTTCTTACTCCAACAAGATTACGCCTAACCGTGTCTTTTCTAGCTTATCGGATCCCACAATTAGCTCATTGCATCAACCAATATGAATTAGTTCTCTTTTGAACTTTGCTTCCCAAATACCAAGAACCTTCTCACTACTCTGAATTTGGTGAGGTTAAGATTTGGCTTAAGATCCTCTCATGGGTATGACAATGAAGAAGGTGAGAGTAGAGGAATTTGGAGAATCAAATGTATAAGATTGTGGATGAATTAATCTTGTTGTTCTTTAGGGTTTTTTTCTCAAAATTCTCTCTGGAAACTCTCTACATTTCGCGAGTATGAGAGTATTTATAGTAGGGTATGAGATGGAATGTGAAAAATCAATTTTTAGCAAAACATAGTGCACTCGCGACTCACTTCGTGGATCGGAATAAGTTGCGAGTTCTAGTCGCCAATTACTAGACTAGCCAGATTGTACTTTTTGTCTTGTAGTGATCCAAATTGTCTTAACACTTCAACTTACTGCATGCTTCATATGTGTGCTAGATTTTGGCAAGTCCCCAATCGCAAGTCAGTCGCGAGTTACTTTTTGTTGCACATTCTTGATCAAATCTTCACACACTCTCTCTCACACAACCCTTACATTATTCCCACATAAATACAAGGTTTCTAAATGCTAAATTATAAGCAAATTTGGCAGGAATAAAACCAATACATAGTTGAATAAATTCAACTTTACAATACGTAACTAATGAAAAACTTAATGAATGAAAATGGTAGGATATATCTTTGACAGGCAATGGCAATGACAATGGCAATGGCAATGGTTAGGTGATTAGATTCATTATATTTTTTAATACAGAAAACCTTTATAACAACTAGTAATAATATTATGATATCATAATAGATAGTACTAAATTTCTTGTCCTAAATTTAAGAAAGAAGCAAAATTTTCCGTATGTATTAAATGTCAAGTGAAATTATAAACACTATTTTTTATTATCAGTTCATGTTTTGTTCGATATTCAAATTGATTGATATGTTTATCTTTGCGTGGATCAACTAAAAGCAAAATGTGCCATATATGGCATATCTTTGTAAGATAATTATATATGAAAAACCAGCAGTGGTTCTGGGAATGGTACTTTAAGATTGATAAAAGATGCATTTTTTTTTTTTTTTTTTTGGGACAATGTGTGAATCGAATATGTGCCACCTATGAAGCGTAAAATATGTCCATTTAGGCCTAGGGAAGCTCTCACATCGATATGCTAATACCAACTAGTCTAGCTTTAAGCGGACAATCCAAGCTTAAAAAAAAAAAGCTAAAAATCCCATTCTATTATATTAGATCTCTCCTGTTTCCCAAATCCTGAAATTGCAATTAAATATATATTTTACAGTTCAAAAGCTGTATTTTTTTTTTTTTTTTAAGAATACTAAGTATTTTTTAACACACAAAATGAGAGGGAAGAAGAATATTCAAAGCTGTATCTCGGTTCAAAGTTTTGGCGGTTCATAGAAGATGGCAGTCACCTCTGACCTGTATCTATTTTTATGGAAGCCATTCATCAAAAAATAATACTCTTCTTCCCATAATAGATGATCATTTGTCATTTTTTCTTTCCCAAGATAATGAAACTTTCTAACCATAAAAGTTCAATTTTCTATGCTATCTTTATTTTGCTTTTAAAAACTTAAACTAGATTCTTATAAAAGAGGTTTATGAGCATTTGCAGTAGTGTAGTTATATTGCTATATTGCTATATTTTAGCCCCTCAAACACTAAAATGATGCTACAGCAGTGGAGTTAAATTTTTTTTTTTTTTTAACTTCATTGCTACAGTGCACATCTATAAATAAATGTGCACTGTTCATGAGATCTAAAAAAAAAATTATTTTATTCTACCGGCCGGATTATTTTATTAACACTATGCCTCTCTCTCTCTCTCTCTCAAAGCTCTCATCCCATCTCTCAAAACTCTCTCAACGTTGTGCTCCGGTCGCTAGGTTGTGGTTGTGCTCCGGCCTCGTGGATCGAAGTGGCTTTTCGTGGATCGTGGTTGTGCTCCGACTTCTTGGATTGAAGTGGCTTCCCTTACCTCCACTCCGCCACCGGGTCGTGGTTGTGCTTCGGTGTGTGTTGGTATCGAGGTTAAGATTGGTGTGTGGTTTCGACGTTTGGGTAGCTGGATTTAGGTTTGGTGGGTTTCGACGTTTGGGTTGCTGAATTTCAAGGGTCACGGTGGAGATGGTGGTGGTGGTGGGTTGTTTTGTTGGTGGTGGGTCGTATCGGCGTGGGTTCAATTTGTGATTTGTGGCTATGGGTTTGTTTTGTGGTGTGCTATGGGTTTGTTTTATGGTGGTTGTGGGTTTGTTGGTGGTGGTTGTGGTTGTGGTTGTTGGTGGTGGTGGTCTTTTTTTTTTTTTTTTTTTTTTTTGCTGCTGGTGGTGGTTGTGGCTGTGATTAATGGTATAGGTGGTTATGGTTGGTGCTGTGGATGTTTTTTTGGATAGTGGGATATATTATTTTATTGTAGTGGTTATATTATTTTATTGTAATGTTTATAGTATTTTATTATGTTGAAAGTTAAAATAGATCCACCGCTACAAGATGTGTGTAGGTAAAATAGATAAAATAACTTTTGGTGGAACTAAATAGCTAAATTTTTAGTTTCACTGCTATGGATGCTCTAAATAATGTTTTACTAAAATCACTTTTCTTTTCTTTTTTATCAATAGTCATATTATTTGATTCTAAAGAAAAAATAGTCATTTTATTAAAAAAAAATTTAATTGTGAAGTGAAAAATGTAATTTACATATATATTGTTGGGTAAATAAACACCTTGGAGAGACTTCTTAAATAATTAATATAACATATAAAGACACACTTTAACTCAAAAAGCTAAAACCCCAATGGGTATGTGCTCAGTTATGTTATATTAACTACTCATTCTTCTCATCTTTATTCAATGTAGGATTTCACTCACAAGTGTATTCCCAACAATCTCCCCCTCACGTGTGAGTCTCTACTTTTCTTTGCGCTTCAAGACCGCACTATGGGCCATGAATAAATCTTACTCGCTCCCCCTTGAATAATGATTTTTTTTTTCACTAGTGCATCATCTATGGGCCTCTATGTGTTAACACCGTACGTCTTTTATCTTCCATGGGAACCTCGCACCTCATCGTTATCTAGCACCATTGACAATAATACTCATTTGTTGGGCCTTTTCTAAGATTGTTTGTGTAGGCTTTATGGGCTTGCTTTGTGAAATATACCGTCCCCACTTCAATCGCAAAAGGGACTCGTCCCTACTCCATTTACGAAAGGGCTCCAAGTATACACACCCCATTCCTGCTCTAACTACGAAATGAACTTCAATAACCTTGTCACCTTTACCCCACACAACTATGGGCTCTGACATCGCTTGTTGGGAAGATAAACATCTTGGAGAGACTCCTTGCAAAGGATATTACCATCGAGAAGCTGGAGTTGTGTGTAGCTTTAATTGGTCTTCTAGCTTGAGAACAAGAGGATAAGTTACAGTGATGAGAGATTGTGTTTGGAGGTATACGGTTGATGTTAGTGATTGAATTTGAGATTTTTTTTTTCTTATAACAAGTGAGAGAGGAGTTTGAACTCAAGCTCTTCTCATAGAAAAAGCCAAATAATGCTGTGGATGAGTTAATACCACTTAGTCATATTGTCATAGAATCACAAGACTCTTCGACTACTAAGGATCCGTTTGGAATCTGTTTATTTTTCTGAAACTGAAAACTTTTTTCTGAAAGTATAAAGGTAAAAGTTAGCTGAAATAGTGCTGTGAAACTCATGAATAGTAGCAAAAATAAGCTGAATAGTAAAATAAATTAACAAAAAATAAGCTATCTAAATGCAACCTAAGTATTTAAGAATATAGTCAAAGCAGATATGCACAAAATTGTGACACAATATTTTTAGAGACACAATTTTTGCCATAATTTTGTGCAAAATTTGCTGATCAAATAGTCAACTCTAAGTTGATTATTCAGAACTCACAGCTCACTTTAACAAGTCTTGCACAAAGTTATGACAAGCACTCTTAATTAAGTGAGCTTACTAAACTGTACTTATATGCAGTTGGCTAGGTGCCTCCAAATATTCCTTACTGTCCTGTGATGCTTTTCATTAAGATTTAAGACCTGTGAGCATCGTATCAAAAAAAAAAAAAAAAAAAAAAAAAAGACCTGTAAGCAATGCAACCTTGATGACAAGTAACCAGAGCAGGGGTTCTAGCAATTGTGTAGCCGAGGAAGAATGAACCCTGTTCAACTGCAACAGTTTACATGAAGATTTTTCTAGATTCTAATATATGTGTCCACCCAGACAGATCATGGCCAATGGACATAGACAATAATAATGTCAATAGTACTCTTTTGTTTGTAACATTGTATGTTTATTGCATAGGTGGGCCAACTTTGCCAGACCTCACGCATGCCTTACCTCCTGCTGCCCAGACATCATTTCTTCACTTTAAAGTTTGCTCCGGGATCTGTGATTTATAATGAATTATGATGTTTTGCTTCCCATTATGCTTTTTTATTTTTCTAATTTTTGGAATTTTAAGTGATGATCTTATTCTCTTGATTTTAGGTATTTTTTAAGATTTCACTAATAAAGTAAAGTTTCTATGTATGCTACAATTTTTTATTTTTGGGTGCAGATTATTATTGTTAACTGTAGTCTCTATTTAAGAATATTTTTAAATCTTTTTTTTTTTTTGGGTCAAAAAACAAGTGTTCCATTCCATGTTTATCAAATTTTCTTTTTGAAAGTTTCCCTATTATTTGTTGGGTTATTTACCTGCTCCACTGTCACATGTCAATATATTCCTAAAGTCATCACCCAGGAACCCACTTGGAGGGTTGTACCTCTTCTAAAGCTTCCAGGGGAGGACCCGGGGGAGTTGTCATGGTTATAGCTAATATTTTAAAGTCACCACCCATGTCAAGTTTAGACCCGAAGATTTAATGAGGAATATTGTGGTTTAACCGTCCCAGCAAGTATCTTCTACCTGGTCAAGAATAGATTTTGTTATATATATTGCATATGAACCAATTCAGTTGCATTTAACATTTGACATACAGTTCATTAATAGTTAAATCACTGAGAATAACTTGCACTTAATTACTTCAAAAATCAAAATACAAATTTTTCTTTGATGGGAAGTTACCTTCACTTTTTTGCTGTCTTGATCCCACAACTTTTTAACTTTTATTCAATTATTGCACTAAAAGAAAAAAACTTTCATTCAATTATAGTAGGGGGAATCGTCATTTGAGATAGAACTAATTGCCAAAGTACAAATAGAATTCATGAAGTTCACAAATGCATTCAGTTATGAACAGGAGGTAAGTAAAACACTTAGTTGACCTGAAAATAAGTGAAAAAAATCACATGCAACATGTCAGTCTAGGGCCCAAGTCTAAATTGAGATTATATTAGATTATTTGTTACTTGTGCATATAAAACCGACAATGCACCGGTGAAACTAATTTCTAATCTATTTCTGAAACAGCCTGAACACATTGCATCGACTTCTCCAAAATGCTCGGGGTCAAATTTGACTTATTCTGGGCATTCAGGCATATACATTTTGCCGTGTTATAAACACATTAATGCAAGCTTTTAAAAAAAACACAAAGTAGTACTAATGGATCTTTCTAGGCCCATCTCTGATTGGATCTAACTGGACTGATATCATTTTGACTAATGCCCAATGGCATAGCATGTGTCACCACATGAAAAGAGCAAGAGATAAGAAATATTGAAATACCACTTGCACTCATGGAAACATCTTAGTGAGGACTCTTGGCCAGTTGTAATATTAGGTTTTCAACCTAGGATACTCTATTTAAGTATTTGGATTCGTTTTTTCTTGACAGGAAACATCTGTATGGCTTATATAATATAAGCACATGCCCTAAATCCACATAAAGAGTGCTTATTAATTCTTCAATATTATATTGACCTTTTGTTCTAATGAGTTTGAATGGTACTTTTGTAGTAGTGACCACAATTTAAAAGATCAAAAGTTCATGATACATTGATACCCCATGCACCTTGGTAGGGTTAGAGATAGGTCATCCCAATGTTTTATGATCTTCTTTCATTGACATAAAAGTTTAAATTTTGATGTACAATGATGTTATCCAATCCTCCACCACAACCATTATACTTGCAAATCTTAATTAATTAAGGTCAATCAATTAATTAATGGGTTTCAATTAATTTACCTGGATTAAGGGACTTGAAATCAAATCTTACCTCGATTAAAATGAAATTCATTAATATTTTGACCTAATAGTAAGAACAATTATAATGAAAATGGTACTATAAATTCAAATAATATTTAGTATCATCAAAATCTTATTATATATATTTATATTAAAAAAAGCCAGCTAGCTAGGTCTTGGGTACAACTCTATAGAAACATTACCCTTCAACTTTGAACTAAATTATTTTTTAGACATATACCAAAAGATTCCTGTTTAGGAAAGGTGACAATCAAGGTTCATCCACATGTCTTCCATATTGGTCAAGTGGAAAACTTTTAGTTACAAACTAAGATAAGGAGTCTAATTAACCTTGACCTCAATTATTTAAAGCACGTAAAAATTGGTAAACAACTGAAGAGGTAGGTGAGAACATTAGCCTTGTTATCAATGAGGCGTATCTTTGGTTCCGATTTTGAAAAGACACACCTCGTGTGCAGGCTAATAAATTATTGGTGTAACCCACTCTCTGATGAGTAATACATATACTAGTCTAGCAGACAGAGTCATTGGGGCATGTGGGTCGGAGCTCTTAATTAAGTCACACTTGAGGACATCAATTTCTACCCAAAAAAAAGAAAAAGAAAAACTGAGTTTCAGGACATGTAGCCATAACTTGTGTCTCAGTGATTTGGTGAAGCTCAAGCTGGCATGCACTGTTTGATTGAATAAAAGGCCAGCTGTAGAGATTTCTCTCTCCATTTTTTAGCACTATTTATACCGCAGATAGTTCTGCCTTGAATCAGTATCAAGTGACTAGTAGCTTTCACATTTTCTTCCCTTCTCTTTCTAAAGATGGCTTTGAAAGCTATGCTCTTTTTGTTCACCACTTTTCTTGTGTTTACTGCAACAGTATGGCTCTCTCTCTCTCTCTCTCTCTCTCTCTCTCTTCATTTGAATCAATCTATTTGCTTCCTTTGATTGGTTTTCTTAATTTGTAGAAATCCTTATCTTTTTTTGTAGGTTTCATCTAAAGATGAGGAACTCAAGGAGGTATTATTATATAAGACAAATGTTTACATTTTTTTTTCCTCTCTCTTCAGTTGTTTCCTTTAATGGGTTTCTATATTGTTATATTTGGGCACCCTAGATTTAGATTCCTGCTAGTTTTTTGTAAGTTGTAACCTTAAGCCTCTTATTTTATTATTTATTTATTTTATTTTTATTGAGGATCAAGTTGTAACCTTTAACTAAATATTTTTCTAAGCAAGAGGAGTTCTATACTTAACTTGGCCACTTGCTGATTCTTTCTTCTTTTTTTTTTTTTTCTTTTTAATTTTTAAATACTAACAAAAAAAATGGACTGTGATTTGGTATAGGTCACTTATGTCAAAGAGCCAGAACCAGCACAACCTCCTGCTAAGGTCCCAGTTTATGCACCACCTCCACCTGTGAAGACGCCACCATCTCAATCTCCTCCACCAAAGGCACCAGCTTATGCACCACCACCACCTGTGAACACACCACCATCTCAATCTCCTCCACCAAAGGCACCTGCCCCTGTGCCCCCAGTTGAGCCACCCACTTCTCCACCACTGCCCCCAGTGAAGTCTAAACAAGGTAAATTTCAACACAGTTTTACCAACAAGTCTGCCGAATACAATATTTTTCACAAATGTCGAGATGACAAGTTGATAATTTTCCAGTTTATCATGTTGTGGGGGAAAAAAAAGTTGTCTATAGCATTATTGAATTATTTTTTCCTCATGATATACTTGTTTTTTTTTAACTTTGTTTTGTGGTAAATGTGCTATTGTATTGTGCACAGATTGTATCCCCAGATGTGATCAGAGATGCCAATTACATAACCGGAAGAGAGTGTGCATGAGAGCCTGCATGACATGCTGTGACCGCTGCAAGTGTGTTCCACCAGGAACATTTGGTAACAGGGAAAAATGTGGCAAGTGCTACACCGAAATGACCACTCACGGCAACAAATACAAGTGTCCTTGAATGGCCTATATCACTTGGATGGTTGTATTTTCTAGATCTGTAATAAGTATTGAGAAGAGGGTGAAAACATTTGGTTTTCCACGCAGTGTTCTTTTTACTAGCTAGCTACTTCCTGAAGCAATAAATTGTGCATATAGTGCTAGGCCAAGAATTGTTTTGTGGTGTTCAATACATTTTCCCATTTTGCTATATTTCGGATATTATTACATTAAGGGTCCGTTTGGATACAGCTGAAAACTAAAAACTAAAACTGAAAATTGAAAAACACTGTAGCGAAATAATTTTTAAATGTGTGAATAGTATTGTGGGACCCATTTTTAATGAAAAAGTTGCTGAAAAGTGAAATTTGTGGGTCCTTGAACAGTACACGATGTGATGTGATTGGTCCAAAAAAATTTGAAAAGTCAAAGTTTGCGGCTACTGTTCATTAAACAGTGCATAAACAGTAGCCGCAACACTCAAAACGCTCCAAAACGCGTGAAAAAAAAAAAAAAAAAACAAAACAAAACAAAACGCAACAATTTTCAGCCGAATCCAAACGCGCTCTAAGTGAGCGTTTGGGCAGGGCTGAAAGTTGCGTTTCAGCCCTGCGTTTTCATACCTTTTTTTTTTTTTTTTTTTTTTTTTTTTTTTCTGCAGTGAACAGTAAATTACTGTGCAGGGAAAAAACACTATTTATATACCGTTCATGCACTGTTTATATACTGTTCATAGGTCCCACGATACTATTCACACATTTAAAAATTATTTTGCTACAGTGTTTTCAGTTTTCAGTTTTCAGTTTCAAAGAACAATAAGTTTAATCCAAACGGACCCTAAAAAAAAGTATTATTTCTAAGTGGTTTTTAATGTCCTTTCTACTTCATGTATGCAAATATTTACTGGTTCTATAAGAAATATAAAACTTGTAATCCTGCTCATCAAACAAGTATGTTGCTATCCCCCTTTTTTTTTGTTGAGAAACACGAATGTTGCTATCCAGTCGCCATATATGGCTAGCAAGAAATTGTGATGTACCAGAATACGAGACTCAGAGGGGAATAGAGTTAAATAAAAAGTTAAAAAAGGAAAAGAAAATCAGTGCCCAACACATTACCAAAGAGCACCTTGAGTTAACAAACAACAGGTCAACAGGGTGATGTCCGTGGAAGCGTGAAAGGGTCACCACTACTGGGATTCTCCCCCCTAGCTAGCATATCCTATAGTCCGGAGACATTTCAATTTTTACCACACAGTTCCTTAAATCGGTGCGTTCAAATAAATTGACCTTTTGCTTGTAAGTCAGATGTTCAAATAGTAGTCAAAGATCTGAGAGAGAGAGAGAGACTATACAACAACATTTCATCCAAAGTTAAGTCTATATGTTGTAGTCCAAGTATATTTCCCCCTCACTCCCTCCACACCATCTACCTATAAGAAAAGAAATCACTAATTTTATAGGTTGTATATGACTCTGTGATCTCATTCAAACATGTATACCTAAAACATGGTATTTGAGACGGGTGTGTTGTTTCTAGAGTGTTTTTGCAAAACATTCGTTAGGTAAGTTTTTAGGTACCATGTGATAGGTGTGATGTTTATTTGGGGAATAAGGAGAGAATTAATTCGATAACCGTTGAATTATTAAGTTATTAGGTGAATACTTCGATAATTATATAAGTTCTTAAATATTGTGTATGATTGTTTTGTAAAATATGACTTGAATTAGGAGTTCAACTTGTTGGATTTGGATAAGAAAGAATCTTATTTCTTCTGAGTTCTTGTTGTTTGAAGTTATCAAACTTTATTAGAAGTCTTGTCTATTACTTGATTTGGAATTCCTTTTGGAATAGGAGTGATTCTCCTTTTGTGTGTGAAAAAAAGTCTAATCCTTCTTGGTTTTGGACATACTAGCTGATTGAAGTCTCCCATAAAAGTATAGCGCCATTGTGGCAAATTTATAGTGTGGGTGTAAGAAAAAGAGGCTCTTTTTTGTTTGGTTCTTTGATATTTGTGGGTTGCAATTTAGAATAGTGAAAGAGGTTTGTTGTCGCTTGGTTTCGGTTATGCGGTTTGGAGATTTGCTCTCTCTTGGTTGTGGCTCTCTCTTTGGTTTGTGCGCAATTGGTATTTGGTATTTGTGAACCTTTGATTATTTGGTTTTGTATTTGTGAGAGAGAGCTATTTGGGTGTAATTATGATTTGAGTTTATGAGAGTACATTTACACCAATTTGTATTATCCTAAATTTGTTATAGTGAAATTTGTTTGTTGTTGCTCATGGATGTAGGCTATTGTCGAACCACGTAATTCTTAGTGTTTTGTGTCCATTTTCTTTTGGATTAACTTTCTTCGTTTCTCTTGATTAGTTTGGAGATCTTTCTCAAGCCTAAAATATTTTCACAATCAATTTTGGTAATTTGAGCTTCCACTATTTTACAACATGTTTCTTAAAAAAAGGATAATTGTTCGACATTATTTAAAATAGTATGTTATATATAGTATAACTTGCTCTATCTAACTTGACTTTTAAGTGGAGTTTGTGATGTGCTTGTTATAGAATCTCATTTCCTCTCCCTTGTGTGTGTGTTTGTATTTGGATCAATTTTTTAAACCTTTCAACTTTTTAGCTTCTCAACTTTCCCTTGTATTAAAGGTGCATTGCAACGTGCTACTATTACATTGAATCAAATCCACATAAACCATAATTTCGTTAATACTCCCTCTCAAACCCAACGTAGAATCTTAATAATGCCTTAAGTTTGAAATACAAGATCATGAAAATGCCTCAATAATGCTTTGAAGGTCGATGACCATAAATGACTGTATTGAATGGAAATTGGATTGGGTACAACGGAGGAGAAAGAATCATGAAAATTGCTAGTGATCGCAATGAATAATGACAATAAATGAATGTTGAAAAATGACCATAAAGGCTTAAGAATGGTTGCACGAGTGACTAAGAATATTACGTTAATCCTAATTGAGCCTGCAATACATTAAATAAGATTATATAAGAATATGGGAAATAAGATTATATAAGAATATTACGTTAAATAAGATTATATAAGAATATTACGTTAATCCTAATTGAGCCTGCAATACATTTACACTTATAATTAACAAGCACCACATATATTCCGTGAGAAACCATATTTATGGATCATTTAGGCCCGGATAGCTAAAATAATTTTCTATCTCTTCGATGAAAACTACTGCTAAGGTTTTTCTGCCTATATAAACGGACCAAAGAGAAACAATACAATCAATGAGCTCTGAACATCAAAGCTACTTCAACAAAATATCACAAAACATGGCGATCCAAAGGCTTGCTTGCTCCATATTGGCTGTTTATTCACAGCATGTAGGCACTCCTGGCCTTGCACCTAGCCCTAACAACTCTAATGCACCTTTTCCATCAATGCTGACTGGCTTTGTGGGTGTTGCCATTTCATTCTTTGTCCTCAAAGAAATCGCTTAGGGTCCTCCTGTCCTCGCTCCTCGCTCTTCAGATATCCTTGATGGTGTGTTGAGGTCACAAGATTGTATCAATATAATATTATGTTTGATTTCATGTCTGTATTATTGTAATATATATGTTTATCGCACTTGATTTAAAATTGTATTTTTTCACGTCTGTTACTATTATAATATAAATTAAAATTTCACTCTTGATGGTCCTATATATATACACAGATGATTATGCTCTAAGCAAATATTCGTTTTAAGAAGGAACTTGATGCATGTACTAGAATGCCTTGTGCAGGACAATCCAAAACGAAATATTGTGAACTTGGAAAATACATACACTTAATAAGATTTATAAAAAATTATAAATATACATATATGAATGGTATATTCTTTATAAATTTTAAATATATTCAACTAATGACTAATTTATTCATCACTTATGTAATAATATTTAACAAGCTAATTGTTAGAGATATATTAGCCCATTAGTATAGGCCCAAGCCTAATTATACTTTGTGTGCAAGCTAAGTCTCCTACTTGTACTAGAAGTCTATTAGTCTAGGGTTTAGTCTACTATATATACACATGTTATGATTCATTGTAACACATGATTTGTACTACACTCTAATATATTATTGATATAGCCCTTTAGGGTTTCTTCCGTGGATGTAGGCCGTTAGGGTGAACCACGTAACCCTCGTGTGTTATTGTGTTTTATACTTTATGCTTTCGCTTCCGCATTTATACTAGCATATTCAACATGGCATATCAATGCTAATATTTAACATGGTATCGTGAGCCACCTTCCTTCCTGGCCATGGTTTTCTGTCCTTACGGTATATTTAAGAGCAATCTTTGTCTTCCTCGGTGTTTTTTCTTCACTGCGTTCATCCTCTTTGGCTTCCCTCTGCTGCCGTCAAAACTCTTCGGTATAGTCAAGCCACCGTTAGAAGTCGCATCAACACTGTAAGACCATTGCCTTCCTCAAACTACCGTCACAGAGCCAAACTTCATTCAAGGGATCTTCTCAACCTTATCAAATCTCAAGATTTCATCAAGCTTCCATCTTGAGTTTGAGAGGGGGTGTTAGAGATATATTAGCCCATTAGTATAGGCCCAAGCCTAATTCTACTTTGTGTGCAAACCAAGTCTCCTACTTGTACTAGAAGTCTATTAGTCTAGGGTTTAGTCTACTATATATACACATGTTATGATTCATTGTAACACGAGATTTGTACTACACTCTAATATATTATTGATATAGCCCTTTAGGGTTTCTTCCGTGGATGTAGGCCGTTAGGCTGAACCACGTAACCCTCGTGTGTTATTGTGTTTTATACTTTATGCTTTCGCTTCCGCATTTATACTAGCATATTCAACATGGCGTATCAATGCTAATATTTAACACTAACTAAATAAATCAAACTAGCATGTGTTTATAATATACACATTCAAATTGCTTAAATTCAAAAGTGAAAATATATTATAAATGACCCAAAAATAATAATTTATTTTCATCACATTGCTTAATAAACCTTGTCTAACTCAATGTTATTATTATGTTTATCATTTTGCAAATTTATTTCTTCATTAAAATTTTCTTCATCGTCATTGAATTTATTATCTCTTCTTGTTCTTTTTATTTTAATAATTTTTTTAAAAATATTTCTTCTTGGCATTCTAGTTTCTTGGACTTATAACAATAATTAAAAATTAAAAATAATTATATTGTCAATTAATATCTTATTTATAGTATAGAAAATAAATTTGCAAATATTAAAGTGAAATGTAAGTGTGTACTGTGTAATCTAAAGTTTATAGGAGAAAGAGAGGGGAAAAAACTTATGAATATGTTATTTTATTAGGCCAAATTAAGTAACCTAATAATTTTGTGTTATAAACAAGTCTAACAACTTGTTAGATTCAAATAAAAGTACAAATTTTAACAAAAAATCTCATTTTAAAGCATTTGTCTATGTATCGTATGATACGTATGATTTTACGATATGATACGATTCATGTGATATGCACACTATATCATACAATTCATAAGTATTTATGATATGCCGATCTGATGCAGAACTTTTTACACACAATATGTATTGCGTATCGTATGATACTGACAATTATGCATATGGCTAGCTATGATTGAACCGACCACAATTAACTTATATATATATATATATATATATATATATATATATATATATATATATATATATATATAGGAACTCATTGGGTTTTCAACAAATATCCTAATCAGGTCAATCATATGCTGTGAGATAGCTATGAATGGGTATTTGATGACCCATTGAACTTCATTTGGAACCGATCACAAAAAAACACTCAGGCATGCATTTTTTTTTTCACTATTTTTAATATAAGTTTGGTTGTCGAGATCTAGAATTCAAATTTTATGCAAAAATAAAAATAAATAAATAATGTATTAGTCTAATGATAAGGGCAATCATCGTAGCAATGGATGTCATAATTAAGTTTAAATTCTGTTGTATTTATATATATATAAAAAAAAAGTTTTGTTGACAAGTCATCTTTATATCACTTTTTTTTTTTTTTTTTTACTATCCTATATTTAAATTTATTTTCACAGATCATATTTAAGATAAATAAGTTTACTTCAATTTTTTATATTAAATAGGTACCTTATATATTTATTAAATACCTTAATACAGTATATAAATTTGTTTAATTATGAAAGTTAAAACTATTAGATAATGTTGTTGTTAACTTTTGCATTACAAGATACAATATAAAAAGAGCAAAACTTAAGTACACTTTTCTAAATGTAGTATATTAAGTTCTCTAATTAAATTCAAAGATATAATTACATTGAATTTACTTATCTTTGGAAAAGATAATATTGTTTATATTTTATTGGGCAATGAAATAATATATTTGAATTTAATTAGAGAACCCAATATTCAACACCCAAGTAAATTTATCTAAGATTTATCCAATTAGTAAATTAATTAAAACTCACAAACTCATTTATAAATACCCCCCAAAAAAAAGGAAATTAAAAAGCTTCATTTATAACTATGGACCAAATGGGCCTTTGAAAGCAAACCAAAAACCCAAAACACACACCAAAAAAAAAAGCGGACTAGATTGAATTTGGTTTTTCGTTATTCTTCATGTACTTCGGAAGTTAGGAACGACTTTTCTCCGATTCAGATCGAGGCCTAATTGCCCTTTATAAACTTAGGCAACAGGGACATAGAGAAAAGCAAAGCAACTATAGCCAGCACCAGCACAAGAAGAAGAAAATGGCTGAAGAGGCGAGAGACATGGCTTGTGGTTCTGGGTGTCATTCTTCATGCTCAGTATCTTCGATATCTACTTCAAGACCCCCATTGTTCATGGCGTGGACCCTGTCACTCCTCGCTTCAATGCCCCAGCCAAGCGCCTCGTGCTTCTCGTTGTTACGTACCCAAACCCAATTAGAACTTTGCGCACTAAGTGTTTGTTGAATTGTCTCAGTGAAATGTTGCTATGGTTTTTTGGCTTTGTTTAGTGATTTTAGATTACCAAATTAGGAAATGGCATTAATAATGAGATGGGTCGGGTTAGGATTGTTTATAGAACGTAATGTAGGTTACTAATTTGAGTTTATGCTATTTTGTACTAAGGTTGTTCAATATTGTGTATAAAGTTTTGGGTTTTTGAGAGTTCCTTTGTATAAATTATTAATTATTACAGGGTTGAAATCCGAAAGTTTCTTTATTGGAGTTGTTTTATCTAATATGAGCAGTCTGAAGGGTTAGTATGTCCAAGAGTTGGCGCGCTTGACTTAGATTTTGAAAATGGACTAGTAATGATTCACTGGTTGTTAAGGCTTAGTTAATTGCAAATTTGGATATGCTGTTAGTGTACTACATGTCATAAAATATAGAACTTTTATGAATGGGAAAAAAAATTGCAGCTGATGGTTTGCGTGCCGACAAGTTCTTTGAGCCTGATTCTGAAGGAAATTACAGAGCTCCATTTTTAAGAAGCATTATTAAAGGGAAAAGTCGCTGGGGAGTATCTCATGCACGCCCTCCAACAGAGTCGAGACCTGGACATGTTGCTCTAATCGCTGGTTTCTATGAGGATCCAAGTGCAGTTACAAAAGGTGGACTGTCTATCTTCTTGAGCCAAATTAACTCCCGTGCATCTCTCACTTTATATCATTTTTTTACACTGAAACAGTAATGCATGTAAATTATATTACTGGCTGGTGTCACATTCTGTCCACTAAAATATTCTATCTTTTACACAGGATGGAAAGCTAATCCAGTCGAAAATGATTCAGTATTTAACCGAAGCCACCATACATTTGCTTTTGGGAGTCCTGACATTGTTCCAATATTCTGCGGTGCTGTGCCACACAGCACATGGAATACCTATCCTCATGAGTATGAAGACTTTGCAACTGGTACATCCTTTGAACAATTTTTATTTTTATTTTTATTTTTTATTGATTAGTAAATGTTATAAGCTAACAAGTAAGCGCTCGAAGAGAAAAGAAGTTCAGATGAATTATGCTTATATTGTTAAACATTAATTGCTATCATCCTCAATTTCATTCAATGCTTTGTCAAATCACTATTGGTTATGCAGATGCATCCTTTTTGGATGAGTGGTCTTTTGATCAATTTCAGAGCCTTTTAAATAGGTCCAATGAAGACTCAAAGGTGAAGGAGTTACTTCTACAGGATAATCTTGTAATATTTCTGCACCTACTTGGTTGTGATTCAAATGGTCATGCACATAGGCCCTTTTCCTCCATCTATCTCAATAATGTAAAGGTTGTTGACTCTATAGCTGAAAGGGTTTATCATATGGTTGAAGATCATTTCAAGGACAACCGTACAGCATATATATTTACAGCTGATCATGGAATGAGTGACAAAGGTTGGAACTTTTAGAAACTTCCATTTCTTTTCTTGGGATTTTTTTTTTTTTTTTGCCTCACTGCATGCACTCAATGGTTATAATCTAGATTTAACAACTTGCATCTTCCATGACTTGCTCTAGGTTTACACTTCTTCAAAGACATGCATAATTGGTTTGAATTCTGTAACGCTGGAAATATATCACAAGAATGGATTAATATGCTATTTTCATCCCCACGAGCATTTCTTTTGAATTAATGTTTGGACCAGAAAATTCAAAGCATCTAGTAATTGGCCTTGAATTTGGATGCTATTAACAGCATCTGCTTTGACATCTGATGTTTTAGTGTTCATTTGATTAAGATGTTCTCTCTTTTTGTTTGCCTTGAATTAGGCTTTTAATTTTCTGTCCCTAAATCCATTTTTTCCCCTTACTACTAATCGTCTCCGCACGGTGATGGGGGATATAATCTCAGCATCTCAAGATGCTTTTGTGAGGCATAGACAGATCCTTGACCCTGTTCTTATTGCTAATGAATGTCTTGACAAGAGATTGAAGTCCGGGGTGCTGGGGCTGATTTGTAAGCTGGATGTTGAGAAGGCTTTTGACCATGTAAACTGGAGATTTCTGCTGCAAATGTTAGAAAGAAGTGGATTCTCTGCCAAATGGAGACAATGGATTTTCTTTTGTCTATCTACAGTCCGTTTTTCCATCTTGATTAATGGCTCTCCTTGTGGATTCTTTGGTAGCACCAAAGGTTTGAGGCAAGGTGATCCGTTGTCTCCATTCCTTTTTGTTTTGGTGATGGAAGCTCTTGGAAGAATGTTGGATAAAGCGGTTCATGAAGGACGCATGTCGGGATTTAGTGTGGGTAACTTGGAGGGAAGATCTATGGCGGTGTCTCATCTCCTTTTTGCGGATAACACGCAAATTTTTTGTGAGGCTGATTTAGAACAAATTCTGATTCTTCATATGATTCTTATTTGGTTTGAGACGGTGTCGGGTCTAAAGATTAACCTGGGCAAGTCAGAATTGGTTCCGTTGGGGTAGTCCATAATATTGACCTTTTCTTGGTTGTTCTTGGCTGCAAGCAGGGTTTTCTCCCAATGAAATATCTAGGTCTTCCTTTGGGTGCTAAATTCAAGGATAAGATCGTATGGAATCCAATTCTGGAGAAAAGGGAGAGGAGATTGGCGGGTTGGAAACGCTTATATTTATTCAAGGGAGGTAGAGTCACCCTAATCAAAAGCACCCTATCTAATTTACCCACTTATTTTCTATCTTTATTTCCTATACCTACTAGTGTGGCTAACCGAATTGAGAGGCTCCAGTGGAATTTCTTATGGGGCAGTTTTGGAGATGATCCTAAAATTCATTTGGTTAAATGGGCTCTTGTTTGTGCCCCTATTTCTTCAGGTGGCTTAGGGATAAGGAAGATAGGACTTTTCAATAAAACTTTACTTGGGAAGTGGCTTTGGAGATTTGGGATTGAGTAAGATGCCCTCTGGAGACAAGTGATAAAGATGAAATATGGATGTGTGTAGTGGGGGGGGGGGGGCTGGTGTACCAAATCTGTGAATGGCCCTTATGGTGTTGGTTTATGGAAAAATATCAGTCAGGGATGGCCTTCTTTCTCTTGCCATATTCTGTATGATATTGGTGATGGGTCTAGAGTGAAGTTTTGGCAAGACCGGTGGTGTGGATAGACATCTCTTGCTGTTAGATATCCGGACTTGTTCAGATTTTGTAGGAATAAGGATGCTAGTGTGGCTGAGCTTATGATGTCTACCAATGGTGTCCTCTTTTGGGATGTGAGATTCTTTAGGGGTGTGCATGCTCGGGATCTAGAGGCTATGTCGGACTTCATGGAAACCATATATGGTTCTCCTATAAGGGGGCTAGGTGAGGATAAAATGTGTTGGATACCTAGCAAAGATAAGGGTTTCTTGGTTAGTGATTATTATAGAATTTTAGTTGGCACCACTTTCTATGGTTTTCCTTGGAAATGTATTTGGAAGTAGAAGATTCCCTCTAGAGTAGCTTTCTTTGTATGGATTGCAGCCTTAGGGAAATGCTTGACGATTGATAATTTACGAAAAAAGAAGGTGTGGATTTTGGATTGGTGCTACATGTGTAAGAGAAATGGTGAATTGGTTGACCATCTATTCCTTCATTGTCCTTTTGCTATGGATCTATGGTCTATGGTTTTGGGTCTATTTGGAGTAACTTGGGTTATGCCGCACACTGTTTTGGGGCTGTTACGGTGTTGGCAAGGTAGCTTTGGTCATCATCGAAATGGTTATATTTGGTCCATCATTCCTCATTGCTTATTGTGGTGTCTTTGGAGGGAGAGAAATGGTAGATGTTTTGAAGATATTGAGATCTATTCCAGACCTCAAGCTACTCTTTTTTAGAACTTTAAGGGATTGGTTGTTTGCTTTGCAAAATCAATCATTCCCTTCTTTTATTGATTTCCTTGACTCTTGCAATTTTTGTATTTGATTTCTTATCCCTTGTTCACTCCCTGTGCACTAGGGTGTTCCTTTTTTATCAATATATCTTATTATATATCAAAAAAAAAAAAAAAAAAGATTCTAACAAATTTAAGGTTTCACTCACAGGAAGCCATGGAGATGGGCATCCTTCAAACAATGATACTCCCCTTGTTGCTTGGGGAGCTGGTGTTAAAAATCCCAAGCCAATATCAAGCACCAACCATTCTCATTGCAATTTTCGTTTTGTTGATGAACATATGCATGACGCACCGACACCCGTAGAATGGGGCCTTAATGAAATTGAAAGGGTGGATGTCAATCAAGCTGACATTGCACCACTCATGGTTGTACATTTTATTTTTCTTGAATTTTTCCGTCCAAGGCCTGAATCCTCAGGTCTGTCCTTCAGTTTTCTTAGTCTAATGTCCTCATTGGCTTTTCTGGCAGTCCACTCTTGTTGGTTTGCCATGCCCTGTTAATTCAGTTGGAAGTCTACCCCTTGATTACATAAACATGATTGAGGTACGTTCAATTAGCTTTCATGGATAGATGACTTATTTTATCGTAATATAAAATGGCAAATGTGCCAATGGTCCCTGGACCAAATGGCATCCCCTCATAACATGATTGAGGTTTTTCTGCTGGAGGGTGAGGTCATAGGTTCAACCCTCTGCAGTGTGTGAGTGGTGTATTTACCTATAAAAGAATAAATAGTGGCAAATGCCTCTTCATATTATTGAGAATGGATTTATCATGTTATTAATTGAATTGATCCTACTCATTATAAATGGGTGTAGAATTAGTGTTTTATATTCCACTATAATGTTCAAGCAAATGGAGTTTTGTTCTTTAATTTCAGTGATGATTTGAATCAATCCAAACTTTTGTTTTAATTGGTAGATAATTGATAAGAGATTTTCTTTTATTTTTATGTGCAGATAGAAGAAGTTGAAGCTGTGGTATCAAATACAAAGCAAGTTCTCAACCAGTTTCTTTGCAAGTTGCGTATCCTCTTCTTATATTAACTTTATATCTTAGTAGTATGGACTTTAATGGGCTTCACTTTCTTGAAGATTTTAACATTAATTCTTCAGTTTCTTTCAAATTATTATTATTTTTTAATTGAAAAACAAAATATCTTTTCTTGAAGAGATTTGGTTTGTGCATACTAAATTTCTTCCTTGATTAATTTATTATGTTCTACTTTGACCTTGTTCCTTCAAAAAAAAGTTCTAAAATCTGCTTCATAATTTAGTCTTTTCTTTTCTTATGGAGATACGTAGAGGGAGGATGTAGGGAATGAGCTTTCTAATTTTGTATGAGTTTTCTTGACTAGCTTAGATATAAAGCAGTCAAATTCACTTTATTTCAAGCCTTTCAGGCAACTGGCCAATTATTCTGCTGTACTGGATCAAATTGAGCGTCTAATATCATTTAGAAACTATGAAGCTGCTATGAAGCTATCCAAAAATCTCAGAAGCTTGGCACTTCAAGGACTTTATTATTTTCAAACTTATGACTGGCTGATGCTTATGACCATAATCACTCTTGGGTATATTGGTTGGATGATATATCTTTTTCTCCATGTGCTGCAATCTTATACTTCACTGCCAGGAAATATATCAAGAAAGGAGCAAGCAGCTCATCAGAGAAGTTATACTGGAAAGGTAATGTCTCTGTAAGCTTAACCTCTTGTAAGCTGCATTTTGATCATTCAAAATGAAGCAAAATGAGAACCAAAATGAAGAGAAAACAAGAAGTATTAGGAGTAGGAAAAGAAACGAAGGAGCCGGGTATAAATTAAACCTCATCATTTGCAGACATATCTCATACATCTCATTGTTTTGACAGATAAACCTATGTGGATGTATTTTCATGGGAGCACTTTCTATTCTACTTTTTCAGGAGCACTCTCCTCCCCTTTACCATGCATACACTACAATGACGGTATTCTTGTGGACCAGATTAATTAATGAATATTGGTCCATAAGAGCATTATGGATATACTTAGGTGGAAGAAAATTCAACTATATCATTAAACTTGTGGCCACCAGTGCTGTGGTGTTGTTCATTCTAGAACTTCTGGTATGGATATCAAACATACTATTTATAGACCTGTTCTAGAAATGATAAAGTTCTAAACTAGCATTCTGGGCAATGATATCCTTGTGCAGGTGAATAGCTTCACTGACAGGAAGCTCTACACTTGGTGCTTCCTGATCATGGGGGCCATAGCTTCTCTTTATCTTCTTAAGTCAATTCCATGGAGATCTGGAATACCAATATTTGTCTGCATTGCATGTTGGTTTTTGTCCTTATTTACTTTGATGCCAGCACAAATTCCTGATAATAATCAATTAGTGTAAGTCACTTCCGTTGAGTTTGTCCTTTTTATAGTGTGGCTTTGTGGGAATGAATGACTGTGTTTAAGTTTGTTGTAAACTGTTTTAAATTTATGAAAATGCTTCCCTGGCTTTTCAATTTTACTTAAAAAAAGAAGAAGAAAAATTAACTTATAATGATAATAGGAAAGGGCCTGAAGAATAGTTAGCACAAGCTGGGTCAGTACAATGCATTTCATCAACTTAAATGGTTTATGTGGATAAGCTGGGTAGAGAAAGTAGTAATTTCTTAAGTTTCAATGTAAAGCTCTCTACTCCGTCAAATGTGCGGATACTCTGCTCCCAATAAATTAACCACATGATACAATCAGGGGTCTCAGCCCACAGTACTGTTATGATGATTGGGTGGTGTACTGTAAATCTAAGTTGATTTCATGGTGTTTTTTGAATTGTGTATGTTCATTCTTCTGAATCTTCCTTTTTAGAGCTTCTCTCTATTTTCTAATAAAACTTCATATAACTTATTAAAAAAGGCTGCAATTTCACCTTATTTATTTTAAGTTTATAACATCTATATTGTAACTAAAGGGAAGGGCTAACAAAGCTATTCCTTTCCCGTTTTCATTTCAAAGGAAATAAAAAATGTTATGAATCCAAATGGCATTGCTAATTGTATGAAGTGTGAAGCCAAGTCAATTGGCCACTACTTTTTTTCACTGATATTAGGAATAGAAAAGAAAATTCAAGCAGAAAAAATTTTATGAGATGATTTTTTGAAATCATATATCCACATGCTTTCTTACAAATGCAAACAATGATGATTCTGCACTCTTAAAATCAGACTTTTGAGTTAGGGCCAACAGAAAGTAACAATGTTGGTTGCAATTTTTTTTGGGTGTTACAAACTTAACAGAGATATTCAATTAAGATGGTGTACTTAATACTCTATAAACTACCTGAGTTCATAGTTTTTTTTGTCTATATCTGAGTGATCATGATTATGATGTTTGTGTGGTAACAATAACTTATGCAAAATTGCAAGTGGAGCTATGATTATCTTGATAGGATTAGTTGCAAGGTGGCTAGATCTGCATGCTGAAGGAAATAAATTCTGGCTGAGCATCTCTAATCATGGTGTGAAGAGACCCAAGTTTCCCATGCTCTTTCATTTACAGGTGCATAGCATGTCTATACCTTCCATTTGGACTAGAAGCTTAATGATTGATATAACTGTACGGATTTAATGATAAATACTTTTGATAAATGAAAACTAGGCACTTTTGGTTGGGTTATCTTCAGTTATGGTGTCTTTATCAACGTCTCACAGAACAGAAAAGCAAGAACTGCTTGCATTACACCAGTTGATAAATTGGTCTATAGCTGGTATACTCTTGAACTCGTCTTTCTTTGCTAATGTTTACTACTTTTCCTGGGCCTTTTCCATGCAGAAAACATCAAACTAAATTAACATAAAGTTTTGACTTTAACTCTTATGTTGCTTGTTTTGAGCCAAAATGCAGATGTGCTTTCAGTTCCATAACTAAACTACACCAAATTCCACGTTTGGGATGCTATTTTCTCGTTATATCATTTTCTGACGTAATGACCATTCACTTCTTTTTCCTGGTAAGAACTGTTTTCTTTATTTCACACTTTTTCTTTACCAAATGAAGCTCTGCTTACATTGGTCCTTATTTCTAAATGCATTACATATAAAATTAATTCGGTACCATGTTACTCATTTAGATAGATTACCTCATTTTGGCGATCAAGTTTGAAAAGTGTATCTTGTGTAATCATTATTTAAGCTAATCGTGTTTTTATCTTGCAAATCCATGTAATTAGTGGGTCTGGAAATTTCCCATCATCTAGCTTAGGAAAAACTTTCTATCAATTAATCAAGAGTATTGATAAAGATTTGTAGTAAAATTGAATGGTGCTGACTGCTAGTTTATGTAAATGAAATGGCTGGCAAGACTTGCCCTACTTGTAATTTTAGATTATGCAGATATGCCTACGTTCTAAATGACACTTCCTCTCTTTGTATATGTGTGTGTGTGGCATATTGTTAAATTAATAGTTAAAAAGATTAAATTTATTATTTCCTAATAACTTAAGTTTTGGGGGCAAATGTCACTTCCTCCCTTTAAATGAGTTAGCTCAAATGGATCTCTCTCTCTCTCTCTCTCTCTCGTAAGTACAAATGGCACTTACCCTCCTTAAATGTTATGTCCACTAAAAGAGTAAAAGATGAATATCTCACATATTGGACCCTACTTACTAAGTGGGAGTCCAAGTCCATACACAAAGGGGGAGTATTAGAATAATGATTAAATTCACTATTCCTTAATAGTTTAGGCTAAGTGGTAATTTATAATGCGTGGTGTCAGGACAATCGTGCATTTTTAAACCTAACAAACCCAAAGGTACCTAATTCCATTAATTTGTCTCACTAAAATTTCCAGTTTTCTAGCTTAATAAGCTATTATGACGTTGTTGATCAATATTTGTTTGCAAGTTGATATGTATATATTTGAAAAGAAAGTGGCAGGTTACTAGTTGAAATATAAAATTAAGTTCCCATTATCACCATCATCACCTTATATTGAGAAATGGTTGTTGGGGTTTTAGGCTAAGACTTTGTACATTAAAATAGGCACCCTATTGACTATTGTGATATGTTATCATCAGATCCGGAACACGGGAAGTTGGATGGAAATTGGTAAATAGCATCAGTCACTTTGGAATAGTGAGTGCCCAAGTTCTATTTGTTCTGTTGCTGTTTGCCCTCACAAATGTATACACAAAAGATATCCAGTGCAATTCAGCACTCGAATCTTCTCAGAAAGCAATGTAAAAAGTCACATCAGATTAAGATATTTGGCACCAAAGTGAGCTTCCTGCTTTCCTTCAAGGTGAGCTTTTTCATTCTTACAGCGGCTTTTTTGGGATTTAAGAGCTGTTTCTCATTTGGCATCTTCGTCATTGCTTCCCATAAGTGCTTATTGTCTTTGTGTAAGGACTTCATAGTAATGGGATTTTCCAGATGTTCCCATTCATTGTGCAATAGTTTAGCATGTTTATAACAGGGCTTGCTTAGTTCATTGTATCTTCAAGTTATCATATCCGCAGACCATTTATCAATATTAATCGTATTTGTATACCGTTAATGTGGTATAAATTACAACGATATTTGTACAAATGCATTAACTATATAAAATTACAATTATTAAGATTGAAATTGAAGCAGAAAGAAAGAAACTGATGACCTTAGGTCCAACCCTTATAAAATGCCTATTAATAAGTCCCAGTTGAAATGAAGCAGGTCCAAACCCCATATGCGATGCTGTTTGCCGAAGAGCATCTTTAGTTATACCTAATTTTCTTGAAATTTTGGAGAGTGAACCTATAAAATTGAGTTACTGGGATGCTATTTTTTTATTTTTCTTAAAAAAAGAGCTATACTGTAGCTCTGTAAACAAAATTTTTGAGTATGTAGAGAACTTCGAATTTTAAACTGTGAAAAAGTTATGAGATGAAAGTGAAGGTTGAAGGAGCGTTTTAGATTATTTTTTTTCCCTCTGAATTATGAATTTTTCTTGAATTGCCGTGAGAAAGGGGAAATGATGTGAAAGCAAAGAATTTTAAGTTTGAATTGGAACCGACACATATATATATACTTTCGACAAAATGCAGAGGTATATATTGTTATATAATTTAATTGGGTAGCTTTTTCCAAGCTTTAATAATTTTTTCTCCAAATAAAATACTATTTAATGCGTACCATACATTATATTCATAATTTTGTAACTAGTGTGCTTCCACAAGTCTTGGTCAAGTTCTTATGACTTATGAGTCCCCGCTTTCTACACAACTTCTGCCAATTTCAGATTTTTCTTTGATGTAATTATTTTGTCTAATCATATGATTATGGATATCGGTGTTGAAAAATGATATGTTCATAACATTTTTACAATGAATTTAAAGTAACAAGTTGTTATTGGTTATTATTGGTGAGCAAAAAAATAATTTTAGTAGTAACTTGTAAATTTAAATTAGAACTAATAATAATTTATCATCTAAAATTTTTTTGTAAAAATATTTTAAAATATTACGAATGTAGTACTTTTAAAAAAAGCTTTTCTACCCAAGACAAAGGGTAATCCCTAAAAAAAAAAAAGATGAACAATCAGACTTTCTAGACCCTTACCCAAAAAGAAGTCACTATTGACAGATAACTTGTGTTCTGGCTAGGGCGGATTTAAGGGTTAGGAAAGATGTAAAAAAGAGAGTTTTTTTTTTTTTTTTTTTTTTTTTCATTTGAAGTTTTTGGTAAGAGAGAGAGAGAGAGAGAGAGGGTGAGAGGAGCAACAAATATTAGTGCCAAATTCTTAATATATTATTGTCTGAATTTTTTTTGGATAAATTGTAGGAGTAAAAATGTCAAGTTTACTTATACATATAATTTTCTCTCTATTTTTTCCTATCATGTTTCATTAATGGGGGAATGAAATTTGTGGTGTATTTTTTGTATTAGAACCTTAATTCATATTCCTTGTATGTGGGTGTGTGTTTGTTTCTTTTTAAAAAATATAGATAAAAAATAATGAAGGGCTCTAAGTTTCTAACAAAAGAAGGTTCATCCTTTCTTCTTTTCTACACTGTCAAAATTTGAAAAATTATAACCTATTTTCTATGCTTCTTCCACCCTAGTCTATGCTTCCACTTTATCTTATACGAAATGCATTATAACATTAAAGTTTGCTAAAAAAAAAAAAAAGAAAAGAAAAGAAAAGAAAAAAAAAAAAAAGAAAAAAAGGTATATTGATTGGATAAAGAAAATTTGATGAACCCTAGTGAGGTTAATTTCAAGGCTTTGAGACAAGTAAATCAAGGTTTTTTTTTTTTTTTTTTTTTTTTTTGAAATAATATAGACAAAAGACATAGGGAATAGGAAAAGAGAGAGTGAGAAGACAATACTTACAATACTAGCACTTACAAAATGGCCTAATCTTTATAAGTAATAACTAACAAGTAAATCAAGTTAATTAATAGAAACTAACATTTTTAATTATCTAAAAAGAAGCTTTATTATTATTATTATTTTGATAGAAAGCTTTATCTCATTAAACTAGAATTTGTAACGAGGGGTGGCCATGTGCATCACAGGCTTTTTTTTTTTTTTTAAATAAAAAAAAAAGTACAAGAAAAAGAAAAGAAAAAGTGCACCAACATAACAATTTAAGTAATAAGATGTAATTGATAGACAAAGATTGTAAAATGATAGTACTAATTACTTATTATATCCATCAATCATAACTCATGATGGTGTGAAAAATTCCATCGTCAGAAAGGTTCCTAAAAAAAGTAGTGGAAAGCATAAACAAATGCGATTATAGAAAATGAAAACATTCCCATTAAAAAGAAGAAAATATAGAAAAATGACTTAGAGTCGTCGTACTTGTCGTCTTGTGATGCATCGATCTAATTTCCTAGGCAATTTCCCTCCTTGTTTCTGGGACCATATGATAAGCTTATATAGTTATAGTTGTAGTGCTTATGTTGCTCAACTTTGCTAAGCTGATCTAAAGCTAAAACACAGAGAAGATGACCCAAACTCAGTAGTAAGTAACAAATAACCCAAATCATTTCTTTTTCTTTCCTTAGTTGTTTGTCTTTGTTTTTCTTCACTCTTTAATTTTCTCTTCCTCTCAAGTTTGTTTCTTGACCAATTAATTCAATATTAAAGATTGATGCATCATATATTATTTCTTTGCTAATTTTTTCCTATGATTAATCCTTGATGGCAGTTTTAGCAGTGGGTTAGAGTTGGCAAATTTCGTGGTGATCCCTGATATCCTACAACAAGCATGGACTGCAATTAGTGAACTATATAAAGAAACCAGTCAAAAAGAACCATCTTCCTCAGTGAAATTCAAAATTTATGAGCCACTAAACTGTACAATCATAGCTTTTTTCACTTGGCCTGCCAATAGCAAAGACTGTGTTCAGGGAAATGAAGGAGGAGATTTTGTTACATCATCAGCTCTCAAGGGGTATTTTCCTCACTTCAATTTCCTGTGCCCCAAAGGCAACCAAAAGTTCTCCATTAACAAACCAGCCTTGGAGCTTTTTACCTCCATTTTTGATGTGCTCCCGAAATCTGTGGTACCTTCTATGCTCTGAAAAATCCTCTTTTATTTTGGTCATAGCACTTGTAAACTGGGCAAAAGTTAAGCAGTCAAGAAACTCAAGACTAGTTCAACTATAGGTCATAACAAATTGCCTGAACAATATATCATTGCCTAAAAATTTTCTGTAAGTTTATACATATATGTTTGGTCACAAGTAGCTTTGAATAGGGATAAGAAGAGAAAAGACCAACCTGTGGTTGGTAGTCCTCATTTGTCCACGCACTATTTTTTTGAAAAGGTTTTGCTGCGTACTAGTATACAGTAGTTGCTGCATAATGGGTCATGTGGCATTAAAAAGAAACCAACATGTCTATGGGTCCACCTGATTATATTCAATGCACAACTCTTAAATATATGTTGGTTTTTTTCTTTTTTATTGCCACATAACTCATTATGCAGCAATGACTCCATATTAGTATGCAACAAAACATTTCCTAAAACATTCTAGAAAATTGAAATGATGTCTAAATTGACCATTCTACATCAATTCTATTAACTAGTAATTAATTAACAAGAATGGTTATGTGTTGTCCATGTACTATTTTAAAATTAACTTTATTTTTTTTATAGCAACGTGGTCACACACCATGTGATCATTTTAAAATTAACATGAATGGTTATGTGCTGTCCGTGTATTATTTTAAAAAACCGATATCAATTTTCATTATCTATTCTTTCTCAAAAAAAAAAAAAAAAAAATATTATCTATGCCAAGATATCACGAGATATAATGATACAATATTTTAAACTATTCCCCTTATTAAGTTGTCTGTCCACTACCTAATTTTATAGTATGTTCCAAAACAGTAATTTTTGACCTTTTGTTTTTTATGATTTCAAGATTGTTTTATGTTTATAAATATGATTTTTTTTTAATTATTATTAAATCATGATATTTGTGCTCAGGTGCTTTTAAATTGTAAGTTTTGTTCATTTTGACTGAAATGATCTTTGTCTTACTTTGAATTTTTTGTTTTTTGGCTAAGTAGTATTACTGTGATTTTTCGTTGTCTAATATGTTTCATTCGTATATATCTCTCTCTCCTTCTCTCTTCCTCGTGGTGTCACCGATTGATGATGACTAATTACTATATATTCTTGACTCTGTATACTCATGGCTTTTGACATAGTAAATCAACTCATCTCTCCCTTCCATGCTGGTTGTTAACTGTTAATTAAGATGATTAGTTATTATTATTATTATTTGCAATCATATTACTAATTATTATTAATTGATTATATTCTTTGACTTTACATACTCATGACTTTTGAGATTATAATTTATTTTATATTTAAATTTATTCTAATTGCAAGATGCTCATTATCTCCTTTAATATTTGTATTATTCTGTCTTTAATCTAATAGATTCTATCATTTTATTTAATTGTGTAAGTTTTATTGATACGTTGGAAAAAATTTATTTGATTTTACAGTTTTACATATCCAAATTAGTTTAGTTGAAGAATTTGTTGGATTAGCTAGGTAAAATGGAACAAATCAAATAAGGTAAAAAAGACATGTCTCTAAATAATTTAAAATAGAACATAAGCTTATTTTCATATGTTGTCCAGATTGTAAGTTTTCGTGCAATATGGTTCAAAAGTTAACTACAAGTTTCTACCATTCCAAGCCTGCTCCCCGCTTTGCTATTGGAAGATTAATTTCAAAAGTTGTGTTTCTTATTCGTATGAAGAAACTAATGTTGATTTAATTTATGCAAACTTAATTCGTAGTGATATTAGTTTTAAATAATGTATCATTGAGCTGAAGTTATATATGTTGAATTTATTAGGAAGTTGTATTTCGTTATTTTCTTATAGGAACTTTTCTTTTTTTGTGTTTTGACGTAATTGTATATTTATATTTCTTGTTACACTGGTTAGTGACTAATATTCATAGTTACCATGGCACAATAATATTTAAAAATGTGTACAATATGTTATATAAGTTTTATTATTATTTTTATTGAACTTTGAGAATGTGACATGAACAGTTATACATGAGTTGTATCTATTACACAGACAGCTTCCTTTCTTCTTCTTTTTTTTTTTTTTTTTTTTTTTTTTTTTTTTTATTGCCGCCCAAAAAAAACTAAAAATATGACTTAACTCGCAATTTTCATGTTAGAAATCATTACTTCAACTCACGGTTTAAGTTTTTTTTGCTATGTGTAAAATGGTGTAAAATTGTTTTTGTGCAACAAGTATTTCCCTATATATTAACATTTTACAATTCATATCATAATGCAGATGACCAATTCCAAACCATTAATTATCACTGGAATATCTCTGGGAGGATCTGTTGCCTCTCTCTTCACCTTATCACTGTTAGAAAAAATCAATTTTACAAACACCAAACGCCCACTTTGCATCACTTTTGGTTCACCCCTTATTGGTGATGAGGACTTGCAAGAAGCCATATCTAAATATGCAGCATGGAACTCTTGCTTTTTGCATGTAGTTTCTGACCAGGATCCAGTTCCCAGAGTCTTAATTTCGCAAACTGGTGTTTACAAGCCTTTTGGAACGTTTCTCTTGTGTTCAAAGGTGGGTTGTTCTTGTTTTGAGGATCCTCGAACCATTTTGGAGTTGTTGAAGGCAACCTATTCAGGGAGTCCTGGAAATCAAGATCCTAATCTAGTTTTTGACGTCTATGGAACATTTGTGAAGGATATCAACCGAAAGGTAATTTGTAAGGATACTACAATGTTGCCTGAAAGGACTACACAACCATTACGGGCATGCATTACTACACAAATAGTAGCAACCGGACTGATTCAACCAGAGGTAACCTAATTACAATTCTTTTTGGATATTATATAATTAAAATGCTTACTTGAGCTATATCATTGTATGGTACTTCTATGTTACACCTAGCTAGAAAATACACTAAATAGAATAGTGTAATGAATTAAATGCTCACCGATTAACAACTAATTCCAAAGCCTCTAATGTTTCTTACATGGATAAAAACTACTACAATTTAAAGTCTTTGTCCTTGTAATCTTTTAAAACTCCACTTCTTGCCCAATTCATTTTTACAAGTTATTGCAGCAGCAGCAACAACAACAACAACAACAACAACAGAATGTTGACGTCAACATTATCATTACAGAGATAGCAAAACGGGAAAAAATGACAGCAATGCTGAACAGGGAGGCTTTTGATCCCACCAAGGGGTTGAATGACATTAAAGTGTATATGGCCTACCTAGAACAGTATAAGAAGTTGTGTAAAGATGAAGGAATTGGATACTATGACAGATATAAGATTGAAAGCCGTAATGGAATGAAGAAGACTGATATGGATGTGATAAGGTATAAAAAATCCCTCACATGTTTTTGGGAAAAAATGGTTGATCAAGCGGAGAAAAGACCCCAGACAGTAGGTGCCTTCCTTCGTACCCGCTCGATCTTTGGGGGAACAAATTTCCGAAGGATGATTGAACCACTGGATATAGCTGATTACTACAACATTGAGGGCTCAAGAGACTACATAAAAAATGGAAGGTCCGAACATTACAAAAAATTGGAGCAATGGCTGAAAGAAACTGAGAAATCTTCAAGTTCAAGTGGTCCAAATGATTTGAAGAAACAGAATGTGAAGTCAAGTCTGACGGAGGATTCTTGCTTTTGGGCACATGTTGAGGAGGCTCTCATTTTATGCGACTCGCTAAATGGCAGAGAATCAGGTGTTATGAACAAAGAATCATCAAAGAAGAAACGAAAATCAAGTGCTATGGACGAAGAATCATCAAAGAAAAAACTGGTTGAGTTTGAAAACTATGTATACGGTTTGATGAAAAATTATGCAGTATCTTCTGAGATTTTCTTACCAAAGAGCAGCTTCATGAAATGGTGGGGAAAGTATAGAGAAATTATGGAAACTTCTTATAGTTCACCTCTCACTAACTTAATTAAGAATGTCAAGAATTACGAGGAATATACTAGGGGCACCCTAGTGATTCCTGAGATGTAAAATTATATATTTCAAACTTGTTTGGCATTTAGAATTTATTCCCCAATAAATTGTAAATTGAGGACATCATCTTTTCAATCATTATTATTACTAGTCATGGATCCGCACAAGCTTGAGAATATGCTATTATTTTTGTAATGGAATATATGTGCAATCTATTTTCTAAGAACTTCAAGATCATTTAGTAGGGTTAGCCATAACAAAGGATTTCTACGCATAAGAATATTATTTAAAATATTCATTTAAAAAAAGCTATTTTTATCTTGCCCTTTACAAAAGCAACCAAGTGCAAAAGGAGGGTTTATTTTTTATTTTTCAAACTAAAATAAATTACGCCATATTGTATGTTGGATTTAGATCCTCTAGATTTCCTAAGGTACTCTACCAAATAGATTTCCTTAAATCCTAACCACTCTTTAATGATTTAATTATCTAGATTCTGCCATGTCAACATTCCACTAACAATATTCTTAATTATTTTGTTTGCAACATTATTTTATTATTTTAAGAATATTATTAGTGGAATGCTAACATGACAGAATATAGACTATTAAATCATTAAAGTGTGGTTAAGATTTAAGGAAATCTATTGATAGAGTACCCTAGGAAATCTAGAGGATCTGAATCTGTTTGTTTGCTCAGTCAACTAATGAAAATTTCATATTCTCCATAAATAAAAACCTATATTTTTACTTTAATTTTTGTTTTAAATTTTTATTTACTCCTATTATGAGCCAATCCATTTTTGATACGATATATATAGTGGTGATTGGAAAGGTAAGAAAAAAGTAGAGTTTTCTCATCATTTAAAAAACTTTCACTTGCATACCTCTATTGTGATGTTGTCTTTAATCTTACACCACTATTCGTTGTCATCCATAATCATAGTTCTCTCTCTTTTAAAGCATACAAAAGAATCATCATAATCTTTCCTAGTAAATTATTGCTCTTCTTGATACATCTGTAAATATCTACCGAATCGAATATATCCATACGTTTTGCAAACAAAACACAAAATGTCATATGAGCAATTGTTACTCAACAATGATTAGTTGGACCCATTAAGAAAATAACTTTATATTGATAACCTATAGAAACAACTTTTTCCACACACAAAAAAACAAAAAAAATGTAAATATGTCCGGACTAATCATTGTTGAAAAGAAAAAGAAAAAGAAAGACAAATAATATGCACTGCAGCTAGTATGGAGAGAGAAAGACTGAAGCACTCGGAAGAAGAAGAAGATGCCTTAGCTCGTAGCACAAAAAAGTTCAAGGAAAGCCATAGCTTTCAAGAGACGAATGAGAAAGGAAAGGGGATCAAAATGGGGAGTTATAAGGATAAGCTAATGGGTGCAATTCCTGGAGCATTTGCACAAGCATTTGGACTTGAAAGTTCAATGCAAGAGGATTTGGAGTCCGACATTGAAGAGGAAAATGACCAGGATGGTAGCCTTAGAATTGGCTTTACCAAAGAAGAGAAGGTTCAAATGAGAGAACCTTGGCAAAAAGCTCTCATCATCAAAACCTTTGGGAGGAGAATGGCATTTTCATTCCTCGTTGAGAGAGTGCGAAAGATGTGGAATCCGTGTGGTGGTATGGACTGCATAGATTTGGGGTATGATTATCTCCTAGTGAAATTTGAGTTAGATGAAGATGTGGATTCTATTCTCATGGGGGGTCCCTGGTTCATTGGTCAGCATTTTCTTGCTATTAGACAATGGGAACCAGAGTTTAAGGCTTCCACAGCAACTCTTTCTTTTGGTAGCGATTTGGATAAGGCTACCAAAGTTGCCCATTGAATTTTATGAACCTAATGCACTCCTCAAGATCGGGAAAGCTATTGGACCGGTCCCGAGGATTGATTCTCATACAGCTAACGAGGAAAGGGGCAGGTTTGCTAGATTATGTATCCAAGTTAACTTGGATAAGCCGTTGGTAAGGAAGCTTTATCTTGGCAAGCTTGAGTAGAGTGTGCTCTATGAAGGAATAAACACTCTCTGTTTCTCGTGTGGAAGGATTGGCCATAAGGTCGAAACGTGTCCGTACACCATAAGAGAGCAGCCCAAGGAGAAGAGTACGGATAGAAGTGATGAACAAACCGGTATGCAAAATGATGAACAAACCGGTATGCAAAATGTTTAAGGGGCGAAAGGGTCGAAGAAAAAGGAAAAATCGTAGCAGGAATATGGTGAATGGATGGTTGTGAGCAGAAGGAAAGTGAACAATAAAACAAGACCAATGTAGCGTGATTAGGCGATGAGTCATACGGCGGGAGTACAGATGACGCAAACATCCGTAGCCACCACCGCCGAGCCTAGTGTAGCAAGTCCGAGTAGAAGAGATGGAAAAAGAAAATCTCTGCACACGCAAACCGCCAGTGTCACGAGAGAGATGGTTACGTCCAATCACGATTAACAAAAAATTGGTAAGGGAGCTAAAATTAAGGGCGTGCGCGCCAAAACAAACCAGAAGGCAACTAATTCAGTTGGATTACAACCCAAAGAGGTGGGCCCGAGCAAGAAGAATGGGATTTTTGTGTTTGGGTCGATACTGAGCAAGGCCCATTTTGTTTTTCAGGCTCTTTGAACCCAATAGTGACCCATAAAGATAATATCATTCCAACGGGAAAGGAAAACACAGGCTCAGAACACTCTAGCAAAATGTGATGGAAGGCAGAGAGAATTGGGGGATTTTCTACAAGGGAAAGGTTATTTCGGTGGACGACTCAACCATTCGGTGGATAAAACAAGACCCAACAGAGGTGTGGGGCTGGTTCGAAACCGAGTTGATGGTGGCATGGAAGAACCTATTTCCTCTAACGGAGAGAAGCAAGCAGCGGTTGGGTTACCCGCCTTTGAAGGACGAGGTGTGGATCACAACGCCGAACCCATGGTGGAGATTTATGACAGATCGGCCTCCAATTCCGAGTCCTCCAATGACAAACTCGGGGCCATCAGCAATAAGATCCGTCATGCGAAACTCGGAAAAATCTCTATCGGAAGCAGAAGCGATGTGGATGGAGCCGGTGATTTCGAAAATGAAGAAATTGGTCTCTACCCGTGGAATGCTCGTTGATGGGCAACCTTTACAGGGTGAAAATGATCCAATTTGCCAAGCCCAAAATAAGCGGCACGATTATAGCCAAGGGAACATAAGGGTACTTAGGAATAATCATGCATTCAAAGACTCTAATCGGGGGGATTTGGGAGTCGAGGAAAGAGATGTTGGAGGTATGGAGATTGAGAGACACCGATGTTTCTTCTTCTCTCTCTCACGGTGATGCTTTCTCTACTCCATATAAAATGATGAACATACTGATTTGGAACTGTAGGGGCGCTATGAAGCCCCAATTTAGAAAGACGGTCATGGATTTGGTGGAATGGCATTCACCAATTCTTATGGTGATCACTGAAACCAGGATGAGTGGTGCTAGAGCAGATGAGATCATTGAGACCCTTCCTTTCGATGGGCATGCGATGTCCGACACAATTGGATTTGCTGGAGGAATATGGTTGCTTTGGCGTTCAGATTTGGTGAATGTGGATGTCCTGGCAGCTACAGAGCGAGAGATTCATGCCTTGATACGGGTAAGGTCTCAAACTCTTAGCTGGTTAATTAGTGCTATTTATGCCAGTCCTCGTTTTGAGGAAAGATGCATTGTTTGGAATAATCTTAGGATGCTAGCTAACATGCATGATTTACCTTGGGCCCTTATGGGGGGCTTTAATGAAGTTTTGTCTAAGGATGAGAAGTATGGGGGGAATCCAATTTGTCAGAGAAGGGTTAGGGCTATTAAGGAGTGTATGGATGATTGTAACATGATGGACCTTGGGTTTTCAGGCCCAAAATATACTTGGACTAATAAAAGGGAGTTGGGTAACTTAATACAATGTAGACTTGATAGATGTTGGGTTAATCCGGGTTGGAAAGAATTATATCCGGAAGCTAACGTCACCCACTTAGCCAGGGTAAATTCAGATCATTGCCCTTTGCCGCTTAATTTGAATCCTTTTTTGGGGTCCACTGCCGATGTGCCTTTTAGATTTCAGACAATTTGGCTGAGTCACGTTGACTTTCCAACTGTTGTAAGGGATGCTTGGGTTGGTAGGGAAGAGAATTTAGCTAAGGCAATTACTAACTTCACAACCAAAGCTCAAAGATGGAACAGAGAAGTGTTTGGGAATGTTTTTGTAAGAAAAAAGAAAATTTTGGCCAAGCTATTAGGTACTCAAAAAGCCTTAGCTACCTGTCCAAATGGGTTTTTGATTAATTTACAAGAGCAATTGGTCAAGAATATAATTCAATCATCTAGCTAGAAGAGGAGTCAGGGGCTATGAAGTCCAGAACTAATTGGATCATTTTGGGGGAGAGGAATACTTCTTATTTTCACATTTCCACGCTCCGAAGAAGAAGTAAGAATAAAATTACCAGTGTTCAAAATAATGAGGGTGAATGGTGCCATAATATTGAGGAAGTGAAGGAAATTTACAGTACAAGTTATAAGAAGTCGTATAAATCCGAACAAGTGTTTTGTCCTATTGCCCCTCGGTGGAGATTGGATTGGTGTGCCAAGCTCAGCCATGAAGATGCTGTTAGTATGGATAATATACCTTCGGATGGGGAAATTTGGAATGCTCTCAAATCAATGAAGCCTTACAAAGCTCCAGGTGTTGATGGGCTTCATGCTGGTTTTTTCCAGAGGTTCTGGTTAGTGGTGGGGGCATCGGTCAAAAGGGAAATCAAAGAGGTGTTTATGAAGCATAAAGTTCCTGAGTACCTTAATCGGACCCTAATTGCCCTGATTCCTAAACAACCTGGTCCTAAGACAATCAGCCAAGATAGACCCATAAGCCTTTGCAACACGATTTACAAGGTTATTTCAAAAATTATTGTTTTGAGGATTCGTCATCCGCTACCATCCTTGATTTCCCTAATGCGATGGCTTTTTATTGAAGGTAGAAGGGGTACAGATAATGTCATAATTGCCCAAGAATTAATTTACTCTCTTAGGAAGAGGAAGGGGAGGACAGGGTTCATGGTTGTGAAAATTGATCTTGAAAAGGCCTATGACCACCTAGAGTGGTCGTTCATCAAAATGGTGCTTGAGCATTTTGGATTTTCTGAGAATATGATAAGGTTGATAATGAGTCGTGTGTCTTCCACTACCACAGCTCTATTGTTCAATGGAAGCAAACTTGAGTCTTTCCAACCATCAAGAGGAATTAGGTAGGGAGACCCCATCTCTCCCTACCTATTTCTGTTGTGTATGGAATTTCTTGGAGCCCAAATCACTGGTATGTGTGAGGATAGAAGGTGGGATAAAGTAAGGGCTTCTAGAAGTGGTCCGAGCTTTTCTCACGTATTTTTCGCGGATGACTTGATGTTGTTTGCTAAAGCAGACTACAAAAACTGTGAAGCTATCATTGAAGTTCTTGACAATTTCTGCAACCTTGTTGGGCGAAAAGTTAATTATACCAAATCTAAGATCCTTTTTTCTTCTAATGTTACTAGAGGAAGGGTGAGAGGCATTTGTAGGAGATTGGGCATTGCTGCAACCACCAACTTAAGTAAGTACCTTGGTTTTCCCATCTTTCACCAAGGAAGAGTGGGGAATGCCTTTAATTTTGTGGTTAATAAGATGCAAGGTAAGCTAGCTGGCCGGAGATCAAAACTGTTATCAAAGGCGGGTAAGTTGGTTCTTGTTAAATCATCCGCGGCTCTTGTGGCAGAATATTATATGCAATGCCAATCGCTTGCTGTTAAAGTTTGCAATCAAATTGACAAACTAATAAGAGACTTTCTATGGGGTTCAATCAAGAAAAAGGAGGCTGCATCTGGTTAGATGGGAGATCGTGACACCGCCCAAAGAGCTTGGGGGATTGGGGCTGCATAATATGAGGGATAGGAATTGTGCATTGTTAGCTAAGCTTTGCTGGAGATTAGCTTGTGAACAGGAAGCTCCTTGGGCGAAGATGCTTGTGGCTAAATATCTCTCGCCTAGCAGATTATCCGAGGAAGGTAATAAACAACCATGCTCTTCTATTTGGGCAGCTTATAAGAAGGGTGGCCCAGTCTATGTCAAGGGGCTAAAATGGTCAGTGAGAAATGGGGAGAAAGTAAAGGTCTGGAATGATTTTTGGCTTCCTTTGGGTCCTTTGAAAACTCTAATTGAAGGGCCTTTAAATTGGGATGAAAATCTCATTATTGTGAAGCAATGTTTTGACCAAAATCATGAATGGCAAGCTCAAGGCCTTTCCTTTGATCTGCCTGAACATATTCTCAATTTCATCAAAGCTACTCCATCATTTGTCATGCAGTCCGGAAGCGGAGGATTCACTTCAATGGGCCTTTTCCAAAAATGGTTTTTTCTCTTTAAAATTTGCATACTTATTGGCAAGGGGTTTAAACCCTTTGAACCTTGATACTATTATGGTGGATTGGGTGTGGAAAGCTGAAACTTATCCTAAGATCCAATTTTTTCTATGGCTGTGTCTTCACAATAGCGTGCCCACCGGGGAAGTTTTGGGTTCAAGGGGTTTAAGTCTTGACCCCATTTGTAAATTATGTCTTCAAAGCATGGAAACAATTGATCATCTCTTAAGGGGCTGTTGGTTTGCTCGAGATTTTTGGCAAAGAAAACTCGGTTCCCGATCCGCATGAGGGATACTTTTAGTTTACCAGTTAGTAAATGGCTTGAAGTCAACTGTAAGGCGGATATCAACTACTGTAGAATGGGCATTCTTTGGAAGATTTTGTTTCCCATGGGAGTGTGAAAACTATGGCTGCATAGAAACAATTTTATTTTCAAAACCGGCAAGGTGAACCAGTCATGTTTCAGGAAGAGTATTAAGGATAGTGCGGAGTTCTTCTGTATTAGGTTGAATGCTAAATTGCCTAAAGCCAAAATTGTTGTTGCCGTGGGATGGGAGAAACCTCCATTGGGTTAGGTGAAGCTTAACTCGGATGGTTCTGCTCTAAGCGATCTTGGACGTGCGGGTAGGGGCGGTGTGATCAGAGACCATGAGGGGAAATGGTTGAAAGGCTATGCTCGGTCACTTGGTAGCACCACCAACTGTATGGCTGAACTATGGGCTCTAAGGGATGGTCTTTTACTAGCTAAGGAAATGGGGCTGCATAACCTCATTATAGAGTTGGATGCTTTAAGTGTTGTTTTACTCTTGAACAATAATACCACCAACTTGACTTTGGAACCATTGCTAAATGATTGCAGGAACCTAGTGAGGGAGTTTCCCAACATGCAAATAAAGCACATATATAGGGAGGCCAACCAATGTGCGGATGTAATGGCCAAACTAGGTGCAAGCAGTGTAACTTCTTTTGTTGTATTTTTGCATCCACCGCCTGTGGTGGAAAGAATTCTAGCTAATGATAAAGCTAGATTGTGTTGTAACAGACTTGTTAATTCCTAGTTTAATGATATTTCCTTATTGACCAAAAAAGAAAGAAAAAGAAAGACAAATAGCAAAGCCTCATAATCAAGCTGCTATATAAATCAATTATAAAAGAAAAATAATGAAAATCTTATTGCAAAAGCTAAAATATGTCACTTATCTAATCATTTTTGTTTGACTTGTTGGTTCCAATTATGGATAACACTCCTCTCTGCAAAAAGAAGACTGTCCAAAAATAAATAAGATTCCATCTATAAATAGTTTAAGCTTTTTGGTAAGGATAATTTATCATGTGTAGTGTGACTAGTGTCAAGTCAAAAGGATAATTTATCATGTGTAGTGTGACTAGGGTCAAGTCAATCATGCTTTTTTAAACCTAACAAACCGAAAGCTACCTAATTCCATTTATTTGGTTTACTAAAATTTTGGAGAAATTACATTTTACCACTCTAAACTATACTTCCAATTATACTTTGCACCCTAAATTTCTTTGAATGCATGCTTTTTGCACCCTAAATTTATAATCATTGTTTCATTTTACACCCTGACATTAAGTTTGTTGTTAACTTGGATAGAAAAATATGATACCACATGAAAATACCTAATTGTCCCTCTTCTCAATCCTTTAAAAACAAAAGAGATATTACACTTTACCACCTTAAACTATACTCTTGATCACACTTTGCAACCTAAACTTTGAACTTCCATCTAAGTTAATAGAAAACTTAATGTCGGGATGCAAAGTGTAACAAAAATTATAGTTTAAGGCGCAAAATGTAACATAATATATAGTTTAAGGTGGTAAAGTGTAAATTTTCCTAAAATTTTCAGCTTTTTAGCTTAATAAGCTTTTATGACTTTGTTCATCAATATTTTGTTTGTTTGTTTTTACAAGTTGATATATATGCACAAAAGATATTCAGTGCTCATTACTTCTCACAAAGCAATGTGAAGTCTCATTAGACATTTGGCATCAAAATGAGCTTCCTGCTTTCCTTAAAGGTGAGCTTTTTCATTCTTACTGCGACTTTTTCGGGATTTAAGAGCTGTTTCTCATTCGGCATCTTCCTACAAGTGCTTATTGCCTTTGTGTTAGGACTTCATACTAATGGGATATTCTGGATGTTCCCATTCATTTTGCAATTGTGACCATAGGTAAATGTTATCTTCGAGTTATCATATCCACAGTTCAATGATCAGTTATAATCGTATTACTTTATAGTTAGCATGGTATGAATTGGTACCACATATCTACAAATGCATCGATTAACACTTTTTTGTCCCAACAATAACAACTAGTAACAACCTACCATTTAGGATTTGTTGTAAAAATGTTGTGAAATATCATTTCTCTAACTTTATTGAACTACAATTATCAAGATAACTATTGAAGTTGAAAGAAACCGAGGCCCTCAAGTCCAACCCTATATGAAATGCTGCCTCAGCACATAAAATGCCAATTAAGAGCATTAGCAGCAATGAAGCTAAATAGCTATATAGCTATTTTAGCTTCACCAAAACACAAAAATGCATACTATAGTAGTGGAGCTAAAGGTAAAATTTTTACCTTCATTGCTACAGTGCATAACTATATATGGCTATGCACTCAGAATTGAGAGCTAAAAAAAAAAAAAAAATTATTCTCAGCCGGATTAAAATAATATATGTTTGTTTATTTTTTTATATTCTTTTATTCTTCCAACCATGCCTTTCTCGGACTCACTCTCAACTCACTCTCTCAAGCTCTCACCTCTCTGTCTCACCTTCTCTTAAAACTCTCTCAAGCTCACACTCTCAAACTCTCACCTCTCTATCTCACTGCCGGCCTGACTCGATCCTCGATGTCATCGCCCACCGAAGCTCAACGTCACCGACCTACCAACCGACCCACTTTGTCGAACTCCCAAGCCGCCGATCAGCCTCGGACCCACGCCGCCGATCCGCCTCGGACCCACGCCGCCGATCCACTTCTTTGATGCTCTCAACTCTCTCAAACTCAATCTCTGAAACTCTCTAAAACTCTCACCTTTGAACTCTCACCTCTCTCCACCACCACCGCTGATCCATGCCTCCGACCCGACTCGCCTTCAAGTAAGTTGTCTCTGTCTTCTTCATCTACATGCTTGGGATTTTTGATTTGGGAATGTGCGTGTATCTATAAATATAGAATAAATAAATTTTAGATGCAATAATTTTTTTGCTGTTCTAGTTCAATGAAAATTTCTTTCATTTGATCTCAACAAACTTATCCATGCTTTGGTAAGTTGAATTAATGAATGGACAGAATAGAGCAAGAATTCAGAGCATCCATTCGTTTTGATTTGGATTTGAAACTTGCTTACTTCCTTATTTTTATTTTTTTGAAGATGAGCGGGATGATAATGAAGTGGTAGACTTAGATTATGAACAAATTAATGGAGTGGATAATCCTCCTATGCAAGTGTTACGTGAACAAAGTGATGGATTTATGTCATACATTGAGAGCTATGGACGCATTAGAGACCGAGAAATTCATTTTCAACTCCAGTTGGACCTCATTGAACATTTATGGCAATTGCAAGGTGAGTTGTAGAAACTTCCTTTTTTATATGTTAAGAAGCATGAGTCATAGGAACTTGTGCAAGTGTGTGAGTTTTATTGTAATTTGGTTTGAGTTATGTATGTGAGTAATCTATGGACTACATTGTTCCAGTTATAATATGTGTTCTATTTTATATATTTTTTTATAAAGTTCCTCCATTTCATAGTTCACATTGTTCCAAAATTGCTTTCGGACAATTGAGATGATAATAGGCTATCATGACGATTGAGAATTTTTTTTTAGTCAAAAGATAAATTTGTATATATATAATTTGGGGTTAAAACAAAATATTATTGTTACACTAGATGATTATTTGCTATCATGATGATTGAGAAATTGTTTTAGTAAAAAAAAATGTATAAGTATAATTTGGGGTTAAAAAAATCATTTGTTAACACTAGATGATTATTTGCTATCATGTGGCAGCGGCGGTGGAAGAAGAGTTGGTGGCGGCGGCAGCGGCAGTGGTGGTGGCGGTAGTGGCAGCAGTAATAATTGCGGTGGCGGTGGAAGAGTCGGTGGCGGCGGTAGTGGTGGCAAATGTGTAGCGATTGGGGTGATTGTGATTGTTGTTTATTGTAGTGAATATATTATTTTATTGTAGTGGATATATTATTTTGTTGTGATGTTTATATTATTTTATTGTGTTGAAAGCTAAAAATATCCACTACTGCAGCATGTTTTGTAAAGTGAATAAGTAAAATAGATAAAATAACTTTTTGTAGTGCTAAATAACTAAATTTTTAGCTCCATTACTGTGAATGCTCTAAGACCAAGTTGAAATGAAGTAGGCATTTGCCTAAAAAAGTAAAACCCCAAATGCAATGCTGTTTCATAAGAGCATCTCTCTAATAGACTCCTTAAACCTAAATTTCTTCAAATTTTGGAGAGTGAACCCTTAAAAAATTGGGTTACTAGGATGCTTTTTTTTCAAAGAGCTATACTGTAGCTCTGTAAACACATTTTTAAGCATGTAGTTATACATTGGTTACTTTTTAATCATGAGATGAAAGAGAAAAGATTAGTAGCAAAAATTCTAAGGCCTCCCCAATAAACCACAATTTAAGTAGCAGATTGTGAGTGATAAAGGAAAAAATGGTGGATTTATATGAAAAAGATATGCAAATAATCACAGTTCATATGGCAGATTGTAAGTGATAAAGAAAAAATGATGGGCTTATATGAAAAAGATGTGCAACTAATCACAATCTGCCATGTAGAATAATTGTGACAAAATTTGTCTTTTTAATCTAGTGTTTTAGATTTTTTTTTTAAAGGGGCATTTCAACTTTTTACTTTTTATTTTCATGAAATTGCAAAATTTCCTTGAATTGCCGTGTCCGTGAGAAAGGGGAGAAGATGTGAAAGCAAAGAATAGTATAGCTCAGTAAACACATTTTTAAGTACGAAGTTAAACACTAGTTACTTTTTAGGCCATGAGATGAAAGAGAAAAGGTTAATAGCAAAAATTCTAAGAGCACGTAATCAACTACAAACTGTTTATATGATAGTTAGATTGTGAGTGATAGAGAAAAAATGTTAAGTTTGTATGAAAAAAATGTGCAACCAATCACAATCTACCATGTAAAATAATTGTGGCAAAAATTATCTTTTATCCTTTGTTTTAGATTTTTTTAAAGGGTTTTAGATTTTTACTTTTTATTTTCCTGAATCTTAAATTTTCCTTGAATTGCCGTGAGAAAGGGGAAAGATGTGAAAGCAAAGAATTTTGAGTTTTAAATATACTTTTATTTCGGAAAAGACACAACACAACAAAATGTAGAGCAGGTATCTAGGGGTGTGCATGGGTCGGGTTGGGTCGGTTTGATGGAATTTTTTAACCCAACCCACCATGGTGGGTCAAAAAAATTCAACCCAACCCAACCCATCACATAAGTCCAACCCAACCCAACCCACATGGGTCGGGTTGGGTCGGGTTGAACCCATGGGTTTGACAAATTATTATTATTAAATTGAATAAAAAAAATATAAATATTAATATATTAAAAAAACCTAAAGATTAGTATCAATGTAACTCTTTAAAGGCAAATAACATTAATGACTAAACAACAATAGTAATTTATTAAGATTTGTGTGAATTAATTGGCTTTTATATAGGATAGGAAGAACTGGTTATTTTAAAAAATTTATTAATTATATAATATATTATATATATATATATATATATATATATAAATTAAATTATTAGTAGGAGGAACTAAGGAAGTGTTGCTCTACAACTGGTTTTTTTTTAAATTATTAAATATATATATATATATATATATATATATATATATATATATATATATATATATATATATAAGTGCCCTACAGCTGATTTTTTTTTTTAAAAAATTATTAAATATATAATATATTTTAAATATATATTAAATATGGGTGGATCGGGTCGGGTTTGTAATTTTATGACTCAAACCCAACCCGACCCGCTATAAAATTTTTTTTGTAACCCGACCCAACCCACCAAGTCTTAAAAACCGACCTAACCCGGCAGGTCGGGTTTGGAGGATCGGTGGATTTTCTATACACCCCTACAGGTATCTATTATTTTATATATATAATTTAATTGGGTAGATTTTTATATATATATTTATAACTAGTGTGTTTCCGCTGGGGTCTTGGTCAAGTCGTTTTATTTAACGACTTACAAGTCCTGCTTTCTAACTTTTTTTTTTGATGACAAGTCCTGCTTTCAAATGACAAGTCCTTTTTTTTCTTTTTCTTTTTTTTTTTTTTTTTTTTTTTTTTTTTTAATGACAAGTCCTGCTTTCTATTTTTTTTTTTCAATAAAAAAAAAAGTTAGAAAGCAGGACTTGTAAGTCGTTAAATAAAACAACTTGACCAAGACCCCAGCGGACACACAACTACCGACAATTCTGGATGATGAAAGAAAAAAAAGTTAGAAAGCAGGACTTGTAAGTCGTTAAATAAACAAGTTGACCAAGACCCCAGCGGACACACCACTACCGACAATTCTGGATTAATTTATCTGTGATGTAATTATTTTGTCATATGACTATGGTTGTCAAACAGCTTTTTCTGCCCTGGACGAGGGTAATCAAAGTCACTATACTTACTACTTTACTAATATATATATATATATATATATATATATATGGATTTTACTAATGTGTGTCTTAGGACACACATTAATTTTCATTTTTGGAAATTTTTTTTTGAAAATTGAAAAAGTAATAACAATTTTTTCAATTTTCGAGAAAATGTTTTCAAAAAATAGAAAGCTTAAGAGACAAATGTTTTTTTTTTCATTTGAAGTTTTTGGTAAGAGAAAGAGAGGGAAAGAAGTGAGAGGAAGAGAAAATATTTGTGTCAAATTCTTAATATTTCTTATCTGAATTTTTATTTAATAAATTATAGGAGTACAAATGTCAAGTTTACTTATGCATACTCTAAAATGAAAAATCATCCTTTCTTCTTTTTAAAATTTGAAAAATTATAAACTATCTTTTATGTTTTTTATGTTTCTTCCACCATGGATAAGGTTTTTTTTTTTTTTTTTTTTTTTTTTTTTTTTTTTTTTTTTTTTTTTTTCGAGAAAGAGACTTTACTCACTTGAGAATACATGTTTGGATTTGTACCATCTTATTTTACAATACACCTAATATTTTAGTTTTTATTTTAACAACCAACACATTAAAATAATATAATTACATAATAAAATAATATAAAGAAAGAGGAAAGAGAAGAAAAGTCGTTCAATAAAGAAAGTTAATAAACATTGAACCAAATTCTACAAAGAATACTTATTTTTTAATTAAAAAAATCTTGAAACATTGAACCAAATGATATAAAAAATTAACATTTAATATTTTTCTTGTACCACTTAAAAATATTTCAATTCTCTTTGCAAAGAATACGTCGCTTAGCAAAAATTTATACTTTTTTCACGTAAGGTCTCTTTGCTTGTGTTTTATTTCATTAAACTAGAATTTGTATACAAGAGGTGGCCAAAGTGTATCACAATTATAAAAAGAAAATACTTAAAAAAAAAAAAAAAAAAGTGCACCAAGGTCTAACGCAACTTTTTTCAAGAACTGATGAAATAATAAGATGTAAATTAATGATAGACAACTGACAAAGATAATAAAAATGAAGGCAATTATTATCCATCAATCATAACTAATACCATTTTAGTTAGTTGAAAATTCAGTAAGTTTGGGAATGATGTTGAGTCAAGTAGCTAGCTTGTCAACAGAGCCATTAATTTCCTCCGGACGTCGACCCTAGAAGAAATGGTCATTAGCTTCGGAGCCTCTCTACGATGCGCCAACAAGTACCATAGAAAATTTCACGTTCTCTTGCAAATTACAATTCAACTCATCCGGGTCCACTCAATACTAAAACAGAGAGAATGTGAAAATTTCAGTATATCATAGACTTTCTTTTGTTATTCATAATTTGATAACAAAAGTGAGGAACGAAAAATTTCGCACCAGTTAAATCCGCAAGTTAGTAATAATAAGTAAAAAGATGTTTGTAAGGTTGAATTTATTCAACCATCTAATTGGCTTTATTCCGTACCAAATTTGCTTGTAATTCAGCATTTAGTAACCCCGTACTTAGGTGGGTTTGTTGTAAGGGTAGTGAGTGAGATAGAGTGAAGATTGCTCAAGAGTGTGCAAGAAAACAGAGAGTCGCGGCTGGGACTCGCGGGTGGACTCGCGGCTTCAACCCGCTGAGAATCGCACACGTGCCAAGCATGCTTTGGAAGATGAACAGTCATGCTAGCTGGAGCACTACAGACAAAACAGACAATCGCCATACGGTTATCTCGCGATCGAACTCGCGACTTAGTCAAGCCGCGAGGTCAAGCCGCGAGCCACCCTTGTTTTGTAAAACCCGACGTTTCACATTCCTCTCCCACTCCAATATAAATACCCCTTTTACCCACGATTGAGTGAGAACTTCCAGAGAGAATTTTGAGAGAGAAACCCTAAAGAAAAACAAGATTGTTTCACACACAATCCCTACCTTAGAGTCTCTTCATATTCCTCAACTCTCTTCCTCTCCATTGTCAAATCCTTGAGAGGTATTTTACCAAACCTGGTTCTCACCATTATCATCACTGTGAGACAGTCGTTTGGAGTTCTGGGAAGCAGTTAGGAAGGAGCCAATCTACATTGGTTGATGCTATGGTAAAGTAGCGGAATCCGGGAAGTTAGAAAAGAAAAAGGTTCGGCGCAACCTCGTTGGAGCAAGAAGCTTGGAGGGCTTAGATGCACTGGGTAGATTAGGCTTGGAGGGTCTATTGCTGTCCTTGTATCCCAACTACATTTTCTAGTGGATTGATTACCGCTTGGAGGGCGGCGGAGAGGTTTTTCGCCGAGGTCTTCGGTTTCCTCTTCGATAACACATCGCGTGTTGTCTTTGTGTTTGCATCTTCCTTCCTCTATCTCCGCCTTTATATTATCTGCTGTGATTGTATTATGTTATGGCTTAGATAGTTTTCTATTCTATTTCACATTATAGCATATGTTAAGTTTCCGCACACTTGTTGTTTAACATATTGCTTGTGTTGATTAAGTTAATTTTTGGGGGTCTAAACGTTCAAAAGTGTTTTGTACACGTTTTTGAACTTTCAATGTTAATAATAAATTTTTGGATAAAATTAAGTAAAAATTTATCAAGTTAATAATTGAAAAAAAAAAAAAAGTTGATAGTTGTTACTTATTACCCTAAATCTTCAGTATATATACTGTGAAATTTTTTGTGTATATAAAGTTGTTTCTTTTTAAATTTTCTCTTTAGAAGTGGACAACATATAATGGAATTTCTTATATATAGTAGGAAAAGTCCAGGCACCGTCCTTCTTGTCTCGTGTCTTTGACTCTTTGTGGAGGATTCAAAAGAATGAGTGATGGGGTGAAAAGAAAGAATGTTTCTTTAAAAATGTAAGGTTGAATTTAATCAACTATTTTGTTGGCTTTATTTCATGTCAAATTTTACTTGTAATTCAACATTTAGAAACCCTGTATTTAGGTGAGAATCATGTAAGGGTAGTGTGTGAGAGAGTGTGAAAAAATATTCAAGATTGTGTAGTGAAGGCGGGGACTCGCAATCGGATCTTACCGGTGGCTCGCGACTCGCAAGCCGCCAGAAGATGCACACGAGTGAAGCATGCAGAGAAGCTGATCTGTCATGTCATGCCGGCACTGGCACTACAGGACAAAAAGTCCAGACTGGCCATTCAGTTAGCTCACGGCTTGAACTCGCGACTTAGTCAAGTCGCGAGGCCAAGTCGCCAACTAGCTTTGTTTTGGAAAAATGACTCTTCGCATTCCAAACACACACCACTATATATAGACCCTTATACCCACGAAATGTAGAGAGCTTCTAGAGAGAATTTTGAGAGAGAAACCCTAGAAAAAAACAAGATTGACTCATTCACAATCTTCACATAGAGACTCTTCAAATTCCTCTACTCTCACTCTCTCCATTGTTACATCCTTGAGAGGTTCATACCCAAATCATTTTCTCACCATACCCATATCCGTGAGAAGGTCATTTGGTGCTTTGAGAAGCGATTAGGAAGGGACCAATGGTTATTGGTTGATACTATGGGCTATAGCGGAATCCAAAGAAACTAAAGAAGACAGGTTCGGCGCAACCTCGTTAGAGCAAAAAGCTTGGAGGGCTTAAGTACACCGAGTAGATTATGCTTGGAGGGTCTTCTGCTGTTCATGTATCCCAACTTCATTCTTTAGTGGATTATTAACCGCTTGGAGGGTGGCGGAAAGGTTTTACGTCGAGGGTTTCGGTTTCCTCTTCGATAACACATCGTTGTGTTGTTCTTGTGTTTGCATCTCTCTTCCCTTAATTTTTGTCATTTAATTTTTGCTGTGGATGTGATTTTATTTGGTTTAGATTGTTTATCAATTCTATTATAAGCTTATGTTCATTTTCCGCACATACATTGTTTGATATTAAGCTTGAATTAGTAATTTGTAATTTGGGAGTCTAAACATTCATATATAGGGTGTGTTTGGATTGAACTTATTGTTCTTTGAAACCGAAAACTCAAAACTGAAAACTGAAAACACTGTAGCAAAATAATTTTTAAATATGTAAATAGTACCGTGGGACCCATTTTTAATATTTTTTAATGAATAAAGTGGCTGTGGGTCCCATAAACAAGATCTTGCTCTGATCACATTGCAGATCTTGCTACAAAGGCGGCTACGATGCCGTTTGTCCCCCCTGGTTACGCAAAACGCGTGAAATGTAAAAGAAAAAAAAAAAAAAAAAAAAAAAAGAATGAAACGCAGCAAAGAAAACGCAGCAAAGAAAACGCACTATCCAAACGAGCACATAGTGTTTTATACGCTATTTGAACATTCAAAAAATAATGGGAATTGGATGCTTATAGTATATTTTCATATTCTAGTAGCTCATTTATTCAAAGATAATAGAAAATGACTCTGGACTAAAGCAAGTCATCAACTAAACCTACACGGTCATTGAGACTTGTCGTCTTGTGATGCACCTGAATTTCCTGGGAAATTTCTCTGCTGATGAGTAGAAAAGTAGAACCAGGCAATGCTTTATGCTTACATATGTACTGCTCAGATTGCTCAACTTTCCTAAGCAAATTAATCTAAAGCCAGAGAGAGAGAGGATGACTCAAACTCAGTTGTAAGTAAAATAAAAAATCAAATTATTTCTTTTTCTTTCCTTAGTTGTTTGTGTTTGTTTCCTGTGATTAATTATTCTTGATGGCAGGGTTAGCAGTGGGTTAGAGTTGGCAAATTTCGTGGTGAGCCTTGATGTCTTGCATGATGCATATGTTTGCGGAAGAGCATCTTTAGTCACGCCTAATTATCTTGAAATGTTGGAGAGCGAACCTATAAAATTGCGTTACTGGGATTTTTTTTTTTTTTTTTAATTTTTATAAAAGAGCTATAATAAAATATAAACAATTAAAAAAAGAGCTATACTAAAATATAAACAATTAAACATAGTGGTTATTGTATGTGAAAAAATATAAACAATTAAAAAAATCATGAAAAATTGATATTTTTTAATGAAATGTAATGTAAAATAAATAATCTGATGTGATATATTTTAAAAAGTGAATATGTAAAATAGAAAAAGTAAGTTCTTATATTAAAATAGACATAAATTTTTACACAAACTGAAGTGAATGCTCTAACATTGGCAAGACAACTAACTCTTGTACTACCTGGTCAGAGGTAGGGTCTTGCGAAGACGTGAAAAAGAGGACAATGTTTCTCTCTAAACTAATTTAGAGAGAAACCCTTCAAACTTCTCCTATATCTTTTCATTGAAAATGAATTTAAGAAAATCTAATCATTTAAATAAATATTCTTATGATATCCTCCATACTTGCAAAATTTTAAGAAGATCAAAGATCAATAACTATTTCATCAATTAAATGTTTAAATTTTAAGTTTTTGTGGCCTAAAATTATGCATAAAAAATAAATTTATTGATTGAATAATAAATAACATCCAATTTGAACGAAATTTTACATGTGTGAAGAACATAAAGAAAATACAATTCAATGGTTAAATTTTGAAACTTCAAATTCAATTAAAAAATATAAGAGAAGTTTGAAAGATTTCTGTCCAAATTATAGTTTCTTGAAAAAGAGAGATATAAATTTTTTTAATTTTCCATTTGAAGTTTTGGTAAAAGAAAAAGGGGAAAGAAGAGTGAGAGGAACAAAGTATATATATATATATATATATATATATATATATATATATATATATATATATATATTTATATATATATATATATATATGTAAAATTCTTAATATATTATTATTTGATTTTTTATATGATAAATTGTAAGAGTAAAAATGTCAAGTTTACTTGTGTTGGGAAATTTAGACCCCGGTTGATAGAATTAACAAGTTTTAAATCCAAGTTGTTAATTAGATTATTATCAATAAAACTTGTTAAAACAAACAAACATCAATATTATGTCAAAATCATGCAGCGGAAAAATAAATAAGACAAGATATGATAACTCAGGAAAACCAATGAAACCAACTAGTTTCACAAAGAAAAAAACCCGAGGGGAAACCTTTCCAAAAAGCAATCCACTATAGTAAAGAGAAGTTTCAGATCTAGTACAAAACCTTTGTCCCTAGACTCTACAGTCCCCGTAGATGAACTTACAGCAGAAACCTTTTACTTTTTTAAAACCTCTGAACTTTTCAATATATGAACGCCACCCTTTGATGCACGAATCCCATGACGTGACTAACCAATTGCGCGGATCCCAGTACGCGACTTAATCACCAACTAGAAGAAGATTGTTGGCTACAAAGTTCTTCACTTCTGTTGGTTTTTAGACCCCATAAACAATTGATTAAACCTAGGTAATTAGCCAAGTTGTTACTTAATCCAATTAAACAAGTCTAGGTTATCACAATAATAAAGATCAAATCATGCAAAGCAGCGGAAAATAAATAACACAAGACATGATCACCCAGGAAACCAAACCGGTAAAAACCTGGGGAGGATTTAACCTAGCTATCCTCAAGGTAAACTTGAATCCACTATCTTGAAAGAATCGAAGTTCATACAATAAGACTTACAAGCCCCCACGCTCGACTTCTTATTGCTACCAACCAAGAGAACTTACCGACACGACCACGTGCAAGCTTCGAATCCACGGACTCCTTCTTTCTTGGATTCCCACCAACTACAAGCATACCCGCTTGTGTAGTCTTTAAGTTTCAATGGCAGCAACTGAATTGATCATCAAGGTGTAGAAATTATCTCTCCTTGAAAACCCTAAGTTTGTGTAAAGGAAAGCTCCTCTAGATCTCACAAGAGATTTACACAAACCGCAATATGAGCAACACTAAAACGTGGCTAGGGTTTGCCTTTTATACTTAGGACAAATAAGAAACCCTAAAAACGTTTTAAAACAAATAGGGCTGAGTTGGGCGAATCTGCAGAAAAGCAATCTACTTGAGCTTGATCGATCGAGCCTAAGCTTCGATCGATCGAGCCAGCCGAAAAAGCCACAAATGCTTCCTGTTTTAAACTCGATTCCAACTTTACATTGACACACAACTTTGAGCTAGTTTTAAATACTTCTAAACACATTGTTTTGATCATGGTTTGCCAACATTACACATTAGAGTTCTAAATACATAAAATCCTAATCTTTAGAACCTAACAAACTCCCCTTTGGCAATCCGTGACAAAACACAACTTAGAAGCTCAAAGTTTACAAAATGAAAAGCCCTTTACAAAATAATGCTCATAAACCAAATTCAATCCTAACTACTATCCATCGATTTGCAAGTGTAGACAAAGAACTCAATTGAATCAACTTTGTATATTTCCTAAAACACTAAACAAAATGCATAACCGCATGTGTGACAGAAAAAACAAAAACAAGAAATCAACAAATATGCAATCTAACTCTCCCCCTAAATTAGATACATCAAAAACAATGTTAACTCAATGTTAACTCCCCATAAACAGAACATTCTTGTATTTTCCACACATTTCATCTAAATCTCTCCCCCTTTTTGTCACGCATTGACAAAGACAACTCAAACAAAGAGTTGACAAAAACATACATAATGAGAGTAAGAGAAAATAGAGAAAGAAGGGAACACAAAACAATTCAACTCTATAAGAAATAGAGACAACTCCCCCTATGAACAACAAAGGTTAAAAAACAAGCTTCTCCCCTAAAAAAATAGGAAAAACAAAACAAGTTTTGGGAAAAACAATTTTGGGGAAAAATAAAGGGAGTGGGGATAAAAAAAGACACAAACCAAGTTTAAAAAAAACTAAGTTGAGGATACACGTGAAGAAAAAATATTCTCTCTTTCAATAAAATGCAAACATGGCACTATGTGACCCATAAACAATTGCATGAGTAGAGAAAATATTTGCACATTGATTATCCATCATAACTCTTAAGAAAATAATTTTCTACAATTCACACATAAAAATAGCATATACTAGAAAGTACATAGCTCAAAAATTAATCAATCAATTATTTGATCAAGTTGAGTACCCAATGTAGCAAAGTGTATGCATGTTATGTGTGAAAACAATGAGAGATATGACTGCAAAACTGCAAGATGGATACAAAAAATCAATGCAATACATGTGAATCCTAAACATAAATGATGCATGGAAAAATCAAATTTTCGAAAAACAGAGCAATTTAATGCAAAAACTCCTCAAAGCACAATATATTATGAATAAAATGCATGAGTATGAGATTAAAAGTTTTTTTAAAAAATAAACACTTGAATTCAACCCAGATCTTCCAAAAACAAGATTTTCAACCAATTGTCCTCAAAAACTCAAACATTAAGCACATTTTGCATCAAAATCAAGGAACTTTAATCTTGGATGGCCACAACAAGATCATACACAATATAATGTACCAAGTTTAGTAAAGAGTAACTTGTATAGTGTGTGTAACTAGCAAAAACTTGAGATACATGTGAGGTGATATGTAAATAGAAATCAATCACAAAGTCTACAAAATTCATCACAAAGTCTAAAAATTTGAAAGAGACTATCACCTAAAGAGTTACATCATATAACTCCCACATCTCCTAGATCATAAACTTGCAATCATGTAAGTTTCTTGAATTATGCCTCACAATATACACACCAATTTTAATTCATTCAGAAACTTATTAAAAGGCTAGGATAATGTACACACCAATTTTAATTATGTGATTTTGGCATCAAGCCTAATAGTACACACCAATTTTAGCATTTATAATCGAGGCTACACCTTATATTCTTTTTGTGCATGTGCTACACTTTCTCGAGCACAAAATCTTATGATATGCATTAAGGTGTTCATGATTGGCTAGTGAACACTGGTGAGATGGTTATTTATGCCTTTCTCTAAAGGTTCAAGTCCAACAGTCAAAGACATGTGACTTCAAGATCAAGACAAAGTGATCAAAAACTATAAACATCTCCCACACAACATGCACTACAAAGTTTCAACTAGTAAAGTGCAATAAGTAAGCTCATCAAAGCTAAACAAGGTACATAAGCTTGTTATGTAAAGATAATATGGCCAATCCTTGATTATAAATCCAAGATGTGAAATACAAAATACAAAAATCTTTTTGGTTTTAAAAAATTTATGACCAAAAACAAAAAGCACACATTATGTTAAATGAACAATGCAAATGCAATGCATGACAATGCTTAACTAAGCAGTAGAGGGTACACAAACAAGAAATATCAATTTCTTAATTAACCCATGAGTACATGTACAAACTGGTATATACTCACACAAAATCGAAAATAGCTTAGCACTTATTTAACACATACTATTCAAGTTTCTCCACGATGTCAAGCATGTTCTAAATCAAGAGAGAGATATCATAACTCATGTAATCCTCAAGAAAATAAAACTAGACACAAAATAAAATATTTTTGTCTTTTTGAAATTTTTTCAATGTTTTTGGATTTTTTTTTATAAGAAAAACTAAAAAACAAAACAACAAAAACAAAACATGTCCACAAACAATTGAAAGAATTAAATCAAGGACAATTCAGCAACACTCACCTTAGAGAATTTTTTCTCATCCATATAGTACGAGTCTTCGGCTTTGTAGGTGAAAATCCATGTGAAGCAGAGTGTATTTGAGAGATTACACTAATCTTCCGAGAAAGACTGAAATCCTGCAAATTCCTTTCACAAGCCAACAAGCTCAAATTTTTCAAAAGAATATGAAACAATTTATATGGACTTATGGCAGGAGAAATATCATCACAAATCCTAGACTGAAACATAGAATGCTTAAATTTCAGTTTATGACAATTAGGACGAATGTGACCGGAGACACCACAAAAGTGACAAACAGAAACAAATTTAGGAACATCAGTATTCCTAATAACAAGTCTAGTCTCAGATTTTGGTTTTTACCTCAACAAAGAACAATTTGGTCTAATATGACCAACAACACCACAAAGGTGACAAGTAGGCACAAAAACAGTTTTATTATGCTCTCTAACAAAGAGGTTTAGACATAGGTTTAGAAACATCGGCGTCAACATCGAACTTTTGCCTTTGTCTAACCTAGCAAAATAAGCCTTTTCTTTATTATTCCTCTTGAAAGGAGGGATATAAACTTTCTCGTTTTAGGCTTAAGAGAAACAAACACTTCATTATCAACAAAGAGGCTTGGTACTAGTCAAATTTTCAATTTTAGCTTTAGATTCAACTAACTCTTGTTCCAAGCTTTTCATCTTCTCATCTTGAGAGAAAATTTGATTTCTCAAAAATTCATTTTTTTTATTAGATTCCTCTAATCTAACAATCAATTCTTCTTTTTCAAGATTAGCCAATTTTAACTCTTCCTTGAATTTCTTAGCAATTTTCATAGATTTCAATAATTCCTTACGAAGAGTTTCATAGGCATCAATAAAATCAACAGAAGCATGAGCAGAAACATGATCAGAAAGACACTTCAAATTATCCATGACAATAGGGGTCAAGGATCGGCTCTTAGATCAAAAGATCTAAAACAAAAGAGCAACCCGCTCCGATACCACTTGTTGGTTTTTAGACCCCTTAAACAATTGATTAAACCTAGGTAATTAGCCAAGTTGTTACTTAGTCCAATTAAACAAGTCTAGGTTATCACAATAATAAAGATCAAATCATGCAAAACAGCGGAAAATAAATAACACAAGATATGATCACCCAGGAAACCAAACCGGTAAAAACCTGGGGAGGATTTAACCTAGCTATCCTCAAGGTAAACTTGAATCCACTATCTTGAAAGAATCGAAGTTCATACAATAAGACTTACAAGCCCCCACGCTCGACTTCTTATTGCTACCAACCAGTAGAACTTACCGACACGACCACGTGCAAGCTCCGAATCCACGAACTCCTTCTTTCTTGGATTCCCACCAGCTACAAGCACACCCGCTTGTGTAGTCTTTAAGCTTTAATGGCAGCAATCGAATTGATCATCAAGGTGTAGAAATTATCTCCTCCTTGAAAACCCTAAGTTTGTGTAAAGGAAAGCTCCTCTAGATCTCACAAGAGATTTACACAAACCGCAATATGAGCAACACTAAAACGTGGCTAGGGTTTGCCTTTTATACTTAGGACAAATAAGAAACCCTAAAAACGTTTTAAAACAAATAGGGCTGAGTTGGACGAATTTGCAAAAAAGCAATCTGCCCGAGCTTCGATCGGTCGAGCCTAAGCTTCGATCGATCGAGCCAGGCCGAAAGCCACAGTGCTTCCCGCTTTAAACTCGATTCCAACTTTACATTGACACACAACTTTGAGCTTGCTTTAAACACTTCTAAACACATTGTTTTTATCATGGTTTGCCAACATTACACATTAGAGTTCTAAATACATAAAATCCTAATCTTTAGAATCTAAAAACTTCATCAACAATGAAGATCAAGAAGCACTTGGTTACAAAACCCTAAGGCGCAAAAACGCAGTAGCTTCTTTCAGAGAGAATAAGGCATCGGTCACCTTTTGCATTTGTTCTCCTTGTATTCACTCTGACGGCCTCTAAAATAAGCTTTATATAGGTCTAGGGTCGTGAGAAAAGAAACCCTACACAAATACAAAAGCCTGGCCCACAAATCAGATTTGAAAATTCTGATTTACGAACCTCGATAGATAGCAGGTGTCGAGCTTTAAACCTCGACAGATACAGCCATTGAGAAGCTATCGAGGAGCTGTTGAGGAGACAAGTTTTCTCGATCGATCCACCAGCTATCGAGCAGTTGTCGAGCTATCTGTCCGCAGGTGTCGAGCTATCTCTCCAACTTTAATAAACAGCTTTTCTTCACTTGTTTCTTGGTCCAATCTTCATAGCTTTAATACTAGACTTGAACAACATGTTTCTTGAAGTATTAAACACATCCTAGATCTATCCAATTACAAGTAAAATGTGTTTTGTCAAAAGATAAGCCGCATAAAATAATGACACATGTTCCTAACAAGTGAAACACATATGTCCTAACAATCTTCCCCTTTGGTAATCCGTGACAAAACCACAACAAATAAATGAACATATGAGAGAAGTCATAAATCACTCAACTCATATTCACTTGTTGAATACAATAAAATCTATCCTAACACAAACTCTTGAAAAACTTTGCAAGAAAAGAGTTTATGGCAAGTAGACTTTGACAACCTGTATTTATGAAACACTTTAAACAAAACTCATCAAGGCATCTTTGTGTGAAACATAAATAATAGATTGCATACAAGTAAAGAAACATGTGTATAAAGATAGAAAAGAAACAACACATGTAGAGGTAGGTGAAGAAGAACATACATCAACATAAATATGGAGATAAGTAAAATGTATGTCAAAAATGGTCACAAGACCCAAGGTACAAGAAGAAGGAAGTAAGCACTCCCCCTAACAAGATGAAACACATCTCCCCCTTACAAAGGAATGTATTTCTCCCCCTAACATGTAGAATCTAAAAAAGAAATCCCATATTCTCCACAAATTCTCCCCCTTTTTGTCATGATTGACAAAGGGTATAAGAAGCTATAAAGCTTCACTCGAGAAACATAAAGATGATAAAAAATGATCAAGGGGCACAAAGAATCCAAAAAAAATGCATGAATGTAATGAAATAAGATGCTATGGATGACAAGATAATAGAAAGATACAAAACACACACACACACACACACACTAAAACAAGTCTAACCAATTTTATATTTCAGAAACAAGTCAAGACAGTTTAGTGAGCATACATTAACACATGTAAAACTTTGTGATGACCAAATCACATTGTACCGCACATGTATCAAGAATTGCAAAGAATATTGCGTGTTGTGTGTGAAAAATATCGCAAGATTGCATAAGTGTATGCATGTTATGACGATTTGAGATATGAAAAAATCACTTTAACTCACATACAATCATAACTACTTGATGGAGACTATCACCTTTGAGGTACATCCTATAACTCCCACATCTCCTAGAATACACGCTTGCAATCATTTTTAAAGCATTTTTTATCTTTTTGCTTTTGATTTTTCTTTGCATATTTTTCTTTTAAGCATATCATGCATGAGCTTATAAAAGAGAGAAAAGAAATACCCAATGATATTTGACATTCAAATTTTGCTATGCCTAAGCACATAAATGTCATTGACACTACACTTTTGCTATGCCGAAGCATACATGTGTCATATTATGATTGACGGGTAATAGTGGTGAGATGGTTATTTATGCCTTTCTCTCAGTATTTTTTAGTCCTTCTCGTCAAAAAGAGTGATATGCATATTAAGTTTAAAAGACAACTTAATCGTACTCATCACAAACACGAGCCACAAAGCTCACTTGCTTAGTTGTGCATAGAGATGCTCATCTAAGCTACAAATGATACAAAATTTAGAAGACTTTGTTTCAATGGCCATCCAAGGTACATAAGTACCAATGTACACAAACACACACTGTTTTTGTATTTTTCTAATCTTTTAATTTAAAAAAAAAAAAAAAAAAAAAAAAAAAAAAAAAAAACTAAACAATCAAACAAAAAAAGACAAACAACATGAAGGCATGAAAGAAAGATGCAAATGCATGAAAGCATGATTCCAAAAGCGGATAAGAAATCAAGCACAAAGAGTCCTACTTTAGATAGAAAGAATTAAAGTAGATGACAAACAGAAAAGACAATTAAGTCTTAGGCTCCTTTCTCACCCACACAGCACGAGTCTTTGGTCATGAAGATGAAAAGGCACGTGTCCTAGTATGTCTACTAAAGGACATAGAAGAATTAAAATTCACCTGAAATTGAGTTAAAAGGCTCAAAGCTTTTAATAACTCTCCAAACAAAGGTGTAGGTCCTTGAGAGGAAAATTGTGACCGTTTGGACAATTGCTTATGAGGATACAACTTAAAGCAATTAGGACGAATGTGTCCAGAAACACCACAATGGTGACAAACATGAGGTTTAACAAAGGATTTAGAATTAGCCAAATCAGTTTTGGATTTCATACCTTTATTACCTTTCTCCAATTAGGGCACAAAGACAGTTCTTAATCCAGAAGTTGTGGAAGAGGAGGGGCTGGAGGAAACAACATAGCCTAAGCCGGTCTTATCGAAACTAGGCTTTTGAGCACTCAAGACCTCATCAAGCTTTGCACTAGACATCCTCTCTATTTGAGTTCTAGCTTGATTAAACTCAACTTCAAGATTCTTGACCTTCTCTTCTAATGAGGTGTTCTCCACAACAAGAGTCTCAACTAACCTTGTAGTCTTATCTAGTTTGACTAACGGATCAACTTTTTCAGTTTTTACCTCATTAAGCTCTTTTCTACAAAGATGAGAAGTCTTTTTAGACTTTATAAATTCAGTGCATAGCTTATCATCAGCTTCCTGAAGGGTCATCTTTTTGGGGACTTCATCATCAAAAGAATCCTCACCGTCATTAGCACTCTCCACAATCACCTTATCAGTTGAGCCAAAGAAAATGCTATAATGTGACGACATTCATCCACATACTCATCAGAAGAGTCATTCTCGGTGTCACTCTAAGTAGCAACCAACCCTTTATCTTTGGACTCTTTGGTCTTTTCCTTCATGAGGTAGTTTGGACACTCTATCCTCATATGACAAAAACCTTTGCACTCATGGCATTGGATGAGGGTTTCTCATTCTTGCTCTTCCTAGAGTATTTGGATTTCCTAGGATGTTTGCCCTTATCCTTTTTCCTAAACTAAAGAAGCTTGATAATCTCATTAGTTATGAAAGTTAGATCCTCATCCTCATCTTCATCTTCATCTTCATCTTCATCTTCATCTTCACATTCATCTTCATCTTCAAAGTCCTCAATCTCTTCCTCTATACCCTTAAGAGCCAAGTTTTTACTCTTTCCACCTTTTCCCATTAAGCCTAATTCCATCTCATAGGTTTGAAGGTTCCCTACAAGCTCGATCAAAGGAATTTGATCAATATCCTTCACTTCTTCAATGGCGGTGATCTTGGCATGGAATCTTTCGTAAGGACCTAAGGATTTTCCTAACAATTTTGGATTCTGCAATACATTCTCCAAGATTGAAAGCACAATTCACAATATCCTTGAGTTTAGCATAGAACTCATCAAAAGTCTCATCCTCCTCCATCCTTATTTCTTCAAAACAACTAGTGAGTCTTTGAAGCTTCACGATCTTTTCTTTGCCTTAGTACCTTCATAGGTGGTTTCAAGAATGGTCCATGCTTCCTTGGCAACTTTTGTGGATGATATTTTCTTGAATTCCTCATTGGTCACCCCACAAAACAATGCATTCAAGGCCCTACTGTTGAAATTTGCCACTATGATTCTTGCATCATCCCAATCCACCGATGCTTCCTTTGGCTTAATCCATTAACTTCAATAGCTTGCCATACTTGTTCACCTAGAGCCTGCAAAAAAAACTTTCATACGAACTTTCCAAAGACGCATAATTAGTTCCATCAAATAAAGGAGGAATCAAAAGAGATTTTCCACGATCCATGACAAGCTGGGGTCAAGGATCACACTCGAAATTAATCCAATCGAGTGTACCCGCTCGATACCACTTGTTGGGAAATTTAGACCCGGTTGATAGAATTAACAAGTTTTAAATCCAAGTTGTTAATTAGATTTATTATCAATAAAACTTGTTAAAACAAACAAACATCAATATCATGTCAAAATTATGCAAATGAAAAATAAATAAGACAAGATATGATAACCCAGGAAAACCAATGAAACCAACCAATTTCACAAAAAAAAACCTAGGGGTAAACCTTCCCAAAAAGCAATCCACTATAGTAAAGAGAAATTTCAGATCTAGTACAAAACCTTTGTCCCTAGACTCTACAATCCCCGTAGATGAACTTACAGCAGAAACCTTCTATTGCTTGAAACCTCCGAACTCTTCAATATATGAATGCCATCCTTTGATGCATGAATCCCATGACGTGACTAACTAATTGCGCGGATCCCATGACGCGACTTAATCACCAATTAGAAGAAGATTGTTGGCTGCAAAGTTCTTTACTTCATCAACAATGAAGATCAAGAAGCACTTGGTTACAAAACCTTAAGGCGCAAAAACGCAGTAGCTTATTTCGGAGAGAACAAGGCATTGGTCACCTTTTGCATTCATTCTCCTTGTATTCACTTATGTGACGGCCTCTAAAATAAGCTTTATATAGGTCTAGGGTTGTGAGAAAAGAAACCCTACACAAATACAAAAGCCTGGCCCACAAATCAGAACTAAAAATTCTGATTTACGTAACCTCGATAGATAGCAGGTGTTGAGCTTTAAACCTCGACAGATATAGCTATCGAGAAGCTATCGAGGAGCTGTTAAGGAGACAGAAGCTTTCTCGATCAATCCACCAACTATCGAGTAGCTGTTGAGCTATCTGTCTACAGGTGTTGAGCTATCTATCCATCTTTAATGAACAACTTTTCTTCACTTGTTTCTTGGTCTAATCTTCATGGCTTTAATACTAGACTTGAACAACATGTTTCTTAAAGTGTTAAACACATCCTAGATCTACCAAATTACAAGTAAAGTACGTTTTGTCAAAGGATAAGCCAATTACATAAAATAATGACATATGTTCCTAACAAATGAAACACATATGTCCTAACAACTTGTACATATAATTTTCTCTATAATTTTTCCCTTATGAAGTTTCATTAACGAGAGAATGAAAGATGAAGGGCTCTAAAAAAGAAAAAGAAAAAAGGTTCATCATTTCTTCTTTTCTACTACTATTAAACTTTGAAAAATTATAACCCATCTTCTATGTTTCCTCCACCCTAGGCCTTGTATATATGAACAACATTAATTAAAATATGGTTATGTTAACGGATGTACTTAGGGTAATGGTTAATAAATAATAATAGAAAAATTTTGACATCACTTGCATTAGAAAAAAAAAATGTCAACAACATTTATTATTTTATCATTCTTCCAATAAAATGTTTCTAAAAATAGTTCCTAAAACTTTGATTAACATTTCCCAAGTATGGTAAAAGAGAGTACATTGGATAATGAAAATTCCACCAACCCAGTGAGGTAATGATTACAAGACTAATGATTAACGGAGTCAAAGATGCTTAACAAACCCCAACAAGTATAACAATAAAAGATTCTTTGAGACAAATAAATCGACAAAAACTAGACCTTTTTAATTATCAATATAAAAGCTTTATAATAATAATAATTATTATTAATAGAAAGTTTATTTCATTAAACTAGAATTTGTATACGAGTGGTGGTCATGTATATCACAGTTGATAAAAAAATAAAAAAAAAAAAAAAAAAAAAGGTGCACCAAGGTCCAACATAACTTTTCAGCAAATGAAAAGAAAAGTCTAACATAAATTTTTTCACGAAGATTAATGAGATATAAATGATAGGCAAAGATAATAAAAATGAAGGTATATTAATTACTCATTATCCATCAATCATAGCTAAATAGTACCATTTTAGTAAGTTAAGAATTCAACAATTTTGGGAATGATGTTGTTTCCAATCGAGGATCTAGCTTGTTAGCAGAGCCATTAATTTCCTCAACATGTCGACCTTAGAAGAAATGGTCATTAGCTTCCGAGCCTCTCTACATGCACCATCAAGTACCATAGAAAATTTCACATTCTCTCATAATTCAACTCTTTAAAGTTGTGATTTACAACTATATTTTATGTTGGCTTTATTTCATGACAAAAAGTGTTGTAATTGCTTTAATTTGTTTCCTTGTATTTTGTGGGATTTTATTGTATTAGGTTTAGTATTAAGTTGGTGAAGACTCAAGCTTAATTGAAGAGTCAATGCATTTCGCAACTACCTCGCGAGAAGTTTGCAAGAAGAGTTCTCGAGAAAAGGACATGTGAGAAGCACATGACTAGAAGCTCAAGAGTCATGCCAGGTTGTCGGTTTCGCGAGTGTCTCGTGGGTAAGGCCTTCCCGCGAGGTAATCGCAAAATATTCTGCCTGGAGGATTTTAAAGAGTGACTTTCTTACCCTTCACCCATACTATATATACCCTCATTACCCACAAATATAAAGGAGGCCATTCAAGTGAAAAACCCTAGATAGGTTTTTTACAACACACACACCCATCTTTTTGAGAGAGAGCTACTCATCCTTAGTGAAAAATCATTGTAGCATCTTCTCCATCCTTCTCCCATTGCCATACCTTGAGAGGAGATTTGTACCCAAATACAACCCACACCTATTTAGAGTGTAGAGAGTGTTTTAGAGCTTGGGAAGCTTTGGGGAATTGCTAAAAGAAGCCGGTGAGGCATGGTTGATGCTATGGGCTATAGCGGGATCCGGTAAGCTAGAGAAGACAAAAGTTCGGCGTAACCTCGTTGGAGCAACAAGCTTGGAGGGCTTAGGTACATTGGGTAGATTAGGCTTGGGGGGTCTTCTGCTATTCATGTATCACAACTTCATTCTTTAGTGGATTATTTACCGCTTGGAGGGTGGCGGAGAGGTTTTACGTCGAGGACTTCGGTTTCCTCTTCGATAACACATCGCTGTGTTGTCTTTGTGTTTGCATCCTTCTTCCCTACTCTTTTTCCATTCATTTTACTGCTGTGTTATTATGAATATGGATTAAAGTAGTTTGTTTGTTTATCCACTCGCATTTACTCTATTCCGCACTTAGTATAAGTTAGAGTAAAATCAATTGCGCTGTAATTTTAATTTGGGGGTCTAAATAGCTCTTGTGTTTTCACACATTTTAGAGCTTTCAAACTCATCTGAATCCACTCAATACAAAGATAGAGAGAGAGAGAAAGTGAAAATTTCAGTATCTCATAAACTTCTTTTTGTTAACTATAAGTGAGGAATGAAAAATTTCACAGCAGTCAAATCCACAAGTTGCTAATAATATGTAAAAAATGTCAAGTTTATCAAAAAAATAAAAATAAAATAAAAAATGTCAATGATAAATATAAATAAAATCCAATTAAAATTAATCAACTTAAAAATGGTAAAAAAAAAAAAAAAAAAAAAAACCGGCACGTACACACAATAATACACAATAAGTAATGTTAGAGACACAACTCTGTGCCATAAGGCCCACAACTCGCCACATGGCCAGTTGTGATTGACAAAAGTGTGTTCCTAGATGACCTACCATCACACATTTAGTAATCACAACTCGTCACGTGACGAGTTGTGGCACAAAGTTATGAGAAACTATGTGTCCTCTATCATTACTCATACACAATTTAAAATAGTTGGTAGATGCTACACCCAATAACTCTATGTGTTGTGAAATTTTTCATGTTTATAATGTAATTTATATATTTTTTTCTTTAGACGTGGGGAGCATAATGGAATTCTTTTAAGTAGGAAAGGACTAGGCACCGTCCTTCTTTTGTCTTGTCTTTGTGGAGGATTTAATAAGAGTGAATCGCAGCTCACCGTGAGTGATGGTGTGAAAGAATTAAAAGAATGTTTCTTTCAAAATAGTGGAATTGGTCCAATTTGATGCTTATAGTACTTAGACAATCGAGATGAGGCTGCACATAGGAGGGGGCAGCGCACTTGGTCTCCCGGCTCGGGTGGACGGGCGCTCCCATCCCTAGGGACGTTACCCTTTAGGAGTCCCAGCGGGGGCAGGCGTCATATCTTGCTAAGACTCTGCAGCAGCCCCTTCTCTTGCCTCTTGACATGGACGGGCTCCGGATTACGAGGCAACCGGACCTCTTCATGTCATTGAAGAGGGATTTCGCCATGGTAAAACGAAGACTCTCCATTGTTCGGGTTCCCGATTCTATGTTCATCTATTTGTCGTCTACGTTTTGATGATTCTTTCATTACTTTTATGTAGGTTACCCAACAAATCTACGTGGCCGAGGAGTGGGTGAAGAATTCCCGAGAGGAAGTGAACGCCGAGGTTCGGTCTCGCCTCGTAGTTGTGAAAGCCGTCGATGCCCTTAGGCTGGAAAAAGAGAACCTAAATGAGAAGATCAAAGAGGCTATTAAGGCCTAGGACAGCGCTGAAGTGGGCTTTAAGAACACAAAGAGGCAGGCCGAGGACATGCGCTAGCAGCTACACTTAACGGAAATAAACCTGGCCATCGAGAAGCAAACAGTCCTGGACCTCAAGGCGCAGATTGCAACATCTAAGGAGGCGGCTCGGGTGGCTAGGGAGGCAGGTGAGGCTCGTGGCGCCTTTACGAGCGTGGGGTGAAGGACACCGAGGCCAGGCTGACCGAGGAGGTGGTTGTGGTTTGCGGGGACTACCGCACCGAGTCCCGGGGAGTAGCAATGGACCGGGCAGGGAGTTCCCGCGGACTCCGAGCTTAGGAGGATCGAGAATATCTTCTTCCCCGAGGATATTCGAGAGATTCCTGATTCGGATCCTCCTAAGAAGCTCCTTTCGCCCCCCAACCGCAGTTCTTGATCCCATCGTTCCGGAGGGGAAAGGTGTGGATGAGGAGGCTCGACCACCACCAAGGATAAGTCATCCGAGGACACCCTCACAATCAGAGATGTTGTCTCGCGGGCCAAGGATGCCGAATCTAAATCCAAAGCCAAAGATTATCGTCCCGAGGCTGATGACCCCGTAAAAAGCCTAATCAACGTTAAAGCCTAGAACTTTAGGTGTAGGGTTTTTTTTTTTTTTTTTTTGTAATTGTTTCATTCTGTCTTTCATTTCCTTGGCTTTTGCCAATGTCCGTAAGACAACTTTCCTTTGAGTTTAATGAATGATATAATTTCTTCTTCTTTGGTCTTTATTTTTACTGTTTTAACTTTATTGTCGTCATGAATGAATTCGGACTGTGTTGCTAGATTTCTAATGGTAATTCATTATTTGTAGTTCAAGTAATATAGCTAAGTATGAACAAGAGAAAAAGATTCTTCCCTGGTGTCTTGTGTTCTTTCTGAGTAATTAATTTCCCTTAAGCCTGTAGTCCGAGGGGCCACGCAGGACCTAGGTTCTGTTTAATACTTGTATAAAGATATGGAGTGATTAATTTTCCCCGAGCCTGTGGTCTGATGAGCCACGCAAGACTTAGGTTTTGTTTAATACTTGTATAAAAATATGGAGTGATTAATTTTCCCCGAGCCCGTAGTCCGAGGAGCCACGCAGGACTTAGGTTCTGTTTAATACTTGGGTAAAAACACGGAGTGATTAATTTCCCCTAAGCCTGCGGTCCGAGGAGCCACGTAGGGCTTATGTTCTGTTTAATACTTGGGTAAAAATACGGAGTGATTAATTTCCCCTAAGCCTGTGGTCCGAGGAGCCACGCAAGACTTAGGTTCTGTTTAATACTTGGGAAAAATACGGAGTGATTAATTTCCCCTAAGCCTATGGTCCGAGGAGCTACGCAGGACTTAGGTTCTGTTTAATACTTGGGTAAAAATACGGAGTGATTAATTTCTTCTAAGCCTGTGGTCCGTGGAGTCACGCAGGACTTAGGTTTTATTTAATACTTGGGTAAAAATACGGAATGATTAATTTCCCCTAAGCCTGTGGTCCGAGGAGCCACGCAGGACTTAGGTTCTATTTAATAGTTGGGTAAAAATACGAAGTGATTAATTTCCCCTGAGTCTGTGGTTCGAAGAGCCACGCAGGACTTAGGTTCTGTTTAATACTTGGGTAAAAATACGAAGTAATTAATTTCCCCTAAGTCTGTGGTCCAAGGAGCCACGCAAGACTTAGGTTTTGTTTAATACTTGGGTAAAAATATGGAATGATTAATTTCCCTTAAACTTGTGGTCCAAGGAGCCATGCGGGACTTAGGTTCTGTTTAATACTTGGGAAAAAATACGAAATGATTAATTTCCCCTAAGCTTGTGGTTAGAGAAGCCACGCAGGACTTAGGTTTTGTTTATACTTGGGTAAAAATATGAAGTGATTAATTTCCCTAAGCCCGTGGTCCGAGGAGCTACGCAGGACTTAGGTTCTGTTTAATACTTGGGCTGATAAATGAAAAATAAGTAGCGCAAAGGCTTTTCGCAATAGAAGGGTATATCAAGAGTGAGAACTTTCATTAATAATAGTACATTTTCAGGTTGTTTACATTCCAAAGGCATGGTACTATATGCTTATCCAAATCTTCTAAAAAGTATGCCCTTATGCTTTGTGCCCTCAAGTGATACGATATGGCCCTTCCTAATTTGGTCCGAGCTTTCCCCATGCGGGATTTTTTGCGGTGCCTTAACCTTCCTTAATACCAGGTTCCCAGGTGCTAATGGCCTTAGCTTTACCTTGGCGTCATAACCTTGCTTAAGCTTGTGTTGGTAGCAAAGTAGTTGGACGATTTCCCTTTCCCTTCTTTCCTCAATAAGGTCTAAACTCTTCTCCAGCAGCTCCTTGTTGCCACCGGGACAGAATGAGCTGGTTTTCGATGTTGGAAAGTTTGTTTCTAGCGGAATGACAGCCTCGGCCCCATAGGTCATCGAAAAGGGGGTCTCCTCTGTTGATCTGCGGGGTGTGGTTCGATACGTGCACGGGACATGTGGCAGCTCTTCCACCTATCTTCCCTTCACACCATCTAAGCTCTTCTTTAGCCCGTTTACTATGACCTTGTTAACCGCTTCGGCCTGCCCATCCCCCAGGGGGTAGGCCGGTGTGGAGTATCTATTCGCAATTCCCAATTCGCCGCAGTTCCTTTTGAAAGCCTTACTATCGAACTCAAGACCATTGTCCGAGATTAGGGTATGAGGGACTCCAAACCTAGTGACAATGCTTCTCCAGACGAACTTCTTAGCATCCATATCTCGATATTTGCGGAGGTTCGGCTTCGACCCATTTAGTGAAATAATAAGTGCCGACGAGCGGATATCTCTTGTTCCCTGCTGCTTTAGGAAATGGACCTACGATATCCAAGCCCCATAGAGCAAACGACCAAAGGCTGGACAGTGGATTGAGGATCCCCCCTGGTTGGTGTATATTTGGTGCAAACCTCTGGCATTGGTTGCACTTCTTCACGTATTCGTGCGCCTCTTTCTGCATGTTTGGCCACCAGTAAGCTTGGGTTATGGCTCTATGGGATAAAGACCTGCCTCCTGTATGGCTTTCGCAAATTCCTTCATGCAATTCCTCTAGGATAAGTTCCGTGGCGTCAAGGTGCACGCAGAGCAAGTATGGTCCTAAAAATGAGCGTTTATACATTTTCAAGTCCTCGGATAGCCAGAATCGAGAGGATTTTCTTCTAATCTTGTCGGCTTCGTTCTTCTCTTCGGGTAAGGTGTCCTCTTTTAGAAACAGTACCAAAGGGTCCATCCAACTAGGCCCCACTCTAACGTTGTGGACATCGATCACTCCTATCTTTAACACCAAGGGCCTGTGTAAGTCTTCCACAAGTATGACCCAAGGTAAACGTTGAGCCGTGGAGGTGGCCAGCGTGGCCAAGGAATCGGCGTGGGTGTTTCCACTTCTGGATATGTGCGGTAGGTTAAAAGAATCAAAATGTGACCGCAGGCGTTTAGCTTGGTCTAAGTACTCTTGCATTCTTTCATCTCTTGCCTCTAATTCCCCATTTATTTGACCCACAATAAGTCTTGAGTCCGAGAACATGTTTACGGATTTCCCGCCCAATTTCTCGACCATGGACGTTCCTTCTAGCAGGCTTCATATTTCGCTTCATTATTCGTGGTTGAGAAGCCTAGTCTTAGCAATTTTTCATTGGTAATCCCCTCGGGGGAAATCAGGACCAGTCCCACCCTAGAGACCATTTGATTTACCGCGCCATCGACGTATACTTTCCAACAGGTGGGCCCTTGCAGAGAGATTGCACCAACCGATTTTTCATCCATGCTTCGCATTACTTCTTCTTCTTCTAATAAAGGTTCAGCAAATTTAGCCACTAGATCCGCGAGGACTTGGCCTTAATTGTGCCCTATTTAGTAATTCTCCTGTGTAATCGGCCTCCAGTATGGACCCGAGCGGGGAGTTGGGTTAGAACAATGATTGTGTGTGCTTGGAAATAATGGGGAAGCTTTCGTGTAGCTTGAACAATTGCCAAGATGACATTTTTTAGCGGAAGGTAGCGAATCTCAGCCTTGTGCAATGACTTGCTTACGTAATAAACTGGTCGTTGTACGCCGTTGTCCATTCGTATCAACACTAAGCTTACTGCATGATGGGCCACAGCAATGTAAGCGAACAAAACTTCATCGGCCTCAGGATTAGACATGATTGGTGGCCGAGACAAATACTCTTTAAGTCTCTTTGGAAGGTCGAGGCACATTCTTCGGTCCATTCGAATCCTTTCCATTTATTCAACAAGAAAAAGAAAGGTCTACACCTATCCGTCAAACGAGAAATAAAGCGGTTCAAAGCGACAATCATGCCCGTAAGCTTTTGGACCTCCTTGGGATTCCGAGGAGGCTGCATGCTATGGATAGCCCCGATTTGGTCGGGGCTAACTTCGATACCTCTGTGGGTCACCATATAGCTTAAGAACTTTCCCGATCCCACCCCGAATGAACACTTAGACGCGTTGAGACGCAGCTTGTGTCTTCTCAGGATTTCAAAGATGTCGCTAAGGTCTCTCACATGTTCGGACACCAATTTGCTTTTTACCATCATGTCATCTATGTAGACTTTAATTTCTTACCCATCTGCAGCTCAAATATCCTGGTCATCATTCTCTGGTAGGTGGAACCGGCGTTCTTCAAACCAAAAGGCATCACCTTATAGTGGTAGTTTCCGATGGGGGTGACAAAAGCTGCCTTTTCTTGGTCGTCTCTGACCCGGGGGTATTTGATGGTATCCTTGAAAGGCGTTTAAGAAGCTCATTCGAGGATGTCCTGCGATTACGTCTACCAACCGATTTATCCAAGGCATAGGAAAGGGATCTTTTGGGTAGGCCTTATTCAGTCCGTGAATTCTACACGGACTCGCCATTTTCTGCTCTTCTTCTTCACCACTACTACGTATTGGCTAGCCACTCGGGGTAAGAAACTTCTTTGATAGCCCCCGCTTTCTTGAGTTTCATCACCTCATCCTTTACCGCATTAGCATGCTCTTTCGACGGACGCCAAGGGGTTGCTTCTTGGGCATAACGGATGGGTTATCGTTAAGGTGGTGGCATATGAAGTTCAGATCAACCCCCGGGGCTTCGTAAGCATCCTATGCAAACATGTCCACATTTTCCCTAAGAAAATCAATTAGCTTTTCTTTGACCCGACCCTCCGACAGGTACTTCACCTTCTGGTGTAGGGTAGAAGAAACAGCCCCTAGGGCATGAAGCCAAGGCCTAGCTACAATGGTCGTGTAGGGTAAATATGCGTCCACCACTATGAAGTCCACTTCCACTATGTCCGAGCTTGTTTGTATGGGCGGTTTGATCTAGCATTTTGGAGTAATGGTCTTCCCTTTGAAGCTTACCGGAGGGGAGTCGTATGCCGTTAAATCTTCGGGTTTTAGATTCAACCCCTTGTATAGTTCGGGGTACATTACTTCCATAGCGCTGCCCTGATCGACTAACACTCTCTTTACATCATATCCCCCAATCCCGAGCGTGATGACTAGAGCATCATTGTAGGGCTGGATGGTTCCGACCTTATCCTCGTCCGAGAAGCCCGAGAATGGGTGAGGCCATCCTTTTGGCCTTCTTAGACTCCCGATCGTCACTCTCGGTGGGAAGTCGAGCTACCGACATTACTTTGGAAGGATGAGAGTCGGTCCTTCCCGGAGAGGCGAGAATGACATTTATCGTGCCGATAGGCGATCTCAAGGTGTCCCTCCGTGTCTCAACATTCGCCTATTCTTGTCGGCCACTGGAATGATGTAGGAGATGACTCAATTTTCCCTTTTGGACCAGCTGGTCCAAGTGGTTTTTCAGGTTTCTGCGGTCTTCGGTGGTGTGCCCCGGTTCTTGGTGGTATTGACAAGATAGGTTACTGTTGCATTTCGTGGGGTCTCCTGCCATCCTATTTGGCCATTTGAAGAATGGCTCATTCATGATTTTCTCCAGAACCTGATGTATTGGATCTCGGAACACAGTGTGGACTGCACTGGCACCGGTTGATCCGAGTTGCTCTGTGTAATCTCTCCTCGGTCGATTGTTATTGCTAAATCGGTCCGACCTGAAGTCCCTCCTCTCCTGAGGGATAACCTTCGCTTTACCCTTACCTAATTGTTGGTCCTCTTTGACCTTCTTGTACTTGTCGATTCGGTCCATGAGGTGGCGCAGGTTGGTGACCGGTTTCCCATTCAAAGATTTTCTTAAATTCAGTTCGGTTGGCAGGCCTCTCTTGAAGGTGCTGATGGCAATGTCATCAACATTGCCTTCTATCTCATTGTACATCTCCCAATACCTATCCGAGTAGGCCTTTAGGGTCTCCCTTTCTCGCATGGATAAAGACAGAAGGGAATCCAAAGGTCGAGGAATCCTGCTTGCTCGTGATGAAGCGAGAGTCAAGGCCTGGGGTTAGGCCGCTTAAAGGAATTTATGGAGTTCGGCCCGAGGCCGTCGAACCATCTCATCGCCATCGGTCCCGGACTAGATGGAAATACTTTGCATATCAAAGTTTCGTCTTTGGAATGGACGGCCATCATCTGGTTGAACTGACTTACGTGCTCTACAGGGTCCGTCGGACCGTTATATATGGTGAAGGTAGGTTGATGGAATCGCCGAGGAAGTTCAGCCCCCTCTATCTTGCGTGTGAAGGGTGACTAGGAGATTCGATCCAGGGCTTTGCTCATGGCATCGTTTACTAGGCCCTTGTAGGACGGACTTACGTGATGCGTTTATGATGTTGCTCTTCCTCATAGGAGAAGGTTTCACTTGGTGGAGTTCTCGACCTTTGCCTGTATTCGTTGTCCTCTTCATCGCCGGTGTCTAGGCTGGAGGGGGGACGCCTCCACTGCGCTCGACGCAACCTCCTCTTTAAGTCGATAATCTCTTGTTGTAGAGCTTTGTTATCATCCCGCTTTTGGGATACACGACCTTTCCCCCTTGAATGGCTTCTGCTCGTATGGGTGATATGTACACTACCCTCTCGTCGCTTGTCTTGATCTCTTTCCCATTCAAGGTTAAGAAAGTTGTCCTACAGTTGGGAGTCTGCGGGTTCCGTTTGGTACGGACCTGATCCTACCATATTTAATCGTTGCACTTGTTGAGGCACAAGCTCTCCCTACAGACGGCGCCAATTGTAGGGTCACAATTTGGAGCCCAAGCCCAAGAGGTATGGAGTCTTGGTCCAAGGAGCCCAAAAACAATAAATTTGTAGAGAGTGGGTTGTAGAACTAGGTCTTAGCAAGTTGGACAACGGTTAGTATTGGGCTATGCAACAGTTGAACACAAGTAAGACATGTTAACATCCATAGATCTTTAGTCCGAGGAGGTTAGATGAATATATGTCGATCACTTTGTTTGAAGATTATGGTCGTTTATCTTTGCTACGATATTCTCTCTTCTTTTTTCTCCATTCCCTTCCTCATGGGGACTCCCTGTCTTATATAGTCCTCTTGAAGCTATTGTGGTCTTACACTTATTGATTATCTGGATCCTTACTTGAGTGCTTGTCCCATTGGACACCCCCTTTTAGCCTTCTGTGAGTTATGGTGGCCAAGGCAAGACTGTTCACGAGTCCTCTCCACATTAATGCGGCCGGAAAAGTAGCCGCAACGCATTTAATGCGGTAGCAACAGCCTCTCCTTGGATATTTTACGTTTCCTTCTTTCCTGCGGGTCTGTGGGGCGCATCCCTATTGCTAATGCCTATTGGGGGGGGGGGTTTTCTTCTAGTAGACAGAGTGCATGTTTGAGCCATGCTCATCACGTCCGAGGAGGCATTCCTCCTCGGACCATCCTCCAAATGCCCCCTTGTCTACGAGAGCTAAGTTGGAAATCCCTTTAGCAACCATTTCCTCTCCTCGGACATTGCTAATCGTTCCGGATGGGGCCCATGACCCATTACATGATTTGGAGTCTTTGCCCTTGCAACCGTATATTTTGAAAATCTAATCATTGAATTGTATGTTCCTTAGGTTCTTAATATATATGTCAAATTTTGTGTCAATCGGATACTATTTACTATATGATCTACAAGTTTATATTTTATACATAATTTTAAATTATAAAAACTTGCAATTTAAATAATTTATTGATGACATAGTTAGTAATTTTTAATTTTCTAAAACAATTTCAAGTATGTAAGGATATAAGAAAAAATATAATTCAATGGTGGATTTGTTAAAATTCACCTTCAATAAAAAAAAAAAAAAAAAAAAAAAAGTAAGGTTGTAGCATTAGACTACAAACAATTTTGTAACTAAACTTTGTCCTTATTTACTAGAGAGATTTCCCTTTTGATAGGCCACAAATTGAATGACCCCTTGTGATAGAAATTAATTAATTAGCCAAGTTATTAATTAATCAATTTATCATGCAAACGCGTGGTAGCACAAACAAATCACCAATAAACTAAATGTGCAGCGGAAAATAAATAACACGGTGATTTGTTTACGAATGAGGAAAACCTAATGGCAAAAACCCAATCGGCTGATTTTCAGGTCACCACTTCCGAAATTCCACTATTATCACAACAAGCGGCTACAAGTAAAGGAATCCAAGTACTTTACCAACCTACGGTGAACCCTTACCCCAATACCCAATTGGACTTGTTCTGTAGTGATAGTTCCCCTTTCGATGCATGACTCCCAAGTACATGACTAACCAATTGCGTGGATCCTAGTACGCGACTTCAATCACCAACTAAGAAGGTTGTTGGTTGCAAAGTTCTTCAGTTCATCCACACGATGAAGATCAAGAAGATACTTGGTCACAAAACCCTACGGTGCACATACATAGCAACTTCTTCAAGAGAAAGAGATGAACTATGGCAAGAACTTCTTCTCCGGTCACAATTTGCTTGAATAGAGTTTGCTCAAAGCTTATGCAACTTGTGAATTGTTTGACGACCCTTAAACTGATCCTTTTATATGTCTAGGGTTAGGAGAAAAGAAAGCCCAAAGACAAATTCACGGATCCCAAGAAAATCAGATTGGAATTCTGAAAATCTTAAACCTCGATAGATAGTAGGTGTCGAGAAGTCATGTCGATCGGCGGTGTCGAGCACACCGAATGTAGAATGACTTCCTTAAGCTCGATAGATGCAAATTGTCGAGCTTTAATGATTTTGTACTCAAACTTGTTTTCTTGAATAGACTTGAAGGTTTCAATACTTGATCTTGAAACAAGGTTTCTTGAAGTATTTAAACACATCATAAATCTACCCAATTACAAGTAAAGTGCGTTTTGTCAAAGGATAAGCCAATTACATAAAAGAATGACATATGTTCTTAACATGTGAAACACATATGTTCTAACACCTCTTTTTTTTTTTTTTTTTTTTTTGATTTTTTTTATCTAGCCTTCTCATCTATATATATATATAAAAACGAAACTTTTGAAGCTCCTACAATTTTCCACATCGGTACAATATTAAAAAAAAAAATAATAATAATAAAACCTTTTAAAAACCGGAACCCAATTCTACCACTATTTTATTTTCCTTTTTTATTTTAGGTTTTATAAACCGGAACCCAATTCTACCACTATTTTCTTTTTCTTTTTTTATTTTAGGTTTTATACCCTTTCTCTCTTTTGCCGTTCTCTCTAGCCTCTGCCTCTCTCTCAATTCTCAAAACCACTAAACTATATCCCATGGGCATTCTCTCACTCCTTCAAAGTGGCCAAAAGTGCCACCTCCCCACCACTTGTCATATACCGCCAAAGCCGCTACCGGTGCGGGTATTTTAATTTTTGTTATCTTAGATTTAGGTATTTGGATTTGGTTTGATTCTCTTTAATTTAGGTATTTGGATAATTGGTTTTGATTAATGTTGAACCCGTGCAAAATCGAAGATATCTGCCTTTTCTTCAACTCTCTCTCAACCTCTCCATCTTTTCCCTAAAAAACACAACACGAACTGACCTCTGACCTCTCGGGTTATTGGTGTTATATACCATAATTTTATTGGTCTTTATTTGTTTAGGTTGATTGAAATAAATAAAATTTACTGGTAATATGTTATTATGCTATAAATTGTTGTTAATTTTAGTTTTTGCGGTAGGGTTAAAGGTATGGTATTCCTTTAGTTTGGATTTCTTAGCTTTTAGTTTAGCTTTTTTTCTTAGCCTTTCTGAGATTTTTTACCCCAGCTTCATTGATTTCTGTTTTGTATTCTAGAGTTGATTAAATTGTAGTTTTAGCTGCGTTTCTCTTTGTATCTGTAATTGATTGAGTTTGGGTTTGGAACTCTATAACGAGTTTAGTCTTGTGCTTTGACGATAATCAATTTTATTTTATTTTTTGTGTGGAAACCGAGCTATGAGTTTGAATTTGTTTAGTGGTAGTCTGTGGTTGGTTTGCATTTATGCTTGCTTTCAATCAATTTGATGTCAGAATTATGACTTAGGATTTGATCTGCTTTTGTTTACTTCAAATTAATTTACTTTGAAGTTGATTAAATTGTAGTTTTAGAATGGTCTCACCACCCTGTTACCTTGCGATTGAAAACCTTGTTAAGCAGTCTTCTTTTTTTCTTTCCTTTTTCATTGATTTTTTTTTTTTTTTTTTTTTTGCCATTGATTTCGGGATCGGGTACTAAGTTTTTGCCCTTCTCGATTGATTTGTCATAGTTCCGAAAATCCCCTACAAAATTCTTTAGTAGAAACCAATGGTCTGTCTAAGTGGGTATGTATTTCTTATTTGAATTGTGATTGTGGGAATTATTGTTGATTGAAGAGATTGGCGGTAAAGATTGGGTTTCTAGGGTCGTTTTTGAGAAAATTCAAATGAATTTTTGGTGTGTTTTGTTTGATTTGTTTCATGTGTTTTGACGATAATCAATTTTTTTTTTTATGCTTGAAATAGCTGGTCTTCTTTTTCACTCTCAATAGAATATATATATATATATATACAACAATCCAGACTTTATGGATTTCCCTTTACTTCTTCCGATGTTTCCAATTCAAGTCTAAAATTCATTGTTCCATGGGTGGTTTGAAGGGCCATGAGAATTAGTAATTGGAGAATATCCTATTCCATGAAGCGAGTGCTTCTAAGTGGACTCACTTTCTTAGCCATCTATGTGTCAATACCTGGTATTTTCTAAAGCACTTTGTGTTCTGCCACTTTCATTATAAATATGATTACGCTAATGGAATTCTTTGTCATAATAGTTGCTCCACTTCTTTTCAATCCTTTAAAAAAACACCATTATACATATACTTGGGAATTTTCTTTTGTGAATGCATTATTGATTTGAGTAGGTGGTTTTGGGTCAATTTACTATTTTTTGCAAAATGTTTTTGAGTATATGTTGATAAAATTTTCTGTATTGAGCTTTGTTTTCTTTTTTCAGTATCATAAATTGAAAGATGTATCTTGGAATTAAGTGGTGTGATACGTTATAACCAGTAGTAGAATGTGGGGCTTCGTTGTCTTGGGCTACCCCAAAGATGGAACTCTGTGAATTGCATTTGCAACAGATGGTGAAGTCACTTGTTTTGTAATTTTAGAGGGATTTATTCAGCTTTTTATGTGACAGTTGTTAGTTTCGTAACTTCAATAGTTTACTGTTGGCTTATTATTTTAATATGTGCTGTTTTAGCTGTGTTTATTTTGTATCCGTAATTGAGTTTATGCACACGCTTAGATAAGTCTTAGGTTTGGAACTTTGTAATTGAGTTTAGTAGTGTGTTTTGACAATAATATTTTTTGAAGTGAGTTACATCTTCAATATTTTAAATAGATATTAAAATGGTGATAATCAATTTGAATTTTTTGTGTGGAAACCGAGCTATGGGTTTGAATTTGTTTGGTGGAAACCGAGAGAGGTGGAGTTATCAACTTGCTTTCATTACACAACACTCTTGATAATCTTAGTGAAATTGGTGTGGAGTACATTGAGGTTAGTTTTTCGGTGTTGTTTAGTTTTTCAAAATTGAATATTATATTGCTCAACAACATTATTTTTGTCTTCAAACACATGAACATATGGACATGCAAGGTATGATGCAAATGACACATTGATTAGCTAAGATACATTATTAGATAAGATACATTCAAATACTTGCAAGGCTACATGACTATAATCGAAAGTAACTGCATAAAACAAAATGGAATTCTTAAATCAATTAGAGGATTTAGTTTAGGCTTTTGCTTTTAATATCCGGGTTCCTTTGCCTCTATAAATTCTTTTGGTCACTATGGAAAAAATGAGTTAAAGTTAGCTAACAAAGAAACTATGGTGATGCGGTGATTGTTTTTTCATTGGATAGAATCATAAAAATTTTATGCTAATCTATTTAATTCTTGAAGAAAATAACATATATAGGAAGAGTTCTCATTTTTTTTTTTTATGAGGGTAAGCTTCCCGCTCTCACAATCAAATTGTTTGATGATATGAAGGAGATTAAAAAGAAAAATTTGTACTACACTCGCATTTGTTTCATTAAAATCTGCACTATACTACACTGTTTCAAACTTTCTCATCTTTGCACTATTTCTCTTTTATTAATGTTTCTTGGCTGAAAATTGGATTCTTCTTGTTTTGCGGGTAGGATTTAGCATTTTGATATCTGGCTTATTTGGTAATACAACTACAAGACGAGGAAAGTCAGGTATTTACCAGTCTTTCCTTTATTCTGTACAATTTGTTGGTAATATGTTTGTAGAAAGAATTTGAAATTGGAATATGATTGCATATTTAAGTTTCTTGGTTATCTCAAACTTGGTTTTATGTTTGGGTTAATTGTTTCATCTCAAGATTTCCATTGTTTTAATTACTTCTATGTACAATTTGTATTCTATCAAATAATCATGTTTTTATTTTTATTTTATTTTATTTTTAATTCTGAAGTTAGTATGTGAATGCTATATTTTTCTTCAATTAAGAAGAAAAATACAACTAAATGACTATAATCTCAAGTAAGGATGGGAATTCTACTCCATTACGAAACTTTTTGACTCTTTTGAAGAAATTGACAAAGCAATTTAGCTTGATAAAATGACAGATACGTATTCTTTAATTTAGCAAAATTACAAATATGATATTTAAGATGTATATGTTGTAATACATTCCTCAACCTGTTCTATTGCTAGGCTTACATCGGTGAAACTTGATGTTCAAAGCAATGTGCAACTCACACCAACATCTCTGTACCCAAGGAAAACAAAAGGGCATATTCGGGGATTGCTACAAAGCAACAAAGGAAGAAGATGCAAAAACACTTTAAAGTTGTCTTTCAATCTCTAAGATTTTCTATGCACAAGTTGGTTTTAATGGATTTGTGATTTTGGTACTAAAGACATAGTGGAACAAAGGAAATTTTTTTGCTTTTATGCACAATTTGGTTTTAAATTGAAACAGAGAGGAATTAAACTCCTTTATTTAGTTATTTGAGGATACAACTCTACTTCAACGTTTTTTAAATATTATGAATACAATGAATATTTAGTGGAAGTCATGAAATAAATGAAATTAAAAAAAAAAAAAAAAGCCATAGCAAAAATACATGGTATTGGGACTTATGTGCAAATTAAAAACTCGTTGGGAGGAGCTTGACTTAAAACGTGATCTATGTGTCATCTTTTGGGACAAGAATGATATTTTATGTCCTTCTATTATGGATACAATTTTTATTTATTTTTAATTAAAAAATTAGTAGCATTCCCGTGCGATGTTCTTTTGTAATACTTATTAAACCAAATGTAAAAGCATATTATGATTATTGTAATATATTACTTCATAATATCTGTATTTATCTCATTTTTAATATTACTTCATAATATTACATGTTTCATCTTATATCAGAGTCAATTTAGCTTTCAATAATTGAAATTAGAGAGATGGTTAAATCTAAATGTGTTAACATTTGATTTAAAACTATCCCGTGCATCGCACGGGTTTGCGACTAGTTATTATTATTATTATTATTATTATTATTATTATTATTATTATTATTACTCTTTCATGTTAGTGGCGTCAATGGTTGATGATGACGCCAATTACTATCAAATATATTCTTAAATCTGTATACTCTTGACTTTTATTTTGTAAATCAGTTCATCTTTTCCTTCCATGCATGTTGGTGGTGTTAACTGTTCAGATGACTGTTATATATATATATATATATATATATATAAAGAGAGAGAGAGAGAGAGAGAGAGAGAGAGAGAGAGAGATAGAGAGACTTTTTATATTTTCTAAGAATTAGATGCATGAATTTGAATTTATATACAATTGACAAAAAATTAAAAAGAGATTTTGCATGAAATTAGAGTAAATTAATTAATACCTAAAGACACTTGACGTTAAATTATTAAACAATCAGAATGACACTTGGCATCAAGTTATTGAAAAAATTAAAAAGATATTTGACACAAAATTGGAGTCCGGTTAGAATCCAGTTTTAACTTGACTGAGTTTCCACTTTAATATAGTGTATATGATACATGATGGGTTAGTGAAACTTGTTTAATTTTACAATTTTACATGTCCCAATTGGTTTAGTTGGAGAGTTTTTATTTTTATTTTTTATTTTTAAATTTTATATTCAGTTGAGTCTTTTATTAGACTAGGGAAAATGGAACAAATCAAATAAGGAAAAACCCTAAAAGACATATGTCTCTAAATAATTAAATTAGGACATAAGCTTATTTTCTTATTTTCACGTGTTGGTCAGATTGTAAGTTTTCCAACAATATGGTAGGTAATCTTTATAAAAAAGAGACCTTTTTTGGAGTCTCTTTTAGCCAATAAAACTTTCAAACAACTTATCCCACCTGTTAGAACCAATTGCAAATAATTTTGGAGCATTCACTCCTGAGGAACTAAGTAGTTTATGCTCAAATCCAAGAGCACTCTCCACTTGCTATTGGAGGATTAATTTCAAAAGTTGCACTTCTTTTTAGTATGAAGATGTTAATATTGATCTATGCAAAACTAAATTCAATAATAATATTAGTTTTAGATAATGTATAATTGAGCTGAAGTTATAAATTTTTAAACTTCATAGATTTTGAATTCATTAGGAAGTTATATATTTATTAATTTTGTCATAACTGTATTTTTATATTTCCAGTACGGGTTAGTGTTTAATATTCATAATGCATATTGATAATTCCAAACCATTAATTATCACTGAAACTCTCGGGAGGATCTGTTGCCACTCTCTTCACCTTATTACTACTAGAAAAATTCAATTTTACAAACACCAAACGCCCACTTTGCATCATTTTTGCTTCACCCCTTATTGGTGACGAAGGCCTGCAATCAGCCATATCAAACTATTCAGCATGGAACTCTTGCTTTTTGCATGTAGTTTCTAACCAGGATCCAGTTCCTAGAGTCTTAATTAATGGTTACAAGCCTTTTGGCACATTTCGCTTGTGTTCGGAGCTAGGTTATTCTTGTTTTGAGGATCCCCATACCATTTTGGAGTTGTTGATGGTAGCCTATTTAGGGAGTCCTGAAAATCAAGATCCTAATAAGGTTTTTGAGTCCTATGGAACATTTGTGGAACATCTCAACCGTAAGGTACTTTGCAAAGATACTACAGATCATGAGTCGTTAATTGATTGGACTACAACAACATTACGGGCAGGCATTATTACACAACTAGCAGCAATTGGACTAGTGCGATCACAGGTAACTCAGTCACAATTCTTTTTGGATTGTATATAATTAGAATGCTTATTTGAGCTATGTCACTTGTATGGAACATATATGTTACACCTAGACAATACAGGAACTAGAATAATGTTACACCTATGTCATTTATGAATAACGAATGAGATGCTTACCGATTAAGTATTAACAACAACTAACCAAAGCCTCTAATGTTTCTTACATGGATTAAAATTACTACAATTTGAAGTTTTTGTCTTTGTCCTTGTGATCTTTCAAGACTCCCCTTATTATGGCCCAACTCATTTTTACAAGTTATTGCAGCAACCATAGAACGTTGACATCAACAGTGTCATTGAAAAGACAGAAAGACGGGAATAAATTATGGTAATTTTAAACAAGCAGGCTTTTGATCCCACCAAGGGGTTGAATGAAATAAAAGTATATATGGCTTATCTAGAACAGTATAAGAAGGTGTCTAAAGATGACAGAGTTGGCTACTATGATAGATACAAAAATGTAATCGATACGAGTAATATTGACCTGGTAAAGCATAAGAAAATCCTTACATGTTACTGGGAAGAAATGGCTGATCAAGCAGAGAAAAGGCCTCAGACAGTAGGTGCCTCCCTTCGTTGGTGTTGGCTCTTCGGGGGAACAAATTACCGAAGGATGATTGAGCCACTGGACATAGCTGATTACTACAAGGCAAGCAAACAAGGCTACATAAAACAAGGAAGGCCTAAACATTACATAAAATTGGAGCAATTGCTGAAAGAAATGAAGAAACCTTCAAGTGTTCCAAATGAAATGAAGAAATAGAATGTGGCGACAAGTTTGACAGAGGATTCCTGCTTTTGGGCTCATGTTGAGGAGGCTCTCATTTCATGCAAATTGCTGACTAATGAAGGATCAAGTGTTGAGGAGGACTCTGCAAAGAAAGAACTGATTGAATTTGAAAATTATGTATTGGATTTGATGAAAAATTACGCAGTATCGTCTGAGATTTTCTTGCCTCGGAGTAGCTTCATGAAATGGTGGGGAAAGTATAGAGAGATTACGGGAACTTCTTATAGTTCTAGTCTCACTAACTTACTCAAGAATGACAACAATTACGAGGCTTATGCTAAAGGCTCCCTGGTCTTTTAAACTTTGTATGATAGAGATATGCATATTTCAATATCTATGTGTGCACTGCCCTTCAAACATGTGTGGTATTTCGAAGTTATTACCCAATAAATTGTAAATTAAGAACATCATCTTTTCAACTTTTTAAATTTTTGTATAATAAAATTTTCATGTCTTTCTTTTGCTATTTTTGGGGTTCGATACTTGGATGTGAGTAGATGAAAACAGTTTTAGTCATCATTATCAAAGGAATAGTTTTTTTGGCTTTGTTTATTCTTCCCTCTCAGCAAGGAAAGGCCACACTATACCATTGAAATAGTGAGCATAATTCTCCCCAACAAGACCGTTCATGATTTGCTAATATTTCTACATTTTCCAACAAAAGTCAAAAATATGATTTTGAGAGTGAAAGGAGCAGTTCAATTGATACATTAATGGTAGGGTTTATATAATGCGATTTGTAATATAGTTAGGTCGGGGGAGTATGTAGAAAAAATAGGAAAAATTATATTTTCGTTACAAGGTTTTGGTTATGGGGATAAAAGAAAAAGTGAAAGGGAAAAAGAAAATGTCTTGAGTTGAATTCTTTATATACATTATCTGAATTTCTTTTTATTAAATGGTAAAATAAAGTAAGTTATAGATAGTTAAATTGCTGAAGTTTTTATCGTTACATAAGAATTTGGAATTCGAACACCGCTTATACAAAAAAATCACTAGTATTTTGGCCTAATAATAAAGGATAATTATCATAAAGTAGATGTCATAGATTAAAATTTTATTATATTTGTTAAAAAATAGGAGTAAAAATAACAAAATGTTGAATTTTACAAAAGACAAATTAGTATGACAACAAGCCTTATGAGCTGGTTAACACTATGTTCTTCCTTCTACTTGTTTGTCAATTAGGTGTATGTCTAAGAAATATCTTATTAGCACTATAATGAATCAAGCCATTTATGAACAAATGGAGCTTCGCTCGAGAAAAAGTCTGTTTATGTTGTTTATTTATTAAACAAACCAAGCTCAAGCCCAACTTTAAATCTATAGTATAACTTGCTCTATCCTATCTCTTAAAAGTTACATTGACTTTTAAGTGGAGTTTGTGATATGCTTGTTTTAGAATTTCATTTTCTCTCCCTTGTGTGTGTTTATATTTGGATCAATTTTTTAAACCTTTCAACTTTTAGCTTTTCAACTTTCCTCTCATATTAAAGGTGCATTGCACCGGGCTACTATTACATTGAGTCCAAATCCACATAAACCATAATTTCGTTAATACGCCCTCGCAAACTCAAGGTAGAATCTTAATAATACCTTAAGTTTGAAATATAAGATCATGAAAATGCCTCAATAATGCTTTGAAGGTCGATGACCATAAATGACTGTATTGAATGGAAATTGGATTGGGTACAATGGAGGAGAAAGAATCATGAAAATTGCTAGTGATCGCAATGAATAATGACAATAAATGAATGTTGAAAAATGACCATAAAGGCTTAAGAATGGTTGCATGAGTGACTAAGAAGGGGCTGTTATGGCCTAAGGACGGCTACATTGATGGCTTGAGGAATATCTAAAAGGGAATATGACATGATAAGACACGTGTGAGTGATGAGTTGGTGAATTTTGCATTGATTAGGCCAAAAAATAGGCTGATTAGTGTGACTTGGATGCCTCATATGAGAAAATTGACCTCTAAAATTGTAATCTATAAAAAAAACAGAAAGGATACATAATTGGAAAAAAGTCAACCCTAATATTGGTCAAAGTAGACAAAGTCAATAGTATGGTTCATTGGTGTGGATCTGTAATTTGATTCGATCTAATTCTATGATTTAGCCAAAGATCTAGTTCGAAGTTTTAACTCGGTCGTGTAGACTTAAGCTAATGTTGACAAGGCAGTGAAGTGGTTGAGTGTTAACGTGGTGGCTAATATGGTTGACCTGAAATGCGACATGTGGTTGTGGCTCCTTGATGGGTGAGACTATAAAATATTGTAGAGAAATAGAAGCAAGGGAGAATGAGAATGCGAGGATTATATGGTTCAAATTGATTGTCTAAGTCTATGAGATAAAATCATTTACAACTACATCTTTACTATATGTTGAATTATGTATTACAATACAAAATCTTAAATAAGATTATATATGAATATTACGTTAATCCTAATTGAGCCTGCAATACATTTACACTTATAATTAACAAGCACCACATATATTCCGTAAGAAACAGTCAACAGAAGTGCCAATATTCAAACTTTGTTATTATTATCGGGCCAGCAATACTATATATTATATAGATGCATGGTTATTACGACCTTAGACTCGCTCATGCCATTTGGTCTCTATACATGCCCAAATATTGGAATCAAACACTTGGAAGATATCCCAAAGGACAGTAAAAGATTCATGGATCATTTAGCCCCGGATAGCTAAAATAATTTCTATCTTGTCGATGAAAACTACTGCTAAGGTTTTTCTGCCTATATAAAGGGACCAAAGAGAAACAATACCATCAATGAGCTTTGAACATCAAAGCTACTTCAACAAAATATCACAAAACATGGCGATCCAAAGGCTTGCTTCTACTTTTGTCATATGGCTTGCTTGCTCCATATTGGCTGTTTCTGCACAGCATGTAGGCACTCCTGGTCTTTCACCAGTACTAGGCACTCCTGGCCTTGCACCTAGCCCTAACAACTCTAATGCACCTTTTCCATCAATGCTGACTGGCTTTGTGGGTGTTGCCATTTCATTCTTTTTCCTCAAAGAAATCGATTAGGGTCCTCCTGTCCTCGCTCCTCGCTCTTCAGATATCCTTGATGGTGTGTTGAGGTCACAAGATTGTATCAATATAATATTATGTTTGATTTCATGTCTGTATTATTGTAATATATATGTTTATCGCACTTCATTTAAAATTGTATTTTTTCACGTCTGTTACTATTATAATATAAATTAAAATTTCACTCTTGATCGTCCTATACATATACACAGATGATTATGCTCTAAGCAAATATTCATTTTAAGAAGGAACTTGGTGCATGTACTAGAAGTCTAGAATGCCTTGTGCAGGACAATCCAAAATGAAATATTGTGAATTTGGAAAATAAAAGCTCTATATATATATACTCATTCGGTTTTCAACAAATATCCTAATCAGGTCAATCATATGCTGTGAGATAGCTGTGAATGGGTATTTGATGACCCATTGAACTTCATTTGGAACCGATCACAAAAAAACACTCAGGCATGCTTTTTTTTTTTTTTTTTTTTTTTTTTAACATGTTTGGTTGTCAAGATCTAGAATTCAAACTTCACGTAAACAAAAAAATAATTAATGTATTAGTCTGAAGATAAGAATAATCATCATAGCCATGGATGTCATAATTAAGTTTAAATTCTATTATATTTATATATATAAAAAAACATGTTTTGTCGACAAGTCATCATTATCACTTTTTGTTTTTTACTATCCTATATTTAAATTTATTTTCACAGATCATATTTAAGATAAATAAGTTTACTTCAATTTTTTTATATTAAATACGTACCTTATATATTTATTATATACCTTAATACAGTATATAAATTTGTTTTTAATTATGAAAGTTAAAACTATTAGATAATGTTATTGTTTACTTTTGCATTACAAGATACAATATAGAAAGTGTAAAACTTAAGTACAATTCTCTAAATGCAGTATATTAAGTTCTCTAATTAAATTCAAAGATGAAATTACATCGAATTTACTTATCATTGGAAAAGATAATATTGTTTATATTTTATTGGTCAATGAAACAATGTATTTGAATTTAATTGGAGAATCTAATGTCCAACACCCAAGTAATTTTTTTTAAGATTTATCCAATTAGTAAATTAATTAAAACTTACAAATAAAAAAAAAATGCTTTGTAAATCTAAAATGGTATCAAACCAGCTTCATTTATAAATACCCCCACCCCCCCAAAAAAAAAAAAAAAAAAAAAAAAAAAATTAAAAAGCTTCATTTCTTAATATGGACCAAATGGGCATTTGAAAGCAAACCATAAACCCAAAACACACACACCCAAAAAAAAAAGGCTGACTAGATTGAATTCGTTTTTTTCGTTATTCTTCATGTACTTTGGAAGTTAGGAGCGACTTTTCTCCGATTCAGATCGAGGCCTAATTGCCCTTTGACAAACTTAGAAAAAATAGAAAATGCAAAAATAGAAAACATAGTGCAAATCGAAAAGCATCAAACATGGGAGGTAGCGATGGGATCTTAGGCAACAGGGACATAGAAAGAAGCAAAGCAACTATAGGCAGCACCAGCACAAGAAGAAAATGGCTGAAGAGGCGAGAGACATGGCTTGTGGTTCTGGGTGTCATTCTTCACGCTATTTACATGCTCAGTATCTTCGATATCTACTTCAAGACCCCCATTGTTCATGGCATGGACCCTGTCACTCCTCGCTTCAATGCCCCAGCCAAGCGCCTCGTGCTACTCGTTGGTACGTGCCCAAACCCAATTAGAACTTTGCGCACTAAGTGTTTGTTGAATTGTCTCAGTGAAATGTTGCTATGGTTTTTTGGCTTTGTTTAGTGATTTTAGATTACCCAATTAGGAAATGGCATTGAATATGAGATGGGTCGGGTTAGGATTGTTTATAGAACGAAATGTAGGTGACTAATTTGAGTTTATGCTATATTTTGTACTAAGGTTGTTCAATATTGTGTATTAAGTTTTGGGATTTTGAGAGTTCCTTTGTATAAATTATTAATCATTACAGTGTTGAAATCCGAAAGTTTCTGTATTGGAGTTGTTTTATCTAATATGAGCAGTCTGAACGGTTAGTATGTCCAAGAGTTGGCGCGCTTGACTTAGATTTTGAAAATGGACTAGTAATAATTCACTGGTTGTTAAGGCTTAGTTAATTGCTAATTTAGATATGCTGTTAGTGTACTACATGTCATAAAATATAGAACTTTTATGAATGGGAAAAAAAAATTGCAGCTGATGGTTTGCGTGCCGACAAGTTCTTTGAGCCTGATTCTGAAGGAAATTACAGAGCTCCATTTTTAAGAAGCATTATTAAAGGGAAAGGTCGCTGGGGAGTATCTCATGCACGCCCTCCAACAGAGTCGAGACCTGGACATGTTGCTCTAATCGCTGGTTTCTATGAGGATCCAAGTGCAGTTACAAAAGGTGGACTGTCTATCTTCTTGAGCCAAATTAACTCCCCTGCATCTTTCACTTTATATCATTTTTTACACTGAAACATTAATGCATGTAAATCATATTACTGGCTGGTGTCACATTCTGTCCACTAAAATATTCTATCTTGTACACAGGATGGAAAGCTAATCCAGTTGAATTTGATTCAGTATTTAATCGAAGCCACCATACATTTGCTTTTGGGAGTCCTGACATTGTTCCAATATTCTGCGGTGCTGTGCCACACAGCACATGGAATACCTATCCTCATGAGTATGAAGACTTTGCAACTGGTACATCCTTTGAACATTTTTTTTTTTTGATTGGTAAATGTTATAAGCTAACAAGTAAGCGCTCAAAGAGAAAAGAAGTTCAGATGAATTATGCTTATATTGTTAAACGTTAATTGCTATCATCCTCAATTTCATTCAATGCTTTGTCAAATCACTATTGGTTATGCAGATGCATCCTTTTTGGATGAGTGGTCTTTTGATCAATTTCAGAGCCTTTTAAATAGGTCCAATGAAGACTCAAAGTTGAAGGAGTTACTTCTACAGGATAATCTTGTAATATTTCTGCACCTACTTGGTTGTGATTCAAATGGTCATGCACATAGGCCCTTTTCCTCCATCTATCTCAATAATGTAAAGGTTGTTGACTCTATAGCTGAAAGGGTTTATCATATGGTTGAAGATCATTTCAAGGACAACCGTACGGCATATATATTTACAGCTGATCATGGAATGAGTGACAAAGGTTGGAACTTTTAGAAACTTCCATTTCTTTTCTTGGGATTTTTTTTTTTTTTTTTTTTTTTTTTTTTGGCATGCATTCAATGGTTATAATCTAGATTTAAGCAACTTGCATGTTCCATGAGTTGCTCTAGGTTTACACTTCTTCAAAGACATGCATAATCGGTTTGAATAAGATGGTCTCTCTTTTTGTTTGCCTTGAATCAGGCTTTTAATTTTCTGTCCCTAAATTCCTTTTTTCCCCCTACTACTTCAATTTGCTAGATATATTGAAATGAGATGCTGACAAATTTAAGGTTTCACTCACAGGAAGCCATGGAGATGGGCATCCTTCAAACACTGATACTCCCCTTGTTGCTTGGGGAGCTGGTGTTAAAAATCCCAAGCCAATATCAGGCACCAACCATTCTCATTGCAATTTTCGTTTTGTTGATGAACATATTCATGACGCACCGACACCCGTAGAATGGGGCCTTAATGAAATTGAAAGGGTGGATGTCAATCAAGCTGATATTGCACCACTCATGGTTGTACATTTTATTTTTCTTGAATTTTTCTGTTTCAGGCCTGAATCCTCCGGTCTGTCCTTCAGTTTTCTTAGTCTAATGTCCTCATTGGCTTTTCTGGCAGTCCACACTTGTTGGTTTGCCATGCCCTGTTAACTCAGTTGGAAGTCTACCCCTTGATTACATAAACATGACTGAGGTACGTTCAACTAGCTTTCATGGATAGATGACTTATTTCATTGTAATATAAAATGGCAAATGTGCCAATGGCCCCTGGACCAAATGGCATCCCCTCATAACATGATTGAGGTTTTTCTGCTGGAGGGTGAGGTCATAGGATCAACCCTCTGCAGTGTGTGGGTGGTGTATTTACCTATAAAAGAATAAATAGTGGCAAATGTCTCTTCATATTATTGAGAATGGATGTATCATGTTATTAATTGAATTGATCCTACTCATTATAAATGGATGAAGAAATATTGTCTTATATTCCACTATAATGTTCAAGCAAATGGAGTTTTGTTCTTTAATTTCAGTGATGATTTGAATCAATCCAACCTTTTGTTTTAATTGGTAGATAATCGATAGAGATTTTCTTTTATTTTAATGTGCAGATGGAAGAAGTTGAAGCTGTGGTATCAAATACAAAGCAAGTTCTCAACCAGTTTCTTCGCAAGTCGTGTATCCTCTTCTTATATTAACTTTATATCTTAGTAGTATGGACTTTAATGGGCTTCACTTTCTTGAAGATTTTAACATTAATTCTTCAGTTTCTTTCAAATTATTATTTTGTTTTAATTGAAAAACAAAATATATTTTCTTGAGGAGATTTGGTATGTGCATACTAAATTTCTTCCTTGATTAATTTATTATGTTCTACTTTGACCTTCTTGTTCCTTCAAAAAAAGTTATAAAATCTGCTTCATAGTTTAGTCTTTTCTTTTCTTATGGAGATATGTAGAGGGAGGAGGTAGGGAATGAGCTTTCTAATTTTGTATGAGTTTTCTTGACTAGCTTAGATATAAAGCAGTCAAATTCACTTTATTTCAAGCCTTTCAAGCAACTGGCCAATTATTCTGCTGTACTGGATCAAATTGAGCGTCTAATATCATTTAGAAACTATGAAGCTGCTATGAAGCTATCCGAAAATCTCAGAAGCTTGGCACTTCAAGGACTTCATTATTTTCAAACTTATGACTGGCTGATGCTTATGACCATAATCACTCTTGGGTATATTGGTTGGATGATATATCTTTTTGTCCATGTGCTGCAATCTTATACTTCAATGCCAGGAAATATATCAAGAAAGGAGCAAGCAGCTCGTCAGAGAAGTTATACTGGAAAGGTAATGTCTCTGTAAGCTTAAGCTCTTGTAAGCTGCATTTTGATCATTCAAAATGAAGCAAAATGAGAAACAAAATGAAGAGAAAACAAAAAGTATTAGGAGTAGGAAAAGAAACAAAGGAGCCGGGTATAAATTAAACCTCATCATTTGCAGACATATCTCATACATCTCATTGTTTTGACAGATAAACCTATGTGGATGTCTTTTCATGGGAGCACTTTCTATTCTACTTTTTCTGGAGCACTCTCCTCCCCTTTACCATGCATATACTACAATGACGGTATTCTTGTGGACCAGAATAATTAATGAATATTGGTCCATAAGAGCATTATGGATATACTTACGTGGAAGAAAATTCAACTATATCATTAAACTTGTAGCCACCAGTGCTGTGGCATTGTTCATTCTAGAACTTCTGGTATGGATATCAAACATACTATTTATAGACCTGTTCTAGCAATGATAAAGTTCTAAACTAGCATTCTGAGTAATGATATTTTTGTGCAGGTGAATAGCTTCACTGACAGGAAGCTCTACACTTGGTGCTTCCTGATCACAGGGGCCATAGCTTCTCTTTATCTTCTTAAGTCAATTCCATGGAGATCTGGAATACCAATCTTTGTCTGCATTGCATGTTGGTTTTTGTCCATATTTACTTTGATGCCAGCACAAATTCCTGATAATAATCAATTAGTGTAAGTTGCTTTCCTTGAGTTTGTCCTTTTTATAGTGTGGCTTTGTGGGAATGAATGACTGTGTGTTTAAGTTTGTTGCAAACTGTTTTAAATTTATGAAAATGCTACTTTGGCTTTTCAATTTTACTTAAAAAAAGAAGAAAAATTAACCCATAATGATAATAGGAAGGGACTGAAGAATAGTTAGCACAAGCTGAGTCAGTACAATGCATTTCATCAACTTAAATGGTTTATGTGGATAAGCAGGGTAGAGAAAGTAGTAATTTCTTAAGTTTCATTGTAAAGCTCTCTACTCCGTCAAATGTGCGGATACTCTGCTCCCAATAAATTAACCACATAATACAATCAGGAGTCTCAGCCCACAGTACTGTTATGATGATTGGGGGTTGTCCTGTAAATCTAAGTTGATTTCATGGTGTTTTTTGAATCATGTATGTTCATTCTAGGGAATCTTCCTTTATAGAGCTTCTCTCTATTTTCTAATAAAACTTCATATAACTTATTAAAAAGAACTGCAATTTCACCTCATTTATTTTAAGTTTATAACATCTATATTGTAACTAAAGGGAAGGGCTAACAAAGCTATTCCTTTCCTGTTTTTGTTTCAAAGAAAATAAAAAATGATATGAATCCAAACGGCATTGCTGTGTGTATGGAGTGTGAAGCCAAGTCAATCGGCCAGTACTTTTTCTCACTGATTTTAGGAATAGAAAAGAAAATTCAAGCAGAAAAAATTTTAGAAGATGATTTTTTGAAATCATATTCCCACATGCTTTCTTACAAATGCAAACAATGATGATCCTGCACTCTTAAAATCAGACTTTTGAGTTAAGGCCAACAAAAAGTAACAATGTAGGTTGCAATTTTTAATTTTTATTTTTAACAGAGATATTCAATTAAGAAAGTGTACTTAATACTCTATAAACTACCTGAGTTCATAGGTTTTTTTTTTTTTTCTATATCTGAGTGATCATGATTATGATGTTTGTGTGTTAACAATAACTTATGCAGAATTGCAAGTGGAGCTATGATTATCTTGATAGGGTTAGTTGCAAGGTGGCTAGATCTGCATGCTGAAGGTAATAAGTTCTGGCTGAGCATCTCTAATCATGGAGTGAAGAGACCCAAGTTTCCCATGCTCTTTCATTTACAGGTGCATAGCATGTCTATACCTTCCATTTGGACTAGAAGCTTAATGATTGATATATTTGTACTGATTTAATGATGAATACTTTTGATAAATGAAAAATAGGCACTTTTGGTTGGGTTATCTTCAGTTATGGTGTCTTTATCAACGTCTCACAGAACAGAAAAGCAAGAACTGCTTGCATTACACCAGTTGATAAATTGGGCTATAGCTGGTATACTCTTGGACTCGTCTTTCTTTGCTAATGTTTACTACTTTTATTGAGCCTTTTCCATGCAGAAAATACCAAACTAATCTAACATAAAGTTTTGACTTTAACTCTTATCCTTTCAAGTTCTGATGTTCTCTTGTCCTGTATATAACTCTGCTCATTTCATGCTTTTTGACCTATTACTTTTACAAGCATGTCTCAAGCACAGAGAAAGGAGGAGGGTTGTGGCAATGGATTCTTTGTTACCATAAGTAAAATGCTAGTGCTAGATCCTTTGCATGTAGTTTTGTGTGAAGTATATGCTTAAAAACAGTAAGTATGTATAGGGTTGAAACTCACGCATTACAGATGTTTAAGAATGTAGGCAACATCAAAGGTAATACGAGAGTTCATGTTGGAAACAGCACAATTTTTGTTAAATCCAGTAATAGGAGATGAACTTTGTAATGTTAATCCATATATCTTGAAACTGTTTGTCTTTGAGATGTCACATCTGACTGATGATCCATATTTACAGTTGACAGTCCGTAGAACAATTACGCTCACAGTTCTGCCACTGCATGATCATGCTCAACCCTGATCACACATTACCATTAGCTTTCTAATTTGGATACTTGAAACATATCTCCATTGTTCATTATCAATACTGTGTTATTGTATATTACAAAATCTAATTTGTTCTCTTATTCGATGGTCGAAGCTCCTCATTTCTACATGTTTGCTCCCCTTTTTTATTTCATATTTACTTGTTTCTGAGTTTCCACTGCTTGAGGCATATACTGCTGCACATTACATGTCTTTGTCTAAATTCACCTGTTAGTTTCTTTTTCTTTTTTAATTATTATTTTTTTTTATCATAGGTTTTTCGATGGTTCTCCCATTATTTTCAGCAAATGGCCTCTTGTCTCGGCTTACTTCTATATTTCTAGGTTTTGCACCTCCGTTCCTTCTTCTATCTATTGGGTATATCTCATTTATAAGTAACTGCAATGGTACTCCTTATTTAACAGCTATATGAAAAACAGAAATTCATTTTTCTCTTTTCATGTTTTTCTTCTCATGAAATTTGTGCAGATATGAAGCTGTCTTCTATGGTGCTCTTGCTCTTGTACTAATGGCATGGATACTATTTGAAAACACAGTTCTATACCTAAGTAAGGTTAAAAAACCATCGTCTTCAATAAAAATTGTGGAGGATCATCTCACTCTTGATCATGATACTAGATGCTTGCAGCTATCTGATGTGAGGATTCCTTTAATCTTTGTAAGTCACCCTTTTTACTCATCACATTTCCCTTTCTTAATCTTCATCAATTTTGACCATATTTATCTAGTAAGGATTAAGACTTGGTGTAATTGGGTTGAGTAGATGTTTTTTCAGCATTTTCTCTTTTCTGGGATAGGTACAGAGATAGTTACATGAAGTATCCGTTTTTTACATGTAATTTTTTTTTTAATTTTTAAATTTATTACTTTCCATGTAATAAATGGTCTAGAAATAATTTTGGAAGAATATCAACTGTCAGGTTTTACTTTTAGAATTTTCTTTTTGTGGCTATTTAATATTCATCCTATCATAACTGTGAAGTTTGATGGAGAACTTTCCAGAAATTGGCTCTATAAACTTCTTTTAGTGATAGGATACACAGGGATTGGTGTAAGTGGGATTTTAAACTAGTAATAGGATTTGGGTTTGGGTCAGATTTTTCTTTTGGTTTGTGTTTCTCATTCAAACATCAAAACTTTGTTTATTTACAAAAATCTAGAGGCAGAGAGAGTGAGATGAAATCTTAGCAACTGTGCCTATGTTCCCTTGGCTGATTTCTTTGTTGGACTGATAATTTAATTATTATCCTGGCATAAAATTCAGCACATGCTGATATTTGGGTTGAATATATCAATGCATGTTCTTTTATTCTTTTTCATGGTACGAATCTCCTGATTGTAAAGGAGTAGACATAGTTTGGAGCAGTGTCTTAATTTAATTGGTCAAGATATTTTCATGCATGTGTCTCTAATGGTAATGGCTCTTATGTGTTTTCTTAGATGGTTTTATTCAATGTTGCCTTCTTTGGAACGGGAAATTTTGCAAGCATTGCTAGTTTTGAGATTTCATCTGTCTATCGGTTCATTACTGTGTTCAGCGTAAGTAAAGCTTGAACTTACTTCCTTACAACATGTATCACTTTCTTGTTAGAAATCTGTTACTGAGCTGATATGGTTTGCTTTCAAAATGCAGCCATTTCTGATGGCAGCCCTACTTGTATTCAAGCTATTTATACCATTCTTGCTTGTCATGTAAGTAAAGTTATAACTTTTTCCATATTAGCAAAATACAGACTTGATCACACCAATTCTTCTATTTGGTAACTTATTTCCAGTTCGCAATGGGATGTAAACATAAAGACAATGCCTCACTAGCATTATTGAGGATTTTTTATCTTTACAGTAATAGTCATTGTACATGGTCTATTTAATTGGCAAGAACCATTTAATGGATTGTCTATCTAGATAGGCAAGAGTCTTGGTTTCTTTAGCTTATTGATCATACTGGTATACTTTGCAGTTTTCTTTTTTTTATTTTATTTTATTTTTAATTTTATTTTATTTTTATCAATAACCTATATGTTAGTTACATCAATCTTAATGTTTTTTTTTTTTTTTTTGGTGGAAGTTGTGCTTCCAAATCAATCTCTTAAAAGTTATATTCTTATGTTGCTTGTTTTGAGCCAAAATGCAGATGTGCTTTCAGCTCCATAACCAAACTACACCAAATTCCACGTTTGGGATGCTATTTTCTCGTTATATCATTTTCAGACGTAATGACCATTCACTTCTTTTTCCTGGTAAGAACTGTTTTCTTTATTTCACACTTTTTCTTTACCAAATGAAGCTCTGCTTACATTGGTCCTCATTTCTAAATGCATTACATATAAAATTAATTTGGTACCATGTTACTCATTTAGATAGATTACCTCATTTTGGCAATCAAGTTTGACAATAGTATCTTGTGTAATCATTATTTAAGCTTATTGTGTTTTTATCTTGCAAATCCATGTAATTAGTGGGTCTGGAAATTTTCCATCATCTAGCTTCAGAAAACCTTTCTATCAATTAATCAAGAGTATTGATAAAGTTTTGTAGTAAAATTGAATGGCGCTGACTGCTTAGCCTAGTTTATGTAAATGAAATGGCTGGCAAGACTTGTCCTACTTGCAATTTTAGATTATGCAGATATGCCTACTTTCTAATGAGTTCTAAATCAACTGACACTTCCTCTCCTCATATATGTGTATGTGTGTGTGGTATATTGTTAGAATAATAGTTTAAAAGATTAAATTTATCATTTCCTAATAATTTAAGCTTTGGGGGCAAATGTCACTTCTTCCCTTTAAATGAGTTAGCTCAAATGGATATCTCTCTCTCTCTCTCTCTCTCTCTCTCTCTCTAGTACAAACGGCACTTACTCTCCTTAAATGTTTTGTCCACTAAAAGAGTAAAAAATGAAAAATCTCACATATTGGATCCTGCTTACTAAGTGGGAGTCTAAGTACATACACGAAGGGGAAGTATTAGAATAATGATTAAATTCACTATTCCTTAATAGTTTAGGCTAAGTGGTAATTTATAATGTGTGGTGTCAGGTCAATCATGCATTTTTAAACCTAACAAACCCAAAGCTACCTAATTCCATTAATTTGTCTCACTAAAATTTCCAGTTTTCTAGCTTAATAAGCTATTATGACTTTGTTGATCAATATTTGTTTGTCTTTTACAAGTTGATATGTATATATTTGAAAAGAAAGTGGCAGGTTACTAATTGAAATATAAAATTATGTTCCTATTATCACCATCATCACCTTATATTGAGAAATGGTTGTTGGGGTTTTAGGCTAAAGACTTTGTACATTAAAGTAGGCACCGTATTGACCATTGTGATATGTTATCATCAGGTCCGGAACACGGGAAGTTGGATGGAAATTGGTAATAGCATCAGTCACTTTGGAATAGTGAGTGCCCAAGTTGTATTTGTTCTGTTGCTGTTTGCCCTCACAAATGTATACACAAAAGATATCCAGTGCAATTCAGCACTGGAATCTTCTCAGAAAGCAATGTAAAAAGTCACATCAGATTAAGATATTTGGCACCAAAGTGAGCTTCCTGCTTTCCTTCAAGGTGAGCTTTTTCATTCTTTACAGCGGCTTTTTTGGGATTAAAGAGCTGTTTCTCACTTGGCATCTTCGTCATTGCTTCCCTTAAGTGCTTATTGTCTTTGTAAGGACTTCATAGTAATGGGATTTTCCAGATGTTCCCATTCATTGTGCAATAGTTTAGCATGTTTATAACAGGGCTTGCTTGGTTCATTGTATCTTCAAGTTATCATATCCGCAGACCATTTTTCAATATTAATCGTATTAGTATACCGTTAATGTGGTATAAATTGCAACCACATTTGTACAAATACATTGATTAAGTATAAAATTACAATTATTAAGATTGAAATTGAAGCAGAAAGAAAGAAACTGATGACCTCAGGTCTAACCCCTTATAAAATGCCTACCAGGTCCCAGTTGAAATGAAGCAGGTCCAACTCCATATGCGATGCTGTTTGCCGAAGAGCATCTTTAGTTATACCTAATTTTGTTGAAAATTTGGAGAGTGAACCTATAAAATTGAGTTACTGGGATGCTATTTTTTTTTTTTTTTTAAAGAGCTATACTGTAGCTCTGTAAACAAAATTTTTGAGTATGTAGAGAACTTCAAATTTGAAACTGTGAAAAAGTTATGAGATGAAAGTGAAGTCTAATAGAGGATTTCGTGTTTAGACTTTTTTTTTTTTTTCAATTTGAAGGGGCGTTTTAGATTTTTTTTCCCTCTCTGAATTATGAATTTTTCTTGAATTTCCGTGAGAAAGGGGAAATGATGTGAAAGCAAAGAATTTTAAGTTTGAATTGGAACCGACACATATATATACTTTCGACAAAATGTAGAGGTATATATTGTTATATAATTTAATTGGGTAGATTTTTCCAAGCTTCAATAATTTTTTCTCCAAATAAAATACTATTTAATGATTAGCTTACATTATATTCATAATTTTGTAACTAGTGTGCTTCCACAAGTCTTACGAGTCCCCGCTTTCTACACAACTTCTGCCAATTTCGGATTTTTATTTGATGTAATTATTTTGTCTTATCATATGACTATGGATGTTGGTGTCGAAAAATGATACGTTTATAACATTTTTACAATAAATTTAAAGTAACAAGTAGTTATTGGTTATTATTGGTGAAAACAAAATAATTTTAGTGGTAACTTGTGAATTTGAATTAGAACCAATAATTATTTACCATTTAAAATTTTTTTGTAAAAATATTTTAAAAATATTGTAAATGTAGTACTTCTTTTTAAATAGCTTTTCTACCCAAGACAAGGGTAATCCCTAAATAAAAAGGAAAAAAGAAATAAAAAAAGATGAGCAATAAGACTTTCTAGACCCTTACCCAAAAAGAAGTCACTATTTTCACCTTGCTAGTCAATGAAAGTTTATATTTCTAACAACATTGACAGATATCTCGTGTACTGGCCAGGGCAGAGGAAGGGTCCAGGAAAGATGTGAAAAAGAGACAGATTTTTTATTTTCCATTTGAAGTTTTTGGTAAGAGGCAGAGAGAGAGAGAGGGAAAAAAAAGGGTGAGAGGAACAACAAATATTTGTGTCAAATTCTTAATATATTATTATCTAAATTTTATTGGATAAATTGTAGGAGTAAAAATGTCAAGTTTACTTATACATATAATTTTCTCTCTATTTTTTCCTACCATGTTTTATTAATGGGAGAATGAAATTTGTGATGTATCTTTATATTAAAACCTTAATTCATATTCCTTGTACGTGGGTGTGTGTTTGTGTAAGGTTGAATTTATTCACCCATCTAATTGGCTTTATTCCGTGCCAAATTTGCTTGTAATTCAGCATTTAATAACCCCGTATTTAGGTGGGATTTGTGTAAGGGTAGTGAGTGAGATAGAGTGAAGATTGCTCAAGAGTGTGCAAGAAAACAGAGTGTCGCGGGCTGGGACTCGCGGCTGGACTCGCGGCTTCAACCCGCCAGAGAATCGCACACGTGCCAAGCATCTTTGGAAGATGAACAGTCATGCTAGCTGGAGCACTACAGGACAAAACAGGACAATCGGCCATACGGTTATCTCGCGACCGGAACTCGCGACCGAGTCAAGCCGCGAGGTCAAGCCGCGAGCCACCCCCGTTTTGGAAAAACCCGACGTTTCGCATTCCACTCCACTCCAAGATAAATACCCTTTTAACCCACGATTGAAAGAGAGCTTCCAAAGGAGAATTTTGAGAGAGAAACCTAAAGAAAAACCAGATTGTTTCACCCACAATCTCTACCTTAGAGTCTCATCAAATTCCCTCACTCTCTTCCTCTCCATTGTCAAATCCTTGAGAGGCCTTATACCAAACCTGGTTCTCACCATTATCATCTCTGTGAGACAGACGTTTGGAGTTAAGGGAAGCAGTTAGGAAGGAGCCAATCTTTATTGGTTGATGCTACGGTGTAGTAGCGGAATCCGGTAAGCTAGAGAAGAAAAAGGTTCGGCGCAACCTCGTTGGAGCAAGAAGCTTGGAGGGCTTAGGTGCATTGGGTAGATTAGGCTTGGAGGGTCTATTGCTGTCCTTGTATCCCAACTATATTTTCTAGTGGATTGATTACCGCTTGGAGGGCGGCGGAGAGGTTTTTCGCCGAGGTCTTGGTTTCCTCTTCGATAACATATCCGGTGTTATCGCTGTGTTTGCATCTTCCTTCCTCTCTATCTCTTGCCTTTACATTATCTCGCTATGGTTTAATTTGTTATGGCTTAGATAGTTGTTTAACCAATTGCATGATATAGCATATGTTAAGTTTCCGCACATTAATTGTTTAACATATTGCTTGTGTTGGTTAAGTTGGTTTTGGGGTCTAAACGTTCAAAAGTGTATTTGTACACGTTTTGAACTTTCAATTGGTATCGAGCGGGTACACTTGTTGTGGTTTAAATACCTAAGTGTGATCCTTGACCCCTTGTGTTTATTTGCCATGGATTGTGCTTTGTATGACTCTTTGCATGATTTGGTTGGTGATGAATGTAACATGCCACATGTTTGTGAAAATGCCTCTATGAGTGTTAATCCTCATAATTGTGATGACATGTTATTTGAATCTATGGGTGTTGTTGACAAACTCTTCAAGAAAAATGCTAAGAAGTTTCAAAAGAATTTGAGCAAGTTATTTTGTGAAAAGGATGATTTGATTGCTAAGCTCAATGAATCCAACAAATTGGTTGAGAAATATAAAAACTTGCTGAAATTTCTCTTGAAAAGTGAAAGAGTTTGAATGTTTGAATATGGACTTGGATGCTAAACTTGTTTTGTCTAACAAACTTGTTGATGATCTTAAATGTGAAAATGAATCTCTTAAGATGCATGCCAAGTGTTTGATTGCTGAACCTATTGTTAAAAAGGATGATAATGTGTGTTGCAATCTTGTTGTGGTACCCGATTTTGTGCCTAGTGTGTGTTCTACCGTAAAGGACAAATCGGTGTACATTCCTCCACATAAAAGAAATCAAAAGGTGGAGAGAAAGGCTGTTAAGTCAAAGCCTCTGTTTAGGTCTCAACCTAAGGCTTTGGATGGATCTAAGTTTGTTCCAACTTGCCACCATTGTGGTGTGATTGGTCACATAAGACCCCAATGCCCCAAGTTAAAAAGAGAACAAACCTTTGTTGCTAGATCTCTTCCCAAAAAGCCTAGTAGACCTAAACACATTGTGTGTCACCATTGTGGTGCCTTTGGTCATGTAAGACCTCAATGCTCTAAGTTTCATGCTTTTAAAAGAATCAAAAGAAAAGAAAAACTTGAGCTTCTTGGAAGTTGTGCTAAAAGGATAAACCGGTTTGAGTGATAATAGCATGCTTTGTTAAAGAAAGTGTTTAATGCTCTTAACTCCTTGTCTATGTGCATCTCCGGTTCTCATTCTTCCAACCCTCGTCTCACTTCTCATGAGACACTCATTCCAAACAATTGTTCTGTTTGGATGAGGAAGGGTTCCTATGGTTAAGCTTTTGCTCTTTTGGTCCTTGATCTAATTCTTTCGATCTTTGTAGGACCCTTCATGCATTAGATGCTTCATTGTCATGCATTTGTGCATCATGCATATCTTTATATGCATTGTTTTGTTTTTGTTTTGATCTTACTTTTATGTCTTTGGTTTGTGTGTGTAAAAATCCAAAACCACATAAAATGTAGAAAATCAAAAAGTTTGATCGACGTTGTTGAGTTTTGTCTCAAAACTTGTTTTGCCTTGTACCTTTGTGCTAATGGCTTTGTGCATTTTCGAGCATTGCTTGTTTCTTTGCACTCATATCACTGTGGAAGAAATCTTGAAATCTATGTGATTGTTGTAAATAGATCTTCAAACTTGTCATGAATGATTAGTGAATGGTTATGTTGATCATGAAACTTGCATAGACTTGTGTCTATATATCTTCCCACTCTTTATTTTTGTTTTTGCTAAGAAGAGCTCACCAAATGTAAATCTCTAAATGAAAAGAGATATTGAGCTGTAAAAGCCTGTCGCACATTCTAGTATTTGACTAGGAAAAAGGGTAAGCGACCTTATATTAAAAGTGAAATTTCTTTCAAAAGGCCAAAGGCCTGTTATTCAAAGAGAAATGTTATATATTCCTCTCACAATGAGAGATGAGTGACTCAAAAGATCAAAGATTATGATTGAAAGTGGAGTCAAATGAAAAGCTCCAAGTTATGTTATCAAGTTGTGTGGGAAGTCATATATTCATATTTCTATAATTGAGATTGGTCACATGATCTAGTGCTAATTGTGTATGCCTTGGTTGAATTGATCATTGAAGCTTCACATTAGACAAAGGACTATCTCATTGTTGATATCCACACACAACACACAAGTTTATGTTCGATAAATGCCATATTCATTTGTGTGATTGTACTTGATAAAATGTGTTTTCACATGCTCAATCTTTGTTATTTCAAGCACAAAAAGGTTTTTGAGTGTTTTAGGTGTTTTTGGAAAGTATTTTGGTTGAAAAATCTGAAAATTTCAAAAATACAGTTTTGCCCTGTTTTTGGCGGCTCGATCGCGGGTGTGTCAAGTCGCGGGCCTCGGTCGCTTCTTCGCCGGTCATTTTTGGCGACTTGTTCACGAGTAGAAGGTCCAGTCGCGAGTTCACTCGTAGAGATTTTCGCGGCTCACTCGCGACTCACTCGCGGGTAGACCTTCCAAATCGCGAAAAACACTTAGAAAATTTTTCAAAATTTTGTCTTTGAGCGTTTTGGCGGCTTGCCCTGGCGACTTAACTCGATCGCGAAAATCGCGTGTTTTGCATATTGAGGCTTATTTTCAAAGTTGTTTTCAAAATTTTTTTCATTTTTCCCTCATGCATCATTGGCATTGTTCGTACCTTCATCTCTTGCCCTCGTTTCTCCTTGACCCTTTGTCTATTCCCGACAAAAAGGGGGAGAGTATACTCTAATGAGTATGTCGGAGTGTTTTGTCATTTCTATATGACTCTTGTGCACATCCTTAGGGGAGAAATTCTATTTCTCATGCACATTTGTAGGGGGAGAGATATTCCATAGGGGAGATGCATATACCAAGGGGAGAAGACATTGAGATTATAAGAAAACTTTGTATTGAACTTATGGTGCTTTGAGTTATGTTTTGTGATTCTCTTCGCATCATGTTTTTGTTTTGGACATGCATACTTCCTTATGCTATTGTGCTTCATTGAATGCATGTTCGGATGATCAATTGATTTGCTATGTGATCATTGTAGTCATTTCTATATGATTGTTTTGGTGTTTGATCAAGTTGCTCATATGTTTTACATCATGTTTACTTGATCGCAATTTGCTTGTTACATTATACTTGTTCTTTTATTACTTGCTTTACCTTGAGGGTCTAATGTGTTTTGTGCAAGTGTTTCAGAGTTACAAGTATATATGTTCCAAGTGCATCACACTTCTCATCACCTTGAAGGGGAGAAACTTTATGCACTTTTAGTTTATATTGTTTAAGTTTTTATTCAATATAATGTGTTTGTACCCATATGCTTTTGTAAGCTTTTAGGGTTATGTTTTTTTTAAGCATAGTTTGTAGGCCTTGTGGTTTGTACCATGCTTAAGTGCAGCCTTTATGCTTGTTGAAATCAGTACTTTGTTCCAAATGTTCCGCATTGTGGTTTATTGTACTGTCACTCTTGTGCCCTTGTAGGATTGTTCCTAGATGCATATGCCTTGTGTGCTATGCATTGGTTGAGTGTTGAGCATACAAGTATCTTGCCTTGTGCTTGCTAACTTGTATGTTCTTGTGTTCATTCCAAGTGTGAATGAACACCGTGATCACTTCCTTGTAGTGTTCACTTGGTTGATCAAGCCATGGGTTGTTTTTCAAACTCCATCTTTGCTTGATCACTTTCAGCTTTGTTTCATATGCATCTATAATTTTCTGCTTACAATAATCAAAGTGTATTGTTGTGTTTCAGAGTATATTGTTCATATGTTTCAAGTGCTTCACACTTCTAGAGTTAGGTGTGAGTGAGTTTTGTTCAACTGTTCCCTACTCACGCTTTAAGTCTAGAGTCTGTTTTAGGGTTTTGTCACGGAATAGCCAAAGGGGGAGATTGTAAGGTTGAATTTATTCACCCATCTAATTGGCTTTATTCCGTGCCAAATTTGCTTGTAATTCAAAGATTTAATAACCCCTGTATTTAGGTGGGATTTGTGTAAGGGTAGTGAGTGAGATAGAGTGAAGATTGCTCAAGAGTGTGCAAGAAAACAGTGTCGCGGCTGGGACTCGCGGCTGGACTCGCGGCTTCAACCCGCCAGAGATCTGCAGACACGTGCCAAGCATCTTTGGAAGATGAACAGTCATGCTAGCCGGAGCACTACAGGACAAAACAGGACAATCGCCATACGGTTATCTCGCGACCGGAACTCGCGATCGAGTCAAGCCGCGAGGTCAAGCCGCGAGCCACCCCCGCTTTTGGAAAAACCTGGACGTTTCGCATTCCACTCCACTCCAAAGATAAATACCCTTTTAACCCACGATTGAAAGAGAGCTTCCAAAGTGAGAATTTTGAGAGAGAAACCCTAAAGAAAAACCAGATTGTTTCACCCACAATCTCTACCTTAGAGTCTCATCAAATTCCCTCACTCTCTTCCTCTCCATTGTCAAATCCTTGAGAGGCCTTATACCAAACCTGGTTCTCACCATTATCATCTCTGTGAGACAGACGTTTGGAGTTCTGGGGAAGCAGATTAGGAAGGAGCCAATCTTTATTGGTTGATGCTACGGTGTAGTAGCGGAATCCGGTAAGCTAGAGAAGAAAAAGGTTCGGCGCAACCTCGTTGGAGCAAGAAGCTTGGAGGGCTTAGGTGCATTGGGTAGATTAGGCTTGGAGGGTCTATTGCTGTCCTTGTATCCCAACTATATTTTCTAGTGGATTGATTACCGCTTGGAGGGCGGCGGAGAGGTTTTTCGCCGAGGTCTTGGTTTCCTCTTCGATAACATATCCGGTGTTATCGCTGTGTTTGCATCTTCCTTCCTCTCTATCTCTGCCTTTACATTATCTGCTATGGTTTAATTTGTTATGGCTTAGATAGTTGTTTAACCAATTGCATGATATAGCATATGTTAAGTTTCCGCACATTAATTGTTTAACATATTGCTTGTGTTGGTTAAGTTGGTTTTTGGGGGTCTAAACGTTCAAAAGTGTATTTGTACACGTTTTTGAACTTTCGATTTGTTTCTTATTAAAAAACAAAGATAAAAAATAATGAAGGGCTGTAAGTTTCTAACAAAAGAAGGTTCATCCTTTCCTCTTTTCTACACTATCAAAATTTGAAAAATTATAACCTATTTTCTATGTTTCTTCCATTCTAGTCTATGCTTCCACTTTATCCTGTACGAAATGCATTATAACATTAAAGTTTGCAAAAAAAGAAAAAGGAAAAAAAAGAGTATATTGATTGGATAAAGAAAATTTGACGAATCCTAGTGAGGTTAATTTCGAGGCTTTGAGACAAGTAAATTAATCAAGTTAATTGATAGAAACTGACATTTTTAATTATCAAAAGAGAAGCTTTATTATTATTGTAAGGGTAAAATTCCCAAGTCAAACAACGGGCCTTGGGTCCTATTTAGAGTCCAGCTACAACCAAGGAGAAAATGGGTCGCGAAAACAACTTCCAGCCCAACCCTAATAAGTCTAAACTTATTTAAAGAAGACGTCCGAGGAGGAATGTCTCCTCGGACGTGCCAAATATGGGCCCAACATGCACCCTATCCATAATGAGGAGTCATTCCAAACAAATATTGGTAGTAAGGATGAGTCTCACAAAGCGGGAAGAAGAAGGAGAGCATAGGATGTTCGGGGGGAGACCCCAACTGCCGCATTAAATGCAAAGAAACTACTTTTCTGGCAGCATTAATGTGGAGAGGACAAAGCGAAACAGTGTTACCTTGGCCATTGCAACTCACGAAAAGGTAGGGTGGATGTCCGATGGGACAGATACTCAAGTAAAGGTCCAGATAATCAACAAGTGTAGGGCTCTTATTACTTTAAGGAGTCTATATAAGAGAAGGGCATCCCCATGAAGAGGGGATCGGAAAAAGCCAGAAGAAAGAGAGTAAGACTACATCCTTTAATCGGGGACATAGGTGCACCCACACATTTCCTCGGACTGAACATACAATGGAGATAAAAGAGATATTCTTACGTTCAACCGCTGCATGGCTTAAAATTAGTTAACATTCACGTTGTTGAGTCCTAGTTACGAACCCGCTCTCTACAAATTCATTGTCTAGGGTTCTTTGGGCCAGAGTCACCTACTTGCTGGGCTTGGGCCTTAAAAACCGACCCTACAATTATTATTATTATTATTATTATTATTATTATTATTATAGAAAGCTTTATCTGATTAAACTAGAATTTGTATACGAGTGGTGGCCATGTGCATCACAGTTTTTTTGTTTTTTTCAATAAAAAAAAAGTACAAGAAAAAGAAAAGAAAAAGTGCACCAACATAACAATTTAAGTAATAAGATGTAATTGATAGACAAAGATTGTAAAATGATAGTATTAATTACTTATTATATCCATCAATCATAACTCATGATGGTGTGAAAAATTTCCATCGTAAGAAAGGTTCCTGAAAAAGTAGTGGAGACTGGAGAGCATAAACAAATGCGATTATAGAAAATGACAACATTCCCATTAAAAAGAAGAATATATAGAAAATGACTTAGTCGTCGTACTTGTCTTCTGATCAAGCATCTGAATTTCCTAGGCAATTTCCCTCCTTGTTTCTGGGACCATATGGTGAGCTTATATAGTTATAGTTGTGTTGGAATTATACTTAAAAAGTAATAATTTAAGAAAAACCCATGTAATACATCTATCAATTAACAATTATATAATGTGCATATGTAATAAAATTCAACAATAAGATGTGAGAAATATACATACTAGATTATGTTATTCAAGGATCTCACAAGCAATCAGAATACTCTCCTTAGCCGGTCAAGATTAACAAGAGCTTTATTTTCTCTTTTCACACCCCCTTGCAAGTGTGGCCTTGACAATATTTATAATATTCAGAAAGGACATGATCAGCCATAAAACCCTTCCTATCGTAATAACACTTCATGTAACAGATATGTTACATTTGTTAATAAACAACTTTATTAATTAGATTCATTAATGTGTTATTATTTTTTAACTCCATGCTAATACATTGATTCATCTATTGTTCATATCTAGAACTACTATAATGACAATACCTTTAATAGGAGTTCAAGTTACTAGTAATAACACGATAGATTTATTAAAGCTAACACTCAACGTGCATGAATCTCATTATGGAAAGACTTCCAAGATTATAATGCACTAACCATCGAAAGACTAACCCTTATTGTCTTCTATAATTTGAGCAATTTTAACTTGCACCTCCTTTCCATCATGGTCCAACAATGTAACTATCAGAATATGCTACATCATGATAGATATGGTCAAGTCAAGGACTACAATGAATGCATCGATAATCTTAGTCTACTAAATCAAGTAGACCTATTTCAATATATCAATATCTTATATCATACAAGTATTGCATAATTTCACAAGAGACTGAATATTTATTTGTTAATAATAGAGGCATCATATATATTATGTTGGTCCACATTATTCTAACAAGTTGTAGTGCTCATGGCTCAACTTTGCTAAGCTGATCTAAAGCTAAAACACAGAGAAGATGACCCAAACTGATCAGTAGTAAGTAACAAATAACCCAAATCATTTCTTTTTCTTTCCTTAGTTGTTTGTCTTTGTTTTTCTTCACTCTTTTTCTCTTCCTTTCAAGTTTGTTTTTTCAAGTTTGTTTCTTGACCAATTAATTCAATATTAAAGATTGATGCATCATATATTATTTCTTAGCTAACTTTTCCTATGATTAATCCTTGATGGCAGTTTTAGCAGTGGGTTAGAGTTGGCAAATTTCGTGGTGATCCCTGATATCCTACAGCAAGCATGGACTGCAATTAGTGAACTATATAAAGAAACCAGTCAAAATGAAGGACTATCTTCCTCAGTGAAATTCAAAATTTATGAGCCACCAAACTGTACACTCATAGCTTTTTTCACTTGGCCTGCTAACAGCAAAGACTGTTCAGGGAAATGAAGGAGGAGATTTTGTTACATCATCAGCTCTTAAGGGATATTTTCCTCACTTCAATTTCCTGTGCACCAAAAGCAACCAAAAGTTCTCCATTAACAAACCTGCGTTGGAGCTTTTTACCTCCATTTTTTATGTGCTCCCGAAATCTGTGGTACCTTCTATACTCCGAAAAATCCTCTCCTTTTTTTTTTCATTAATTTTTTATTTTGGTCATAGCACTTGTAAACTGGGCAAAAGTTAAGCAGTCAAGAAACTCAAGACTAGTTCAACTATAGGTCATAACAAATTGCCTGAACAATATATCATTGCCTAAAAATTTTCTTTAAGTTTATACATGTTTGGTCACAAGTAGCTTTGAAAAAGGGGATAAGAAGAGAAGAGACCAACGTGTGGTTGGTGGTCCTCATTTGTCCAGTTACAATTTTTTTTTGAAAGGTTTTACTAATTGCCGCGTAATGGGTTATATGGCAATTAAAAAAAACCAACATGTCTATAGGTCCACCTGATCATATGTAGTGCACATGACCCTTAAACATATGTTAGTTTTTTTTTTTTTTTTTTTTTCATATAACCCATTATGCTGCAATTGCTCTATATTATCATGAAACAAAACCTTTCCTAAAACATTCTAGAAAATTGAAATGATGTCTAAATTGACCATTCTATTTCAATTCTATTAACTAGTAATTAATTAACAGGAATTGTGGGTTCCAGTTAACTCAATTGGTAAGGTTTTTGATAGTTGAATAAGAAATTTGGGGTTCAATCCCCGCTTACACCAAAAGCTGATTAGTATCTTAGTTTAATGATAAAAGAGCTATCATTAAGAACGGACGCCATAGGTTAAAAATTTCTCCAAAAAAATAAAAATAAAAAAAAATAACAAGAATGGTTATGTGCTGTCCATGTATTATTTTAAAATTAACTTTATTTTTTTTATAGTAACGTGGTCACACACCATGTGATCATTTTAAAATTAACAAGAATGGTTATGTGCTGTCCATGTATTATTTTTAAAAATCGATATCAATTCTCATTATCTATTCTTACTCAAAAAAAAAAAAAATCATTATCTATGCCAATAATGATACAATATTTTAAACTATTCCCCTCATTAAGTTGTCTTTCCGCTACCTAATTTTATAGTATGTTCCAAAACAGTAATTTTTGACCTTTTGTTTTGTATGATTTCAAGATTGTTTTATGTTTATAAATATGATTTTTTAATTATTATTAAATCATGATATTTGTGCTCAGGTGCTTTTAAATTGTAAGTTTTGTTCATTTTGATTGAAATGATCTTTTAGTCTTACTTTGAATTTTTTTGTTTTTTGGCTAAGTAGTATTACTTTGATTTTTCGTTGTCTAATATGTTTCATTCATATATATATATATATATATATATATATATATATATATATATATATATATATCTCCTTCTCTCTTCCTTGTCGTGGTGTCATCGATTGATGATGACTGATTACTATATAATATTCTTGACTCTGTATTCTCATGGCTTTTGGCAAATTTTTTGTTAATTAAGATGACTAGTTATTATTATTATTTGCAATCATATTACTAATTATTAATAATTGATTATATTCTTTGACTTTACATACTCATGACTTTTGAGATTATAATTTATTTTATATTTAAATTTATTCTAATTGCAAGATGCTCATTATCTCTTTTTATATTTGTATTATCCTGTCTTTAATCTAAAAGATTCTATCATTTTATTTAATTGTGTAAGTTTTATTGATATGTTGGAAAAATTTTATTTGACTTTATAGTTTTACATATCCAAATTAGTTTAGTTGAAGGATTTGTTGGACTAGCTAGGTAAAATGGAACAAATCAAATAAGGTAAAAAAGACATGTCTCTAAATAATTTAAAATAGACCATAAGCTTATTTTCATATGTTGTCCAGATTGTAAGCTTTCGTGCAATATGGTTCAAAAGTTAACTACAAGTTTCTACCATTCCAAGCCTGCTCCCCACTTGCTATTGGAAGATTAATTTCAAAAGTTGTGTTTCTTATTCCTATGAAGAAATTAATTTTGATTTAATTTATGCAAACTTAAATGGTAGTAATATTAGTTTTAGATAATGTATCATTGAGCTGAAGTTATATATATGTTGAATTTATTAGGAAGTTGTATTTCATTATTTTCTTATAGGAACTTTTCTTTTTTTGGGTTTTGACATAATTGTATATTTATATTTCTTGTTACACTGGTTAGTGACTAATATTCATAGTTACCATGGCACAATAATATTTAAGATTGTATACAATATGTTATATAAGTTTTATTATTATTTTTATTGAACTTTGAGAACGTGAGATGAACAATTATACATGAGTTGTATTTATTACACAAACAGTTTTATTTTATTATTATTTAAAATTTTTTATTTTACAGTTTTACATACAGCCTAAAAAACAACCAAAACTACGACTTAACTCACAATTTTCATGTTAGATATCATGACTTCAACTTATGGTTTTAGTTGTTTTTTGCTATGTATAAAATGGTGTAAAACAGTTTTTGTGCAATAAGTATTTCCCTATAATAACATAGTACGATTCATATCATAATGCGGATGAGCAATTCCAAACCATTAATTATTACTGGAAACTCTCTGGGAGGATCTGTTGCCTCTCTCTTCACCTTATCACTGCTAGAAAAAATCAATTTTACAAACACCAAACGCCCACTTTGCATCACTTTTGGTTCACCCCTTATTGGTGATGAGGTCCTGCAAGAAGCCATATCTAAATATGCAGCATGGAACTCTTGCTTTTTGCATGTAGTTTCTGACCAGGATCCAGTTCCCAGAGTCTTAATTAATGGTTACCAGCCTTTTGGCACATTTCTCTTGTGTTCAAAGCTAGGTTGTTCTTGTTTTGAGGATCCTTGAACCATTTTGGAGTTGTTGAAGGCAACCTATTTAGGGAGTCCTGGAAATCAAGATCCTAATCCAGTTTTTGACGTCTATGGAACATTTGTGAAGGATATCAACCAAAAGGTAATTTGTAAGGATACTACAAAGTTGCCTAAAAGGACTACACAACCATTACGGGCATGCATTATTACACAAATAGTAGCAACCGGACTGATGCAACCAGAGGTAACTCAGTTACAATTCTTTTTGGATAGTATATAATTAAAATGCTTACTTGAGCTATATCATTGTATGGTACTTCTATGTTACACCTAGCTAGACAATACACTAAATAGAATAGTGTAATGAATGAAATGCTCACCAATTAACAACTAATTCCAAAGCCTCTAATGTTTCTTACATGGATAAAAACTACTACAATTTGAAGTCTGTCTTTGTCCTTGTGATCTTTTAAAACTCCACTTCTAGAATAGTGTAATGAATGAAATGCTCACCGATTAACAACTAATTCCAAAGCCTCTAATGTTTCTTACATGGATAAAAACTACTACAATTTGAAGTCTGTCTTTGTCCTTGTGATCTTTTAAAGCTCCACTTCTTGCCCAACTCATTTTTACAAGTTATTGCAGCAACAACAACAACAGAATGTTGATGTCAACATTATCATTACAGAGATAGAAAAATGGGAAAAAAAGATGGCAATACTGAATAGGGAGGCTTTTGATCCCACCAAGGTGTTAGGACATATGTGAATCATGTTAGAAACATATGTCAATGTAGAATTGGCTAATCCTTTGAAAAAATGCAATTTACTTATAATTGGGTAGATCTAGGATGTGTTTAATACTTCAAGAAACAAAGTTTCAAGTCCAAGTGTTAAAGCCATGCAAATCAGTCCAAGGATCAAGTGAAGAAGTGTTGGTTTTTAAAGCTCGACATCTATCTCGACAGCTATCTCAACAAATAGAATCTATCGAGGTTTAAAAGGCTATGTAAGCTCAATGCTCGATGACTTCTCGATAGATAAGCTATCTATCGAGATTTACGAAAATCAAATTTTCAGTTCTGATTTCACTCTAATCCGTGTATATTTGTTTAGACTTTCTTTTCTTACAACCCTAAACATATGTAAGGATTATTTTAAGGGCCATCATAATTGATGCAACTGAATGCAAAAGTTTTTCACAAGCATATTGTGATCGGAGACATATGCCTTAGTTTATCTTCCTCTTCAAGAAGTCGCTGCGTTTGTACTTCATAGGGTTTTGTAACCAAGGAGTTTCATGATCTTCATCGTCTTGATAAACTCAAGAACTTTGCAGCCAACATCTTTCTCAAGTTGGTGGTTAGTCACGTATTTGGATCCGTGCATCGATTGATTAGTCACGTCTTGGGAGTTGTGCATTGAAAGGAGAGATTATCACTATAGAACAAGTCCAATTAGGTATTGGGGTAAGTGTTCAACTGTAGGTTGGTATAAGGTACTGAAATTCCTTTACTTATAGCCGTTTGTTGTGATAATAGTGGATTCTCGGGAGTGATGACCTTAAAATCACCCGGTGGGGTTTTTGCTTTGGAGGTTTTTCCCATTCGTAAACAAATCACCATGTCAACTTTATTTTCCGCTACATATTAACTTAGTTGGTGATTTGTTTGTGCTACCATGCATATTGCATGTTAATTGGATTAATTAATTAACTTGGCTAATTAATTGGTTAATTCATCACAAGGGGTCAATACATTCTTGGCCTATCAAGTGGTATCGACTTGACAACTTCTCGATAGATAAGGTATCTATCGAGATTTACGAAAATCAGATTTTCAGTTCTAATTTCACTCCAATCTGTGTATATTTGTTTAGACTTTCTTTTCTCACAACTCTAAACATATATAAGGATTATTTTAAGGGCCGTCATAATCGATGCAACTCAATGCAAAAGTTTTTCACAAGCATATTGTGATCGGAGACATATGCCCTAGTTCATCTTCCTCTTTAAGAAACTGCTGTGTTTGTATGCTGTAGGGTTTTGTAACCAAGGAGCTTCGTGATCTTCATCATGTTAATGAACTCAAGAACTTTGCAGCCAACATCCTTCTCAAGTTGGTGGTTAGTCATGTACTTAGATCTGTGCATCGATTGGTTAGTCGATATCGGGAGCCGTGTATTAAAAGGAGAGATTGTCACTACAGAACAAGTCCAATTGGGTATTAAGATAAGGGTTCAACTGTAGGTTGGTATAAGGTACTGGGAATCCTCTACTTGTAACTGCTTGTTGTAATAATAGTGGATTCTCGGGAGTTGTGACCTTAAAATCACCCGGTAGGGTTTTTGCTTTGGAGGTTTTCCCTATTCGTAAACAAATCACCGTGTCAACTTTATTTTTCACTGCATATTAACTTAGTTGGTGATTTTTTTGTGCTATCACGCGTATTGCATGTTAATTAGATTAATTAATTAACTTGGCTAATTAATTGGTTAATTCATCACAAGGGGTCAATACATTCTTGGCCTATCACAAGGGATTGAATGACATTAAAGTGAATATGGCCTACCTAGAACGGTAAAAGAAGTTGTCTAAAGACGACGGAATTGGATACTATGATAGATATAAGAATGAAAGCCGTAATGGAATGACTACAACTGATATGGATCTGGAAAAGTATAAAAAGCCCCTCATAATTTACTGGAAAGATATGGTTGATCAAGCGGAGAAAAGGCCCCGCATGTAGGGTGCCTTCCTTCGTACCCGCTTGCTATTTGGGGGAACAAATTACCGAAGGATGATTGAACCACTGGATATAGCTAATCACTACAACAAGGGCTTAAGCGACTACATAAATAATGGACGGTTTGAACATTATGAAAAATTGGAGCAATGGTCGAAAGAAACCGAGAAACCTTCAAGTTCAAGTGGTCCAAATGATTTGAAGAAACAGAATGTGAAGTCAAGTTTGACGGAGGATTCTTGCTTTTGGGCACATGTTGAGGAGGCTCTCATTTTATGCAACTCTTTGATTGGCAGAGAATCAAGTGTTATGAACGAAGAATCATCAAAGAAGAAATGAAAATCAAGTGCTATGGACGAAGAATCATCAAAGAAAAAACCGGTTGAGTTTAAAAACTCAGTATACGGTTTTGATGATGCTCGATCGTCGACCAATTTTGATTGTTCGGATGGAAGTCGTCCACCACCAACCCAATCCTCGATGCTTGAGTGAGTGGAAGAACGGGAATAGTTTGCCGGCGTGGTGCCTGCAAAAAAGTCTTCGATGCCAAAGTCAGAAAGGTTGACAAAAGAGAGCTGTGAGAATACTGTGCTAGAGTTTTTTTCTTACCCCCCACCCCTTTTGGGGTTCGGTCTTTATATATGTGTGCTCACAGGTGGTTTCTTCTAGCCGTTGGTGGAGTCTTGATGGAGGCTTTATTCTTGCTGTGTAACGCCCTTGGGGGTGTTAATGATGAGCCGCCATTCCCAACGGTCTAAAGGTTGATTAATGTTTTGTAACGGCTCCTCGAGGAGTAGAAATGAGTTTTCCGTCCTTGAGCGACGGCCTGTTTCTTCAGGGCGATATTGTTTAGGTCGTCCATGACCGGCCATGCGGGGACGATGATAATTTGATCGGGCATATAAGCTGCCCCCCTATTCCTTGATCGTCCATATCTTGGACGGTCATAGGAATATGAAAAGGTTTTATATATATATATATATATATATATATATATTTATTTATTACTATATATATATATATATATATATATATTTTTTTTTTTTACAGTTATGGCGTTTAGGGTTACGCTCCGCATTGATTGCGTAATGGCGGCCGTGGCTCATCTCGATGCCACGTGGTTGACTTTTATTGGCTGGAGGGTCTCGTTTCCGGTGAGAGCCTTTTCGGTTTTCCCACACTTTCCAAGGCAGAGTCCTTTGATTTCTTTGGCCTTTCCTTTTCCCATTTCCCCATTCTCTGTGCGGTTGGTTTCTCCCTCACTTGCGTGTTTTGCTCCTTACCTACTCGGTTTTCTCCCTAATTTTCAGTCGCCCCCATTTACGCTTTCTTTCCTTTCTGAATTTTTCTTGCATCTGTGTCTTTTAAGTTCTTTCTCCTCTCTGTACTATCCCTTCTTCTTACCAAGTAGTGGTGTTGTTCTTTAATGGTGGATAATTTCGAAGTTAGGCGTAACTCTCCCTCTGTAGCTTTTCTCTTCACCCGTTTAGGATCCTTAGTGGAACTTTCCGGTGAACTATTGGGTGTGCCTTTGCCTAACGGTTCGTACCCACAAGTTGAGGAATTTGTCAATAGGGGTAGTGGGTTAGGTTTGGCGTTGGGTGTCTTATACCCTTTATTGTTAGAATCTCAAGTTTGGTTCCAGTCTATTTGAGGGCTCCTAAGAGAGGAAAGTATGGGTTTTGAGGTAGGGTCGGGTGACTTAGAGAGGGGTTCGTCCTCTAACATAGTTGAGGAAGGAGCCGAGGTCAACACAACGACCACCGTGCTCCCTCGTCCTCCCACTCTCCCGCTCTAGCCGTGGTCCGTCCCTTCCATGCCCTCAAGGAAAATTGTTCCTTGAAAATTGAGGTTTTTAGCAAATTTAAGGATAGATTCCGGTTTCCGGAGGGGACCAAGGCTCGTCTCCCGGGAAAGGGTGAAAAGGCTTGCGCCTTCGCCCACGGAGAAGTTTGCTTTTACGAGGCTGCTTTTTCGTGTGGCATCCGGTTCCCCGTCCATCCGTTCATCATGGAGCTTCTTTACCATTTTAACCTTGCACCGGGGCAACTTATGCCTAACTCTTGGAGAATAGTTATTAGCTGTATGGTGATTTGGACGACCATCGCCGACGGGGATATGATCACGATTAATGAGTTCGCCCATCCATACTGCCTCTAAAGAGTCCAAAGAATTTGGATATTATGAGTTTGTACCCTGGAATAGGAGGTTGCGTCCGGTAGTTGATCTCCCGTCGTCCTTTCGCTCTCGGAAGTTGTTGAAGGCTAAAATTTCACAAAAAAAGCCCATTCCATGAAAAGTAAAGAAGGCCCAATTCAAGCAGCAAGAAGAATCAACATTAAGGCCTTATTTATGTTCAGATTTCCAGCAAAAAGGTTATTAAAAAATCCAGCAAAATCTAGTGAAAGAACTGGGCTGGGATACCCAGAGGCTGCCAGAGGCCCGGGATCCTCAAGTAATGCAAAGACACGACTATCGTGGGATTGAGACAACTCAAGAAAGCTACCACGAAATACAAGAAATGAAGAATGAGATGTCCTTCTCAAGTACCCGGTGGTGCAAAGAAAGAATCGAAAAGTATAAAACAAACATTCATGAACAAAGGAGTTGTACCACAAGGAACCAAGAATGAGAAAATCATACGTAGAAGCAATCTGAAGAGAGAGAACTTTCAACCCAAAGAAAAAAGATTCCAACTATTTGGGAATAATGACAAAGAAGGAAATACAACCGCAGCTTGAGTCCGAAAAGTGAGAAATCTTGAAGGAAGAGAGATTGAAGGCTAGTTGCCCAAGGACTCCCCGGAATGGAAAGTCAGCAAGTGACTTTTAGAGAAACAGTATTAAAAGATGAAAACCATGAGATAAAAAGGGAAGAGACCAGCTCCTAAGAAAATGACACAAAGACGAGCTCGAGGGGCAAAAGAGAGAAATCACTAGTACCTCAGAGTCCTAGAAAACACACTATAAAAGGAAGAGAAAACCCAGGTTGAAGGGGGGAGGATTTTCAATAGGAAGAATATCATAACAGAGTCATTAGAACTCAGAAAAATTTAAGAAAAACAGAGGAATGTCTCCGGTATCCCAGAAACAGCCACTATAGCACATACTTGGATTCAAAAGGATTCAAACTTTGCAAGTCTTAGAGGCTTGAATAGCCATCAAAGTCTGTAATTTTTGAGCTTATTTGAACCTTGTATCACGTCTTAGTGAGCACATTTGTAATCCACAATCAAGAAAAAATAATGAAATATCTCATATTGATTTGAGAATTTCTAACAATTACTTTGCATATTTCTTTATTATATTATCTTCCTTTACTGCTTCTTGCTGCTCAATACATATATTCTTGCTTGTAAAGCTGAGTCTTTTGCCCAAGTAAAGCCACTCGGACTTGAGTTCCAAATCTCACAAGTCTTGTGCAAAAGCACTAAGTCTGTGAGAATTGGGGCCAGGATCCTCATGGCTGAATCATTCTCATAAAATTCATTTACATATGTATATGTATTAATATATATATATATATATATATCCTAATCTAAGAAACTAACAATTATTTGAAGATATGTGCCTTGTATAGTTGTTCTTGTGTAGGACCTATAGAGGTAAAAGGAAATGACAAAACTCCATTGCATAACAAGCATGGAGAAAGATTATATAGTGCAGAGAACCGAGATTCTGGGTTCTTACAGACCTAATACGCCCCGGGATCCCACGACAATACATCCCGGGATCCCACGACAATACGCCCAGGGTACCAAGTGAAGGAATTCTTTAAAATGTTTATATGATAAAAGGAGGAATCGCATTTTTGCCTTGAGGAGATTTATGTGACTTGCGCACAACTTGGTTCGTAATCAGCCCCCATTTAGTTGCGGTGAACCAAGCCCAGTCCACCAAAATACAACTATTTGGCCCAGGATCCTTGGGCCTGTGTACTAAAGAAAAAAAGCACCCTCACAGAAGTCAAGATACTTCTTTGTATTGGGCGACGGTTGGGAAACATTGCCTGATGATTTGTGGGGGAATGTTCCTAGGTTCTTGCGTCGGTGGGAGACCCCTTTGATTGGTGCGTTTGCCCCTTATGAGTTGCCCACTTCTTCCCTTCTCCTTTTTTTTTTTTTTTTTTTTTTTTTTTTTTTTTTTGATTTTCCAATTGATGTTGTCCTTTGCGGTGAAAGACCGCCCGGATCTCGAGGCCAAATTTGAAGAGCGAGTTCAGGCGGCAATCAAGTACGCAAGGACGATTGAAGATTTTGGTGAACTGATCGATCCGCGCACTCTAGCTCGTCATTGTTTGGGGCCAGAGCCTTCCCTCTATGTCCTCGGTACCCTCGATCGTGAAGAGAAAAAACGTAAGCTGCTTCTTTAAAATTGATTTGTCTTCTTTTTCTCCGTTCTTCACTTATCATTTTCTTTTTATTCGTCCTTAATCTCTTGTTCTCTTTTCCTTCATCCTTAATCTCTTGTTCTCTTTTCCTTCGTCCTTGAATTGTGTAGAAATGACTTCCAAGTTTAACAAGGAGATGTACAATAAAATTAAGGGTAAGAAGAATGAGCCTCTTTCCAAAGATAGGTCGAGGAGGTTGAGAATTACTGATAAGGAGAAGGAGAAAGAGAAAGAGGTGTTGGAGAGAGGCTTGTCCACACCTACCCTTGATCTGGATGAGGGTTTGGCTGCCTCTCCGGGTATTTCGGTTGAGGAGGTGGCTCGTCCTTCTAAGAAGCAGAAAGTGGCGAGCAAAGGGAAAGAGAAAGTAGGTGCTAGCATTTGGTCAGACGCCGAGACGGCCATGGACCGCGCCAACGAGCTCCTTACCCCCGGGGAGATGAGGGAAATTACGAGCGTTCCTTCACACGAGTTGGTGAGCCGTCACGTTCACAAGCTCGTGCAGGTAGCCCACCACATTTCTGTCTCTTTCTTCGTCTTTAGCTGCCTGATCATTTTTGTTGATTTTGATTGAACTTTTTTTGTCCTCGGGTGTTGGGGGAGACCATGCACATTACTACGCAGAATCTGGCGAACGAGGAGAAGGCCGTCGTGGCCAACTCGAAGATGGAAGCACTGGAGTCCGAAGCTTCGGGCTTGCAGAAAGACTTGATTACAACTATGGACTCCCTCAATGCTTCCAAGGAGCAAGTTCAAACCACGACGGAGCAAAAATGGACGCTGAAAAGAAGTCCGTGAAGCGTAAGGGCGAACTCCTGGCAGCAGCTGCCCCGAAGATAAAAGTCGCTGTGGCCAAGGCCGTCACAGCCTTCCAGACCACGGACGAATATAACACCATCCTGTTCGAGTGGTACTTCAAGGGGTTCGAGATACTTCGGAGATATTTGATTAAGCACGGACCTGGTACGAACCTTGAAGACTTAGACTTTGAGGCCGTTGACAAGGAGATCGAAGAGGACGAAGCGGCCCAGGTAGCGGCGTCTACTGGTGCGGAACCTTCCCGTGCGAACAAAGACGACGATGTTACTCCTCCAGCTTGATTTTGTCTTAAAAATTTTTATTTTCTGTTTTGTTTGTATGTATCAAGTTTTTATGAACAGCTGATGTTTGGATGCCCCTTTTTTTTTTGGGGCCCCATTTTTTTGCCTCTGAACAATTTAACTTTATGTAGTAAGTCTATTTAGCAATTTGGCTTTATATAAACGTCTGGGTGTTTACCTTTGCCTTTGATGATTGCATGTGTTGTGTGAAGATTTTCTTTTGGATGCTCGTCTCTTCCCTGTTTGGGGGCTTTGAAAAAGTTTGCTAGCCCATTGAATTTGTCCCCGTCATCCTGTGCCTCTTGAGGTACTTTTGTTTCGTGCACCTTTTTTTTCTTTTTAAATTATGGACGAGGTTTGTCTGTTCGGGGAATTTTATCGTCTGCGCTTACGGACGATGCGCATCCATTTGAGGAATCTAGTCGTCTTTCTTATTTGGACGATATACATCTGTTTAAGGAATCCGGTCGTCGTTTTTCTTTTTAGGATGATGTACATCCATTTAAGGAATCTTATAGCCATTTTTCTTTTCGGGACGATGTACATCCATTTAAGGAATCTTATCGCTATTTTTCTTTTTGGGACGATGTACATCCATTTGAGGAATCTTATCGCCTTTCTTTGTTTAGGACGTTCGCTTGTGTTTTTGGGAAAAATTGTGGCGCATGACTTGCTGAATAACACTTAAGAAATACTAGATAATACTTATGAATTGAATAATAAGTAACAGGCTTTGAATAATTGCATACATAAGATAGGAAGTATTAAATGGGGTTTTAAAATCAGGCTACGGTTCCTTTTCGTAATACCTCTTTAGATGTTCGACATTCCATGGACGAGGTAGTCTTTTTCCTTCCGAGTCTTCCAAATGGTAACTTCCCTGACGTGAATAATGGATGACTTTATAGGGACCTTCCCAGGACGGTCCCAACTTGCCTTGTACCGGATCTTTTGTTGCGGGGGTGACTTTTCTAAGGACGAGGTCTCCAACACTGAATCTTCTCGACTTCACTCTTCTATTATAATATTCGGCTATCTTCTGCTGGTATTTGGACATTCTTTGGGATGCCTGATCTCCGATCTCGTTCAAGCCGTCTAGGTTCTGTTTTAATTGCTCGTCATTGGTTTGTCCGTTAAAGAATTCTCTCCTAAGGCTAGTGAGCCCAATTTCGACCGGGATGACCGCTTCTGTGCCGTATGTCGATCAACGGTGTTTCTCCTGTTGGTGTACATGCCGTCGTCCTATATGCCCACAAGACGCTTGGCGTTCTTCGAGCCACGTTCCCTTTGCCCCCACTAACCGGGACTTGATAATCTTGAGCAGGGTCCGGTTGGTTACTTCCGTCTGTCCGTTGGCCTGAGGATGACCCGGATGAGTACTGCTTTTGATGCCCAAGCCCGAGCAAAACGATCTGAACTTTTGGCTGTCAAACCGACGACCATTATCTGATATGATCGTCTTGGGTATCCCGAACCTGCAAACAATATTTTTCCATACAAAATTTTGTACCTTTGCTTCGGTGATTGTCGCCAGAGCTTCTGCCTCCACCCACTTTGTGAAGTAGTCGATAGCGATGAGCGGGAACTTTACTTGTCTCTTCCCTTGAGGTAGGGGACCTATGATGTCGATCCCCCATTGTGCGAATGGCCAGGGCGAAGAGATTGTGGTCATCTTTTCCCCAGGGATTCTTTGAACATTCCCATACCTTTGGCAACTGTCACACTTCTTCACAAAATCAGCTGCGTCTTGCTGCATTGTTGGCCAAAAGTAGCCTGTTCTCATGATCTTCCCGACGAGGGGCTTTGCCCCCATGTGGTCTCCACAAATTCCTCCATGCACTTCCTCCAGGATGTAATTGGCCTCCTCCCCTTCTACACATCTCAAATACGGTTGGGAGTAACCCCTTTTGTAGAGTTCATCATTAAGTATCGTGAATCTGGCCGCTCGTTTCTGGACCATTTTAGCCTCTTCTCGATCTGATGGTAGTCGTCCTTCTCGGAGGAATGACAAAATCGGGCTCGTCCATCCATTGCCGGTATGCACCGAGAGAGTTTGAAGTTCCTGGATGCTAAGAGAGTTTTGTTCTTCCATCTTCCAATCGAAACTTTTATTTTGGTTGTCCGCCGAGGCACTTTGTGCAACCTCGTCGCCTTCAAAGATTCGATCCCTAGGGACCTGGATGAACTCTACGTAATTAAAGGCGCTTACCAACTAGTTCGTCAATTTGAGATACTTCTGCATCCTTGCCTCCTTTGCTTCGTACTCCCCTCTTACTTGCCCTATGACGAGTTTGGAGTCGCTCTTGAGCACGACATTCTCACCTCCGAGTGCCCGAGCTATTCTCAATCCCGTCGGTAAGGCCTCGTATTCCGCTTCGTTATTGGTTACAGGGAATTTGAGCTAGACCCCATACTTGAGAACAGTCTTTTCAGGGGAAGTGATGACGATGCCTGCTCCGCCTCCTTTTTGGGTGGACGATCCATCGTTGTTTATCGTCTAGAGATTCTCTATGCTCTCGGGGGTGGTGAATTCTGCTATGAAATCAGCCAATGCCTATGCTTTTATTGCTGTCCTTGGACGGTATTTTATGTCGAATCGGGCCGAGCTCGATTGCCCACTATACCATTCGCCCCGCCGCTTTGGGTTTGTTCATTGCTTTTCCGATGGGTTGGTCCGTCATCACAATGATAGGATTGGCTTGAAATTATGGACGAAGTTTTCTCGAAGCCACAATCAGGGCGAAGGTGATCTTCTCTACACGAGGATACCGTGCCTCGGCACCCTGAAAAGCCTAGGCGATGTAATACACAGGGAGTTGCAACTTGTCTTCTTCTCTGATCAATGCCGCGCCGACGGCCGTAATGTATACAGCTAAGTACAGGAATAAGACTTCACCCTCTTTCGACGGGCTTAAGAGCGGAGGGTTGCTAAGATAGCGCTTCAGCTCTTGGAACGCCGTTTCGCATTCCTCCGTCCAAGAAAACACCTTCTTCAAAGTCTTGAAGAATGGAAGGCATTTGTCCGTAGCCTTCGAGACGAATCTGTTGAGGGCCGCTATTCTTCCCGTGAGGGATTGCACTTCTTTGACCGTCCTAGGTGAGGACATTTCAAGGATGGCTTTGACCTTCTCGGGGTTTGCTTCAATCCCTCTCTGCGAAACCATAAACCCGAGGAATTTTCCCGAGGAAACCCCAAAAGCACACTTGGATGGGTTGAGCTTCATGCTGTACTGCCTGAGCGTATTGAACGTCTCCCCGAGATCATCCGGATGATCTTCTTCCTCCTTGCTCTTAACGAGCATATCATCAACGTAAACCTCCATATTTCTCCCGATTTGCTTCTCGAACATCTGGTTCACCAACCTTTGATAGGTGGCACCCGAGTTCTTGAGCCCAAAAGCTATGACTTGGTAACAATAAAGTCCCCGGGCCGGTGATAAAAGCAGTCTTCTCTTAGTCTTCTTGAGCCATTTGTATCTAGTTGTATCCTGAGAACGCGTCCATAAACGTGAGAAGTTTGTGCCCTGCTGTGGAGTCCACTAGCTGGTCGATCCTGGGTAGTGGGAAGTCATCTTTTGGGCAGGCTTGATTTAGGTCTGTAAAGTTGACACACATTCTCCACTTCCCATTTGCGTTTTTGACCATGACTACGTTGGCCAACCACTCTGGGTAGTGGACTTCTCGGATAAATTTGGCTGCAAGTAACTTATTTACCTCGTTCACACGCCTTGTTTCGCTCGGGGGCAAAGACTCCTTTTCTGCTGGACGGGTTTCTTTCCCGGGTCAACATTCGGTGATCTTTGGATGAGGCTTGCCGAGATTCCAAGCATATCTTCGTGGCTCCAAGCGAATATGTCGAGGTTGCTTTTCGAAGGCGACGATCTCTTCCTTCGTCCCGGGACTCGGGTTCGTCCTTATTTGGGTCGTCTTTGGCGGACTCCCCTCAGCCAGCTCTACCATTTCAAGCTTCTCCACAATCTCTGGCGATTTCTCTTCAATCGTCCACGTATGGTTCTCTTTCGAGGCCAGGATGGCCTGATAGCATTCTCTTGCCAATACCTGGTCTCCTTTAATTTCTCCGACACCCTTTTCTGTTGGGAACTTCACTTTTAAGCGATGGTGGAAATGGCAGCCTTCCAGCAATTGAGCATTGGTCTTCCTATGATCACATTGTAGGACGAGGGTGAATCCACTATCAGGAAATTGTGCTGGTTGGTTACCTTGAGGGGGTATGACCTGGCCGTCACTGTCAATGTTACTATTCCTCCGGGGTATACTTTGTCTCCGCTAAAATCGACGAGGGGAGACTCAAAAGGACGGAGCCTCTTTGGGTCTAGTTTTAGTTGCTGGAAGGCGGGAAGATAGATTATGTCACGAGCTTCCACTGTTGACCAGGACTCTTTGCGTGTTAAACCCCTCGATCATGATCATAATGACGAGTGGGTCATCGTGAGGCTGCTTTACACTTCTGGCATCATCCTCAGAGAAGTACAATTCTCCATTGGTGCGCCTTTGCTTTAACGGAGGTATACCGTGGACGCTGTTTACCTGCCTTTGGTATGATTTCCTAAGTGATTTGAATGATCCCCCAGCAGTTGGTCCTCCGGCGATGGTTTTTATCTCCCCTAGCGCACTTTGGGGACGAGGTTGGGGGCGGTCTTCGTCTCTCCTTGCATTAACTTGCTGGCTTTTCTGTCCGTACCTGCCGGAATCTCCCCTTTTATATATATCTTTGTTGTAGCTTCCCATTACGGATGAGCTCTTCAATCTGCTCTTTGAGGTCCCTGCAATCCTCCGTGTAATGCCCATGATCTTTGTGGAAGCGGCGGTATTTCCTCTTGTCGCGCAAACCGGGTGCTGAATGGAGTGGTCTTGGCCACTTGAGGGATGGTTCATCCCTTATCTTTGTTAGAATCTGGTCAACGGGCATCATCGGTGGAGTGAATTTCGATGGACGAGGGTTCTTGTCCTCCCTCCTCCTATTTCCATCGTCATTTCGTCGGTCAGCCCGATCCCTTTTTAGCCCTCGTCGATCATCCTCCTTTTCTTTCTTCTTGTCCTTGCTCTTCTCTCCTCCGTCAATGGCTGCTAGGGCTTCTTCCACGTTCATGTACTTCTGAGCTTTCAGCAAATGCCTCGACCATTGTCTTAGGGGGGTTCTTTGCCAAAGATGCCACAAAATCTCCGGACTTCAACCCCGCTTTGAAGGTCGTGAGATGCACCTTGTCATCTGCCTCGTCTATTTCCAGCATTCCTCGGGTGAAACGTGTCACATAAGACCTCAATGGTTCCTTCTCTCCTTGTCTGATGGTAAGCGGATGGTCGGCAGTCCTTTTTGACGCCGCCCCGAGAAAGTGACGGACAAAGGAACCGCTTAATCGCTCGAAGTTATCAATGGACGATGTTGGCAACTTGTTGAACCACTCTCTGGCTGCTCCTTTGAGGGTTGTAGGAAAGGAGCGACACAAAATCTCATCGGTGGTCGTTGAAGGCCTAGGGTCGTCCTGAAGGTATTCAGGTGATCCAAGGGATCTTTCAGCCCGTCGAAAGGTTCTAACTGGGGTAGATGGAACTTGGAGGGTACTGGGCACTCCTAGACGGCCATGGTAAAAGGTAAATCCGTCTTCCTGACGATCCTCTCCAAGCTTTGGTCCGTTTTTCCTTTGATGGCGTTCCTCGGTTCGTTCATCTCTTTCCTCATCTCTCTTAAGAGATCCGAGCTTGCTTCTTCCAGTCTTTGGTTCGCCTTCTATTCTTGTCTTAAATGCCGCCCCCCCATCGCACGATTACTTTCCTGTAGCAGCCGTTGCTTCATCTCTTGGTTCTGTTTGGTGAGTTCTTCCACGATCGCCGATAGCAACCGGATTTGTAGGGCCAATGCAGCGGGATCTGGGTTTGTGCTGGATTCCATTTGGACCGGGAATAGATCACGTGTTGAATCGTCTCCCCACAGACGGCGCCAAACTGATGATGCTCGGATCGTCGGCCAATTTTGATCGTCCGGATGGAAGTCGTCCACGACCAACCCAATCCTCGATGAACGAGTGAGTGGAAGAACGGGAATAGTTCGCCGGCGTGGTGCCTGCAAAAAAGTCTCCGATGCCAAAGTCGAAAAGGTTGACAAAAGAGAGCTGTGAGAATACTGTGCTAGAGTTTTTTTCTTACCCCCCACCCCTTTTGGGGTTCGGTCTTTATATATGTGTGCTCACAGGTGGTTTCTTCTAGCCGTTGGTGGAGTCTTGATGGAGGCTTTATTCTTGCACAGTAACGCCCTTGCGGGGTGTTAATGATGAGCCGCCATTCCCAACGGTCTAAAGATTGATTAATGTTTTGTAACGGCTCCTCGAGGAGTAGAAATGAGTTTTCCTGTCCTTGAGTGACGGCCTGTTTCTTCAGGACGATATTGTTTAGGTCGTCCATGACCGGCCATGCAGGGACGATGATAATTTGATCGGGCGTATCAGGTTTGATGAAAAATTATGCAGTATCTTCTAAGATTTTCTTACCTAAGAGTAGCTTCATGAAATGGTGGGGAAAGTATAGAGAAATTATGGGAACTTCTTATAGTTCACCTCTCACTAACGTAATTAAGAATGTCGAGAATTACGAGTATACTAAGGGCACCCTAGTGATTCCTATGATGTAAAATTATATATTTCAAACTTGTCTAGCATTCAAAATTTATTCCACAGTAAATTGTAAATTGAGGACATCATCTTTTCAATCATTATTATTATTAGTCATGGATCTGCACAAAGCTTGAGAATATGCGAATTATTTTGTAATGGAATATATGTGTAACCTATTTTCTAAGAACTTCAAGATCATATAGTAGGGTTAGCTATAACAAAGGATTTCTACTCATAAGAATATTATTTAAAATATTCATTTAAAAAAAAAAAGCTATTTTTATCTTGCCCTTTACAAAACCAACCAAGTGCAAAAGGAGGGTTTATTTTTATTTTTCAAACTAAAATAAATGATGCCATATTGTTTTCTCTGCCAACTAATGAAAATTTTATATTCTCCATAAATAAAAACCTATATTTTTACTAATTTTTGTTTAAAATTCTTATCTACTCCTATTATGAGCCAATCCTTTTGTGATACGATATATATAGTGGCGATTAAGTTTTTTCAATTACGATAATTGGAAAGGTAAGAAAAAAGTAGAGTTTTCCCATCATTTAAAAAACTCACTTGCATACCTCTATTTTGATATTGTCTTTAATCTTAAACCACTATTCGTTGTCATCCATAATCTTAGTTCTCTCTCTTGAAGCATACAAAAGAATCATCATAATCTTTCCTACTAAATTATTGCTCTTCCTGATACATCCGTAAATATCTACCGAAACAAATATATATATCCATACGTTTTGCAAACAAAATACAAAGTGTCACATGAGCAATTGTTACTCAACAACGATTAGTTGGACCCATTAAGAAAATAACTTTATATTGCTAACCTATAGAAACTACTTCCCCCCCACACACACACACACACACACACACACACAAAAGAAAAGAAAAGAAAAGAAAGACAAATAGCAAAGCCTCATAATCAAGCTGCTATATAAATCAATTATAAAAGAAAAATAATGAAAATCTTATTGCAAAAGCTAAAATATGTCACTTATCTAATCATTTTTGTTTGACTTCTTGGTCCCAATTATGGATAACACTCCTATCTGCAAAAAGATGTTTGTGTCCTAAAATAAATAAGATTCCATCTATATATAGTTTAAGCTTTTTTGTAAGGGTAATTTATCATGTGTAGTGTGACGGGAAATGATATGTCTACAACATTTCTACAACATTTTTACAACAAATCTTAAGTGGCAAGTTGTTACTAGTTGTTATTGTTGGGGCAAAAAAGTAATCTTAGCGTTAGTTTGAAATTTGAACCAATAACCACTAATCACCTGTGATTTGTTGTAAAAATGTTGTAGAGATGTTGTAGACGTAGCATCTCTTGTAGTGTGACTAGTGTCAAGTCAATCATGCATTTTTAAACCTAACAAATTGAAGGCTACCTAATTCCATTAATGTGGCTTACTAAAATTATGGAGAAATTACACTTTATCACCATAAATTATACTCCGACGTTAAGTTTGCTATTAACTTGGATGGAAAAATATGGTATCACGTGAAAAGATCTAATTGTCAATCTTCTCAATCCTTTAAAAACAAAAGAGATACTATACTTTACCACCCTAAGCTATACTCCTGATTACACTTTATAACCTAAACTTTGAACTTCCATTTAAGTTAACAGAAAACTTAATATTGGAATGCAAAGTGTAACAAAAATTATTGTTTAAGGGGCATTTCAGATTTTTACTTTTATTTTCATGAATCGCAAATTTTCCTTGAATTGTCGTGTCCACGAGAAAGGGGAAAAGATGTCAAAGCAAAGAATTGTATAACTCTGTAAACACATTTTTAAGTATGTAGTTAAACACTAGTTACTTTTTAAGTCATGAGATGAAAGAGAAAAGGTTAATAGCAAAAATTCTAAGAGCACATAATAAACCATAGACTGTTTATATGGTAGTTAGATTGTGAGTGGTAGAGAAAAAGTGGTAAGTTTGTATGAAAAAAAATGTGCAACTAGTCACAATCTACCATGTAAAATAATTGTAAAAAAAATTGTCCTTTTATCTTGTGTTTTAGATTTTTTTTAAAGGGGCGTTTCAGATTTTTACTTTTTATTTTCCTGAATCGTAAATTTTCCTTGAATTTCCGTGAGAAAGGGGAAAAGACGTGAAAGAAAAGAATTTTGAGTTTTAAGTGGAACCCCACTATAGTTGTTAGTATCGTGTGTAAAAAGTTTCGTATCGTATCGATGTATCGTAAATGTTCATGAATCATACGATACAATGTGTGTATTGTATGAATTGTATCATATCGTAAAGTCGTGCGTATCATACGATACATAGACAAATGCCTTAAAATGAGATTTTTTGTTAAAATTAGTATTTTATTTGAATCTAACAAGTTGTTAGACTTGTTTTAAACACAAAATTATTAGGTTACTTAATTTAACCTAATAAAATAACATATTCATAAGTTTTTTTTTTCCCTCTCTCTCTTCTACAAAATTTGGACTACACAATACATACTTGCACTTCATTTTAATATTTACAAATTTATTTTCTATACTATGAATAAGATATTAATTGAAAATATAATTATTATTTTTTCATTATTGTTATAAGTTCAAGAAACTAGAATGCCAAGAAGATTTTTTTTTTTAATTATTAAAATAAAAAAAGAACAAGAAGAAATAGTAAATGTTAATGGTGATGAAGAAAATTTTAATGAAGAAATAAATTTGCAAAATGATAAACATGATGATAGCATTGACTTAAATAAGGTTGATTAGCCAATATGATGAATATGATGAAAATAAATTAATTTTTGGGTCATTTGTAATATATTATCACTTTTGAATTTAAGCAATTTGAATCTGTATGTATAAACACGTGCTAGTTTGATTTATTTAGTTAACTTGTTAAATATTATTATATAAGTAATGAATAAATTAGTCATTAGCTGAATATATTATAATAAATATACCCTTTATGTTAGGATCATTGCCCTTAAATCCTATTGTGTGATGCTATGTATGATATTATGTATGACATTACGTATGACTTAATGTTGTAATTAATAAAGTTGTTTTTATTATTATCTAAAATAATGGTAACATGAATATTTGGACATTATCATATAGTCCCTGAGATGCATAGTATGTGATTTATGTGAAAAGTCACGGAAGATATAAATCACAAGTTCTTTGTAAACTCAGATTTTTAGTTCATAGTCGGTGATGAAATTAGGCATTTTATCTGCAAAGACTATAACATATTAACTAAGATGATTTGTCTTAATCATGGAAGTGGAGACTTCTAGTTGATATGTTTTAAGAGTTAAGACATATTGAATCGGGACATTTGTGAGATTTATTATTCTCCTAACGACAGTCAAATGAATAATAAATCTCACGACTTCTATTTGCATGAACTCTTAATCCCGAGAGAATAATGGACCTGATCATAAGGTGTAGGTTGCTTTAATATATAAGGAGTGAGATCTAAAGTCACGATCAAAACCTCGGTATGTTGGGCAGCCACATTTAGTGTTAATGGAACATATATTTTCAAGATGAAATTCATAATCTCTTAACAGAGATATAAAATATTCCCTTGAGATAAGTTTAATGGGTTTGACTATTCAGAATATTAGGCTTAACTACTTTAGTAAAAAGTTACTAAAGTATATATTTATGAAATTGGATTTCATAAATATATGATGAATAACTTGAAGGATTAAACTGGGTACTCAAGGATTAAGATATAGTAATCTACAAAGTGACAATCTACATTAATGACTTTGTATATTACGAATATTTTATGAAGGGGTTGCATGTATAGTAAAATTTTGGGATATAATTTATTAATACGGCCTAGAGTGCAATTATTTTTATATAGTGATATTAAATATAATTAATGGTAACTTTGAACTTGTCAAGAGTTGATAGAAAAGCCCAAGACCCATTGGAGTTAGAGTCTTATTTGTTCCCTTTTGGTCCCACTCCAAGCCACACAAGAAAGCCCAATTGGAAAGGCCCAATAGGCCAACCCAATTAGATAATCAGTTAGATATAAAGGAAGAAACATACATAATTTAATATAAGAAACATCATTGTGAAATGGTGTGTATGTGTGAGTAGAAACCGCTCGATTATTCTCCCTTGGAAAATTGATTAAGAGACCACATTTCTTGGGCGTAAAATGGAATTGGAGTGAAGATTAAAAGTGTTCCCAAGTACTTCTAATCTTTTTTTTTTGAATTTCACCACACCAAGGTACACTCTCTTGTTTTTAAATTCTGAAATTTACATAGTGCATGTTATCAATCATGAATGAAGTAGATTTGTGTTTGTTACTTTCACTGTGTGTTTTGTATGAGATACAAAACCAGATTTTCCAACACTTTATATATATATATATATATATATATATATATATATATATATATATGTATGTATTGTAGGGACTGGATTTGGATTGGACCCAATATAGGATTGGGCTTTAGCCCAACAAGCCCGAACAATGAATTTGTAGAGCGTGGATGAAAGAACTAGTTCTATTCAATAAGGAAAACAATGACAGTTGTTGATTTGAGAGCATCAAACACGATTAAGATAAGAAAATCTGTCCTCGGCACGGCCCGAGTCGCTATGTTATAATATCTTATTGACGAACAAGGTTACAAGAGTTCAAAGGATTATTACCAAGATTTTCTTAGTTTTTTCCGATCCCTTTCTTTAAGCCACCTCCCCATGCTATATACTACAATCTTGGTATTATTTTTACCATACACGTGTAGGTTAGATTTTAGGAACTCCTTCTTGTCCTATCCAACACCTCCCAGAACCATCAACTAGTAAATGTAAGGCTACTTGACCACTGTTCAGGTATTACCTCCACATTAATGCGGCTAGAGAGTTAATTGTGATGCATTTAATGTGGAGGTAGCAGCTTTTGAAGATATTTGTTACCTCCCTCATCTAATGTTCAACTTCTAATTATGATGCATCCTTGAAGGATATCTAGGATGATAAGACACTTTTACTGACTTCGGATCTCTGTTTTCGAGATGACTCTCATCCTTGGACATATTTTGGACTGCCATATACGATCCTTATTTCTTCTTCTTACACCATTCCCATAATAACCTTATTTTACCATCCTCGAATTGGTTAATATCCTTGGATCGGGCCATAGGCCCAATTCGCATGACTTTAATAGTACCTCTGGCTAATCGGCCCCCACAATAGCCCCTCAAAATCTTGCTTTTCAATTCCTCGGGAGGAAAGAAGGATTTTGATATCCTCGATCCATCTCGTTTATGTTTATACCCTATCCACCCGAACTCCCAAATATCTTTTTACCTGCTCAAGGCACACTCTTGACGCTTCGGCATCTAGAGCATGCCATCATTACATTTTGGCGGCACTCTTGTCCCCCACGTTCAACGGCAGGATGTAAATCCAACGGTGGAGGATTTTCCTAGATTTACGAGTGGGAATTTTCCTGCTTGTAACTTCTGTGTCACTATAAATAGCTTTTCAAATAAATTCTTTTTCCTACTTTCAGCAATCACACAATCCTAGAGCTCATAAATTGAACTTATCATTTTCTCTCACTTCCTTGTGCGTCTACAAATACTAAAAGTTTGTCCGAGGACCTTCTTTTCAAACTTGTAAATTTCCTTGAATCCGAGGAAGGTATATAAAGGCTTAGGGCTAAGTACGGGATCCCACCAACAAGTAAGCATGAGATACATGAGATGCACTACCCAGGGGGAATGGGTAGATGCTAGGAAAACAGGAGAGATGGTCATCCCAATGATCGCCTTCATAGAGGGAGGGATGACCATTCCCATGAGTAACATAACTAGGAACTACCTTAGGTTTTTTAGACTATCTCCCACATAGTGCGCCCCAAATATGTTTAGGGTATTGGGGAGTATAGAAGTTCTAAACGAGAGAATGAACTTAAATTTAACCCATCATGATGTGAACTGGATATACAACCTACATCATCCGACGGGGCAAGGATATTACCTTAAGTCAAGGTATCCCAAAGTAAGGTTAATCTAGTGCCTCCCCACATCAAACAAAGGGCTAAAGGAGGATTTTTTAATCTTCTCCGGGAAATGGCATGATGGCCTACCTTATCCGACTAAGGAGGAAAAACCAAGTGGGGGTACAATCGTATACTTATGCATCTTGGTTTATATTTCTCTTTTATTTCCCACTATCTTTGCCTTTGACAAAATTTTCTTTCATTTTAATGATTTTGCGGATGTAGTACTACTAAACCTCGGAGTCGACCTAGTCGACAGAGAGAGCTTAGACAGAATTTTTACGATCCGAGGTGTATGTGAACGAAGCCGACGGTCGATTGTGAGCAGCGCACCTAATCCTTGGGTACACTCCTATTTCTCTTGCATTTCAAGCCCCCAAGTGCGTGATAAGAGCCAACGATCCTTGGCTCCACTATATTAGTGTTACTTACGAAGGATTCGTTGTTCTAGAGGGTATTCCAATTCCTGAAGGTACACCCTTTACTCGACCACTCTTTGTGGCCACCCCTTCGGTGGGAGCATCCTCATCCCAACTCATTCCCGAGGAAAAGGAAGAAGAAGAAGAAAAAGAAGAAGAAAATCCAGAGGGAATTATAACTTTGCCGGACTCCTCAGAGGAATTTGAAGTATTCAACCAAACTCCATCTTCCGAGGGTATATCGGACGAAATGGGTATCCGGAGGAAACCCCAAAGGAGTTTGATGGAGTTAATAGAAAATCAACCCGGAAAAGGTGCACCTGGGAAATCCACACAGCCCAAACTTCCTCCTCCTCCTCCCAAATCTCCTCTTCCTCCTTCTTAGCCATCTGTGCCTTCCAGGACTGAACTTGCTGATCCAAAAAGGAAGAGAGAGCAGAAGGGCAAAGACGTGGTGGAGACTGGGAGGTCTCGTCCTACTTATGAAGACGAGGCCCAACGAGCTGCAAAGCAGCAAAAGGTTAGCCAAACGTCACAACGAGGCGTGGAAAGGGGGGATAATCGGCCTCCAGAGCCTTAGGCTTGGCTTCCAGCACCAATGCTCAATGGTGAACCTTTGAGGGATGATGTATCACTCAAGGATTTCAATGGGGGTATTGGATGCCATGTTGCCTCGGCTTTGGAGGGGGCTCAGTTACTCCCAACCGATATGGCCCAAATGTGGAATATCAGGAAGAATGAGGTTTTCCTCAACCTCAAAAGATATTTGGGCATGGTATGATGCTATTCCCTTTTTTATTATTTTATTTATTTATTTATTTTATCTTTATTGTTATTTGTTATGTTACTAACCCTTTTCTTTTAGGGTGTCCAAGCCACTTTCGAGGTTGAGGAGATAACCAACTCTTGCTATCAGTAGTTGGACGACGAGAAGAAAAGGCACGTAGCTTGTGTGCAATCATTCAACATTGCTGATCAAAGCAACAAAGATCCGAGGAATAAGGCGATTGAGGAAGAAAGGGCCGGGAAGAGTGCTGACTCGGCTTTGGAGAGCGCGCAAAGGCGGGCCGAGGATCGGAGGAAGCGCCTACATGATGCCAATGATCGGTTGGTCGCTTCCAGGGAGCAAATAGCAGCCCTTAGGAAGAAACTGGAAGAAGCCCAGAAGCTCGGAGATCAGGCTGAGAAGTTGAAAGGCGAGGCCGAAAACGCTAGGGAAGAGGCTCAACAACATGGTTACGACGTCGGCGTAGGCGAGACCGAGGATACCCTTCGGGCGGGGTCCCCGCCATCCGTCGAACTTACTGTGCTCAAACTTGGGAGGAAGCCCTCAATCGAGCCAGGGTTGAGGCTTCTTCTGAGCTAAGAAAGCCGAAAAACATCTACTTCGCACCAGCCATACAAGCCTCGGACCTTCCTTCCATTCATGGTGAGGTGGCCTCTATAGTTGCTGACCCGGTCGAGGAAGCACGACCTCGTGGATCTTCTTCCTCCCAAGCAGCAGGAGTAGTCAAAAGAACCTAAAGTTTTAAAGGAAACATCCACGGACAAGGCTGCAGGGGTTCCACAAGATGGGGCGACTTCCCAAGGTTTTGAACAGGCCTTAGCTTCAATTACCATGCCTGGCGGAGAAGTCCCCAAGGAAAAAGAGAAAGTGATTCCTCCTGAAGCTACTGACAAGGGCTCCAAGAACAAGCTTCGGATAAAATTAAAACCATGACCCCTTATTTTTATAGTGTAGTTGCAATTTTTGTAATGAAATTCCCTTTCTTTAAGACAAGTTTTAATGAAATGTGCACTTTACCTTCCCAAATTTATATGGGTTATTATTATTTTATCTTTTACTTATGCAATTTTCACTTTGACTATTCTTTGTTCGTACATAACCATATGCCATAAAAGAGCGAAGTTGCTAACACAAAGGAAAAACACAGTTTTACATATTTTAACCGAGAATCTGAGTAAATCGTGACTATCAAATCCACACTATTATTAAGACATACTTTTAATCTATCAACTCTAACAAGTTTTCTAACTCTGAGAAAATATTCAAACGTTTGATCAAATAACGACCAAGTCCAGGGCACCTTAAAATGCTTTAAGTGATGCTCATGGACTTACTTCGATTTATATTTTTGCCATAACTCGGTTCAAGGGATATTAATTTCCACTAAGTTTGTGGTCCGAGGAACCCGACATAACTTAGTTTCTGTTTAATACTTCAAGAGATACCCGACATAACTTAGTTTCTGTTTAATATTTCAATAGATGTCAAGGGGTATTAATTTCCACTAAGTTTGTGGTACCTGACATAACTTAGTTTCTGTTTAATACTTCAAAAGATGTCAAAGGGTATTAACTTCCACTAAATTTGTGGTCCGAGGAACCCGACATAACTTAGTTTCTTTTAATACTTCAATAGATAGGGAAACACATGATACATGATTGGAATAAATTAAAGAGAAACTAAACAAGACTATTTTTATTAATAATAATACCTCTTTAGGTTGTTTACATTCCAAGGATGGAGTACATTTTTCTCATCTAGATCTTCCGGATAGTACGCACCTACTCCCGCCACCGAAGTGATACGATACGGTCCTTCCCAATTAGGCCCTAACTTTCCCAGTGGGATTCTTGGTAGTCCCCAAAACTTTTCTCAATACCAAATCTCCTGGGGCTAACGGTCTTAGCTTTACATTGGTATCATAACCTTGCTTGAGCTTATGTTGGTAGTAGGCCAGTTGGACCATTGCATTCTCCCTTCGCTCTTCAATCAAGTCTAGACTTTTTCCAAAGAACCCATCATTGCCGTTCAAGGTAAATACATTTGTTCTTAGCATTGGGAAGCCGGTTTCTAGAGGAATTATAGCCTCGGCCCCATACGTCATTGAAAAGGGGGTTTCTCCGGTTGACCGGCGAGGAGTTGTTCGATACATCCAAAGGACATGTGGTAATTCCTCCACCCATCTTCCCTTTGCATCATCCAGCCTTTTTTTAAGTCTGCTCACTATAACCTTATTAATGACTTCAACTTGCCCATTTCCTTGTGGATAGGCTGGGGTGGAGTATCTATTCTTTATCCCAAGATCACAATAGTACCTCTTGAAAGCTTTGCTATCAAATTGAAGACCATTGTCCGAGACGAGGGTATGGGGAACACCGAATCGAGTAACGATATTCTTCCGGATAAACCTCTTGACATCCAAATCTTTGATATTATCCAAAGGTTCAGCTTTGACCCATTTGGTGAAATAATCTGTGCCGACCAGCATATAATTTTTATTTCCTAGTACTTTAGGGAAGGGACCTACAATATCCAAGCCCCATTGAGCAAAAGGCCAAGGGCTGGAAAGAGGATTAAGAACTCCTCCAGGCTGATGGATGTTCGGAGCGAATCTCTGACATTGATCGCACTTTTTAACATATTCTTGTGCTTCCTTTTGCATGCTCGGCCACCAATATCCTTGAGTAATGGCTCGGTGAGATAAAGATCTTCCTTCTGTGTGACTTCCACAAATTCCTTCATGTAGCTCTTCTAGGAGTAATTCTGATGACTCGGGATGTACACAAAACAGATATGGACCAGAAAAAGAACGTTTGTACAACTTCTTGTCCTCGGACAGCCAAAACCGAGGAGCTTTCATTCGTACTTTCTCGACTTCTAACTTCTCTTCAGGCAATATATCCTTTTCAAGGAATAGTAGTATAGGATCCATCCAACTCGGCCATACCTTGATTTGGTGGACTTGGAGCAAGTCTTTCTCTATTGGGGTAGGGGTGCATAGATCTTCAACAAGTATTACTCGGGGCAAATCTTGTGCCGAGGAAGTGGCGAGGGTAGCCAAGGAATCCGCATGGGTGTTTCCACTTCTAGGAATATGTGATAATTCGAAGAATTCAAATTTTGTTTGTATACGCCTAACTTGACCCAAATACTCTTGCGTCTTTGCATCTCGGGCTTATAATTCCCCTTTTACTTGGCGTACGACCAGTCTTGAATCTGAGAACATTTCTCTTTGCTTTCCACCCATTTTCTGGACCATCGCCATTCCCATTAACAAAGCTTCATATTCTGCTTCGTTATTTGTAGCCGAGAACCCCAGCCTCAATGATTTTTCAATGGTGATCTTCTTAGGAGATACCAAAACCAGCCCCACTCTTGATCCGCGCTAATTTACTACCCTATCCTTATATACTTTCCAGGATGAGGGGTATTGCGTGGAGATTAGGCCAACCGATTTTTCATCCATGTCGTGTTGCTTCACATCTATTTCTTCAGGAAATTCAGCAAACTCGGCTACTAGGTCGGTGAAGACGTGGCCTTTTACAAAGGTACGAGGCATATACTTGACGTCAAAAGCTCCTAGAATTATGCCCTACTTGGCAATTCTCCCGGTATAATTCTTGCTCTGAAGTATTGATTTGAGCGAAAAACGAGTTAGGACAACCACGGTGTGTGCCTGGAAATAATGGGGGAGTTTTCGTGTAGCATGCACTACCACCAAGATGGCCTTCTCCGGTGGTAAATACCGCACCTCGGTTTCGTGAAGTGACTTGCTTACGTAGTAGACTGATCGTTGTATGCCACTGTTTACTCGTATAAAAACAAAACTTACCGCATGAGAGGCTACCGCTAAGTAGGCAAATAGAACCTCATCCACCTCGGGATCGGACATGATGGGCGGCCGAGATAGATATTCTTTAAGTCGTCGAATACTACAGCACACTCCTCGGTCCATTCAAATCCTTTCTATTTATACAGAAAAAGGAAGAAAGGTCTACACCTATCTGCTAACTTGAATACAAATCGATTCAATGCAGCAGTCATCCCCGAAAGTTCAAAAACGTGTACAAATACACTTTTGAACGTTTAGACCCCAAAAAACCAACTTAACCAACACAAGCAATATGTCAAACAATTAATGTGCGGAAACTTAACATATGCTATATTATCAATTGGTTAAACAACTATCTAAGCCATAACAAATTAAACCACAAAGCAGGTAAAGTAAAGGCAGAGATAGAGAGGAAGGAAGATGCAAACACAAATGATAACACCGGATATGTTATCGAAGAGGAAACCAAGACCTCGGCGAAAAACCTCTCCGCCGCCCTCCAAGCGGTAATCAATCCACTAGAAAATATAGTTGGGATACAAGGACAGCAATAGACCCTCCAAGCCTAATCTACCCAATGCACCTAAGCCCTCCAAGCTTCTTGCTCCAACGAGGTTGCGCCGAACCTTTTTCTTCTCTAGCTTACCGGATTCCGCTACTACACCGTAGCATCAACCAATGAATATTGGCTCCTTCCTAATCGCTTCCCAGAACTCCAAACGTCTCTCTCACGAGAGATGATAATGGTGAGAACCAGGTTTGGTTATAAGGCCTCTCAAGGATTTGACAATGGAGAGGAAGAGAGTGAGGGAATTTGATGAGACTCTAAGGTAGAGATTGTGGGTGAAACAATCTGGTTTTTCTTTAGGGTTTCTCTCTCAAAATTCTCTCTGGAAGCTCTCTTTCAATCGTGGGTTAAAAGGGTATTTATACTTTGAGTGTAGTGGAATGCGAAACGTCGGGTTTTTCCAAAACAGGGTGGCTCGCGGCTTGACCTCGCGGCTTGACTAAGTCGCGAGTTCCGATCGCGAGATAACCGTATGGCCATTGTCCTGTTTTGTCCTGTAGTGCTCCAACTAGCATGACTGCTCATCTTCCAAAGATGCTTGGCACGTGTGCGATTCTCAGCGGGTTGAAGCCGCGAGTCCAGCCACGAGTCCCGGCCGCGACACTGCTGTTTTCTTGCACACTCTTGAGCAATCTTCACTCTATCTCACTCACTACCCTTACATCAATCCCACCTAAATACAGGGTTACTAAATGCTTTGAATTACAAGCAAATTTGGCACGGAATAAAGCCAATTAGATGGTTGAATAAATTCAACCTTACAATCTCCCCTTTGGCTATTCCGTGACAAAACCCTAAAACAGACTCTAGACTTAAACTGTGAGTTGGGAACAGTTGAACAAAACTCACTCACACCTAATTCTAGAAGTCAGAAGCACTTGAGTCATATGAACAATATACTCTGAAACACAACAATACACTATGATTATTGTAAGCAAAAATTATAGATGCATATGAAACAGTGCGAAAGTGATCAAGCAAAGATGGAGTAATATACAACCCATGGCTTGATCAACCAAGTGACCACCTCAAGGTAGTGATCACAGTGTTCATTCACACTTGGAATGAACACAAGGACATACAAGTTAACAAGAACAAGGCAAGCCACTTGTATGCTCAACACTCAACCAATGCATAGCACACAAGGCATATGCATCTAGGAACAATCCTACAAGGGCACAAGAGTGACAGTACAATAAACCACAATGCAGAACATTTGGAACAAAGTACTGATTTCAACAAGCATAAAGGCTGCACTTAAGCATGGTACAAACCACAAGGCCTACAAATATGCTTAAAACCATTAACCCTAAAAGCTTACAAAAGCATATGGGTACAAAACAGAATTTCCTGAATAACATCATCAAAATGTATTAAAGATTAAACCAAGAGTATATGAAAAGAGTTAGAAACAGTTATACACCAAACATAGTGTATCAAAAACCACAAAACTACTAAGAGTGCTAAAAACATAAACATATATAAACACAGTTTCAGTTTTTAGCAACTACTCCCCCTCAACTAATTACTACTCCCCCTCAACTAATTACTCCCCCTTAAGCTTTTCTGCTTCTCAATCATCAATGAACTTCTCCCCCTTTTTGACAGAATGGCCAAAGGGTCACTTGTCAGCCGAGTTGTGAAGTCACAAGTGTGGCGACCAAGACATCAATCTGGTCTTGCATGGCTCTCATCCCGTCGAGTGCTCGGTTTGGACTGCCCCGATCCCATCAAGCCTTTCCAGAATGATCCGGAAAGCATCCGGAGGTGTGTCTGCAGAGGTTGAAGCTCTGTGTCTTTTGCCACTTCTCCTAGGTGTTGAAGAGGATGCAAGCCCCGCCGCTTCCGTTGATCTCCATTGGAGCAGCCTCTCCTTCATCACCTTCATCTTCTTCTCCTGGAAGCCTAGAACTTATCCTTTTGCAGGTAAGCTTGTTGATTGCGAGAGGGTGTAGACATGTGACTTATGTCTTGAGGAATTGGAACACCTTTACTCCTAAAAATCCTCATTAGCAAACTTGGAAAGATCAATTTAGGTCTAGATGTTGTTCTTGTCTCATCCACAATGATGTCAAAGATGTGGGAGCTTATATCTATGAAGTTCTTCTCTTTGAGATCCATCGAAAAGATTGCTCTAGCACAATTGATTGTGGTCAACTTCTTAATAGGATAGAGGTTAAACATCATGATTATGGTTAGCACCCTCATGTCCACTTTGGAAAGGCAAAGTGGTATTCAAACACTTCCCTTCTCTCCGCCCCACCTATCCTCTGTTGGACTGTTTCTATAGATACACTCCTATCCTTGAAATTTATAAACTCCTCATCATCCATACCTTCAAGTCCTAGTACTTCATCTATGACATGTGCATCCAAGACAAATTCTTTACCCCTCACCCAAAGAACTCAATTCATTATCCTTTATCACAAAGATTGGAGTAAAATTCCCTAATTAAGGGTTCACACACAAAGCAGGAAACCACCCAAAAGCTTTTCCCAACCTCTTCCTTCAAAACAACTGGGAATAAAAGTTTGCCTTAAGTCCTCCAAATCCACAAATCTTTCTTGAATGATTCCTGCATTCAAGAAGTTATCCTTGTATCTCTCAAAATGGTGAACTGACCTAAACAATCTAGGATCCATCTTTAATCTCTTGTCGACCTTCTTTGCAGTAGATTTCTTCTTCTGAGGTGAGGGAGCCATCTGTGAACAATCAGAAAAGGCCACAACAACATATAGCAATATATGTTCATAACCAATCAGTACCAAGTAATAACCAGAGAGAGATAGCAACCATACAAATGAGCTTCAAAACGTAACAAACAAGCTACTTAGTCCAAACATATGGAAATATCAAGTCTTGGATAGGACACACACATGAACAATATGGTGAAACATTCCCAAAGGCGTATAACGACATTGAGACAGATAATGGAAAAATGATATGACACTCCAACAATATAATGAACCAAACAGAAGCTACCCACAGATAGACACAGTAGAACATGCGGATCTAGCACATTAAAAACTCACAACCTCGAAACAAACCAATATAAATCACTCAACAGCTCAAAAGTCAGATTGGAATAGAATAAACACTTAGCTAATCACAAAATGAAGAGCAATAAGCATATAACAATCATTAAACACAAACTATAGCAACAGCATCCACAAGCTAAGCAAGAACAATGAACAGAGACCAAACACAAACCCATTTCAAAAACACAATCATAAGCGAAAAATCAAGGGTAAAAACACGAAAACAAGTAGAAAAGAGTGTAAAACAGAAAAACCCATACCGGAACTTGACGATTTTGAGCTACAAGAGTGCAACACAAGAGATTTGAAAAGGAGCACGGAGTGTTTGGGAGGGAGAGAGTTTAGAGAGGAGATGAACAGTCACAAAAATTCGAGGAAAAACTGAAAAAGTTTAAAAAAACTGCTCCTGTTTTTGCAAAACACGCGATTTTCGCGACTGGAGTAAGTCGCCACACACTCGCCAGCTCAAGCCGCCAGAATACACAAGAACAAAATTTTGAAAAATTTTTCTAAGTGTTTTTCGCGACTGGAAGGTCTACCCGCGAGTGAGTCGCGAGCCGAGCCGCGAAAATCTCACGAGTGACCTCGCGACTGGACCTTCTACTCGCGAACAAGTCGCCAAAAATGACCAGCGAAGATGCGACTGAGGCCCGCGACTTGACACACCCGCAAATGAGCCGCGAAAACAGGGCAAAACAGAATTTTTGAAATTTCCAGATTTTTCAACCAAAATACTTTCCAAAAACACCTAAAACACTCAAAAATCTTTTTGTGCTATAATTAACAAAGATTGAGCATGTGAAAACACATTTCATTAAGTACAATCACACAAATGAATAAGACATTTATAGAACATGAACTTGTGTGTTGTGTGTGGATATCACCAATGAGATAGTCCTTTGTCTAATGTGAAGCTTCAATGATCAATTCAACCAAGGCATACACAATTAGCACTAGATCATGTGACCAATCTCAATTATAGAAATATGAATATATGACTTCCCACACAACTTGATAACATAACTTGGAGCTTTTCATTTGACTCCACTTTCAATCATAATCTTTGATCCTTTAAACACAAACTCATCATCGGGTTTCATGCTACTTTTAGATTGATTTTTCATTTTCAGATTCTCAATCATCTCACACAACATTCTATTCTTTCTTTTATATTTCTTAATCAATGATTTTGATTCAGATATACTACTGTGTAAGACAAGATTCTGATTCTCAAGATGTTTCAGATGTGAGCAAAAACTCTAGCATGTTTCTTAGTTATTAATAACTCTACAAGATCATCAGTATGACACTTTTCAGTCATATGCATAGAGACATTATCACAAACACTTGAGCTACAATTCAGCATGGTATAAACGAAAAACAACAACCACAACTCGGGGGTCTAAGGATCACACAAATGGTAATGAAACCAAACAGTGTGAACCCGCTCGATACCAATTGAAAGTTCAAAAACGTGTACAAATACACTTTTGAACGTTTAGACCCAAAAACCAACTTAACCAACACAAGCAATATGTCAAACAATTAATGTGCGGAAACTTAACATATGCTATATTATCAATTGGTTAAACAACTATCTAAGCCATAACAAATTAAACCACAAAGCAGGTAAAGTAAAGGCAGATAGAGAGGAAGGAAGATGCAAACACAAATGATAACACCAGATATGTTATCGAGGAGGAACCAAGACCTCGGCGAAAAACCTCTCCGCCGCCCTCCAAGCGGTAATCAATCCACTAGAAAATATAGTTGGGATACAAGGACAGCAATAGACCCTCCAAGCCTAATCTACCCAATGCACCTAAGCCCTCCAAGCTTCTTGCTCCAACGAGGTTGCGCCGAACCTTTTTCTTCTCTAGCTTACGGGATTCCGCTACTACACCGTAGCATCAACCAATGAATATTGGCTCCTTCCTAATCGCTTCCCGAACTCCAAACGTCTGTCTCACGAGAGATGATAATGGTGAGAACCAGGTTTGGTTATAAGGCCTCTCAAGGATTTGACAATGGAGAGGAAGAGAGTGAGGGAATTTGATGAGACTCTAAGGTAGAGATTGTGGGTGAAACAATCTGGTTTTTCTTTAGGGTTTCTCTCTCAAAATTCTCTCTGGAAGCTCTCTTTCAATCGTGGATTAAAAGGGTATTTATACTTTGGAGTGTAGTGGAATGCGAAACGTCGGGTTTTTCCAAAACAGGGTGGCTCGCGGCTTGACCTCGCGGCTTGACTAAGTCGCGAGTTCCATCGCGAGATAACCGTATGGCGATTGTCCTGTTTTGTCCTGTAGTGCTCCAGGCTAGCATGACTGCTTCATCTTCCAAAGATGCTTGGCACGTGTGCGGTTCTCGCGGGTTGAAGCCGCGAGTCCAGCCATGAGTCCCAGCCGCGACACTCTGTTTTCTTGCACACTCTTGAGCAATCTTCACTCTATCTCACTCACTACCCTTACATCAATCCCACCTAAATACGGGGTTACTAAATGCTGAATTACAAGCAAATTTGGCACGGAATAAAGCCAATTAGATGGTTGAATAAATTCAACCTTACAATCCCGGTCAATTTCTGGACCTCTTTGGGGTTCCGAGGTGGTTGCAAACTGTTAATGGCCTTAATCTGATCAGGGTTCACCTCAATTACCCTATGAGTTACCAGGTAGCCCAAAAACTTTCCCGAGCCTACACCAAATGAACACTTGGAAGCATTCAGACGTAACTTGTGCTTTCTCAGAATTTCAAAAATGTTCACAAGGTCTTCCATATGCTCAGACACTATCTTGCTCTTTACATCCATATCATCAATATAGACTTCAATGCTCCCGCCCAACTAGGGTTCGAACATTTTTGTCATCATCCGTTGATAAGTGGACCCTGCATTTTTTAAACCAAAAGGCATCACTTTGTAATAATAGTTTCCAGTGGGAGTGGCAAAAGCTGTCTTCTCCTGATCGTCCAGTGCTAACGGTATCTAGTGATATCCTTGAAAGGCATCTAAAAAGCTCATCCGAGGATGGCCTACTGTCGCATCCACCAACCGATCTATCCGGGGAATAAGGAAAGGGTCTTTTGGACAAGCCTTATTGAGGTCTGTGAAGTCCACACACACACGCCACTTCCCATTTTTCTTTTTCACCACCACCGTGTTGGCTAGCCACCGAGGATAGAAAACTTCCTTGATAGCCCCTGCCTGTTTGAGCTTTATTACCTCATTTCTGATAGCCTCGGCGTGCTCTTTAGACGGAGGCCAAGGTGGCTGTCTCTTCAGAGTGATGGAAGGGTTGACATTCAAATGATGACAAATGAAACTTGGATCTATGTCCAGGGCTTCGTATGCGCTCCACACGAACACATCAACATTTTTTCTAAGGAATTCAACCAATTGTTCCCTCTCCCGTGGAGGTAGTTGAGCCCCAACCTGAAAGAACTTCTTCGGATCATCGCCAACGACTACCTTTTCCAGATCTTCACATTTCGCTTCGTCGGCCGGTTTATTGAAGGGCAACACTGGAGTTTCTGATTGCTATAAATCGTTCTCGCAGCGTGGTTTGAGATTTCGATCTCAAGTCGATGTTGGATGGCCGCTACTGTGCATTGTCCGGCTGTGGATTGACTTCCTAAATTTTTTGAAACCTGGCCTCTAGAAGGATATTTCACCTTTTGGTGAAGAGTGGAGGAGACAACTCCTAGGGTATGAACCCAGGGTCTACCCATAATGGCCGTACATGGAGAGAAAGCATCTACACCAATGAAGTCCACCTCCACCACATTTGGGCCGGTTTGCACGGGTAATCTGATCTAACCTTTCGGAATAACCATTTTACCTTCAAAACTTATCGGAGGAGAGTCGTAGGTTGTTAAGTTCTCGGGTTTCAAATTTAGCCCCTTATATAGGTTAGGATACATTATCTCGGCTTCGCTACCTTGGTCAATCATCACCCTTTTTATATCGTATCCACAAATTCTAAGTGTAATCACCAAAGCATCATCATGAGGCTGTATGGTTCCAAATTTGTCCTCATCCAAAAAACCCAACACCAGTGGGATGCCCATCTTGACTCTCTTCGGCATTGAATTAAACTCCTCGGTTGGGTAACGGGATACCGACATTACTCTGGAGGGACAAGATCTGGTCTTCCCTGGGGCAACAAATATAACATTTATTGTGCCGAGAGGGAGTCTTGAAGAAGCATCTCCCCAAAATTCCGAACCCGTTTGGCTTCCCTACCTACTGGAATGATGCGGGAGTTGCTTTAATATCCCTTCCATGACCAAATGGTCTAAATGGTCCCACAAGTTTCTGCAATCCTCGATGGTGTGTCCATGGTCATGATGATATTGGCAATAAAGGTTTTGATTACGCCTCATAGGATCTCCTGCCATCTTGTTTGGCCATTTGAAGAACGGCTTGTTTTTAATCTTCTCCAGCACCTGCTATATTGGTTCTCGAAACACAGCATTAACCACTTGGGTGTTGGCGGATCCCTACTGCCCAACAAAGTCTTTCCGAGGTCGGTTATTATTGTAGCAATCTGACCTAAAATCCCTCCTCTCTCGAGGGATCATCTAAGCTTTTCCTTTCCCCCGTAATTGGTCTTCTTCTACCCTTCTGTACTTGTTAATCTGATCCATAAGTTGTCGTACACTAGTAATAGGCTTACCAAATCGAGATTTCCTTAGATCATGCTCGGCTGGAAGACCAGCCTTGAAAGTACTAATGGCCACATCGTCATAGTCTCCTTCTATTTCGTTAAACATCTCCCAGTATCTATCCGAGTAGGCCTTCAGAGTCTCTCCATCCCACATGGACATAGATAATAAGGATCCCAAGGGTCGAGGAACCCTGCTACAAGTGATAAAGCGAGCACCAAAGGCCCAGGTGAGCTTCTTAAAAGAGTCAATGGAATTCGCCTTTAAACCATTGAACCACCTCATCGCGACTAGGCCCAAACTGGATGGAAAGACTTTACATATCAAAGCCTCATCCTTGGAATGAATGGCTATCCTTTGGTTGAAGTGACCGACATGCTCCACTGGATCTGTTCGACCATTATAAATGGTGAATATGGGTTGATGGAATCGCCGAGGAAGACTCGCACCCTCTATGTTTCATGTGAAGGGTGACTTAGAAACTTGACTTAACGCCTTGTTCATGGCATCGTTCCCCAGGCCTTTACGAGGCGGGCTCTTGTACCTACGTTTATGGTGGTATTCCTCGTCGTAGGAGAAAGATTCGCCAAGGCGGAGTTCTGGACCTTCGTCTATAATCGGCACCATCCGTCTCCTCGTAGGACAGCTTAGAGTTGGACGATGAATGCCTCCACCGTGCATGGCACAATTCCCTCTTTAACTCATCGATTTCACGTTGCATGTCTCTATCGTTCTTTGTATGGGAGACATAGCTCTTCCCTTGACACTGGCTTTTACTAGTATGAGCTGCGTGCACGCTTCCCTCACGATCTCTTCTCCGTTCGAGGCTCCTACATGGATTGCTATGTTGATACCCCCTTGATTCTGCTTGGTGTGGATTTGCATCCAGCTGGTATGAACCTGCCGTTGCCTGGTGTGGACCTGTTTCTTCCATCTTATACATTGCACCCGAAACACTTTCAGAATAGATCAAGCTCTTCCCACAGACGGCGCCAATTGTAGGGACTGGATTTGGATTGGACCCAATATAGGATTGAGCTTTAGCCCAACAAGCCCGAACAATGAATTTGTAAAGCGTGGGTGAAAGAACTAGTTCTATTCAATAAGGAAAACAACGACAGTTGTTGATTTGAGAGCATCAAACACAATTAAGATAAGAAAATCTGTCCTTGGCACTGCCCGAGTCACTATGTTATAATATCTTTTTGACGAACAAGGTTACAAGAGTTCAAGGGATTATTACCAAGATTTTCTTAGTTTTTTCCGATCCCTTTCTTTAAGCCACCTCCTCATGCTATATACTACAATCTTGGTATTATCTTTACCATATACGTGTAGGTTAGATTCTAAGAACTCCTTCTTGTCCCATCCAACACCTCCCAGAACCATCAACTAGTAGCTATAAGGCTGCTTGACCACTGTTCAGGTATCACCTCCACATTAATGCAGCCAGAGAGTTAGTTGTGATATATTTAATGTGGAGGTAGCAGCCTTTGAAGATATTTGTTACCTCCCTCATCCAATGTTCGACTTCTAATTATGATGCATCCTTGAAGGATATCTAGGATGATAAGACACTCTTATCGACTTCGGATCTTTGTTTCCGAGATAACTCTCATCCTCGGACATATTTTGGACTGCCATATACGATCCTTATTTCTTCTTCTTATACCATTCCCATAATAACCTTATTTTACCATCCTCGGATTGGTTAATATCCTCGGATCGGGTCATAGGCCCAATTCGTACAGGTTTAATAGTACCTCCTGGCTAATCGGCCCCCACATGTATAATTTTTTATAAATTTGATTAAGTGTTTGTGTATCTTATGATAAACAATATGATACAATACACTATACAAAAAAATAAAAAATCGATTCACGACACGATTCACGTTTTGATATGCTTTTATTTCAGAAAAGACACGACACAATAAAACGTAGAGCAGGTATCTATTATTATATATATAATTTAATTGGGTAGATTTTTTATATTTTTGTAAGAGCATTCACGTCCGGAATTTACAAAAAATTCTATTTTACCATCTCAAAAGCTACTTTATCATTTATACCACACCATTTTTCAACACACCTAACATCCCAACTTTTATTTTACCATACCACACATTAAAATAATATAACATAAAATAAAAATAATATAAAAATATTCTCACTTCTCTCTCACAAAAACCAAGCTCATTCAACCACAAGCAAATGCACTAATAACCACAACTCACAGCAACCCATGTATCTTCAGCAAACCCACTGATCAACCACAACTCACAGCAACCCATAGATCTCCACCATTGCACGAACTCCATCGAAACCATCATGCACAATCTCGCCATGATTCACGTCGACCACCACGCACAACCTCACCGATCTCCACCACCGCACCCACGCACAACCCACGACCTATCAAACCCGAAACCTAGCTAAACCCACGAACAACCCATCAACAAACCTCCACCCCAGGCCGGATCACCGTGAGACCCATCAACCACCGTGAGAGAGACCCATCAACCATGCTCCATCCACGCCGACCACCAAAATCAAAACCCACTCACCTCTGTCGTGAGTCCGTGACCCACCTCGTCGGAATCCACGCCAGCTCACCGCGACCCAGCTCGCCACGCACAACCTTGCCATGACCCGACTCCACACTAGCAAACCCACACCGTCACCCGACCCACACCCACGACTCACACCGTCACCCTCAATCACCCATCCCCACCACCACATCAAACCCACATCAAACCCATCTGCCACCACATCAAACCCTTAATTCAAGGGAAAATGGAGAGGAAAAAAAAATGAAAGGGAAGAGAGGGACGAGAGAGGGGGAGGGATTGAATGAGTGAACTGAAAAAAAAAAAAAAAAAAAAAAAAAAAAAAGAAGGAGACGAGAGAGAGAGAGAGAGAGAGAGAGAGAGGAATTGAAAAAGTAAACAGTGAACCGAATAAAATATTAGGTTTTTTTTTTTATACAATTAAGCTTCAGTGTAATTTTACCTTTAGAATTACACTGTAGCACAATTACAATTTTTTTTTGCAATAGTTAGTTTTTACAAATCCAGATGTGGGGAGTTTTTTGGACCTTTATGCTAAATTTTGTCTATATATGTCATATGACATTTCTAATGTAAATGCGCTAAAGTGTGTTTCCGCTGGAGTCTTGGTCAGGTTGTTTTATTCTACGACTTACAAGTCCTGCTTTCTAACACAACTACCGACAATTCTGGATTAATTTATCTGCGATGTAATTATTTTGTCATATGACTACGGTTGTCAAAGAGCTTTTCCTGCCCAAGACGAGGGTAATTAAAGTCACTACACTGACTACTTTAATAATATTTTTTTTTTTTAATGAGAAAAAAAAAAGTCACTACTTCGGGACCCAATTGCTAGTTAAAGACTTAAAGTTTACATTTCTAAACAATGACACTGACAGGACAGCTAACTCTCGTACTAGCCAATGGCCCAATGCAGAGATAAGGTTCAGGAAAGATGTGAAGAAGAGACAAATGTTTTGAAGTTTTTGGTAAGAGAAAGAGGGGGAAAGAAGTGAGAGGAAGAGAAAATATTTGTGTCAATTTCTTAATATATTCTTATCTGAATTTTTATTTAATAAATTATAAGAGTAAAAATGTCAAGTTTACTTCTACATATAATTTTCCCTCTACTTTTTCCATCCAAGTTTCATTAATGGTAGAACGAAAGATAAATGGCTTAAAAAAAAAAAAGTTCATCCTTTCTTCCTTTTAAAATTTGAAAAATTATCCACCATGGATAAGGAAAATTTCATGAACCTTGTGAGCTTATTAGACTTTACTTCCTTGAGCATACTCGTCCGGATTTATACTGTCTCACTTTACAATATACTTAATATTTTAGTTTTTATTTTAACATCCAACATATTAAAATAATATAATTATATAATAAAATAATATAAAGAAAGAGGAAAGAGAAGAAAAGTCATACAATAAAGAAAGTTAATAAATATTGAACCAAATGATATAAAAAATACTTGTTTTTTAATTAGAAAAATATTGAAATATTGAACCAAATGAAATAAAAAATTAATATTTAATTTTTTCTTGTGCCACTTGAGAATATTTCAATTCTCTTTGTAAATGATACGTCACTTGACAAAAATTTATACTTTTTCACATGAGGTCTCTTTGCTCGTGCTTTATTTCATTAAACTAGAATTTGTATAGGAAGGTAGCCAAAGTGTATCACAGTTATAAAAATAAAATACTTAAAAAAAATAAAAATAAAAAAGTACACCAAGGTCTAACGTAACTTTTTTCATGAACTGATGAAGTAATAAGATGTAAATTAATGATAGACAACTGACAAAGATAATAAAAATGAAGGAAATTATTATCCATCAATCGTAAGTAATACCATATGTTAGGCCAAGAATGTATTGACCCTTTACAAATTAATTAATTACCTAAGTTAATTAATTAGATTCAATTACATGCAATGACGTGGTAGCACAAACAAATCACCAACTAAACTAAATGCAACAGAAATTAAATTTGACACAAGTGATTTGTTTACGAATGGGAAAAATCATCGAGGCGAAACCCTACCGGGTGAATTTAAGGTCACCACTCTCGAGAATCCACTATTATCAATCACAAGCGGTTACAAGTATAAAGAATCTTACCAAATCCTTTGGCCTATCCCAAAATACCAACCTACAATTGAACCTTTACCCCAATACCCAATTGGACTTGTATTGTAATAGCAATCTTTCTGTTCAATGCACGAATCCTAGTACGTGACAAACCAATGATGCACGGATCCTAATATGTGACTAACACCTTTGCACAGATCCTAGTACGTGACTAACTCCTTTGCACGAATCCCAATACGTGACTAACTCCACAGAAACTCTTTGATTGATGTAGTTGATTTGCAACAGCTTCACATATAAACACCAATAAGATCTTCAATAATGGTGTGAGAGACTTTGCTTGGTTACAGAACCCAAAGGCGTATAAGAAACGCAACAAGAACTTTTTCTTCTTTAGGAGAAGGCTAGGTTTTCAAAAAGAAAACCTTATGAAACTCTCTAGGGTTAGATTTTTCTTTTTCCACCTCCTTGTTTAAATAGGAGCTCAATGGCCTCTCCTATTCCAAATAGGTATACACAAACCTTGGGCTTTCCTAGTCCAATAAGGATTATAAAAACCCATAAACACATAGCCTTTTAGAATAAAAACTTTGCTGGCTATAGTCCTAATCCTATAAACTTGATAGATTGAGACATGTGTCGAGTTTTAATGACTCTCGACAAATTGAGCTTCAGTTGAGGAGGTATCGTGACTTGCAAATTGCACTTTTTTTGAGCAGTTCTTGAGTAATCTTCATGTCTTCAATGTAACCAATAATGATCATCTTGAACCTACTTAGATTTACCCAAATACAAGTAAAGTACATTTTACCAAAAGATATGCCAATTACATAAAAATATGTCCTTTACAATCTCCCCCTAGGCAATCCGTGACAAAACCACAAGTGTACATTGAATGTCTTAGAATACATTCTACTCAAGATTACAGAATAAATAAGCCTAGTCTAAAAGATCCTCAACCTTGGAAGTTCTTTGCAAGAAGAAGGTTCAGAATCTTGACTTGGCTTTAACTTGTCTTTCTTGAAAGGCACTAAACAAAACACATCAAGGTACCATGTGGAAAATAATGACAAGTTAAATAAATAAGAAACATGTGTATAAAGAGAGAAAAGAAACAACACATGTGAGATAAAGAGTGAAACACATACATCATCATCAAATATGGAAACAACACATGATGTATGTAAATGGTTACAAAACCAAAAGATACACAACATAAAATATGTATCAATATCAAAGTGTATTAGACTAAGGGTGACTTTGGTTCAGCTTTTTAAAGTTGGGCTTTTTGAAAAAGTTGAGTTTTCAAAAAGTGCATAATGAAAAAGTGCTTTTTCAAAAAGTTGAGTGTTTGGTAAAAGCTATTAAAAAGTGTTTTTTGAAAAAGCTGAGTGTTTGGCTAGCACTTATAAAAGTTGCAATTTGAGAGGTAAATTACCAAAAAGGACAATGTATATATAAGTGAGTTTATTTCATACTTAAATCAACTACTCCATATACTTACTAAAATATATATATATATATATATATATATATATATATATATTATTGGTATTACTTTAATAATGTTTGGGCAATTTTTCTTTTTTAGTGTCATAATTATTTGTTATTACCATTAATGACTTCTTATCAATATTAATTAAATCTAAATAATTTTCATCATCATGAAGCACAAAATGAAAATGTAAAAAGATGATAAAATATACACCAATAATCCAAGTTTAAATTGTACTACATAAAAATGTAAAAAGATAATAAAATACATACCAATAATCCATACTACATAAAAATATATAAAAAATTGTACTACATGAGTTCTCGCTCCGATTCTTTGCAACATCTCTAAACATTCTATCAAGTCGTAGTAGATTTTGTAGACCTTTATGTCGAAATTTTGAAACTTTGGGTACTTCTTACAAAATGTAATTGTCATTTCACTCATATTACAATAATATACATAAATATTTCAAACTAGCTACATATTAATAAAATACTCAACTCACCTTCAACTTCATGTCCCACCAATCATCACTAGCATCAATTGTTCCCTTCATTGCATCCCAACCTAAATTTGTGTCAAGACCCTTCAATTTTTCCCACACTCTCCAATCTGCTTTTAATACATTCCACCTACATTTTAATTGTTCCTTATCATAGTTTAGACCGGTCTCATCACAAAATTTGATTACCAAATTGCTCCAACCTTTGGCACTTAAGGCAACAAAGATTCCCTTATTCCTAGCTTCAATCTCTTCCACACAAAGGTTACAAAAAGTAGTTGTCCAACTTGGATCTCCCCATACTGCTCTTGTTTTGTTTGCCTCGGAGTTGGAAGTGGTGTTTTTACCCATCTATAGAGTTAAGCAACCATAAGAAATGCAAAAAATAGAATTCATACTATTCCAATCTAGTGAACTAGTCACAAACATGATCTAATAAATCCAAAAAAAAAATAAAAAAATTGCTGCCTAGTCCGAGCATTAAAATAGAAAGGGCTAGAGAGGAATCTCATCATGTCACAACTCATAAGAGCATCATTTGTACACTCACTAGTTAGTAGACATAGCCAGAAAATTGCTACCATAATTGAGGACATTGGCCTCAAAAGCAATCAGGTTTATTGCAATAGACTACTCTTAATAACTCAACATTCAATCCCATAAAGCATAGGTGGTCTTATAATGGTTTTATAAATGGTTTTTGATGAGTTCTCCCCAAGTATAAGATAAGAGACTATAAAACCTTTAAACTAGAAGCCTTAAATTAACAAATAATGATCACTACCTAGGGTGGACTTCAACTAGATTAAGCGGAAATATATATGGCCAGAGGAAAACACGGGAAACCAAATTGGTGTTGATGGGGTGTGCGTGCTCTGCTGATGTGGGGTGCGTCTGCTGCTGATGGGGCATGCGTGTGCAAACACACACGCATGCCCCATCAACAGCAGACGCACCCCACATCGCCAGAGCACGCACACCCCATCAAGACCTCACCATGCAGCAACCAAACAAGCCCAATATTCCAGAATGTCACATACTCAACGAGCCACGACAACCAGCATGAAAAATATTTATATTTCTTCTGAAAATTCTTCTTTCTTTCTCATTCTTTTTATTTCTAAAATACCCAAATCATGCTAATAAAATACCCAAATTAGATATCGCATAACTTAAGACAGAGCATCCACAAAATAAAAAAAAATTACGAAGCATGTACCCACAAAGCTTTTTCAAGATCTTAAGAGAACAAATAGATCTTTAGCAAGAACAAAGCATGCAAGATCTGAAATTTTTTTTTTCAGCTTGGTAAAAAAAAAAAAAAAAAAAAAATTTCGGATCAATGTTGGTACCTGGTGGTTTTTGGTAGCAGATCGGTGTTGCTTGGTGTTTTGTTGATCAAAACTCTATCTTCAAAATGTATTTCTCGGATCAGATTAGACAAATAAAAAAAAAAAATTACAGAGGAAGGCCCGTTGAAGAAGACGAAGAAAGAAGAAGAAGAGGAAGAAGATTTTCAACGGATGACAAAAGAAAAGAGAGACTTACGCGCAAGGAGAGGCTTGTAGCAGCACGAAGATGAGAGGAATGAAGGAGCTTGCGCAGAGTAGAGAGATGACCCAAAGTGGAATGAAGGCACTGTGCGATCTCTCAAGACATGAGCATTTGAAGGGCAATTTGGTAATTGCCAACTCACCCCAAATGGATACCCCAAAACGCCCAAGGATTTTTGGAAAATGGACCCGATGAGGTCCATAATAGGAGATGCGCGTTCAGAGCATTTTTAAAATGCAACTTTTGACCCAAAGTTGCATTTTGTAATAACCAAACGCAATTTTTGGGCCAACTTTTTCCAAAACGCAACTTTTGGACTCCAAAAGTTGAACGGGTACTAACTCTCCCCCTAAGTTAGTTACATCAAAAACTTTCTTCCCTTTAGCATGAAGTTCTCCCCCTAAGTCTATTACTCCCCCTGAGAAATGACATTCAATTCTCAAAATTCTCCCCTTTTTTGACATGATTGTCAAAGGGCATAAAAGGCCAAAAAACTTGACTGGAGATAGATAGAAAACTGATATAGAGGGAACGAGGAGAATAAGGAACCATAAACCTACAAGAAAAAGAAAAACAAGATGCTATGGACACAAAGGAAAAAAAAAATGCAAAAAAAGAAAAATGAAATGCATGCAGGGGTATCTCGATCTATTGAGGAGGTGTCGAGAACCTATCGAGAAGAAGTCAACCTCAATAGATCAAGAATCTGTCGAGGATGTGTCGAGCAGACAGAGAGCACAAGATTTTGGCTCGATGGATCGACCTATCTGTCGGGAAGTCATCGAGATCAAACCCGTAAATCTCGATAGAAGATGCATCTGTCGAGATTTTGTCGAGAAGCTATCGAGGATGCAAAAAAGAGGTTTTTCAAGGGGGAAAAACACATAAGATGAGAAAGCAACAAGATGGCTACTCAAACAAGCATCCAAGCAACATGTTAAGCACTCAAACCACACCTCAACTCTAGATGAAAAGCAACAAGTCTAACCAATTTTATATTTCAAAAACAAATTAAGATAGTTTAGCAAGTATATATTAACACATGTATCCCTTGTTATTGCCAAAACATATTGTACCTGCACATGTATCAAGAGTAGCAAAGAGTATGCGTGTTGTGTGTGAAAACGTAACAAGTGTGCACAAGTGTCTCATATTATGAAGATTTGAGACATGAGAAAATCAAATACACTCACACATAATCATAACTGTTTGATGGGGACTATCACCTTCAAGGTACATCCTATAACTCTCACATCTCCTAGAAACACGCTTGCAATCATATTAGAAGCATTTTGATTCTTTTTGCTTTTATTTTCTTTGCATATTTTTCTTTTTGAGCATAGCATGCATGGGCATATAAGAGAGAGAAAAGAAATACCCATTTATGTAAGCTTAAACATCCCAATTTTGCTATGCTTAAGCACACAGATGTTATTCATGATTGGCGGGCTTTAGTGGTGAGATGGTTATTTATGTCTTTCTTTTAGGATTTTCTAATCCTTCCCGGCAAAAAAAGTGATATGAGTGTTAAGTATAAAAGATTACTTAATCGTACTCATCACAAACAAGAGCCACAAAGCTCACTTGCTTAGTTGTGCATTGAGATGCTCATCTAAGCTACAAAAGACACAAAGTTTAGAAACTTTGTTTCAAAGGCCATCCAAGGTACACAAGTACCAATATACACAAACACATTGTTTTTGTATTTTTCTGATTTTTTCAAATTAAATTTTTTTTTTTTAATTTTGAAACAAACAAAACAAAAACTGAAAAACAAACAAACAAAAACAAGCAAACAACTATAAAGCATAAAAACTAGATGCAAATGCATGAAAGCATGATTCCAAAAACAAATAAGAAAATAAGCAAGAAAGTCCAACTTTAGATAGAAAGAATTAAGGCAAAGGACAAACAATTAAGTCTTAGGATCCTTCATCACCCATACAGCACGAGTCTTTGGCCATGAAGATGAAAAGACACATGTCTTAGTATGACTACTAAAGGACATAGAGGAATTAGAATTCCCATGAAATTGAGTTAAAAAGCTTAAAAATTTTAATAACTCACCAAGAATAGGTACAAAGCCTTTAGACAAAGGATGAGACTTATTGGACACTCGCTTATGAGGAAACAACTTGAAACAATTAGGGCGAGTGTGACCAGAACCACCACAATGATGACAAACATGAGTAGTTTTAGAGCTACTCAGCTTCGTAGAAGGAGGTCTAACCTTAGAGGTTGACAACTTAGGACAATTTGGCCTAATATGACCAACAATATGACAATGATGACAAGTGGGGACAAATTCAAAATTTTTATTCAACCTAGAAGGAGTTTTAGACATAGGTTTAGAAACTTCAACATTATCATTAGAATTTTTTCCTTTGTCTATCCTAGCAAAATTACCCTTCAACTCTTCATTATTTCTTTTAAATGGAGGAATATAAAAATCTTTTTCTTTTGAGTTAGACTCAACAACAAGTTTGGCACTAGTTAATTTTTCAACTTTAGTTTTAGATTCAACTGGTTGCTCTTCCAAACTTTTAATTTTGTCCACCCGAGATGAAATTTGATTTTTAAAATTCTCATTCAAATTATTGGCTTCATCCAATTTTGCAATCAAATCATCTTTTTCAAATTTGACCTTTTTAAATTTAGCTTTTAATTTTGTAGAACATTCAAGAGATTTCATACAAAAATTATAAAGCATGCAATAGGCATCTTGAATATCATCATCATTATTCAACATAAGATCATACAAATCAAAACAATCAAGAGCTTCCATGACAACAGGGGTCAATGGATCACACAGCAATGATTAAAACCTAATCAGAGTGCGTCTGCTCCGATACCACTTATTAGCCAATAATGTATTGACCCCTTGCAAATTAATTAATTACCCAAGTTAATTAATTAAGTTCAATTACATGCAATGCCGTGATAGCACAAACAAATCACCAACTAAACTAAATGTAGTAGAAATTAAATTTGACACAAGCGATTTGTTTATAAATGGGGAAAATCACCGAGGCAAAACCATCGAGGCAAAACCCCACCGAAGTGAATTTAAGGTCACCACTTCCAAGAATCCACTAATATCAATCATAAGCGGTTACAAGTATAAGGAATCTTACCAAACCCTTTGGCCTATCTCGAAATACCAACCTATAGTTGAACCTTTGTCGACGCCTTGACCTCGATCGACTAAGCGGAAAAGATTGCCACCGCTGTGCCTTCATTCGACCACCCATTGTGGTGACAGCTCCCACACGCGTGGGGCCCGTTGGAGGTCCCTTTCAATGTATATGTGTGTTGTTCACACGGAACTTTGGGTGCTTTCTCTCTCGGTGGAGGTAGGTCTACCTTTGGCGTTATGGCAGGAATCTGGGCCAAATTTCAAAGGATTAGCAAAGGTAAGTGGAGTTGCCACCAATCATTGGGTTTTTCTAAGGTGTGAGTTAATTTTATTACCAATCCTAGGCTAAGAAAAAAGGGCGTTTTTCCTAATCTAATGTGGATGGCAAAAAATCTTGATTCTTAGGTCCTGAAGTTTGGTTATGTGTGGGGAAGGTGTTAGGCACCCCAAAACGCATGTCTAAGAACAGTCCTTTGTTTTGATAAAATCTTAATTTTTAGAGATTGGCAGTAAAAACATGATTTTGGCGTTGACTTTCAGGGCTTTGCATGCATTGGGGGGGCTTAGAGGTTTGGCTTTTGAACAAGTGTGGTCCCAATATATGCTTTCCTAAGGCATTCGAGCAAAGTGCCAAATTTCCACTATGAAAATCAAGAGAAGTCACCTACTTTCGCGACGGAAATTAGGCATCGCTAGCCTTAAGTGACACGGATCGTGACAATCACACCGGAAAGGGGCAAGTAGGTATATATATATACATGCATCATGCACAATGCTAGCACACAGAGCGGGGAAGTAAATACCTACATCCCTAAAGCATGGCCTAAAATATAGGTGCAGGAAAATAAACAGAGGTCGCCATACTCTAGAGATAAGGACGAATGGTACAAAGCATGATATACCTAATACAAACCATCTAAGGGAGAAAGGGAGGAGGAAGGAAGGGGTTTAAAAGAGTATATAACCAAAGGGAAAAGCTAACCCTAAACCTATCGAACACAAACCGCTTGACTCATGTTGGCAAGCTTGCATTCGTGCCCTTTTTGCTTGTGCCTAGGAGATCACACCTTAGCTCTATGTGTCCTCGCTCCATGTGTGTACATGCAAAGGCAAAGACAAGAAACCAACAGACGAGCAATGGAAAAGGAGAGAAGCATAAATAATAGCAAAAGAGCACAAAACGAATGAGCAAGATGGCAATGACAAGCATAGCATATAGGATGCAAGCAAACATACGAGCAAAGGGGCAGACATGCAAGATAGCAAACAACAAGCAAAGGGTAAACAAGCAAGTTAGAAAACAAAAGGTGGTGTCCGCGAGGGACAAATGTAGGTTTGGATCAAATGTCCATAGGCTCATTGTGTTGAAGCATGGACGACACACTAATAAGCAAGACTCATGCATGAACATGTAAACAAGCGTGTAAAGATGCACATAAAGCCAACAGGTGGCACAAAAAAGCATGGTAAGCATATCATTGCACGGAGCTGAAAAGGGGAAAGGTATGCACAAAGCAACCGGCATCATGGCGATGCATCCCAAGTGGTTACATCCAAACAAGGCCTCATGGGCGTCGGACATAACCACATAACCACAAACCCGCTAAGGGCGTCAAGCGTGGTAAAGCCTAGTGAAAGCTCGAAAATGTGTTAAAAACACAAGAGCTGTTTAGAACCCCAAATTAAAGTTACAACTCGATAGTTTTTACACTAACTTAGTTCTAAGTGCGGAATAGTGTAAATGCGAGCGGATAAACAAACAAGCTATTTTAATCCATAATCAAAACAACACAACAAGAAAATGGAATGTAAAAGAGTAGGGAAGAGAGATGCAAACACAAGATAACACGCCGATGTGTTATCGAAGAGGAAACCAAAGAACTCGGCGAAAAACCTCTCCGCTGCCCTCCAAGCGGTAATCGATCCACTAGACAATCGGTTGGGATACATGGGTTAGCAAGAGACCCTCCAAGCCTAATCTACCCGCTGTACCTAAGCCCTCCAAGCTCCTACTCCAACAAGGCTTCTTGGAACCGTGTCATGTCTAGCTCTCCGGATCCCGCAACAAGCTCCATGTTGCATCCGCCATCCTTGGCTTCTTCCAATGCTTCCCAACAAAGACACAAAACCTCACTTGACACTCTGAAAGGGTGTGGTAAGTGTTTGGGCTATCAACCTCTCAATGGTATGGAAATAGAGAGGTAGGAGTTGAGGAAATCCACAAGCATATATGTAGAGACATATGGGAATGATAATCTCTATCTCTCAAATTTTGAGGCTAGGGTTTTCTCTCGGAAGCACTCCTTAACATTTGTGGGTAATATGGGTATATATAGTGTGGGTACAGAGAGTGTGTATTAGATAGCACAGTTTGGCAAAACAGAATGTTTCGTGAATGTCTCGCGGGAAGGCCTTACCCGCGAGCTACTCGATAAACACAACTGTCTCCATCTCAGACGACTCTTCGCATTTCAGTCATGTACAAGGCACATGCTTCACTTCGCAGGATGCTTAGTCGCGAGATACCCGCGAGAACTTTTCTGGCTTCAATTGCTTAAGTCTTCACACTCTCTCTCTTTAACACACAACCCTTACAATCAAATCCCACAATAAATACAGGGTACAAAAGATTGAATATAATTACAATCAAATTTGGCACGGAATAAAAGCCAACAAAATACATATTTGTAAATCACAACTTTACACCTAGGACAAGAGAGGCTAACACAAGCATAAAGCATAGAAGAAAGCAAACACAGACATAAAGGTGATCCAAACCCTTTGATATGGGTCATGGTGTATGGACGATGACAAATACCATAGGGCCTAGATCGAGTCCAAACCAAAAGGCAAAAAACACAAGAAAATGTGATAAAATGAACAAAAGGGCTACAATAGCACATGGCATGAAAAACAAGTCTAGGCCTAGGCACACAAGCATGGCATGGAGTGCACAAGCACATGGAAGATGGCATAAAGCATAGATCCAAGCACGCAAGCATGTGAAAACATAGATCTAGACATATAAGCATGGCAACGTGTGTGAACGTGTGAAAGCTAGCACACAAACATGGAAGAACATGAATCCAAGCACGTCGGCAAGTACGGATATAGATCTAAGCACAAAACATGGCAAAAGCACATAAACACGTAGATCCGAGCAAAGCATAGCCAACAACGCCATACAAGCATGTGAGAACATAGCCCTAATTATTAACCTAGAACTAAAAAAGTGCATAAAACAAGGGAAAACATGGCATAAAACCCTAAGCATGTAGATCTAAACGTATAAGCATGTAAACAAGCATAGAAACATGTAGATCTAGCCAAACAACACATAGAAACGATATATCTAGGCATAAACATGTAGCACAAAGCACAAAGCACGTAGATCGGGACAAAAAAACATGTGAACAAGCATAAAAGAACACAGATCTAAGTTAAAACATGCTAGAAACAAGATAAAGCAAGAAACACGTCAAAGAAGGCAATAAAAGATATTATTATGGCCAAAAAAAGAAAGAACATGCTAGGAAAAAGATTTAGAAGGTTAGGGGTGTGGATGATAGCTAAAAAAGCTACATCCACACCCCTAAACCCCAAATCCAAGATGTAGAACCAAGGAAGAGAAGATTGGGTACAAGAACACTATCACGTGTTGTTGGTGAAGATGCAAGTGTGGATGATAGCTAAAAAAGCTACATCCACACCCCTAAACCCCAAATCCAAGATGTAGAACCAAGGAGGAGAAGATTGGGTACAAGAACACTATCTTGTGTTGTTGGTGAAGATGTAAGAATCAAGAAGCTTTGATGTATTTTTTTTTTTTTTTTGGAGTATTTTTTGGGTGTTTTTTTGGTGTTTGGAAGAGAGGAAAAAAAAAAAAAAAACGAGTAGAGAGGTTGGGTAGAAGGAAAATTTCAAAAAAACTCCCTGGTTTGGGGCGTGCCTGGGGCTATTTATAGCCTTGGGCGCGAATTTCAAACCACCGCGGCTCTTCAAGGGCTGCTGGCCTCAAAGACCCTCAAAAATTGTGGATCTGGATACCTATGGAAAGATCTTGGCTTCTTGATTCTAAAAAGGCGTGGAACCTGAAAATCCAACGGTTGGATCAAAAGTTATGGCTCTCTAAAGTTTGCGGTGCGTAGATCGGTGCGTCGTCCCGGTTTTCGTGATATCTCGGCCGTTCTAACTCCGATTTTGATCCATGAATAGTCGTTGGAACGGGAATTCAATAATCTTCGTAATGGCGTTGGTTTCAACCCGTTATGATAGTTGGATCAAAATTAGTGTTTTTGGGCCCACCTCAGGTCGACTTCGAGTCAAACTTGGTCAAACTCACTCAAAGTTGCTAAAGATATCTGAAAAGCTTGGGTTTGATGTAAAATTATGAAAAACGTTGTTTTGTGAGAGTTCGGACCATGTTTGATCTTCGGTCAAACCTAGGGCCGACTAGGGGCATTTTGGTCATTTCAATGAAAAAAGGCACTTCGGGTGCTCCAAAGACACGAACGAGTTGTGCCACGTCGTTCTAGATGTTCTCATGGCCCCGTAGAGAGAAAATAATATTTTTGGATTTTCGGGGTTTAGCATGCAAATCGAGGGCGAACAAAATACGGTATCAACAACCCTTACCCCAACACCCAATTGGAATTGTATTGTAGCGGAAATCTTTTTGTTCAATGCACGAATCCTCGTACGTGACTAACTCCACAGCAAACCTTTGATTGATGTAGTTGATTTGTCACAGCTTCACATAGAAACATCAATAAGATCATCAATGATGGTGTGAGAGACTTTGCTTGGTTACAGAACCCAAAGGCATACAAGAAACACAGCAAGAACTGTTTCTTTTATAGGAGGAGGCTAAGGTTTCAAAAAAAAAAAAAAAAAAAAAACTTATGAAGCTCTCTAGGGTTAGATTTTTCTTTTTCCACCTCCTTCTTTAAATAGGAGCTCAATGGTTTCTCCTATTCCAAATAGGTATACACAAACCTTGGGCTTTTCTAGTCCAATAAGGATTATACAAACCCATAAACAAATAGCCTTTTAGAATAAAAAAGTTGTTGGCTATAGTCTGAATCCTGTAAGCTCGATAGATCGAGACATATGTCGAGCTTTAATGAATCTCGGCAGATTGAGCTTCAGTCAAGGTGGTATCGAGACTTGCAGATTGCACTTTTCTTGAGCGCTTCTTGAGTAATCTTCATGTCTTCAATGTAACCACTTGTAATGATTATCTTGAACCTACTTAGATTTACCCAAATACAAGTAAAGTATGTTTTGTCAATGGATATGCCAATTACATAAAAATATGTCCCTTACACCATAGTTGTCAATATCGTACGATATGTGATATGTATTGTACAATATGTATCGTATTGTGTGTAAAAAGGTCCGTATCATATCGGCGTATCGTAAGTGCTCATGAACCATACGATACAATGTGCGTATTGTATGAATCGTATCATATCGTAAAATCGTATGTATTGTACGATACATAAACAAATACTTTAAAATGAGATTTTTTGTTAAAATTTGTACTTTTATTTGAATCTAACAAGTTGTTAGATTTGTTTTTAACACAAAATTATTAGGTTACTTAATTTGGCCTAATAAAATAACATATTCATAAGTTTTTCCCTCTCTCTTTCTCTTATAAAATTTGGACTATATAGTACGCACTTACACTTCACTTTAATATTTGCAAATTTATTTTCTATACTATGAATAAGATATTAATTGACAATATAATTATTTTTTATTTTTGTCATTATTGTTATAAGTCCAAGAAACTAGAATGCCAAAAAAAAGAAAATATATATATATATATATTTAATTATTAAAATAAAAAGAACAAGAAGGGATAGTAAATGTTAATGACAATAAAGAAAATTTTTATGAAGAAATAAGTTTGCAAAATGATAAACACAATGATAACATTGACTTAGATGGAGTTTATTAGGCAATATGATGAAAATAAATTATTATTTTTGGGTTATTTGTAATATATTATCACTTTTGAATTTAAGCAATTTGAATGTGTATGTTATAAACACATACTAGTTTAATTTATTTAGTTAGCTTGTTAAATATTATTACATAAGTGATGAATAAATTAGTAATTAACAAGTTTTGGAATGATGTTGAGTTGAGTAGCTAGCTTGTCGTGAGCCATTAATTTCCTCTAGACGTCGACCTTAGGAGAAATGGTCATTAGCTTCGGTGCCTCTCTACGATTGCGCCAACAAGTACCATAGAAAATTTCACATTCTCTTGCAAATTACAATTCAACTCATCCGGGTCCACTCAATACAAAAATAGAGAGAATGTGAAAATTTCAAGATATCATAGACTTTCTTTTGTTAATCATAATTGACAACAAAAGTGAGGGACGAAAAATTTCACACTAGTTGAATCGACAAGTTATTAATAATAAGTAAAAAGATATTAAAAAAAATTTGAATAAAATTAAGTAAAAATTTATCAACTTAATAATTGAAAGAAAAATAAAGTTGGTAGTTGTTACTTGTTACCCAAGAATACTGTATATATATTGTGAAATTTTTGTGTCTATAAAGTTATTTCTTTTTGAATTTTCTATTTAGACTAGGATAACATGGTTTTGAAATTCGGACCGTTTAAAGAACCGAAAGAGTGAAAGGTTCAATGCTTTTAAAGTTGGACTGAGATTAAACCGAAGTTGAACTGTAATAACGTTATAATTAAATTATTAATTATTTTAAATATAAATAAACGTATAAAATTATTATAAATAGAATATTTTACTAAAATAGTACAAATAAATAGGATTTACTAACGTTTGCTCTTGGGGCATATATTAATAAACTATTTTCGAAAACATTTTATGAAAAACGTAAAAATAATTAACTGTTTTGACAGTTTTTTCAATTCCTCATAAAAACTTTCTCAAAATAGATGGTTAATATATGCCTTTAGGACACACATTAATCAGATCAAAATAAATATAAAGATGCAACACTTTCAAGTTTAAAATATTACTTTAAATTTTATCTTAATATATTAAATTAAAAAGTTCAATGTTTAAAAAGTTTAACATTTAAAATTAAATATAAAAATAAATGCATTAAAGAAAATGTCCACTCATGCATTTAATTTACTCTTTCCTGCATAAACACTCTTCCCCATGCATCAATATTTCCCATCCTCATAAAACCATCGGACCCTTGCCCACTAGTCCACTACCACTAGGCTCGTCTTTTCTTTCTTTCCCTCGCATGTTTCTTGTTTTCTCTCTCTCTCTCTCTCTCCCACCCCTCTCTCTTTCAAAACATATATGAGCAAACGAATTATGCTAGGAGCACAACTTTTGATGCAATTTTATGTCACAATTCGTCACATGGTGAGTTATAATTGGTAAAGATATGTCAAGAGACCATGTGGAGACACATTCTTATCAATCACAACTTAGCATGTGGCAAGTTATGGTATAAAATTGTGTTAAAAGTTGTGCCCCTAACATAATTCCAAAGCAAACTCCTCTCTCTCTCTTCCAAAACAGATCTGAGCAAAATCTCCCCCAAAACATCAATTTTAGCGAACAAGATCTACCACTTTCGACTTCTAGCGAACAAGATGACCCTTTCTACGATGAAAGATTCAAAACTTTCGGCAAGTTTTCAAGGAATATTTTCAAACAAACAGCCAGTGTCTGAAAACCGAAAACCGTGCACGGTTTATTAAACTGGATGGTTTGACCATGGTTCAAGCGGTTTCCTACAAAAGTTAAATTTTCGATTTTTTGTGTTTAAAAAACCGGGTCAGTAATTGATTTTCGGTTAATCCGATCCGACCGTCCTGTCCGAATTTCAAAACCACGGTGAACAACATATAATGGAATTTCTTATAGTAGGAAAAGTCTAGGCACCGTCCTTCTTGTGGATTGAGATCGGGTGCAATAGTAAGGTATTGCAACCGATGCAATTCACCCACTTTTTTTTACAAATATTTTTACATTTTTCACTTTTTATTTTTTAAATTTAACTTTTTAACTTTTTTTAATATATTTTATTTAATGGTTCTCAACCATGGATTACAATGGTATCAAGTGCAATATCTTAGGTATTGCACTCCATCCTAATCCCTTCTTGTCTCTTGTCTCTGACTCTTTGTGAAGGGTTCAAAAGGATGAGTGATGGGGTGAAAAGAAAGAATGTTTCTTTGAAAATAGTGGGAATTAGAGCATCTCTTGGAGATGCTCTATATTTATTTTTTGAAGAAAAAAGCCCACTGTTCACCCCAAAAACCTACTTCTACTGCTTCTCCATCTCCATTTTTTAGATTAGAATTGCTACAATACTTCTATACAAGCAGAGAACACAAGAGCAACTCTAAACAATATTCTCCCTTAAAATAATACTTGGTTGAATAAAAAAATAATTTTTTCTCTCTCATTCCTTTTCTCTTTTGTTCTTCACTCTCTAGTGAGTGTTTGGATTCATGTTTGCGTTTGTGCGTTTGCATGTTTTTTTTTTTTTTTTTTTTCAACTCTTATGAATAGTAACCGATACTATTCATGCACGTGATTACACCGTGCAGGAGACAAAGTTACTGTTCATGCATTGTTCATGGGACCCAGAACTACTTTATTCAGAAAAAATATTAAAAATGGGTCCCATGGCACTATTCACACATTTAAAAATTATTTTGCTACAGTGTTTTCATTTTCAAACAAAATAAGTTGTATCCAAACAGACCCCTAGTGCTTCTCTATCTCAACGGTTACAAACTAAAACATACCAAAATCAAAACAAAAACACAAAACCCAATCGAAAGATTTGAAACACAAAAACAATCTTTCTCATAAGCCTAATGAAATCTGAACGATGAAATTAAACTAATCAAACCAGAGCACAAAAAAAAAAAAAAAAAAAACATGTAGAACGCCGATCTCCACTTCTCTGCCGATGATCTATGCGTGTATGAGAGAGAATTTGTTTGTGTGAGATAAAGGGAGAGAGTGTTCTAGAATCAAGTAGAAATAGAAAAAGTAAAAAGAAAAAGAGAGCTAGAGAACGAAGGAGAGAGAGAGATAGCTGAAGAAATGATCTGAAATGAACTAGAAAAAGAAAAAGAAGGGTAGATAGAGATAGGATGGGATTAGTGTGTGGTGGAGAAAAAACTAAGGGGAAAAAAAAAAGAAAGAAACGTATGGATGAAATTAAGAAAGGAAAAATAATATAAAAAATAAGAAATGACAATTAAGAAATGATACCGTAATATTTTCACAATAAATTTTAAATAATAGATTGTTATTAGCTAATATTGGTGAGTAAAAAAATAATTTCAGCAATGCATTCAAATTAGAATTAGTAACAACTTTCCACATAAGATTTTGATGTGATTTTTGTGAAAGTATTGTGAAAAATGTTGTAGATATAACACTTGTTATGGAAAAATATAACTGTTAAGAATGAATATAGGAAGAATAAATGATGATAAAAAAAGAATAAAAAATGAATGAAGAAATAATATTTAAATAAGATGAAAAAAAGGATAAAGAATCATTAAAAGTGTATTTGAAAAAGTAAGTAGATAAAAGTTAAATGTCATTGTTCATTGTCTAAACCGTATAAAAATTTAGATAATCGAGATGCTGCTTAGTGTATTCTCATATTCTGGCAGCTCGTTTATTTTTTATTTTTTATTTATTTGCTGAAATTTCGCTCGTTTATTCAAAGATAATAGAAAATGACTCTGGATTAAAGCAAGTCAACTAAACCTACACGGTCATTGAGACTTGTCGTCTTGTGATGCATCTGAATTTTCTGGGAAATTTCTCTCCTGATGAGTAGAAAAGTAGAACCATGCGATGCTTTATGCTTACATATGTACTGCTCAGATAGCTCAACTTTCCTAAGCAAATTAATCTAAAGCCAGAGAGAGAGGATGACGCAAACTCAGTTGTAAGTAAAATAGGAAACCAAATCATTTCTTTTTCTTTCCTTTTAGTTGTTTGTGTTTGTTTTACTTCACTCTTTCTCTCTTTCAAGTTTGTTTCTTGACCAAGAAATTCAATACTAGAGATTGATGCATCATCATTTCTTAGCTATTATTCTTGATGGCAGGTTTAGCAGTGGGTTAGAGTTGGCAAAGTTTGTGGTGAACCTTGATATTTTACAACATGCATGGACTGCAATTACGGGGCTATGCAAAGAAACCAGTCAAAATGAAGGACCATCTTCCTTGGTGAAATTCAAAATTTTTGAAAAAACAAACTGTACCGTCATAGCTTTTTTCACTTGGCCTGCTAATGGCAAAGATTATGTTCAGGGAAATGGAGGAGGAGATTTTGTTACATCATCAACTCTTAAGGAGTCTTTTCCTGTCTTCAATTTCCTGTGCACCAAAGACAACCCAAATTTCTCCATTAACAAACCTGCATTGGAGCTTTTCACCTCCATTTTTTATGTGCTCCCGAAATCTGTGGTACCTCTAAACTCTGAAAATTCCTCTTTTTTTTTTTTTTTTTTTTTTTTTTTTTTTTTTTTAATTTTTATTATTGGTCATAGCACTTGTATTCTTGTCAAAAGCTTAAGCAGTTAAGATCTAGTTCTACTGTAGGTCATAATGAATTGCCTGAACAATATGTCATTGCCTAAAAAATTTCTATAAATTGATACATGTTTGGTCAAAAATCAGCTTGCAGTACTTGTCGTGAGGATGAATATTTGATTAATATAATTTTTTGTTAAACTTTTATTACTCCAATATATCAATTGTAACTCAATATATTTCAGTTATTTTTTTTTTCCCGGGAAAAAAAAAAAATGAAAGGATTTGGGCCAGTTGCAAATTGGCCATGTTATCAATTTTTGTATTATTAATTCCTGAATTTTGATAATTGTTCAAATGAACATTTCATCTCAATTTTGTTAACTATAACTAAAAAAAGATAGTTATATAGTATTCACGAATCATGTGACCATTTTCTATCAATGTTTAACACAAATTAAATGAAGGGCCAATTAGGACAATTCCTAAACCTTAGGATCAAAATAATCCAAAATTAATTGCATAGCTGATCACTTCCAAAATGATGCCGACCCCTTCTGCCAATTGGTTGTAACTGTTACAAACATTTGCCACCTTATCAAGGGTGAGAAAGTTCTCCACCATAAGCTGTGAGTGATCAAAAAAGTTAAGATCCTAGCTTGGTCACATGGTGTGCTCATGGCTGACATGGTAAATCAATTGATTTATGCAAACTGATTAACGGAGATGAATTGATTTACAATGTCAAAAGCCATGGCCATATTGTAAGTTTCGTACGCAATATGGTTCAAAAGAGTAAATTCTTTACTTCAAGTTTCTACCCTTCCAACTTCTAAGCCTGCTCTCCACTTGGTATTGGAAGATTAATGTTGAAAGTTGCATTTATTATAAGTATGAAGATGTTAATATTGATTTATGCAAACTTAATTTGGTAGTAATACTAGTTATAGATAATATATTATTGAGCTGAAGTTATATATTTCAGAACTAAAGTATTTTGAATTCATGAGGAAGTTGTATTTATTAGTTTTGACATATATGTATGTTCATATTTCCTACGAATCACACAGGTTAGCGACTAAAATTCGTAGTTACCATGGCCTAATAACATTTAACAATGTGTGCAATATTTAATATAAGGTTTTGTTTATTATTATTATTATTATTAATAAATTGAACTTTGAGAAGGTGACATGCATGGCCAGTTATTAACATTGTATGATTCATATCATAATGCAGATGGCCAATTCTAAACCATTGATTATCACCGGAAACTCTCTAGGAGGATCTGTTGCCTCTCTCTTCACCTTATCACTGCTAGAAAAATTCAATTTTACAACCACCAAACGTCCACTTTGCATCACCTTTGGTTCACCCCTTATCGGTGATGAAGGCCTGCAAGAAGCCATATCCAATTATTCAGCATGGAGCTCTTGCTTTTTGAATATAGTTTCTGACCAGGATCCAGTTCCTAGAGTCTTAATTAATGGTTACAAGCCTTTTGGCACATTTCTCTTGTGTTCGGAGCTGGGTTGTTCTTGTTTTGAGGACCCCCAAACCATTTTGGAGTTGTTGATGGCAGCCTATACAGGGAGTTATGAAAATCAAGATCCTAATAAGGTTTTTGAGTCCTATGGAACATTTGTGGAACATTTCAACCGTAAGGTATTTTGCAAAGATACTACAGATCATGAGTCGTTAACTGATTGGACTACACCAAAATTACGGGCATGCATTATTACACAACTAGCAGCAATTGGACTGGTGCGATCACAGGTAACTCAGTCACAATTCTTTTTGGATTGTATATAATTAGAATGCTTATTTGAGCTATGTCATTTGTATGGAACATATATGTTACACCTAGACAATACAGGAAATAGAATAATGTTACGCCTATGTCATTTATGAATAACAAATGAGATGCTTACCGATTAAGTATTAATAACAACTAACCAAAGCCTCTAATGTTTCTTACATGGATTAAAATTACTACAATTTGAAGTCTTTGTCTTTGTCCTTGTGATCTTTCAAGACTCCCCTTATTATGGTCCAACTCATTTTTACAAGTTATTGTAGCAACTGCAGAACGTTGACATCAACAGTGTCATTGTAAAGACAGAAAGACGGGAAAAAATTATGGCAATTTTAAACAAGCAGGCTTTTGATCCCACCAAGGGGTTGAATGAAATAAAAGTATATATGGCTTATCTAGAACAGTATAAAAAGGTGTCTAAAGACGACAGAGTTGGATACTATGATAGATACAAAAATGTAATCGATACAAGTAATATTTACGTGGTAAAGCATAAGAAAATCCTCACATGTTACTGGGAAGAAATGGTTGATCAAGTAGAGAAAAGGCCTCAGATAGTAGGTGCCTCCCTTCATACCCGTTTGCTCTTCGGGGGAACAAATTACCGAAGGATGATTGAGCCACTGGACATAGCTGACTACTACAACAAGGGCCAAAAAGACTACATAAATAAAGGAAGGTCTAAACATTACATAAAATTGGAGCAATGGCTGAAAGAAATTGAGAAACCTTCAAGTGTTCCAAATGAATTGAAGAAACAGAATGTTGTGTCAAGTCTGACGGAGGATTCTTGCTTTTGGGCACATGTTGAGGAGGCTCGCATTTCATGCAAATTGCTGAGTAGCGGAGGATCAAGTGATATGGAGAATGGCTCTTCAAAGAAAGAATTTGAAAAACTGATTAAGTTTGAAAAGTATGTATTGGATATGATGAAAAAATATGCAGTATCCTCTGAGATTTTCTTACCTGGGAGCAGCTTCATGAAATGGTGGGGAGAGTATAGAGAGATTAAGGGAACTTCTTACAATTCACTTCTCACTGACTTACTGAAGAATGACAAGAATTACGAGGCTTATGCTAAAGGCTCCCTAGTGATTTCTTGAAATTTTGTATAATATAGATTGCTTATTTCAATATCTATGTGCACTTCCCTTCAAACATGTGTGGTATTTCAAAGTGATTACCCAATAAATTGTGAATTAAGTACATCATCTTTTCAACTTTTTTAATTTTTAATTTTTATATTACAAAATTTTTAGTCTTTTGGATGAATATTGCAAAAAATCAAGTTTATTTGTGATATAGGTATTGTTCAATGTTATTTGGCGAAATGAGAAGAGAAGTAAATTTCGGCAATACCATTGCTGAAATTTTGAGAAAAAGTAGGAGAGAGGTGAGAAATGATGTGACGGAAGTGGGAGACAGAAAAAGGAATTTCAATAATAATATTGCTGAAATATGTGCTCAAAAAAACCTAGTTGACCTGCTTAAAATTGGAGACTGTTCGGACTAAAATTAAAAAAAAAAAAAATTAATTGTGGCAATTGAATTGCCAAAATTGGAGGATTAAAAAAAAAAAAAAACTGAATTGTGGCAAGAGTAATACTATGGCCACAAACTATTTTACTATATTTTTACAAATTATTGTTATGGCCAACTTCTTACTGGTTCTCATCAATGCCCACCAATAACATAACTTTTTTATTTATCAATAATCACTCACTACATCAACAGTTTGTGAAAAATTTTGTAAAAAAGTTTTAATCTCTAGCATTTTGCCAAAAGTGGAGGATTAAGAAAGAAAAAGAAAACTGGATTGTGGCAAGATTAATGCTACAGCCACACTTTTGGAGGACAAAAAAAGAAAAAAACTGAATTGTGGCAAGTGTGGTTGCAGCATTACTCTTGCCACAATTCAGTTTTTTTTTTTTTTTTTTTTTTTTTTTTAACTCCTCCAATTTCAGCAATACATTGCCACAATTTTTTTTTTTTACTCCTCCACTTTCGGCAAAATGCTAGAGATACAAATTTTTTACAAAAAAAAATCACAAACTATTTGAAGTAGTGAGTTATTATTAATAAATAAAAAAGTAATATTATTGGTGGGCTTTGATGAGAACCAGTTAGAAGTTGGTCATTACAACAGTTTGTAAAAATATTATAAAATAGTGTGGCTGTAGCATTACTCTTGCGACAATTCAATTTTTTTTTATCCTCCAATTTTTGCAATTCAATTGCCACAATTCAGTTTATTTTATTTTATTTTTAAATTTTGGTCAGGTCAATCTCCAATTTCAGGCAGGTTTGGACACATATTTTGGCAATACCATTGCCGAAATTATATTTTTTTCTCTCCCACTTCCATCACATCATTTCTCTCCTACTTTTTCTCATAATTTCTGTAATGGTATTGCCAAAATTCGTTTCTCTTCTCATTTCCCCAAATAAGTTTGAATAGTACCTATATCACAAATAAACTTCTTTTTCTACAATATTCAACCAAAAGACTCATACCTTTCTTTTGCTATTTTTTGGTTGGATACTTGGATGTGAGTAGATGAAAACACCTCTATCGTCAAATGAATAGTTTTTTCACTTTGTTTATTCTTTCCACTAAGCAAAGAAAAGACACTGTATTGTATACCATTGATATAGTGAGCACTATTCTCCTCAACAAGTATATTCATGATTTGCGAGTTCTACATGCGTCAACAAAAGTCAAAATAAGATTTTGAGAGTGAAAGGAGCAATTCATATAAGCAGAAAGTAAATTAACACATTAATATGTAAGGTTTATATAATAAAATTTGCAATATAGTTAGGTTGGGGAAGGAGGTATACAAATAGAGGAAAAATTTTATCTTTGCTACAAGGTTTTGGTTATGGAGATAAAAGAAAAGACGAAAGGGGAAAAAAAGTCTTGAGTTGAGTTTTTTGTATATCATAATTTGAGTTCCTGTTTATTAAATGGTAGGAATAAGAATTTCCGACTATGCCATTGGAACTCTAGAAAGCCATAAAGGAATCAAGAAAACTGATATTGACCACGTAAACTAGAAAAGAAATAGTTGATCAAGCAAAGAGAAGGCCCTAGAAAGTGGCACCTTCCTTCATACCCGTTCGCTCTTTGGGGGAACAAATTACGAAGTGTTGGGTTATAGAGTAATTCCGGTTAATTAATTCAATTACCTAAGTTGATTAATGAAAGTTCAAAAACGTGTACAAAAACACTTTTGAACGTTTAGACCCCCAAAAACCAACTTAACCAACACAAGCAATATGTCAAACAACTAGTGTGCGGAAACTTAACATATGCTATAATATGGAATTGGTTAAACAACTATCTAAGCCATAACAAAATAAACTACAACAGATAAAGTAAAAGGCAAAGATAAAGGGAAGAGAGATGCAAACACAAGGACAACACACGATGTGTTATCGAAGAGGAAACCGAAGCCCTCGGCGTAAAACCTCTCTGCCGCCCTCCAAGCGGTCAATAATCCACTAGAAAATGTAGTTGGGATACATGAACAGCAATAGACCCTCCAAGCCTAATCTACCCGATGTACCTAAGCCCTCCAAGCTTCTTGCTCCAACGAGGTTGCGCCGAACCTTTTTCTTTTCTAGCTTACCGGATTCCGCTACTAAACCATAGCATCCGCCATCCTTGGCATCTTCCAATGCTTCCCAAAACTCCAAGAACACTCAACACTCTAAATGGGTGTGGGTAGTGTTTGGATAGAAATCTCCTCTCAATAGGTATGACAATGAGAGAGGGAATGAGAAGAGACTACAAAGGTTTCTCTCTAAGAATGAGTAGCTCTCTCTAATTGGGTGGGTGTTTTGAAGAAACCTCTCTTAGGGTTTTTCTTTCTGAATAGCCACACATATCTTGTGGGAATGAGGGGTATTTATACTGGTGTGAGAATGGAATACGAAGAGTCGGTTTTTCCAAAAACAGTGGTGGCGACTTGACCTCGCGACTTGACCGAGTCGCGAGTTCAAGTCGCGAGCTAACTTAATGGCCATCTGGATTTTTGTCGTGTAGTGCTCCGGTGGCGTGACTGTTCAGCTCCCCGCATGCTCTGCACGTGAGCAACTTTTGGCGGCTTGCAAGCCGCGAGCCACCATGAGTCCTAGCCGCGAGTCTCTCCGCTTCACCGCATTGTCTTGAGCATTTCTTCACACTCTCTCACACACTACCCTTACATGATTCCCACCTAAATACAAGGTTTCTAAGTGCTATATTACAAGCAAATTTGTCATGGAATAAAGCCAACACATGGTTGATTAAATTCAACCTTACAATCTCCCCCTTTGGCTATTCCATGACAAAACACCCTAAAACAGACTCTAGACTTAAACGTGAGTTTGGGAACAATGGCAAAACTCACTCACACCTAAATCTAGAAACTGTGCAGCTCTTGAATCACATGAACATGAATCTCTGAAACACAACAATACACCATGATCATTGTATGTAGAAAAGCATGAAATACATATGAAGCAAGCAATATGTGATCAAGCAAAGATGGAGTTAAGAAACAAACCATGGCTTGATCAACCAAGTGAACACCACAAGGTAGTGATCACGGTGCTCATTCACACTTGGAATGAACACAAGGACATACAAGTTAACAAGCACAAGGCAAGTCACTTGTATGTTCAACACTCAACCAATGCATAGTACACAAGGTATATGCATCTAGGAACAATCCTACAAGGGCACAAGAGTGACAAGACATAAACCAAAATGCAAAACATTTAGATTAAAGTACTGAATTCAACATAGCATAAAGGCTGCACTTAAGCATGGTACAAACCACAAGGCCTACAAATATGCTTAAAACCAATAACCCTAAAAGCTTACAAAAGCATATGGGTACAAACACATTATATTGAATAAAAACTTAAACAATATAAACTAAAAGTGCATAAAGTTTCTCCCCTTCAAAGTGATGAGAAGCTATGATGCACTTGGAACATATATACTTGTAACCTGAAACACTTGCACAAAACATATTAGACCCTCAAGGTAAAGCAAGTAATAAAAGGACAAGTATAATGTAACAAGCAAATTGCGATCAAGTAAACATGATGTAAAACAAATGAGCAACTTGATCAAACACCAAAACAGTCATATAGAAATGACTATAATGAACACATAGCAAAGCAATTGATCATCCGAACATGCATTCAATGAAGCACAATAGCATAAGGAAGTATGCATGTCCAAAGCACAAACATGATGCAATGAGAACAACAAAGCATAACTCAAAGCACCATAAAGCCAACAAGAAAACAAACATAACAAAGTTTTCTAGTTAACACAATGTCTTCTCCCCCTTGGTATATGCATCTCCCCTATGAAATATCTCTCCCCCTACAAATGTGCATGTGAGAAATAGAATTTCTCCCCTAAGGATGTGCACAAGAGTCATATAGAAATGACAAAATACTCCAAAACATTCTCTAGAGTATACTCTCCCCCTTTTTGTCAGGAATAGACAAAGGGTCAAGAAGAAATGAGGGTAAGAGATGAAGGTATGAACAATGCTAATGATGCATGAGGGGTGCAAGATGAATGAGAAAATGAAGCTCAAACCTAAGACAAAGTAACATGCTTCAAAGCATAAGGTAAGCATGACATGCTAGGATGAAACAAAAAGGTCAAGATCAATGCATGACAAGGGTAGCAAAGGTGTGTGCAAGAGGTGGTTAAGTGCAATGCATGACCAATGCATGAAAAATGCACATGTGGGGCAAGGTGTGTTAAATACACAACCAATGAACCAAACATGTTCCTAATGAGGAAACATGAGAAACCCCAAAGTTTGGTACTCATCGGAGTCCAAACAAGCGAGAAAAATGTCTAAGAGGCATTTTATCAAACACCTAACATGCACACTATGAACAATAATGTGAAACAATGCATGAACATCATGAAATTCACCCTTAATACATGTTCTAATTGCCACAAGGGGCCAACATCCAATGCATATCAACAAAAGAAACCAATCCCATAAAGAAATTTGACAAAAATTAAGTTTTTCCCAACCCCTATGATAAAAATCCCAACCAAGAGCACAAAACTCTCCAAAACATAACCCAAGGATCAAAAATAATGAAAAGAATTTATAATTACCTTAGAAATGTTAATGGAATGAAAAACCATTCAAATTGGTTGGATTTTGATGTAAAAATATTGAAAGAGGGGTTTTAGAGAGGATGGGAGAGGTTTAAAACAAGTTTCCCACAAAAGCCCTTTAAAAAGTCAAGTTTCTCAGGCGTTTCGCGATCAAGGCGAGTCGCGAGGTTCATCATGAGCAAGCCGCGAGCCGCGAGTTTCAGCCGCGAGCCGCGAGTTTCAGCCGCGAAAAACTTCGCGAGTCGCGAGTGAGCCGCGAGCAAGCCGCGAGTGAGCCGCCAAAAGCTTCGGATGAGCTCGCGATCGGGGTTTCGCGATCGGGCGAGTCGCCACCGAGCCGCGAAAAACTCGACACTGCTTTTTCAATTCGAACATGTTTAAACATTGAAAAACAAAGTAAGCACTAAACATAAACACAAAAAGTGATAAAAATCACTTCCAAAAACATATAAAATGATCAAAAATCTTTTTGGATTAAACCATATAAGATTGAGCACACACACATCACATTTAGACAAGTACAATCTAACAAATGAATAAGACATTCATTGAACATTAGGCATGTGTGTTGTGTGTGTGTATCAAATGTGGAATAGTCCTTAGTCTAGAGTGAAGCTTCAATGATCAATTCAATCAAGTCATACACAACTAGTGCTAAGTCAAGTGGTCTATCTCAATTATAGAAATGAGCATATATGACCTCCCACAAGAAAATGATTACATATGATGAAGCTTTTCATTTGGCTTCTTTACAATTCATAACATTTGATCATTTTGAACCAAAACATCTCATTTTGAGATTGATGCCTGAAATTTGTGATATTTCAATTTGATGAACAAGCCTTTGGCCTTTTTGGGCATCATACAATTTCATTTAAGTCGCTTTCCCTTTTTCCTAGTCGAATACTAGTATGTGCGATGGCTTTTGCAGCTCATTATCTCTTTTCATTTTGAGATTTACATTTATTGAGCTCTTTAAGCAATAAAAATAAAAGAGTGGGAAGAGATATAAGCACAAGTCTACGCAAGTATCAAAACCAACATGACTATTGACAAATCATTCATGACAAGCTTGAAGATCGATTTACAACAATCACACAAAGATGTCAAGATTTTTCCCACAAAGATATAAGTGCAAAAATAACAAGCTAAGCTCGTAAATGCACAAAGCCATTTGTACAAAGGTACAAGGTTAAACTCACATGTGATATGTGCTCAAACATATACGATCAAACTTTTGAATTTTTCACTTTTTATGTGGTTTTGGATTTTTACTCACACAAAACTGAAATATAAAAGTAAGATCAAAAACAAAACAATGCATACAAATAAATGCAAGATGCACAAAATGCATGAAGATATGACATTTAATGCATGAAGGGTCCTACAAAGATCGAAAGAATTAGATCAAGGACCAAAAAGAGCACAAGCTCAACCATATGAACCCTTCCTCATCCAAAAGGAACGATTGTTTGGAATGAGTGTCTCAAGAGAAGCGAGGCGAGGGTTGGAAGAATGTGAACCGGAGATGCACATAGTCAAGGAGTTAAGAGCATTAAACATTTTCTTTAACAACATGCTATTTTCACTCAAATCCAGGTTTACTCTTTTTAGCACAACTTCCAAAAAGCTCAAGTTTCTCTTTTCTTTTAATTCTCTTAAGAGCTTGAAACTTAGAGCAATGAGGTCTTAGATGACCAAAGGCACCACAATGGTGACAAACAATGTGTTTAGGTCCACTAGGCTTTTTGGGAATGGATCTAGCAACATGGTTTTGTTCCCTCTTCAACTTATGACATTGAGGTCTTATATGACCAATCACACCACAATGGTGGCAAGTTGGAACAAACTTAGATCCATCCAAAGCCTTAGGTTGAGACCTAAACAGAGGCTTTGACTTAACAGCCTTTCTCTCCACCTTTTGATTTCTTTTATGTGGAGGAATGTACACCGATTTGTCCTTTACGGTAGAACACACATTAGGCACTAAATCGGGTACCACAACATGATTGCAACACATATTTTCATCCTTTTTAACAGTAGGTTCAGCAATCAAACACTTGGCATGCATCTTAAGAGATTCATTTTCACATTTAAGATCATCAACAAGTTTGTTAGACAAAACAAGTTTAGCATCCAAGTTCATATTCAAACGTTCAAACTCTTTCAGCTTTTCAAGAGAAATTTCAGCAAGTTTTTTATATTTCTCAACCAATTTGTTGGATTCATTGAGCTTAGCAATCAAATCATCCTTTTCACAAAATAACTTGCTCAAATTCTTTTGAAACTTCATAGCATTTTTCTTTAAGAGTTTGTCAACAACACCCATAGATTCAAATAACATGTCATCACACTTATGAGGATTAACACTCATAGAGGCATTTTCACAAACATGTGGCATGTTACATTCATCACCAACCAAATCATGCAAAGAGTCATACAAAGCACAATCCATGGCAAATAAACACAAGGGGTCAAGGATCACACTTAGGTATTTAAACCACAACAAGTGTACCCGCTCTGATACCAATTGAAAGTTCAAAAACGTGTACAAAAACACTTTTGAACGTTTAGACCCCCAAAAACCAACTTAACCAACACAAGCAATATGTCAAACAACTAGTGTGCGGAAACTTAACATATGCTATAATATGGAATTGGTTAAACAACTATCTAAGCCATAACAAAATAAACCACAAAGAGATAAAGTAAAAGGCAAAGATAAAGGGAAGAGAGATGCAAACACAAGGACAACACACGATGTGTTATCGAAGAGGAAACCGAAGCCCTCGGCGTAAAACCTCTCCGCCGCCCTCCAAGCGGTCAATAATCCACTAGAAAATGTAGTTGGGATACATGAACAGCAATAGACCCTCCAAGCCTAATCTACCCGATGTACCTAAGCCCTCCAAGCTTCTTGCTCCAACGAGGTTGCGCCGAACCTTTTTCTTTTCTAGCTTACCGGATTCCGCTACTAAACCATAGCATCCGCCATCCTTGGCATCTTCCAATGCTTCCCAAAACTCCAAGAACACTCAACACTCTAAATGGGTGTGGGTAGTGTTTGGATAGAAATCTCCTCTCAATAGGTATGACAATGAGAGAGGGAATGAGAAGAGACTACAAAGGTTTCTCTCTAAGAATGAGTAGCTCTCTCTAATTGGGTGGGTGTTTTGAAGAAACCTCTCTTAGGGTTTTTCTTTCTGAATAGCCACACATATCTTGTGGGAATGAGGGGTATTTATACTGGTGTGAGAATGGAATACGAAGAGTCAGTTTTTCCAAAAACAGGGCTGGCTGGCGACTTGACCTCGCGACTTGATTGAGTCGCGAGTTCAAGTCGCGAGCTAACTTAATGGCCAGTCTGGATTTTTGTCGTGTAGTGCTCCGGTGGCGTGATCTGTTCAGCTCCCCGCATGCTCTGCACGTGAGCAACTTTTGGCGGCTTGCAAGCCGCGAGCCACCCGCGAGTCCTAGCCGCGAGTCTCGCTTCACCGCATTGTCTTGAGCATTTCTTCACACTCTCTCACACACTACCCTTACATGATTCCCACCTAAATACAAGGTTTCTAAGTGCTATATTACAAGCAAATTTGTCATGGAATAAAGCCAACACATGGTTGATTAAATTCAACCTTACAATTAATTAGTTCAAATTACATGCAAATCGTGGAAGCATACACAAATCATAAAATAAACTAAGTGCAGCAGAAATTATATTGACATAATGATTTGTTGACGAATGGAGAAAACCTCTCACAAGGTAAAAACCCCATTGAGTGAATTTCAGGTCACCACTCCCAAGAATCCACTAATCAATAATCAAACGGTTATAAGTATAAGGAATCTTACCACTATCCTGACCTATCCTAAAATACCAACTTACAGTTGAACCTTCACTCCAATATCTAATTGGGCTTGATATTGTAGAGGCTTCTTCCTTTGCACGAATCCTAGTACATGTTTGATTTCCCAAAGAATGATGTTCATTGTTGGATGTAAAGACACCTGATTTTGCACACATAATTTAATTTTGGAAAATGACAAAAATGACCATTTCAAATACCCAAAAAATCATAGTTGCATTTCATGCATTAAATCATTCATTACATATCATAAAAATGATCTTGAGATTCTAACGGTTGCGATGGTATGCCTAATTCCCAAATCGGACTATCGGATTGAAAGATATCACAAGATCAAGTTTTCACGATTTGCATGCATTGTACATGGGTGAAGCTAATCACGTGTGATTAATTAAAATTAATTCTGATTGGTCAACCAATTAAAATTATTTAAATAATTTGTGTGATTGGCTGTTAGTTTTTATCATAAATAAGCTTAGTTGCATAAGAATAAAATGGATAATCAGATAACAAGGGAATTGTTGCTAATTAAGTCTTTTTAAAATATTTATCTATCAGATAATTATTATTTTAAGGACTTGATTATCAAAATAAAATGGATTTATTTTGGAATACAAGTTGAAAATACGTCTAAGTGCAATTCTCGACTTAGAAAACCCCTAAAAAGAGTCTAGATTGAACCAAAAGAGAAGATTGGGCTCGGCACTTAAGAGTGCCAATCAGCACTCTAGGAGTGTCGATTGGCACATGGCAAGTGCTGATTGGCACAACTTGAGGCCAAACCAGAAATATTCAGATCAAGCCAAAACACATCCAGTTCAATTTTTTAGGGATAAAAATTCGACCTAATTCGTATTTGATCAAACCTAGCTTATTTTCTAAGCACCAAACCTTTATAAATAGGGAATTAAAATAAGAAATCAGCACCCTTTTCTGACCTCTCTCTCTCCCCTTACGTTAAAGAAATTCTGGAAGTTTTTCTTTAGGAATTCTTTTCTACTAAGTGGCTCTTAGATCTTTAAAAATTCATTTTCCTGGATCTCTAGGATAATTCTCTTCTTGTGGAATACGTTCATGCAGGTAAGTTTCCATCTTTCTATCTCCATGAAATTTAATTCTCCATGCTGTTTATAATATGCTCTTTCTTTTATTTGTGTTTATTTTTCTTTCTAATGATTATATAATGAATGTTTGTTTTTGCATATGTGGTTTGTTCATATAATTATGTAAGGCATATGATTGAATCCTAGATTTGTTGCTTTATGTAACTTTATATAAAAAAATCATATCTGAAATTATTTTTCAAATCTCCATTGTTTTCAAAAACCAATGATCAGATCTGAAATTATTTTTCAAATCTCCATTGTTTTCCAAAACCAAAAATCAGAATTGAATTTATTTTTCAAATTTCCATTCTTTTCTTGAACCAAAAAATCAAATTTGAAATTATTTTTCAACTCCATTGTTTTCTAGAACCAAAAAAAAAAAAAAAAAAAAATCAGATTTGAATTATTTTTCAAAACTCTATTGTTTTCTTGAACAAAAAATCAGATTTGAAATTATTTTTCAAAATCCCATTGTTTTCTTAAACTAAAAATAAAATCTGAACTTTTTTTTTTCAAATCTCCTTTTTTTTACAAAATCACAAATCAGATTTAAATTTTATTCTAAAAATTCATTCCTTTTTACTTTGAAAAATCGGATCTACGATTTCTTTTGAAAACCATTCTATTTCTTAATTAAGTAATCAGATTTGGATTTTCCTTTTGGAGATACATTTTGTTATTTAATTAAGAAATCAGATTTGAGGACCCTTTTTTTTAATAAAAAAAATCTATTCCTTGTTATAAATGGGTGGACGCTATTGAGTACTTCACTAAATGGGTGGAAGCTACCTCGTATAGGGTGTTGAACTCATAGAAAGTTGCTCGGTTTATTCATATTAATATCATCTATTGATATGGGGTACCACATGAAATTATCTTAGATAACGAGCTGCATTTCAAAGGAGAAACGGAGAAGTTACTTCGAGAGTTCAATATTTAGCACTACAAATCATCACCTTACCGTCCTCGGATGAATGGAGCAATTGAGGCTGCACACAAGAATATAGGGCAGATTTTGAAGAAAAGCATGAAGAACTAAAAGGATTGGCATTTATAGTTACCCTATGCACTTTAGGGGTACATGACATCAATTCGGTCATCTACGAGAGCCACTCCCTATTCATTGGTATATGGGATGGAGGCAGTCCTTTCCATTAAGATGGCTGTTTTTTCATTAAGAATAGTGTTGGAGAGTGAAATCCCCGAAGTGGATTGGTTGCAGAATAGGTATGACCAGTTATGCATGATGGATGAGAAGAGGCTCAAAGCCTTATATCACATTCAAGGTTACCAAAGGAGACTAAAAAAAGCCTTTGACAAGAAACTAAGAGCTAGAGATTTAAAACAGGAGATGTAGTGCTAAAGGAGATTTGAGCCCCGATTCAGAAAACGAATGAGAAATTTAAGCATAATTGGGCAAGTCCATATATCATCAAGTAGATATACTCTAGGGGAGCAGTAAAGTTGATGAACTTAGATGCAAACCCTTTTCTTGAGCTAACTAATATGGATCAATTGAAAAAGTACCACGTCCGAGATGGTAATTTGAAGAATGGCCACATTTGAAGTAGTTGTAGATTATGTCATTTTCTTTCCTAGGCTCGACAAAAAAAAAAAAAAAAAAAAAAAAATGGTAGATTGAAAACCCGAAAGGGCGATCTATGCAAAAGGAGAGTAAAAAAAAAAAAAAAAAAAAAGAGTGAGAGAGCCTATTAGGTTGAAAATCTGAAGGGCAGGCAAAACTTAAGGCAAATAAAATGAACTACATGATGACCTGATTCTTTTACCAAGTATGTAGGCAACCATATATTGATTTGGTCACAACTTACCCAAACCCACCATTCACCCATCAAGTATTTAACAATTTTTTTTCCAAGATTTAACTATTCCATCAACACAAACCATGCCATTACATAAACCTTAAACACAAACATAAACCCTAAATAGAACTTTGAAGTCGAAAGTCCTAAATAATTCTCAAAGCTAAAAGTTTCAAACTAACTTCTTAAATAAACATGTTTAAAGCCAAAAATAAAAAAATCAGGTCTTTTTCAACTTTTTCTTCTTTGATTTCTCATTAGTTCCATCTGTGGTAAGTGCCCCATCATCTCTATCCCTTCTTTTGAACTCATAGTTGTTATCCCCTTGCCTGCCTTGGCTATCTTCAAGAAACTGTTTTCTCATAGAAGCCATGTTAGTCTCTTTATCCCTAATCTCGCTCACTAGCCGCTTTTAGTATTCGACGGTCATCTTGTGAAAGTGAACCTTAACGAAAGATTGATCTACTCGGCCAGCCATGTCCAAGCCCAACAACATGTTCCTTATAGAAGTAGGAGTAGTCTCCATAGGGATAAAAAGTTTTCTTCCTTTACCACCAGGCATCCTTTGCTCATACTCGAATTGTCTCAATAGTCTATCGGCCTTATAGAAAGTCGCATTCCTTAATCCAACCAAGAAGATATGATCTAATCTCGGAGATCGCAACAAAGAAGGTGGGCACTTCCACTAATAATAATCCCAGCAAATTGAGATATTGGATTTCTTGTCCAAAAATTTCACCCAATCGCTTTCGGGCTGACACTTGGTCTTGAGGACAGCCCTGCTAGGGAAATTACTAGGACCATAATTGGCAACAACATGTGTAGCTATCATGTCTAGTCTTTCCATCAACCATATCTGCAAAGTCAAGGGACTCCTGAGGAATTGTTGTGATTATCCACCAAGAAATACAGAGTCCATCCCTAAAAGAGTTTTTGCCAAGATCAAGTAAGCGGGATTATCACCATCCTTAACTTGACTCACAATACCTATGGCTCGAGCATCTACAAAGCCAAGTCTTCCAGAGCAAAGCAAGAATTCTCCCATGAAGCAAAGAGCTAAACCAAAATTTTTATGCATGTTGTTAGATAGACTATGAGTATGTTTATCAATAAGCCTTGTAACAACTTCATGAAGATTCACCATGTGGCCTTCAATCATGCTACTGGTAATTGAAGTAGAAAGGCCTAAGGCGTCAGATAAAAGCTCATTGTGCTTGGGATCATAGGAAACTACTATAGATTTTTTGCCAAACTCATAACCCAGAATGGTAGAAAATTCTTCGATAGTAGGACAAAGTTTAGCAATGTTAAATCAGAATACATGATCTTCGGTGTCCCCGAACTTCACAGCAACACGGAGAAAATCCCACTTGATCTTGACATTCCTTAGAGACTTGATCCCCTCTAGCTTGAAGGTAGTGAAATTGGTCTTGGTAACAAAATCAAAGCCGCGAACCCATCTATTGATATCATGTGTGATTGAATGAGGAGGATGTTGATTGTTGGCCATGAATAATTCTTGTATATGATTGTTGTTTCTTGATAGCTTTGATGCGTAGATTTATTTGTAGGTTTAATGCTAAGATTGGTTCTTCTAATCTCTAACCATGCTTAAATAAATCCAGAGAGTTTGAAGTTGACTAGGAAAGTGTTTCATAGTCCAGAACGGATAAAATATTTTTTCGAAAAACAAAAAAAAGAAAACGCGTCAAAAAAATGAAAAGTCCGGGCAAGTTTGGGTGTGCCAATTGGCACCCCAAAGTGCCAATCGGCACTCTAGCAGCACTTCTTGAGTGCCGATCGGCACTCCCCAAGTGCCGATTGGCACTTTAAGAGTGCCGATTGGCACCTAGTCCCCTCTGCAGGTGTTTCGACTTATTTTGCTTTTTGGGCACGTTTTTGGCTCATTTTTGTCCCTTTTTCACTCCAATAATGGTGATTTTGCAATAACATTTCTTAAAAATTCACATTGATTTTCAAATTGGGGCATTTGGCCATGCCTCGTTCATTTTTCAAAATTGTGCATTCATTTTTTTAAACTAAGGGCATTCAGCCATGCCTCATCCACTTTTCTAAAACAAACCAAATCAATCATCTCTTTTTCAGAAGAAAAAATTTTCTAAAAAATCACCATGCATAAATTTCCAAATTAAGGGCATTTGGCTATGCTTCATTTAGGTGAGCACAGTCATATCAAGAGTGGTTAGATAAGTTCAAATTGTACACTACAAAGCTTCATCAGGAAAATCAAAATACAAGTCAAGCATTGTTGATGCTCGACCCAAAACAGAGAACCATGGGCCTTCGTTCGACCACCTGCCGTGGCGACGCTCCCGCATGCGTGGGGCTTGTTGAAGGCCCCTCTCGATGATCATGGTGCAAGTGTGTGCGTGTGTAGGTGTGTGGCATGGTTTGTGCGGGGTTTCGAGTGCTCTCTCTCTCGGTGGAGGAAGGCATGTCTACCTTTGGTGTTGTGGCAGGAAATTGAGCCAAATTTTAAGGGATTACCAAAGGTAAGTGGAATTGCCACCAATCATTGGGTTTTTCTAAGGTGTGATTGGTCACCTGTTTCTAGTTGATTTTATTACCAATCCTAGGTTAAGAAAAAGGGCATTTTTCCTAATCTAATGTGGATGGTAAAAAATCTTGATTCTTAGGTCCGGAAGTTTGGTTACGTGTGGGGCAGGTGTTAGGCACCCCACAATGCCTGTCCAAGGACAGTCTTTTGTCTTGATAAAACCTTAATTTTTAGAGATTGGCAGTAAAAAACACGATTTTGACATTGGCTTTCGGGGCTTAGCATGCATGGGGGCATTGAGGTTTGGCTTTTGAATGGGTTTGGTCCCAATCTATGCTTTCCTAAGGCATTCGAGCAAAGTACCAGATTTCCACCGCAAAAATCCGGCGAGATGTCATCTTACTTTCACGGCGGAAATTAGGCATTGCTTGCCTTAGGTGACACGGACCGTGACAATCACACCAGAAGGGGCGAATATATATATATATATATATATATATATATATATATACACACACATACATACATTATGCACAATGCAAGCACACAGAGCAGGAAAGTAAATGCCTACGCCCCTAGAGCATGGCCCAAAATATATAAATACAGGAAAATAAACAGAGGTCACCATACTCTAGAGATGAGGACGAATGGTACATGGCATAATATACCTAATACAAACCATCTACGAGAGGAAGGGAGCAGGAAGGAAGGGGTTTTAAAAGAGTACATAACCAAAGGGAAAGGCTAAACTCCTAAATCTACTGAACATTGTTGTTGTGCTCAACCACATGCTTGCATCCGTGCCCTTTTTGCTTACACCTGGGAGATTGTTCCCTAGCTCCAAGTGTCCTCGCTCCATGTGTGTACATACGAAGGCAAAGGCAAGAAACCAGTAGACAAGCAGTGGAAGGAAAAGATGCAAAGAGCATATAAAAAGGCATAAAGTGGATAATCATGATAAATATGGTAAGTAAAGAAGCCAAAAAGCAAGCAAACAAGCAAAAAGGCAAACAAGCCAAAAGGCAAACAAAAGGTGGTGTCCGCGGGGGACATATGTAGGTTTGGATTGGATGTCCATAGTTTCATTGTGTTGAAGCATGGACGACACACTAGCAAGCAAGACTCATGCATGGACATGTGAGCAAGCGTGTAAAGATGCATAGAAAGCCAATGGGTGGCACAAGCAAGCATGGTAAGCATATCATCGCACGGAGCGGAAGAGGGGAAAGGTATGCATGAAGCAACCGGCATCATGGTGATGCATCCCAAATGGTTACATCCAAACAAGGCCTCATGGGCATTGGATGTAAACACACAACCACAAACCTGCTAAGGGCGTCAAGTGTGGCAAAGCCTAGAACAGGAGAGGCTAACACAAGCATAAAGCATAGAAGCAAGCAAGCGTAAACAGGCAAATAGGGATGATCCAAACTCTTTAATATGGGACTTGGTGTATGGACAATGACAAAGACCATAGGGTCTAGATCGGGTTCTAACCATTAGGCCAAAACACAAGAAAGAAAGACAAAGCGACAAAGAGCTACAATAACACATGGCATGACAAACATAGCCTAGGTCTAGGCACACAAACATGGCATGGAGCACTCAAGCACATGGAAGATGGCATAAAGCATGTAGAGAACATAAATCCAAGCACATAGGCATGTGAAAACATAGATCTAGACATATAGGCATAAAAACATACACATCAACATGTACAAGCCTAGCACATAGACATAGAAGAACATGAATCCAAGCATATAAGCAGGTGAAAACAAGGACCTAACCATATAGCATGGAAATACACACGTAAAACACATAGATCCAAGCAAGGCATAGCCAACGACCTCATACAAGCATGTGAACATGTAACCCTAACGTCGACCTAGAACAAAAGGAGGCACAAAACATAGGAAAACATGGCATAAAGACTAAAGCATGTAGATCTAAACATATAAGCATGAAAGGACATAGATCTAAGCATGAAACATGGCAAAAAGCATAAAAATTAAATAGATTTAAGCTAGAAACACAAATAGAGCAAAAGACATGCTAAAGAAAGCAATAAATCATGCTATCCAAACAAAAATAGCAAGGTAAACGCTAGAAAAAGATTTAAAAGGTTAGGGGTGTGGATGGTAGCTAAAAAGCTTCATCCACACCCCTAAACTTCAAATCCCAAGTGTAGAACCAAGGAAAAGAAGATCGGGTATAAGAACGATACCTTGGGTTTTTTGGTGAAGAGAGAAGAATCAACAAGCTTTAATGTGTTTTTTGAGTGTTTTTTGTGTGTTTTTTTGGTGTTTGGGAGAGAGAAAAATGTGTATAAAGACTAAGTAGAGAGCAAAACTCAGAAAAAATGTGTCCTTTTTTTTTTTGGGTCCGAGGGGTGCCTGGGGCTTTTTATAGCCCCGACACAAGTTTCGAGGTAGTGGTCCTTCAAGGGCCGCCAGCCTCAAATCTCCTGTGATCATGTTGATCTTGACATCCTTGGAAAGATCTTAACTTCCTGTTTTTGAATAGGTATGGAACTTGAAAATCCAACGGTCGGATCAAAAGTTATGGCTCTCGGAAGTTAGCGGTGTGTCGATTGGTGCGTTATCCCGGTTTTCATACTATCTCGGCCGTTCTAACTTCGATTTTGACCCATGAACAATCGTTGAAATGAGAATTTGATAATCTTCACAATGGCGTTGGTTTCAACCCGTTCTGATAGTCGGATCAAAATTAGGATTTTTAGGCCCACCCAAGATCAACTTTGAGTCAAACTTGGTCAAACTTGGTCAAAGTTGTTAAAAATCTCTGAGAAGCTTGGGTTTGATGTAAAACTATTGAAAATGTTGTTTTGTAGGGGATTTTGACCTCGTTTGACCTTTGGTTAAACCTAGGGTTGACTAGGGGCATTTTGATCATTTTTGCTGAAAGAGGCACTTCGGGTGCTCCGGTGTCCGAACGAGTTGCTTCATGTCATTCTAGATGTTCTTGAGTTCTCTTAGAGGGAAAATAATATTTTTGGATTTTTTGAGGTTAGGCACGCAAATCGAGGTTGGACAAAATACGGTATCATGACTACCCCTTCTTTATCCGACATCTCGAGTGTTGAGAGGTGTTGGATAAAGAACATGATTTTGAATTTTGTTGCCTCCCGATTTGTGTACGGAGACTATTCATGGATTGAGATCGGACTTTACTTGATGGGGCCAATCTGCTTTGAGTCGTTATTGAAATATTTTCCAGGCACGTCTCTGAACTCTGGGAGAAGAGAAATGAGAGTTTTATTTTTTATTTATTTTTATTTTTTTAGGGGTTTGATCGAGTCAATGTTGACCTGGTCAACGTTGCCCGGTGGCCCTTATGGGACCGCTGGGCCTTCCTGGCTGCCCTGGAGGTGCGCGCTGGCAGCCCAGGGCCTATAAATGCCTTATTTTGGCTTATTTCATCCTTTTCTTCAACTTCTCTCTTCTAAAAAAATCTCTAGAGCGATTTTGAGCTTAGCAGGTCTGTCTTTTCAGCTTGATCTGCTTGTTTTGATCTTCTCTGCACTTGAGGTCGGTGTCTATATTCCCTTCTTCTCTTACTTTTTCTGCAAAATGTTAGTAGTAATACTACTAGAGATGCATGCTAGTGTTTATTTTATTTTTGGAATTTTTATAAGCATATATTTTTGCCATGCTATCTTAGGAAAATATGCGTATGTGTTTTGTTTTTGATATATGAGTGCAAGCATGCAGAAATTTAGATGCTGAAAATAAAATGTGGGACATAGGTAAGTGGACTTACCTGGTAGTCGGGAATAGTGAAAATGTTGAGACGTACGGCATTGTTGCTAGTTAGTCTCGGAATAAGGTGTGAGCATACAGCACGGTCGCTATAACCCACTGTAGATTTAGGAACTTGGAAACTTTTTAGGAACTTGATAGTTGTGTGATGCGAGGTGTATGACATGGTTGCTATAACCTCAAGATAGGACGTGAGCATACGGCACGGCTGCTATCACCCACTCAAGATGGGATGTGAGCATACGGCATGGCCGCTATCACTCACTGTAGATCGTGAATTCAGAACTTTTTCAAGAACTTGATAACTGTGTGATGCGAGGCGTATGACACGGTCGCTATAACCTCAAGATGGGATTTGAGCATACGGCACGACCGCTATCACCCACTATAGATTAGGAACTTGGAACTTCTTCAGGAACTTGAGAACTGTGATGTAAGGCATATGACATGGTTGCTGTAACCTTAAGATGGGATGTGAGCATACGGCACTGCCACTATCACCCACTATAGATTATGAACTCGGAACTTCTTCAGGAACTTGATAACTATGATGCGGGGCGTACGACACGGTCGCTATAACCTCAAGATAGGATGTGAGTGTACGGCCTGGCCGCTATCACCCACTGTAAATGTGAGCATACGGCACAGCCACTATCACCCATTGTAGAATGTGAGCATACGGCATGGCATTATCACCAATTGTAGAATGCAAGCATACGGCACGGCCACTATCACCCACCGTTGAATGCAAACTTACGGCACGACCGCTATTACCCACTGTAGAATGCGAGCATATGGCACGGCCACTATCACCCACTATAAATGCGAGCATACGACACGGCTGCTATCACCCACTGTTGAATGTGAGCATATGGCATAGCCACTATCACCCATTGTAGAATGAGAGCATACGACACGACACTATCACCCATTGTAGAATGCAAGCATACGGCACGGCTGCTATCACCCACTGTTGAATGCAAACATATGGCACGACTGCTATTACCCACTGTAGAATGCGAGCATACGGCACGACCGTTATCACCCACTGTAAAATGTGAGCATACGGCACGGCCGCTATCACCCACTGTTGAATGCGAGCATACGGCACAGCCTCTATCACCCACTATAAATGTGAGCATATGGCACGGCCGCTATCACCCACTGTAGAATGCGAGCACACGACATGGTCGCTATCACCCACTGTAAATGCGAGCATACGGCTGCTATCACCCACTGTAAATGTGAGATACAGCACAACCGTTATCACCCACTATAGAATGCGAGCATACGGTATGGCCGCTATCACCCACTGTAGATCATGTGTAAGAATCTGCATTCTTGTGAGAACATGTGCTTTACATAAACCTGCATAACATGTTTAAGAAAAAGTATTAGTTCATCTGTATTGTCATTTTTTTCATGGGCTTACCATTTGTGTTTGAATTTCTAGTTGTTTTTTAGATTATATCTCGGAGGGCTGGTTCCAGGGGAGACCGGGGGAAGGCCCTCGTTTATGCTACATCCCATGGGGATGACTCTTCTGATGATGAGATCGCTTCACCGGCGAGCGGGTAGCTCGGGTTTTGCAGAGCCACTTTGACTGCGGGGGTGAAGACCCCAGGCCCACCGGCGGTATACCTATGAAGACACGGTCTAGGAGGCGGCGTTCGATCGAGATGGCCAGCGTCTCCTCCGAGTCCTGTATTGTTTCTAGTGGGGCTTCCTCATGGCGCAGCCGATCGTAGGGAGAGGGGCCTCTAGAGCGATGATGCGAGTCGAGGATCTCCTCATTGACATAGAGGATGACTTTTCTAGGGATGAGGTCCATCCGGACTTGGCCGCTTGGAGGCACAGTTTGAGGTCGAGGTTCCCGCCACGTTAGGCAGGGGCTGATGCTCTTAATGGAGTTGTAGATAGAGGCATCAGAGACACTCACCTTCAGCACGGGCTGAAGTATCATCCTTCCACTCAGTAGCGGAAAGGAGAGGTATGTTGCATTTCTTCCTTTGTCATTTAGATTCTTGTTATATGCATGTGCTAATGAATAACTTTTGATTTTGAATGCAAGGGCATGACAAGATACGGGGTTGGGGTGCTTAATCCACCTATCTTCGGCAGCTGTTTGCTCTTAGGACCCACCGGCGTTATGTAGAGTTCCTGAAAGAGCAAGGATTTGAGGATTTCTTGTAGATCCCCCTATACAGCATGAGGCACGGGATCGGGGAGGCTTTGGTGCGGCGGTTTCACGCCGAGACAGGCACCTTTCACTTGAGTTGTGAGGAGTACGTGGTCCTCCATTTTGATTGGACAGCCATCTTGGCTATCAAATTTGGTGGCTACCCGATCCCGATCGATGAGATTAGCTTTGAGATGTCCAGCAAGCTCTTGGGCATCCCTCTCCCATTGACTACGAGACACGAGAGGATATTTTAGGCCCACCGCATCACCACAGATCCACATTGAGTGGTTGTAAAGTAGCATTCTTGGGGGTGTGGCACCTACCAACACTCATCTTCAGCGGTTCTTCCTGTGCTTTCTTAGTAGTTGCTTCTTCGGCAACAATCGGTCGGTGTTGACTTGCTAGTTGTTATGGAACATGAGAGTAGTCTCCGACATTGGGAGATACGGCCGAGGTCTCATTACTTATGGCTTTTTCATCGCTTTCTTGAGGCAAGCCTTCCAGTTGGATTTCAAGAGTTTGGGGGATCTTTGGTAGATTTTGACGTGGTGGGCATATGAGTACATCCTAGCTTTGCGACCACGGTATACGGGCTTGTCGGCGATAGTGTACCTTCGAGCATATGCGTGGGCTCTTGGTGCGATCACCAGGGTTGTTGTGGTACAGCCGGTCACTATCTCTATGGTTTTAGATTGCGTCACCTGGGATGAGATCATAGTTCTCCCTTATGATGGTTTGCTGCTAGGGAGGCCGGAGCTCACTATTGCTATGGGCCGATCGAGGATACGACGCTGGTTTTGGGCCCTGTTGAGCTGGGAGTTCTTCTTGGCGGAGCGGACCTTCCGCCAGGTTATGCCGGTCTACGGAGTACCTAGAGATCTGCCTCCTCTTGGCTTGTCATTCGAGTCCATTGTCGTGGATGACCCGGCTTATGCGATAAGTTCTTTTGATGCTTATGTGGATACCAGCCAGGATTATGCCACTTGGTTTGCAGAGTCCTCCGTGTGGCCCATTATTGGAGATGTCCCTATGAGTGGAGGTAGGGTGTTGGGAGGCATTATCCGTGCTCGGGTGGCCTCCGGGGCAGAGTGGAGGGCATGTGTAGAGGCTCTTCAGGCTAGGGTGATAGGGCCCGAGGCCACCCTTGCCTTTAGGGAGGTACACATGCATGAGGAGATTGCTCGGGCATTAGCTCGGGAGAGGGAGCTTTGGTAGAGAGACAGGGAGGTTCGAGCTACCATGGCAAAGAGAAAGCAGAGCCAACTTCAAAACGAGTTAGCCATGTTTTATGGTTATACCATGGTCATGATAGGAGAGTTACAAGTGGCTTGTATTCCTATTCTGCCTCCTCCTTAGATTCTAGGCCGGAGACCCATCATTCCTCCGCACGAGCCCGGGTATATGCCAGTTCCTCCAAGCTCGCCGGGTAGTTGGGGTTCTTTTGCTCGGGCTCCGGGGCCTTCCCGGACCAGGGGTACACTCGCAACACTTCAAGTGATGTGGGTCCATCCACCGGCCCTTTTACAGGCGACGATGATGATGACGATGACGATGATGATACAGACTAGTTTATCAGGGGTGATGATTCCCCATAGGGTTAGCCATTTGTTGTAGCATGATGTACCCCCTTACGTGGGCCTGTATTTTTCCATGTATCTTGTAGACATTGCCCCATGATGGGCCGATTATGTATGTATATTATTTCATTGCCTCTTGATAGGCCTGGACATGTGTGTATTGTATTTCCCCACAAAGGGCTTTGATGTATGATATTATCTCCTTACTTCATAGTGTATGTATGGAACAATGCCTCTTGTTAGGACTTGCATGTATAATTATGCATAGTTCTAGGAAATCGCCTTTAAGAGGGCTGCAAATGTATATGAAAGACACTGCCTTCGGTTAGGACTTATATGTATATTTCTAGAAACTGCCTTTGAGAGGGCCATAGACATATGTGAGAAGCAATGCCTATTGGTAGGGCTTACATGCATGATTCTAGGAAATTGCCTTTAAGAGGGCGGATATGCGTGAAAAACAATGCCTCCGATTAGGACTTACATGTATAATTCTGGAAACTACCTTTGAGAGGGCTACTGATGTGTGTGAAAAGCAATGCCTTTTGGTAGGGCTTACATGCATGACTCTAGGGAAGCACCTTTAAGAGGGTGAATGTATCATCATAGAGAAATCGCCTATAAGAGGGTTGTTGACGTGTATGTGAAATAGTGCCTCTGGTTAGGACTTACATACATGACTCTAGAAAAGTGCCTTTGAAAGGGCAATGATGTATATGAAAGACAATGCCTCCGATTAGGACTTACATGCATAACTCTAGATAAATTGCCTTTGAGAGGGCTACTGATGTATGTCAAAAACAATGCCTCTAGGCAGGACTTACATGTTTAAATCAGTAGAATGCCTTTGAGAGGGCAGTTGATATGTATGTGAAACAATGCCTTTTGGTTAGGACTTACATGCATGACTCTGAAAAATTCCTTTAAGAGGGCTACTGATATGTATGTGAAACAATGCCTTTTTGTTAGGACTTACATGTATGACTCTATAAATAGCCTTTGAGAGGTCACCTGATATGTACGTGAAACAATGCCTCCGATTAGGACTTACATGTATAACTCTAGATAAATCGCCTTTAAGAGGGTCATAAGATGTATGCATGCACTATCACATTTTCATTATGGATGGTGGTTTTGAACCAGCTTGTGTCACACTTACTTGTTTTGCACCGCAATTTCACGGGTTTGTTAGTGGATTTTGAACAATGATCATCCCATTGGGGGGGAGAGAGAATGGAGATCATGTGAAATAAACTACCCCAGTTTAGGGTTTCATGCAATTCTCGACATGAGAGACATGTCCTCAGTGGGACAGACCCATTCTTGTTTATTGGACAAGGGGAAGGGAACCACGCAAAATAAACGCCTGATTTAGGGTTTCGCGAGGTTCCAAGCTTGCAAACTGGCTAAAAGTAGTCTCAACTTTGTAGACCATACCAAAATGCTAATAATGAATGCGGACATTCCAAACAAGATCTCCTTAGACACGTCATGAGGTGGTATGCACTGGTTGCCTTTGTTATTACCCGAACGGGCTAAAAATTAAAAGACAGGCTTCTCGAGGCAACATCATGAGAAACAAATCCCTCTGTTCTCCAAATAAGCTAAAAAGTCTTGGATGGTTGAGAACAGACTCCACTATTTTTCTATTATAGATTCTGACTACCGGGGATGAACAGACCCCTGAACCGAGAGAACTAGGCTTTGGAAAATGAGGTTCAAGATATCTGGAGGTGCTGGATCAGACGCACAAAGATAAACTGCCCCTATGTAGGATTTGTTCGGTCTCGGGTGCACGAGAGAGAGTTTCCGATAATCCGGTTCATTGTCAGGTCGACCATGCACCACAACGAGTACTAAAACAAGGGAATCTTTGCTCCAAGGTGATAAAAAACATGCCAAATAGGGGGAGAGTGCCTAGAACATATATAGGTTTGTGCCTAGGGGGTTGAAAAGCCCTGACACGTGTCTCGAGGTCCGGCGACCCTTGTAGGGCTGCCACCTCGAGAAGCGTGTATAAAAGTTAGGTTTTAGCCCACCCCAGCTCATCCTTGACCTGCGATTTTTGGGGTCTTCTCCTACCCTTTTTCTACACCCAAAATGTGTAGAAAACACGGTGTTTCATCATTTTTTGCATAGATTCTCATCAGATTGTCAGATTTAGCAAGATCCGTTCATGGATGCTCTTGGTGCTCACTCCTACGACACTTTGGTCGAGCTTGAGCGGGAGTCTTACTATGAGAAGAAGCTTAGGAGGTGGTGGAGCTCTTTTTCTTGTGGTGACTAGGCATTTATCCGGTAAGTTCTTGCAGATGCCACCGCTTTTCTTCACACCACACTAGATTGTCATTTGTTGGAGGTCATCACCTCTTGTTTGGACCCTGCTTTAAGATGTGTCACCATTGGAGATGTTGACTTGGTGCCTACTTTGGAGGTGTATGATCGTTTTCGTTCTCTTTCTACTCCTTTAAGCACTGTTTTCGTTCCACCAGTGTGGACATGCTATTGTAAGAGGCTCATCGATCCGATGGGCTTTAAGGGCCCATTGTGGAGGCGCCGACTTGGTATGGTAGCAGGATAGGGGGGAGCATGTCCTTTGATTTTTTGCATGATCGGTTCCACTCATCAGAGTGCCCTGTTGGCTACCAAGACGACTTTGTGGATTTAGAGGAGTAGTGTACATCCTACCAGCGCTAGGCCTTCCTAGTGGCCTTCTTTGGCGTGGTGCTATCGGTTTTGCCGTTCTCCCTCTAGTGAGTGCCCTACCTTATGGTACCTTTTTCATTCCCTTTTTACTTTTTGAGACCATTAGGTCATTGTCATTGTGTCGAGAGATTGGTAGGGGTAGGCTAGGCTACTGCATTCATATGTTACAAATGTGGTTCTGTAGCCACTTGAGTGTTATTGCTAAGGATCAGCCTATGGGCTTTGTGAGTAGGAATAGAGTCCGGGCTACTGTAGTCCTTGATCTTCCTTTTTTTAGGGATACTGAGGGTTGGCCGAGATACTTGTGCGGCCTGAGTCCCACTAATTGGACCTTGAGAGTCAAGTGGGGTATCACTAGATGGCAAAGGCGACTCATTGTGTCGGTTTACTTGGCATTCCCTTGGTGGGTATCTAGGGGTGCACGAGGTACTTCCCGAGCATGGCCATGTGGTAGTTTGGGAGTATCCAGCATATCCCTCGACTTAGTGATCTTTCTGTTGTCACTTGTGAGTATGTGCTCGTGGATATCAATGTAGCGGTGATAGGGCGTGCCTCCGAGTTCTGGGAGGCGCACAAGTCGAGCATTGACTTCCCCCTTTGTTCTAGGGATGACCAAGAGTGCTTTTTACTGAGTTTAGAGTGTGGTGAGACACCAAAGATCTCGACTTTGTATTTGACTTGTCATCGCTAGTCTCGGACGAGTTGCCACTTTCGGCTGATGTTCTAAGAGACTATACTCTAGAGTTTGAGATTAGGGTTGAGAGGGCCTTTATGGATCTAAGGGAGTGCCTAAGGGAGACTGTTAGGGATAGAGACTGCTGTGTAGGGAGTCGACGATACCCTTATGGAGGATATTGAGGAGATGAGTAGTGCACAGGAGAGTGAGCTCGCTACTCTTAGGGCGGAGCTTGATCAGAGGGGGCTAGCCCTTTTAGCCACAGAGGCGGAATGTGTTCAGCTGAGATCCCCGATTGTAGGTTTGGAGGATGAGCTTACGGCTCTTACTCAGAGGTTTATTGCTTTGGATCATACTTGGGATGAGGAGAGGGCCATACTGGAGGCTAGCAAGGCCGAGGCTAGTAGTAGAGCTGATGGCTTAGCATTGGAGCTAGTGGAGGTGAGGGCCTATATTCATTCCACTTTGAGTATGGAGTATGGGTAACAGGGCGATGAGCCTAGCGAGCCGTAGCTAGCTTTTTGTCACCTTCAGATTGAGCTGACTGAGAGAGAGAGGAGGCCTTGAGAGTTGCTATTGCAAAGGTAGGCACCTTGCGGGCTTTACTAAAGACCGAGAGGCGGGGCTCTACTTCTGATTCCATGATGGAGAGGGAATTGGTCCGTCTTTGACATTCACATGACAAACTTTGAGAGATTACCAAAGACCTAGGCTTTGATGTGGCCGGGTTAATTCGCACTCATGCTTATGATGACCCGATCCTCCACACTGGTTTTGGGAGATTGTGCTAGGCCGTGTCTGATCGCTTGGGCCATGTTTGACTCGCTAATGTTCTTTCTTTTTTATTTTTTTTCTACACATGAGCTATGTAGTTAGTGTCCCACCATGTATGGAAAGGTCCTTCGTAAATTGCTAGGCAATTACGTAAGGCCTTCCCCTTTTTTTTTGAGTTCATAAAGCATAGTCTAGTTTGTTAGGCATGCTTGGAAACTAAGAGATGGTGTAGAGAGATGTTTATGATGATATTTAGGAAATATTTATGAGATGAGGTTTCATGTTTTCATATCGGAATGTATGAAAGAAACTTAATGGCATAACATGGGCATGTTAATGAATATGCAAGCAAATGCTTTGAAAATGCAAGATTATACAAATACGTGATAAATGTAAAATCCATGCATATCAATATCTTATTTTTCAAAGGATACATCTTGTTCTAGATGGATCTTTTCCATTTCCTATTAAGGTACATTTCCCATTGGCATAAGCCAGAACATCTTGAGCGGACCACCAGGGCCGTGGCGATATTGTAGACAGAGAGCAATCTCGGAGGTGTCTTCCTATCTTGTCCTGGATGTTGGATTCATCTAATTTTCTGATCTTGAGCAAAAATTCAAGCGGGCATAACTAACTGATTTTTCTTTTAAGATGAGATCGAACCAAGATGGCTGCCTACGTACCTGCACAAGGAAGGATCGGGTCATCACGTAGTTCAACCGACTTTTTGATTACCTTAATTTTTGCCTAGACCGCCCTTTCGAGTTTTCAATCTAGCAAGCTCTCTCACGCTCTTTCTTTTGCACTCCTTTTGCGTAGACCGCACTTTTGGGTTTTCGATCTACCTTTGTACATATATATATATATATATATATATATATATATTTTTTTTTTTCTGTTCTTTTTTTTTTTTTGACATAAAAATATAGAAATGAGGTGCACCGAGAGGCTTCTTCATGCAAAGTACCGTATGATGGCGTCGAAATTGGTGGGCATATTGAAATCATGCCCGTCCATGTCGATTAGAATCAAGGCTCCTCGGGAAAAGGCCTTCTTTACCACATATGGGCCCTTGTAGGTTGGGGCAAACTTTCCTCTGTGATCAGGCATGGCCTGGTAGCATTTTTTCAAGACTAGATCGCTTTCTTCAAAGACCCTAGGTCTAACTTTCTTAATGAATGCTCGCTCGACATGGCGTTGTTACAATTGTCCATGTCACATTGTGGTCATGCACTTTTCATATATCATGTTTAGTTGTTCATATCGAGAACGGGCCCATTCAGCTTCTAACGGCTCTGTGCGAGATAAAATCTTGAGAGACAGGATCTCTACCTCTGTAGGGAGGACAGCCTCCATGCCATATACTAATGAATACGGGGTCGCACCGGTGGAAGTATGAACAGAAGTGCGATATGCGGACAAAGCAAACGGCAAGTACTCATGCCAATCCTTGTATGTGTCTGTCATCTTCACCAGGATTTTCTTTATGTTCTTGTTAGCAGCTTCCACCGCACCATTCATTTGAGGGCGATAGGGAACCGAGTTTACGTGCTTGATCTTGAACTATTGGCAGAGTTGCTAGATCATTCTTCCATTTAGGTTCGCCCCATTATCCGTAATGAGCTCTCCCAGCACGCCGTAGTGGCAAATAATGTTATGTTTCAAGAACCGAGCTACCACTGCTTGAATGATGCTTTTGTACAAAGCGGCTTCCACCCACTTTGTGAAATAATCAATGGCCACTAAGATGTACTTGTAATCATTTGAAGCTTTCGGAATCATGGGTCCAATGACATCCATACCCCAGGCTGAGAAAGGCCATGGTGCCGCTAAAGAGTGCAAGGGCCGAGGAAGAGCATTCTTCCTATCTTGATAGGCTTGGCAATGGTGGCATGTCCTCACGTGTATAATACAATCATTTTCCATGGTGAGCCAGTAGTAACTAGCTCTCATAATCTTGTGGCCCAACAGGGGTCCACCGGCATGAGCTCCAAGTAAGCCTTCATGCATCTCTTCCATCGTGTGATTAGCCTCAGAGGCATCTATGCATCGGAGAAAGGTAGAATCGTGGTTCCTTTTGTACAGGACTTCTCCACTTAAGAAAAATTGGCAGGCCATGCGCCGAATAAACTTCTTTTCACTGTCCGTTGCATCGGATGAGTATTCACTATTCTTGATATAAGCCTTGATATCATGGTACCATGGCTTTCCGTCGGCTTCGACTTTGACACTCATGCATTCTTTGATGTACATGCAATAGGCTGGAACACCACAGACTTATATGCGCAATTGCCGCATATCATCTCCTTCTCGACAACTTGACCATACTTGCCAGGGCGTTTGCAAACTGGTTGTGTGCTTAGGGCAAATAGGCAAATGTGATGTTTCAGAATTTTGGAATCAAGCGGTTGACGCATTTCTAATACGGAATCAACTTGGTGTCTTGAGCTTTCCATTTTCCTTCGATTTGGGAGATGATCAACAGGGAATCCCCAAAGACACTCAAGTCATAAGCGTTGAACTCTAGGGCCACTTGCAGGCCGATTATGCACGCTTCATATTCTGTGATGTTGTTCGTGTAATCAAAATTTAGCTTGACTCAAACAAGGATTTGTTGGCCCTTGGGGGAAACTAAGACTGCTCCCACTCCATTTCCGATAGAATTGGCAACTCCATCAAAATAAAGCTTCCAACGCCACGGTTCCACACTATCCGGCTCTGGATCTAGCGCCATGACATCCTCATTAGGGAAGAGGGATTCTGAGAGTTCTAGCTCATTCAGTGGCTAGTCCACTAGGTAGTTGGCTATGGCCTGGCCCTTGATGGCCTTTCTTGTCACAAACATAATGTTGAACTCAGATAGCAACATTTGCCAACCGGAGATCTTCCCCGTGAGGGATGGCTTTTCAAAGATGTATTTAATGGGATCCATGTAGGAAATGAGTTGCGTGGTGTAGTAGAACATATATTGCCGCAACTTGTGTGATGCTCACACTAGGGCGTAACACGTCTTTTCAATGGTGATGTAGTTGATCTCAGAATCGGTGAATTTCTTGCTTAAGTAGTAGATCGCCCTTTCTTTTTGTTCGGGCTCAGCTGATTGGCCTAACATACAACCCATGGAGGTTTCTTGTTCCCCTAGGTAAAGGATCAACGGATATCCCAACGACGGGGGAACCAAAACAAGAGGGTTTAACAAATACTGCTTGGTCTTGTCAAAGGTTGCTTGGCACTCATCTGTCCATTCTATCTTTGTGTCTTTCTTCAAGAGCTTAAACAACGGATCACATGTGGTGGTCAACTGCGTATGAAGCGAGCTATGTAATTGACTTTGCTTAAGAAGCTACAAATTTGTTTCCCAGTTTGCGATGTCGGCATATCCGAGATGGCTTGGACCTTCGCTAGGTCCAGTTCGATTCCTCTTTGGCTGACTATGATGCCAAGCAATTTCCCTGAAATAACTTCGAAGATGCACTTGTTAGGGTTTAGTCTCAACCTGTACTTGATAAGGCCCTTGAATAGCTTTCTCAAATCTACCAAATGATCCCTGGCGGGGTGGGATTTGGCAATCATGTCGTCTACGTAGACTTCGATCTCTTTGTGTGTCATATCATGGAACAAGGTTACCATGGCTCGCTGATAAGTAGCACCTACATTTTTTAAGCTGAATGGCATGAAATCATATGCGTAAGTTCCCCAATGAGTGGTGAATGCCATCTTGGCGTTGTCCTCCTTGGCCATCTTGATCCGATTGTAGCCTGAGAATCCATCCATAAAGGAGAAGAACATGTTGGTAGCGGTATTATCGATCGTGGTATCGATATATGGCAATGGAAAGTTATCCTTGGGATTAGCCTAGTTCAAATCTCTGTAATCGGTGCCCATGCGTACTTTCCTATCTTTCTTAGGCACAGGAGCAATGTTGGCGACCCAATCTGAGTAGGCTATTGTGGTAAGGAAACCGCTTTCAACCCGCCTTTCTACTTCTTCCTTGATCTTCAAAATGATCTCGCATTTTCATCATTCGAAGGGCTTGCCGCACTAGAGGGCACTCGGGTTTGACTGGAATTCTGTGCACGACAATTTCAGTATCTAACCCTAGCATATCTTAGTAAGACCAAGCGAAGATCTCTCTGAATTCCTTGAGTAGTGCTATAAGCTCATGCTTCATGTCTTTAGGAAAGTTTACCCCAATCTTGATGGGTTTTTCATTCTCGCCTTCACAAAGAAGGTTAGCCATTTATGTCTCTTCTATGTTGGGCTTGCACTCGTCGCTCTTTCTATTTAGAGCTTCCAAAATATCACGAGGCAAACTCAGAATTTCCTCTAATCCTTCAATATCATGTTCCAACTCTATCGTCTCATTCATGTCATCAATATCCTCATTATGACAACAGGACGATGTACCCGCTTGGGAATCGAAATAGATCATATAGGACAGAACATATACAAGGAAACATAAGACAATTTGCACACATACATTCATAGGAAAGCAAACAAAGAGATAAATGCAGGGATTTCCTGAATAATACACTGGATAATTTCATTAATGGATTATAGATAGGGGGATAACAAAGTTCATGCCTGATAATGATAAAAGAGAAATTTTTTTTTTTTTTTTGGAAAATAAACTGGGGAAATGCAAACAAGAAATGTGGGAAATTAGAAATAAACATGCAAAACTAACTAGATATGCTATTCCAACTCTTTCGTGCGATTGGAGGACCCAACCACACGATAATGGAATACTCCTTACTCGGTCAGTGCAACCACAAAGTAGGGCTTGACGGTCCAATGGCCTACTACCTCACCTGGCATCCAGGGCCTAATAGTCAAAGTCGGATCATCCCCTGGGGATATGATGGCATTCACCGAGTATTCCTCTGGACAAAGACAGATTAGACAAGCCAAATCTGATTCCTCCTCGCATGATTCCCGCACTACTTCTGATCTGATGACCTCGGCCGGAGCCGAAAAAGTGACCTTGATGTGGGGATTAGACATCCCTTGGCCAATGCACTTCCTTTTCTTTCCTCCGGAAGCCTGGAAAAGTTCTTCATCGGAGGGGTCATAGCCTAGACTGAATCCTCCTTTGTTGTCTAGGAGTTCAATCAAAGAAGCCTTCCCATGTCCTACAAAGACTCGAGGCCTTGGCCTAACTGATAGCCAAATTTGAGTATCTCCTTCGCAGCCATTAAAGTTGTGGAGGGCCATGCCGACTCGAGTTTTGAAGCTCTAGAAATCATGGAGACTAGCTCGAAATTGTGAAAAGTTGCCTCTAGAAAGGCATTAGCACCAATATAGGGGGACATAAGTCTCTTTGAAGAAAGGTATGGGTTCTTCAGCCATAATAGTGATTAACAAACCCTCGGATGGGAACTTGAGCATCCGGTGAAGGGTAGAAGCGATTGCACCTGCCGCATGTAGCCAAGGCCTCCCTAGGAGCATATTATATGGGGAATCCACCTTGATGACTTAGAAGTTGACCATGAAAAACATGGGGCCAATTCCAATTGCTAATTCAATCTTGCCTTGCACCTCCGGGAGAGTGCCATCAAAGGCTCTAATGATTATGGTGGTAGGGCCGATAAGAGATGTATCCATATTCAAATGCTCTAAAGTAGACATTGGGCAAACATTTAGGGCCGATGCATTGTCGATTAGTACTCTGGCGACGATCATATTTTCACACTTTACTATAATGTTCATTGGCAAAGTATGCTTTCTACCTTCCGGTGGTAGCTCATCATTTGTAAAGGAAATCTGGTTTGTGGCCAACACCGTCGAGACCATACCCTCAAAGGAAGATTCTGTGGCACTTGTAGGAACACATGTCTCTTTCAAGAGAGCCTTGCAGTGGACATCAAAGGATAACAATAGCGCCAAGATGGAGATCTGAGATGGTGACTTGTTTAGTCGCGAATCACACTGTACTCTGATTTTCCGATAATTTTCAAGAACTCTTCAACCTCTTGAGTCGTGACCCTATCCTTGATGGGTTTGGCTGTACCCTTGCCAATCTCTTTTCTTCTTTTTTCTAGCTCCTCGGGAGTATAGCAATGGCCACTCCTAGTAAGCCCAAATAGACTTGAAGAGATATTGGAGCAGACCTCCTATTTTTCGGTTCAAGTGGAGATCAAGGACACATCATATTTCCATGGGACATGATGGCTACCTTCATAAGGAAACGGCTTCAACATGCGAATGATAACCCCCTTTTGAGTTGGGCGCTAAAAAGAACGTTTTTGGATTAATGACTATTGGACTTGGCAGAATGGCTTCAAGGGCCTTTGAGCCGGGTACCCCAAAGATTCCCGAGTCAGGCTTTAGCGAAATAAGAGGATCGAACCCTCGGATAGTAGGACAATGGTGGTTCCTTCTTGAATTGATGATGAGGCTAGCCCTACGACCGCAGGCAATGCAAGAACTAGAGGAATAAATCCTTCAATGGTTGGCGAGGCTTGCCCTTTCCCTTAATCTAATGACCTCGAATCTACAGGTGATTTTATGATCTCCTCAATGACTACTCAAGAGGGAGGTGCTGAAGTAACCTTACCAAGGCGTTTCTATACATATTTGTCCCAATCCTTTCTCGACCCAACTGATATAGCATTACAAATGACTCTCGACTGGGTAGCTAGAGGACATAGACTAGCTACCATGCAATTACTTCTTCGCACAATTTCCCTTTCAATCTAGATGATACCACGTTCGGAGCACTTTACAATGAAACAGGGCATGCTTATCTTCACATCATCACAGATCGAACAGGTTCCCCACCAAATCCACGGGGTTCCAATATCCTTAGGATCAAGGTGGCTCTCTTGGACCAAGGCTCGGAGCATAGCCTTCCATGGGAATGACAATGAGAAGAAATCCATAATCCTTTCTTCCACTATGACGATGGCATTCACATTCCCTTCTTAATAGGGAGGCAAAGGGTTGGCGATGATGTTCTAAGTGGCTGCATTATCGAATTGTATCAACTTGTTGTCAATGAGATCTTAGACATGGTCTCTCAATTGGTAGCATTCTTCCGCAGTATGCCCCTCGAGTCCAAAATGGTGTTCACACTTCTTGGACGGATCAAATCTTGGTGGAAAAGGACCTTCTCTGGGCCTCTAAAACATTGGTGTCACTAGCTTCCTTTTCAGTAGGTGACCATAGAGATCTGCCATAGGCATGGGTAACGGAGTGTACTTTCGATTTTACCTCCTAGGAGGACGAGGTTGGTCCGGCCTCCCTCTCTGATTAAAGGTCGGTTAGGTGCTTGAGTAAACCGAGCCTGTTGTTGATAAGGTCTAGCAGCTAGGGTAGCATAGGCAGAAGCAACACCCCTAGGCCTTTCTAATGCATTGCCAACCATATGAACGTTGACATCCTTAGTGGCCGGTCATTTTCTTGACTTGTTGTTCGACCATGGAACTTAAAGACTTAGCATCCATGATCTTCTTACTCCTAATACCCTTATCAATGCGCTCCCCAATAGGGATGAGGCTAGAAAAATGAGTGACTTAGGTGTTGATCATCTTCTCATAGTAAGGAGGCTTGAGATTGTCAATGAACCACTTGATCATCTCATTTTCCATCATGGGGGGTTGCACTTGTGCGACTAGCTCACGCCACCTTTGGGCATACTCTTGGAAAGATTCCCCACTCTTCATATCTGTTCTCATAAGGACCGTGTAGTCAAGAGCTATCTCGGTGTTGAACCGGTAGTATTCCAAGAAAGAATTGGCCATTTCCCTCCAACTAGAGGTCTTTTCCAATCTCACATACCATGTGGCCGCTGGGTCGGTCAAACTATCAGAGAAAATCTGGCAAAGCAGAGGGTAATTATTCCCATAGGGAGCTATCTTCCTACAGAACATGCGCAAGTGCGCACAAGGGTCTCCAGTACCATCATACTTGACAAACTCTGGCACGTTGAACTTGGGAGGCATAATGACTTGGGGAAGTTGGTCAGACTGTATAGATCAAAGCTTCCATGGGCGTTGTAGCCCTCCATGATACGAAGATTCTCGGCTAAAGTTTCCACTTGGCTCTTGACTTGGCCGATCCCAGATTTGAGGTTCTTGTCCTTAGAAGGATCTGTTTCCTGGTCATTGCACTGGGGCGGTAAATTGTGGCCCCGATCCTATCTTGGTAGGGGTTGATTTTCATTCTCGGTTTGGGGACCTCCTTGACTATGATCGGAAGAGTTTTGTCCTCCTTCTACAACTAGCTGTTGCACCATGCGCATCAATTTTGACATTTGCTCTTTCATCTAAGCGAACTTGACATGACTCACTTCGGGAGTCGAAGGCCCACCGGTAGACATCTTTCTTGCACGAGACCTAGTGATGATGGGATCACGATGTGGCGGTAGCTTAGACTATTTCTTTTTAGTAATCTTTTGATCCTTGGGAAGAATAGGAGGTGAAAGAAACGGGGTGCGTTTGACAATGTGGAAACATAACACCGAAATCAAGTTAGTTTATGTCCTTGCTACTTAACATGCACCTACCATTTTTAGAAAAATTTGGCTTTGCTCCCTTGATCGGGTATTTATCATGGTGAGTTTCTACTATGATGCAAGATTAATGCATAAGATTGGTAAGTAACCAAAACTTTCATGACATGCTTAACAATGCGGGAAGGACCCTTCCTTTGATTATATGCTTGTACAAGATTTACTTTTACAATGCTGGGTTCATCGGCTCCCATGGTGGGCCTTTTACAATGTAAGAAATGCAATTGTGAGGAAAAGCTCGGCTTTTGATAATGTGGACTTCTCGGGGAAGCTCTTGGATGTTTGGATCTCTTGGTAACTTGGATCTTTTGAGGGAGCCCTTGGATTCTTGACATCTAGGACCTTTGGCAATTTTGACATCTTGCCAATTTGGATCTCTTGGCAATTTGGATCTTTTGACAATTTGGATCTTGGACCCTCTTGGTCACTTTGACATCTTGTGATCTCTTTGATGATTTAAGCTTTCTGGGAAATCTTTTTGGATCTTTTCTTGGAAAGCTCTTGAACTATTGATGCTTTGGAATTCTTGACACTTTTTGGCAGCATTTCCTCCTGAAAGAAGTTTTGGTTACTTGCCACAAATTTTATCTTTGCACAATTAGGTGACGGAACTAATTTAGTGTATGCATGAGTGCCCTTGTAGGGTTGTAAACCCTTAAGGATAGGGTATGATCTAGCATGTATAAGCAACAGGTTTGCTTTCCCTAGGGGTTTAATCATGGATGTTGCATAAGCGGGGTAGAAAGAACCTAAAGTAGAGCACAATTTCATTAACGCAAGCAAAAAGGGCGCGCCTGTTACAAGACACTTGCCCCTGACTTCTAGCCCTATAGGGAGTCCTTTCCTAGGCTTGGATGTTCACTCTTTAGGCTTTACCTAGTCCTTATAGGCTCTGGGCTTGATCTAGTCCTCACGGGTTTGACATGACTAGGCCAACTGTATGCAAAGGCTTAATCGGTAGTTTGTTCCTGTCCTAGGGTACTCAATTTCCATACCCCTCCTTTTATGGAAGTTATGGGGCAGGATGTATTGAGGGGGCCTTGTCAACTACTCCCGTCCACCCATGGACCTAGAAGTGCCTACGACATTGGCCCCGAATCTAACTATAGGTAACACTGTCGATATTTTTGTCTGGGTATCTGCAGATGGGCTAATGAAATCCCCAAAGAGATGTGACTACGCCAGCAATGCGAAGCCCGAGTTTGACTAAAAAATGGTGTATATGTCATGCAATCCTTAATGAAGGGGAAAGACTTTTCCAAACATAGTAGATATATATATATATATATATATATATATATATATATATATATATATATATATATATATATATATATATATATATATATATATATATATATATATATATGAACGTGGATAAAGGTGTAGTGGAAACTAAATTTTGCTACCCAATGTTTACATGTGAAAGAAAGCTATAAAGCATGTGAGGAAAGTGGTAAAGCCCCATGTGAAAATACCTTAAAGCCTCCCTTTCGGAAAAAGGATTTTATTTTTTTCAAAAAAGATTTTTTGCTTTATTGAAAATAGTCTACTAGGATATAGTAGATGCCCTTTTCAAAAGAAAGCCCTGGAGGCCAATGCCAATTTCTGTGTTTTTGAAAGCCAATGTCCAAAGATTATGGTTTTATCAAAAGCTCTAAAGGCTAAACTCTCATCGATCGCCGGTGGAGTTACCGGTCTGTCGACACCCGGCCCAAAATGGAGAATCGTGGGCCTTCGTTCAACCACCCGCCGTGGCAACGCTCCCGCGCGTGTGGGGCCTGTTGGAGGCCCCTCTCAATGATCATGGTGCAAGTGTGCGCGTGTGTAGGTGTGTAGCGTGGTTTACACAGGGCTTCAGGTGCTCTCTTTCTCGGTGGAGGAAGGTATGTCTACCTTTGGCGTTATGGCGGGAATCTAAGCCAAATTTTAAGGGATTATCAAAGGTAAATGGAGTCGCCACCAATCATTGGGTTTTTCTAAGGTGTGATTGGTCACCTGTTTCTAGTTGATTTTATTACCAATCCTAGGTTAAGAAAAATGGCATTTTTCCTAATCTAATGTGGATGGTAAAAAATCTTGATTCTTAGGTCCGGAAGTTTGATTACGTGTGGGGAAGGTGTTAGGAACCCCACAACGCCTGTCCAAGGACAGTCCTTTGTTTTGATAAAACCTTAATTTTCGGAGATTGGTAGTAAAAAACACTATTTTAGCATTGGCTTTCGGGGCTTAGCATGCATGGGGGCTTTGAGGTTTGGCTTTTGAATAGGTGTGGTCCCAATCTATGCTTTCCTAAGGCATTCGAGCAAAGTACCAGATTTCCACGGCGAAAATCCTGCGAGATGTCATCTTACTTTCGTGGCGGAAATCAGGCTTCGCTTGCCTTAGGTGACACGAATCGTGACAATCACACCGGAAGGGGCGAGCAGATATACATATACATACATCATGCAAAACGCAAGCACACAGAGTAGGAAAGTAAATGCCTATGTCCTTAGAGCATGTCCCAAAATATATAAGTGCGGGAAAATAAACAAGGGTTTCCATACTCTAGAGATGAGGACGAATGGTACATGGCATGATATACCTAATACAAACCATCTAAGAGAGAAAGGGAGGAGGAAGGAAGGGTTTTTAAAAGAGTAAATAACCAAAGGGAAATGCTAAACTCCTAAATCTATTGAACATTGCCATTGGGCTCAACCACATGCTTGCATCCGTGCCCTTTCTGCTTGCACCTAAGAGACTATTGCCTAGCTCTAAGTGTCCTCACTCCATGTGTGTACATGCGAAGGCAAAGGCAAGAAACCAGCAGACAAGCAGTGGAAGTAAAAGATGCAAAGAGCATATAAAAAGGCATAAATCGGATAAGAATGATAAGCATGGTAAGTAAAGAAGCCGAAAAGCAAGCAAACAAGCAAAAAGGCAAGCAAGCGAAAAAGCAAACAAAAGGTGGTGTCCACAAGTGACATATGTAGGTTTGGATCGGATGTCCATAGCTTCATTGTGTTGAAGCATGGATGACACACTAGCAAGCAAGACTCATGCATGGACATGTGAGCAAGCGTGTAAAGATGCCTAGAAAGCCAACAGTGGCACAAGCAAGCATGGTAAGCATATCATCGCACGGAGCGGAAAAGGGGAAAGGTATGCACGAAGCAACCAGCATCATGGTGATGCATCCTAAATGGTTACATCCATACAAGGCCTCACGGGCATTGGATGTAACCACATAACCACAAACCCACTAAGGGCGTCAAGCGTGGCAAAGCCTAGAACAAGAGAGGCTAACACAAGCATAAAGCATAGAAGCAAGAAAGCGTAGACATGCAAATAAGGATGATCCAAACCCTTTAATATGGGCCTTGGTGAATGGACAATGACAAAGAGCCTAGGGTTTAGATTGGGTCCTAACCATTAGGCCAAAACCCAAGAAAGAAAGACAAAGTGACAAAAGGGCTACAATAGCACATGGCATGACCAACATAGCCTAGGTCTAGGCACACAAACATGGCATGGAGCGCACAAGCACATGGAAGATGGCATAAAGCATGTAGAGAACATAAATCCAAGCACATAGTCATGTGAAAACATAGATCTAGACATATAGGCATAGAAACATACACATCAACATGTAAAAGCCTAGCACATAGACATGGAAGAACATGAATCCATGCATATAAGCATGTGAAAAAAAGGATCTAACCATATAGCATGGAAATACACACATAAAACACATAGATCCAAGCAAGGCATAGCCAACAACCTCATACAAGCTTGTGAGCATGTAACCCTAACATCGACCTAGAACAAAAGGCGGCATAAAACATAGGAAAACATCGCATAAAGACTAAAGCATGTAGATCTAAACATAAAAGCATGTAAGGACATAGATCTAAGCATGAAACATGGTAAAAAGCATAAAAAGTAAAGAGATTTAAGCTAGAAACACAAATAGAGCAAGAAGCATGCTAAAGAAAGCAATAAATCATGCTATGCAAACAAAAATAGCAAGGTAAATGCTAGAAAATATTTAAAAGGTTAGGGGTGTGGATGGTAGCTAAAAAGCTTCATCCACACCCCTAAACTCCAAATCCCAAGTGTAGAACCAAGGAAAAGAAGATCGGGTATAAGAACGATACCTTAGGTTTTTTGGTGAAGAGAGAAGAATCAACAAGCTTTGATGTTTTTTTTTTTTTTTTTTTTTTTTTTTTTTTTTTTTTTTTTTTTGTGTTTAGGAGAGAGAAAAACGTGCAGAAAGACTAGTCAGAGAGCAAAACTCAGAAAAAATGTGTCCTTTTTTTTTTTTCCGAGGGGTGCCTGAGGCTTTTTATAGCCCCGACGCGAGCCTCAAACCTCCTCTGATTGGATTGATCTTGAAACTCTTGGAAAGATCTTGACTTCCTATTTCTGAAAAGGTATGGAACTTGAAAATTCAACGATCGGATCAAAAGTTATGGCTCTCGGAAGTTAGTGGTGCGTCGATCGGTGTGTTATCCCGGTTTTCGTGCTATCTTGGCCATTCTAACTCTGACTTCCACTCATGAACAGTCGTCGGAATGAGAATTTGATAATCTTCGTAATGGCATTGGTTTCAACCCGTTCTGATAGTCGAATCAAAATTAGGGTTTTTGGGCCCACCTAGGATCCACTTCGGGTCAAACTTGGTCAAAGTTGTTAAAAATCTCTGAGAAGCTCGGGTTTGATGTAAAACTATGAAAAATGTTTTTTTGTGGGGGTTCTGACCTCATTTGACCTTTGGTTAAACCTAGGGTCTACCAAGGGCATTTTGATCATTTTTTCTGTAAGAGGCATGTTAGGTTCTAAAGACTTAGGAACTAATGTATTTAGAACTCTAATGTGTAATGTTGGCAAACCATGATCAAAAAAGTTTTTATTCGTGTTTATACTTGCTCAATGTGTGTGCATTGTATGTAAAGTTGGAATAAAGTGGCAACAGAAGTATTAGTGACTTTCGGCCTAGCTCAATCGATCGAAAAACAGGCTCGATCGATCGGATCTCGAGCGAGAATGTTTTTTCTGCAGATTTTTCCAACTCAGCCCTAGCCTATGAAAACGTGTTGGGTTTTATGTTTTGCCCTAAGTATAAAAGGCAAACCCTAGCCACGTTTTTCTGTTGCTCTATTTGTTGTGTGTGTGAATCTCTTGTGAGATCTAGAGGTGATTGCCTTCACACATGCTTAGGATTATCAAGAAGGAGATTTTATTGAGAGCTTGATGATCATTCAGTTGTTGCACTAAAGAACTTAAAGAAACACAAGCGGGTGTGCTTGTACTTGCTCAAGAATCCAAGAAAGAAGGAGTTCGTGGTCTCGGAGCTTGCACATGGTCATGTCAGTAAGTTTCTACTGGTGGGTAGCAATAGGATGTTAATGGTCTAAGTCGCTATTGTTCATAGTGGATTCAGGTTTACCTTGAGGATAGCTAGGTGAAATCCTCCTCAGATTTTTACCGGTTTGGTTTCCTAGGCCATCATATCATTGTGTTATTTATATTCTCATTGCTTTGCATGATATGATTGTTTGATTGTAATAACCTAGATTTGGAATTTGGACTAAGTAATAACTTGGCTAATTAACTAGGTTAATCCAATTGTGTTTTAAGGGGTCTAAAAACGTACAAGTGGTATCGGAGCGGGTAGCTCTCTTGTTGTTGATCTTTTGATCTCTGAGCTGATCCTTGACCCCTGTTGTCATGGAACACGGACATTCTCTTGTTATTCCTCCTCACTTTGATTGTAATAATTATGCATATTGGAAAGTAAGGATGAAAGCATTCCTGAAATCAATTGATGAGAGAGTCCGGAACTCCGTCGAATACGGATGGGAGAAGCCCACTACTCCTGTTAGTGAGTGGCAAACTTCTCAAAAAGAAGCAACCGCGTTCAATAGCAAAGCTATGAATGCTATCTTTAATGCTGTTTCTATAGAGAAATTTAAGAGAATCTCTAATGTTGAGGTTGCTCATACTGCTTGGAATATCCTCCAGATTGTGCATGAAGGCACAAAGGTCATTAAAATCAATAAATTGCAGCAATTAACTTCTAAATTTGAAAGCATTAGGATGTCTGATGATAAATCTTTTAATGAATTCTATGCTAAACTTAATGATATTGTTAATTTTACATATAATTTGGGTGAAATCTATGATCAACCTAAAATTGTTAGGAAGATTCTTAGATCTTTGACTGAAAATTTTAGACCCAAAGTGACCGCCATCACCGAGAGCAAGGATGTGGACTCCATCCCTGTTGATGAACTTGTAGAATCTCTTTAATCCTATGAGTTGGACCTACCTAAGACTAGCAAATCCAAATCAATGGCTCTTAAGTCAGTTGATGATATTGATGTTGGTGGATTTGATGATGAGCTCTCACTCAGAGATTGCTTACCTTGCCAAGAACTTTAAGAATTTCCTTAGAAACAACAACAAAAGGGCAAGAGATAAGAACACTGCTGAACCTAGAAACTTTAGGAAGAATGATCCCACTAAGGTTAACAACACCGATAAACCTAGAGAAAAAGTACGTCAATCTTCTAATAATTCTATGGGTCCTCGGTGTTTGGGATGTCAAGGGTATGGTCACATGAAATCTGAATGTCCTACTTACTTGAAGTCTAAGGGTAAGGCTATGGTCAGAACCGTTAGTGATGGTGAACTTTCTGATGATGAGTCTAGTTGTGACGAGAATGGAAACTTCATTACTTTCACTTTGCTACTCATCGTAGTCAATGAAAGTGTATCTGCTAAAGAGAACCCTTCTGATGAACTCTCCGAGGATGCGGATCTTCAAAAAGCCTACAATAAACTTTGCAAAGTTGCTGCAAAGGATGCTATGAATGTTGAATTAGGCTTGAAGAAAATTGCATCTCTTGAGCTTTATAAGAAAAATTTGCTTGTTAAATTGTTTGATGCTACTGAACTTTTGAATAATGTGAAGGCCGAGAACATGCTTTTTCTTGATAAAGTTAAGATTTTGGAACATGAGCTATCTGTTGCTAGAGAACAAACTAATAGGTCTGCTAGTTCCAAACTTGATCATATGCTTAGTGTTCAAAAGTCTCCTTCTGACAAAACTGAGTTAGGTTTTGTAGAAAGCATCAATGTGTCTGCACCCAATTCCACTATCTTTGTTCCTTCATCTTCTTCTCAACCCCCTGTGAGTGAGGTTATGAGTGAGGTTGTTAAACCCTTAGAAGTTACACCTCCTAGGAAGATTAGGGTTGAACTGAAAGAGTCTAAACCTAAGCGGTTTACCCTTTTTAAGGACAAGTCACATGATAAGCCTGCATGGGTTTGTCATTTTTGTGGAAAGTCCGGACACATTCGTCCAAACTATTACAAGCTACAAGCTGCTAAGAGAGCAAACAAACCAAATGTACCTGTGCCTCAAGCACAAGATCCTATGGTACTCATTGGTGAATGGTAAAGGCTCTAAACCTTTATTCCAATCCTAGAGTTGGAAATCATTCCCATGTGAAAAAGAACTCCAATGCTCGTGGTGCATCTAAAAAGTTTTGGATGCAAAAGGCTCAATCTAATTGAGTCATTCTAACATGGTCCTTGTGCTTCATTGTTATATTCTTTGTGACCATTGTTCTTTGGTTTTTTGTTTTTCTTTGTTTCTAGGATTTGCATTGCATAACATTCATGCATTTCATTCTAGGTTGTTTTTTTTTTTTAATAAATTTAAAAAAAAAAAGGAAGAAAAAGGAAGCAAGTTGTGTTTTTGCACTATATTCTTGGTTTTGAAAACAAGGTTGGTCAATTTATTTTCACATAACATGTCTTTTGTACTTTGTTTAGCTTTGATGAGCTTACTTATTGCACTTTACTAGTTGAACGTTTGTAGTGCATGTTGTGTGGGAAAGATGATTATGGTTTTGATCACTTTGTCTTGATCTTGAAGTCACATGTTTTTGACTGTCGGACTTGAACCTTTTAAGAAATGCATAAATAACCATCTCACCACTATTCACTAGCCAATCATGAACACCTTAGTGCATATCGTAAGATTTTGTGCTCGAGAAAGTGTAGCACATGCACAAAAAGATCATAAGGTGTAGCCTTGGTTTAAATGCTAAAATTGGTGTGTACATTATCCCGGCTATTTTAATAAGTTTCTGAACAATTAAAATTTGTGTGTACAATATGAGTCAAAATCAAGAAACTTACATGATTGCAAGCTTATGATCTAGGAGATATGGGAGTTATATGATATAACTCTTTAGGTGATAGTCTTTTTCAAATCCTATGTGATGAATTTTGTAGATTTTGTGGTTGATTGCTATTCGGATATCACCTCACATGTATCTTAAGCTTTTGCTAGTTCCACACACTACACAAGTTACTCTTTCCTAAACGTTGTACATGTTATTGTGTGTGTTTTTGGTTTGACCAACCGAGTTTGCAAACACTTTGAGTTTTTATGCAAAACAGATTTGATGCTTGAGAATTTATGGAGAATGTTTGAAAATCTTAATTTTGGGAAAATTGGGTTTAAAACTGTTGTTTTTGAAAAATACTTCATCACATACTCATGCATTTTGTTCATCAATTTCAATGCTTTGAGGTGTTTCTTAACTGCGTTTTGTCTTTTTCAAAAAACTGTGTTTTCTCAAAAATTTTGTGAGCCTCTGTCTGTTTCGATCAATCGAAATTGTTTTTAAAAATTTTAAGGGAGCTCTGTCTGTTTTGAACAATCGAAACTGTTTTTTGATCAATCGAAATTGGTTCCAAAAAATTTAGGTGAGCCTCTGTTTGTTTCGATCGATCGAACCTAAGCTTTCGATCAATCGAAAATCGTATGAGAAGTTTTTTAAAAACTGATTTTCAGTTGAGTCAAACACTTTTTCAAAAAGTTCTTTAACTTTTCTCTCTCCATACGACTCACTCAAGGCTCAATCTCAATTTTTTGTCATTTTCATCCATTCTTTTTGCAAGGTTTTCTCTCCCAAGGCCGGTAAGACCTTTTTACCCTTCCTTTTGCATTTATTTTCATGTTTTCATGCATAAACACATGCATTTTGTTGGGATTTTCGGACCTATTCAAATTTGGGGTTTTTGATGATTCAAGCCAAATTTTCTGAAATTGATCAATGGGTTTTTGTTCGTGGATGTTATGAACTTGATCTTGATGGTTTAATTTGATCAATTTGTTGTATTTTGAGAAATTGAAATTTCTAGGGCTTGTATGTATCCGAATTGGGGATTTTGTTCAATTAGGTCCAAATTGATAAAATTGGCTTGTTGGATTGATGTATTTGATCATTATAAATTGTATTCTATTGTGTGTGATGATCAATTAATCAATTTTTTCAAATTGAACAAGTGGTTCTCTAAAATTTGGGGGTTTTTGTTAGAAACTCTATGCTCAATCCAATTTTGTGAATTTGAACTTAAATTGAACTTAATTTCATTGCATTAGAGCATGCATCATATAGATTTTTGTTCTATATTTGTTTTGTGCTAACTTGCGATCTGCCCTTGGTTTTTCTTCTTCTTCTTTTTTTTTTTTTTTTTTTTTTTTTTTTTTTTTGTTCTTACTTTGTGTCTTTGTCCTTATCTTGGCACCATGCCTAGGAAGACTAGAGCCCATAGGACACCCTCCACTTCCTCCGAGTCTCCCTCTAGGAGTGAGTTGTTTCAAAATGACAAAAGCAGAGAGGTTTATGAGAAACTGAACAAGAAGAGAAAGATTTGGGCTGAGTGTTCTGTTGTGTTAGATGAGCTTGATTACGCCATTAGGGCAAACTTTGAGAGTAGAGGCTAGCTGTCTCTGTTGGAGGTAGATCATCCACCCCCGACCGCCCTGATTAGAGAGTTCTTCTCGAACCTCTCTTGCCACATCTATGATTCCAACACCCTTGTTAGGAGTTGGATACGAGGTGTTGAGTTCACCATTACCCCTAGGATAGTGGCTCAAGCTCTTGGGGTTCCGGTCGTTAGGCAGCCTATCTATCCTTATGAAGAGTCCACCCCTTGATGACGTTATGTCATACATCACTAGGTCTTCTATCCGGTGGGGTTCTGATCCTCGGATCACGTCCGCTAAGTTTACTAAGACTACCTATCTTTTCTTTAGGATAGCGTGTCATTCTTTGTGGCCTATTTCTCATCTCCACACCATCCCTCTTGAGTGATGTGTGTTTTTTATCGCCTTTGTATCCGGTGCGTCTATTAGTTTTCGTCATTTGTTTCTTCGTTCTTTGAACGAAGTTCATAGGAGTTCTATCATCGCTCATGCTCTTATTCATCCTATTTTCATTCATAGGATTTTGTTGTTTCTTGGTTTACTTGATTTCCCTGCTGGTGAGCCCGTTCATGTTATAGCTCCCATAGGTGCCACCTTCCTTAGGCGGAGGGCTGCTCACTTGAGAGTTGGCTCTACACGTCCTAGAGGTAAGTCTTCCGGTGCTGTACTCCCTCTTGCCTCTTCTACAGTCTTTGCTATGGTTGAGGCGTCTGGTGCTGCTGTTGTCGATGATCGATGTTCCTCCACCAACTACTTCGGATGATTCGGACATTCGACGTACGTTGGATCATGTCTTGACCGTTCAGGCGGCTCATGGACAGATTTTGGTGGATGTGCTCGATGAGATCCGTGCCTTACGCGTAGAGTTGGCAAAGTTTCGACAATCCTCACCGCCACCTCCTTTTGATGATGAATTTTGATTGCCCTTTGGCATTAAGGGGGAGTACATTTAGATTTGAGACACTTGTAGAGTTTTTTGTTCTTAGGGGGAGAGTTTTTTTTTTTTTTTTTTTTTTTTTTTTGTTGGAGCTTGTGGAGATTAGATTGTATCTAGGTGCTTCACTTTGTATTTATATTTTTTGGCTCTTGATGTATTTTTGTTGGGCTATTCATGTTAGGGAGAAATACATTTTTTTTGTTTCATATGTTTCTTGTTTCACTACTTATTGATTTATATTTATGAGTTATTCGTTGATATATGTCTTTAGTTTGTGTTGAGTGAAATCAAGAACTTATTTTGTTTACTTTTATTTTCCACACATGTGTTTATGTGTTTTGTTTAAGTGTTTCAGGAAATATACAAGTTGATTCAATTAAGCTACCGTCTACACTTGCAACTGATGGATAGTAGTTAGGATTGGATTTGTTACAATGAGCAATTTTTTGTAAAGGGCTTTTCTTTGTAAAATTTGAGCTTTTAGTTGTGTTTTGTCATGGATTGCCAAAGGGGGAGTTTGTTAGGTTCTAAAAACTTAGGAACTAATGTATTTAGAACTCTAATGTGTAATGTTGGCAAACCATAATCAAAACAATCGTTAACCGTGTTTAGACTTGCTCAAAGTGTGTGCATTGTATGTAAAGTTGGAATCGAGTGGCTGCAGAAGTATTAGTGACTTTCGGCCTGGCTCGATCGATCGAAGAATAGGCTCGATCGATCGAATCTCGAGAAGAATGTTTTTTCTGCAAATTTTTCCAACTCAGCCCTAGCCTATTAAAACGTGTTGGGTTTTATATTTTGCCCTAAGTATAAAAGGCAAACCCTAGCCACGTTTTTCTGTTGCTCTATTTGTTGTGTGTGTGAATCTCTTGTGAGATCTAGAGGTGGTTGTCTTCACACATGCTTAGGATTATCAAGAAGGAGATTTTATTGAGAGCTTGATGATCATTCAGTTGCTGCACTAATGAACTTAAAGAAACACAAGCGGGTGTGCTTGTACTTGCTAGAGAATCCAAGAAAGAAGGAGTCCGTGGTCTCGGAGCTCTCATGTCACTTGGGATTTTCAGTTAAGTGAAGCCTAAAAACCTGAGATTTTCTCCAAATGGGAATTCAACTTGTAATAGGATTCCTTGACCTATTTAAAGGTTCTTTAGGGCAAAATTCAAAAGGGAGTTGCCGTAGAAAGTAATTTAGATTGTCTTAAAGTTTCTTTACGCTTTTCGAGTTTTATTTGTGTGATGGCTTGTTAGAAGCCTTACTAAGGCAAGGGGTGAAACCCAACTGTTTATTGGTATGTTCTTAACAATTATTTTATGGTTTTAATACTTATGTTATTTTGTTTTTTATTGATTTACTCATCTTGAAAGGTGTTTAGTTTTGTATAATTCTTTTGATTTATCGTAGACTCCGAGCATGTTAAATGCTTAGTATTCCCTACGAACTAATTCACTAGTTTTGTTTTGCCTAAAATCAATCGATTTCATAAAACTACCTTAGACAATTAATTCTTGAGTTCTTATTGTTAAATCATCCAACTAAGATCATCCTTCGTATGAATTTTAGTTGAATTATAAAATAAATATTGTTAAGACTACCAATAGATGTGTTGTGTGTGGATCCCTAAACCTTAGCACCTTAATATATTGTTATTTTCTCTCAATTTAAATTTACTTTACTAAACCATCAAAATCTCTTCAATTAAACTTTATTATTTTAGTTTTACTCTCTTGTGGTTTGCTAATCAATTCCCTTTTCCCTATGGATTTGACCTCGGACTTATCGAGATTATTACTTCGTGACAATCTTGCACTTGGGAGCATTATTTAAGTTGCAGTATTCTTGACTTGCATAAAACCGAGGTTCTTGCTACCTATTTTGAAATTCAAGGTTTCTGATTCTTTCTTCCAAAGATCTTGTGTTGGCCTCAGTGTTCGCCATTCGATTGCTCTGCAAGATCATCAAAGACAAGCGTTAAGTTCATTACTATGAATCTCAAGCAAAAGTCAGTAAAGGAGTGCCATCTTTTACCCAATTCACTTCGTTGAGCACATATTGGGAAGATTTCATGCATGCCACCAGCTGCAAGCCTCCAATCATCTACATGCTTTCCTCCATGAGATCAACACTAACCTAGAGCATAAGGCCACAAGTTCAGAAATAGCTGAATAAACAAAGAATGAGACAAGAAACTAAAGGGTTTAGAAATGTATCGTGCCAGTCAAAGGGACATTTAGGGCATATTTTGGCCAGTCTAGATTCATGAAGTCGTAAGATCCATCGAAATTCAGTATCTCATATTGCCATGCTGGAAAATTGGGATATGTCTCGATGAAAGAAGTGGAAGGACCACTAGCATTACTAGGAGAGGGACTGTCAACTCCGAGGAAGACGAAGCCTAAAAAATGGAACATTCAGACATTTTCACAAAGGGCAAAATGACAAAAAAATGATGCAAGTCATGATGCAAATTAATTTGGAAAAGAAATAAGTTCACCGATGCTCCCGAGATATTAGCTAAGCAACCCTGTAAGTGAGCCTTGACAAATTCAAGATAGTCTCCCGGTATCCCGAAAACAACGCATCCAATTTGTGCATGAGCTATTTCATCATTAGTCAGAAGGTTCGCCAACTGGATAGAAGGACAAGGATGGGCAGGAATCATTTTGGGAGGGTACATGTGTTGAACTTGAGCCAGCACTTGGCCACCAAGATACCAGAACCTCCTATGGCCACATTCGAACAAGACTTGGCGCTCATACAACTCTTGAGCCCATGCACACTCAACATGCTCTTCACATCCAAGCCAAGGGTCTAAGGACATTTGAACATCACAAAGAACCCAAAATGAAAAGTGAAGCCATACCTAAAAAAAAAAAAAAAACTCACCTCCTCGGCATTAAGCCGTCAATCACTATCCGCCAAGCTTGCAAAGAACGCTTGGGGGGCGTTGACAAATGATACTTAGGCATCCAGCGAAGAAACCTTGAAAACATATCATCAACATATTCCAAAAGTTGTGGACCAACCCCAAAATATTTATACATCCAAACCTGCAAAAAAAAAAAAAAAAAAAAAAAAAAAAAAGAAGAAAATATTAGCACACACACCAATAACAACACAAATAACCTTTGCAAAATAAATCTGACCAAGAATTTAAAACTTACCTACCAAACAAAAAGTGCACCTCCTAAGCTTGAAAGACTACGTCGAGAAAGCAGAGTCATAAAGTGTAAGAGGGTCGTATAAGCCATGCCGCCCCAATCATAATTTTTGATTTGATTGATGTCCTTCAAACTCCATAAGTAACGCAAACTCACTGTATTCCCTAAGTCCCGACACAAGAGAGTTCCAATGAAAAGGAGCATAAACATCCAGGTGCCGGTTGCCACAGTCTTACACTTGTCAATGCTAGAATACAACCACATCAAGGACACATTTTTACCACTAACTCGTGGAGGGATCATAGCCAAGAAACTCTTAATCTTTGCTGGTGAAATGGAATCATTACCCTCAATTCTCTCACCACCCAATTTTAAGCCAGCAATGGCTAAGAAGTCATACGGTGTCAACATCACTTCGCCAATGCTTGGAAAATGCAAGGTACTAGTGGTATCCTAGAATCACTCGCACAATGCAACAAGCGGTGAAGATCCCTATACTCAGTGGTATCGTGATCCAAAAGAGCTTGGAAAAAGGTTTTGAAGCCAACTTCATTGATGACGTTTCTAATGTCTAGAGATAGTGCTGCCCACCTTTGTCCTAGTAACTCAAGATTACCCCGACTCTTGAGATTCTACAATTAACAAGAATACCCCACATGAGAAGAAACAACATAACAAACAACAAAAAAAAAAAAAAAAAAAAACAAAAACAAAAACAAAAAGAAAAAAAGAAGCTTAGCCAATTATCATGATATCCATAAAAATACCCTATCCCAAAAATACTTACTCAAAATCCCAACACATTGATAAAGATGCCCCTCATAAAATTAACCGCGCCCAAATGCTTTTTCACAAATTTAAATTCTACGACATCCTAACAATATCCCAATCAACCAAAAAAAGAAATCCTTTCACCTCCATAAACTCATTCAACAATGACCTAAACATATATCCAACCCAAAGAAGTGTGATTGGAATCGGTACTTGATTTCCACGACGAAAATCCGACAATGCTTCGTCTCGGATGCGTCATAGCACACAAAACACTATTCTCACCAAGCATGTTGATGTGTGTCGCATACGCAAGGAAACCAATGTCAGTAGGTGACATGAATCAAGACAATCACACCATGATGATTATGCGCACAATATAGCATGAATATGCACCTACGACAATCGCCTTGAGCACATACCCACACTACAAGGTCAACAGCTCTCATGACTAGAAAGGGCCACTCATGTAGCCACGAGAGTCCATCATACAAAGTGCATAATCACCCACACACACACAGGCATATATATACATACATCATGAACAATGCTATCACATAGAGTAGGAAATCAAACAGACATTGCCAATGTTCCAAAGGTATGGCCCAAAAAGGTACAAAAAATGTAAAACAAACATTGCCATACCTAGGGAACATGGCCCAAGCAAGGAGCAAGAATATAAAAGGGGGTACATGGATGGGGACCCTAATACATGCTCTAGAGAAGAGGCTTAAATAGAGGGAAAGGGAAGACCACTCTGGAGGGGCTAGGCCACTTAATCTACTGATCATTACCTTTTGTAGGCTTGCATCGTTGCCTTTTTTACTTCTGCCTAGGAAGTCGCACCCTTACTCCAAGCGTCCTCACTCCATATGTGTACATGTAAAGACAAAAGAAACAAGCCAGCAAACAAGCAAAGAAACAAACAAAGGAGATAGTGAGAGCATGCAAAGAACATATTGTTGGAAAAACTGGTTTTCATCTCATACAAAACCCATAGCGGAAGCAACACAAGGATCTACTTCATGTATGTGAGATAACATAGAATATCTAGAATTTTAGAAACAAATAATAGAAAGGCATACCTTGATGCAAAGAAATTCAAAACAAAAGAAGTTCAAACTTGGGAAGACCTTCAATTTTCACCCAAATTCCACATATGCCCAAGATGTGTGGTCCCTTAATTAGTTATGTACACACTTGTTCAAGAGAGAATATGTTTAGAGAAAACTATATATTTCTCTTTTAATTGCACGTACATTTTTAATCACAAAAGCATTTACTTTATTTAATAACTCTTATTAAATAAACAATCGATTATCTAATTGGGCTAGCCCTTTGAGCCAGCCCAATTGGGTTTTAGTGTGTGGCTTGGGATGGAACCAAATTGACAAATAAAGCTTTAGCTCCAATGGGCTTTGGGCTTATCTATCAACTCTTGAAAAGCCCAAAGTTACCATTAATTATATTTAATACCACTATATAAAAATAATTGCACTCTAGGCTTTATTAATAAAATTAAATCCGAAGACTTTATTATCTAAACAATTAACTCCTTCATGAAAATATTTGTAGTAATACAAAGTCATAATATATAACTGCCACCTTGAAAATTACTACCTCTTGATCCTTGAATACCTGGTTTAGTCCTTTAAGTTATTCATATATATTTATGAAATCAAATTTCATAAAATATAAACTTTAATAACTCTTTACTAAAGTGGTTAGGCCTAACACTCTAAATAACCAAACTCACTAAACTTATCTCAAAGGAATATTTTATATCTCTACAAAGAGAATATGAATTCCATCTTGAGAATATGTGTTCCTTTAGCACTACGTGTGGCTGCCCAACATACTGAGGTTTTGACTATTAAGTTAGATCTTACTCCCGATATATCAAAGCAATCTACATTTCATGATCGGGTTCACTATCCTCTTAGGATTGAGAGTTTATGTAAATGAAATTCGTGAGATTTATTATTCAGTTGACAATCATTAATAGAATAATTAATCTCACAATGATCCAGTTCAATATGTCTTATACACTTAAGACACATCGACATATCAATTAGAAGTCTCCACTTCTATGATCAAGTCAAACCATCTTAGTTGACATGTTATAATCTTCATAGATGAAATGCCCAATTTCATCACCGACTACGAACTAAGGTTTTGAGTTTACAAAGAACTTTTTAGCTATATCTTTTGTGACTAAATCACATAAATCACATACTATGTATCTCAAGGACTATATGATTTGTAGGAAAAACACATGGAAAATACAGTTTTGTATCTCATACTGTTAGGACAAATGTGAATCATGTTAGGAAAATATGTCAATATAGAATTGGCTAAACCTTTGACAAAATGCACTTACTTGTAGTTGGGTAGATATAGGACGTGTTTAATGCTTCAAGAAACAAGGTTTCAAGTTCAAGTGTTAAAGTCATGCAAGTTTGTCCAAGAAACAAGTGAAGAAGTGCTAATTTTAAAACTCGACAGCTAGTATCTATCGAGGTTTAAAAAGCTATTTCAGTTCGATGCTTGATAGCTTCTCGATAGATAGGGTATTTGTCGAGATTTATGAAAATCAAATTTTCAGAGCTAATTTCACTCCAATCCGTGAATAGATGTTTGAGCTTTCTTTTCTCACAACCCTAAACATATATAAAGATTGTTTTAAGGGTCACATGATTGATGCAACTCAATGCAAAAGTTTTTCACAAGTCTTGTGTTTTGTACACCGTAGGGTTTTGTAACCAAGGAGCTTTGTGATCTTCATCGTATTGATGAACTGAAGAACTTTGTAGCCAACATTTTTCTCAAGTTAGTGAGTAAGCCGCGTACTAGGAGCCGTGCATTGAAAAGGAGAGATTGTCACTACAGAACAAGTCCAATTGGGCTTTGAGGTAAGAGTTCAACTGTAGGTTGGTATAAGGTACTGGGATTCCTTTACTTGTAACCACTTGTTGTAATAATAGTGGATTCTCGGGAGTGGTAACCTTAAAATCACCCAGTGGGGTTTTTGCCGTGTAGGTTTTCCCCATTCGTAAACAAATCACCGTGTCAATTTATTTTTCGCTGTATTTTAACTTAGTTGGTGATTTGTTTGTGCTACCACGCTTATTGCATGCTAATTGAATTAATTAATTAACTTGGCTAATTAATTGGTTAATTCATCACAAGGGGTCAATACATTCTTGGCCTATAAAAAAGGAAGCTATATTCATGGTTCCTAGATCATATAACTAGGTGGCAACTCCGACACTTTTCCCTTGCGACAATAGGAATTTTCAATAGCTGGCACGTAAATCGAAGGCGGACAAAATATGGTGTCTACAACGAGATTGTGAGCTTTAGAGGTAGTCGCTCCTCCTCCATATGTCTTCTTGATTAGAGGTTTGCTCTTAACCTTCTCCAATTGTCTATTGTTGATGGCATCCTCTATCCTAGTTCCATAATCACACAACTCTTCAAAAGAACTAATAGTTGATGACAAGATCCTACTATTATATGCCGGAAGCAAATTCTTGATAATCACATTGATTTGATCTTTCTCATTTGGCCTATTAACCATCTTAGATGCCTTTCCCTTCCACCTTGTCATGTATTTGGGGAATGTTTCTCCTACTCCTAGCTTAATGGTCTCCAAATCTCTTAAAGTTACATCAATCATAGTATTGAAAATGAATTGATCAACGAATAACTCCACTAGCTCATTCTACACCTTAGTCTTGCTAGGATCCAAACTATAGTACCATCTAGATGCACCCCCCGTGAGTAAGAGAGAAAATGCATGCAAAGTTTGCTTCTCATCCAACCCCTTCATTTTAGCAATGCTTAGGTACCTCCTAACATGTGCTTTGGGTCTCCAGTTCCCTCAAACTTTTCCGCATAAAAAATCTTGAATTTTGGAGGTAGTGCTGTGAGTTTCTCAAATTGCTTATTTCTTTCATAATTAGCTTTGTCTTTTTCATCCCACTCCTCTACTTCTTCCTCATCGAAAACCTCTACTCATGGGTTTGGCTTCTTTAATTTGGCTTCTTCGAGCATAGTAAGGCGACTCCCCATATTTTTGAGAGCGTTGCTTTATTCTTCTATTACCTTGAATATCTTTTGTGCAATCTCATCACTAATTAGAGCGACAATGTCTCTTTAGAGGATTCTCCTACTTGGAACTCTTCTTCTTGATGTATGTCATTAATCTTCACCAAATTCCTTCCATTCTTTTCTTGAATCCAAATTGGAGTGAGGGCATGTTTTCTTGACTTTTGTGGTGCAATGGTGCCTGAAAAAAGTTCCCTTTTTCATTTTGTCCATGTCCCAATTAAAAGGTTCTTTTTTTTTTAGGTGTTCTTAGAAAGTCTTTAAGTCCATTTTAATGAAGGCCCAATTACAAAATCACTCCCTTTCCTCTCATGAACTTTTCCCCTTGTTTCATTGGGCTTCGGTCCATTTACAATAATGCTCTCTTCTTACTCTCATGGGCTTTCATTAGAATGTACTTAGAGATTTTCAACCTTTTTTCTTAAACATGGGCTTACAATATATTCATCACCTTTGGGCTCTTCTCTTTTCATTTCATTATCATCGTCATTTTTTTTTTTTTTTGAAGTATCCCATTAGTTAGAATATATTGTAGCCTTCCTCTCAAGGTCCATGAAGTTCTCTTCATTTTGGGCCTAGGCATGCAACAAAAAGGCCCAAGATTAGGGAAATTCACATTGACTTTGTAGGATTTTGGATGCTAAGTCCATAGCATACTTGTTATCTTAGGCCCAAAGTTTTTCAAAAGGCCTTTTGATTTAGGCTTATGATAGCAATTAGGCTATGGTCTTATAAACCTTTCAAGTTAAGGCACACCTTTAGAATTAGAAGCCTCTTATATGTGAGAACTTCTTTTCTTTTGTCCCAATTGTCTTAGGGTATGCCATAACTTTAGGGTCATCCTTCCATTTTTTTACATCTTTTATTTGTCCTTTAGACTTAGGTGAACACAAGATATATGGTTGAACAAACAAGAGATATATAAAGGGTACCTTCTTTTGATAGGATCTAGGATCTCTCTAAGTGTGGGTAGGCTCCCTAAGGCTAAAGGGATAGATAAGTAGGTCACTCACAACTAGGTGGGCTATGGTTCCAACTAAGGGCCTATGTGGACCTTTGTGGATTGGTGGCAAACCATTAACGTACTCAAAGCCCATCATAGGCAATGGCACATATTGTGAGTTGATGGGATGAACCTCGAAAGACTTGCGCCCAAATGGAGCCCTCCATCTTCCCACTAAATACCAACCGAGGCAAAGGGACAAAAGAACCAAGTGATGTGTATGGAAACAAGTATTGAATAAGTCTTTATTAAGGTTAAGACATAGGACACATAGGAATTAAACTCACAAGTCCCTATAAGAGTCCCCACTGTGTACACAACATAAAATGTTTGGAGTCGCCACCTAGTTTTTGCAATGGTCTAAAAGCCATATGTGTAGCGTCCTTTCGAGGATGGACCTTTTGATCATACTACAAGAGATATGGGTTCGGAGTTAAGGTACGGTCTTGGGAAGGTGTTAGGCACCCAAAACCGCCCAACCATAAGGTTGGCTTCCCTTCATTGTGTCCTATATCTTAACCCTATTAAATGCACACTCAATATTGATATCTAACACACACACACACACTAACATGCATCTAAACAATCAACATGGTATCAATCATCGCAAAAGATCTAATCATACATCTATCATGGCAATCAACCAAAGCCTAACATTCATCTAATCATGCATATCATCACATCATAGACCCTACTAAGATGCATCTAAAAAATCAACATAGCATCAATCATCACAAAAGATCTAATCATACATCTATCATGGCAATCAACCAAAGCCTAACATTCATCTAATCATGCATATCATCACATCATAGACCCTAACATTCATCTAGCATGGCATTCTTTAACATATCTAGCATACATGTCAACCAATGTAGCATTCATCTAGCATGGCATGGCGTGAACCCTAGCATGTTACTACCATCATATCCATTCAAGGTAGAAACTTAGGCATGGCAAGCAAACATAGATCATCACATGTATTCCAAGGTTTTAGACATGAAATCAAACCTCAAACAAACACATCACATCATTAAAATGCATGTTCATACCCATGCATGACTTACCTCACTTACCTTGCAGCAAATTAGCACCTATGGCATTATGCATGAGCATATTAATGCATGTTCATAGCATCAAAACAAAGACAACACAAGATAAACCCTAATTCTAACATGTGATAAGCAAACAAGCAATTAAACATGTGAAACAAAGACTTAAAACCAAGAATACATGAAAAATGACTTAAAACAGAAGTATACATGTGAAGAAAGATGCAAAAACAAATAAATAAAAATTAGGGTTTTCTGGGTTGGTTCATGCGCATGAATGAACAACCTGCGTGCACATAATCAAGCCTGCATGTGTAGGCAAGATTATGCGCACGCAGATTCTTGCCCAAAAAACCTAAAAACACAGCAGATACAACAAAACTTTAAAACAAGAATTCTAGCAACCTAACATGCTTTTAAAACATACAATTCTATAAACCTAAGCTATACAATCATATTAAAGCATATTATAACAAGAAACTAAGGCAAATAGAAAGATTAAACAGCAAAAATAAAGGAAAGGAAAAAGAAAAGTTTGAAACTAATACCTCAAAGAAAAGCTCTTCAAGATTGATGTTTGACCATTCATCGAAGTCAAATATATTCACAATTCAATAAAAAAGTAATTAGTAATCTTAAACTCAAAGATCAAGGCCGGAAAATGTCTCAATCAAAAGAAAATTGACTTGAGGATGTTTTGTGAAAAACACCCTCTTTGATTCACTATCTCTAGTGAATCTTAGTGTTTTCCTATGAGATTTCTGTGTCTTTTGAAAATATGCCATGTAAGGCTACTTATGGTGTGAATATAGGGGTTTGGAACGACTCTTAGACGATGTGGGATTCATTCCAAATCTCAGCATAAATGTAGAAAACTTGCCTTATTTAGTTTCTAGAATTCACTATACGTGCGCAAGATTGGGCCTATGTACGCATGTAGAAAGCTGCGTGCGTAGGCCGATTCTTGCGTCCATATAGTGAGGGTTTCCTTTGGCCTTATTTTTCCAAAAATAGATTTATTTGCTTATTAAGAGTTATATTTTTCATTTTAACATCTCTCAAGTTAATTTAACATTCTGATTGGGCCCCGAACCAACCTTGGGTCTTAGAATTCGGCATCATTGGGGAATGGGAGCCCGAGGGGGTACAAAATGCGGTGTCTATAGTAACACGGCAGGGAAAATGTCGGGGAATCGAGGGAATGTACTTCCTCCGCCCTTGGGGATTATTGAAGTTATCCACGTAGCTTTCATCGGCATGAGTACAAGCCATCGAAAAGGGATTCTAAGCGTTATCCCACAACGAGGGCCTAAAGTTGGAGATCAGCCAGAGAAGAGGCTAAGGCCGAGTAGAGAGTCAATCGCTTTTGGAGATAATGACCTCGAAGGGACATCCCAGCCGCATAACGACGCCCTTATTGTGACCTCGAGAATTGGGGGCTTTTTGGTAAAAAGGGTATTGATAGATCAAGGGAGCGGGGCTGAGGTAGTGTATCCCAACCTCTACAAAGGCTTGGGATTGAAGCTAGAAGATTTGACCAAGTATGACACGCCTTTGGTGGGATTTGACGGAAAGGTGGTAATACCCGAGGGGCAGATATCACTCCCCGTTATGACCGAAAGGAAGGAGGTGATGGTGAACTTCATCGTGGTTAACGCTTTCTCTCCTTACACGACAATTCTTGGTCGACCCTAGATCCATACCATAGGAGTTGTGCCATCCACACTGCACATAAAGATTAAGTTACCTACCAAAGATGGGATTGTTATGGTCAAGGGGATCGATGAAGTCACGAGGCAATGCTTGGTCGTGGCGATCAATCATGAAATTAAGAAGAAGGTGCCGGTTGAACCAAAGTCATTATAGCAATTACAAGAACCTGCGGGGGGCACTGAGGCCGATAGTGCGGAAGAGCTAATGCGGATTAGAATACTCCCGTACCAAGATAGATATTTTCAGGTCGAAAAGAGTCTATTGCCGGAGGACCTAATCGTCGTACTATTGTCATTGGTACAGAATTTGGGAATTTTCGCATGGAGTCCGTATGAGGTTCCTAGGGTGGATCCGAACTTCATCACCCGTAAGTTGAACGTAGATCCTCTGTCCCCTCCTAAAAAGTAGAAGCCAAGGAGGTTTTCCAAGTAGCACGTGGAGGTTGTGGAGGCTGTAAAGGAAGAAGTTGAAAAGTTGACACAAGTGGGGACCATTAAAGAGGTGTTCTTCCTTGAGTGGCTATCAAATACAGTGGTGGTGAGAAAAAAGAATGGGAAGTGGAGAGTCCGTGTAGATTTTACTGATTTGAATTGAGCATGCCCAAAAGACCCCTTCCCCGTCCTAAAGATTGACCAATTAGTTAATGCCACTTGTGGGCACCTAAGGATAAGCTTCTTAGATACTTTTCAGGGGTACCATCGGATCGCCTATAAGGATCAAGAAAAGACATCTTTTATAACCCCCCGAGGCAACTATCACTACATAGTGATGCCCTTTAGGCTAAAAAATGCTAGGGTCACCTACCAACGGATGGTGACAAGGATGTTCAGGGATAAGATAGGGAGCACGGTGGAAGTTTATATCGATGATATGGTGGTCAAGATCGGGGAGAATCAAAGACATGTGAAAGACTTAAACGAAAGGTTTGAAATCCTCAAGCGAGACAAACTACACCTCAACGCCAACAAGTGTGCATTCAGAGTAGGTGTCGGGAAGTTCCTAGGGTACATGATCATAAATCAAGGTATTGAGGTGAATCCGAACCAAATCGGGGCTATACAACAGCTCACTCCCCCAAACAACCCCAAGGATGTGTAGAAAGTCAAAAGGATGATTGTTGCATTGAATAGTTTTGTCTTGAGATCGGTAGATAGATGTAGGCCATTCTTTCAATTGTTGAAGAAATGGAAAGGGTTTTAGTGGACCGAGGAATCTGAGGGAGCGTTTGAGGATTTGAAGCAATATTTGATGAGCTTGCCTATCTTATCCTACCTTGAACCCGAAGAAAATCCTTATATGTGTCTTGCAATTTCTAAACATGTTGTAAATGTGGTGTTATTAAAGACCCAAGAGGGAGTACAGAGGCCGGTAAATTACATCAACAAAACCTTGGTAGATTCATAAACACAATACTTGACATTGGAGAAGTTGGCTTTAGCACTAGTCCATGCAACGAGGAAGTTGCCTCACTACTTTCAGGCCCACACGGTGTCTGTGTTGACTAAGCACCCTTTACGGTTGCTATTGAGAAGGTCTGATTTTAGGGGAAGAATAGTGAAATGGGGGATGAGGCTTAGGTCATTTGACGCCAAATACAAGCCTAGGAACTCCATTAAGGGACAAATGTTGGCAGGCTTTGTCACAAAATTTGCCCCTTCGGCGAGGAATGCAAGTGGGGTTTGTCAACTCCTAGGTCGACCTTAGAAAGTGTATGTTAATGGGGCATCTAATGCTCGAGGTGCAAGGATGAGCATTATACTCGTTTCACCCGAAGGTGTAAGGGTAGAGCACTCGTTAAGGTTAAGCATCCAAGCATCCAACAATGAAGCCAAGTGTGAAGCGCTTATTGCGGGGCTCAGAGTTGCTAGGAAGCTAGATGCAAGAGAGGTTGAGATTTTTTCAGATTTGCGCTTGGTAGTAAACCAGGTTGAAGGAAGTTTCAAGGCAAGAGACCCTCGAATGGCCAAGTACTTGAAATTGGTCAAGACACACTGTTAACCGATTTTCAAAAGGTGAAGGTGCCCTAGATCTTAAGAGGACAGAATAGTCACACGAATTCCTTGGCAACATTGGCTTCACCCACGGACAATTGTGTCCCTCGCTTAATTTCATGAGAGGTGCTAAAGCAAATGAATATAGAACAACAACTAAATGTATCCATAGTATCAACGCGAGGTCCAAGTTGGATGGATCCTATTGTAGCATTTATAACTAATGGCATCTTGTCGAGCAAAACTAAAGAGGCCGAAAAGATACAAAGGATTTCGTCTCGGTTCTAGTTATCCAAAGATAGGAGGTTGCACCGACGGTCGTTTGGGGGTCCATATCTGTTATGTCTTCAACCTAGGAAGGTGAATGGTCTCTTGACTGAATTGCATGAAGGAATCTATGGGAGTTATACTTGGGGATGGTCACTAGCACATCGAGCCATGACACAAGGATTCTAGTGGCCAAACATGCAAAAGGATGCCGCCGAGTACATAAGGAAATGTGAGCAATGTCAGAAGCACTCCCCAAATATCCATTAATCGGGAGGTAACCTAAACCCGATCTCTAGTCCATGGCCCTTTGCCTAGTAGGGGTTAGACATCGTGGGGTTGTTTCCCTAAGCTACTGGTAACAGGAGGTTCGTCATAGTCGCTATAGATTATTTTACTAAATAGGTCGAAGCTAAAGCCACTGCAAACATCCGAGATGTGGATGTCAAAAAGTTTGTGAGGAAAAATATAATTACAAGGTTTGAAATCCCAAAAACACTAATTTCAAATAACGGACTACAGTTTAATAGCAAAGCCTTCTGTAAATACTGCGATGACCTCGAAATCAAAAATAGGTACTCAACCCCAACATACCCTCAGAGTAATGGACTAGTAGAGGTGATGAACAAGGCGATCATAAATGGGTTAAAGAAGAGGCTAGAATAAGCTATGGGTAAATGGGCCAAGGAGCTCCCGAATGTGCTATGGGCTTACCACACAACACCTCGAAGGTCCTCTAGGGAAACCCCATTTTCTATGGCTTATGGAACCAAAGTTGTAATCCTCATGGAGATAGGCTTATCTAGTATGAAGGTCTCGGATTTCTCCCTAGAGAACAATGATGATCGCATGGCCGAGTAGCTGGACCTCCTAGAAGAACGCTAAGAGATGGCTTTGATCGAGACAAAGTAATTACAATGAGAAGATGGTTCGGAGGTATGATAGTAATGTAAAGCCAGGGGATTTTGTTGCGGGTGACTTAGTATTACAAAAGGTGGTATGAAATATGAAGGATCAGGGTGTAGGGAAATTGGCTCCAAACTAGGAGGGTCTGTACCAAGTCACTACATTGGCGGGAGCTAGGGTTTACTACTTGGAGAATATAGAAGAAAGACCACTCCCCCGACCCTGGAATGTAAGCAATTTGAAAAGATATTACCACTAAGTGCAGCCATTATGATGAAATGTCACACACTGTAATTTTCTTTGGAATGAAACAGAAGCAATCATCTTTGTATATATTAGATTTCATTTATTGCATTACACACTTTTACTATGAACGGATCGAGGATAGAAACCTAGCCTCGGCTTTGACCCCGATCACCGACTAAGTGGAAACCTTAAGGAATTTATCTAAGGACGAAAACCTAACCTCGGCCTAACCCCAGTCACCGACTAGGTGGAAACCTTAATGAATTTATCTAAGGACAGAAACCTAGCCTTGGTCCGACCCCGTCACGGATTAGGTGGAAACTTTAATGAATTTATCTAAAGACAGAAACCTAGTCTCGGCTTGACCCTGGTCACCAACTAGGTGGAAACCTTAATAAATTTATCTATGTACTGAAACATAGCCTCGGCCTTACCTCGGTCACCGACTAGGTGGAAACCTTAACGAATTTATTTGAGTACAGAATTACGAAATATCAAAAACGGGGATCTTGCTTTAATTTGCCATAGTTCTTGAATTGGTAGGAAATGTTCATAAAGTCGACCACGACATTGGAATTATTTATAATGATCTGCTCAGTTTAGCGATTAGGTTATTGTAATATTTACCAATCATAAACACTTGTGAAAATTTATAAAACCAAACTTAAATATTCCTAGAACATTTTAGTAGCCAAAACAGTGTTTAATTCATAAAATAATATAGGAGAGTTTAAACTCCCGACAAAGAAGAAATAAAAAATATATATTTAATAAACAACAACAACAACAAAAAATGAACAAAAGTGAATACAACAGCAATAATATATTTAAGGGGCGAGATCTTGGGTGACGGCAAGGGGGACGGGGGAAGCTCCTTCGAAAGTTGAGGGGTTAGTGCCAGACCGATCTCCGAGTTGCCCAGGCCTTTGGGAGTAGCAAGGTCAAATTATCCAGGTCAATTACCTCCATGTGGGAGTCATTCTGCTCGGCTAACTCCCTTATGCTGGGCTATCTTCCCCCTCCTCATCTCCTCCTTTGGTAGATTGCTCCTCGATCGGGCCTTGAATGGGTGGATTGTTAGGCAATGGTATTTGGCCAGGATTTCTAATGGAGATGTCTCGGGGAGGTTAAGGGCATCCACGATTGCCATCCAACCTTGCACAAATCCCATCCTCCGAGCTTCGAAGATGACAGGGCTACATAAATTCCCAGCATCGGTGAAGCCCATGTTAAAGAATGTTCGCTCGGACTGCTTCATCATCTCCTTTAGATCGGTGAGCTCCTTATCATAGGCCGAGATCATGCTTGCATCCTCGGCCAATTTAGGGTGGGAGTCCTCCGGCTTGCCCTCTAACCCCACCTTCTCTTTGGTGGAATCTCGGGCCTTCTCGGTAGCCACGGACCTTTGCTCCATTAAGGCCAGCTTAAGGACCTTCTTTTGGAAAGTGGATTCGGACATGTGCTTCAGGGCTTTCTCCTTGTCCGCTTCCTCCATAGCAATCTTAAGCCAACCTTCAAGAAGGTGAGTCATTTGGGCGGCCTGGGGCAATAATTAAAAAAAAGGGGGGAAGGGGAGGGTTAGATATGAACCGAAGGTAGATACTTAATCAAATTTAAAAATAAATAATAAATAAATAAAAACAAAGGATGGTGGGATACTTATAGCTATGGTATGCCACTTTAATTTAAAGGCAATATCCTTGTCCCTACCATCGGACTAGTACTTCATATCCTCGGCGTAGTAAAGCCTGACCAAGACTATTTGCATTTCAGTTGCCTAACCCATTCCTCCAGGTCCGAACGGAAGAGTTAGTGGGGAGAGACCACATTGGACCCGACGGTTGCCGGCTACTCGATAGGCCTTGGCCTCGGAGGTTTCCCGAACAGGTGAAGCCAACGTGACAATGGTGACCATGGTGGGGGTGTGCCTAGTGGGGGCGATTGGACCCTAGAAGGTTTGTGGTAGTCTTCGGCCCTTTGTTGCGACCGTGGGGTGTAGGTGGAGGTGTCTCTTAGGAAGTTTGCTGGTGGACCGCTTGGCCCCCGGCAAGTTGGGCGCCCGAGAAGAGGCGCCCTACATTCATATTACGTCATTCAACCATGACATCGTTTGGTTTGGCGGTAGTTGGATCTTCAACAGAAGGTGTTACGCTTTGCCCTGAAAGAAAATGTCTGTTGAACTGTCCCTAATCGGTAACAAAGAGCCCTCTCTTATAAAACGAGGTCCTCTTTCTCGAGCTTCACCTATAGTAAAGCCCCTCGGTAGGAATCTTGGGAGGCAAACATCAATGTATGTCGGCAGGGAATTCTTGACCGTCAAAGCAAGTCCAGGATCCTGGTAGCTAGTGTAGGATGGAACACAGCCGAGGATCAAGTGTGAAGCTTTGAGTTGCTCGTTGTAGTGCACAAAGATTTTCGAGCGCAAGACAAAGTTTAGATCCCTAACGTGGACGACATTGAGATCCAGCTTGAAGTGCTTGGAAACTACACCATGGACCAAAGACAAGGTCAATTAAAAACCAAGGGTTAGTAAAAATTATATACACACACACAATAATAAATAAAATAAAATGGTAAAATGACAAAAAGTGATAGTGAGATATATGCAAAAATGAGATAGGGAAAGGTAGGATAGAGGCAATCAACTCTACGCTACTTATGCTCGGGAAAATAAAGGTACCGACCGATTTGCCGAGATGAAGTTGGGCATGTGAGTTCATCGGCGAGCCAATTCCCACTCACTTTTATGAACTCCCTCGTAGAGTTTCTATTGGAGTCGGGGAGGCACGATATCAACCTCACTATGGGATCTCAGATTTTTAGGTAGTAGCCATTTTTCGGGCCATCGCAAATACTATACAAAAAATTGATGTCATGGTGGTTAAGCCCTAAGTCATGTCAGATTGTTTAGGCAAATCACATTACTCATAACCCTATAAAAGTTGGGGAGACACTAGTCGGGGCTGAACCCATAAAAACTAAGGGTCCTAAGAAACAAAGGGTCTACGAGGAATTGAACACTGCCCTCGAGGATCGCCATAAGGGGAAAGAAAACTACCCTAGGAAGCCTATCATTTTCTATGTTTCCCTTAGAACAAGACTCAATATTTACATCATGTGGAATGTTAAACCTAGCCCTAAAAGCCACAGCAATGGCGTCAATACCAAGTAGGTGTGCAAAACCCATTTTTTGGGTGTCTAAAGATAAACTAGGAAGAGTGAGGGAGGGGTTAGAAGACTTACAGTGTTGCCTTTTCGTTTAAAGGAATGATCTTAGGTGGAAGGAATGTGGCTCGGGAGGACGAGGCAAGTGAGGCTAAGAGAGAAACATTAAATAAAGGGTACAGACTGTCTTTAAATGCTATTGGAGGGAAATTTAATAACTTCCCCTAGTTATCCGTTACGAGCATGCCTCAATATACAAAACGTTAATGGATCCTGACTGTTTGATATGACAACTGTCGTCCCGCATGCAAGGAGTACAAACTATCTTGTCCATCACATTTAATGATCGACGGTTGGTTTTCCTAAGGGAAAAAAGTACGCTAAGGAGGCGATTCACCGACATACAACATTTAAGCCCGACCAGTCCTTTACTAACGTGTAGGAACTAACCCCGATCCCATCCCCATGACATGGGAATGGAATTGCGGGGGCCTATTGTACGGGCATCGAGGTATGGGCCCAATCCATTGACCTTCATATGCCTAAGAATTTTGGGCCCATGTCAGATCGAGGTCCACATCAATTCCAGATCAATACTAAGTAAGGGCTCGCATGGGATGGTAACAATAATGCCTTAGGGAAAATTGCCTGCCAAACACCATTTGGTGACAAGTGCAAGTTTCAAGAGAGTCACATCTGTCACAAGAAATTGGTCCCATCTGGTCGGGAATATATCCTAGAAGAGCCCACTAACATGGAAAGCCACCCCATCATCATGACAACCCCACCGAAAGAAGTCTATAAATAGGGGTCGTAGGAGTGAGAGAAGGGGTTGGAAAATTAGGGAAGGGAGAGAGATACACAAGAGAAAAAGAGAGAGAAACAACTAAGGAGGAGCTCGGTTCTAAACTTAGGCCCCCTCGGGAAGCATATACAAGATAATAGAATATGTACTGAGTCCAAGACTCCATCACTTGGGCCGCCTAATTGGCCTCAAGAGGTTTTCTCCATTGTAGGAAACTCTTTTCCTACCTTAAATTAGTATATTGGGAGCCAGTCCTTAAAGTCCATCAAGCATTTTTGGGTCCAGGTAGCACAATTCTATTGATGGTCTCGAACTTATCTCTAATAAACTTTCTAGGGATCTAGTAAAATATAAGAACATTTCTAAGAAATTCCTAGAAAAAATGAATAAAGGCATATCGATGTACCAATAAGATAGAGTGAAATTATTCAAGTTGAGGAATGAAAAAAAAGATAATGAACGACCAAAAATATCGTTAGTAAAAGTAGTTGAAACGAACATGTTAGTTATTGAAGTAATAGAAACTATGATTTTGGATAGGTTAGAATGGAGGAAAAAAATACATATAGCATAGGGTCCATTTGAATACAGCTTATTTTACTAAAAACTGAAAATTGAAAACTAAAAACTGAAAACACTGTAACAAAATAATTTTTAAATGTGTTAATAGTGCCGTGGGACCCATTTTTAATTTTTTTTTTTCTGAATAAAGTGGTTGTACGTCCCGTGAACAAGTGCTCAACGATTGCACTCTGTCGAGAGAAAGTCCGAAACGCAACGCAACAAAAAAAAAAAAAAAAAAACCGCAAAATGCAAACGTTGAAGGAAATGCCGGATCCAAACGCTGCCATAGTCAACCTTAACTTATTCTTTTGAATATTAAGCTGGCCTAAAAATTTTGGGACTAAGACTCTGTTGTTGTTGCTTATTATAAAGCTGAAGTTGCTCAATCACTGAGGTAATGTTCATTGTGTTTATTCTTTCTAGTTTGTGCTCTAATTTTGTCGTAAATTATTTGTTATTAACATCGCCATTCCCATTAATTGAATGATCAAAGAAGTTTGCATCTCTATATCCCTCTCTCTCTCTCTTTGGATAAACAATAGCAATATCCCAATTTCCAACTGGCATCCTATAAAGCCTTCATAAATCTCGGCATATATTAACTAAATTTGGTTACCGAACAAGAACAATAATTTTACTGCAAAAAAAATGCTCAGGTCTTCCATAAATTGGACTATGTTATTGTAGGAGTTAGGAGCTCCACAAAACATTAGAGCTTGCATTCATTATCAAACCAAAATATTCCGATCACGCCCTACTCAAAATCATGATGTTTGAGTTTCATAGAATCATACTGTAGGTCACATGCATGATTTGAAACCTTCGATACCATATATAAATGGAGATACTTAATTAACAGCTAGTAGAGAAGAAGCAAATACCAACTTTTTATTAAAACTGTCTAGTCATGAAAGATAATACAAATCACTAGAAAGCAAAGTGTAAATTGAATGAATTTATTTGTTTAGAGTTTTAAATCAACTTAAAGCATTAAATTAATCCATGATAATGAAACGAGACCAACTGAAAAGGAACCGACCATCACTTCTCCCACCAAAACCATGGGCAGTTAGTTATTCCATGAACTTCACAACAGCAAACGAAGGGCAAACCTCATGACAGTAACCGTCCTTGTTTCGTTCAAAGTTCTCTGTCATCACATAATTAAGTAATAAGAAAAGATAATTGCGCACAGAAAGAGGTACTACACATCTAGCCAAAGGGGAAAACTTGTTACAACAGAAACTGCCCTTAGGCAAAATTTGTGTCTAAGCTATATATTTTTCCAAAAAATGCTTTTCACTTTTTTCAGTGTTTAGTTTGACTAAAAATGCTAGTCAATTGGCAATGATTTATTTTATTAGCAGAAAAATCATTTTTGCAACCATTGAAAACAAATCATTTTCCACCAAAAATATTTTTAATTCCTAGAAAAAATATCTAACATCCCCAACAAATGGAGCCTTAAATTAATATTAACTCTAAAATATGAGATATTTGAATTAGATTCGAAAGAAAAGGAAGAGAAAGTATACCAATGTTGATAATATACATGCAGGCTCTCCGGGTGAAGTCACTGGTATGTTTTGTAATGGTTGTCACCTAGAGAAGGATAGATCTGTAAGTTAAACCCAACCTTCATCTTCATCTGCAATTCTTGAAGCATCTGTGCCAATTTCAAGGTGGTCCATAACATCTCCACATCTGGCAAAGAAGTCATATTGCAAAGCTCCTCAGGGAGCATGGTCAAACTTGTGCAATTTTTTATAACCAAATGCTTAAGCTGTGGCAGAGCACCTCTCTCCAGTTCCCATTCAGTTATGGACAATTCATCCAATTTAAGAACTACGAGCTCCGAAACAAATCTCTAGTGAAATTGAGGTTAACTTCAAAACTGCAATGTTTTAGTTTCAGCACCCGAAGTTTGTTAAGGCTTCCCAGCACTGCCATGCTGTTTAAGTCCACACGTATTAAGGTTATCTTGGTGATCGACTGTGGAAGTGAATTTGCACCACTAGGAAGCTTTGAACAATCCATAATTTCAATGTTTGAAGATGACGTAAATCACGTAGGCTTTCCAAGGTTTCCCCTGATTCCCAGTACTCTCCTTTGGGCAGCTTAAAGAAATCCTTCCGGTTCGACTTATTCCTGCCCATGCGTATTCCTAGTTTCCTTACATTAGGAAGCTTGCCCTTGATAATGACAGACGCAGTTTGTGGGTCAACTACGACAGTGGAAAGAACTTGGAGGCTTTGTAGAGCTTCGACGTCTGCATTGCCACAAAAAGTCATTGCTGCAGACATATACAGATTCCGTAAACGTTGCAGCTTCCATATCCCAACTGGCAAGCAAATCACCTTACTGCCATTGTTTGCAACCAGAGTTCTAGAGTCCAAAGGTTACAAATGGAATCCGGAACACAGTACGCTAGTTCATCATCTATCCTCAAGTACTACAAATGGGTGAAATTCTCTATATAATCGGGAATTATGTAGGGATTTGCCTTCCCAAAATGAAGCACCTGAACCAACTCAAAGTTTCTTTGGACCCATTCACAACTTTTTTCAAGGAGAGAAGGATAATTTTTGTCAAAGAAGAACAAAGAATGGGCACCAGAAGGCTCAGTGTGGTTTGAAGACATGTATAGAGGAGCGCTACACAGGACGGAAAGTCTGCAGGACCTATCCGATGATAAAATTTTAACATCCTTACGAACCTCAAAAAACTTCTCTTCCTTGCTCTTAAGCTTCTCTCCTCACTCTTAGATATACACAGGTCTCGCAGAAGATCATGGATGCGACATGTCTTTGCTCCCCTATCTGTCCTCCTGCTAGCCACCTGGATCAAGCTTCAATCAATGAGCTCCTTCAAGTAGTCTTCAGCGACATCCTCCAAGATTCTATCTCCCGTGTTCTCTATGAATCCCTCAGCTATCCACAGTTGGATCAGTTGCCTTACAGGGATTTCATAGTGTTCTGGGTATATCCCAAAATACAAAAAGCATGGTTTCAAGTGTGGAGGAAGGTGGTTATAGCTTAAGTCCAGTATGTCTTTACATCTGTTGCTTTTATCCGTAGTAGGATTCCAATTTGCAGGGCTATACTTCTCCCATTTTGTCTTTTCCTTCTCTTCTTTCTCCAAAAGGCCACCCATTACCACAATTGAAAGCGGTAAGCCATAACAGCTTTTTGCAATTTGTTTCCCCAGTTCCTCAAGCTCGGGAGGACATTCACCAGATAGGAAAACCTGTTTTCTCATGAGTTCCCAGCTGTCATCTTTGTCAAGAAATGGGGGATGGTATGGAGTACCACCGCTTGCATGTAAAGCCACTTTTTCTTCACGGCTTGTGATTAATATTTTGCTGCCATTAAAGCTAATAGGAAAAGCAATTTTTAACTCATCCCAGGCTTCGGTTGTCCAAACTGCATCCAAGACTACTAGGTACTTCTTCCTACTCAAGTATTCGTGCAAAATGTCTTTTAAATATTTCTCATCCATGTCTTTTAAATCTTCCTCATGCATGTCTTCGAGTGTCATTTTCTCTGGTAACAAGTCTTGAATAGGATTAAACTTAAATTTTGATGTTCGCATCTCAGACTTCAAAATTTCAATCAACAGCTCTTTGAATCTGAAATCTTGAGATACATTTACCCACACGCAGCAGTGGAAGTGAGTCTTGACGTTAACATTGTTGTAGACTTTTTTGGCGAGAGTGGTCTTACCCAACCCACCCATGCCAGCAACCGAAATGACATCAAGCTCTAGTTTTCCTCCAGTAAGTTTCTTCACCACGGTGGTTGCTCGTCAACAAAGCCCATCACATGATTCACGTCATTGACCGGTAACACCTAATAGAATTAAGAAAGACTTGCTCGGTCAATTATTAAGACCAATTTATAAGAAAATAGAATAGTTCAGGACCGCCTATAGTTCAGATGGGAGGCAATATGAGCACATGGATAGAGAACTTTTCCTCCATTTGTTTATTGCAACTCTTTACTAACAAATGGAGAATTGAAACAAAAACTAAAATGTTAGGCATGATGTATTGGGTCTGGCTCTCCTCCCATTTTAAAATCCTCTCATTATTTTCCATTTTTACATGGATGAATGACGCGTGACAAATAAACCATCTAATGGTTAAAAAAAAAAAAAAAACCCACATCAAACACCAGTTTTGCTTGAAATCAATAGTGGAGACAATAAATCAAAATAATTACCTCACAATGTTAACACAAATTTCTGTCAATACCAGATTTTGGCCAATACCATTAACATTTTACTAAGAAGAACAATTTTAAAAATCCCAAAGTCAAAAACTCCAGCTGACATGTAGAGCAATAATAAGAAATACGGAGAGAATGTGAAATTAGAAACAAAAACAAAAAATTAAACAAATGGGTTAAAAGAAAACAAATGCGATAAAGAATGTGAGTGGTCTTCAGATCAGAGTATGTGACACTAGAAATAAAAAATAAAAAGATAACCAAAAGGGATAAAGAAGTTGAGGAATGCTATTGGTGTTTTATGCCATAATTGTCATTCTTGGCAAACTGGGTGTGCACAGTAGAGTTTGCGCACTGTGATTTAGGCCATCAGGAAAGCTTCCGGTGGGTTTTGATTTTTTGGGGGGATGGTTTCTTCTCCGGCAGGCTCTGATTGTCAAGCCCCAAACCCAAAAGGGTTCAAAGCATGAGACAACAAACCATCAAGAGAAACTGTAGGGATTTTTCTTTTGATTTCTTTTCCGCATGATAAAAATAAAAAAACATACTGAAATCTCCACAATATAAGTCAGAACTCTACGACAAATTTAAAAGCAATACAACTGCAAATCATGTCTCCAAAATATACATAACTTTATTCTGAAGCACCAAATGAAATCAACAAAAGATCAGAAACCTCCCTAGAAATGCAACCCCAACAGCAAATCTAGGACTGGTATACCAAAGGCTTACAACTCCAAGAGTTCAACACTATTGTCAACCTTTGTAGTAACTACACATAACTCCCCAAAATAATTCCACCAAACCAAAACCCACACAAAACCATTAATCATAAAGAACTAAAAGAAACTTCTACTACCACCCGTGTTCTAAAGTTTACATTACCCTTTTTGAAACAAACTCAAGATGAAATAACCATTTTGAAATAGAGAAGTGCTACGTTCACCACATTTTTATAATATTTTCACAACAAATCATAGGTGGTTAATTGTTATTTATTCAAATTTGAATTTAGCACTGAGATTACTTTTTTAACCCAATAATAACAATCAGTAATAACCTGCCACTTAGGATTTGTTGTAAAAATGTTGTGAACATATCATTTTTCTTTGAGATATTACCCTCACCCAAAAGATCCACTCAACACAAGTGTTAAATCATAACCAAAACAAGAAAGGAAATGGGTCCAAAAGATTTCACCTTAACACCTCCCTTTCAGCAAGTTATGGGAAAAATACTTGCTGCCTCCATTAATTGGCGTGGTGCTAGTGTGGTTTAGGTTGCTTTTGATGGCGATAATAGGTGGTGGCGATAAAAGGGAGGCTTCAATGGGTCGGCCATAGGTTTGGAGAAAACAAAAGAGTAGAAGAAGCAAAAGAAGATAAGGAGAGGGAGAGAACGTGTATACTAAGAAAGGGGGAGGGGGGCTGTTGGATGAAGAATGTGGACCACTTGTTAGAAAAATCTTAGGAGAAGAATTTACAAAAATACCCTCACTTATATTATATTGCCAAAACCTTTTTTTTTTTTCTTTTTTTTTTTTTTTTTTTTTGGGGGGTTGGAGGGGTGTTTACATTCTTCCCCCTTAAAGAATTTCGTCCTCGAAATTGTCTGCATTTAATAAACTTTTGAGATCACACCCACTAGTCAAAAACATTAACTTTAGAGATTTATATATGTAAACTTGATGAGAATCAAGAAAAATTCACATGATAATAATACCCATTCACCTTTCAAATAATCTCTGAAAAAAAAAGGGCCATTAATCAAAGGGAAATGGTGATAATGAAAACATGTCCAAACTCCCAATTTCTGGGAGAAAAAAAATCTGATATTGACAAAATAACATTCACAAGTTTTCCAATAAATGGAGATTTGTTCAAACGTCTAATACAGTTTTAAACTCAAAAGATCATGGAGTACTTCAACCAATGACTTAAGTTTCAAACCAAAATATGGAGTTCAAATCGTAAGGAATCAAATTCAGAAAAGGGGTAAGGGTAGCCATTCTTTAAACCAAGAGTATAGGTGCATTCCATGTAATCTTTGGAAAGACGATTTTGTCTTAGACTAGTTTCAAACACAATTGTTGAATAATAGCCATTAGGCCATAAAGTTAGCTTAAGAGTTCCAAACCAAATTAGTCACATGAAATCTTCCATTTCACAAAGTCCAAAATTTGAAACTAGGATTAAAATTGTCTTTCCTAAATACAAGTCACATACATTCCACTAAACTTAAAGATATTTCAAAGAGGTAAGAAAGTACCAATGGTTAAAACTAAAGCCTTGAATTTATAAATAAAACATCTGATAGGAAGACAAAAGTACGTCCACAGTGAACAAAAGGTTTTCAAGAAAGAATTTAAAATGCTTTCAAAATTTGCATAAAGTACACAAGTATTCTTCGGTAACAAACCAAGGCTACAATATCAAACAGGAAAAGAACTGTACGAAAGCATGTCCAACTGTCAACTTCTAAGGTAACTGTTAGAAGTTTTCCAAAAACAGAAATTTTTTATAAAGAATGAATGAATTATTTATATATCCTTTTTTTCCCCAACTTATAACAATAACAAAGTTTGTAAAACATCTCACACACAAGTCAGAGGCTGACAAAGGTTACTCTCTAATGCAAGATCATGCACAACAACCAAACATATAGGTACCAAACCAACCAAAAACAAAATGAGAATAAATACTGGGGCAACAAATAAGTGATACATCAACTTCATAAAGTAAGAGAGAGAGCTCATAAGAGTTCATGAAAATCATTTACATGAGATTTAACTTACTATGGAGCACATAAACTCAAAACAAGTTTGGAAGGACTCAAACACAAATCAGTTTAACTAAACCCAATATAGAAAGAGGCAACAAAAAGGCATCATAGCATGATCAACCAGAAAATTAGAGTTAAAACATGAGTCAATCCATCTACTTTCACCTCTAAAGCACAGATACTCCATTTTTGCTCATATACCAATATTCGATACATATCGTATCAAGATTATCATACCAGATACCTCTAAGATACTTGGCCAATCAATTTTTTTTTTTTTAAGTGCCAATAAATCTAGGATGCATCTGTGATACGACTTAGATACCGTTGTAACCCAACCCCAATAGTGAGAGATAGCCCAAACTTGTAAGAATTTTTATTTATATGCTTTATATATTGGTTTCAATGTTGAATACTTATCTAATTATCTTTTATTTACTCTTTTGGATCTTGGTTTGTATTCTACATTGCATTTAATGTTCATATATTCACTTTATTATCCATTATTGTTTTTAAATTGATATATGATTAACAATATATAAAAAATAAATGCTTAACAATACATAAAAGATATATTTAATAAGTAATTAATACACATATGCCCGCGTATTGTACCCTAAGTTTTTAAAGAAACATTGTATCCCCGTACTCGTACCCGCACCCGTAGCCATACCCGTGCAACTTAGACTTTCACCAATATAGAACGAGGGCATTTTTGAAAGTAGCATCCATTTTCTACATTCAGCAAATTGAACCTTGGGCAAGTTCAATATCAATAACAAAACTTGAAATAGTTTAAACATTTAAAATTAAATAATAGATATTCCAAAAATTCAGCTTCAAAAAACCATTTTCTTTTGTACACCTTTTTAAAAAATAATAATAATAATAATAATAATAATAACATGATAGCACAAAACTTGATGGTTAGTGGTTTGTTAGACACCATGTGAGCTCAATAGGATCAAACAAATCCTCTAACCAACCATTGCAAATAAAAGTTGTCATATTATGCTAAAGATAGTAGGTCAAAACTTGTCGTACCACTCGCGGCCAATGAGGTTTGACCAAACTGCACCACCTAAAGTCAGCATGGCCAACAATATTTGCTAATAGTACAAGGAAATGATTTTTAAACAAGTTCTCAAAATTTATAAATATAAAATTTGAAAAACTTGATTCCTTTTTGTTTGTTCAAAACAATCTTAGGAATTCAACTCAAAAACTTTTAGGCATTTCAAGAACAATGCATAACAAGCACAACAATAATAACAAAAATAATTAACCACAACAATTCATATCACACAAAAAGATTTAAGAACTTACAAAAGCATAAAATAAAATAAGGACCCCACCATTCCAACCAATTACAAATCAACCAATCATAACACACACGATAACTTCTCCTCTAAACAACCCAAGAGAAACCACCTTGCATGAATACTACCACAAAAACTAATGCTTTGACTTAGATCATACTCATATCATATTCAAAAGTCTAAAAAATCATAACCTAAGCTCTAATACCAAAATTGTCACGCCCCAAACCCAAAAGGGTCCAAAGCATGAGATAACGAACCATCACGAGAAACTATAGGAATTTTTTTTTTTTGATGTCTTTTCTTTTCCACATGATAAATATATATAAACGTACTTAAATCTCCACAATACAAGTCAGAGCTCTACAACACATTTACAAGAAATACAATTACAAATCACGTGTCTCCAAAATATACATAAATTTATTCCAAAGCACCAAATGAATCAATAAAAGATCACAAACCTCCCTAGAAATGCAACCCCAATAGCAAATAATCATGGATTAGTACCATCAACCTTTGAAGTAACTACACATAAATTCCCAAAATAAGTCCACCAAAACCAAAACCAAAACCAACACAAAACCATTAATCATAAAGAACCAAAAGAAACATCTAATACCACCCATGTTCTAAAGTTTGCATTACCCATTTTCAAACAAACTCAAGATGAAATAACCATTTTGAAATACTACCCTCACCCAAAAGATCCGCTCAACACAAGTGTTAAATCATAACCAAATCAAGAAAGGAAATGGGTCCAAGAGATTTCACCTTAACAACTCCCTTTCAGCAAGTTATGGGAAAAATAATTGCTACCTCCATTAATTGGCATGGTGCTAGTGTGGTTTAGGTTGCTTTTGATGGTGATAATAGGTGGTGGCAATTAAAGGGAGGCTTCAATGGCTCGGCCATGGGTTTGGAGAAAACAAAAGAGTAAAAGCAAAAGAAGAAGATAAGGAGAGGGAGAGAATATGTAGACAAAGAGGGGGGAGGGGGTGGTCTGTTGAATGAATAATGTGGATCACTTGTTAGAAATATCTTAGGAGGAGAATTTACAAAAATACCCTCATTTAAATTATATTTCCAAAACCTCTTCTGCTTTTTCTTTTTTTTTTTTTTTTTTTTGGGGTGTTGTTTGTTCCACTAATACTCAGGGTGACGATGGTGATGTTAGGGAGATAGATTCAAATAAGAAGAGAAGGATTGGAGTGAGAAAGAAAGAGAACAATTATGATAGAAAATTTGTGTTTGATGTGACTTTTTTTTAGCCATCAGATGGATTATTTGCTTTGTGTCATTCATCTACGTAAAAATTGGAGAGAGTGGGAGCATTTTAAAATGGGAGGGGAGCCAGGCCCTCCATTTTCCATTTCACCACACACAACGAAAAAAATCACATTCACATCCCTCGGCATTAAAATTTCTCTACTTTTAAAGGGTCCATTATCATATCTACAACTACAACTCTTAAAAGAAAAAATTCTTTTTCTTGCATGCTAAGCCACATATTTCATGATCATTATAGAAGAAAAATGAAAACTGGAACAAAGAATGGAAGAGAATGATCTAAAATGATAATACTTACCAAATCTTTCGGGAAGAAACAGGTCTCTGATTTGAAAAGCCAATTCAAATTGATATCTTTCTTAGCCACCATTACCCTTAAATTAGAGAAGAATTCCTTGAAAAGCTCCCACAACTTGGCCCTCTCTTCATCACATACCACAAGCCTCAACCTCATGAGGTCAATAATTGATGTTGGAAACTCCTTTTGCAATTTCAATCACCCTTTCATGTGTAGCTCTTTCAAATTATGCAACTCACCAATGTGTTTTGGCAACTTTTTAATGCTTAGGCATTCAGATATGTCAAGAATGCATAACTTATGGAGACTTGTGATTGACTCTGGCAACTTTGACAATTCAGTACAAGACCTAAGCCTTAGCACTTCTAAATTCACCAACTTCCCAATTCCATCAGGCAGTTCAAACAGCTTATGACAATTGGTGATGTTGAGTTTTTTCAGGTGGAGAAACTCACACAACCATGCAGGCAACTCCACCAAATCATTACAATAGTCAATGTTTATCTCCATTACATTTGGAAATGAATCTGAAACCTGTATGGCAGAATTTCCAAAAGCTTGACCAAAATTACACAGAAACAAAGATATTTTCTTCAAACTCCTCAATGGTACAACGGTATTGCAAAGGAAAGAAATTGAAACCTTCTCTAATCTAATTTTCTTTAGATTGGGGAGGGAGCTGAGTAGCTGAAAATTACTTAATTCAGAAGGATAGAAACCATGATTAGTGACAATTATAACCTTGAGTTTAACCATTTTCTCCACAAACTCTGGTAAGGTGTAATTCCTTGTTCGAAAATTCAGAATTAAAGCCTCGATTTCGGGTGCTTGAATGTTGCACCAACTCAACGAAAACAGCTCATCTGCAAAAAATATTCTATATGGTGTGAAAAGATACTCATTTGTAGGTTACATTGTGTGCGTGCATGTCTGTATGTCTTTGTTAGAGAGAAAAATGTACCAACCAGTTGTGATAGATAATAAGTGTGCATTGATGAGTTGTGGTTTCATCCACCAGTCTGGTAGATTGTTTCCACTGATTTCCACAAACAGTCTTGTCCTTTCTATTATTGGCTCCTGACTGCTCAAATGGATAGCTAGGTCTCTAAGAAGATTATGTTGTTTGACGAAATCTTCATTGTAATAGTTGTTGACCTCTCTTGCCTCCTTCCTGGTGAATGACCAAAAGTATAAGCTAATAAGAGATTCAAATTCTTCAGTCCTCACATAAGAAAAATATGTATTCCATGACAATCATACAAAGTTGTGGTTACAATAACAAAGACATGGATTGACACGATTAGTTTCTATCTGTAACAATTAAAATCAAAGGGTTATAAGATAAGCAGCAAAAAGGTATAGACTACTAAAAGTTAGAATTTCCCTCTTTTATTGGGCAGAGTAATTGGACCTCTTATTGTTTATTGTTTGGCATAAAATTCCTTTTTTTTTAGCTCTTTTTAGTAATCACCTTTAGCATCCTTTGTATAAAAAAGATAGACATTGGTCCCCGACATGTCAAAGAAGCTATAATAATATATTATCAATTGGGGCCAGAAGTTGATCAAGCTAGAAGACATGATGCAATATTTTGGGCCTTAGGTCACTTATAGAGATATCAAATCACAAGTGGCAACTAGAAATGATTAGATGAAGAACTTATCTTACAAGAAAATCACACTTCAGAAATCAGAAGTAAGAACAAACCTTGTCATTAAAAGACTAACCAAATTCCAACTGTTGAGTTCATGCAAAATGACAATAGCATGGACATCATTTTGGCTTGGTTCATGTAATTCTGTCCACATATCAATGAGGGCAGTAGCAGGGATTCTTTGGTCTTCAGGAAATGAACCTAGGTCCATGAAATAGTCTTGGAGGATGATCTTGTTAGCAGAAAATTCTAGGCTTTTTTGGAGACAAGCAAGCACATCATTATCGAAGTCAAAAATAGAATGACCACCAGACCATCTCATTGCTGTACTTTGCCAAACCTCTACACGCTGCCCACGGAGTGAACCACCAATCACTTTAAGGGCTATTGGCAACTCCCCACAGCCTCTTACTATCTGCAATTCAAGGAACCAAATAAAATTACTTCTTGTCCTTAGGTTACAAGGGTAAATATTGGCCAAATTTTTTTTTGTCTAAACCACTCTTTGTTCGGAAGTATGAAAATGCCGCTTGTATGGCATTTTTTTTCATGGAAGATGGCATAAAGCATGAAGAGAACATAGATCCAAACACATAGGCATATGAAAACATAGATCTAGACATATAGGCATAGAAACGTACACATCAACATGTACAAGCCTAGCACATAGACATGGAAGAACATGAATCCAAGCATATAAGCATGTGAAAACAAGGATCTAACCATATAGCAAGGAAATACTTAGGTAAAACACATAGATCCAAGCAAGACATAGCCAACAATCTCATACAAGCATGTGAGCATGTAACCCTAACGTCGACCTAGAACAAAAGGAGGTGCAAAACATAGGAAAAAATGGCATAAGAGTAAAGCAAGTAAATCTAAACATATAAGTATGTAAGGACGTAGATCTAAGCATGAAATATGGCAAAAAGCGTAAAAAGTAAAGAGATTTAAGCTAGAAACACAAATAAAGCAAGAGACATGCTAAAGAAAGCAATAAAACATGCTATCCAAATAAAAATAGCAAGGTAAATGCTAGAAAAAGATTTAGAATGTCAGGGGTGTGGATGGTAGCTAAAACGCTTCATCCACACCCCTAAACCCCAAATCCCAAGTGTAGAACCAAGGAAAAGAAGATCGGGTATAAGAACAATACCTTGGGTTTTTTGGTGAAGAGAGAAGAATCAACAAGCTTTGATGTGTTTTTTTGGGTGTTTTTTTGTGTTTTTTAGTGTTTGGGAGAGAGAAAAACGTGTAGAAAAACCAGGCAGAGAGCAAAACTCGGAAAAAATGTGTCCTTTGGTCTGAGGGATGCTTGGGGCTTTTTATAGCCCTACCATGAGTTTCGAGGCGGTGGCCCTTCAAGGGCTGCCAGCCTCAAACCTCCTCCGATTAGGTTGATCTTGACACCCTTGAAAAGATCTTGACTTCCTTCTGAAAAGGTATGGAACTTGAAAATCCAACGGTCGGATCAAAAGTTAGCGGTGCGTCGATCGGTGCGTTATCCTGGTTTTCGTGCTATCTCGGCCGTTCTAACTTCGATCTCAACCCATGAATAGTCATTGGAATGAGAATTTGATAATCTTCGCAATGGTGTTGGTTTCAACCCGTTCTGACAACTAGATCAAAATTAGAGTTTTTGGGCCCACCCAAGATTGACTTCGTGTCAAACTTGGTCAAATTTGTTTAAAATCTCCGAGAAGCTCGGGTTTGATGTAAAACTATGAAAAATGTTGTTTTATGGGGGGGGGGGGGTTTTGACCTCATTTGACCTTCGGTCAAACCTAGGGTTGACTAGAGGTATTTTGATCATTTTTGCTGAAAGAGACACTTGGTGCTCACGGTGCCCGAATGAGTTTTGCCACATTGTTCTGGATGTTCTTACAGCCTCGTAGAGAGAAAATAATATTTTTGGATTTTTTGAGGATTGGCACGCAAATCAAGGGCGGACAAATACGGTATCAACAACCATAGGGTCTAGATCGGGTCTGAACCGATAGGCCAAAAGACAAGAAAGAAAGACAAAGCGACAAAAGGGCTACAATAGCACATGGCATGAAACATGGCAAAAAGCATAAAAAACATGGAGATTTAGGCTAGAAACACAAATAAAGCAAGCAACATGCTAGGAAAGCAATAAATCATGTTAGTCAAACAAAAAAGAGCAAGATAAATGCTAGAAAAAGATTTAGAAGGTTAGGGGTGTGGATGGTAGCTAGAAAGCTACATCCACACCCTTAAACCCCAATTCCAAGATGTAGAACCAAGGAGAAGAAGATTGGGTATAAGAACAATACCTTGTATTTTTGGTGAAGAAGAAGAATCAAGAGGCTTTGATGTGTTTTTTTTTTTTTTTTTTTTTTTTGTGTTTTTTGTTTTTGGAAGAGAGGAAAAATGTGTAGAAGACGTTCAGAAAGAGAGCGGAAACCAAGGAGACCTCTCTTTTTTGGTCCGAAGGGTGCTTAGGGCCGCCCCCTTCAAACAGTCTTTGATCAGGTTGATATCGATACCCCTAGAAATATCTTGACTTCCTATTTTTGAAAAGGTATAGATCTCGAAAATTCAACAGTCGGATCAAAAGTTATGGCTCTCGAAAGTTAGCGGTGCATTGATCGGTGCGTTATCACGGTTTTCATGATATCTCGGCCATTTTAACTCCGATTTTGACCCATGAATAGTCGTTGGAATGAGAACTTGATAATATTCACAATGGCATTGGTTTCAACCCGTTTTGAAAATTAGATCAAAATTAGGGTTTTTGGCCCCACCCAAAGTCAACTTGGGGTCAAATTTGGTCAAAGTTGTTAAAAATCTCCAAGAAGCTCAAGTTTGATGTAAAAATATGAAAAATTTTGTTTTGTGAGGGTTTTGACCTTGTTTGACCTTTGCTCAATCCTAGGGTTGACTAGGGGCATTTTGGTCAATTTAGCTAAAAAGGCACTTTGGGTGCTCTGATGTCCGAACGGGTTGTGTCACGTCATTCTGGATGTTCTCATGGCCCCGTGAAGAGAAAATAATATTTTTGGATTTTTCGGGGTCTAGCACGCAAATCAAGGGCGGACAAAATACGGTATCTATAGCTGCCCCTTCTTTATCTGATATCTTGAGTGCAATGAGAGGTGTCGGATAAAGAACATGATTCCGAATTTTGTTGCCCCCAAATTTGCATGCAGAGACTATTCACAGATCGAGACCGGACTTTACCCGACTAGATTGATCTCACTCTGACTACTTCTGAAATATTTTCTGGACATGTTTTTAAACTCTGGGGGAGGAAAAGGTTTTTTTTTTTTTTTTTGAGGTTTGACTGGGTCAATGCCCCCTTTGGCGCTGGGCATAAAAGCCCCCTCTTGCTCATTTTTTACCTCATTTCTCACTTTCCTTTGACTTCCCACTTCTAAAAAATTCTCTGGAGCGATCTCGAGCTTAGCGGGTCCGTCTTTCCAGCTTCAATCAACTGTTTGATCTTTTTTGAGGTCAGCATATATTTTTCTTCTTCTCTTCTTTTTTCTGCAAGATGTTAGTGGCAATACTACTAGGGATGCATGCTTGTGCTTATTTTATTTTTATAATTTTCATAAGCATATATTTTTTGCCATGATTTATGTCGTGCTATCTTAGGAAAATGCACACACACACACACACACAATATATATATATATATATATATATATATATATATATAGTTTTTGTTATATGAGTGCGTAAATATGTGGGAATTTAAATGCTGAAAATAAAATGCAAGATACGGGTAAAGGGACTTACCGGGTAGTCGGAAATAGTGGAAATATGAGCCTAGGGTGCGACCGCTAGTTTACTCACTGTAAATCAGAAATCTTGAAAACTTTCGAGCGAGTGAGAGCACTGGGGCGGCCGCCAGTTTAACCACAGTAGAATGTGAGCGTAGGGGACGCGATTTGCTAGTTTACCCACTGTAGATCATGAACTTGACTTTTGAGTGAATGATAATCGTGTGACGGCAAGGTGTACGACACGATTGCTTTCTTAACCTCAAGAAAAATGTGAGCCTAGGGTGTGGCCGCTAGTTTACCCACTATAGATCAAGAACTTGACTTTTGAGTGAATGGGAGCCTGGGGCGCGCACCACCACCTTACCCACTATAGAATGTGAGCCCAAGGCACGGCTGCCGGTTTACCCACCGTAGAATGTGAGTCTAGGACGTGGTCACTAGTTTACCCACTGCAAAATGTGAGCCCAAAGTGCGGCTGGTTTTTACTCATTTGTAGAATGTAAGCCTAGGACGCGGTTGCTAGTTTACCCATTGTAGAATGTGAGCCCAGAGCACGGCCGCTAGTTTACTCGTTGTAGAATGTGAGCCCGAGGCACGACCACCGGTTTACCCATGGTGGAATGTGAGCCTAGGCGCGGCATTGGTTTACCCACCGTAGATCAAGAACTTGGAAACTTTTGAGTGAATGTGAGCCCAGGGCGCGGCTGCTAGTTTACTCATTGTAGAATGTTAGCCTAGTACGCGATCGCTAGTTTACCCACTACAGAATGTGAGTCCAAAGCGTGGTTGCTAGTTTACTCATTTGAGAATGTGAGCCTATGATGCGGTCACTAGTTTACCCACTGTAGAATGTGAGCCCAAGACGCGGTCGCTAGTTTACCCACTGTAGAATGTGAGCCCAAAGCGCGGCTGCTGGTTTACTCGTTGTAGAACGTGAGCCTAGGATGTAGTCGCTAGTTTACCCATTGTAGAATGTGAGCCCGGGACGTGGTCCCTGGCTTAGAATGCTTATAAGAATCTGTTTTCTTGTGAGATCATATGCTTGACATGAACCTACATAACATGTTTAGGAAACAGTGTTAGTTTATCTATATTGCCATTTGTTTCATGGGCTTACCATTTGTGTCTGAATTTCTTGCTGTTTTGTAGATTATGTCTCGGAGGGCGAGTTTTAGAGGAGATTAGGGGAAGGCCCTCATTTACGCTACGTCCCATGGGGACGCTTCATCCGATGATGAGACCACTTCAACCGGTGAGCAAGCGGCTTGAGTTCTCTAGAGCCATTTCGATCGCGAGGTGATGATAGCAGGCTCACTGGCGGTATCCCTATGGAGACTCGATCTAGGAGGCGGCGTTCGATTGAGACGGCCAATGTCACCTCCGAGTCCTGCACCATTTCCGGTGGGGCTTCCTCAAGGCACGGGCCGGCTAGAGGAAAAGGGGCCTTTGGAGGAGAGACGCGAACCGAGGATCTCCTTTTTAACATAGAGGCTGATTTTTCTGAGGATGAAGTTGAGCTAGACTTGGGCGCTTGGAGGCGCAGCTTAAGACCGAGGTACCCTTCACGTCGGGCCGGGGTCGATGCTCATACTGGAGCTGTAGAAGGTGGTATCAAAGACACTCACCTTCAAAGACGTCTTTGAAGGATCATCCTTCCACTTAGGCGCGAAAGGGAGAGGTATGCTGCATTTCTTCTTTTGTCATTTAGATTCTTATTATATGCATATGCCAACGAATAGCTTCTGATTTTGAACATAGAGGGTCGACAAGATCCGAAGTCAAGGTGCTTGATCAACTTTTCTTCTACTTTGTTTGCTCATAGGACCCACCGGCATGTAGATTTTCCGAGAGAGCAAGGATTCGAGAATTTCTTGCGGATCCCCTCAAACACCATGAGGCATGGAATTGGGGAGGCTTTGGTGCGGCGGTGTCATGCCGAGACAGGCACCTTTCACTTGAACTATGGGGAGTATGCGATCCTCCCTCTTGATTGGATGGCCATCTTGGGTATTAGATTTGGCGAATACCCAATTCTGACCGATGTCATGAGTTTTGAGATGGCTTGCAAGCTCTTGGGCATCCCTCTCCCGTTGACTATAGACATGAGAGGATATTTTGGGCCCACCACGTCTCCATAGATTCGCACTAAGGGGCTACAAGGTAGCATCCCCTAGGGTATGACACCTATTGACATTCATCTTTGGCGGTTCTTCATGTGTTTTCTTAGTAGTTGCTTCTTCGGCAACAACCAATCGATATTATCCTGCCAGTTGCTGTAGGCCATGAGAGCGATCTCGGCGTTGGGAGATATGATTGGGGGTCCGTCACTTATGGCTTTTTCATCTCTTTCTTGAGGCGAGCTTCACAGCAGGATTTCAAGATCCTGGAAGGGTGTTGGTAGATCTTGACATGGTGGGCCTATGAGTATATCCCTACCTTGCAACCACGGTTCACGGGTTTGTCTATGACAATGTATCCTCGAGCATATGCTTGGTCTCTCTGTACGATCACTAGGGTTGTTGTAATGCAGCTAGTCACTATCTCTACGGCTTTAGATTGTGTCACTTGAGGTGAGATAATGGTTCGTCCTTAGGATAGTTCACTGCTAGGGAGGTCGGAGCTCACTATTGCCATGGGCCGATCGAGTATACAATGCTAGTTTTGGGCCCTGTTCGGTTGGGAGTTCTTTTTGGCAGAGAGGACCTTCCACTAGGTCATGCCAAGTTTCGGGGTACCCAGGGATCCGCCTTCTCTTGGCTTGTCATTTGAGTTCGTTGTCATAGATGACCCGGCTTACGCGACGGGATCTTTCGATGCCTACGTGGATTCCAGCAGGGATTATGCCACTTGGTTCATAAAGTCCTCCACAGGGCCTATTATTGGAGATGTTCTTGTGAGTGGAGGTAGAGTGATGGGGGGCATTGTTCATGCTCTGGTGGCCTTCAAAGTAGAGTGGAGATTGCGTGCAGAGGCTCTACAGGCCAGAGTGACAGAGCTCGAGACTATCGCTGCCGCTAAGGAGGTGCATATGCGGGAGGAGACTGCTTGGGCGTTAGCTCGGGAGAGGGATCTTTAGCAGAGAGATAGGGAGGCTCGAGCTATTATCGCAGAAAGAGAGCGGAGCCAGCTTCAGAGTGAGCTAGCCATGCTTCATGGCTATACCATGATTTTGATGGGAGAGTTACTAGCGGCTCGTATTCTTGTTCCGCCTTCACCTCATATTTCAGGCCGGGGGTCCATTATTCCTCCATACGAGCCCGGGTATATGCCAGCTCCTCTAGGTCTGCTGGGCGGTTGGGACTCTTTTGCTCAGACTTAGGGGCCTCCTCAAGACCCAGGGTATACTCCAGGCACTTCAAACGGTGCGAGTCCTTCCACCGGCCCTTTTATCGGCGGCGATGATGATGATAACGATACCGACCAGTATATTCGGGATGATGAGTCTCAATAGGGTTAGCCTCTGTTGTAGCATGATGTAGCCCCTGGGTGGGCATGTATGTATTTTTGTATCTTGTAGACATTGCCCCATGGTGGGCCGATTATGTATGTATATTATTCATTACCTCTTGATAGGCCTAGACATGTGCATATTATATTGCCTCACAAAGGGCCTTGATGCATGATATTATCTCTTTGTAGCTTCATGGTGTATGTATAAAACAATGCCTCTTGTTAGGACTTATATGTATGACTTTGAAAAAAATGCCTTTGAGAGGGTTGCCGATGTATATGTAAAACAATACCTTTGATTAGAACTCACATGTATAATCATAGAAGAAAAATGCCTTTGAGAGCGTTGCTGATGTATGTGTAAAACAACGCCTCTTAATAGGGCTTACGTGCATGATTAGGGAAATTGCCTTTGAAAGGGCCACTGATGTGTGCAAGAAACAATGCCTCTAATTAGGACTTACATGCATAACTCTAGATAAATTGCCTTTAAGAGGGCCGCTGTTTTGTACCGCATTTTCACGGGTTTATCGGTGGGTTTTGACAATGATCGTCCGCACGGGGCGAGAGAGAACGGAGAGATAGCGTGAAATAAACTGCCCGAGTTTAGGGTTTCACACGATTCAGTCGATTCTTGACATGAGAGACATATCCTTAACAGGACGGACCCGTTCTTGTATATTGGACATGGGGGAGGGAACCACGCAAAATAAACTGCCCCAGTTTAGGGTTTTGCGAGGTTCCAAGCCTGTAGATTGGCCGAAAATGGCCTCGACTTCGTAGACCATACCAAATGCTGGTAATGAATGTAGACATTCTAAACGAGATTTCCTTAGACACACCATGAGGCGATATGCACTAGTTGCTCCTGTTATTGCCCAAGTCGGCTATCAATCCAAAGACTGGTTTCTTAGGGTGACCTTATGGGAAATGACTTCCTCCGTCCTCAAAATAAGCTGAAAAAGCTGCCGCATGGTTGAGAACGGGCTCCAGTGTTTTTCTATTGTGAGCTCTGATTACCGGGGCTGAACCAATCCTTGAGCTAGGTGAACCGGGCTTTAGAAAATGATGTTTAAGATATCCGGAAGTGCTGAACGAGACACACAAAGATAAACCGCCCATAAAAGAGTTCCTAATAATCTGATTCACTGTCGGGCCAATCACACACTACGGTGGGTGTTAAAACAGAGGAATCTTTACTCTAAGGTGGTCAAAAACATGCCAAATGGGAGGATAGTGCTCATAATACATGGGGGTTTGTGCTTGGGGGGCTAAAAAGCCCTGGCATGTGTCCCAATGGTCAGAGGCCCTTCGAGGACTGCCACCTCGATTTGCGTGCACAAAAGGCTGGGTTCAGCCCAGACCCAGCTCATTCTAATCTTGTGATTTTCTGGGGTCTTCTCCTACCCTTTTCTTCACCCAAAATGTGTAGAAAACATTGTTTTTCTTAATTTTTTGAGTAGATTCTCATCGGATCATTAGATTTAGTAGGATCTGTTCATGGATACTACTAGTGCTCACTCCTACGACACTATAGTCGAGCTTGAGAGGGAATCTTACTATGAGAAAAAGCTTAGGAGGTGGTGGAGCTCCTTTTCTTGTGGTGACCGCGCACTCGTCCTGCAACTTCTTGGAGATGCTCTTGCTCTTCTTCACACCATACTAGATTGGCATTTGTTGGAGGTCATCACCTATTGTTGGGACCCTATTTTGAGATGTGTCACCACCGGAGATGTTGATTTGTTGCCTACCTTAGAGGAGTATGATCGTTTTCTTTCTCTTTCTACCCCTCCGGGCAGTATTTTTGCTCTACCAGTGCGGCCACGCTACCGCAAGAGACTCACTAATCTGTTAGGCTTCAAGAGGCCTGTTGTGGAGCCACCGACTTGGTATGGTAGCGGGATAGGAGGGAGCATGTCCTTTGATTTCCAGCATGATCGGTTCCACTCATTAGAGTGTCCTATTGGTTACCGAGATGACAATGTGGACTTTGAGGAGCGGTGGACATCTTACCGACATCAGGCCTTCCTGGTGGCCTTTTTTGGTGCGGTGTTGTTTCCTTTATCATTAGGAGCTGTTAGTTTTGCCATTCTCCCTCTGGTGAGTGCCCTACCTCATGGTATCTCTTTCATTCCTGCTCTACTTTCTAAGATGGTTAGGTCCTTGTCTTTGTGTTCGAAGACTGGTAGGGGTAGGCTAGGCTGCTGTGTTCATATGTTATAGCCGTGGTTCTGTAGCCACCTAAATGTTATTGCTTAGGATCAGCTTGTGGACTTTGTTAGTAGGAACAGAGTTTGGGCTACTGTCGTCCTTGACCATCCCTTTTCTGGGGATACTGAGGGTTTGTTGAGGTACTTGTGCGGCTGAGTCCCATTGACCGGACTTGGAAAGTCAAGTGGGGTATCACTAAATGGCAAGGGCAGACCCATTGCGTCAATTTACTTGGCATTCCCTTGATGGGTATTTGGGGGTGCACGAGGTACTTTCTAGGTATGGCCATGCGGCAATTTGGGGGTATCCAGCATATCCCTCGACTTAGTGATCTCTTTGTTGTCACTTGCTAGTACGGGTCGTAGGTATCGATGTAGCAATGATAGGGTATGCCTCTGAGTTTTAGGAGGTGTGCAAGTCAAGCATTGACTTCCCCCCTTTGTTCTAGGGATGACCATGAGTGGTTTTCTACTGAGTTTAGAGTGTGGCAAGACACTAGAGATCCCAGCTTTGTGTTGGACTTATCATTACCAGTCTCAACCGAGCTACCACTTCCTAACGATGTTTTGAGAGACTATACTCTAAAGTTTGAGATCGGGGTTGAGAGGGCCCTTATGGATCCGAGGGAGTGCTTGAGGGAGGTCGCTAGGGATAGAGACTGCTGCAGGGAGCTAGCTGATACCCTTATGGAGGATATTGAGGAGAAGAGCAGTGCACATGAGAGTGAGCTTGCTACTCTTGGGATAGAGCTTGATCGAAGGGGGCCAGCCCCTTTAGGCACAGAGGCAGAGTGTGTTCGATTGAGATCCTGGGTTGCGGGTTTAGAGGATGAGCTTACGGATCTTACTTAGAGATTTGCCACTTTGGATCATACTTGGGATGAAGAGAGGGCCGCATTGGAGGCCAGCAGGGCTGAGGCTAGTAACGGGGGTGATGGCTTAGCATTGGAACTAGTACAAGCGAGGGCCTACATTTTTTCCACTTTGAGCATGGAGTATGGGCTAGAAGGTGATGAGCCTAGTAAGCCACGATTAGCCTTCCATTGCCTTCAGACCGAGTTGTCCGAGAGGGAGGAGGCTTTGAGAGTTACTACTGCAGAGGTGGGCACCTTATGGGCTTTGCTAGAGACTGAGAGGCGGGGCTTTACTTCTGATAAAACCTTAATTTTCAGAGATTGGCAGTAAAAAACATGATTTTGGCATTGGCTTTAGGGGCTTTGCATGCATGGGGCTTTGAGGTTTGGCTTTTGAATGGGTGTGGTCCCAATCTATGCTCTCTTAAGGCATTCGGGAAAAGTGGCAGATTTCCACGGCGAAAATCCGACGATACGTCACCTTACTTTCACAAAGGAAATTAGGCATCGCTTTGCCTTAGGTGACACGGACTGTGACATTCACATCGGAAGAGGCGAGCAAGTATATATATATATATATATATATATATATATATATATACATACATCATGTACAATGCAAGCACATAGAGCAAGAAAGTAAATGCCTACATCCCTAGAGCATGGCCCAAAATATAGGTGCAAGAAAGTAAATAGGGGTTGCCATATTCTAAAGATGAGGTCGAATGGTACATGGCATGATATACCTAATACAAACAATCTAAGAGAGAAAGAGGGGAGGAAGGAAGGGGTTTAAAAGAGTACATAACCAAATGGGAAAAGTTAGACCCCTAAACCTCACGAACATAGTTGTTTGGCTTATATTGACATGCTCGCATCCGCGCCCTTTTGCTTGCGCACGGGAAACCATGCCCTAGCTCCATACATCCTCGCTCTATGTGTGTACATACAAAAGCAAAGACAAGAAACCAGCAAGCAAGCAATGGAAGGAAAAGATGCAAAGAGCACATGATGGAGGCATGAAGGTGATAAACACGATAGATATGGCAAACATAGAAACAAGGATGAGAGCAAACAAGCGATAAGGCAAACAAGCAAGATAGCAAGCAAACAAGCAAAAAGGCAAACAAGCAAGATAGCAAGCAACAAGCAAAAAGGCAAACAAGCAAGTAAGCAAACAAAATGTGGTATCCGTGAGGGACAAATGTAGGTTTGGATTAGATGTCCATAGCTTCATTGTGTTGAAGTATGGACGACACACTAGCAAGCAAGACTTATGCATGGACATGTAAGCAAGCATTTAAAGATGCATAGAAAGCCAACGAGTAGCACAAACAAGCATGGTAAACATATCATCACACAGAGTGGAAAGGGTGGAAAGTGTGCATGAAGCAACCGGCATCATGACGATGCATCCCAAATGGTTACATCCAAATAAGGCCTCATGGGCGTCGGACATAACCACACAACCACAAACCCACTAAGGAAGTCAAGCGTGGCAAAGCCTAGAACAAGAGACGCTAACACAAGCATAAAGTATAGAAGCAAGCAAGCATAGACATGCAAATAAGAATGATCCAAACCCTTTGATGTGGGCCAAGGTGTATGGACCATGACAAAGACCATAGGGTTTAGATCGGGTTCGAACTGATAGGCCAAAACACAAGAAAGAAAGACAAAGCGACAAAAGGGCTACAATAGCACATGGCATGACAAACATAGCCTAGGTCTAAGCACACAAACATGGCATGGAGTGCACAAGCACATGGAAGATAGCATAAAGCATGTAGAGAACATAGAACCAAGCACATAGGCATGTGAAAACATAGATCTTGACATATAGGCATAGAAACATACATGTAAACATGTAAAAACTTATCACATAGATATGGAAGAACATGAATCCAAGCATATAATCATGTGAAGACTCGGATCTAACCATATAGCATGGAAATAAACACATAAACACGTAGATCCAAGCAAGGCATAGCCCAACAACATCATACAAGCATGTGAGCATGTAACTCTAACATCAACATAGAACAAAAAGAGGCACAAAACATAGGAAAACATGTCATAAAGCCTAAAGCATGTAGATCTAAACATATAAACATGTAAGGATGTAGATCTAAGCATGAAATATGGCAAAAAGCATAAAAGGCATGGAGATTTAGGCTAGAAACACAAATAAAACAAGCAACATGCTAGGAAAGAAATAAATCATGTTATTCAAGCAAAAAAGAGCAAGATAAATGCTAGAAAAAAATTTAGAAGGTTAGGGGTGTGGATGGTAGCTAGAAAGCTATATCCACACCCCAAACCCCAAATCCAAGATGTATAACCAAGGAGAAGAAGATTGGGTATAAGAAATATACCTTGTATTTTTTGTGAAGAGAGAAGAATTAAGAGGCTTTGATGTGTTTTTTTGTGTTTTTTTTTTTTTTTTGTGTTTTTTGTGTTTGGAAGAGAGGGAAAACGTGTGGAAGACGTTCAGGCAGAGAGCATAACCAAGGGAGACCTCTCTTTTTTGGTCGAAAGGGTGCTTGGGGCCTTTTATAGCCCCAACATGATTTCCGGCGCGACCCTCCAAGGGCCGCCCCCTTCAAATGGTCTTTGATCGGGTTGATCTTGATACTCCTAGAAAGATATTGACTTCCTGTTTCTAAAAAGGTATGGATCTTGAAAATCCAACGGTCAGATCAAAAGTTATGGCTCTTGGAAGTTAGCATTGCATCAATCGATGCGTTATCTCGGTTTGCGTGATATCTCGGCCATTCTAACTCCAATTTCGACCCATGAATAGTCATTGGAATGAGAACTTGATAATCTTCGTAAAGGCGTTGGTTTCAACCCATTTTGACAACCGGATCAAAATTAGGATTTTTGGGCCCACTTGGAGTTAACTTAAGGTCAAACTTGGTCAAAGTTGTTAAAAATCTCCGAGAAGCTCGGGTTTGATGTAAAATTGTGAAAATGTTGTTTTGTGAGGGTTTTGACCTCGTTTGACCTTGGTCAATCCTAGGGTTGACTAAGGGCATTTTGGTCATTTTAGTTGAAAATGGCACATTGGGTGCTCCGATGTCCGAATGGGTTGCGACACATAATTCTGGATGTTCTTGTGGCCCCATGGAGAGAAAATAATATTTTTGGATTTTTCGAGGTCTAGCACACAAATCAAGTGTAGACAAAATACAGTATCAACAATCACCATCAGGAATCCTAACCCTAATAAAAGAAGGGAACTAAAACCTATTCCTAATCCTCTTGTATTTTTTCTTTAAAGCACAACATATACTCCAAGCCTTGTGAGGAGTAGACGCAGAAGAAACTTTGAGGGCCTCATTATCCTCAGACGAAGACAAGCCAATTTCAAGTTCCCTGGACCTAACCTCCTCCTCCCCGGACATTGGCAAGGTTTAAGCAATACCTATTGAGTGATGAACTAGAGGAAAAAGAAAAAGCAAAACAATTCTAAAAGGGAAATTTCTCCCTATAAAAAGCCCAACTCGAGGACGTCGCCTACCTACGGACTCAAGTAGACTACACAAACGAGCGAAGAAAAAAGAGATAGAGGGGCAATCTAGCCTAACCAAAGAATAATCTACCATGAAAGGAAATAGAAGCAAAGAAAAGCTTAAAGAAAGACTTACAAAAATAGAGGAAGAAGAAGACTCCGGAAAAAATGAAACATTTGGCGAAGTGAAAACAAAATGAAAAAGAAAAAAAAAGATGGAAAAGGCACGAAATAAGTGGAAAATCGTGCATTGGAAAACCGAAGAAAATTGACACAACAAGACCATCCTGACCTTACACGTGTCCTCAAGCGGACGGAAGGTCGACTCACAATAAATGTGCCTTACACGGAACACGAAGCGGCAATTTACTCGTGTTCTTATCTCGTCCCACAAACGAAGAAGGGAACAAATGGGCAACTAATGAGTCTATAAAATCAGCATCGTCCTACAAATATTGACGATGCAAACATACGTTACACATTTATGATGAGCATTAAAGTCGAAGAGCAACGGACGGAGCAACGGTAAGAAAGAAGTAATGCACATCAAAGCGCTGGCTCATAACGCTTTAGTTGTTGCCAATAAATGCATAGATCTGTTGCCCATTACTACGTAAAAGACTATAAAAATGAAAGAAGAACAAAACCAAAGGTACACACAATTTTCTCTCCAAAAACCACTCTCAAGTTGAATTCTCTCGGTGCACCTCTTGGGAATTCTTTTCTGACTTAATCATCAGAGGGTTTTTGGCAAACACCACATTGGTGTATTTTTCCTAGCTTGGATCTTATTGCATGTACTCAACCCCTTCATCCATCCGCATTGATGAGGAACTTAATTGCTGATTTTTTGCATCACCATGAGCCAATTCACTAGTGATCGAATATAGTGGGGATAAAGTTTTTCCAATCATTATAGTTGGAAAGGATATAGAAAATTAGAGTTTTCACACCATTTAAACACTTCAACTTGTAGCCTCTATTTTCATGTTGTTTTTAATCCCAAACCACTACATTATCATTTAATATTATACTTATATCTTTTATGAAATGTACAAAAGTATGATCAGGACATTTCTTACTAAATACATTGCTTATCTTGAAACAATCATAAATATCTAAATCAAAATATACTTTATTATATTATTTTTCATAACTATTTTATGAACTCATAATCTACTACATCAAAATTGTGATACAAAAGAGTGTAGGCCTAGAATTTTTCACTTTTGGATGATAGTCATGAAATGGAAAAAGAGAAATCTCTTCCTCCATTTGATGATACGGGTGCAGTCCATTAGCATGGATAACTAGCCTATTTGTTGTTGTTGTTGTTGTTGTTGTTGTTTTTTTTTTTTTTAAATAAAAAAAATCGTATGGATAATTTTATATCATTAAAAGCCTTAAATTCAAAAATTGCTAACAATCCAAAAAACAATTGAATATAGAGTTAAGCAAAAGCCCCTTCATTCCATTTTCTAATACAACAAATAAAGGTCAATACTCTACTCACTTCTTTTTATCTATTTTCTCTTTTAGTGGATTTATTATTATTATTTCTTTTTTACTAATCATTATGTATGTTAATGTTTATTTAACGCATCAAATGTGCTATGATAATGATACAATGTTTTTTTTTTTTCTTTGATTTATTAAATCTTTGAGATACAAAAGGAAACAGATCAACCAATTCTTTCTGGAGGCACTAGGGGTGGTGGGAATGGGAACTGGGAAGGGAGGGAGAACAAGAAGATTACAACTTACAAGGCAAAACAGCTCAAAAGATACAATTGTTTCACATTTGTGCTTGGAAAGCAGGCTCCCAAAGTCTTAATCACAAGACCATAAAGAAAGACTTGAATTAAAAAAGACTAGCTGCTACTGGATCAATAATTACAGCTTTCAAGTTAAAATAAACTTGATGATGTCCCACGCAGCGTGCGGACTATTTTACAATTTCATTGGAAACTATTTTTATATATTTTAAGATATACATATAATACTTATTTTGTTGCATAATATTTATGTTTTCCCACAATATTATTGAATACATTGAAATTTGGTTTTCTTAATTCATATTTTGTTTAAAAAAAATTGTATAACACTATAAGATTGTAACATATTATAATATTTACTGTTAAAAGTAGATTTTATTTTTTAAATTGATTAAATGATTTTGAAATCTATAAATAAGAATTCAAAACTTAAAATACTTTTATATCTTAAAATTACATAAATTTAAGCAATCTCCCATACGAATTAAGATCAAATGGTACTGCAATGTTAGAGTTATAAAGGTGCTGTTGAAAGATCGAAGGTAAATGAAATCTTTTTTTTGTCTAAGTATATTTAAGATGAGATAGCATGAAGGGCTATGGGCATGTGTATATAAAGGAGTAGAAGTGAAAAAAGTGAATAGAAATGCAAAGAGTTTTTTATGTGTGAGAAAGAGAAAAAAATCTTGAAACATTAAACCAAATGAAACAAATAGTAGTCTTAAAACATGGAATAAAAAATATAGCAAAAAGTAGTCTTGAAACATTGAATCAAAGGAAATAAAGAATCTCTATTTTTAAAATTATTCTTATCTTTGATGTGATTTAAGAGTATTTCAATTTTTTTTTATAGAGTGTGTCGCATGACAGAATCTCATACTCTCCCGCATGAGGTCTTGATTGACTAGTTGCAAATCCACGAGATGCGTGGGAATAGATAAGTATTTTGTAATTGTGGAATAATGTATAATTTGTTCTCTAAAATTTGTTAAAAAAGATAATTTGTTCTCCCTAAAAATTAAACAAATCCTAAAATTATTTCATCTTTCTATCTCCACCAATATATCATTCTATTATTTTTGGTGTGTTTGATATTATTCCTTTTATGAGGTGGTCCATATTTTTTAAGTTTCAAATAAATTATTCAAATTCTCCATTCTCTTAAAGGAAATTATCATGATAATTTTTTATTATAATCAGAGGAACCAGGTACAAGGATTCTGGGCCTTATATCGCTTGGGCTTACAATTTATTTGTAGTGGGTTTAAGGATTTCCTACAACGGGTCGTTCTCGGCAGAGAGACTCAAAGCAATACTCAACCTGAAAACACTCTCTCCTTGACTGTTTTTTCCCTCAATTTTTCTCGACCCCCTTCTTCTCCCAACTTTCTTCTATTTATAGCCAAGGTTAGTGGGGAGACCATGATTACAATCACCGTTAGTGCTACTAAAGGTCCAGTACCATTTGGTTATAGTGGTCGTTTAGGTGAAAGGGCGGTGCAATTTATGATCTTGGAACTTGGTTCCATTTGCACCGTGATGTTCGGCAAATCGCGCTCCCGTTCATATCATGTCCTTCCCGGATATGACTCATGCGCTTTCCGGGAAGGATCAACCGGTCAACCACTGGGAGCCTTGCGCTCAAAACTTGTTTTTACTTTAAGGCGACTTCAAGAAGGGTTCGGGCCCGAGGACAATGACGGGCTTATGAAGCTCGGCACCGGGCCCGCATCCAAGGCCGGAATGGGCTTGGGCCCGGGGCCTAGATGGGTTTGGGCCCAAGAACAAGATGGGCTTTGGAAGCTTGGTGCCGTACAATAGCCCCCTTGATTCATACTCGGTTGCCGAGGAGAATCAAGGTGTTTATGCTAGGACCTTTTTCTCCCGGAAACTTTTAGCCCGGGACTTAAGCTGTCACTTCTCATTTAAAACTCATCTTAAAAAGCGCGCCGTTTCGCGGCGCCCAGGCTCAATCGTCATTATTACCTGACGGTTCAAAACCGGCGGCGCGCGCGCGTCGATTACGCTTGGCATCCGTTGGTTCGCTCGTAGGGTCATGCCCCCATTTATTGCTTGCTTAAGCGCTTCCTCTTCTCCCCTTTTCTTTTGGCTCTATAAATAGTCCTTCTTCACTCAAAGCATTCCATTTTTCTTTTGCCTCGATCTTTAGCGCCTATTCTCTGCCGATCACGAGTTACGTGTGCTTGCTTGCTCGGCGTCCTTTTCCTCCTTAGAACCCAAAGTAAGTCCTCCTTCCCCTTCCTGTTCCTTGACTTTGTTTCTTTGAGTACATTCTTATAGTTTTAGGCTCTGTAGATGGGTTATTCTTACCTCCTAGATACCCCGGCTGCGTTGGCCACCTTTAGGAGTAAATTTAGTATTCCCGGTGACGTGGACGTGGCCTCTCTCACACGAGAGTGATACGGAACTCCACCGAGGGCGGGCTGCCTTCTTCCCTTTGATGTCCATCTTAGAAGGGGGTTAGGTTCCCTGTAGATCCCCTCCTTATAAACACACTCATCTATTATGGGTCAGCCCGACCAGCTTCCCCCAATTTTTACCGGGTAGTTAGTCAGTGTCGACCAATTGAACCAAGCCTTTAACTTACAACTGGACCAACATGATATTAACCAAATGTACAGCCTTTGTGGGAGCAAATCCACAAACTATTATTTAAAGACGAGGGATGCTCGGTGCACGGCTGATATCGTGCCTACCCGATTGAACAGAACTCCGCCGGGAGTTCGTCGGTCTTGCGCGGAATCTGGTTTGCCGGGAGATCCCTTGTCCCCTCACACGGCGTGAAGTGGGTTCGTACCCTCCCTTTTTTGTAGTTGTTTGATTGAAAGAAAAGAATTTTTTTATTGTTAAAAATCGACGCGCTATCTATTCTTTTTCGAGACGGCAAAGTTTTTGTTCGGGACCTCGGGGCCGCCCACGTCGAGGACCTAAACTTCGTCCTCCGCTCCGAGATCTTCGTGCATTGGGACGGGCAACTCCGGGCCTCACACCTGATCCTCGGCGTCGAACCCGTTTACTCTACTTGGCAGCCTTTCAAGCGGGCGTTGCTAGTTGACAGCCCCCTGCTATCGTACATAGACGTTCGATACGCAAACTTCTTGCCGCCGAAGCTTACAACCGGGGAAGCGAGGGAGTTTGGTCGGCGGTTCACTACCGCGGACGAACTGGTTCCCCTGCGAGACGATTCCGCGGAACAGGTATCCCGGCGGCTTAGAGAGAGCTCTCACGAAGCCATACAACAAGAGGACGAAGCTCGAGAGCACCCCCAACCCGAGGATCCACCCGCCGAGCATCTCCGGCAAAGTGGCGGCGGCGCTAACTAACCCGCTAGCCAAGCGATCCACCGGTGCAAGAATGGTGGCAAGGAGAGTATTGTCCCTTGACAGGTTCGTGCCTGGTGCCCGGCCGGCCAACCAGCCCCCGCCTACGCAGGGCCGGGGTCCGGTTCCCCAACCTCCTCCACCCTCGCAGTCCGGACGTGCCCGGAAGAAACAAAAAGTAACCGAACAGCATTCTACGGCCCCGAGTAATGCCGTAGTTCAGACTCCTCCCGTCCAATCGGGCGGAATCGTTATCCGCGAGCCGCCAACCGGCAGCGAGCACGGTAGGCGCGTCCTCTTCCCAAGTGGCTCCCGCGTGGGAGCCTAAGTTCCTTTTGGACGGCAAGCCATTGCCCTCAACCGCTTCCATCCGGATGTGGGATAAGGGTGAGGGTGGTCGTATCGCCCGGACTTTGGCTGGTGCTCTTCAACTCCCCGAGGACGTGCACGCCTTTGAGGACGGGTCCGAGGAATCTGTGGGGCGCCGGCTAGAGTGGCACGCTATTGCGGTAACTCTTTTATCTCTTTGCTTTCGTATATATAGATTCCCTTTTGTTTCTTTATTAACCCCCGTGCTTGCCAGGCCGCTCAACTCGCTCATATCGTGGCTGCCCGGGCGCGGGAGCTTGACGAGGAGAATGAGCGCGAGAAGGGGGCGCGGGAGGCGGCGATAAAAGACTGCTAAGGAAAAGGCAAAGATTGCTGAGGCTGCTGAGAGGAAGGCCGCTGAAGTGGAAAAGTTCCGAGCATCGGCTGAAAAAAGGTGTTCGGACCTCCTGGCCAAGCAAAATGAGACGGAACTCAAGCTAGCCCAAGCCCTCGGCCTCAATACTTCCCACACCGACGAGAGATAGGCGATCTCGGGGCCGGCTTGGCGGCCGCGGAGCAAAAGTGGTATGACGTAGGCTTCGCGACGCCGAGAACTCTGTAGAGCCGGTGGTGAGTGGAGCTCGGCGTACGGGTTTTGAGGCCGGGTGGTTTGCTTTGCTCTTCGAGCGATGGGAGTCCTCGAAGACTCACCGCCGAGGGACCCCACCCAGATTCCATTTCCAATTCCAGAACCTGCCGGCCATGAAGCCCCTGCTGCTCTTGATGAGGAGGAGACGGCCAGCATGAGGGAGTTGGTTGAGCGGATCGATTCTCATGCCGAGCCCGAGGATCCGGAGGCCACGAGTGTTCCTACCGTGCGGGAACTTCTTGACCAGGACCCAACCCTTCTCCCCGATCGTCCAGCCCGGAAGTGCCACCATCGACTCATCCTCCTAACTTGATTTTACTTGACTTATTTTTGTTTTATTTTTATTTGTCTATGTCACCGGGATGTGGTGATTGAACCGTCGCTTAAATTTATTGGTTTTGTTTGCCCACGTCACCGGGATGTGGTGATCGAACAATTGCTTTTTAATTTGTAGTTCGTTTTCTTTTCCTGTATTTGTTGAATGAGATTATATCCGTTTCGCTTTGCTTTAATTATACCAGTGTTATGGCCGCTTAATAGAATATATCCCCGAGAACCCGATGCGCGGTGTTGTGAGTAGTTTCGAGAGTGCTATTTGGACTTCGTTTTTGTAAAAAGGGTTAGGTTTTTATCAGGTCACGGTCTTACCGAAAATAGAGCTTCCGCTCTTTGAGCTTTTTGCCTGTAAAGTCTCCGTTTGTCCGGATATTTGTTTTTAACCGAGAGCCAAGTTTTTGTCTTCATAGATTTGACTGCGAGGTTCATACATGCTCGGTGATTTTGTGGGTCGGGCTCCTGCCCTTCAAATTTATTTGTCAGGTTTTCACCTGCTCGGCGATATTGATCGAGCCGAGGCTCGTGTTTCTGTCCTTGGGATTTATTTGAAAGGTTTTCACACGCTCGGCGATATAGATCGAGCCGAGGGTCGGGTTTCGTCCTTAGGGTTTATTTGTAAGGTTTTCACCGCTTTCGGCGATATAGATCGAGCCGAGGGTCGAGTTTCGTCCTTAGGGTTTATTTGTAAGGTTTTCACCGCTTTCGGCGATATAGATCGAGCCGAGGGTCGGTTCGTCCTTAGATTTATTTGTAAGGTTTTCACCGCTTTCGGCGATATAGATCGGGCCGAGGGTCGAGGTTTACGTCCTTAGATTTATTTGTAAGGTTTTCACCGCTCGGCGATATAGATCGAGCCGAGGGTCGAGTTTTCGTCCTTAGGGTTTATTTGTAAGGTTTTCACCCGCTCGGCGATATAGATCGAGCCGAGGGTCGGGTTCGTCCTTAGGGTTTATTTGTAAGGTTTTCACCGCTCGGCGATATAGATCGAGCCGAGGGTCGGGTTTACGTCCTTAGATTTATTTGTAAGGTTTTCACCCTGCTCGGCGATATAGATCGGGCCGAGGGTCGGTTTTCGTCCTTAGGGTTTATTTGTAAGGTTTTCACCGCTTTCGGCGATATAGATCGAGCCGAGGGTCAGGATTCTGTCCTTAGATTTATTTGTAAGGTTTTCACCTGCTCGGCGATATAGATCGGGCCGAGGGTCGGGTTTCTGTCCTTAGATTTATTTGTAAGGTTTTCACCTGCTCGGCGATATAGATCGGGCCGAGGGTCGGGTTTACGTCCTTAGATTCTGCTGGCGATTCTCTTGGTGCGCGACTCTGATTCAAAAACAGCAAAGACAAAAATTCATCGTACTCTTAATCTTTATAGAATACATGTTTTGGCTTACATCAATGGTTACGCGTAGAACTTCTTTAGGTTGTTGGCGTTCCATGGTCGGGAGCGGCCTCTCGTCCGGTCCTCCAAGTAGTAAGCCCTGCCCCGGCGGCGGTGTGACTCTGTATGGTCCTTCCCAACTCGGGGCCGGCTTCCCTGCAGCCGCGTCCCGCATATTCCCCACTACCCTCCTTAACACTAACTCCCGACACTTTGAATTCCCTGGTCCTTACATTCCGGTTGTACCTTTGCGCCCGACTTCTGGCGATACTCGGCAAGACGGACGGTCGCGGCCTCCCTACATTCTTCTAGCCAATCCAATGCTCCATCATAAGGTCGGCGTTACGTGCGGGAGTCAAACCCGTCGACCGTGCACTCGCATAAGCTCACCTCGGTTGGTATCACGCTTCAACTTCCGCTCCGTATGCCGGAGAAAATGGGGTTTCCCAGTGGATCTCCTGGGGTCGTGCGGTAGGCCCACAAAACACTTTGGGTAACTCTTCGCCCACCTTCCTTTCGCTCCTTCCAACCTTCTCTTGAGCCCGTTCAAAATAGTCTTGTTGGATCGCTTGGCTTGGCCGTTACTGCGGGGGTATGCTGGGGTTGAGTACTTGTTCTTGATGCCGAGCTTGCTTTGCAAAAGGTCCGGCGCGTTCTTTGTCGAATCAGTAGCCCATTGTCTGTCACTAGTGAATTCGGCACCCCAAACCTTGTAACTATGTTTTTCCACACAAACTTTTTCACGTCGATCCCGGATATTGGCCAAGGCTTGACTTGACCCACTTTGTGAAGTAGTCCACGGCCACCAAGTACAAAACGGCGGTTCCCGTTGCTCGGGGAATGGCCCGAGGATGTCAAGCCCCCATTGTGCAAATGGCCACGGGCTGCTTGACGGATTTAGATGTCCGGCCGGTGATGGATCATTGGGGCGTGCTTTTGACATTGTTCGCAAACCCGAACGTATTCGGCGGCGTCCTTTTGCATCCTTGGCCACCAAAACCCTGCGTCATTGCTCGTGTGCTAAAGATCGTCCCCGGCGTGCCCGCCGCACACTCCTTCATGCGGCTCGGTTAGAAGCTCCTTTACTTTTTCAGGGTGCGAGGCACAAGAGATAAGGGCCCGCGAAGGACCTTCAGACGACTTTCGATCGAAAGACAACCATGCACTGGAGCCATTCGTCGAATCTTATTGGCCTCGGCCTCATCCTCCGGAACTTTATCTTCGGAGAGAAAGTCTATGATCGGGTCCATCCAACATAGTCCGGCCACTACCACCTGTGCAACCTCTACTCCGGCCCGGTCGAGGGCGGTCTTCACACAGATGCTCGGTTCCTTTATAAGTTCAATCGTGATATGCCTCGGGATGTCCTCGGTAGCCGATGAGGCTAACGTGGCGAGGAGTCGACATGCCTGTTTAGTGACCGGGCTACAGGGATATCTTCGCCGTTCCAAATCGACCAATAATTTGCTTTGCCGCACCGAGATAAGCTTTCATTCGGGGATCCCTAGCCTCGAAGTCACCAGTGATTTGATACACAACCAGCCGAGAGTCCGAGTAGATTTCCACGTCCCCGGCACCCGGATGTAATACTGCCCGTAGTCCGGCCAACGATGCCTCATATTCGGCCGTTGTTCGAGGCTTTGAACCCCAATCAAGAAGGAATGTTCCAGCCGCATGCCTTCAGGGGTGATTATGACAATACCAGCCCCAGCCCCCATAGCATTTGATGCGCCGTCCACAAATAACCTCCACGGGCGAATCTCCGTACTACGATCACATGACCTTCATTCTTAGGTGTAAATTCCGCGATGAAATCAGCGAGAATCGCCCTTTCACCGAGCTTCTAGGCGGTATCTTATGTCAAATGATCCCAACCGAGTCCCCCATTTAGCAATTCGTCCCGTGAAATCGGATCTCTTCAACGATGATTGCAATGGATACTCGGTGAGGACGAACACCGTATGCGCCGGAAGTAGTGCGGTAGCTTCCTCGTAGCGTGTACCAAGGCCAAAACTAATTTTTCAAGAGGCAAGTACCTTGTCTCGGCGTCGACCAAGGTCTTGCTTACGTAGTACACGGTATTTGCACTCCCGGTCCCTTAGTAATACAAAGACTTACGGCATGATTGGTGACTGCGAGGTACATAAACAGATCCTCCCCGGGCTCCGGGGCCATCAACCTCGGTGCCTTGGCCAAATACTCCTTTAGTTCTTGAAAAGCTTCATCGCAGCTCTCATCCCACTGAAACCCCTTCCACTTCTTGGTGGCGATAGAATGGCCGGCGGCGATCGGCAAACTTGGAGATGAATCGGTTCAGGGGCGCCAACATCCCGTGAGCACCTGCACCTCCTTAGGGTTGCTCGGTGGTTTTAGGCGATTGATTGCCTCTATTTGGTCGGGGTTAGCCTCTATTCCCGAGTGGAGATCGAGATAACCCGAGAACTTGCCAGCCCCCACTCCGAAAGTGCACTTCTCGGCGTTGAGGCGCAGCCTGTGTCGTCGTAATATCTCGAATACTCCCCGCAGGTCTTTAGTATGCAGCGACTCTTTTCTGCTTTTTACTACCATGTCATCGATATAAACTTCAACCGTGCAACCAATTTTTTCCCGGAACATCCTTGTCATCATACGCTGATACGTGGCCCCGGCATTCTTCAACCCAAACGGCATGACCTCGTAGTGATAGTTCGCGTTCGGGGATATAAACGCTGTCTTCTCTCGGTCCTCGGGTGCTAATGCAATCTGGTGGTAGCCTTGGAAGGCGTCCGGGAAGCTCATTCTCGGGTGCCCGTACGTGGCATCCACCACCTGATCAATCTTGGGCATCGGGAACGGATCCTTGGGGCACGCTTTGTTTAAATCGGTGAAGTCCACGCAAACTCTCCATTTACCACTTTTCTTCTTCACTACAACAGTGTTTGCCAGCCATCTCGGGAAGAATATTTCTTTTATGGCCCCGGCTTCCTTGATCGGCCGGACCTCCAGGTTTCTGCGTCGACGTGCTCCTTCGATGCCCTTCTCGCTTCTGCTTTTTCGGAGGAAATAATGGGTCCACATTGAGTTTGTGAACAATGAACTCGGGGTCTCACGCCGGGCACTTCATACGGGTTCCACGCAAAGACATCTATGTTCTCGCAACAGAACAACAACATCTCTCTACCCTTTCCGGTCATTCATGCTCGTACCTATCGGAGGTATTTGGCGTCATCCGGGAGAATTCTTACCTTGAGCACCTCCTCGCTCGTCCGCCCCATTTGCCTGGGGTATCTGTAATTGCTATGCGAGTCTCTTTCTCGGCGTGATCGGCTTGACCGAGCTGTTCCTTCTCCCACTGGACCGCGACCACGAGGCATTGCTTCGCCACTTGCTGATTCCCCCTTACCTCTACAACTCCGTACTCGGTTGGAAATTTTACTTTCACGTGAAGGGTGGACGGAACAGCCCCATGGCGTGAAATCCACGGCCTCCCTAGGATTGCGGTGTAAGGTGCGAATGATCGGACCACTATGAACGTAACTACAACTTCCTTGCCCTCCATGTCCACTTTGGGAGTGAGATTTGCCCCTCGGGAATCACCATCCTCCCGTCGAACGAGACCAACGGCGTGTTATACTTCACCAAATCCTGGGTTTTTAACCCGAGCCCTTGAAAAGGTCCGGGTACATGACATCACCCCCGCTTACTGCGATCAATCATCACCCTCTTCACCAGGAATCCGCCTATCCGGCCGTCACTACCAAAGCGTCGTCGTGAGGTTGGATGGTTCCTCGAAATCATCTTCCCGAACGAGATGTCTAGCCGTCCAACTCTCCTTCGCTTCTTGGATGATTCTCCCTCTGCGCAAGCCACTTTGCCATCACCATCTTCGCGCCGATGCCCCTCTCGGTGCGGCATGTATGACGTTGATTACCCCGGGGTGGTGGAGGGGATTCCTTCTTTGTGGGGCGCCTTGCTCGGTTCCCGGTCGGTGGAATCTGCTACAAACTCCTTCAGTGCCCCGCCTTCACTAATCGCCCGAGATGATCTTTCAATACCCTACACTTTGCTCGGTGGTGTGCCCCTTGTCTCGTGATAAGTGCGGATAGGCCTTGGTTCCTCCGAGATGGGTCGCCCCCATTTTGTTCGCCATCGAAGAATGGCTCGTTCCTTATCCGTTCCGATTATCTTGTGCACGGGCTCTTTAAACAACACATTTACCCCTTCCATCTGCACCTCTGGTTCCTGCATTAAAAATCCCTTTTCGGTTTTGGCGGCAAGATGCTTTGCCGAGATCTCGCCGAAAAAGGGGCCTTCCCTCTGCTCTGCAGCCGATCATCCTCCGGGCGTTTGTACTCCTCTATGCGTCTCATCGGTTGCCTCATATCTTCCGGGGGTCTTCTCGTCGGCGACTCCCTTAGTTCAGAATCCTCGGGGAGCCCCATCCTGAAGGTGCTAGCCGCAATTTTCTCGTTTCCCCACCAATCTCATTGTAGAGCTCCCAGATGTCGGTGGCATAACTCCGAAGGGTTTCCCGACCCTCATCTTCATAGAAAGCAACGCGTCGACCCGTTGTTGCACTCGGCTGCATGTCACGAACCTGCTTGCCGAACTCCTGAATCAGCTCGGCGAAGGCTGTGTATAGAACCTTTCCGCAACCCATTGAACCATCTCGGTGCGGTAGAGCCGAGGCTAGAGGGGAATACTTTACACATCAATGCATCGTTGTGCGCATGCAACGACATCATGTGGATGTAATGACCGACATGCTCCACGGTCTGTCCTCCCCTCATATGAATTAAATGGTGGGCGCGTGAACCTGGTCGGCATGGGTGCCCGTTCGATCTCGTCGAGAAAATGGGGACCGGGCTGCCATCCGCAAGGCCTTGCTCATGGCGTCCATCGCGGCGTTGTGGTGCTGCCGCTCCTCTCGGCGACTCGATCCTTGGTCATCATATCCAAGTGACCGAGAACGATCCCGTCTCGATGATTATCCGGGAGTAACGACGTGACTCTTGAGAACGGGATCGGTCTCGGTGTTGTTGTGTAACTTTCCTCGCCACGGTTCCTCCTGGGTTGGAACTCTTTCTTTAAATGGCGCCACGGTTCCTCCCATTACCAATCTGGGTTGGACGTTGCGGTTCCTTTCGTGGCGCCGATCCCTTGCCTCCAGCTCTCCCAATCCGGACCCTTCCTCTCCTCTTGAATGTCCATTACCAATCTGATCCCCGCAACCGCTCCAACTCCCGGTCTCTATCATCGTGTTGGCTTTGGTGTCTTATAGGGACATTTGAAATTGTCCCTTATAACACTTGGGCTCACAATTTATTTGTAGTGGGTTTAAGATCCTTCTCCCAATCCGGACTCTTCCTCTCCTCTCGAATGCTCTCTATCCTCCAGCCCAACTTTCTTCTATTTATAGTCGTTCCCTCCACGTCGATCCCTAAAGGGAGGATCTGCTGAATTGCTTTAGGTGAAAGGCGTGTCCTCTTGAACGCCCCTCGGACATCTTCTTTGCTCATGCGCTTTCCGGAGTCTCACTCGAACCAAAACTTGTTTTTACTTTAAGTAGGATTAGCCCCTTTGGACGGTGGGCGCCAATTGTAGGAACCAAGTACAAGGATTACGGGCCTTATATCGTTTTAAACCGGGCTTACAATTTATTTGTAGTGGGTTTAAGGATTTCCTACAACGGGTCGTTCTCGGAAAATAATAATAGTGATTTTGTAGGAACAGAGAGACTCAAAGCAATACTCAACCTCAACCAAAAACACTCTCTCCTTGATGTTTTCCCTCAATTTTTCTCACCCCCTTCTTCTCCCAACTTTCTTCTATTTATAGCCAAGGTTAGTGGGAGAGACCATGATTACAATCACCGTTAGTGCTACTAAAGGTCCGAGTACCATTTGGTTATAGTGGTCGTTTAGGTGAAAGGGCGGTGCAAAGCATTTATGATCTTGGAACTTGGTTCCATTTGCACCGTGATGTTGTTAAATCGCGCTCCCGTTCATATCATGTCCTTCCGGATATGACTCATGCGCTTTCCGGGAAGGATCAACCGGTCAACCACAGGAGCCTTGCGCTCAAAACTTGTTTTTACTTTAAGGCGACTTCAAGAAGGGTTCGGGCCGAGGACGAAGACGGGCTTATGAAGCTCGGCACCGGGCCTGCATCCAAGGCCGGAATGGGCTTGGGCCCGGGGGCCTAGATGGGTTTGGGCCCAAGAACAGTATGGGCTTTGGAAGCTTGGTGCCGTACAATAGCCCCCTTGATTCATACTCGGTTGCCGAGGAGAATCAAGGTCTTTGCTAGGACCTTTTTCTCCCGGAAACTTTTAGCCCGGACTTAAAGCTATCACTTCTCATTTAAAACTCATCTTAAAAGCGCGCGCCGTTTAGCGGCGCCAGGCTCAATCGTCATTATTACCTGACGGTTCGAAAACGGCGGCGCGCGCGCGTCGATTACGCTTGGCATCCGTTGGTTCGCTCGTAGGTCGTGCCCATTTATTGCTTGCTTAAGCGCTTCCTCTTCTCCCGTTTCTTTTGGCTCTATAAATAGTCCTTCTTCACTCAGCATTCCATTTTTCTTTTGCCTCGATCTTTAGCGCCTATTCTCTGCGATCACGATTACGTGTGCTTGCTTGCTCGGCGTCCTTTTCCTCCTTAGAACCCAAAGTAAGTCCTCCTTCCCCTTCCTGTTCCTTGAGCTTTGTTTCTTTCAGTACATTCTTATAGTTTTAGGCTCTGTAGATGGGTTATTCTTACCTCCTAGATACCCCGGCTGCGTTGGCCACCTTTAGGAGTAAATTTAGTATTCCCGGTGGCGTGGACGTGGCCCTCTTGTCACGAGAGTGATACGGAACTCCACCGAGGGCGGTGGTACAGACCTTCTTCCCTTTGATGTCCATCTTAGAAGGGGGTTAGGTTCCCGGTAGATCCCCTCCTTATAAACACACTCATCTATTATGGGTCATGTGCCCCCACCAGCTTCCCCCAATTTTTACCGGGTAGTTAGTCAGTGTCGACCAATTGAACCAAGCCTTTAACTTACAACTGGACCAGCATGATATTAACCAAATGTACAGCCTTTGTGGGAGCAAATCCACAAACTATTATTTAAAGACGAGGGATGCTCGGTGTGCGGCTGATATCGTGCCTACCCGATTCGACAGGAACTCCGCCGGGGAGTTCGTCGGGTCTTGTGACAAATCGGTTTGCCGGGGAGATCCCTTGTCCCCTCACACGGCGTGAAGTGGGTTCGTACCCTCCCTTCTTTGTAGTTGTTTGATTGAAAGAAAAGAATTTTTTTATTGTTAAAATCGACGCGCTATCTATTCTTTTTCAGACGGCAAAGTTTTTGTTCGGGACCTCGGGGCCGCCCACGTCGAGGACCTAAACTTCGTCCTCCGCTCCGAGATCTTCGTGCATTGGGACGGGCAACTCCGGGCCTCACACCCGATCCTCGGCGTCGAACCCGTTTACTCTACTTGGCAGCCTTTCAAGCGGGCGTTGCTAGTTGACACCCCTGCTATCGTACATAGACGTTCGATCGCGAAAACTTCTTGCCGCTGAAGCTTACAACCGGGGGAAGCGAGGGAGTTTGGTCGGCGGTTCACTACCGCGACGAACTGGTTCCCCTGCGAGAGACGATTCCGCGAACAATGTATCCGGCGGCTTAGAGAGAGAGCTCACGAAGCCATACAACAAGAGGACGAAGCTCGAGAGCACCCCCAACCCGAGGATCCACCCGCCGAGCATCTCCGGCAAGTGGCGGCGACGCGGCTAACCCGCTAGGCTGAAGCGATCGACTGGTGCAAGAATGGTGGCAAGGAGAGTATTGTCCCTTGACGAGGTTCGTGCACAGTGCCCGGCCGGCCAACCAGCCCCCGCCTACGCGGGGGGGTCCGGTTCCCAACCTCCTCCACCCTCGCAGTCCGGACGTGCCCGGAAGAAACAAAAAGTAACCGAACAGCATTCTACGGCCCCGAGTAATGCCGTAGTTCGAACTCCTCCCCGTCCAATCTGGCGGAATCGTTATCCGCGAGCCGCCAACCGGCGAGGCACGGTAGGCGCGTCCTCTTCCCAAGTGGCTCCCGCGTGGGAGCCTAAGTTCCTTTTGGACGGCAAGCCATTGCCCTCAATCGCTTCCATCCGGATGTGGGATAAGGGTGAGGGTGGTCGTATCGCCGGACTTTGGCTGGTGCTCTTCAACTCCCGAGGACGTGCACGCCTTTGAGGACGGGTCCGAGGAATCGTGGGGCGCCCGGCTAGAGTGGCACGCTATTGCGGTAACTCTTTTATCTCTTTGCTTTCGTATATATAGATTCCCTTTTGTTTCTTTATTAACCCCGTGCTTGCCAGGCCGCTCAATCTGCTCATATCGTGGCTGCCGGCGCGGAGCTTGACGAGGAGAATGAGCGCGAAGGGGGGCGCGGGAGGCAGCAGATAAAGACTGCTAAGGAAAAGGCAAAGATTGCTTGAGGCTCGAGAGAGGAAGGCCATTGAAGTGGAAAAGTTCCGAGCATCGGTGAAAAAAGGTGTTCGAGACCTCCTGGCCAAGCAAAATGAGACGGAACTCAAGCTAGCCCAAGCCCTCGGCCTCAATACTTCCCACACCGACGAGATAGGCGATCTCGGGGCCGGCTTGGCGGCCGCGGAGCGGTGTGGTATGACGTAGGCTTCGCCGACGCGAGAACTCTGTAGAGCCGGTGGTGAGTGGAGCTCGGCGTACGGGTTTTGAGGCCGGGTGGTTTCTTGCTCTTGAGGCGATGGGAGTCCCCGAGAAGACTCACCGAGAGGACCCCAGCCATTCCATTTCCAATTCCAGAACCTCCGCGCCATGAAGCCCCTGGCTGCTCTTGATGAGGAGGAGACGGCCAGCATGAGGGAGTTGGTTGAGCGGATCGATTCTCATGCCGAGCCCGAGGATCCGGAGGCCACGAGTGTTCCTACCGTGCGGGAACTTCTTGACCGGACCCAACCCTTCTCCCGATCGTCCGGTAGGAAGTGCCACCATCGACTCATCCTCCTAACTGATTTTACTTGACTTATTTTTGTTTTATTTTTATTTGTCTATGTCAGGGATGTGGTGATTGAACCGTCGCTTAAATTTATTGGTTTTGTTTGCCCACGTCACCGGGATGTGGTGATCGAACAATTGCTTTTTAATTTGTAGTTCGTTTTCTTTTCCTGTATTTGTTGAATGAGATTATATCATTTCGCTTTGCTTTAATTATACCAGTGTTATGGCTGCTTAATAGAATATATCCCGAGAACCCGATGCGCGGTGTTGTGAGTAGTTTCGAGAGTGCTATTTGGACTTCGTTTTTGTAAAAAGGGTTAGGTTTTTATCGGGTCACGGTCTTACCGAAAATAGAGCTTCCGCTCTTTGAGCTTTTTGCTGTAAAGTCTCCGTTTGTCCGGATATTTGTTTTTAACCGAGAGCCAAGTTTTTGTCTTCATAGATTTGATCACGAGGTTCATACATGCTCGGTGATTTTGTGGGTCGGGCTCCTGCCCTTCAAATTTATTTGTCGGGGTTTTCACCGCTTTCGGCGATATTGATCGAGCCGAGGCTCGGGTTTCGTCCTTGGGATTTATTTGAAAGGTTTTCACCGCTTTCGGCGATATAGATCGAGCCGAGGTCGGTTTGTCCTTAGGGTTTATTTGTAAGGTTTTCACCCTGCTCGGCGATATAGATCGAGCCGAGGGTCGGGGTTTCGTCCTTAGGGTTTATTTGTAAGGTTTTCACCTGCTCGGCGATATAGATCGAGCCGAGGGTCGGTTTCGTCCTTAGATTTATTTGTAAGGTTTTCACCGCTTTCGGCGATATAGATCGGGCCGAGGGTCGGGGTTCGTCCTTAGATTTATTTGTAAGGTTTTCACCGCTTTCGGCGATATAGATCGAGCCGAGGGTCGGGTTTCTGTCCTTAGGGTTTATTTGTAAGGTTTTCACCTGCTCGGCGATATAGATCGAGCCGAGGGTCGAGGTTTACGTCCTTAGGGTTTATTTGTAAGGTTTTCACCTGCTCGGCGATATAGATCGAGCCGAGGGTCGAGTTTCGTCCTTAGATTTATTTGTAAGGTTTTCACCGCTCGGCGATATAGATCGGGCCGAGGGTCGGTTTTGTCCTTAGGGTTTATTTGTAAGGTTTTCACCGCTCGGCGATATAGATCGAGCCGAGGGTCGTCGTCCTTAGATTTATTTGTAAGGTTTTCACACCTTTCGGCGATATAGATCGGGCCGAGGGTCGGGTTTTACGTCCTTAGATTTATTTGTAAGGTTTTCACCGCTTCGGCGATATAGATCGGGCCGAGGGTCGGGTTTACGTCCTTAGATTCTGCTGGCGATTCTCTTGGTGCGCGACTCTGATTCAAAAACAGCAAAGACAAAAATTCATCATACTCTTAATCTTTATAGAATACATGTTTTGGCTTACATCAATGGTTACGCGTAGAACTTCTTTAGGTTGTTGGCGTTCCATGGTCGGGGGAGCGGCCTCTCGTCCGGGTCCTCCAAGTAGTAAGCCCTGTCCGGCGGCGGTGTGACTCTGTATGGTCCTTCCCAACTCTGGGCGGCTTCCTGCCGTGCCGCGTCCGCATATTCCCCACTACCCTCCTTAACACTAACTCCCCGAAGATCAATTCCCTGGTCCTTACATTCCGGTTGTACCTTTGCGCCCGCTACTGCGATACTCGGCAAGACGGACGGTCGCGGCCTCCCTACATTCTTCTAGCCAATCCAACTGCTCCATCATAAGGTCGGCGTTACGTGCGGAGTCAAACCCGTCGACCCGTGCCGCATAAGCTCACCTCGGTTGGTATCATCGCTTCCGCTCCGTATGCCGGAGAAAATGGGGTTTCCCCGTGGATCTCTGGGGGTCGTGCGGTAGGCCCACAAAACACTTTGGGTAACTCTTACGCCCACCCTTCCTTTCGCTCCTTCCAACCTTCTCTTGAGCCCGTTCAAAATAGTCTTGTTGATCGCTTGGCTTGGCCGTTACTGCGGGGTATGCCGGGGGTTGAGTACATTTCTTGATGCCGAGCTTGCTTTGCAAAAGGTCCGAAAAGCGTTCTTTGTCGAATCGTAGCCCATTGTCTCATCACTAGTGAATTCGGCACCCCAAACCTTGTAACTATGTTTTTCCACACAAACTTTTTCACGTCGAGATCCGGATATTGGCCAAGGCTTGACTTGACCCACTTTGTGAAGTAGTCCACGGCCACCGGTACAAAAAACGGCGGTTCCCGTTGCTCGGGGAATGGCCCGAGGATGTCAAGCCCCCATTGTGCAAATGGCCACGGGTCTGGCCGACGAGATTTAGATGTCCGGCCGGTGATGGATCATTGGGCGTGCTTTTGACATTGTTCGCAAACCCGAACGTATTCGGCGGCGTCCTTTTGCATCCTTGGCCACCAAAACCCCTGCGTCATTGCTCTGTGTGCTAAAGATCGTCCCCGGCGTGCCCGCCGCACACTCCTTCATGCGGCTCGGTTAGAAGCTCCTTTACTTTTTCGAGTGTGCGAGGCACAAGAGATAAGGGCCCGCGAAGGACCTTCAGTACGACTTTCGATCGAGAAGACAACCGATGCACAGGAGCCATTCGTCGAATCTTATTGGCCTCGGCCTCATCCTCCGGAACTTTATCTTCGGAGAGAAAGTCTATGATCGGGTCCATCCAACATAGTCCGGCCACTACCACCACCGCAACCTCTACTCCGGCCCGGTCGAGGCGGTCTTCACACAGATGCTCGGTTCCTTTATAAGTTCAATCGTGATATGCCTCGGGATGTCCTCGGTGGCCGATGAGGCTAACGTGGCGAGGAGTCGGCATGCCTGTTTAGTGACCGGGCTACAGGATATCTTCGCCGTTCCAAAGCGACCAATAATCGCTGCTTTGCTGCACCGAGATAAGCTTTCATTCGGGGATCCCTAGCCTCGAAGTCACCGGTGATTTGATACACAACCAGCCGAGAGTCCGAGTAGATTTCCACGTCCCTGGCACCCGGATGTAATCTTGCGCCCGTAGTCCGGCCAACGATTGCCTCATATTCGGCCGTTGTTCGAGGCTTTGAACCCCAATCAAGGAATGTTCCAGCCGCATGCCTTCGGGGTGATTATGACAATACCAGCCCCACCCCCATAGCATTTGATGCGCCGTCCACAAATAACCTCCACGGGCGAATCTCCGTACTACAGATCACATGACCTTCATTCTTAGGTGTAAATTCCGCGATGAAATCGGCGAGAATCTGCCCTTTCACCGAGCTTCTAGGCCGGTATCTTATGTCAAATGATCCCAACCGAGTCCCCCATTTAGCAATTCGTCCCGTGAAATCGGATCTCTTCAACGATGATTGCAATGGATACTCGGTGAGGACGAACACCGTATGCGCCCGAAGTAGTGCGGTAGCTTCCTCGTAGCGTGTACCAAGGCCAAAACTAATTTTTCAAGAGGCAAGTACCTTGTCTCGGCGTCGACCAAGGTCTTGCTTACGTAGTACACCGGTATTTGCACTCCCGGTCCCTTAGTAATACAAAGACTTACGGCATGATTGGTGATCACAGGTACATAAACAGATCCTCCCCGGACTCCGGGGCCAACCTCGGTGCCTTGGCCAAATACTCCTTTAGTTCTTGAAAAGCTTCGTCGCAGCTCTCATCCCACTCGAAACCCCTTCCACTTCTTGAGGAAGGCGATAGAATGGCGGCGGCGATCGGCGGACTTGGAGATGAATCGGTTCGGGTGCCAACATCCCGGTGAGCACCTGCACCTCCTTAGGGTTGCTCGGTGGTTTTAGGCGATTGATTGCCTCTATTTGGTCGGGGTTAGCCTCTATTCCCGAGTGGAGATCGGATAACCCGAGAACTTGCCAGCCCCACTCCGAAAGTGCACTTCTCGGCGTTGAGGCGCAGACTGTGTCGTCGTAATATCTCGAATACTCCCCGCAGTCTTGATATGCGGCGACTCTTTTCTCGCTTTTTACTACCATGTCATCGATATAAACTTCAACCGTGCAACCAATTTTTTCCCGGAACATCCTTGTCATCATACGGCTGATGCGTGGCCCCGGCATTCTTCAACCCAAACGGCATGACCTCGTAGTGATAGTTCGCGTTCGGGGATATAAACGCTGTCTTCTCTCGGTCCTCGGGTGCTAATGCAATCTGGTGGTAGCCTTGGAAGGCGTCCGGGGAAGCTCATTCTCGGGTGCCCGTCGTGGCATCCACCACCGTGATCAATCTTGGGCATCGGGAACGGATCCTTGGGGCACGCTTTGTTTAAATCGGTGAAGTCCACGCAAACTCTCCATTTACCACTTTTCTTCTTCACTACAACAAGTGTTTGCCACCATCTCGGGAAGAATATTTCTTTTATGGCCCCGGCTTCCTTGATCGGCTGGACCTCCGGGTTTATGCGTCGACGTGCTCCTTCGATGCCCTTCTCGCTTCTCGCTTTTTCGCGGAAATAATGGGTCCACATTGAGTTTGTGAACAATGAACTCGGGGTCTACGCCGGGCACTTCATACGGGTTCCACGCAAAGACATCTATGTTCGCGCAACAGAACAACAACATCTCTACCCTTTCCCGGTCATTCATGCTCGTACCTATCTGGAGGTATTTGGCGTCATCCGGAGAATTCTTACCTTGATACCTCCTCGCTACGTCCGCCCCATTTGCCTGGGGTATCTGTAATTGCTATGCGAGTCTCTTTCTCGGCGTGATCGGCTTGACCGAGCTGTTCCTTCTCCCACTTGGACCGCGGCCACGAGGCATTGCTTCGCCACTTGCTGATTCCCCCTTACCTCTACAACTTCGTACTCGGTTGGAAATTTTACTTTCACGTGAAGGGTGGACGGAACAGCCCCATGGCGTGAATCCACGGCCTCCCTAGGATTGCGGTGTAAGGTGCGAATGATCGGACCACTATGAACGTAACTACAACTTCCTTGCCCTCCATGTCCACCGGGGAGTGAGATTTGCCCCTCGGGAATCACCATCCTCCCGTCGAACGAGACCAACGGCGTGTTATACTTCACCAAATCCTGGGTTTTTAACCCGAGCCCTTGAAAAGGTCCGGGTACATGACATCACCCGCTACCCCGATCAATCATCACCCTCTTCACCAGGAATCCGCCTATCCGGGCTGTCACTACCAAAGCGTCGTCGTGAGGTTGGATGGTTCCCTCGAAATCATCTTCCCGAACGAGATGTCTAGCCGTCCAACTCTCCTTCGCTTCTTGGATGATTCTCCCTCTGCGCAAGCCACTTTGCCATCACCATCTTCGCCGCCGATGCCCCTCTCGGTGCGGCATGTATGACGTTGATTACCCCGGGGTGGTGGAGGGGATTCCTTCTTTGTGGGCGCCTTGCTCGGTTCCCGGTCGGTGGAATCTGCTACAAACTCCTTCAGTGCCCCGCCTTCACTAACTCGCCGAGATGATCTTTCAATACCCTACACCGCTCGGTGGTGTGCCCCTTGTCTCTGTGATAAGTGCGGTATAGGCCTTGGTTCCTCCGAGATGGGTCGCCCCCATTTTGTTCGGCCATCGAAGAATGGCTCGTTCATTATCTGTTCCGAGTATCTTGTGCACGGGCTCTTTAAACAACACATTTACCCCTTCCATCTGCACCTCTGGTTCCTGCATTAAAATCCCTTTTTCGGTTTTGGCGGCAAGATGCTTTGCCGAGATCTCGCCGAAAAAGGGGCCTTCCTCCTCGCTTCTGCGGCCGATCATCATCCTCCGGGCGTTTGTACTCCTCTATGCGTCTCATCGGTTGCCTCATATCTTCCGGGGTCTTCTCGTCGGCGACTCCCTTAGTTCGAGAATCCTCGGGAGCCCCATCCTGAAGGTGCTAGCCGCAATTTTCTCGTTTCCCCCACCAATCTCATTGTAGAGCTCCCGATGTCGGTGGCATAACTCCGAAGGGTTTCCCGACCCTCATCTTCATAGAAAGCAACGCGTCGACCAGTTGTTGCACTCGGCCGCATGTCACGAACCTGCCGAACTCCTGAATCAGCTCGGCGAAGCTGTGTATAGAACCTTTCCGCAACCCATTGAACCATCTCGGAGCGGTAGAGCCGAGGCTAGAGGGGAATACTTTACACATCAATGCATCGTTGTGCGCATGCAACGACATCATGTGGATGTAATGACGACATGCTCCACGGTGCTGTCCTCCCCTCATATGAATTAAATGGTGGGCGCGTGAACCTGGTCGGCATGGGTGCCCGTTCGATCTCGTCGAGAAAATGGGGACCGGGCTGCCATCCGCAAGGCCTTGCTCATGGCGTCCATCGCGGCGTTGTGGTGCTGCCGCTCCTCTGGCGACTACGATCCTTGGTCATCATATCCAAGTGACCGGGACGATCCCGTCTCGATGATTATCCGGGAGTGACGACGTGACTCTTGAGAACGGGATCGGTCTCGGTGTTGTTGTGTAACAGGCTCTACTGGAACTCTCTTCGCCACGGTTCCTCCGGGGTTGGACGTTGCGGTTCCTTTCGTGGCGCCGATCCCTTGCCTCCAGCTCCGGGTCCATTACCAATCTGCGCAACCGCTCCAACTCCCGGTCTCTATCATCGTGTTCTTTGGTGTCTTTGGGACATTTGAAATTGTCCGGCGTGTGCAGGCGATCCTTCTCCCAATCCGGACTCTTCCTCTCCTCTCGAATGCTCTCTATCCTCCAGCCGCTTCGCCTTCGTTCCCTCCACGTCGATCCCGGGAGGATCTGCTGAATTGCTCGGACGTGTCCTCTTGAACGCCCCTCGGACATCTTCTTTGCTCTGAGTCTCACTCGAACCACGGCTTCGTAGGATTAGCCCCACGGTGGGCGCCAATTGTAGGAACCAGGTACAAGGATTCTGGGCCTTATATCGCTTGGGCTTACAATTTATTTGTAGTGGGTTTAAGGATTTCCTACAACGGGTCGTTCTCGGCAGAGAGACTCAAAGCAATACTCAACCCGAAAACACTCTCTCCTTGACTGTTTTCCCTCAATTTTTCTCACCCCCTTCTTCTCCCAACTTTCTTCTATTTATAGCCAAGGTTAGTGGGAGACCATGATTACAATCACCGTTAGTGCTACTAAAGGTCCAAGATACCATTTGGTTATAGTGGTCGTTTAGGTGAAAGGGCGGTGCGGCATTTATGATCTTGGAACTTGGTTCCATTTGCACCGTGATGTTCGGCAAATCGCGCTCCCGTTCATATCATGTCCTTCCGGATATGACTCATGCGCTTTCCCGGAAGGATCAACCGGTCAACCCTGGGAGCCTTGCGCTCAAAACTTGTTTTTACTTTAAGGCGACTTCAAGAAGGGTTCGGGCCGAGGACAAGACGGGCTTATGAAGCTCGGCACCGGGCCTGCATCCAAGGCCGGAATGGGCTTGGGCCCAGGGCCTAGATGGGTTTGGGCCCAAGAACAGTATGGGCTTTGGAAGCTTGGTGCCGTACAATAACAAAACTGTACTTAATACTACTCAAATGATAGGCACACTTAAATGCATAATCAATATTGTGTTTTGATATAAATTCAATTCTCACTTCCAAAATAACTATGTGTTAACTCAAACAAAAATCAAACAAAAGCTCGGAGAGAGAGAGAGAGCGAGCCTTCTGTGTGTGAGAAAATATATATCTAGAAAGATAGAGTAAATTGCAAATTTATAATAAGAACATGAGAATAAGAAAAGTAAAAAAAATAAAGGAAGATAAAGGGTTAAAGGATATTAAGGTAAATAGCAATCGTGAGATGGAAAGGTAAAAGGAAGGGGAAATGTTGGAGAAAGTGTAACAATAAGTTGAGAAATTCATAAGGGAGAAAAAAAAAAAAGAGTTAAAATTTAGAGAGAATGAGTTGGAAATATGTGAATGATGTATGTGCTCAACGGGAGCGTAATAACCATAAATACTACGTTTTAACTTATATATATAAATATATATATATATATAGATTTGTTCACTCCACTTATATTTGTAAAGTAATTCTAAGATCACACATTTTATTCTATTTTTCACAATTATTTTATGTGGTAGATTGTGATTACTTTTTTGTTACTTTTCCATGAACCGATAATTTTTTTTTTCTTATCCCTTACAATTTGCAACATCAAAATTGTGACACAAAAGAATATTATATATATATATATATATATATATATAGATTTGTTCACTCCACTTATATTTGTAAAGTAATTCTAAGATCACACATTTTATTCTATTTTTCACAATTATTTTATATGGTAGATTGTGATTACTTTTTTGTTACTTTTACATGAACCAGTAATTTTTTTTTTCTTATCCCTTACAATTTGTAACATCAAAATTGTGACACAAAAGAATATTATATATATATATAGATAGATTTGTTCACTCCACTTATATTTGTAAAGTAATTCTAAGATCACACATTTTATTCTATTTTTTACAATTATTTTATATGGTAGATTGTGATTACTTTTTTGTCACTTTTACATAAATCAATAAATTTTTTTTCCTTATCCTTTACAATTTACAACATCAAAATTGTGGCACAAAAGAATATAGTTTTAAATTTTTTGACGTTTTGGATGATAGTCTTGAAAAGGAAAAAGAGAACTTTTTTCTCCATGTGATGCGCATACGGGTGCAATCCAATCGCATGGATAACTAGCCTATTTGTTAAAAAGAAAAAAATCGCATGTATAGTTTTATATCGTTAAAGGCCCTACATTCAATAATTAAAAACAATAAAAAAATCAATTGAGTATAAAGTTAAGCAAAAGCCCTCCATTTCAGTGGATTAGATCCGATCAAATACTGATATATATTAAAAGGACTTACTAATATGTGTCTTTAGGGTATACATTTAAAAAAAAATTATAAAAAAATGAAAAAATAATTCATTATTTTGACAATTTTTTTAATTTTTCATAAAATCTTTCTTAAAATAAATGATTAGGCACATGTTAGTAAATACCATTTATAAATAAATACTTGTCACAATTTCAACTATCAACACCCAACCCAAACCAAACCATAAAAAAAAAAAAAAAAAAAAAAAAAAAAAAAAAAAAAACTCTCAACCCAAACCTCCTTCTATCTCAATGCAACAAATAACAAGGCAAACAGCTCAAAAGATACTACTATTTCACATTTTTGCTTGGAAAGCGGGTTCCCAAAATCTTTATCACAAGCGACAAGACCGTAGAGAAGGACGTGCACTGCAATCCCAATTCCCAAGTCATCGACAGCAAAAAAAAAAAAAATCTCATGTGTAGATTTATATCATTAAAATAATAAAAAAAATTGAAAATAAAGTTTTCTTTTAAGAAAGAATTGAAAATAAAGTCAAGCAAAAACCCCATCATTCCATTTTCTAAGTCTCTATTTGGGTACTGTGTTTTGCGTCCAAACCCATCATTCCATTTTCTAAGTCTCTGTTTGGGTATTACATTTTGCATCCACGTTTGGACGCAAAACGCATTTCACCTTCTTTTTTTTTTTTTTTTTTTTTCTCTGTGCCATAATTGTTGACTGGAAAGGTGTGAACAGTGGACACTTCAGCAACTTTTCCAACCTCTTTTAATCAACTTTTCATCCACGGGACCCACAAACCTTACTTTTCAAGAACTTTTTTATTAAAAATGAATCTCACAAGACTATTCACACATTTAAAAATTATTTTGCTATAGTGTTTTTTAGTTTTCGATTTTCAATTTTTAATTTTCAGCTTTATCCAAATGGACCCTAAATACAATAAATAACAAGGGAAACAACTTAAAAGATACTACTGTTTCACATTTGTGCTTGGAAAGCAAGTTCCCAATTATTTATCACAAATGACAAGACCATAAAGAAGGATGTGCGCTGCAATCCCAATTCCCAAGTCATCGATAGAAAAAAGAAAAAAATCTCATGTGTTTTATTAGGGGTCGCCATTCGTGTTTATAGGGTGGGTTCGTGTTGTGTCGAATCATGTGTATTCAGCTATATGAGTTGACACGAATTCGACTTGTTTAGTAAATGTGTCTGGAATTCTCAACTCGAATATGATCTATTTATTAAACAAGTTGATCCGATTCGACACGTTTAACTCATTTAATTAACAAGTCATATAAAAGTTAATACAAATGACCCATTTAATAATCTATTTGATTAATAGTTCATACCAAACCTATATAATTTTTATTAATTCCCATATATCTAAAATTAAAATACAATTACAGCTATAAATATAGTAATAAACATATAAAAACAACCATTAATTAAGCAATAATATCAAAATAACTAATAATTTTATAAGTCAAACGGGTTAGATGGGTTCGAATGTTGAACGCGAACACGATTCGTTTATTAAATGGGTTAGGTGTGTCAATCCGAATATGACCCGAACCCATTTAGCCTTAACCCATGACCTATTTATAAACAGATTAGTCATGACGGGTTCGCGGGTCGTGTCAGATTTTGCCACCTCTATGTTTTATATCTGTAAAAAATTGGGCTGGTTTTGGCCCAACCCATAAACCATGGCCCATGGATCGTCCACATGGGTTATCTAATATGTAAGTTTAAATTTAAACTTAATAGATATTGATATGAGTTATCAATAGCGGTAGTGGAGTAATTTAAATTTAATAGATGAGATTTTTTAGAGATCACATATATCTGATAGTAAGGGAATATCTACTAGTATTTAAAATACTCCTACATCAGTCAGATTAATGAGAGATACACGGTGAGTGAACATACGTATAGTTTTTTGAGTGCTCTCTAAAAAATAAGCCATCTCTTTGGGACACCATCTACTGTTTCCTAGAATTTGGAGCGTGGAAATTAGGAGAGACTCTAGTAGCCTCTCCTGCGACTTGGAGGTGTTCCACAAAGGAGATCATGAGGAGTTCGTAAAGTAAGCAAAGAACAAGATCCGACAATTTGGTGATCTGTTCCACCAAAGGTATGTGTCTATATAACCTCTAGTAAAGTATATAATTTTTAACATTGGTATTAGAGCCGTTTTATGCTTGTTTTCATTCTTGAATGATGTCATGATCTTTGAAATATATAATCCTATATGCATGCTAAAATTAAAAGTTTAAGTAATTTTAATTTTCAGATCTATATTTTTGAAAGTACATTCCATAAGCTTTAAAACGACAGTTTAGATGCTTAATTTAGACTTTTTTTTTAATAAGAAGACTGGAAATCTTATAAAACTTCAGAAACATTACAAGCAATATCCTGAGAACACGCGTCCTCAATCGGGTTTGGAGTTTCCTCCAACCATACAACAAAATCACCCACATGTTTTGCATATTGGGCTAGGATGTGGGCTGGCCTGTTGCCTTCCCTTTTAACATGACAGAAAGAAACAAAACGGAAATTGTCTAAATGGGCCAAGATGTTGTCCGTGATTGTTTCGATAGAAGTCAGGGCCTCTGTTGTTCCAGTTAGGATATTCTTAAGGGTGATGGAGTCTGTCTCAAAATACACCTCTCTAAACCCCGTCTCCCCATAAACTAGATTGCTATTTCCATGGCCTTCGCCTCTGCTTCTTCTAGCACCGCCCGGGTTGGCGAGGATTCTCTTACTCATAGCTGCCAAGACCGATCCTTGAGAGTCCCTTAACACCTGTCCCGCCCCCATGGCTCGTAAGTCTTTGAATATTGCAGCGTCTACATTCATTTTAAACCGAAAAAAGTCTGGAGGGTGCCACCTGACATGCCGATCTGGACCTAACTCAACTTCTCTTTCGTTTGCAGCCCTGAATTCCTCCACTAAAGCAACCGAGCACCTGGCCAAAGTTTTTCCTGCGCGACTCGCACCCCCGTTACAAACAGAGTTCCTTTCCTTCCAAATTTCCCAACACATGGACATAATTTTTTCCATTAAGCCGGTGGACACCGGGCTTTGTTTCACCAGCTTCCACATTACATCAATGAAATCCCATCCTTTGTCTATAGAGAAAGGGAGAGCCGTTTTACTGTTGCTCCAAGTTGCTTTCGCCTTATCACAGAACCAGAAAAGATGAAGGCTGGTTTCGGCCTCCTTCCCGCATTGGTTGCAAGTCTCATCCTTAGTGATTTGCCTCTTCTTCAGGTTAGATTTGGTAGCTAAGGCACCTCGGCAAGCTTTCCAAGCAAAATTACGAATCTTGTTAGGGAGTTTCGGGTTCCGGATGCATTTCCAGAGTTTCTTTGTCTCCGATGCATCAGAGCATTCTTCCTTGTTGGAATTCTCCATCGCATGGATGCTGTGGTAGGCGCTACAAACCGAGAATTTTCCATTTCTTGTAACCCCCCCAAACCACTCTATCCACTGGCAACCTTTGGCTTAGAGGGATGCTCATCACCAGGTCGGCCTCCTCCGGATTAAAGAGGTGTCTAACTACGGCCAAGTTCCATTCTCCACGATCTTCCACTATGAGGTCACTAACCTTTGCGTTTACCCACGGCGCCTGAACGGGAGAGAGAATCCGCGGGTAAGAAATGGATGGCAACCAATCATTGGACCAGATTTGAATGCTTTTGCCGTTACCCACCCTCCATCTAATCCCCTTCTTAACCACTGATTGGGTAGACATTATGCTTCGCCAGGCAAAAGAAGGGTGATTACCAATGGAAGCATCAGTGAAATCACAATCTGGGAAATACTTCGCTTTGAAAACCCTTGAGAAGAGAGACTGGGTGTTGCTCTGCAACCTCCACCCTTGTTTTGCTAAGAGAGCCTTATTGAAACTCTTCAAGTCTCTAAAGCCCATCCTACCGTTATCCTTTGGTTGGCACAGCCGCTCCCGGCTTACCCAGGCCAGCTTCTTTTCGTTCTTTCTTTGGCCCCACCAAAACCGACTTATCATGCTGGTGAGATCGTCACAAAGGTTGTCCGGGAGCTTAAAACAGCTCATAGTATAGGGCGGGACCGCTTGGGCCACGGCCTTGATGAGAACCTCTTTTCCGGCCATCGAAAGGAGTTTCTCTTTCCATGCGGACAATTTGTTAGCCACCTTGGATTTCAACTGAGCAAAGGAATTAGTTTTTGATCTTCCAATTAGGGAGGGGAGGCCTAGGTGCGTTTCATGTTGCTTGATCATTTGAGCGCCAAACATTGTTTTGATCTTTGTTTGCATATCACCTCTCGTGTTTCTGCTGAAGAAAAGAGAGGTTTTCTGATTATTTAGCAAATTTGCCAAAGAAGCTTCATACACTTTGAGAATTCTTAGGATTTCCACTCCCTCGGCTTCGGTTGCTCTCCCAAAAATTATACTGTCGTCTGCGAAAAAAAGATGGGAGATTTTTGGCCCTCTTCTACAAACAGAGATCCCACTTAGTCTCTTCATTTGCACTGCCTTGTGAAGCATAGCCGAAAGGCCTTCCGCACAAATAAGGAAGAGGTAGGGAGACAATGGGTCCCCTTGGCGCAAACCTCTGGAAGGGATGATATGGCCACGAGGAACCCCGTTGATTTTGATGGCATAAGAGACTGAGCAAATGCACTTCAAGACCAGGGCTACCCATTTCTCCGCAAAACCCATTTTCAGCATTATCTCATTCCCGAGCAGCCCCATTCGACCCTGTTGTAGGCCTTACTCATGTCCGGTTTCAACGCCATCTCCCCCACCTGGCCCTTCCTTTTCTGGCTGATGTGATACATTGTCTCAGACACCACCAACACGTTATCCGTAATGAGCCTTTCAGCCACAAAGGCACTTTGGTTCTCACACACTAGCTGTGGTAAAATGCATTTAAGCCTGTTGGCAATAGACTTGGAGGCAATTTTATACACAACTTTACATAGACTAATTGGGCGGAAGTCTGTCACCCTTTGAGGCTCTTTTACTTTCGGAATTAAAACAATGTGTGTTTCATTGAAGTGCGGGGAATAATGCCTAAGTTTAGAAAATCTAAAACAGATTTTACAACAACTGGGTGTACCTTAGGCCAGAATTTCTGGTAGAAAATTGGAGGCATCCTGTCTGGGCTCGGAGTCGTGGTGGGGTACATGTGTTTTGAGCGAGTCCACTTCTGTAGCCTGAAAGTTCCTAGTGAGCAAAGCATTCATTGGATTCCTCACCTTCCTTTGAATAGCTTGGATGAGTTCCTCACTTACTCTTGGTTTGGACGTGGTAAACAGGTCCCCAAAATAGTCCACAAAGGATTTTCCAATACCCTCTTCTTCACTTTGCAGGCGGCACTGAATCATCCAGCACACCTTGGATGGTGTTGCGGTTATATCTGCTAGAAGCCTTAGTATGGAAGAAAGATGTATTTTTATCCCCATGCTTCAGCCAACAAATCCTGGATCTTTGGCGCCACATGATCTCCTCCGTGTCCAATAGATTGTTTATCTCTATTCTTGTGCATTCAATCTCCTCCAGAGTGGCAGAAGACCCCCTCATGCCTTCCAACACCTCCAACCTAGCTTGCAAAATCGCTAGTTTTTTCCCCACATGCCCAAAAGAGTTATTGTTCCAGCGAGACAGGAGAGCCTACACTTCTTAATTTAGACTTTAAATGAGAAAGTTGTGGTCTTTTAAAGATTATGGTTGTATTTGATAAAATTTGAAAAATTGATGTCTAAGGTTGAAGACATGAACAATAAAAGGAAATACTTTTTTCATGTATGGAAAATTGTTTTGTAATAGTGTACCGTGCGGGCTCCACTAACCACTAATTGTTTGAGTGGTTATTTTAAAAAAAATAAAAAATAAAAAAATAAAAGAGCCCCACGTTGATGTTAGTGTATTAGTTACACTTTAACACTATCCTGGTTTTTTTTTTTTTTTTTTTTTTTTTTTTGAGAAACATATTAGTTAGACTTTGATAAGGATATTGTGTAGAGCCCCACGTTGATGTCAGCCTCACTTGCGTGTGCGTGTACCACTAACAACTAATTATCCTTGTTTCTTTTAACGAGGATATTGTGCAGATCACGTTGGTGTATCACAAATTGTTGTTTCGTTCAACAAGGAAATTGTGCAAGTAATAAGCCGTACACGCAAGTAGCTGTGTGGGTTTGTAATATTGTTTACAAATATCGTGTGAGTTTGTAACATAGTTACAAAGGAATTGAGTTATACGAAAACTTAATATATTACTTGCATAGTTAATCATAACTCGTACAGTGGGCTTTTTTATTTTTAATTTATAGTAAAACTATATATATTCTTAATTTTGTTTAGACCTCATTTTTTCTAGTGTGACATATATATATATATATATATATATAATTTTTTTTTTTGAGAAGAGTGTGACATATATTTAATATATGTAATTGTAGTGGCATTTTTTTAATCTGTAATGTTAAAATAGAATTGTGATAATATGAGAAAATTGTGAAATTAGTTTTCTAATTTTTTGTATAATTATGCATGGTTTTAATCTTTGAATTAATTTATGATGTCTTTTTAACATATTGTGATATGATTGAATTGATATTATATGAATGCATTGTGTGATGAATGTGTCCAAAAGGTTTATGAGACTCTTTGGCTCATCTTTGTAGTTAGAGATTATATTGGTAATTTATGCAACATGTATATTTTTATTTATTGTTATTGTGGATGGATAAGACAAATTTTGAAATTATTTGGTAACATGGCATCCCCAATTTTTTTTTATCACAAATAGAATCTTTGTAGTAGGGTACTTAAATATGTAATTTTTTGGGCCAATGTTTTTGGCAATTTTTTTTGGGCCATTGTTTTTGGCAATGTAATTTAAGGCTATGTAATTTAATTTTGGAAGCCATGTAAGGGGATGTGTTTCACGGTTACCTATAATTTTCAAATTTTGTCTTAGCGTGTTGTATGAAATTACCAATAGGGCTTATAGTGGAGCCCATGCACAATGTGTTGTGCACAAAGATGTATGGACACATGTTATATGTATGATTTAATTTGTGGATGGTGTGATGTTTTATTCTTCACAAAATTTTATTTAAAATCAATTAGATGTGTTATTCCAATTTACGTTGTGAGAGATGATTATGAGCTTAGCTAAATTTTCGATCTCACTATGTAGAAAGGAATATCATGGTCTAGTTGGATTTTTGGAAATAAAATTTAAAAATGTATGTGCTAATGTCAACTTGTGTAATGAATTTAGTGAACATGGCCACTAAGAATGTAGTTGCTGATCTAACTAAAGGAGAGAAACTAGATGGAACCAACTATGATATGTGGCATAGAAAAATTCAATATTTGCTTAATGAACAAGAGGTCCTTGAAACCCTAACCAATGTGATGATGCGACCTGAAAATGGGAATACTACCCAACATCGCTGTGACTTAAAGGCTTATGAGTCTTAGGTTAAGAAAGATCGTTATGCACGCTTCTCTATGCTGAGAAGCATGCACAATGATCTTATTGGGGCGTTTGAGGACTACCCAAATGCCAAAGAGATGTGGAACCAACTTAAGATTACCTATGGAGGGCCTTCAGCAACTAGGTTGTGAGCTCTTACTTTGAAGTTTGAGCAATATGTTATGGATTCAAAGCATAGCATAGTTAAACATCTAAGGACAATGTCTGCATTGATCTGTGACCTAAAGGCTGTTGGCAATAATCTCTTTGATGAACAATAGGTCATAGCGGTGATACGTTCACCGCTTGAACCTATCTGGGGGCAAATGAAGCTTGTTTTGACACATAATGAGAATATCAAGACTTTTGCTGATATTTCTCGTCATCTCGAGCTTGAAGTAGAGCGCATGGGGGTGCACCAAAACACCCTCCTTGTCGCCCAATCTGGGCGGAGAGAGGCATTCAGGCCTAAACGTAAAGGACAAGGGAGGAATGCCAAAGGAGCTAGTAACCTTGGGCCTAAAGAAGGCAAGATAGCAAAGCGCCAAAAGGGCAAGCATGCTAAGAAGGACAAGGCAAAGATCAAGTGCTACAACCGTGGTAAGAAGGGTCACTTCATTCGTGAGTGCACTGAGTCGAAAAAGGTATCCATTCTTAACGACTCTACTATTACTTATGTTTGTAAACATGTTTTTATTGGTCATACTATTCCTGGGTGGATTGTAGATTCAGGAGCAACCAAACATATAGCTAGAGATAGAATTGGGTGCGTGGATTACAAAAAGATACCAACAGGCACACAGTATGTTATTTTGGGTAACGGAGCTCAAGAAGAAGTCATAGGAGTTGGAACTTACCAGCTCAAATTGCATCCGGGACGTACGTTACTTCTTCATGATGTGCTTCATGCACCTGGTGTCCAACGTAGTCTATTTTCAGTACTTACTATGCTTAGACTTGAATTTAGTTTCCATTTCAATGGTCCTCAATTGGATTTTTATTTAAATAAAACCTTGTATAGACATGGTTATTTATCTAATAATTTCTTTATGTTGGATTTAGATCATTCCTCTTTTTCTTTTATTGCTCATAATGATGATATTTCTGATTCTGTAATATGGCATGTTAGACTTGGACACATAGGAAAAGATAGATTGGCTAGACTAGCTAGAGAAGGCCTATTGGGGTCTATCACTAATGTAAGCCTACCTATGTGTGAACCTTGTCTAGCTGGAAAGGCCTGTAGGAAGCCTTTTGGTAAGGCTCCAAGGGCAACTCATCCTTTGGAATTAGTCCATTTGGACATATGTGGACCTATGAATGTTAAGGCACGCCATGGCACCTCTTATTTTCTCACATTTATAGATGGCTATTCACGTTTCAGTTATGCCTATCTAATCTCCAATCGCTTTGAAGCATTAGATTGCTTTAAGCGCTTTGTGGCAGAGGTTGAGAATCGAAAAGAAAGGAACCTAAAGGTTTTTCGAACTGATAGGGGTCGTGAATATTTGTCTAAACAGTTTCAGGAACTGTGTGAGGAAAAAGGGATATACAGGCAATTGACGATTCCTGGTACTCCACAACAAAATGGTGTTGCAGAGAGAAGGAATCGAACTCTATTAGAGATGGTTAGATCGATGATGGCGTAAGCCAACCTTCCGATTTCTTTTTGGGGGGATGCATTATTGACTACTGTCTACATCCTAAACTGTGTGCCTTCTAAGTCAGTTCCCACAACACCATATGAGTTATGGACTGGTGCAAAACCTAATTTGGAGAACTTGCGGCCTTGGGGTTGTGCGGGTTTTGTTCACGATACTTCCCATAAGTATGGGAAATTGGGCCTTAGAGCAAGTAATAAAATCTTTATAAGATATTCAAAAAGCTCAAAGGGGTATGTAATGTATGGTGAACATTCTGATGGTGGAATGACTGGGATAGAGTCTTTGATGTCAACTTCATTGAAGATGATTTTCCAAGCATCGGTGAAGCAAAACAAGATCTTGAGCTTTATGAGCTGCAAGAACTTGAAGGTGTCATACCATCCTTAGGCGAGGGTGGAGAATCACAACTTCATCCCGAAATCGCCAAAGATAGTGGGAGTGATTTGGCTCCTAGTGGGAGCAAACCGCTAGATAGTGACACACAAGGATACAAGGTACGTATAAGTGAACATGGAACTATTCCCCGTCGTCATTTTGAGATTAAGAGGGAATCTTTTATATGTGATTCACTAGACCTTGATGAGCCTACTTCCTATGAGGAAGCATTAGCTTCACCTGCTTCACATGAATGGATAGTTGCCATAAGGGATGAGATGGATTCTATGGTAAAGAATCAAGTTTAGGAGTTGGTTGACCTCCCACTTGGGCGCAAGACCATTGGAAAAAAGTGGGTCTTAAAAATAAAGCGCAAGGCAGATGGATCAATTGACAAATATAAGGCTCGTCTTGTGGCGAAAGGCTATACCTAAAGAGAAGGGATGGACTATGAAGAGACTTTCTCCCTAGTAGTGAGATTTGTCTCTATTCGCCTTATTCTAGCTATTGTTGCACATTTGGATTTGGAACTCTTCCAAATGGATGTAAAGACTGCATTTCTCAATGAAGAACTAGACGAGGAGATCTATATGGATCAACCTATTGGCTTTGAGATCAAGGAACAAGGGCGTAAAGTGTGCCGCCTTAAGCATTCCATTTATGGCCTAAAGCAAGTGCCTAGACAATGGTATTTCAAATTTCATAAGGCTATTATTTCGATTGGTTTCAAAATGATGGAAGAAGACCATTGTGTGTATGTCAAACAAATAGGAAAGAGTTTACTTATCCTGTCTTTGTATGTGGACGACATTTTGTTGGCTGGAGATGGTATGGAGATGATTGTCACCACCGAAAGGTGGTTGTACTCTATTTTTGAAATGAAGGACATGGGAGAGGCTAATTATGTGCTTGGAGTTAAGATCTTCGAGGATCGCTCAAAGAAGCTTCTTGGTTTGTCTTAAGAAACTTACATAAAGATGATCTTAGAGCGATTCCGTATGCATAATTCCAAACCCATAGACACTCCAATTGAGAAGGGACATACATTAAGCCTTGAAGATTGCCCTAAATCAGAAAAGGAAAAGAGAGAAACAGCAAGAGTTCCCTATGCAAGTGCGGTTGGAAGTCTGATGTATGCTATGTTGTGTACTCAACCAAACAAGCTGTTTTTTCGATTGGTATGGTTAGTCGTTATCAAAGTAATCCAGGACCTGTTCATTGGCAAGCGATTAAGAGGATTTTTCGATACCTTTGTGGTACATCAGATCTCATTCTTTGCTATCGGGGTGGAGATTTGAGATTGAGAGGTTATTCGATCTTGATCGGGCTAGTGATAGAGATGAGCGCAAGTCCACTACAGGTTATGCATTTCTACTTAGTGGTGCAGCTATCTCTTGGTGCGAAGAAAACAATCTTGCATTGCTTTATCCCCAATGGAGTCTAAGTATGTTGCTTGTTTAGCAAAAGACAAGAAGCTGTTTGGTTAAAGAGGTTTTTCCAAAGCTTAAGGGTGACATCTTTTGCAAATGAAGCAGTAAAGATGTATTGTGATAGTATGGTAGCCTTGGCTCATGCTAAAGATCCTAAGTATCATAGCAAAAGAAAACACATACAGACTCGTTATAACTACATTCGTCTTGCTATTACACAAGGAGAGGTGATCCTCCAACATATCTCCACTAGCGGGATGGTGGCTGATCCACTTACTAAAGCCATTGCCAAAGATGCCTTTCATGCTCATGTTAGGAGTTTGGGACTTTGTAGGATTTGATATGTTTTTGGATACCTTATGGACATTTATGTTTATTCATACTTTATGCAATAATGATGTTATTCATTTTGATTCATCTTATGATATGATTGATATTGCATACTGAGCACACATTATTTGAGAATATGTCACCAAGCTTAGATCGGTCTACTCACATAGACGATCACCCTAGCACTTGAGTAGCGAGCGGGATGAGACATAGTGATCACTTTGTTTTTCTGTAAATCAAGTAAGTGATCATCTTGACGCTTAGGGAGGCATGCAAGATAATATAATGAATGTCACCTTAGCTAGGCTAAGATGAGACTTATGGGAGTCACACTTGAAGTGTATCCACAACTTCATGAAGCATGAATAAAGCCAAACGTGAGATCTTGGATAGGAACTTGATGTGTGACCTTTGAGAAACTCGGGTTGGTTGCCTTTGTGGCAATTGGACTAAGATTTGTACAATGTTTGAGCGTGACAAGCCCAGTTGAGTGGGAGCTCCACCGTAGCATACAAATTATATTGTATGTGCTATAGCCGACTAATTAAGGGAGTGATTGGATAGATCCCTACGTTGTCACTATGTGAGCCCTAGTTGACCATTATATGGTCCATTCTGTGCCCTTTTTTTTCAACCTAGAACTATGTCATGAAGTGAATGTTTGATGCCGCTACTTTAGCATGTCATCTCAAGGCCATAGTATATACGGTCTCGCGGAGCATGTCTAGGAAAGCGGTCAAGTGTGAATGAATTGACATGAGTGTCTGGGGAAGATTATTTAGAACACACCATTTATTTTATGGCTCATAGCTCGGGCGATTATGAGGAATTTGTTTTTCAACATAATCATGAGCATATTATATGGTATAGGATCAAGTGTTGTTTTGAGTTTTGAACTCATGAGGGATTAAAGAAACTTGATTGGGTGTGATCAAATAATCTAGGGCATAGACGAGATATTATGAGTGATGTACTATGTTAGTTTAGATGGTGACTTAATATAGTACTCCTACCCTACACCTTCTTGTCAGGTCGCACACTCCATTTTTCTGTATAAAGAGAGGATTGGACAAGAGATTGAGAGGAGCCAGTTCTGACTATAGTACCTAGTGTGGACGAGTAGGAGATGTTAGAAATTGGGCTGGTTTTGACCTAACCCATAAACCATGGCCCATGGATCGTCCACATGGGTTATCTGATATGTAAGTTTAAATTTAAACTTAGCATATATTGATATGAGTTATCAATATCGGTAGTGGAATAATTTAAATTTAACAGATGAGATCTTTTAGGGATCACATATATCTAATAGTAAGGGAATATCTACTAGTATTTAAAATACTCCTACATCAGTCAGATTAATGAGAGATATATAGTGAGTGAACATACGTATAGTTTTTGAGTGCTCTCTAAAAAATAAGCCATCTCTCTAGGACACCATCTACTATTCCCTAGAATTTGGAGCGTGGAAATTAGGAGAGACTCTAGTAGCCTCTCTTGCGACTTGGACGTGTTCCACAAAGGAGATAGTGAGGAGTTCGTAAAGCAAGCAAAGAACAAGATCCAGCAATTTGGTGATCTGTTCCACCAAAGGTATGTGTCTATATGACCTCTAGTAAAGTATATAATTTTTTTTCAACAATATCATTAAAGGCTCTACTTTCAATAATTAAAAAATTTTAAAAAAAATTGAAAATAAAGGAGCTATTCTAGTGCCACAAAAAGTGGCACAACTTGTTGCTCAAAATCCCATACCAAACAGCTGCCTATATTGGGATAAAATACTATTTTGGTCTCTAAACTTTACTAGAAGTTTGTTTTTTATCCCTAAATTTTAAGAAGCTCATTTTTTGTTCCTAGACTATTGAAAAGTTCATATTTCATCCCTAAACTATTGAAAATTTTTTATTTATGTCCTTAGATTGTATGTAGATTGATTTTCAGTAGTGACTTTAATAGGAGAAGGCATATGACCTTTAAGATCTCAAAAGAGCAACTCCAAAGTCTTCTCAAAATGTGCCTTGGGTTTTCTTTATATACTTAGAGTCCATTTAGTTAGGCATTTTGTGAGCTTAAAAGCTCGTTTTTAAAACTCAAAACTCCATTACACAACAGCAACTCCTTACAGCTTTTTTACAAGCACTCATTTTAAACCTAAAACTCCATAGTAGATTTGAAACCCTAATCATTTGATGGGCTAATGGGTTGATGGCCTTAATTTAAATTTTGCAGATTCATATCTCGATCGATTGAACATCGGCTTTGATCGGTCGAAACTGCTAAAATCTAATTTCTTAAGTCTTTAGCTACCGTGTTCTTGTACACTAACTAGCAGCACCTTGAACATTGTCTAATCATACTTATAGATACTATGATCTATATCTAGACATGTTTACGTTCACGGTTTGCCAATAACCTAAACATTTAGAACCTAACAATCTCCCCCTTTGGTAATCCACAACAAAACTTACATACAAAATGAATGCTTAAAAACAAAAAACAAGAACAGTTTTATTATAATAAAATGTCCAAATACATTACAAATCCCAATCAAAGACTTCTAAATCAGAAGATGCAAGAAGAGGTAGAAGATCTTGATCGGAATGTACATGTTTTTCCTAAAATACTCAAAAGAAAACATCAACACGTGTGGAAATAATGACAGATAAATAATATGAATCACAATGTTTTATCATAAATTGAAATCAATATAAGCATACAACATGTGAGACAAAAGAAATAGTTTAATATTAACTAGTTGAACCCAACTAGGAATATATAAACCATTAGCTATGGTTACAAACACCCCAAATTACATAAAGCTGCAAAAGCAATTGAAATAGCATATATGCAACAAGAATTCAAACTAATTCTCCCCCTAAGATACATCAAAAATTTATTTTCTTTCCCATTCAAAAAAAATTTCATCTCCCCCTAAATAAAAACAATTAAAAACCTTTTAAATAAGATTTCCAAATTTCTCCCTCTTTTTGTCACATATTGACAAAGTCAACCCAATTAGAGGGTAGATATAAAACATACATAAGAGAGGTCAAGAGAAAAGAGACAATCAAGGAAACACAAAAGAAATAAGCACTATAGAAAATAGAGGCAACTCCTCCTATGAAGTGCATGGGTTTTAAAAATAACTTTCTCCCCATATAAAATATAGGACAAACAAAACAAGTTTTGAGAAAAATTTAGGAGGTGGGAAAAAAACACAGACCGAACTTAAAAAACAAGTAAGGAGTCACATGAATAAAAATATTCTCTCTTTTAATATATGTAAACTTTACATTATGTGACCCATGAACAGATGCATGCAAACACTTCCAGGCACAATCAATTTAGACTACATAATCAAATTCAGCATGCAATATGTTTTCATGTGTCAAGGTGTCTCGTAAAGTCAAATCAACCTTAAGAGTAGAGAAAAAATTATGAACACAAACATAATCAAATTCTAAGGTTTTCAAGTCAATCAAAGATTTTTGAACTTAAATCCATCTTGTTTTTCACTTTTTCTCTCTCTGCACATATTTTTTAAAGATATTTTATTTGCATTTGCACATTTATTTTTCACCATATCTCTCAAAAAAATATTTCCAATTTTTAGCAATTCACACATTAAGAAAAATAGCATAGACTAAAACGTATAGAACTAAAAAATTAATTAATCAATTTTTAGATCAAGTTGAGTACCCAATTTAGCAAAGTGTATGCGTGTCATGTGTGAAACCAATTTGTGAGCAAGTGTTAAAAACTATGATAGATATGACTACAAAAATACAAGATAGATAAAGGAAACAATGCAATGCATGTCTTAATCTATATGTGCAATACATGAGAATCCAATAAAAAATGATGCATGATCAAAGATATATACGCAAAAACACAAGTTTTTTATTTAAAAATAGTTTCAATAGTCAAGACATCATAAACATATGAACAAGCATAGTTGGTCAAGAGAATACAAATCTATCATTTTCAAACTTCGATCAATCGAGAGGAATTGAAGACTACTTCTGAAAATTTTCAATCAGTCAAAAATGGGTTAGTAGCAATTGAAGGGGAGAGAGTTTAAAGCTCAAAAACTCATAATTTTGATTGGTCAAAGCAGTAAATTTTTAAAAAAACTCAAAAATTTGGAAATTTTATGCAAAAAAAAAAAAAAACAACTCAAAAAGAAATTTTTAAGATTCGATGCATATGCACACGTGCCTAAAAAGTTTTAAACAAACTGCCACTAAGATGCAAACATCAAAAACTCACCAAAAAGATAAACCATAGATTTTAAACTTCTAAAACATGAAAATCTCACTTTTCTTCAAATCTCCCAATCAAAAATTTTTAAAAAATTGCATGTACACAACAGATTATATACAATTAAAGTAGGCCAGATTAGACAACACACACAGTCTCATGTAATTAATTTAGCTAAGATTTGTGCGTAGTTTGTATAACAAATATGTGTACAAAACACAAAATAGGTGATATATAGTTAGAATATATGCAATCACATCAAATCTATATATATATTTTTTATATCTAAAAGCTAAAGTGTGGCATTTATTTTTGCTATGCTCCGTTTGAGTCACATCGGCGTCCATGTCATTATCATTTTTCTTTCCAATTTTCCTATAATTTTTTTAACATTAAATCATTTTTTAATATTTATACTTTCTCCAACTTTTCTCCATCCCTTACCTTTTCATCTCCCTACTACCCTACCTTAATATCACTCTTCATCTTTCCCTTCATCTTCCTTTATTTTGTCTCTTTTTATTCTCACCCTCTTACTATAAATTTGTCATTCTCTCTTCTATTCTTTACATTCTTTTCCCTAACAAAAAAGTTATGTATCTCTCTCTCTCTCTCTCAATTTTTTGGTGAATTTTTTTTTTTTTTTTGGGATTTTTCTTGTATCTTTGCTTTAGGTTGATAAATTTTTGTGTTCTTTAGAATTTTATTTTGAGCTGATCAATTTAGTTTTGTGTTTTGATGCAATTTAATTTTGTGTTTTAAGCTGTTTTTGTTTTTTTCCTCTTTAATTGTTGATTTTATTATTTGTGTTTTTTTTTTTTTTTTTTAATTCTCGGTTTGAGTTGCTTTGAATTCACCGGTTCAGTTGTTCTATATATGTTATTTTTGTACAACATGGCATTTGATTTTGTTCTATGAAATTCCTTTTAGACTTGATATATTATCTTTTCATTTGATTTTTTTTTTCTCTCCTCATGTTGTGATAAATATGAAGTCAATAAAGGATTGAATTCTAACAAAAACTATTCTATTTATATATTTAGAAATCTATTTTTTCTTAGTTCCAACTTCCGGTAGTTTAAATTTTGTATGGGTCATGAAGATTACGTAGTCGAACTCACACCCTTTGTATCAATGTAATATAAATGTTTGACAAACATTACCACAAGAATATAGACTAAGCTAAGTTAGACTACTTTTGTGTGTGGACAGAGTTATGTGCCTATTTTCCATGCACACCTCCCGTGGATGTGGGCGCTAGGGGAAAAAAAGCAATATGGGGGGAGTCGCCACCTAGTTATATGGTCTAGGAACCATGAATATAGTGTCCTTTCAAGGAAGGACCTTTGATCTTACTACCAGAGTTTGGGTTCGGAGTTTAGGTACGCTCTTGGGAAGGTGTTAGGCATCCAAGATTGCCCAACCCTAAGGTTGGCCTCCCATCATTGTGTCTTAGGTCTTAACCCTATTAAAAACTATTTAAATACTTGTATTCTAGACTCACACACACACTAACATGCATCTAACAAACAACATGACATCTTTAACCCTAAACAAGCATACTTATCCATCTATCCAAACAAAAGGAAGCCAAATACACAAAAGAAAACCCTAACGTTCATCTAACATGCTTCAATATACATCTAAACAAGGTAGCAGCCCCAAATATGGCAACAAGCATATCATCAAACAAAGAACAAACCATTAACACATTAGAAACCCTAATCATACATCTAAGCATGCTTCATCATATCATCAAAACACAAATGCATGGAAATGTATGACTTACCGCTTACTTACCTTGCAAAAGCAACACAACACCTATGACATCATGCATTAGCATGTGAATGCATGTTCATAGCATTACAACTAAGGAAAGCTTAACCTAAACCCTAATCTAAACATATGATAACAAACAAGCATATTAAAAGGTGAGCAAGCATATATGGGGCTTTAAAACATGTGAAAAAGAGGCTACACAAAACAAACATATGAAAACAGAAACAAAACAAAGGGGGGGCTAATTTTATGGTCATTGGCCCATTACGATCGGCCCAATATCGATAAGTCCAATTGATATGAACGGTAGTTGTACTTGGAGAGGTAGTCTACCATGCCTGATAGATCAGGTTTGTAGTCGTGCCGACCTTAGGTCTAGTCTTCTTCGAGCTCGGTCCGGGGTACGTCGGTAGTGCCTTGGGGGATATCACCGCCGAACAACGATTCGGTGTCTAGTGCAAGTTCCAAAGCTCCCTTCTTTTGTTAGGAATAATCTAAATGGTCCCCTTCCACATGAGTTATGCTAAAGGCAATCATTACTGGCCCACTAAGGCAAGGTTATAAATAGGAGACATGAGAGAAAGGAGAGAAACTGTTTAGAAGAGAATTAGAGAATAGAGCGAGCAAGGAAACACAAGAGGAAGAATGTTCGGTCAGTGTGGTTAGCCATCTTTGTGGGCCTTAATCTACCTTTTTAGGAACTTTCAATTATAGGATATTCACAAGCCCACAATAATAAATAAATTGTGAGCCCGAATTACATGGTTGGCCCATTAACCAGGAATTGGGTACGCACAACAATATAAAGAATTAAAGATAATATATAAGAATATAATATTATCCTTTTACATAGCATGATTTGGATAATTTAGTGCGTATTATTATATCTTTTATTTTTAATTTTTTTCCTTCTCATCTTAGTTTATTCAACATTTAAATTCAGACACATCCTCCATATTATTAAATTGTTTATATTTTCTCTTAGTTTTTTATTTTTTAAAAATTAAACATATAATATTTTACTTAAATTCAATAAATAAAACTGTCATAAAAACAAATTCCAATTTAAAAAAACTAATTTTAAATAAATAAAAAAGAACTATGACAATATCAAACCAAATATAACATTAAAAAAAAAAAAAAAACTAATAATGCATTTTTAATGCAATAGAATCATCATCAAATTTTGGAAAACAATAGGTTGCCAATGGAGAGTGTTGGGTTAAAATAGATTGACCCCGGTTATTTAATTCAGTTACCGAAGTTGATTAACTAGGTCAAATTACATGCAAATCAAAGAGGCACCAACAAATCACCAAATAAACTAAATGCAGCGGAAAATAAATTAACACGGTGATTTGTTGACAAATGGGGAAAACCTCTTGTAAGGTAAAAACCCTACCGAGTGAATTTAAGGTCACCACTCTCAAGAATCCACTAATCAATAATTAAGTAGTTACAAGTATGAGAAATCTTACCACTACTTAGGCCTATCTCAAAATACCAACCTATAGTTGAACCTTCACTTCAATACCGAATTGAACTTGATATTGTAGTAGCCTTCTTTCTTTTAATGCACAAATCTCCCATCTGTGAGTAACTTCTTTGCACGGATTCCAATATGTGACTAGCTCCAGAAACTTGAATGATTATTGTTGGCTGCAAAGTTTTTCACTTCATAAACGATGAAGATCGGGAAGCACATGGTTACAAAACCCTAAGGCACACAAAACACAGTAGCTTATTACAAAGTGTATGAGTTCTAGGTCTTTGTTTCCGTGTATGATGACTTTTAAAATAAGCCTTATATATGACTAGGGCTGTAAGAAGAGAAACCCTAATCATCCAAGGCGTCATGGATTGAATTTCAGATTTGAAAATTCTGAAATCGTAGTTCTCGATAGATCGAGTTTGTGTTGAGCTTCTCCATTAATCTTCGATAGTAGCATCTATCAAGCTCGTGTCGAGACTTAATGAAACAGCTTTTCTTCACTTGTTTTTTGGATCAACCTTCATGTCTTTAATGATACCACTTGATACGTTTTAACATACTTGATATATTAAACCAAACTTAGATCTATCCAATTACAAGTAAAGTGCGTTTTGTCAAAGGATTACCCTAACAATCTCCCCCTTTGGCAATCCATGACAAAACCACAAGCATAATTATGAGAGAGCCATAAAACAAAAATCTCCATAACTATTACACAAAAATTACATAAGTTTAACTAATACAATGAACTCTTGAAAAACTTTGCAAGATGAGAGATCATAGCATGAAAGACTTGCAACTTGTCTTAGTTGAAACACTCAAAACAAGATCCATCAAGGCATCAAGTGTGAAATATAGAAAAGTTATATAAACTAAGAAATATGTGTATAAAGGAAGAAAAGAAACAACACTTGAGATGAAGGTGAAAAACATGCATTCTCATCATATATATAAAAGAAGTACAATGCATGTAAAAATGTCACTAGACCAAGGTACATGTAATGAGAACTATACAACAAAAACCTCACTACATATCTCAAAAGCACTCTGCCCCTATCACTGTAGACACCACATTTTGTATCTCTTATAACTCGGGCCCCCGTTCCCCAATGATGCTCGAACTTTAAGGCCTAAGGCCAATTTGGAGCCCAATCAGATATTAAATTGACTTGAGAAGTGTTAAAATGGAAAATTTAACCTTTTAATAGTTTAAAAATCTATTTTGGGAAATAAAATGACCAAAGTGGCCCTTGGCCTACGTGCGTGGGTTGCGGCCTACGTGCGCGGGCTAAAGCATGTGTATGCAAGCACATTCCTGCGTATGTAGCTAGGGTTTTAGAAGCATAAGAAAGGCAAGTTTTCTACAATAATGGTTGAGCTTTGGAATGAATCCCACATCATCCGGGAGCCATTCCAAACCCCATTTTTTGCACTATAAAAGGCCTTACGTGATACATTTTCAAAACACACAGAAATCTCATGGGATAAACCTAAGATTCACTGGAAAATAGTGAATCAAAAGGGAGTTTTTCACAAAACATTCTTAAGTTTTTTTTATTTGATTAGGACCTTTTTTGGCCTTATTCCTTTTAGTTTAACATTGCTAATCACTTTCTTATTGGTTTGTGAATAGACTTGACTGTGGGGAACGGTCAAAATCAAGCTTGGAAAGCTTTTGTGTGAGGTATCTAGTATAAACTCTTCCTTTTCCTTTTTTTTTTTTTTTTTTTTTTTTTTATGCCTTTAAATCCTCCTATTTGTTTTGTTTGTTTGTCAGAATATGTTTTAATATGCCTTTCTAGGTTAGGTTTAAGTTTTTGTATGCTTAAAATGCATGTTAGGTTGTTAGAATCTCCGTTTTAAAGTTCTGCTCTGTTTTTGTGTTGTTAGGTTTTCTGGGCAAGGACTTATGTATGCATAATCTTGTCTGCACATGCAGGCTTGATTATATGCACACAGGCCTGTTCTAGCGTGCGTGATGTTTGTTGGCGAAAAACCCTTAATTTTTGTTTTGCCTCTTTTTATTTGTTTTAGGCTCTATAGGTTCTTGTTTACCTCTTTCACATGCTCGTTTGCTATCATATGCTTAGATTAGGGTTTTTATGTTATTTCTTGCTTTGATACCATGCCGTTCATTCACATGTCCATGCATTGATGCCATAGGTGTTGTGTTCTTGCAAAGGTAAGTAAAAGGTAAGTCATGCATTGGAAATGTTCATGCATTTGTGATATGATCTTGTTTTGGTATTAGAGATGAATGTGAATGCTTGGATGAATCACATGTTACTTGGATCTTTCCTTATGCTTATGCTTCTTGTTAGAGACATATTTTATGTAATTGGCTAATCCTTTGAAAAAATGCACTTTACTTGTAATTGGGTAGATCTAGGATGAGTTTAGTATTTCAAGAAACATGTTGTTTAAGTCAAGTGTTAAAGCCATGAAGATTTGACCAAGAAACAAGTGAAGAGAAGCCGTTCATTAAATCTCAACAGCAATCTCGGCAGAAAGACTTCTATCGAGGTTTATAGTCGAAGATCGACACAAGCTCGACACAAGCTGCTTCTGTCGAGACTTACAAAATCAGAACTTCTAGATTTGATTTTCGGCCCATGATGAAATATTTTGATAGGGTTTCTTTTCTCACAACCCTAGACATATATAAGGCTTATTTTAAAGGCCGTCGTGCATGCAAAAAGGGACCTAGTGCCTTATTCTCTCTGAAAAAAGTTCCTGCGTCTTTATGCCAAGGGTTTTGTGACCAAGGAGATTCCCGATCTTCATTATTGATGAATTGAAGAACTTTGCAGCCAACAACCTCTTCAAGTTGCTGGAGTTAGTCACATACCGGATCCATGCACATTGGTTAGTCACGTACTAGGATTCATGCATTAAGGGAAAGATTGCCACTACAATACAAGTCCAATTGGGTATTGGGGTAAAGATTCAACTGTAGGTTGGTATTTCGGGATAGGCCAAAGGGTTTGGTAAGATTCCTTATACTTGTAATTGCTTGTGTTTGATAATAGTGGATTCTTGGAAATGGTGACCTTAAAATCACCCAAAGGGGTTTTGCCTCGGTGGTTTTCCCCATTCGTAAACAAATCACCTGTGTCAAATTTATTTTTCGCTGCATTTCGATGAGATCTTGGATTCAGTGTCTCAAATTTGTACATTCTTCTAGCGTATGTCCTTTGGCTCCAAAATGGTGTTTACATTTCTTGGATTAATCAAAACTAGGCAAAGGAGGACTGTCTCTAGGTCTCGCAAATACTGGAGTCACTAGCTTCTTTTCCAACAAATAAACATAAAGTTTTGCCATGGGCATGGGTAATAGAGTTAATTTCCGTGGTTCCTTGGGATATCTGGGTGGATTGGAGCTTCCCCTCCGATTGAATGCTCGGTATGGTGCCTGGGCTGGCTAAGCCTGTTGTTGGTAAGACCGGGCATTTGGGGCTGTATAAGCAGAAGTAACACCCTTGGGCCCTTCAGGCACTTTGTCAATCACATGAACATCGGCTTCCTTTCCTTTGCATCCGATTGCCTTTTTCACTTGCTGTTTTATCATAGAATTCAAAGCCTCGGGATCGACTATTTTCTTGCTCCTAATACCCTCATCCATATGCTCCCTAATAGGAATCAGGCTTGTGAAGTGAGTGACTTGGGCACTGATCATCTTCTCATAGTAAGGAGGCTTAAGGTTATCAATGAACCACTTGATCAATTCGTCTTCCATCATAGGAGGAAGCACTTGGGCGGCTAGCTCACACCACCTTTGGGCATACTCATAGAAAGATTCCCCACTCTTCTTTTATGTCCTTTGAAGAACTATTCAGTTGGGTGCTATCTCAGTATTGAATCGGTAATATTCCAAGAATGCATTAGCCATCTCTCTCCAGCTAGAGGTCTTTTCCAATCTCACATACCAAGTGGTTGTAGGGCCAGTCAAGTGTTGATAAAATCTTAGAAAGAATCACATTGAATATTCATACCATTTAGAAGAAACATAACCCCTAGCCCTAGCAAAGAGTTTAGGTTGCCATTAGAGAAAGGAAAATAAAAGGTTTTTTTTTCTCCAAAATTCGTTCTACTTTGCCCCCATTCAAAACCCTAATGTAAAACTGTCCAAAGAAAATAAAACTTTTACTATTTTAATTCTCGTCCAGATTTACAACAGTAACTAGTGAGTTAATTTTGGCCTTCAAAACCTGTGAATTTTGAAAAACTCAAAATTGAAAAGTTGTAGATATTTAAGTCATGGTTCCAACCCATCCAGTTTTGTGTTAATTGTATTTTTGAGGAGAGAGATATACCCAAAATACTGATCAGTGTTCAAATCTGATTTTTCCTTTTCAGATTCTGCCTCTTTGATTTCTTTCCTTATTTGAAACTTCCAAACATGGAAGATGACCCAAGCACTCCAGCTGCACCTCCTTAGACATTTAAGCACGGTCCTTTAGCTCCTCTTTAATTCTAGTTTGGCCTCCATTCTCTCATAAACTCTTGTAAACTCATCTTTTTCACATGATTTCCTGAATGTAGAAAATTACACGCAATGAATGACATCTTATTCAAGAAATTATATAAAGATAAATAATAGGGACTAATACAAATCATGGCTTAATTATACAAATTAAGCATAGTGATAAGGAGATAATGCCCACATAAAGGCATAATAACCTGAGGGCAATTGGTCAAACTCTCTAGATCGACACTTCCTCGGGTGTGGGAGCCCTTTATGATGCGGATTTTCTTAACCAGGGTCTCCACTTGACTCTTGACCAGACCATAATCAAACTCTGAGGTCTTATTCTTAGAAGGATCGACTTCTTGGTTATTCCCTTGTGGGGTGAATGGTGGTGTAGTTTGGTCCCGATTCACTCGACGGTGGCTGGTTCTCATTTTTCAGAATGGGGTACAGAGCTTTCTGGAGTAGGACTAGATGATCCTCGGTTCCCTCCTACAACCAGATGTTGCACAATGCGCATTATTTCTGCCATCCGCTCTTTCAGGAAAGCAATTTCATGAGTGTTTTCCTCGTTAGGGGAAGGACCACTAGTAGACATCTTTTTAGCACGAGACCTAGTGATGATAGGATCATGGTGTGATGGTAGCTTGGACTGTTTCTTTTGAGCAATTTTTTCTCCTTAAGAACATAGAAAGGAAAAGAATGGGATAGGAGAGAAATAGGGTACATTTGAAGATTTGACAATGTGGAAACACAAAACGAACAAAAAGTTAGTTTAGGTTCTTGCTCATTTAAAATGCACCTATTATTTTCGAAATATTGGTTTGGACCCTTGATCAGGTATTTATCATGGTGAGTTTCTATAATGATGCAGATTTAATGCACAAGCTTGGCAAGTAACCGGAATTTTCATATCATGCTTGAAATTGCAGGATGGACCTTTCTCTTTTGATTACATGGAAAAGTAATGCCTTTACAAAGCTTGGTTTTTTACAAAGCCCCAAATCATGGGCTATAAACAATAACTCCAATAGTGGGCCTTCTTTCAATGCCCTCCTCAGCACGAAGTTTCGGCTACTTGCCACAAATTTTATATGTACATATTTACATGACGAAGCCATTAGTGTATGCATGCATGACCTTGTAGGGTTGGAAACCCTTAGGGACCAGGTATGATCTAATGTGAAAGCAACGGGGTTGCCTTTCCCTAGGGGTTAATCACGGATGTTGTATGAACAGGATGGATAGAACTTGGAGTAAAGCATGACTCTTTGATGCAAGCAAAAGGGGCAAACTTGCAAACGAAAACTGGACACTTTCCCTTTGACTCATTTTGAAAACAATCCTATAAAGGATAACCTACCCTAGGCAGGGATGTTCACTCGGATTTGGCTCTTCCTAGTCCTCACGAGTTTGACATAGTTTGGTTCAATTGTATAAGACACGACTTAACTGTTAAGTTGGTCCTATTCTTACGGGGGACCTCGGTCATCTAATTCTTCCCTTCATAGAAGTTATGGGATAGAGTGGATCAAGAGGGCCTTTTTAGCATAATCTTGTCCACCCATGGACCTAGGAAATGTTGGAAAAACTGGTTTTGTATCTCATACAAAACACATAGCGGAAGCAACAAACATGGATCTATTTCATTCATGATTGATAACATGTACTATGTAAGTTTTAGAATTTAAGAACAAGATAGCGTACCTTGGTGCAGTGAAATTCAAAACAAAAGATTATAAGTACTTGGGAACACTTTTAATCTTCACTCCAATTCCACTTTATGCCTAAGAAGTGTAGTCTCTCAATCGGTTTCCAAGGGAGAATAATTGAGTGGCTTCACTCACACATACACACCATTTCACAATGATGTATCATCACAAATAAATTCTATATGTTTCTCCCTTTATAACTAACTGATTATCTAATTGGGCTAGCCTATTGGGCCTTTCCAATTGGGCTTTAGTGTGTGGCTTGGAGTGGGACCAAAAGAGACCAATAAGACACTAGCTCCAATGGGCCTTAGGCTTTTTTGTCAACTCTTGACAAGTCCAAAGTTACCATTAATTATATTCAATACCACTATAAGAATATAATTGCACTCTAGGCCTTATTAATAAATTATATCCCAAGACTTTATTATACACGCAACCCCTTCATTAAAATATTCGTAGTAATACAAAGTCATGAAATAGACTGCTACTTTGAAGATTACTACATCTTAATCCTTGAGTACCCGGTTTAATCCTTTATGTTATTCATCATATATTTATGAAATCCAATTTCATAAATATATACTTTAGTAACTCCTTACAAAAGTAGTTGGGCCCAACACTCTGAATAACCAAACCTATTAAACTTATCTCAAATGAATATTTTATATCTCCGTTAAGAGATTATGAATTCCATCTTGAGAATATATGTTCCATCAATACTAAATGCGGCTGCCCAACATACTGAGGTTTTGATCGTGATTTATAGATCTCACTCCTAATATATCAAAGCAACCTACACCTCATGATTAGGTCCATTATTCTCTCGGGATTTAGAGTTGATGTAAATAGCAGTCGTGAGATTTATTATTCATTTGACAATTGTTAGGAGAATAATAAATCTCACAATGTCCAGTTCAATATGTCTTAACTCTTAAAACATATCAACATATCAACTAGAAGTCTCTGCTTCCATGATCAAGACAAATCATCTTAGTTGATATGTTAGTCTTCGCAGATGAAATGCCCAATTTTCATCACCGACTACGAACGAAAATTCTGAGTTTACAAAGAACTTGTGATTTATATCTTCTGTGACTTTTCACATAAATCACATACTATGCATCTCATGAACTAAGATAATGTCCCATTAGTTCATTAATAAATAGTCTCATATAATTAAACAATTTAATTATTTATTTCATGCCAATAAATTGGATTTTAGGGCATAAACCCCAACAGGAAAAGTCTACAATTTGGCATCCAAGAACTATTTAAGGTATACGCATCCAGCATAAGCCTTCAACGCTATGTCCGAGTTCGACTCAATATGAGGGGTGATGTCATGCATTTTGAAATGAAAGGGGAAAGACTTTCCAAGAACAATAGATATAAGCACAGATAAAGGTAGAGCAGAAATTGAATCTTACTACCCTAGGTTTGCAATTGTAAAGGAAAGTTATAAAGCATGCTTTAGGAAAGTAGTAAAGCTTCACACATACGAAAATAACTCGAAGCCGGTTATTGGAAAACCATTTTGAAAACATTTTTGGAAAACATTTTTGAGTTTTGAAAATAGTTTACTAGGATAGAGTAAAAGCAATTTAAAAAAGGAAAGCCCCGGAGGCTAATGCCAATTTCAATGTTTTTTGAAAGCCAATGTCCAAAGATTAGGATCTTATCAAAAGCTCTAAAAGCTAAACTCTATAAGTGTCCCCAGTGAAGTTGCTAGTCCATCGATGCCTCGTGGTTGCTCAACCACCCATTGCGGTGATACTCACGCACTTTTCTATATCATGGTGTAAGAATCATATAGAGCTGTGTCATATCTCGGGTGTGTGACTGGAATTTGAGTCAATTTTAATGATATTACCAAGGGTAAGTGAAGTCACTACCAATCATTGGGTTTTTCTAAGGTGTGATTAGTCACCTGACTCTATTTGATTTTACTACCAATCCTAGGCTAAGAAAAATGGATTATAATCTAAGGTGGATGGGTAAAAAAATCTTGATTCTTGAGTTCAGAAGTCTGGTTACGTGTGGAGAAGGTGTTAGGCACCTCACAATGCCTATCCATAGACAGTCCTTTGTTTTGGTAAAATCATAATTTAAGGACATTGGCAATTGAAAACAAGCTATTGGCATTAGCTTTCGAGGCTTTAAATGTGTTGGGATTTGAGGTTTGGTTTCGGAAAGGGTGTGGTCTCGATCGATACTTTCCAAGTGTGTTTGGAATCGTTACACGATTTCCACGGCGAAAATCCGACAACATTTTTCCTTATTTTCATGGCAGAAATCCGACAGGTAACCGTCTCGGATGTGTCATAGCACATGTTGATACGATATTTTGTCCGCCCTCGATTTGCGTGCTAGACCCTGAAAAATTCAAAATTGTTATTTTCTCTCCATAGGGCTGCAAGACCATCCAAAATGACGTGGTGCAACCCATTCGAACACCGAAGCACCCAAAGTGCCTTTTTCAGCCAAAAATGACCAAAACGCCCCTAGTCAACCTTGGGTTGACCGAAAGTCAAACAAGGTCAAAATCCTCACAAAACAAAATTTTTTTATGGTTTTACATCAAACCCGATCTTTTCGGAGATTTTTGGCAACTTTGATCAAGTTTGACCGAGTTGACCCGTAGTTGACTCTCGGCGGGCCGTAGAAACCCTAATTTTGATCCGACCGTCAGAACGGGTTGAAACCAATGTCATTGTCAATATTATCACATTCTCAGTCCAACGACTATTCATGGATCAAAATTGAAGTTAGAACGGCCGAGATATCACGAAAAATGGGATAACGCACCGATTGATGCACCATTAACTTTCGAGAGCCATAACTTTTGATCCGACCGTTGGATTTTCAAGTTCCATACCTTTTTAGAAATATGAAGTTAGGATCTTTCTAGGGGTTCAAGATCAACCCAATCTGAGGAAATTTGAAGGTGGACGCCGCCTTAAAAAGCATGTCGGGGCTATAAAAGGCCCCAGGCACCCTCTAGACCAAAAAAGGAGAAAAAGAAATGAGACTCCCTTGGTCCTGTGCTCTACCTAGATGAATTTTAAGCTTTTCTCCTCTCCTCCAAAAAAAAAAAAAAAAAAACCCCACAAAAACACAAACAAAAAAAACACATCAAAGCCTCTTAATTCTTCCTTCTTCACAAAAAATACAAGGTATTGTTCTTATACCCAATCTTCTTTTCCTTGGTTCTACACTTTGGATTTGGGGTTTAGGGGTGTGGATGTAGCTTTTAGCTTCCATCCATACCCCTAAATTTCTAAATCTTTTTCTAGCATTTATCTTGCTCTTTTATGCCTTAATAACATGATTTATTGCTTTCCTTAGCATGTTTCTTGCTCTATCTTGTTCCTAACATGTTCTTAGTTTAGATCCATGTTCTTCCATGCTTGTTTATATGTCTTTTCTTCTTTTCTACATGCTTTATGCTTTTTGCCATGCTTTCCTATGCTTTGCTCCTTTTTTTGGTCTATGTAGATGTTAGAGTCACATGCTCACATGCTTGTATGATGTTGTTGGCTATGCCTTGCTTGGATCTATGTGTCTATGTGTTTATTTCCATGCTATACAATTATATCCTTGTCTTCACATGCTTATATGCTTGGATCCATGTTCTTCCATGTCTATGTGCTATGCTTTTACATGTTTACATGCATGTTTCTATGCCCATATGTCTAGATCTATGTTTTCACATGCCTATGTGCTTGGATCTATGTTCTCTACATGCTTTATGCTATCTTTCATGTGCTTTTGTGCTCCATGCCTTGCTTGTGTGCCTAGACCTAGGCTATGATTGCCATGCCATGTGCTATTGTAAACCTTTTATCGCTTTTGTGTCTCTTTCTTGTGTTTTGGCCTATTGGTTCGGACCTGATCTAGACCCCGTTGTCTTTGTCATCATCCATACACCAAAGCGCACATAAAAGGGTTTGGATCACCCCTATTTGCATGTCTATGCTTGCTTGCTTCTATGCTTTATGCTTGTATTTGCCTCTCCTGTTCTAGGCTTTGCCACGCTTGATGCCCTTAGTGGGTTTGAGGTTGTGTGGTTACATCCGACGCCTATGAGGCCTTGTTTGATGTAACCATTCGGGATGCATCGCTACGGTCCCGGTTGCTTCGTGCATACCTTTCCCCTTTTCCGTACCATGTGATGATATGCTTACCATACTTGTTTGTGCCACTTGTTGGCTTTCTATGCATCTTTACTTGCTTGCTTACATGTCCTTGCATGAATCTTGCTTGCTAGTGTCTCGTCCATACTTCAACACAATAAAGTTATGGACATTCGATCCAAACCTACATTTGTCCCTTGCGGACACCACCTTTTGTTTGCTTTCTTGCTTCTTTGCCTTTTCGCTTGTTTGCTTGCTTTTTTGTTTCTTTGCTTGCCATGTCTATCATGCTTATCTACTTTATGCCTCTTTCATATGCTCTACGCATCTCTTTCTTTCCATTGCTTGTCTGCTGGTTTCTTGTTCTTGCCTTTGTAGGTACACACATGGAGTGAGGACGCCCGGAGCTAGGGCAAAATCTCCCAAGCGCAAGCAAAAAGGGTGAGGACGCAAGCATGTCGATATAAGCCAAGTGGCAATGTTCAGTAGTTTTAGGGGTCTAGCCTTTCCCATATGGTTATGTACTCTTTTAAATCCCTTTTCCTTCCTCCCTCCTTTCTCTCTTAGATGGGTTGTATTAGGTATATCTTGTCATGTACCATTCATCCTCATCTCTAGAGTATGGTGACCCCTGTTTACTTTCCCGCACCTATATTTTGGGCCATGCTCCAGGGATGTAGGCATTTTCTTTCCCGCTCTGTGTGCTTGCATTGTGCATGATGTATATATATATACCTGTTCACCCCTTCTCGTGTGATTGTCACAGTCCATGTCACTTAAGGTGAAGCAATGCCTAATTTTTGCCGTAAAAGTAAGGTGACATGTCGCCGGATTTTCACCGTGGAAATCTAGTACTTTGCCCGAATGCCTTAGGAAAGCATAGATTGGGACCACACCCATTCAAAAGCCAAACTCAAAGCCCCCATGCATGCAAAGCCGTGAAAGCCAATGCCAAAATTATGTTTTTACCGCCAATCTCCGAAAATTAAGGTTTTATCAAAACAAAGGACTGTCCTTGACAAAGTTGTGGGGTGCCTAACACCTTCCCCACACATAACCAAACTTCTGGACTCAAGAATTAAGATTTTTTGCCATCCACATATGATTAGGAAAAATGCCATTTTTCTTAGCCTAGGATTGGTAATAAAATTAACTAGAAACAGGTGACCAATCACTCCTTAGAAAAACCCAATGATTGGTGGCGACTTCACTTACCTTTGGTAATTCCCTTAAAATTTGGCCAAGAGTCCCGCCACACTTCCAAAGGTAGACCTACCTTCCTCCACCGACAGAGAGAGAGAGAGAGCACCCAAAGCTCCGTGCGAACCACGCCAACATCAAGAGGGTCCTCCAATGGGCCCCGCGCGTGGGAGTGTTGCCACGGCGGGTGGTCGAATGAAGGCCCAACAGTTCTCCGTTTTGAGGTCGGGCGTTGACAAAGATACTCTGATGATGTTTGGCCCCAAGAATGCTGGGGCAACTTGCCAAAGGATAGCTACGGCCTTGCTACATGATATGATGCATAATGAGGTAGAGGTCTATGTTGATGATATGATAGTGAAATCCAAGGATAGAGAAAGCCACACCACAAACTTGAGGAAGTTCTTCAAGAGGATTAAAGAATATAGATTAAGATTAAACCCACAAAAGTGCACCTTTGGAGTAATCGCTGGAAAGTTGTTAGGCTTCCTAGTTAATGATAAAGGGATAAGTTTAAAGCCATATTGGAGATGCCTCCACCCAAAAGTGAGAAAGAAATTAGGGGTTTCTTCGATCGACTACAATACATTAGTCGATTCATTGCCAAGCTCACCTCCACTTATGAGCCCATCTTCAAACTCTTAAGGAAGAATGAACCACATACATGGAATGATGAGTGCAAAAAAGCCTTTGAACTTATCAAGGAGTATCTCCTCCACCCACCTATCCTAGTGCCTCCACAACATGGAAAGCCTTTACTCCTATACCTCTCCATCATAAAGGATGCGGTTGGAAGTATGCTTGCGCAAGAAGATGACGAGAAGAATGAAAGAGCCATTTATTACTTGAGCAAGAGATTCCATGATTACGAGACCAGGTACACTCCCTTAGAAAAGTCATGCTTCGCGCTTGTTTGGGCCGTACACGAATTGAGACATATCATTTTACCCTTCTAGATATGGGTGGTGGCAAGAATGGACCCATTGAAGTGCCTCTTTGAGAAACTCGCTTTAAGTGGAAGATTTTCAAGATGGTTGATTTTGTTGAAAGAATTCGATTTGAAGTATGTGACTAGAAAAACTATCCAACAAAGCGTCAGGTCAATTTTTTGTGCCGAGAATCCCATAGAGGGGAAAGATGGTAAAGAGGATTTTCCAGGTGAAGACATTTTGGATGTTGAGTTAGGGACATGAAAGATGTACTTTGACTGGGTCATAACCCAATATGGGAATGGGATAGGAATACTCTTGATTACTCCCGATGGATGTTAGGAACATATGTCACTATTTTATGTAATTGGCTAATCCTTTGAAAAAACGCACTTTACTTTTATTTGGGTAGATTTAGGATGTGTTTAATACTTCAAGAAACCTTGTTTCAAGATCAAGTGTTGAAGCCATACAAGTCTGTCTAAGATTCAAGCTGAAAAGTGCCAGTCATTAAAGCTCGACAACTAGCCATTTATCGAGCTTAAAGAGCTGTTCGGGCCCGTGGCTCGATAGCGGCTCGGCGATATGGTATCTATTGAGGTTTATGAAAAACAGATTTTCAGTTCTGTTTTGACTCCAATCCGTGTTTATGTGTTTGGTTCTTCTTTTCTCACAACCCTAGACATATAAAAGGATTATTTTAAAGGCTGTCAAAGAGTTCACAAGTTGTACAAGTGTTGAGCAAAGTTTGTTCAAGAAAATTGTGACTTGGAGACCCGCTTTTGCCCTAGTTCATCGTTCTTGTGAAGAAGTTGCTGTGTTTGTGCACCATAGGGTTTTATGACCAAGCATCTTCTTGATCTTCATTATTGGGATGAACTCAAGAAGTTTGCAGCCAACAACCTTCTCTAGTTGGTGATTGAAGTCACTTATCGGGATCCGCGCAATTGGTTAGTCACGTCATCGGGAGCCATGCATCAAAAAGAGAAATTGTCACTACAGAACAAGTCCAATTGGGTATTGGGGTAAGGGTTTAACTGTAGGTTGGTATAAGGTATTGGGATTCCTTTACTTGTAATCGCTTGTTGTGATAATAGTGGAATTTCGGGAGTGGTGATCTTAAAATCACCCGGTGGGGTTTTTATCATGTTGGTTTTCCCCATTAGTAAACAAATCACTATGTCAATTTATTTTCCGCTGTATGCTTAGTTTATTGGTGATTTGTTTGTGCAACCACGTGTTTGCATGTTAATTAACTTAATTAATTCACTTGGCTAAATTAATTGGTTAATTTATCACAAGGGGTCAATTTGTTTTTGGTCTATCAATGGATCTCACATACATTTGGCAATCAAATTGACCTTTGAAGCAACTAATAACATGGCTGAATATGAGGCTTGCATTGCCGGGATGGAAGCTCTTGAAGAATTGAGGGTAAAAGAGGCCGGAGTCTTTAGGGATTCAAATTTGGTTATAGCCCAAGCGCAAAATTTGTGGAAAGTAAAGGAAGAACATTTGAAGCCTTATCAAAAATACCTAGAAGACTTGACTAAGACCTTTGACAAGATTGAGTACACAATCATCCTTAGAACTCAAAATCAATTCGCAGATGCCTTAGCTACTTTAGCCTCCGTGGTTGAAATACCTAAGGGAGCACGGACATGACCCTTGGAGATTGAACAAATTTATGAGGAAGTGCACAAAGGAAGACCAAATCTTTAGTAATGGCCATAGAGGAAGAGGAAGTTCCGTGGTACTATGACATCATAAAGTTCTTGGAACTAGGGGCATATCCAGATTATGCCAATAAGAGAGAACGTCGTTCCATTAGGATGATGGTAACCCAATACATCCTATGTGGAGGACAACTCCATAGAAAGTCCTATGATGGATTACACCTTCGTTGCTTGAAGAGAGAAGCAGAGAGGGTAATGGAAGAAGTTCATCACGAGATTTGTGGCCTTCATATGAATGGGAGAATGTTTGCCAAGAAGATCCTAAGGATAGGGTACTACTGGAATACGATGGAGACCGATTATGTGGACTATGTGAAAAGTTGCTAGGATTGTCACACACATGCCAACTTGAACCATGTATCGCCTAGTGAGTTGTATGGCCTGACTTCTGCATGGCCATTCACGATTTGGGGCATAGATGTGATTGGAAGGATAGCTCTTAAGGCTTCAAATGGGCATGAGTACATTTTAGTGACAATTGACTATTTCACCAAGTGGGTGGAGGCAGCCTCCTATTCTGTATTGAAGGCTAGGCATGTGGCTTGGTTCTTAGAAAACAACATCATATGTCGGTTTGGGGTGCCCCAAGAGATCATTTCTGATAATGGTTCCCACTTTGAGGGTGAAGTCCGAAGGGTCATGGAAGAATATGGCATTGAGCATCACAAGTCTTCGCCATATCGACCACAAGCTAATGGGGCCGTAGAAGCAGCCAATAAAAATGTGAAGAGCATCCTAGCCAAGATGGTAGTAACATACAAAGATTGGACCGAGAAGCTTCCATTTGCCTTGTGGGGTTATAGAACTTCTATCCGTACATCAATTGGGGCAACCCCTTACTCCTTGGTTTATGGTAGTGAGGCAGTGCTTCCTATTGAGATGGAGGTACAATCTTTAAGGGGTGTTAGTAGAAACCATGGTCCTAGAAGAGGATTGGGTTAAGGCGAGATATGAATAATTGGCTTTGATAGATGAGAAGAGGGCTAGGGCACAATACCATGCACAAGGATACCAAAAAAGGATTGCTAGAGCATTCAACAAGAAAGTGAAACCAAGAAACCTTAAAGAAGGGGATTTGGTCCTAAAGGTGCTTAGAGATGAGACTTTTGATCCTAAAGGAAAAATGAAGCTTAGGTGGTCTAGGCCTTTTATCATTAAGAAGATCATGTTTGGAGGTGCTACAAGAATCATAGATTTAGATGGGGAATAGATGCTTCACCCCATTAACATGGACAGACTCTAGAAATACCACATTTAAAAGAAAAAAAAAAAAAAAAAATCATGCTAGGTCGAAAACCCGAAAGGGTGGCCTAGGCAAAAATTAAGGCAAAAGAACCCCGCTAGATTGAAAACCCGAAAGGGCGGTCTAGGAAAAAGTTAAGGGAAAAATAAAAGAAAAGAAAAAATAAATAAATAAGGGAGATGACAATAAGCAAAGATAATAAAAAAGAAATTCTCTCATTGCTCAAATTAAAAGATGATAATTTTGTTTTCATAGGGGATTTAGAACACTCCAACCCTTTATTAAATTCAAAAACAAAAACATGAGAGTCATAAAAGTGCTGAAAAGTAAATTATGGGTTCCCTTAAGGTGGTCACTCAATCCTTCTTGCCTTCTTACTAGTCCTCATATAAGCTTTCTCATTCCTTAGAATCCACTTCATGTCATCCTCCAACCATTGCTTGTAGCTTGTGGTGGGGTAGATGTATTTGGGAGGAACAATGTCTTTCATCACCCTATGACGTGGCCAAGCTTCATTAATCCTGCCCAAGATCCTATTGGTGAACACCGCGGTGTGGAAGGCACCCTTATCATCGGGAGCTCCTTGACGCTCTCCAAATTGCCTTGAGATACTACAAGTGGAGTAGTAAGAGTAGCATTGAAGCCCGACTAAAGTCACACAATGATCCTTGTAGCAACTATGGACCGTGCTTGAGATATGCCACCATTTCATGACCCACTAAATGTCAACCTCCTTAAGGCAACCCATAAGTTCCATGTACACTTCAAAGCCCATGACATATTGAAGCCAACGATCCTTAAGATGCCTAGGAAGGTAGGTGCTAAGGGGCACAATAGGAGGTTGAAGCAACTGAAATCTCTCTTGTAGCCATATCCGGAAAAGAGAGAGAGAGAGAGAGAGAGAGAGAGAGAGAGAGAGAGAGAGAGAGAGAGAGAGAGAGAAAGAGAGAAGAGAGGGAGAAAAGAAAAAGAAAGGAGAAGAAAAAGAGAGTGGAGAGCATGAATGAGAAAAAGAAATAAAAAATATATATATATAAATGATGAAAGACGATATAAGGTGCCTCGATGGGTTGAAAACCGAAAGGCAATCCATGCAAAATCAAAAGAATCCCGCTAGGTTGAGAACCAAGGAAAAAGTTAAGGATTATACCTGAAGAAGAAGAGGACTTCCCACAAAAAAAACTTCCTTCCTTCCTCCGAAAGGCATCCAAACCATTGTGGCCTCTCACCCTCGGGAAGGCCTGAATTAGAAAAGTAATCAAATACCACCCTAAGGTTGAGTTTGCTCAAGACACACCACCTGTTGGCTGTGGTATTAAGGACGTCCAATACAACTCGCAGCAAGGAAGGAAGATATCCACCCATGGTAGGAAAGATGAGATCATCAATCTCCGATTCACCCATAATGGCAGCAAATTCCTTAATAGTGGGGTATAACTCTATTCCGTGGAAGCGGAATACGTGCCAAGAAGGAACACAATAGTTGGCAAAGAAAGATGATGAAGAGGCTCATCCACCCTAATTTGATGATAAGGGAAGATGCAAGAAAGACGCCATAGGGAGCAACAAAATCCTTGAAATTAGGACCAAGCTTCCTAATCCAAGTGGAGACATCAAGAGGAGAGTTTTTTGCGAGAGACCTCAAAAAAGTGTTCTCTGGATTGGAAATATGTGGGTGAGGGTTTTGGACTCAAATGGCTACTTTTTTACTTGAGTAAGTCAACTAGGGTTTTTCTAATTTGTGGCCCACTTACACGAAGTCAACCCTACATACGCAAAGTCAAAGCTGCGTATGCTGGCTCATCTCCACGTATGCACGATACTTGGCAAAAGCCCGTGTTCCCCTGTTTTGAGCAGAGTTTTCCTACTCCAAAGCATTCTTAAGGTTCCTGTGGCCTAAAGAATCATTCAAGACACATTCCAAGCACAAGATTTCAAGCATCAAAGAAGCAAAGTTGTATAGAAACATACAATTTATCATTATCTTGTAAATTAAGTACTAAGTTCCAATCAAAAGCATAAATGTAAAAAGATGTTCTTAAATACAATTCTTTGTCTTAAACCAAACCCAAATATCAGCTAAAGGGAATAAAAAAACATTAAAGCAAGAATAGAAAAAGCTATGTGTTGTGTTGTATATATCTTTGGATGTGGGTAATCAACGATGCTGCCTCTTCCTTGGCTAATAGCTAGGAGTGGCCTCCGAGTCCTCCTCCTCACCATCATCACCATCATCACCATCATCATCACCACCTAGATGGACCGCTCCTCTAGGACCACATAGCTCTCTCGAGTAATTGGTCACCTCCAACTTGAGATGCTCGGGCAGCAATACTAACTCCTCATGCTCTTGGATAGTGGGCTGCAAGTTGAAGGAGGAAGGTTTAATGATTGAAACTAGAAGATAAATTTGGCAAAAAGAGAAAGGACAAAGGGAAGAAAGAACTCACTGCTCAAGTGTTGGGAGGGAAAGGGTAGCCCACGACATTAGGGTTACGGGGCACGATATGCTCCGGGCCATAAACATAGACCATCCAAGGGATATGTGGAGGATCAATGGGCTCACCAGTAGCAAGTCCCCCCTATTACAATTTCCCACATTAGGAGTCATGACAAACAAAGAAGAAGAAAAAAATGGAGTTTAAGCATATGCCTGAATAGTAAGAGAAGGCATGAGGCGAATGATGTTGAACTCCTCATAGTCCAACCCCTCAAGAAGCCACTTGGCATAGGAAACACCACTCCCCCACGAGTTGTATTCAGCATCAATCATGGAGTGTGGGGTAAGCATGAACTCAGAAGGGTCCATCGGGAATCGTGGGTCGTCCCTACCCACCAACTGGCACCTCACCCTCTCTGCCAAATATAGAGCCCTCATGCCTGCTGCTTCAAAGGGTCGGGTTATCTCTGAGGTAATTAGAGCGGCAGGCTCCAAGTCTCGAGTAGCAGGAAGGGGTTGGCTAGCCCATAGGGCCCAGTTTACCTATAATGGCACAAGGTTAGAAGGAGAGTATTCTATAGGAAACGCATGAAGAAGCTAGAACTCTTAAACTTACCTCATCCGAAGTCAACCTCGCAAGATGTGCCTCACTTGAGGAAAATCCCTCAAAACTAGATCGGTGCCTGGAGTTATGAGGCCATACCTAACCACCCACTGCTACAAAAAAGAACAAGCCACAAGTTAGATGTAAGATGACAGTTTGCAAGATGACAAATGCAAGATGATAGTCTTCAAGATAGTACAGTTTGCAAGACTACAAGCTACAAGTGAAAGTGCAAAGAATAAAAAGAAGAACTGACCTCAAAGAGCTTCCAAGGATCCACAAGTTGTTGCAAAGTTCCTCGGCTGAGAGTGTCGAGGGTGGAGTAAAGATAAGCAAGACATGCTTGGCTCCAGTTAGCCCTCTGTGCCTCCCTAAATTCTTGATAATATTGCTGATTTGATCTTTCTCATTTGGCCTATTAACCATCTTAGATGCCTTTCCCTTCCACCTTGTCATGTATTTGGAGAATGTTTCCCCTACTCCTTACTTAATGGTCTCCAAATCTCTTAAAGTTACATCAATCATAGTATTGAAAATGAATTGATCCATGAATAACTCCACTAGCTCATTCCACACTTTAGTCTTGCTAGGATCCAAACTATAGTACCATCTAGATGCACCCCCCGTGAGTGAAAGAGGAAATGCATGCAAAGTTTGCTTCTTATCCAACCCATTCATTTTAGCAATGCTTAGGTACCTCTTAACATGTTGCTTTGGGTCTCCAATTCCATCAAACATTTCCATATCGAAAATCTTGAATTTTGGAGGTAGTGCAATGGGAGTTTTGGAGCTTATACCCCCCCATGTTGTAGAGATAATCATCCATCCCTTGGGCCTTGCGAAAGGCTAATTGTATCTTTTCCATCTTCTCTCTCATGACTACGGTTTTCACCGTGAGTTTCTCAAATTGCTTATTTCTTTCATAATCAACTTTGTCTTTTTCATCCCACTCCTCTACTTCTTCCTCATCGAGAACCTCTACTCGTGGGTTTGGCTTCTTCAATTTGGCTTCTTCGAGCATAGTAAGGCGACTCCCCATCTTTTTGAGAGCGTTGCTTTGTTCTTCCATTACCTTGAATATCTTTTGTGCAATCTCATCACTAATTGGAGCGGCCATGGTTGCTTGTGAGGATTCTCCTACTTGGAACTCTTCTTCTTGATGTATGTCCTCAATCTTGACCAAATTCCTTCCATTCTTTTCTCGAATCCAAATTGGAGTGGGGACGTGTTTTCTTGACTTTTGTGGTGCAATGATGCCTGAAAAAAGTTCTCTTTTTCATTAAGTCCATGTCCTAATTAAAAGGTTCCTTTTGTTTTTAGGTGTTCTTAGAAAGTCTTTAAGTCCATTTTAATGAAGGCCCAATTACAAAATCACTCCCTTTCCTCTCATGAACTTTGGCCCTTGTTTCATTGGGCTTCGGTCCATTTACAATAGTACTCTCTTCTTACTCTCATGGGCTTTCATTAGAATGTACTTAGAGATTTTCAACCTTTTGTCTCAAACATGGGCTTTGTTGTGAAATTTTAAAGTACTCGCAAGTGTACAAACCGTGCACTAGTATAGTTGGACAAGAACGAGGTCGAATCCACAGGGACTTGTATGAACGTAGGAAATTTAATTAAACCTTAACCAAATTAATCCTAATCTAGTTTAATAAAAATTGGTTGTTTGCAATTAAATATACTAAACAAATAATAAAATTAAGCAAATAGTTAAACTAAGCAAATTGTTAAACTAAGCAAAAGATATAAAGCAATAAAAAGATGTAAACAATCAAGGGAAAGGAATTAAGGTTTTGGAATCCGCCTTGTAAGTCATATCAAGATATATTTATGATCATTAATTTTTTCCAACCACTACATGATAATCTAGAAATCAATCTTGCTATCATGGAAAATATCACCATTAAAACCCTTATTTTAAAAATCAAAAGCATGTTCTTCTTCGCTTCTTAAGTATAAAATCAAATCATCAATTGTATCCATAGCCAAACAAATCACAAGATATATCCAATTCTAAAAATCAAATCATAAATTGTATCCATTGACAGACAAATCACAAGTGATATCCAATTTTATAATCAAGAATTAATAAACCAAGCATCCAATTAATTAATATAAATCCTAAATCATGAGAAAAATATGATTGAACTCATATCTAAAATCCCATCTTAGTCAATTGATATGAAGCAAGAACAATTTAAATCATTAAAGAACAATTATTGTGGGAAAAATCAAATCACATAAATATTACTAATAATCCTTAACAAGGTTTCATCCTCAACCCTAATTATAAATTTAGCTACTCATAGTAATTGAAGGAAAATATAAAAATAAAATACTAAACATTCAGCTAGACAAATAAAATAGAGAAAGAAAGAGTCACAGTGCTAGAGAAGAGCCATAAAAGAAACCATGTGTTGCTGCCTGTGCTCCAGTCCTAGCCGCCCCTCCTAAACAAACTAACCTAAAGCATTATATAAGAGAAATCACTCCTAATACAATTCGGACTAGCCTCCCTTTCTATTGCATTAATTTGCTCATTTATAATCACATAACACATGCGGCTGACCTAAGGCTTTTCTTTACAAAGACCAAAACCGAAGTGGCCCAATAGAAATTCCTTGTTTGATTCTTGTATGTTGGTGAAGTTATAGAGAATTGTTGGACTGGAGAAAGCCCACAAACATGCAAACTTCTTGTTTTTACTTTTCCTTATCTGACACTTCACGCCTTCCAGCCTTCCAAATTACAATTCTCTACAAGTTGGCTTTTTGAATCAATTGGCCCCACCTTATCATTTCAGCATAGTCAAAGATAGATTATAATTAGTCACAAATTAATCATAAAAATGAGGAAAAATATGCAAATATGAGGGTACTTATTATATAAATTTCATGCACATCAGGCTTACTATATATTCATCACCTTTGGGCTCTTCTCTTTTCATTTCATTATCATCATCATTTTTTTTGGAGTGTCCCATTAGTTAGAATATATTGTAGCCTTTCTCGCAAGGTCCATGAAGTTCTCATCATGTTAGGCCTAGGCATGCAACAAAAAGGCCCAAGATTAGGGAAATTCACATTGACTTTGTAGGATTTTGGATGCTAAGTCCATAGCATACTTGTTATCTTAGGCCCAAAGTCCTCTTTTTCAAAAGGCCTTTTGATTTAGGCTTATGATAGCAATTAGGCTATGGCCTTATAAACCTTTCAAGTTAAGGCATACCTTTAGAATTAGAGACAAGCCTATTATATGTGAGAACTTCTTTTCTTTTGTCCCAATTGTCTTAGGGTATATGCCATAACTTTAGGGTCATCCTTCCATTTTTTTACATCTTTTATTTGTCCTTTAGAATTAGGTGAGCACAAGATATATGGTTGAACAAACAAGAGATATATAAAGGGTACCTTCTTTTGATACTATCTAGGATCTCTCTAAGTGTGGGTAGGCTCCCTAAGGCTAAAGGGATAGATAAGTAGGTCACTCACAACTAGGTGGGCCATGATTCCAACCGAGGGCCTATGTGGACCTTTGTGGATTGGTGGCAAACCGTTAACGTAATCAAAGCCCATCATAGGCAATGGCACACATTGTGAGTCGGTGGGATGAACTTCAAAAGACTTGGGCCCGAATGGAGCCCTCCATCTTCCCACTCATCACCAACCGAGGCAAAGTGACAAAAGAACCAAGTGAAGTGTGTGCAAACAAGTATTGAATAAGCCTTTATTAAGGGTAAGACATAGGCACATAGGAATTAAACTCACAAGTCCCCAAAGGAGTCCCCACTGTGGACACAACGTAAAATGATTGGAGTCGCGACCTAGTTTTTGCAATGGTCTAGGAGCCATATATATAGCGTCCTCTATTGTGAAATTTTAAAATACTCGCAAGTGTACGAACCATACCGAAGTATAGTTGGACAAGAACGAGGTCGAACCCACAGAGACTTGTATGAATGTAGGAAAATTAATTAAACCTTAACCAAATTAATCCTAATCTAGTTTAAATAAAAATTGGTTGGTTACAATAAAATAAACTAAGCAATTAATAAAATTAAGCAAATAGTTAAACTAAGAAAAATATGTAAAGCAATAAAAAGATGTAAACAATCAAGAGAAAGGAATTAAGGTTTTGGAATCCGCCTTGTAAGTCATATCAGCATATATTTATGATCATTAATTTTTCCCAACTCACTACATGATAATCTAGAAATCAATCTTGTTATCATGGAAAATATCATCATTTAAACCCTTATTTTAAAAATCAAAAGCATGTTCTTCTTCGCTTCTTAAGTATAAAATCAAATCATAAATTGTATCCGTAGTCAAACAAATCACAAGATATATCCGATTTTATAATCAAGAATTAATAAACCAAGCATTCAATTAATTAAGACAAATCCTAAATCATGAGAAAAACATGATTGAACTCATATCTAGAATCCCATCTTAGTCAATTGATATGAAGCAAGAACAATTTAAATCATTAAAGAACAATTATTGTGAGAAAAATCAAATCACATAAATATTACTAATAATCTTAACAAGGTTTCATCCTCAACCCTAATTATAAATTTAGCTACTCATAGTAATTGAAAGAAAATATAAAAATAAAATACTAATCATTAAACTAAACAAATAGAATAGAGAAAGATATAGTCACAGTGCTAGAAAAAAGCCATACACAAAAAGAACACGTTCTACTCCTACGCACTAGTCCTAGCTGCAGCCTCTATATGTTCCGTCCCCTTCTTTTTCTATTTTGCTCTCTATTTATATCACACAAAGACCGAACTATACCGCTTAAAAGAGAGAAGCCGCCTGACACATTCCTAGTACAAGTCGGACAATGACTTTATTTATTATTAGTTGTAGGCCACACGTCTAGGACATTGGAATTGGGCTTCACTTCTCAATCTCTAACTTTCAATCTTTCTTTTCTTTTATTCTTTCTACACATCACGCCTGGATTGGGCCTTCTTTCATTCTTCTCTTTTCTTTTATTCTTTACTTCCCTAGATCTCTTCAAAGTTTGGCTTGACTTTGGGCCCATCCTGTGGCATTTAACTTCCACGTGAATTGCTTCTTCAATGATTTTTCTATTCCTTCTCTTTCATTAATTCCCTTTATCATGTAAAACCTTTATCACCTATAAAACAAGGATTCTTTATAATCAGTCACGAGATAGCTTAAAAGTATGGCCAAAAATGCAAATATGAGAGTATTTTATTGTATATATTTCATGCACATCATCCTCTCGAGGAAGGACCTTTTGATCTTACTACCAGAGATATGGGTTCGGAGTTAAGGTATGGTCTTGGGAAGGTGTTAGGCACCCAAAACCGCCAAACCTTAAGGTTGGCTTCTCTTCATTGTGTCTTATATCTTAACCCTACTAAATGCACACTCAATATTGATATCTAACTCACACACACACACACACACATACACACACGCACACACACACTAACATGCATCTAAACAATCAACATGGCATCAATCATCGCAAAAGGTCTAATCATACATCTATCATGGCAATCAACCAAAGCGTAACATTCATCTAATCATGCATATTATCACATTATAGACCCTAACATTCATCTAGCATGGCATTCCTTAACATATCTAGCATACATGTCAACCAACCTAGCATTCATCTAGCATTGCATGGCGTAAACCCTAGCAAGTTACTATCATCATATCATCATATCCATTCAAGGCAGAAACATAGGCATGGCAAGCAAACATTGATCATCACATGTATTCCAAGGTTTTAGACATGAAATCAAACATCAAACAAACACATCACATCATTAAAATGCATGTTCATACTCATGCATGACTTACCTTACTTACCTTGCAAAGAACTCAAAGACCTATGACATTATGCATGAGCATATGAATGCATGTTCATAGCATCAAAACAAAGACAACACAAGATAAACCCTAATTCTAACATTTGATAAGCAAACAAGCAATTAAACATGTGAAAGAGAGACTTAAAACCAAGAATACATGAAAAATGACATAAAATAGAAGTACACTTGTGAAGAAAGAAGCAAAAACAAATAAATAAAAATTAGGGTTTTCTGGGCTGGTTCATGTGCATGCATGAACAACCTCGTGTGCACATAATCAAGCTCGCATGCGCAGGCAAGATTATGCATACGCAGGTTCTTGCCCAAAAAACCTAAAAACACAAAGAATACAACAAAACTTCAAAACAAGAATTCTAACAACCTAACATGCTTTTAAAACATACAATTTTATAAACCTAAGCTATACAAACAAATTAAAGCATATTATAACAAGAAACTTAGGCAAACAGAAAGATTAAACAAAGAAAAACAAAGGAAAGGAAAAAGAAAAGTTTGAAACTAATACCTTAAAGAAAAGCTTTTCAAGATTGATATTTGACCGTTCCTCTCGGTCAAATCTATTCACAATTCAATAAAAAAATTGATTAGTAATCTTAAACTCAAAGATCAAGGCCAGAAAATGCCTTAATCAAAAGAAAATTGACTTGAGGATGTTTTGTGAAAAACTCCCTCTTTGATTCACTATTTCTAGTGAATCTTAGTGTTTTCCCGTGGGATTTCTGTGTCTTTTGAAAATATGTCATAAGGCTACTCATAGTGTGAATATAGGGGTTTGGAACGACTCCTAGACGATGTGGGATTCATTTCAAACCTCAGCATAAATGCAGAAAACTTGCCTTATTTAGTTTCTGGAATTCGCTATGCGTGCGCAAGATTGGGCCTACGTACGCATGTAGAAAGTCGCATGCCCAGGCCAATTCTTGCGTGCGCAAAATTTATGTGCTTATTAAGAATTATATTTTTCATTTTAATATTTCTCAAGTTAATTTAACATTCTGATTGGGCCCTGAACCAACCTTGGGTCCTAGAATTTGGTATCATTGGGGAACGAGAGCTCGAATCGTAAGGGGTACAAAATGTGGTGTCTACAATAACACGGCAGGACAAATGTTAGGGAACCGAGAGAATGTACTTCCTCCGCCCTTGGGGATTATTGTTATCCATGTAGCTTCCATCGGCATGAGTGCAAGCCATCGAAAAGGGATTCTGAGCGTTTTCCCACAATGAGGGCCTGAAGCTAGAAATCGGCCAGAGAAGAGGCTAAGGCCAAGTAGAGAGTCGATCACTTTTGGAGATGATGACCTCGAGGGGATGTCCCAGCCACATGACGATGCCCTCATCGTGACCTCAAGAATTGGGGGCTTTTTGGTCAAAAGGATATTGATAGATCAAGGGAGCGGGGCTGAGGTAGTGTATCCCAACCTCTATAAAGGCTTAGGATTGAAGCCAAAAGATTTGACCAAGTACGACACGCCTTTGGTGGGATTTGACGGAAATGAGGTAATACCTGAGGGGCAAATATCACTCCTCGTTATGACTAAAGGGAATGATGGTGAACTTCATCGTGGTTAACGCTTTCTCTCCTTACACGACAATTCTTGGTCGACCCTGGATCCATACCATGGGAGCTGTGCCATCCACGTTGCACATGAAGATTAAGTTCCCTACCAAAGATGGGATTGTCGTGGTCAAGGGGGATCGATAAGTCATGAGGCAATGCTTGGTTATGGCGATCAACCATGAAATCAAGAAAAAGGTGCTAGTTGAACCAAAGTCATTATAGCAATTACGAAAACCTATGGGGGGCACCAAGGCCAATAGTGCGGAAGAGCCGATGCGGATTAGAATACTCCCGTACCAAGATAGATATTTTCAGGTCGGAAAGAGTCTATTGCCAGAGGACGTAATCATCGTACTATTGTTGTTGGTACAGAATTTGGACGTTTTCGCATGAAGTCCGTATGAGGTTCCTAGGGTGGATCCAAGCTTCATCACCCATAATTTGAACGTAGATTCTCTGTCCCCTCCTAAAAAGTAGAAGCCAAGGAGGTTTGCCAAGCAAAGATATAGAGGTCATGAAGGAAGAAGTTGAAAATTTGAAACAAGCGGGGGCCATTAAAGAGGTGTTCTTCCCTGAGTGGCTATCAAATATAGTAGTGGTGAGAAAAAAGAATGGGAAGTGGAGAGTCTGTGTAGATTTTACTGATTTGAACCGAGCAGGCCCAAAAGACCCCTTCCCTATCTTAAAGAACGACCAATTAGTTGATGCCACTTATGGCCACCCAAGGATGAGTTTCTTAGATATTTTTCAAGGGTACCATCAGATTGCCTTGGCTCCAAAGAATCAAGAAAAGACATCTTTTATAACCCCCTAGGCTCCAAAGAATCAAGAAAAGACATCTTTTATAACCCCCTAGGGAAACTATCACTACACAATGATGCCCTTTAGGCTAAAAAAATGTTGGGGCCACCTACCAACGAATGGTGACAAGGATGTTCAGGGATAAGATAGGGAGCACGGTGGAAGTTTATATTGATGATATGGTGGTCAAGATCGGAGAGAATCAAAGACATGTGAAAGACTTAAATGAAACGTTTGAAATCCTCAAGCGACACAAACTACGCCTCAACACCAACAAGTGTGCATTCATAGTAGGTGTTGGGAAGTTCCTAGGGTACATGATCACAAACCAAGGTCTTGAGGTGAATCCAAACCAAATCAGGGCTATACAATAGCTCACTCCCCTAAACAACCCCAAGGATGTGCGAAAACTCAAAAGGATGATTACCGCATCGAATAGTTTTGTCTTGAGATCGATAAATAGATGTAGGCCATTCTTTCAATTTTTAAAGAAATGGAAAGGGTTTAGTGGACCGAGGAATGTGAGGGAGTATTTCAGGATTTGAAGCAATATTTGATGAGCTTGCCTATCTTGTCCTGCCCTAAACCCAGAGAAAATTTGTATATGTATCTTGCAATTTCTGAACATGCTATAAGTGCGGTGTTATTAAAGTCCCAGGAAGGAGTACAGAGGCCTATATATTACATTAGCAAAACCTTGGTAGATTCGTAAACACAATACTTACCATTGGAAAAGTTGGTTTTAGCACTAGTCCACGCAACGAGGAAGTTGCCTCACTACTTTTAGGCCCACACGGTGTACGTGTTGACCAAGCACCCTTACAGTTGCTATTAAGAAGGTCTGATTTCACGAGAAGAATAGCGAAATGGGGGATGAGGCTCGGGTCATTTGATGCCAAATACAAGCCTAGGAACTCCATTAAGGGACAAATGTTGGTAGGTTTTGTCACAAAATTTACCCTTTCGGTGAGGAATGCAAGTGGGGTTTGTCAATTCCTAGGTCGACCTTAGAAAGTGTATGTTGATGGGGCATCTAATGCTCGGGGTGCAAGGATAAGCATTATACTCGTTTCGCTCGAAGATGTAAGGGTAGAGCACTCGTTGAGGTTAAGCATTCGAGCATCCAACAATGAAGCCGAGTATGAAGCGCTTATTGCGAGGCTTAGAGCTGCTAGGAAGCTAGATGCAAGAGAGGTTGGGATTTTTTAGATTTGCGCTTGGTAGTAAACCAGGTCGAAGGAAGTTTCGAGGCAAGAGACCCTCGAATGGCCAAGTACTTGAAATTGGTCAAGTTATAATCGTTAATCAATTTTCAAAAGGTGAAGGTGTCCTAGATCTCAAGGAGACAGAATAGTCACACGGATTCCTTGGCAACATTGGCTTCATCCATGGACAATTGTGTCCCTTACTTAATTTCAGTAGAGGTGCTAAAGCAAATGAGTATAGAACAACAGCTAAATGTATCCATAGTATCAAAACGGGGTCCTAGTTGGATGGATCCAATTGTAGCATTTATAACTAATGGCGTCCTGCCGAACAAAACTAAGGAGGCCGAAAAGATACAAAGGATTTCGTCTCGGTTCTAGTTATCCAAAGATAAAAGGTTGTACCGACAATCGTTTGGGGGCCTGTATCTGTTATGTCTTAAACCTAGGAAGGTGAATGGTCTCTTGACTGAATTGCATGAAATCTGTGGGAGTTATACTAGAGGATGGTCACTAGCACACCGAGCCATGACACAAGGATTCTCGTGACCGAACATGCAAAGGGATGTCGTCGAGTACATAAGGAAATGTGAGCAATGTCAGAAGCACTACCCAAATATCCATCAATTGGGAGGTAACCTAAACCCGATCTCTAGTCCATGGCCCTTTGCCTAGTGGGGGTTAGACATTGTAGGGCGTTTCCTAAGCTACCGGTAACAGGAGGTTCGTCATAGTCACTAGAGATTATTTTACCAAATAGGTCGAAGCCAAAGCCCTGGCAAACATCCGAGATGTGGATGTGAAAAAGTTTGTGTGGAAAAATATAATTACAAGGTTCGAAATCCCAAAAACACTGATTTCAAATAACATACTAGAGTTTAACAGCAAGGCCTTCCGTAAATACTGCGATGACCTCGAAATCAAAAATAGGTACTCAACCCCAAAGATACCCTCGGAGTAATGGACAAGTAGAGGTGACAAACAAGGCGATCATAAATGGGTTAAAGAAGAAGCTGGAAGGAGCTAAAGGTAAATGGGTCGAGGAGCTCCCGAATGTGCTATGGGCTTACCGCACAACACCTTGGAGGTCCACTAGAGAAACCCCATTTTCTATGGCTTACGGAACCAAAGTCGTAATCCTCGTGGAGATAGGCTTATCTAGTATGAGGGTCTCGGATTTCTCCCCAGAGAATAATGATGATCGCATGGCCGAGCAGCTGGACCTCCCGGAAGAACGCCGAGAGATGGCTTTGATCGAGGCAATTGGGATTACTAGCAGAAGATGGCTCAAAGGTATGATAGAAATGTAAAGCCAAGGGAGTTCGTTGTGGGTGACTTAGTATTACAAAAGGTGGTGGGAAATATGAAGGATCAAGGTGTAGGGAAATTGGCTCCAAATTTGGAGGGTCTATACCAAGTCACTGCATTGGTAGGAGCTAGAGCTTACTACTTGGAGGATATAGAGGAAAGACCACTCCCCCGACCCTAGAACGTGAGCAAATTGAAAAGATATTACCACTAAGTGCAGCCATTATGATGAAATGTCACACACTGTAATTTGCTTTGGAATGAAACGGAAGCAATCATCTCTGTATGTATTAGATTACATTTATTGCATTACACACTTTTACTATGAACGGATCGAGGACGAAACCTAGCCTCGGCCTGACCCCGGTCACCGACTAGGTGGAAACCTTAACAAATTTATCTAAGGACGAAAACCTAACCTCGACCTAACCCCAGTCACCGACTAGGTGGAAACCTTAATGAATTTATCTTAGGACGTAAACCTAGCCTCGGTCTGACCCCGTCACCGATTAGGTGGAAACTTTAACAAATTTATCTAAGGTCGAAAACCTAGCCTCGGCCTGAGCGTGGTCACCGATTAGGTGGAAACCTTAATGAATTTATCTATGGATAGAAACCTAGCCTCGGCCTGACCTCCGTCACCGACTAGGTGAAAACCTTAATGAATTTATTTGAGCACAAAATAATGAAATATCAAAAACGGAGATCTTGCTTTAATTTGCCACGATTCTTCGAATTGGTAGGAAATGTTCATAAAGTCGACCATGACACTAGAATTATTTATAATGATTTGCTCGGATTTAGCAGTCGATTATTGAAATATTTTCCGATCATAAACACTTGTGAAAATTTATAAAACCAAACTTAAAGATTCCCGAAACATTTCAATAGCCAAAACATTGTTTAATCCATAAAATAATACTAGAGAATTTAAACTCCCAACAAAGGAGAACTAAAATATATATTTAATAAACAACAACAAAAAAAAAAAAACAAAAGTGAATACAACAGCAATAATATATTTAAGGGGCGAGATCTTGGGCGACGGCAGGGAGGACAGGGGAAGCTCCTCCGAAAGCTCAAGGGTTGGTGCCCGACTGATCTTCAAGTTGCCCAAGCCTTCGAGAGTAGCAAGGGAGGCTGAATTATCCAGGTCAATTACCTCCATGTGGGAGTCAATCTGCTCGACTAGCTCCCTTATGCTGGGGCTATCTTCCCCCTCCTCATCAACTCCATTCGTAGATTGCTCTTGAGTCGGGGCTTGAATAGGTGGATCATTAGGCGGTGGTATTTGGCCAAGATCTCTAAATGGAGAATTCTCGAGGATGACATCCAACCTTGCACAAATCCCATCCTCCGAGCTTCGAAGATGACAGGGCTACATAAATTCTCAGCATCGATGAAGCCCATGTTATAGAATGTTTGCTCGGACTGCTTCATCATCTCCTTTAGATCGGCGAGCTCCTTATCATAGGCCGAGATCACGCTTGCGGCCTCGGCCAATTTAGAGTGGGCGTCCTCTAGCTTGCCCTCTAACACCCCCCACCTTTCGTTTGGCGGAATCTCGGGCCCTCTCGATGACCCACGACCTTTGCTCCATTAAGGCCAGCTCAAGGACCTTCTCTTGGAGAGTGTGGATTTGGACACCTACTTCAAGGCTTTTTCCTTGTCCACTTCCTCCATGGCAATCTTAAGCCGACCTCGAGAAGGTGAGTCATTTGGGCAACCTGGGGTGATAATAAAAAAAAGAAGGGGGGAAAGGGAGGGTTAGATATGAACCGAAGGTAGATACTTAATCAAATTTAAAAATAAATAATTAAAAAAAAACACACACACACACACAAAGAATGATGGGATACTTACAGCTATGGTATGCCACTTTAATTTAAGGGCAATATCCTCATCCCCGCCATCGGACTAGTACTTCATATCCTCGGGTAGAAGTAAAACCCGACCGAGACTATCTCGCATTTCACCGCCTAACCTATTCCCCTAGATTCGAATGGAAAAGTTAGTGGGGAGAGGCCACATTGGACCCGACGATTGCCGGCTGCTTGATAGGCCTTGGCCCCGGAGTGGTTTCCCGAACAAGCAGAGTCATCATGACAGTGGTGACCATGGTAGGGGTGCGTTCGGTGGGGTGAGCACCGGACCCCTAGAAGGTTTATTGGTAGTCCTCGGCCTCTTGTTGTGATCACAAGGTGCAGGTAGATGTGTCTACTAGGAAGTTTGCTGGTGGACCACTTAGCCCCTGGCAAGTTAGGCGCCCAAGAAGAAGCACCCAACATTCATATTACGTCGTTCAACCATGACATCGTTTGGTTCGGCAAGAGTTGGATCTTCAACAAGAAGGTGTTCTGCTCTGCCCTGAAAGACTATGTCTATTGAATTGTCCCTAATCGGTAACAAGGAGCCCTCTCTTATAAGACGAGTCCTCTTTCTCGAGCTTCACCTACAGTAAAGCCCTTTGGTAGGAATCCGGGGAGGAAAACGTCAATGTATGTCAACAGGGGGCTACCGACCGTCAAAGCAAGTCCAGGATCCTGGTAGCTAGTGTAGGATGGAACGCAGCCGAGGATCAAGTGTGAAGCTCTAAGCTACTCGTTGTAGTGCACAAAGATTTCCGAGCGCAAGACAAAGTTTAGATCCCTAATGTGGACGACACTAAGATCCGGCCTGAAGTGCTTGGAAACTACACCATGGACCAAAGACAAAGTCGATTAAAAACGAAGGGTTAGTAAAAATTATACACACACACACACAAAATAATAAATAAAATAAAATGGTAAAATGACAAAAAGTGATAGTGAGATATATGCAAAAATGAGATAGGGGAAGGTAGGATAGAGGCAATCTACACTACGCTACTCATGCTCGGGAAAATAAAGGTACCGACCAATTTGCCGAGGTGAAGTTAGGCATGTGAGTTCAACAGCAAGCTAATTCCCGCTTACTTTTATGAACTCGCTCGCAGAGTTTCTATTGGAGTCAGGGAGGCACGATATCGGCCTCACAATGGGGTCTTAAATTTTTAGGTAGTAGCCATTTTTCAAGCCACCGCAAATACTATATAGAAAATTGATGTCATGGTGGTTGAGCTCTAAGTCAGTCATGCATTGTTTAGGCAACTCACATTACTCACAACCCTATAGAAGTTAGGGAGACACTAGTCGGGGCCGAGCCCGTAAAAACTAAGGGTCCAAAGAAATAGAGGGTCTACGGGGAATTAAATACCGCCCTTGAGGATTGCCATAAGGGGAAAGAAAACTACCCTAGGAAGCCTATCATTTTCTACATTTCCCTCAAAACAAGACTCAATATTTACATCATGTGGAATATTAAACCTAGCCCTAAAGGCCACTACAACGGCGTCAATACCAAGTAGGTGTGCAAAACCCATTTTTTGGGTGTCTAAAGATAAACTAGGAAGAGTGAGGGAGGGGTTAAAAGACTTACAATGTTGCCTTTTCGTTTAAAGGAACGATCTTAGGTGGAAGCAATGTGGCTCGGGAGGACGAGGCAAGTGAGGCCGAGAGAGAAACATGAAATAAAGAGTACAAATTGTCTTTAAATGCTATTGGAGGGAAATTTAATAACTTCCCTTAGTTATCCATTACGAGCGTGCCTCGGTATACGAAACATCAATGGATCCCGACTATTTGATATGACAAATGTCGTCCCACATGCAAGGAGTACAGACTGTCTTGTCCATCAAATTTAATGACTAGTGGTTGGTTTTCCTAAGGGAAAATAGTACGCCGAGGAGGCGATTCACCGACATACAACATTTAAGCCCGACTAGTCCTTTACCAACATGTAGGAACTAACCCCGATCCCATCCCCATGACATGGGAATGGAATTGCAGGGGGCCTATTGTACGGGCATCGGGTATAGGCCCAATCCATTAACTTCCGAATGCCTAAGAATTTTGGGCCCAATGTCAGATCAGGGCCCATATCAATTCCAGGATCAATACCAAGTAAAGGCCTGCATGGGACGGTAACGGTAATGCCTTAGGGGAAATTGCCTGCCAAACACCATTTGGTGACAGGTGCAAGTTTCGAAAGAGTCACATCTGTCACAAGAAGTGGGTCCCATCCGGTCAGGAATATATCCTAGAAGAGTCCACCAACATGGAAAGCCACCTCATCATCATGACAACCTTACTGAGGGAAGTCTATAAATAGGGGTCGTAGGAGTGAGAGAAGGGGTTGGAAAATTGGGGAAGGGAGAGAGATACACGAGAGAAAAAGAGAGAGAAACAACTAAGGAGGAGCTCGGTTCTAAACTTGGGCCCCCTCGGGAAGCATATACAGGATAATAGAATATGTATTGAGTCCAAGACTCCATCACTTGGGTTGCCTAATTGGCCTCAAGAGGTTTTCTCCATTGTAGAAAACTCTTTTCCCATCTTAAATAAGTAAATTGGGAGCTAGTCCTTGAAGTCCATCAAGCATTTTTGGGTCTAGGTAGCACAATTCTATTGATGGTCTCGAACTTGTCTCTGATAAACTTTCTAGGGATCTAGTAAAATATAAGAACATTTCTAAGAAATTCCTAGAAAAAATGAATAAAAGCATATAGATGGAGAAAGAATGTACCAATAAGATAGAGTGAAATTATTCAAGTTGAGGAATGAAAGGAAAGGTAATGAACGTCCAAAAATATCATTAGTATAAGTAGTTGAAAAGAACATGTTAGTTATTGAAGTAATAGAAACTATGATTTTTTTTTTGGTTGCCCACAGTATTTCCTCAAGGCTTTCAACCAGAGACTAATCACTGTTCATGTCGGGTGGGCCCACGAAGGCGCAAAGCACCGACCCAGAAAATTCTTTTCAAAGTGCGGGTAGCGGGACTCGAATTAGGGAGCACACCTAGTCGAGCCCAAGACAAGCACTTTGAGACCAAGAGCCCAACCACTTGACCAACCCCCTGGGTTGAAACTATGATTTTTGATAAGTTAGAATAGCGGAAAAAAATACATATGGTCAACCTTAACTAATTTTTTTGAATATTAAGCTAACCTAAAAAATTTGGGACTAAGACTCTGTCGTTGTTGCTTATTATAAAGCTGAAGTTGCTCAATCACTGAGGTAATGTTCATTGTGTTTATTCTTTCTAGTTTCTGCTCTAATTTTGTTGTAAATTATTTGTTATTAACATCCCCATTCCCATTAATTAAATGATCAAAGAAGTTTGCATCTCTATATCTCTCTCTCTCTGGATAAACAATAGCAATATCCCAATTTCCAACTGGCATCCTATAAAACCATCATAAATCTCGGCATATATTAACTAAATTTGCACTAAGTTACCGAACAAGAACAAAAATTTTACTGCAAAAAAAATGCTCAGGTCTTCCATAAATTGGACCATGTTATTGTAGGAGTTCGGAGCTCCACAAAACATTAGAGCTTGCCTTCATTATCAAACCAAAATATTCCGTTCACGCCCTACTCAAAATCATGATGTTTGAGTTTCATAGAATCATACTGTAGGTCACATGCATGATTTGAAACCTTCGATACCATATAAAAATGGAGATACTTAACAGCTAGTAGAGAAGAAGCAAATACCAACTTTTTATTAAAACTGTCTAGTCATGAAAGATAATACAAATCACTAGAAAGCAAAGTGCAAATTGAATGAATTTATTTGTTTAGAGTTTTAAATCAACTTAAAGCATTAAATTAATCCATGATAATGAAACGAGACCAACTGAAAAGGAACCGACCATCACTTCTCCCACCAAAACCATGGGGCAGTTAGTTATTCCATGAACTTCACAACAGCAAACGAAGGCAAACCTCATGACAGTAACCGTCCTTGTTTCATTCAAAGTTCTCTGTCATCACATAATTAAGTAAATAAGAAAAGATAATTGCGCACAGAAAGAGATACTACACATCTAGCCAAAGGGGAAAACTTGTTATAATAGAAACTGCCCTTAGGCAAAATTTGTCTAAGCTATATATTTTTCCAAAAAATGCTTTTCACTTTTTTCAGTGTTTAATTTGACTAAAAATGCTAGTCAATTGGCAATGATTTATTTTATTAGCAGAAAAATCATTTTTGCAACCATTGAAAACAAATCATTTTCCACCAAAAATATTTTTAATTCCTAGAAAAAATATCTAACATCCCCAACAAATGGAGCCTTAAATTAATATTAACTCTAAAATATGAAATATTTGAATTAGATTCGAAAGAAAAGGAAGAGAAAGCATACCAATGTTGATAATATACATGCAGGCTCTCCGGGTGAAGTCACTGGTATGTTTTGTAATGGTTGTCACCTAGAGAAGGATAGATCTGTAAGTTAAACCCAACCTTCATCTTCATCTGCAATTCTTGAAGCATCTGTGCCAATTTCAAGGTGGTCCATAACACCTCCACATCTGGCAAAGAAGTCATATTGCAAAGCTCCTCAGGGAGCATGGTCAAACTTGTGCAATTTTTTATAACCAAATGCTTAAGCTGTGGCAGAGCACCTCTCTCCAGTTCCCATTCAGTTATGGACAATTCATCCAATTTAAGAACTACGAGCTCCGGAAACAAATCTCTAGTGAAATTGAGGTTAACTTCAAAACTGCAATGTTTTAGTTTCAGCACCCGAAGTTTGTTAAGGCTTCCCAGCACTGCCATGCTGTTTAAGTCCACACGTATTAAGGTAATCTTGGTGATTGACTGTGGAAGTGAATTTGCACCACTAGGAAGCTTTGAACAATCCGTAATTTTCAATGTTTGAAGATGACGTAAATCATGTAGGCTTTCCAAGGTTTCCCCTGATTCCCAGTACTCTCCTTTGGGCAGCTTAAAGAAATCTTTCCTGTTCGACTTATTCCTGCCCATGCGTATTCCTAGTTTCCTTACATTAGGAAGCTTGCCCTTGATAATGACAGACGCAGTTTGTGGGTCAACTACGACAGTGGAAAGAACTTGGAGGCTTTGTAGAGCTTCGACGTCTGCATTGCCACAAAAAGTCATTGCTGCAGACATATACAGATTCCGTAAACGTTGCAGCTTCCATATCCCAACTGGCAAGCAAATCACCTTACTGCCATTGTTTGCAACCAGCGTTTCTAGAGTCCAAAGGTTACAAATGGAATCCGGAACACAGTACGCTAGTTCATCATCTATCCTCAAGTACTTCAAATGGGTGAAATTCTCTATATAGTCGGGAATTATGTAGGGATTTGCCTTCCCAAAATGAAGCACCTGAACCAACTCAAAGTTTCTTCGGACCCATTCCCAACAACTTTTTTCAAGGAGAGAAGGATAGTCTTTGTCAAAGAAGAACAAAGAACGGGCACCAGAAGGCTCAGTGTGGTTTGAAGACATGTATAGAGGAGCGCTACACAGGACGGAAAGTCTGCGGGACCTATCCAATGATAAAATTTTAACATCCTTACGAACCTCAAAAAACTTCTCTTCCTCGCTCTTATACTTCTCTTCCTTGCTCTTAGATATACAGAGGTCTCGCAGAAGATCATGGATGCGACATGTCTTTGCACCCCTATCTGTCCTCCTGCTAGCCACCTGGATCAAGCTTCGATCAATGAGCTCCTTCAAGTAGTCTTCAGCGACATCCTCCAAGATTCTATCTCCCATGTTCTCTATGAATCCCTCAGCTATCCACAGTTGGATCAGTTGCCTTACAGGGATTTCATAGTGTTCTGGGTATATCCCAAAATACAAAAAGCATGGTTTCAAGTGTGGAGGAAGGTGGTTATAGCTTAAGTCCAGTATGTCTTTACATCTGTTGCTTTTATCCGTAGTAGGATTCCAATTTGCAGGGCTAATATACTTCTCCCATTTTGTCTTTTCCTTCTCTTCTTTTGCCAAAAGGCCACCCATTACCACAATTGAAAGCGGTAAGCCATAACAGCTTTTTGCAATTTGTTTCCCCAGTTCCTCAAGCTCGGGAGGACATTCCCCAGATAGGAAAACCTGTTTTCTCAAGAGTTCCCAGCTGTCATCTTTGTCAAGAAATGGGGGATGGTATGGAGTACCACCGCTTGCATGTAAAGCCACTTTTTCTTCACGGCTTGTGATTAATATTCTGCTGCCATTAAAGCTAATAGGAAAAGCAATTTTTAACTCATCCCAGGCTTCGGTTGTCCAAACTTCGTCCAAGACTACTAGGTACTTCTTCCTACTCAAGTATTCGTGCAAAATGTCTTTTAAATATTTCTCATCCATGTCTTCTAAATCTTCCTCATGCATGTCTTCGAGTGTCATTTTCTCTGGTAACAATTTTTGAATAGGATGAAACTTAAATTTTGATGTTCGCATCTCAGACTTCAAAATTTCAATCAACAGCTCTTTGAATCTGAAATCTTGAGATACATTTACCCACACGCAGCAGTGGAAGTGAGTCTTGACATGAACATTGTTGTAGACTTTTTTGGCGAGAGTGGTCTTACCCAACCCACCCATGCCAGCAACCGAAATGACATCAAGCTCTAGTTTTCCTCCAGTAAGTTTCTTCACCAAGGTGGTTGACTCGTCAACAAAGCCCATCACATGATTCACGTCATTGACCGGCAACACCTAATAGAATTAAGAAAGACTTGCTCGGTCAATTATTAAGACCAGTTTATAAGAAAATAGAATAGTTCAGGACTGCCTATAGTTCAGATGGGAGGCAATATGAGCGCAGGGAAAGAGAATTTTTCCTCCATTTGTTTATTGCAACACTTTACTAACAAATGGAGAATTGAAACAAAAACTAAAATGTTAGGCATGATATTTTGGGTCTGACTCTCCTCCCATTTTTACATGGATGAATGACACGTGACAAATAAACCATCTAATGGTTAAAAAAAAAAAGCCACATCAAGCACCAGTTTTGTTTGAAATCAATAGTGGAGACAAAAAATCAAAATAATTACCGCACAATGTTAACACAAATTTCTGTCAATACCAGATTTCGGCCAATACCATTAACATTTTACTGAGAAGAACAATTTTAAAAATCCCAGAGTCAAAAACTCCAGCTGACATGAAGAGCAATAATAAGAAATACGGAGAGAATGTGAAATTAGAAACAAAAACAAAAAATTAAACAAATGGGTTAAAAGAAAACAAATGCGATAAAGAATGTGACTGGTCTTCAGATCTGAGTATGTGACACTAGAAATAAAAAATAAAAAGATAAACAAAAGGGATAAAGAACTTGAGGAATGCTATTGGTGTTTTACGCCATAATTGTCATTCTTGGCAAACTGGGTGTGCACAGTAGAGTTTACGCACTGTGATTTAGGCCATCAGGAAAGCTTCCGGTGGGTTTTGATTTTTTGGGGGGATGGGAAAAAAATTTTATTCGCGCCTTTTCTTCTCTGGCAGGCTCTGATTGTCAAGCCCCAAACCCAAAAGGGTTCAAAGCATGAGACAACAAACCATCAAGAGAAACTGTAGGGATTTTCTTTTGATTTCTTTTCTTTTCCGCATGATAAAAATATAAAAACATACTAAAATCTCCACAATATAAGTCAGAACTCTACGACACATTTAAAAGCAATACAACTGCAAATCATGTCTCCAAAATATACATAACTTTATTATGAAGCACCAAATGAAATCAACAAAAGATCACAAACCTCCCTAGAAATGCAACCCCAACAGCAAATCTAGGACTAGTGTACCAAAGGCTTACGACTCCAAGAGTTCAACACTATCGTCAACCATTGTAGTAAAACTACACATAACTCCCCAAAATAATTCCACCAATCCAAAACCCACACAAAACCATTAATCATAAAGAACCAAAAGAAACTTCTACTACCACCCGTGTTCTAAAGTTTGCATTACCCTTTTTGAAACAAACTCAAGATGAAATAACCATTTTGAAATAGAACAGTACTACGTTCACAACATTTTTATAACATTTTTACAACAAATCATAGGTGGTTAGTTGTTATTGGTTCAAATTTGAATTTAGCACTGAGATTACTTTTTTAACTCAACAATAACAATCAGTAACTACCTTTTACTTAGGATTTATTGTAAAAATGTTGTGAACATATCATTTCTTTGAGATATTACCCTCACCCAAAAGATCCACTCAACACAAGTGTTAATCATAACCAAATCAAGAAAGGAAATGGGTCCAAAAGATTTCACCTTAACACCTCCCTTTCAGCAAGTTATGGGAAAAATACTTGCTGTCTCCATTAATTGGCGTGGTGCTAGTGTGGTTTAGGTTGCTTTTGATGGCGATAATAGGTGGTGGCGATAAAAGGGAGGCTTCAATGGGTCGGCCATAGGTTTGGAGAAAACAAAAGAGTAGAAGAAGCAAAAGAAGATAAGGAGAGGGAGAGAACGTGTATACTAAGAAAGGGGGGAGGGGAGGCTGTTGGATGAAGAATGTGGACCACTTGTTAGAAAAATCTTAGGAGAAGAATTTACAAAAATACCCTCACTTATATTATATTGCCAAAACCTTTTTTCTTTTTCTTTTTTTTTTGTTTTGGGGGGGGGGTTACATTCTTCCCCCCTTAAAGAATTTCGTCCTTAAAATTGTCTGCATTTAATAAACTTTTGAGATCACACCCACTAGTCAAAAACATTAACTTTAGAGATTTATATATGCAAACTTTATCGGAATAAAAAAATAAAATAAAATAAAAAACTCACATGATAATAATACCCATTCACCTTTCAAATAATCTTTGAACAAAAAGGGCCATTAATCAAAGGGAAATGGTGATAATGAAAACGTGTCCAAACTCCCAATTTCTGGGAGAAAAAAAATCTGAAATTGACAAAATAACATTCACAAGTTTTCCAATAAATGGAGATTTGTTCAAACGTCTAATACAGTTTTAAACACAAAAGATCATGGAGTACTTCAACCAATGACTTAAATTTCAAACCAAAATATGGAGTTCAAATTGTAATGAATCAAATTCAGAAAAGGGGTAAGGGTAGCCATTCTTTAAACCAAGAGTATAGGTGTATTCCAATTAATCTTTGGAAAGACGATTTTGTCTTCGACTAGTTTCAAACACAATTGTTGAATAATAGCCTTAAGGCCATAAAGTTAGCTTAAGAGTTCCAAACCAAATTAGTCATATGAAATCTTCCATTTCACAAAGTCCAAAATTTGAAACTAGGATTAAAATTGTCTTTCCTAAATACAAGTCACATACATTCCACTAAACTTAAAGATATTTCAAAGCGGTAAGAAAGTAAAGTACCAATGGTTAAAACTAAAGCCTTGAATTTATAAATAAAACATCTGACACGAAGACAAAAGTACGTCCACAGTGAACAAAAGGTTTTCAAGAAAGAATTTAAAATGCTTTCAAAATTTGTATAAAGTACACAAGTATTCTTCGGTAACAAACCAAAGCTACAATATCACACAGGAAAAGAACCGTACGAAAGCATGTCCAACTGTCAACTTCTAAGGTAACCGTTAGAAGTTTTCCAAAAACAGAAATTTTTATAAAGAATGAATGAATTATTTATATATCCTTTTTTTCCCCAACTTATAACAATAACAAAGTTTGTAAAACATCTCACACACAAGTCAGAGGCTGACAAAGGTTACTCTCTAATGCAAGATCATGCACAACAACCTAACATATAGGTTCCAAACCAACCAAAAACAAAATGAGAATAAATACTGGGGCAACAAATAAGTGATACATCAACGTCATAAAGTAAGAGAGAGAGCTCATAAGAGTTCATGAAAATCATTTACATGAGAATTAACTACCTATAGAGCACATAAACTCAAAACAAGTTTGGAAGGACTCGAACACAAATCAGTTTAACTAAACCCAATATAGAAAGAGGCAACAAAAAGGCATCATAGCATGATCAACCAGAAAATTAGAGTTAAAACATGAGTCAATACATCTACTTTCACCTCTAAAGCATAGATACTCCATTTTTGCTCATATACCAATATCCGATACATATCGTACCAGTATCATACTAGATACCTCTAAGATACTTGGCCATTCAATTTTTTTTTTTTTAAGTGCCAATAAATCTAGGATGCATCTTTGATACGACTTAGATACCGTTGTAACCCAACCCCAATAGTGAGAGATAGCCCAAACTTGTAAGAATTGTAAGAATTTTTATTTATATGCTTTATATATTGGTTTCAAAGTTGAATGCTTATCTAATTATCTTTTATTTACTCTTTTGGATCTTGGTTTGTATTCTACATTGCATTTAATGTTCATATATTTACTTTATTATCCATTATTGTTTTTAAATTGATATATGATTAACAATATATAAAAAAATAAATGCTTAACAATATATAAAAGATATATTTAATAAGTAATTAATACACATATCCGCGACGTATCGTACCCTAAGTTTTTAAAGAAACATTGTATCCCCGTACTCGCACCCGTATCCATACCCATGCAACTTAGACTTTCACCAATATAGAGCGAGGGCATTTTTGAAAGTAGCATCCATTCTCTAAATTCAGCAAAATTGAACCTTGGGCAAGTTCAATATCAATAACAAAACTTGAAATAGTTTAAACATTTAAAATTAAATAATAGATATTCCCAAAATTCAACTTCAAAAAACCATTTTCTTTTGTACACCTTTTAAAAAAATAATAATAATAATAATAATAACAATAACATGATAGCACAAAACTTGATGGTTAGTGGTTTGTTAGACACCATGTGAGCTCAATAGGTTCAAACAAATCCTCTAACCAACCATCGCAAATAAAAGTTGTCATATTATGCTAAAGATAGTAGGTCAAAACTTGTCGTACCACTCGCGGCCAACGAGGTTTGACCAAATTGCACCACCTAAAGTCAGCATGGCCAACAATATTTGCTAATAGTACAAGGAAATGATTTTTAAACAAGTTCTCAAAATTTATAAATATAAAATTTGAAAACCTTGATTCCTTTTTGTTTGCTCAAAACAATCTTAGGAATTCAACTCAAAAACTTTTAGGCATTTCAAGAACAATGCATAACAAGTACAACAATAATAACAAAAATAATTAACCACAACAATTCATATCACACAAAAAGATTTAAGAACTTACAAAAACATAAAATAAAATAAGGACCCCACCATTCCAACCAATTGCAAATCAACCAATCATAACACACACAATAACTTCTCCTCTAAACAACCCAAGAGAAACCACCTTGCATGAATACTACCACAAAAACTAATGCTTTGACTTAGATCATACTCATATCATATTCAAAAGTCCAAAAAATCATAACCTAAGCTCTAATACCATAATTGTCATGCCCCAAACCCAAAAGGGTCCAAAGCATGAGATAACGAACCATCAAGAGAAACTATTAAGAATTTTTTTTTCTTCTTTTAATGTCTTTTCTTTTCCACATGATAAAAAATATATAAGCATACTTAAATCTCCACAATACAAGTCAGAGCTCTACGACACATTTACAAGAAATACAATTACAAATCACGTGTCTCCAAAATATACATAAATTTATTCCAAAGCACCAAATGAATCAACAAAAGATCACAAACCTCCCTAGAAATGCAACCCCAACAGCAAATAATCAAGGACTAGTACCATCAACCTTTGAAGTAACTACACATAAATTCCCAAAATAAGTCCACCAAAACCAAAACCAAAACCGACACAAAACCATTAATCATAAAGAACCAAAAGAAACATCTAATACCACCCATGTTCTAAAGTTTGCATTACCCATTTTCAAACAAACTCAAGATGAAATAACCATTTCGAAATACTACCCTCACCCAAAAGATCCGCTCAACACAAGTGTTAAATCATAACCAAATCAAGAAAGGAAATGGGTCCAAGAGATTTCACCTTAACAACTCCCTTTCAGCAAGTTATGGGAAAAATAATTGCTACCTCCATTAATTGGCGTGGTGCTAGTGTGGTTTAGGTTGCTTTTGATGGTGATAATAGGTGGTGGCAATTAAAGGGAGGCTTCAATGGCTCGGCCATGGGTTTGGAGAAAACAAAAGAAGAAGATACGGAGAGGGAGAGAATGTGTAGACAAAGAGGGGGGAGGGGGTGGTCTGTTGAATGAATAATGTGGATCACTTGTTAGAAATATCTTAGGAGGAGAATTTACAAAAATACCCTCATTTAAATTATATTTCCAAAACCTCTTCTTCTTTTTCTTCTTTTTTTTTTTTCTTTTTTTTGGGAGGGGGGGGGGGTGTTGTTTGTTACACTAATACTCAGGGTGACGATGGTGATGTTAGGGAGATAGATTCAAATAAGAAGAGAAGGATTGGAGTGAGAAAGAAAGAGAACAATTATGATAGAAAATTTGTGTTTGATGTGACTTTTTTTTTTTTTAAATGGGAGGGGAGCCAGGCCCTCCATTTTCCATTTCACCATACACAACGAAAACAACCACATTCACATCCCTCGGCATTAAATTTTCTCAATACTTTTAAAGGGTACAATATCATATCTACAACTGCAACTCTTAAAAGAAAAAATTCTTTTTCTCGCATGCTAAGCCACATATTTCATGATCATTACAGAAGAAAAAAGAAAACTGGAACAAAGAATGGAAGAGAATGATCTAAAATGATAATACTTACCAAATCTTTCGGGAAGAAACAGGTCTCTGATTTGAAAAGCCAATTCAAATTGATATCTTTCTTAGCCACCATTACCCTTAAATTGGAGAAGAATTCCTTGAAAAGCTCCCATAACTTGGCCCTCTCTTCATCACATACCACAAGCCTCAACTGCATGAGGTCAATAATTGATGTTGGAAACTCCTTTTGCAATTTCAAGCACCCTTTCATGTGTAGCTCTTTCAAATTATGCAACTCACCAATGTGTTTTGGTAACTTTTTAATGCTTAGGCATTCAGATATGTCAAGAATGCATAACTTATGGAGACTTGTGATTGACTCTGGCAACTTTGACAATTCAATACAAGACTTAAGCCTTAGCACTTCTAAATTCACCAACTTCCCAATTCCTTCAGGCAGTTCAAACAACTTATGACAATTGGTGATGCTGAGTTTTTTCAGGTGGAGAAACTCACACAACCATGCAGGCAATTCCACCAAATCATTACAATAGTCAATGTTTATCTCCATTACATTTGGAAATGAATCTGAAACCTGTATGGTAGAATTTCCAAAAGCTTGACCAAAATTACACAGAAACAAAGATATTTTCTTCAAACTCCTCAATGGTACAACGGTATTGCAAAGGGAAGAAATTGAAACCTTCTCTAATCTAATTTTCTTTAGATTGGGGAGGGAGCTGAGTAGCTGAAAATTACTTAATTCAGAAGGATAGAAACCATGATTAGTGACAATTATAACCTTGAGTTTAACCATTTTCTCCACAAACTTTGGTAAGGTGTAATTCCTTGTTCGAAAATTCAGAATTAAAGCCTCGACTTCGGGTGCTTGAATGTTGCACCAACTCGACGAAAACAGCTCATCTGCAAAAAATATTCTATATGGTGTGAAAAGATACTCATTTGTAGGTTACATTGTGTGCGTGCATGTCTGTATGTCTTTGTTAGAGAGAAAAATGTACCAACCAGTTGTGATAGATAATAAGCGTGCATTGATGAGTTGTGGTTTCATCCACCAGTCTGGTAGATTGTTGCCACTGATTTCCACAAACAGTCTTGTCCTTTCTATAATTGGCTCCTGACTGCTCAAATGGATAGCTAGGTCTCTAAGAAGATTATGTTGTGTGACGAAATCTTCATTGTAATAGTTGTTGACCTCTCTTGCCTCCTTCCTGGTGAATGACCAAAAGTATAAGCTGATAAGAGATTCAAATTCTTCAGTCCTCACATAAGAAAAATATTTATTCCATGACAATCATACATAGTTGTGGTTACAATAACAAAGACATGGATTGACACAATTAGTTTCTATCTGTAACAATTAAAATCAAAGGTTTATAAGATAAGCAGCAAAAAGGTATAGACTACTAAAAGTTAAAATTTCCCTCTTTTATTGGGCAGAGTAATTAGACCTCTTATTGCTTATTGTTTGGCATAAAATTCCTTTTTTCTAGCTCTTTTTAGTAATCACCTTCAGCATCCTTTGTATAAAAAAAATATACATTGGTCCCCGACATGTTAAAGAAGCTATAATAATATGTTATCAATTGGGGCCAGAAGTTGATCAAGCTAGAAGACATGATGCAATATTTTGGGCCTTAGGTCACTTATAGAGATATCAAATCACAATTGGCAACTAGAAATGATTAGATGAAGAACTTATCTTACAAGAAAATCACACTTCAGAAATCAGAAGTAAGAACAAACCTTGTCATTAAAAGACTAACCAAATTCCAACTGTTGAGTTCATGCAAAATGACAATAGCATGGACATCATTTTGGCTTGGTTCATGTAATTCTGTCCACATATCAATGAGGGCAGTAGCAGGGATTCTTTGGTCTTCAGGAAATGAACCTAGGTCCATGAAATACTCTTGGAGGATGATCTTGTTAGCAGAAAATTCTAGGCTTTTTTGGAGACAAGCAAGCACTTCATTATCGAAGTCAAAAATAGAATGACCACCAGACCATCTCATTGCTGTACTTTGCCAAACCTCTACAGGTTGCCCACGGAGTGAACCACCAATCACTTTAAGGGCTATTGGCAACTCCCCACAGCCTCTTACTATCTGCAATTCAAGGAACCAAATAAAATTACTTCTTGTCCTTGGGTTACAAGGGTAAATATTGGCCAAAATTTTTTTTGTCTAAACCACTCTTTGTTCAGAAGTATGAAAATGCCATTTGTATGGCATTTTTTTCTCTTTTGCCTTGTCTTCACTTAAGTTTTGGAGACAACTAGTTTTCCGGAAACAAAATAAAAAAGCTTAAAAGCATGTGCAAGTATGAAAACATGATTTTGGCAAGTATATATGGTATATGAACCCATCAACCCAAAAATAGAACGAATATCTTCGGTCATATGCATACCTTACCCAAAAGGCAAAAGTACAAACAAAATTTACCATATATATATATATATATATATATATATACTGACGAAGTACCTTTTTCATATCTTCTTCTAGACTGTAAGAGCTCACATCTTGCAATGATGCTGAGTGACAAAAAAGTCTCATTGCATCTTCATGATCTAATGGATTTAATTTATAAGTAAACTTAAATCTTGGAAATGCTTTTCTTGAAGTCACCAAAATCTTGTAATCCGGAATGTTAAACTGGAACTTCTCAATAAGAGATTCTAATCCAGGCCTGACATCATCCAAGATCAACAATATAGGTTTTGGTCCAATTTTTTTCAGCAGTTGCTCCAGATGGTCGATTGCTTCATCACTTTGAAACACAGGGCACTCATCACCGTTATGACTAAATAGTTTTTGTACAATGATCTTCAGGTCGGAAGTTTGTGAAACGTTGACAAAAAATATATTTTCCCTATATAGGCCTATCCAAACACAATGTAGTTAGAAAGCTGCCATCAAGGCATAGTTCATGTCTAATAACAATATACATCTACAAGTATAACGGTGAAGTGAAATAAACAAAAATCCCAAAGTGATCAAAAGCAATTTTCTAGAAAACTGCACCAATTATGAATATAAGAAAATTCATTTTTTTTCTCCTTTTCTTGTCTTTATCACTACTCTTTTTAAGGCAGTAATTCTAAAGGATGAAATATGCCAAAAGCACTGATATGAATATTGAAAGGACTAAAACAAAAGAATGAACACAATGAGCAATGGCCTACAATATCTTAACTTATGCCACAAATATTTGTTTCAAAACGTAGTTCAATTCACTTGCATAAATTGGAATCTTCGGTGCGAATGAAGTATTCCCATTTGTTCCAATTATGATTAAACATATTGTTAGAAATTGGGCTGCTTTTGACCCAACCTATAAACCATGACCCATGTATCGTCCACGATTATTTGAAAAGTAAGTTTAGATTTAAATTAACTGATATTGATATGAGTTGTCAAGATCAGGGGTAATTTAAACTTAACAGTTGAGTAGTTGAGTACTTTTAAGGATCACTTATCAAGAGTTATAGTAAGTGAACATACATATAGTTTTTGAGTGCAGTAAAGCATAAACCTAAAAAAATTGAAAAAACCCATTCAAGAACAAGAAAATGGCATCGGAGTAATTCAAACTTAGCAGTTGAGTACTTTTATGGAGTACTTTTAGGGATCACTTATCTGATAGTGGGTGAATCTCTACTAGTATTTAAATTACTCCTACATCAGTCTCATCAAGAGTTACAATAAGTGAACATACGTATAGTTTTTAAGTGCTCTATCAGAAAAAAGCCATCTCTCTAGGAACACCATCTACTGTTCCCTAGAATTTACAGCGTGGAAATTAGGAGAGACTCTAGTAGCCTCTCCGACAACTTGGGGGTGTTCAACAAAAGAGAAGAGATCGTGAGGATGTGTTAATAAAACAAGCAAAGAACAAGATCTAGCAAATTGGTGATCCGTTCTAGCAAGATATGTGTCTATATGACCCATAGTATTTTATTCAACACATACAATAATCAAGCCATGGTACATTTTAAGATTCATCAATAAGGTTCACATGTATTTTGTTTTAAATGACCTAACCATTTACTTTTACTATAAAGTATCCACATATATTATCATTATAAATAACTAAAAAGAAAGTATCGCTCATGTTTCTTTAAAGAGAAATGTTATGAATGGTGAATACAACATTTTCACAATAATTCAAAATAGGTTTATTAGTGTCAATCACTTGTATTATGTAACATAAAAGTAACAACCAATCAGAGCAAGACATGTAGTTGGAAAAAAATAAATGAAAAATTTTGTATTCACTAGACATATTTAAATTTGAGAAAAAGTACCTCGAATTTCCTCATCCCAAACAAGCATTTTGACCAATGTGGTCTTCCCGCAACCTCCCAGGCCAGTCACTATTAGCACAGACACCTCTTTCTTCAACAGCTCCCTCTTCAACTCCTTCACACGCAAATCAAACCCAAAAATATAATCCCTGAGTTTAGGAACCGCACACGACAATGTCCGCATCCCATATTTCTTCTCACTGCTCTCTAATTTCTGACTCACCTCGGCGAAATTCTCCAACACAGTCTTTGTGTAATTAACCCAAATGAACTTTTCAACGGCCAAGTTCAACTTCGAAAGTTTTTTCTTATAAGAACGGGCTTTGAGAACGTATTTCAAACTCCAACGCTTGATTTTGGAGCACCTGAGAACCAGCTCGCTGCCCTTCTCCATTTGTTCGATCAGGATCTTTGTTTCCTTTTCTGGGATATTAAGAGCTACGCTTAATTTTGTTATTTCTCGGACAGCTGGTTCTACAGCCTCTAGCGTGGATTCTAAGCGTTCAAGACCGGATTTGAACACTTTGCCTGCCCCATGCTTAACTGTCTTATGCAAAATAGCCAATCTGTCTTCAAAAGCTCTGTCCGCAGAAACAAGATCCGCCATATCTTTGGAACCTCAATAAAGAAAGAAATACAATACTAAATCTATCTACCGAACTATACCAAAAAACAAAAGACTACCAATTTTTGCCTGGATGAATTAGATTTTCATTTTAACAAATGAAAGTGCAGAGAGTATCAATACAAAAACGCAAAGAATGCGTTATCTGAAAACTGTTGAAAGTTTTTGCCTTCTACTTAAATTACCCCCACTTTTTTTTCTCAAAAACCCAAATTTCCCCTTCACAACTCTTCCTCGGCCTTTGTTAGAGATATAACTTCAATGGCCTGACCCCTTTCAACCTTCACAACGCATGCCAGGTACCATCATAATAGATTCAGAAAAGATTTCTCAAAAAAAAATTCACAGAGAGAGAGGTGTTGGAGGCTTTGGGGGTTACGGAGAGAGATAAGGGTTGGTTTTGGTGAAGAAGAAGTTGATCGGTTGGTGGAGGAAAAAAGAAGATAGGGGGAGGTAGATCTCTTCGTAGCTCGTGAGTCCGACCCCTTTCAACCTTCACAACGCATGCCAGGTACCATCATAATAGATTCAGAAAAGATTTCTCAAAAAAATTCACAGAGAGAGAGGTGTTGGAGGCTTTGGGGGTTACGGAGAGAGAGAAGGGTTGGTTTTGGTGAAGAAGAAGTTGATCGGTTGGTGGAGGAAAAAGAAGATAGGGGAGGTAGATCTCTTCGTAGCTCGTGAGTCCGACCCCTTTCAACCTTCACAACGCATGCCAGGTACCATCATAATAGATTCAGAAAAGATTTCTCAAAAAAAAATTCACAGAGAGAGAGGTGTTGGAGGCTTTGGGGGTTACGGAGAGAGATAAGGGTTGGTTTTGGTGAAGAAGAAGTTGATCGGTTGGTGGAGGAAAAAAGAAGATAGGGGGAGGTAGATAGGGGGAGGTAATTTGCAAGCTAACAGTAAAACAATATAATAAGTTGACTTTGGGTGACAGTTAAACAAAATTGCAACCAATATAATGAGGCCGTTTGGATTCCACTGAATCCGGAGTTTGCGTTTTACAAGTTTCACGTTTTTCTTTTTTTTTTTTTTTTTTTTTTTTTTTCGCATTTGTTGACTTTGGATGACAGAATTTATTGTTATAAACAATATACGCACTATGTATATACTATTTACGTATTAAAAAATATTAAAAATGAGTCACACTGTACTATTTACATATTTAAAAATTATTTTGCTAGTGTTTTCGGTTTTCAATTTCAACAATAATAAGTTCAATCCAAATGGATGTCATAGACTCGAGTTTTAAAAAGCAAAACCGAGTCTTTTAAGACTCGATTTATATCAGCCTAAATGTAAAATGCATAAACCTCACATTGCCTCTAACACTTCTTAGTCCTTACTGCTTCACTATACACTCACTAATAACACTCCTCACCGCCTCTAACACCCCTCACCGCTCTCACTCACCCATAACACCCACACTTTTCACATCACATTACCTCTGATCTCACACCACATTGCCTCTCTCTATCACTGCTTCTCACTCTCAACAAATTTACATCTCAAGTAAGGGTCTGGGTTTTATTATCACCGTAGTTGGGTATTATTTATTGTTGGGTGTGGCTTAAAGACTTTGACAATTTATTTGGTAGATACTTAACATAACTTAGTTAGGATACTATGATATTGTAAATATATACAACTTTGATTTGTTAGTGTAAATATTTTGAGTATTTATTTGCATGGTTTTTGTTAGCAAAATTTATTCATCATTTATAGTAATGTTAGGCTCTTATCAAGAATGTGTTTTTATCATGATCTTACAAAGATTTTGGCTTTTTGTTGGTATTGGGTATGAAATGGGTAGTCTTATCAACACTAATTTGAAGAAATTTTTTTGTCTAACGTACGAATGTATAATGAAATTCATGCCCTTTGAATGAATTGGAATTTGTACTTTGACTAGATAAAATGTTTAATAACTAACATAGTACACTTAACTCTAACAAGTTCACAATGATTGTAATTGATATAATCATATACTACGGTGGGCAGCTTAACAATGCCAATGCGAACAAGGGATTGTCATTTGAAGGGTCGAGTATAAAGTGCTATTATACTTAAATTGATCATAGGTTGAAGACCCTTGATGATTTGAAGATGGTAGTTATGGAAGAATTGTGTGTAAATCCTATTGTGCACAACATACAAATTACTTATCGTTCTCCACATGAAGGCCTCAAGCACCAGATTAATTACAAGTATATGGCGATAAAAGCAGACAACCATGTAAAGATCATGTTTGACAAGATGGAGAGAATAACCTAAGTAAGTGCTATTGAGTTGTACATAAAGTTGGAGCCGCGTGCAGAAGTTGGTGTCAAGGAAATCCAACAAACAACCACAAGTTTATAGGTTACGCTTTTCGGATGCTCAATATGAGTATTTTACACATGTAGAGGATGATGATGATGATGATGAAGACTATGTTGATGAAACTGCCATTAATGGTGAAGATTTTGTCAATAAAGATTAGCATGAAGAGAGGATTGAACGAGGCGGCTTTGAGAGAAACATTGATGACCATGAAATTGAACCCAATGTTCATGACAATGAGATATTTGATTGTTGTGAAATTAATGCGGACAATGTTATTAGTGTCTAAAACATTACGAACACAATCCCCGCCTATACACCTCCCGCCTTGTCATTCTTTGCAAATACTTAGGCAAATATGGTTAATCCTTCAAATATTGAGATACCATTTGTGTCTACTTGAAAAGAGGGGATGAATTTTAGCAAAGGGTTGACTTTTGCCAATAAAGTGGAGGTGAAGTGCGCATTAACAATTTATGCCCTCAAGGAAAACAAACATTTTGTGATCAGTGGGTCGACGAAGGTGAAACTTTGTGCGAAATGCGTGGACAAGTCATGCAACCGGTATGTCGTAGCATTCAAGAAGCCCAAACTCCACGGACTATGGATGGTCACCATGTATGTAGGTCCTCCCACATGTATACCAATTGGGTTGCGAAAAAATGGTAGAATGATGGATTCTAATTTTATTGCATCAGACATCCTTAAAAAGTTAGGCGAGGATCACACTACCCCAATTAAAAATCTCAGATCTATCTAGGAATCGAAATATAATGGCCATAAGCCTTCTTACTTTAAGGTATGAGATATGAAACAAAAGGCGACTGGGAAGATATTTGAGAATTCGGAAGAGTCTTACCAAAGGTTGCAAAAGTTGCTATTGGCATATGTTGATCGGGATCCGGATACTCGAGTGTTCTATCATACCATACCCACTAGTGTAGATGACACTAGATTTTTGCATTATGGGTTTTTGGTCTTTTGCTCCATGCATTGACATATTCAAATATGGCAAGCTGGTTATTAGTATTGATGGGACCCATTTGTATGGTAAATATGAAGGAAAGTTGTTGATCGCAATGACAGCCGATGCTAACACCAAGGTATTCCCTCTCGCCTTTGCCGTTATGGATATCGAGTCAAGGTCCGATTGGGTGTGGTTTTTAGAATGCCTCGGAGATACGATAGGGGATGTGATACCTGCCCAAGGCATTTGCATAATTTTTTACCAACATATTGGTATCAAAAATGCTATTGCACCCTGACTTAGGGATGAAAATGGAAGAACATGAGTATTTCACAAATATTGCCTTTGATATGTCGCTAGCAACTTCAACACACGTTTTCAAGACTCGATTCTAAAGTCATTGGTGTTAAAAGTGGGATATGCTACTCGGGCGATTATATTTGATAACATAATGGAGTCCATTAAGCAGGAGAAAATTGAGGCCATTAGGAACAACGTGATGGTGAAAGGAAAGAACGGCAAGGCAAAACCCTATGCGCCATACACATACCTAATGAGCAAGCCTATGGATATATAGACCCAGTCACATGATGGTGGGAGACGTTACATGGTAATGATAACCAATCTATTAGAGTGCTTTAATGGTGTATTGAAAGGTGCACAGGGTCTTCCTATTACCGCAATGGTTAAGTTCATTTGGTCCAAACTTGTTGCATATTTCCATGACCGGCACAAAAAAATTACTCATGATTTGTTGGAGGGTAAGAGATGGAGTACACATGTCATGTCCACGTATTTGGAAAATAGGCGCAAATTTGAGAAACACTATGTCGAGTCATTTAACAATAAGCGTGCAATATATCAAGTAGTTACTTCACACAACATCTATAGCAATCGGAGGGGAAACCACATTTATGAAGTTTGGTTACTAGAAAGAACATATAGTTGTGGGAAATGGCAAAACATTAAGATCCCGTGTTCAAATGTAATTAGAGTATGTGATGTGCTAAGCATTGATTCAACCACACATATTCACCCATGTTATAGTTTGGAGTATGCCATTAACACTTATTCACATGCATTTGCGGTTCCTAAGTCAGAGTCATTGTGGAGGAATGCTATGGGGCCAAAGTGGTTGCCTAATCCAGAATCAAAAGGGCTAAAGGTTGACCAAAGAAGTCAAGAATAGGGAATGAGGTGGATAGGGTCAGGCGAGAACCGAGAAGCCGAAGGGAGGACTCAGATTTGATAGAGAGTCAACCCAAGCGGACATGTGAACTGTGTCACACTTCTGAGTGTAACCATAGAAAATGTCCGAAGTCTCGTGGCGCTTCCACAAGCGGTCATGTTCCAAACTAGGTAGGTGATACATGGCAAAAAGTTATGGATCAGTTAAATAAATGTAGTTGATTTTATGTTTACGTAATGTTTACTATCTTGTCTCCTACTATGGTTATTCTACATTTTTCAAGCATGTTTCCACGGACGATGTTTTTATTGTACGTTGTAGTACTACTGACCATCGGTCTTATCAAAATTGACTACATTGTATCGACACAATTAACTTTTTGGTTTTTGCTAAATGTACTTGTAATCTAACTATTCTCTATCCAATGTACCAGTTTCAAGTTTGTAATGCAACTATGTTTATGTAGGCAAAAAATAGTTCTCGGTTTCTATAGTTTCTACTCACCTGCCTCTCTGCTTCTCTGTTTCAGTTTCTGTTTCTGTCTCTGTTTTTGTTTCTGGTTGTTTGTTGTTTCTATGTGTTTCTAGTATTTAAGAGTTACCCGCATGTGAAAAAAAAAATTCCCAATGCAAATCAAGTCTATGAAACTCGAGTTGTAGAACTTGAGTTTTATATACTCGAGTTCCACTAAGTATTTTTTTTTTTTAAAAAAAGGCATAACTCTCTGTCTGGAAACCCGATTTAGCAGAGCTCGAGTACTATATGTATATCGAGTCACTAAAACTTGATTTGTAGAACTTGAGTATATAAAACTTTAGTTCCACTAATTTTTTTTTTTTTTTCAAAAAACAGGGCATAAGCACATAGGCTTCAATTAATCCACGTCAAGACAGATACATCGAAAATAAACATAAAAAATTTAATCGAAAGATTAAAAGTATGAAGCCAAATAGAAAATAATAATCTAACCAATTGTTTTTAATTTCAACTACTCCATTCTACCAAACATGGGGAGAAAATCAATCTTTCATCTCGGCCTCCTAGCTTTTATCTTTTCTAGGATGTATATAGTTGAAAGGATCAAAATTCAATCAAGAAATCTCTTTCATTGTTGCCTTTATTGTACTATTAAATTTTCTTAAATTTTCATTTTATAATCACAAGCATTCTACCAATAAACAATAAAACATAGCTCAATCACAATGGATAAGTAATACCAAATTCTACTTTTGCAGAGAATACTAAATGTTAGTTCCACAAATCAATTAGGCTCCTAAGCAGATTGGAGAAATGTGGACAAGAGATTGCAAAAATAGCATAATATACTAAAAGACTTGCAATAAAACACAAATGCAACTCTTATTGCCAAATTACAACCATAGTTTTAAAAACCGGACCGGACCGGCCGGTCAACCTGGTTCAACCGGGAACCGGACATTAATCCGGTCCGGTTATTGTTAAAACCCGAAAATAGAAGAAAAACCATTAAAACCGGAAAACCGCTTATTTAACCGAAAAACCGAAATCATTACGTTTAAACCGGTTTTTAGCAGTCTTCGTTAAAACTTAAAACTACAGATCTTTGTGTTAAAAAAAAAAAAAAAAAAAGAGAGAGAGAGAGAGAGAGGGTGAGAAAGAGAAAGAGAGATATTGTTTCATTTTGAGAGTAGAGATTTTGATTTTGAAAATGTTTTCAAGCTTGAATTTGTGAAGCCTAAGACACCAATAGTTACTCCAAAAACATCGGATCTCCTATCTTTGTGTTGAGGAAGGAGACCAAAACGAAGCAAATTTTATATGACTTTATCCTGTCACTCACTCCGCTTGACCTTTGTTTTCTCGCTCTTGCATAGTTGCACTTGCACATACCCATATTGATGGGAGAGACAGAGAGAGGGAGAGAATATTGAAGAAGGAAATCCGGAAATGAAACTCTAGCAAAACCAAAAAGTGGATGGGAAAGAAATAAGTCCAGAGAGTTGTTTGAAAGTTTGAATAAATGTGTGGTGTGTGTGATATAAACGTGTAAGTGTAGGATAGGTGGGAAAAAAGTATCAAGGGCAATGATATTGTTACCTATTGGTGACTTTCTTTTGGTTATTTGACAAATTAAAAAATAATTAAAAATTGTTTGTAATTGTTATACTTTACCTTTTTATGGTTGTGTGTTTTTTTTTTTTTTGGTTGAATTTTGTTAAGTGGTGTCCAAAAGTTGGAAAGTTAATATTTAATATTTTACTATTATTAATTTTTTTAGTTAAAATGATTAGTTATAAAATTATTTATTTATTTTTATAATTAATAATTATTTATTTATTATTTATGACATCATCGGTTCGACCACCGGTCGAACTCCCTGGTCGAACCATAAAACCGATAAACACTTCTTATTCCGGTTCTTTCACCATACCAGTTTTTAAAACCATGATTACAACACCTGCCTTCCAAAGAAACTCACTTACTTTCACGCAACAAACAAAAGCAAAAACAAAGAGAGAGACATTCATTTACTCAATTGTTCTTTCATTTAGCAATTCATATATGAAATTCACATCAAAAAGGCATTTTCTATATTACTACTGCTTTTCACATATAATGCTCAACCAAAATACTAGAGAAATGCCTAACTTTGTACACTTGTTCACATCAAAATACTAGCAGTTAGAATCTTTGTTAGCTACCTTTTTTGAAGCTTATGCTGTCTCGTATAATATTTACTTTGTAGAGAAGGAGGTCTTACATGTCCTTGGTTAGGTGCCTCGTGCCCAACTTTGTGTCCATGTTTGTGATCACCTGTCCCACAAGGAGGTGCCTTTGATATGCGTTTCGATCGACCCTCTCGTTCTGCAGGTAACCCAATAGCCTACTCGGTTTGCACATGCTCGCTCCGAACATGGTCGGCATGGGGTAGGACCAGAGTCGAAATGGGGCCAATAAAGCTGGTGGGTGGGAGGGATTCATGGTTTATATGGCCACCGGTGTGGGAGGGTGGCTCCGTGTGCATGACTAGAGGGGTTGGATTGAAATTAATATCCAAGTCAAAGGATGGAATGGGTGAAAGCTTAGGAAATGAATGTGGGGTGAGTGGAGGGATGTTGGGCCCAAGACATGGATGTAGTGTGGGTGGAGTGATGTTGAGGCTAGGAGATGGATGTGGGGTGGATGGAGAGGGATCGGGGCTAGGGACAGCCCGAGGGGTACCGGCAACACGCCGACCACGGCCACGGCCACGTCCGGCAGGAGCTGTGCTCGTGCTTGGCCTTTCAATACCCGCCGCCTCATCAATTGGGGCCTCGGTGATATGACCACATACACAGTTAATCTCATTCACTGCCTTTAGCACATCAATAATGTCCTTGTAGTCAGGAGTGTCCACTTCGTGATGCCTCAACAAATGTAGGTATCCCTCAATCTACAAGTACATTACCACCATTAGTAATACAATACCGAATCATTATATCTAAAAAAGATTTTCCAACTATCATAAATCAACAGAATTTTATCGGAAAATAAATGGAGAAATGAAAGAAATTACCATTATAATCATTTTAGCACCCCCACAATCGATGAACCTCCGAGTTACCCTATGGAACCAATTGAAGTACTCATGATTAGAAGGCATATCACCAAGCATTGCATGACATCATTGCTCGAGTCGATTACCCCAATCTCGGATATACCCAGCATTGCCCTACAATTGATACTAACCTTCCCCCTCAAATCTATCCCATGAAGCACTACATCAATATTAACAGGTTGGGGAATTTCCTAGACCATCCCAAACCGACAAACGACACGATCCGGTGTATGTTTCTTTACTAGGTGAAAACATACAAGCGCAACATTGCCATCTACACCGCCTTCCCTGCAGCGTAGTACATAGGAAGGTCACTTAATTTAGTTTCATACGATTGCCATAACACCTACAAAGACCAAAAAACAAGTAGGCAAGACATTAGGCAACTTTCCATTTTTTCAAGTAAGAGATAATTACAATGTGTATATTTAAAAGTTCACCAAAGCTATATCATGTTCCTAACCCCGATAGAAAAAGGGAAATGAAACCTATTCCTAATCCACCTCTTGTATTTTTTCTTTAAAGCACAACATATACTCCAAGCCTTGTGAGGAGTAGACACAGAAGAAACTGTTTGTTTTTAGACCCCTTAAAACACAACCAGATTAACCTAGTCAAATTATCAAATATAGGTTAACACAAATATATCATATCATTGTAGAGTGCGAAAAATAAAGAACACAACAATATGATAATCCAGGAAAACCAAATCAAGAAAAAAATGGGAGGATTTAACCTAGCTATCCTCAAGGTAAAACAAATCCACTATGAAAGAATTGAAGTTTACACAATAGCGACTTAAACCACTAACATCCTATTGCTACCTCGAGTAGGAAACTTACTACCACGACCACATGACAACTCCGAGTCCATGGACCACTTCTTTCTTGGATTCACAACAAGCACAAGCATTCCCGCTTGTATATCTTTAAGCTCTTGAATCTGCAACTGCCTTGCCCACAAATTTTGAGTGATTTCCCAAAAAATGAGGGTTTTTTGGAAAAGGAGGTTATTTGCCCCAAAGAGGTAGGCGTTAGGCATGGCAGGGTGCCCAGGGGCATGCCCGCATGCACGCCACGCCGCATCGTCCCACACTCCGGCAAAATTGGCTCGTGCCTTTTCCCCTTTTTTTGTTCCTAAATTCAGTCCATGATTTTAGAGGACGTTTCCAACAAGCGGTTCGGCGTTCGAGCGCTTTTGAATTTTTTATGATTTTTCCTATTTTCTGGCTTCCGAAAATCATAAAAAATAAAATATGTTGAATTTTTCCACCAAATTTTGACTTGATTACCAAGCTCTTGACATCAATCTTGAGATTGGAAACCTTAAGTGTATGTGAAGGCAAACACCTCTAGATCTCACAAAAGATTCACACACACAGCATAAAGAGCAACCTCTAAACGTGGCTAAGGTTTTCCCTTTTATACTTAGGGCAAAACATAAAACCCTACACATCAAATGGGCTTGGGCTGAGTTGAAAAATTTCGGAAAAACAATCTGCACGAGCTTCGATCGATCGAGTCTAATTTTTGATTGATCGAGCTAGGTAGATTTACATAGTAAATCCTACAGAACACTCGATTCCAATTTTACATATTAACACACTTTAAGCAAGTCTAAAACAAGACTATAAACGTTTTGATCATGATTTGCCAACATTACAAACTCAAGTTCTAATACATTGGTTCCTAATTCCTTAAAATCTAACAAACTCTACCTTTGGCAATCCGTGACAAAACACAAACTTAAACAAAATGTTCAAAGTTACACAAAAACAGCCCATTACAAAAATATTGCCCATCATAACAAATTCAACCTAACTACTATCTATTAGTTGCAAGTGTAGACAAAGCAGATTTACTGAATCAACTCGTATATTCCTGTAACACTCAACAAATGCATAAACGCATGTGTAGAAAATACAAGTAACACAAAATAAATTCTTGATTTCACATAACATAAACTACAAGACATATATCATGAATAACCTCATAAATATAAATTAATAATCAATGTAGCACAATGTGAAACAAGAAACATATATAAATACAACATAATATCCCCCCTATCATGGACAACCCAATCAAAACAAAAATACATCATGAGCCAAAAATGTAAATACAGAATGAAGCACCTAGATACAATCTAAAAGCTCCACAGCTCCAAAACATTAAAAATCTCCCCCTAACAACAAAAAACCCTCTACATATGTACTTCCCCTTTTTGTGACGAATTGCCAAAGGGCACTTACTCATCATCAAAAGGAGGTGGCGAAGGCGACCGTCTAAAATGCTCCAAATTTGCTTGCAAGGCACGAAGCTCATCAAGCATGTCCACCAAAAGTCGACCATGAGCCGCCCGAATGGTCATGACAGTCTCCAACGTACGACAAATGTTTGAATCATCCAAAGTAGAAGGTGGGGAACAAAGACATCGGCGGGAGTAGTAGCAGCAGGATGGACAGATGCCTTAGCGAGCGTATCATCACCTGTAGAGGAGGATGGACAAATGCCTCAACAGTAGTATCACCTGTAGAGGAGGGAGGAGGAGGTGCGACATCGAAAGACTCAACCCTAGGGTGTTTAGAGCTTGCTCTCATCCGAGCAGCCCTTTGCCTAAGAAAGGTGGCACCGATAGGAGCAATGATATGAACAGGCTCGGATGCAGAAAACTACTCTAACCTTAAATGCAAAAGAATCCGATGAATGAAAATCGGAAAGAAAAGAGCATGAGTGGTAGAACTACTCTTATGAACCTCAATCAAGGAACGAATAAAAAGATAAGAAAAACTCATAGGAGCATCTGTGACAAGGGCATACAAAAACGCACAATGCTCGATAGGGATGGTATGCAAATGAGAGATAGGCCACAAAGAATGACAAGCAATCCGAAAGAAAAGATAATGAATCTCAAACAACTCAACAGACGTGATTCGAGGATTAGAACCCCATTGGATAGAAGTACCAGTGATGTATGACATGATATCATCTAAGGGAGGAGACTCATCATAAGGGTAAACTAGATGCTGGACTAGTGGCACCCCAAGAGCAAGAGCCACTCATCAAGGAGTAATGGTGTACTCATTACCCCGTATCCAACTTCTCACAAAAGTGTTGGAATTATAGGAGTGGACAGAGAGGTTCAAGTAGAACTCTCTGATCAAGGTAGCCGGAGGAGGATGATCAACATCCAACAAAGGTAACCAGCCCCTCTACAAAAAGTTTCTCCTAATCTCACCATCTAGCTCATCTAACAAAACCTTCCTTTCAAATTTCAAATAGTCCTACAAAGGTTCAGCTTCTCATATGCTTCCTGGTTTTTCTCACTCAGGAACCTCTCACTATCAAAGTTGGGGGAAGAAGTAAAGGTGGAGGTCCTATGGGCTCTAGTTTTCCTAACCATGATGCTAAGGATCAAAGGACAGACACAAAAGAGAAAGAGAGAAAAAAAAAAAAAAAAAAAAACTAAGGGCAGATCATAAGTTAGCATAGAAAAATATAGAAATAGCAATTCTATATGATGCATGAACAATATCAACACATGATGCATGCTCTAATGTAGTGAGAATAAGCTCACTTGCACTTTAAAGTCACAAAATTGGCTCGAGCATAGAGTTTAGATAAAAAAACTCCAAATTTGAAAACCCACTTTCAAAAATCCAACAAATTGACCAAATTGATCATTACACAAGATAGATAACATTAAATAATGATCAAAGCAATCAATCTAGCAAGCTCAATTTCATCATTTTCCTGATAAATGATGGGATGTTCGTCTTCCAAATGAAAATTTAATCTTTCAACAGGTGGATATCGAAACTGAATTGGAAATTCAAATATTCTCCAACATGATTCAGAAGCTCAAATATATCTACAATCCAAGTATGCTTTTGTCTCATCAACAACAATTTCGGTCTCTTGTCCATCACTCCCAATATTTGGCAAATTCTCTTCTACAACAACTGTTGCTCTATCTGATCCCTTGTTTATATATTTAAACAAATATTTGATCGATCGAGATCTATTACACCATTCTACATTCAAATGGGATTGGTACTTCACCAAAAGATCTACATTATAAGGTACAACAAATCGGTTATCCAAAAGAATTCCATTCTTCTCTATTGTTTTTCCATCATTTCTCCTTCTATATACTGGAAAGCCTTCTTCATCAATTGTTGTTTCTTCATAAAATCTTTTTGGAAAATGTTTTGTACATTTACCATTCATCATGCACGGTGATTTCAGATTTGCAGATCCACATGGCCCATGCATCATAAATTGTTTTACTGCTTCATTAGCAACAGGATCGTCATCCGGATCTGTATCTCACCATAATGATACCATCAATGTCTGTTGGACTTGGACACTTATCCTTTGGATCCAAGAATAGAAGAATATGTGCATGTGGGAGTCCTCTTTTTTGGAATTCAATTGTATACACAATAGCAATAACTCTTCCAAAATGAGATTTATGCCTCAAATCATGTAATAGTTCATCTAATTTTATCTTAAAAACCCTTGCTACAATATCCGGCCGATCCTCATATTTCGGGCCTTCTATAAGTTCTAAGGAATGATTGATTTCTGACCATTTTGGATTGCAAGTAAATGTAAGAAATAAATCTGGGTAACCCGCCCATCTACATATCGCCATTGCATCTTGATAATTTTGAACCATGTACCTTGGACTTCCAATAAATGAGGATGGTAGGACTATTCGTTTGCCTACGGTAATGGGATCTCAGTATCACCACGAAGAACGGCATCTTTCAAACCATAGTACAGACTCGACCTCAATTTTTTTGATTGAATCTAACCCATTGTAGTCTTTCTTCTTCGATAGAAGTGTATGCATCCACTATAAATTGTTGAAAAAGCCTCCTACCAAGCAACAATGTCTTGCCCTCATGAAAGCGTTGTTGAAGCCTATAAGCATAGTATTCTCTCATTGTTATTGATTCCCTTTTTCTAGAATTGCTCCCATTCAAATTCCTATAAGGTATACCAAGCATATACCCATCCTCACCATACGGAAAAAGTAATGCATATTGCAATGCCATAAAGCTTGGATGAGTTCCGTTTATACGTTGCAATCCTAAACTTCGATTCTCAACAATAATATCTCTATCGAGAACTTTCAATATTAAAATCTCCAACAATAAGAGCAAATATCTCGGACATTACAGGTAAGTCATATTGCCTTTCACCAAAATTGCGACTTCGTATTAAACGAATTCTGACATTATGTATATCTGATTCATCAAATCTGTCCCTGACCATTCTAAAACATTTAACCAATTGGTTACACTGGTCTAACATTTCCATCAACCCAAGAACAATATCCGGATCCACATAATTTCTATCATCTTCACGTATAACTGCATCAATTCTATTTTTAATTTCATTATTAGTTTCATAAATATAAAGCCGTGCATACTTAGGTTTTTGGCCATGGACATGAAGAAGTGATCCAATTCTATGATGAGTTTGACCATTTACACGAAACACATATGGACCAGAACCATTATTCATTGATCTATCAACATTACCCCCCCAAAGAAGTGAAAGCAAAGAGAGAGTTGTAGATTCTTATCCCTAGTTGAAAGTTTATTAATCCCTCATCACTATTAATATTGAGTAAGTTTCCAAGAAAGGGTGGAGGTTCTTTCAATAGAGGAAGTTGAACTCTTCCTTCGAACAAAGACAAACTAAACTTCGGTTTTGTAGGCGTTTTTGACTTTACGCTTCTCTCTTCATACCAAAGTTGAGCTCCACAATGCTCACATACTATTGTTGGAGGTCCTAAATCCAATGGTTCCATAAATTTTCCTATGACAACAAAAACAAAAATTCACTTTTTCTTCTTAATTTTAGAACTTTTTGGGAGAACTAAAAAATGTAACACTTACGTTGTTTTCTGCTTTCATCATTAATGCTATATTGTCTACGTCGAATACTCCTTTCAAATGGCTCGTCATCTCTTGTTCTTGTTTGGCCTTTTTTAAAGAAAAATATTTTTTTAATATGCCAATATCATACCCCTTCTATTTCTCTTTTCGGATAAAATTAATCTTCGTCTCAATCTTGCATAGAAAGCAGAGTCCATGCTTGGGGAATAAACTAAAAGGAAAACATTCACAAAATTTTAATTCATAAATATAACTATATAGCAAAAACATATATTACAAATTAACAGTTACATGTTATAGAAAGGTGAAAAATTGAAGAAAAATATAGCATTCACATACTAACTTTAGAATTAAAAAAACATAAAGATATGATTATTTGATAAAATTTTCAAATTCTCTCTACAAACATATTACCAATAAATATACAATAAACAAGATGAGAATAAAAGAAATACTTTGGTAAATACCGACTTTCTGGTCTTGTGGTTGTATTACCAAATAAGCAAGATATCAAAATTCTAAATCCCTACCCGCAAAACCAATAGAAGACAATGATAAAAGCAAATTTAAAACAACAACCATATGAACACTATTTAGGAATTCTATCAAACTCTTGTGAGAAGAACAATAACAAAAACATATGTACAACCAACAAACATCATTATTATGTACACATATATACAGCCAAAAAAAAAAAAAAAAAAAAAAAAAAACTCTTGACACACACAATGATAGTACTTAAGAGGGGGAAAAGCTGGAAAGGAAAGTACAAATGAAAAAAGACGCTTGCTTAAATTTAGCATCATCAATGTGTTCTTAAAGTACCAAAGAAACATTTACTTAAGAGGGGAAAAACTGGGAAGCACAATCCCCAAGTATATATTTGTCTCTCCCTATGTATCTTCCATTACTATGTGCAATAGCCTTGACCCTAGTATCTATAGGTCAATTTCAAACTTAGAACTGAATTCATTGTGCCTAAAGAATGTTTCTGCAAGGAATTTACTTTCATTCCTAAATAAACATGATGAAAGTGGAAATCCTTGCAATAATGATGAAAATATATAACCACATAACAAAAAATTAAGAACCAAAGGGGGATTATCATAAGAAATAATTGTGCTTCAGAATTTAGAATTTAATTTAGGAAAATCGCTTGAGAATGGATCTGGAAATAAAAAAAAATTCAAAAAAGACAAAATTATAGAAAAAGCAAAACATAATAAAGAAATAAAGAAATAAACTTTGACATTATCTCAGCTTTAAAGTTTTAAATCAAACCGTGCTAGCTCAAAGCTTCCATCAAATTAAATGGACAATTTCAATATTTAATGGTGGAGTATCAAGAATTCTTCGAAGAATATCTCAATCACAAATTAATAGAAAAATAGCCTTAACTTAAAAACAAAAAACATAAAAAAAAAAAAAAAAAAAAGATGAAAGAAAAAAACAAAGGTGATTTATGAATACCATACTTGATTATCAAAAGCAAATTCCTAACTTCAAATTAAATGGTTGCATGTTCTCTAACTCAAATTCCTACATCACAACTGCAAATAATTATATAAAATTGATACAAACTATGCATAGACAATCAGCAAAGCTCATTTGCTGGTCTTTAGCACTAAGATCTCGAGTTGCATCATAATCATAACTCGCATAATACACATAATTAGATGTCAAGGCTTTCTAGGGCTTCACATATATTTCTTTACGATCCTCTACAACAATCGTAGCAATGCAAAAGCTTTTTTTTTTCTTTTTTTAAAAAGTACCAAGTGTGAGAAAGTAGAGACAATCAATACTTGCCATAGAGACTACAAACAGAGAAGAGAGAGAAATAGTAGCGTGAAAGGAGCAGGCCTCGGCCAACAAACATCATTATTATGTACACATATATACAGCCAACAAAAAAAAAAAACTCTTTGACACACAAATATTTGGTACTACAAAAGATGCAACCAAATTTGTGAATAACTAACCTCAACGTACTCCACACCAATTTCGTTAAGATTATCAGTAAGCAAGCAGATAACTCCACCTTGCTCGGTTTCCACTAAACAAATTCAAAACTCGTGGCTTAGTTTCCACACAAAAACAATTCAATCACTAAAATTCAAAAGAAAAGTTAAATTGATTATCTAAGTGTGTGCACAAAAACTACAATTCAATGGCTCAGTTTCCACACAAAAACAATTCAATCACTAATTTTAACACAAAAACATATAACTAAAATTAAAAAAAAAAAGTTAAATTGATTATCTAAGTGTGTGCACAAAAACTACAATTCAATCAATTATAGAATACAAAATAGGCACAAAAACATATAACTAAAATTCAAAAAAAGTTAAATTGATTATCCAAGTGTGTGCACAAAAACTACAATTCAATCAATTATAGAATACAAAATAGGTCAAAAAAAAAATAATCTATAGCTCGGTTTCCACACAAATTGAATAGCCGTGAAAAAAAAAAAAAAAAAAAAAAAAAAAAAAAACATACCTAGAAATTGAATAGTCAGAAAAAAAAAAAAAAAGCATCGTGAAAGGTTTATATATATAGTTATAGAGTCCTAATCTATATAGAGTTCGGATTCAGAAAAATATATATATATTATAGGTTTATAAGATAATACCTTTGGGCCGGTCTCGACGGGTCAATTTGGGTTTGGTCATTGCATTGCCATGGGCTGGGGAAGAGTGGAAACTAAGCGAAGTGGATATGGGTGTGGTGGGATCTGTGGCCATGGGCTTGCCGTGGAAAGGAAGAGGCGGAGGATCGGTCTGTTGGGTCGGATCGGTATCGGGCTGTTGGGTCTTGCCGTGGAAAGGGAGGATCGTTGGGTCGAATCGTTGGGTCTTGCCGTGGAAAAGAAATGGCATGGGTCGGATCGTTGGGTCTGTTGGGTCCGGTGGGAGGAAGGTCTGGTATTCGTGAAAGGGAAAGGTATTCGTGGAAGGGTCTTGCCGTGGAAAAGAAATGGCATGGGTCGGATCGTTGGGTCTGTTGGGTCCGGTGAGGACGAAGATCCGGTATCTTGAAAGGGAAAGCTGGGAAAGAGAAGGCGGAAGGTCCTGTAGGGAAAAGGTATTCGTGAAAGGGTCTTGCTGTGGAAAAGAAACGGCATGGGTCGGATCGTTGGGTCCGTTGGTCCGATGGGAGGAAGGTCCGATATCGTGAAAGGGAAAGCTGGGAAAGAGAAGGCGGAAGGTCCGGTAGGGAAAGGTATTCGTGAAAGGGTCTTGCCGTGGAAAAGAAACGGCATGGGTCGGATCGTTGGGTCCGTTGGGTCCAAAGGGAGGAAGGTTTGGTATCGTGAAAGGGAAAGTCGGGAAAGAGAAGGCGAAGGTCCAAGATTTGCCATGGAAAAGAAATGGCGGAGAATCGGAGAAGCCAGGTCCGGTATGGTGAAAGGGAAAGCTATTCGTGTGTGGAGGTCCAGATCGGAAAAAGCTACTCGTGTAATTGGTAATTGTTTTTTTGTTTTATTATTTGGTAATTCCTTTTTTTTTTTTTTTAATGATGTCCAAGATCGGAAAGCTACTTGTGTAATTGGTAATTGTTTTTTTTTTTTATTATTTGGTAATTCTTTTTTTAATGATGTCTTGACGTGGAAAATTGTGGAAGCTTCAAAAGCTTCTATTATATATATATATATATATATATATATATATAGACTAGTTGAACACAACTAAAAATATATAAACCATAAGCTATGGTTACATACACCCCAAATTACATAAACCTGCAAAAGCAATTGAAATAGCATATATGCAACAAGAATTCAAACTAACTCTCCCCCTGAGTTAGATACATAAAAAATTTCTTTTCTTCCCCATTCAAAAAAAAATTCATCTCCCCCTAAATAAAAACAATTAAAAACCTTTTAAATAAGATTTCCAAATTTCTCCAATTTTCTCTCCCTTTTTGTCACATATTGACAAAGACAACCCAATTAGAGGGTAGATATAAAACATACATAAGAGAGGTCAAGGGAAAAGAGACAATCAAGAAAACACAAAAGAAATAAGCACTATAGAAAATAGAGGTAACTCTTCCTATGAAGTGCATGGGTTTTAAAAACAACTTTCTCCCCCTATAAAATTTAGGACAAACAAAACAAGTTTTGGGAAAAATTTAGGAGGTGGGAAAAAAACACAGATCGAACTTGAAAAATAAGTAAGAAGTCACATGAATAAAAATATTCTTTCTTTTAATATATGTAAACTTGACATTATGTGACCCATGAATAGATGCATGCAAACACTTCCAGGCAGAATCAAATTCAGCATGCAATATGTTTTCATGTGTCAAGGTGTCTCATAAAGTCAAATCAACCTTAAGAGTAGAGAAAAAACTATGAACAAAAACATAATCAAACTTTAAGGTTTTCAAGTCAATCAAAGATATTTGAACTTAAATCCATTTTGTTTTTCACTTTTTCTCTCTATGCACATATTTCTTAAAGATATTTTATTTGCATTTGCCCATTTATTTTTCACCATATCTCTCAAAAAAATATTTCCAATTTTTAGTAGTTCACTCATTGAGAAAAATAGCATAGACTAAAACGTACAGAACTAAAAAATTAATTAATCAATTTTTAGATCAAGTTGAGTACCCAATTTAGCAAAGTGTATGCGTATTGTGTGTGAAACCAATTTGTGAGCAAGTGTTAAAAACTATGATAGATATGACTATATAAAGAAAAAAAATGCAATGCATGTCTTAATCTATATGTGCAATACATGAGAATCCAATAAAAATGATGCATGATCAAAGATATATACGCAAAAACACAAGTTTTTTAATTTAAAAATAGTTTCAATATTCAAGACATCATAAGCATATGAACAGGTATAGTCGGTCAAGAGAATACAAATCTATCATTTTCAAACTTCGACCGATTGAGAGGAATTGAAGACAACTTCTGAAAATTTTCAATCAGTCAAAAATGGGTTAGTAGCAATTAAAGGGGAGAGAGTTTAAAGATTAAAAACTCATAATTTCGATTGGTCGAAGCAGTAATTTTTTAAAAAAACTTGAAAATTTGGAAATTTTATGCCAAACAAACAACTCAAAAAGAAATTTTTAAGATTCGATGCATATGCACACGTTCCTAAAAAGTTTTAAACAAATTGCCACTAAGATGCAAACATCAAAAACTCACCAAAAAGATAAACCATAGATTTTAAACTTCTAAAACATGAAAATCTCACTTTTCTTCAAATCTCTCAATCAAAAATTTAAAAAACAATTGCATGTACACAACAGATTATATGCAATTAAAGTAGGCCAAATTAGACAACACACACACTCTCATGTAATTAATTTAGTAAAGTTTTGTGCGTAGTGTGCATAACAAATATGTCACGCCCCAAACCCCAAAGGGTCCAAAGCATGAGAAAGACATCTCAAAGTACTTGTAGATTTTTTTCCCTTTTTGACAATCCAATCCACATAAATCATATCCAGTACCAACATCAAGAATTATCATAATAATTCCAATGAATATACTCTCAGAGTAAGTCAGAGCTCTAAGCAATAATTACAAGGACCAATGGCCACAAAAGAATAGAGGTTTGAATAAATAATTACATATCATTAGCTTGTCCCATCAATGGGAAAAACGTCACAACCACTATAATATACAAAAGAATGAGTTAAGCCTATTCCAAGATTTACAACATCTAATATCTCCATTACAAAGTTCAGCCTCAATTAGTAGTTAGTCTAATTACTATTAGCCACCAAAAAGCAGTCTCAAAAGATCGTTGTCTACTCTGAAAAGTTTATAAAATAATGGAATGAGACAGAGCCCAGTAAGTAGCATATTTAATGGGGATGGGGGAAATGCAAGTTTCATCTTTAAAAATAACAATATGAAAAGAATGATTTAATAATGAAACACAATGTTTCTCAAAGTAAATACCTTGAAACTATATACTATAATCTGTGAGCACTAACAAATTAATTTCCAAAGCCATAATATCTAACATAAGGTAAATTATCACAAATGTACACACTACCACATAGACCGGTCAGGGGATCCACCCATTTACAACTGGTATGATATTGTCCTCTTTGGTATGCAGACTCTTGGCCCCATGGATAGCAGCATCACCCATACCCTCAAGGTTTTTCTCTCCCCCCATGGGCGTAGAGAGAGCGTGTCAAATAGGACCTCTTTTGCATGTGGTCTTTTGACCCCATGGGCAGTAGCCTCACCTACACACAATCAAGGAACCTCTTCCCCCCATGGGTAGTAGGAAAGAACGCGCCATCCAAAGCAAAAGGGCGCTAACCTAGATTTGATTCCATTGTCACAAAGACTACGAAAACCAAATTGGGTGATCACCGGGAAATCACACATGGAATGGTGTTAAAACCATATAAAGCTCATTGGTTACATTACTTTGAAACACGTAATTTATATCCGGGTAGTTTTAGAAAAACCTTAAATAATCGAACTTCTACAAAGTTTGTAAGGTTTTCAACTTCATTCTTGTCAAGAGGTTTTCTATCAATTTCCCACATAACAAGACAAGCATCTTTAAATTTTCTAATATACCATAAAATCCAAGATTTCCTTATCAAAGGTTAAATAAAAGATGCTCATTTTTCCATATCAAAAAATTCATGCATTTCCCCAAATGCAATACCAAATATGATGCATTTTCATATATAATCATGCATATATTAAGGTTACGACATAATAGTTTTTAGAAAAATATAATTTTCATAGGTAGTTTCCAAAAACGTGTCTAACCCAAAAACAACATTTATGCAACATGTTTATTTTTCAAAAATCCCATTAAAAACTACTTACCTTGCAACCGCAAAAGCCACCAAGCTCCAAGGAGATTAGCTAGAACCTAAACAATATCAAGTAAACCTACCACAATTAGAATAGAGCTTGAAATTATATCTAGCTACAATTTAGGAATTACCAAATGAGCACTTAATTAGGCAAGCCTAGTATTTAACCTCATCAATAATAATATATCCCACTTCCAAAGTTTCTCAACAAATTGATTCACAAGGCATAAACTCTAATTTATAAAGTTGATCCCATTTAATATCTCTCCAACATTATGACTAGCTTCCATAAAATTTACACTACATCATTAAGAGACCAATGGAAGCAAAATCAAAATATCCTCCAAGACAAGAAATTTAGAACTTCAACTAACTCCAAATAAACCCAATGGCAATGGAAAAAAATTAGATTTACAGACCATCAAATGTTATACCTCAAAACCTCTAAATTTTCCACCACCTTAGGTAGTCATCATTAGCACAAACCATATATCCACTCATCAAATGATTCCACCAATACAAAACCCATACATACAAAACACATAAATATCACTTCTAATGCTCATAAATCACATGGGTATCATTATTAAAGTTTAGATAAAAATAACCTCAAGCAAAAGTGTAAAACCCACCAAAAAGATTAGCAATTTTTACCTCAAAAAAAGGATGTGAAGGTGCTTATGGGTTCACAAGAATTTTTCGGTGATCTTGCCGGAAAATGATGGTGGAAATGGTGGTGGTGGTGGTGGTGGTAGTACCAATGAGAGGATATAAGAGTAGAGAGGAGTGTATGAGAGAAAACAAAAAAAAAAAAGAGAAAGGAAGAGTGAGCCGGCCAAAGAGTAAAGGGATAAGTGAAAATGAGTGGTGGGTAGTGGGGTTAGGTGGGGCACGTGGGAACCCAAAATAATTTGATCTTACACTTTTATTTATTTATTTTAAAACTGACTGGGACGTTACATTCTTCCCCTCTTATAAAAATTTCGTCCTCAAAATTTTATGTACTTTGATCCTGAAAAAGGCTTGGGTATCTTGACAACATATCATCCTCACGCTCCCAAGATGCCTCTTTCATTGAATGATTCTTCCAAAGCACCTTTACCCATGATATAGTTCTATTGCGTAACACTTGCTCCTTACGATCCAAAATCTCTACTGGAACTTCTTCATATGATAAGTCGTCTCTTATCTAAAGAGGCTCATAGCTTAAAACATGTGAAGGATCAGGAATGTATTTCCTTAACATAGACTCATGGAAAACATTATGAATTCTGACGAGGGGTCGGTGGTAGGGAAATTCTATATGCAACTTCGCCCACTCTCTTCAAGACCTCAAAAGGCCTTACAAACCTTGGGCTTAACTTACCCTTTTTGCCAAATCTCATTACCCCTTTCATGGGTGCAACCCGTAGGAAAACTTTATCTCCAATTTCAAGTTCCAAAGCCTTCCTTTTAATGTCTTAATAGCTCTTTTGTCTACTTTGGGCTGCTCAAGTCGATCACGAATCATATTTACCTTTTCACAAGTTCTTTGAATAATCTCTGGCCCCAAGAGTTTTCGTTCTCTAACCTCATCCCATCAAATTGGGGATCTACACTTTCTCCCATACAAAGCCTCATAAGGTGCTGCTTTGATACTTGAATGGTAACTATTATTGTAAGCAAACTCCACCAAAGGTAAGTGACTAGCCCAACTCCCTTTTAGATCCAAAACACGTGCTCTCAACATATCTTCTAGAGTTTGAATAGTCTTTTCAAACTGTCCATCTGTCTGAAGGTGGAAAGCTATGCTAAAATTCAATCTAGTACCCAAGGGCTTTTGCACACCACCCCAAAAATGAGAAGTAAACCTTGGATCTCTATCTGAAACAATACAAGCGTGCACTCCATGAAGTCTCACAATCTCATCAACATAGAGCTGAGCTAACTGATCAAGGGAGTAGTTCATCCGAATAGGGAGAAAATGAGCTGATTTTGTCATTCTATCAACAATCACCCAAATAGCATCTTGACCCATAGGAGATCTCGGCAATCCTGAAACAAAATCCATAGTGATTTTCTCCCACTTCCATTGGGGAATAGGAAGTGGTTGCAACAAACCCGAAGGTCGTTGGTGCAACACCTTAACTTGCCGACAAGTCAAACATTGGTCTACAAAGTGAGCAATCTCCCTTTTCATATTATTCCACCAAAAGTTTTCACGAAGATCACGGTACATCTTTGTACTACCTGGATGTATTGTATATGGGGAATAGTGAGCCCCTCTAGAATCTCCTTTTCATTCAATGGATCATTTGGCACACAAAGTCTACTCCCAAATCTCAAAGCACCATCCTCAGAGATAGAAAATTAAGATTTCTTTCCACTACACACCTCATCCATGATTTTCTTTAAATGTGGGTCATCGGCCTTTGACAATTTAATTCTTTCCACCAAAGTTGGTTAAACACTCAAACTAGCCAGGTAGGCCTCGGAATGGCCCATAACAACCTCAATCTCCATCTTTTCAAGATCCCAAATAATTTCCTTTCGAGTGGTTAGCAAAGTAGCTAAAAAACTTGAAGGCTTTCTACTAAGAGCATCAGCTACAACATTAGCCTTACCAGGATGATAGTTAATAGAACAATCGTAATCCTTAACCAATTCCAACCATCTTCGTTGCCTCATATTTAACTCCTTTTGGGAAAAGAAATACTTTAAACTTTTATGATTAGTGAAAATCTCGCATCTTTCCCCATACAAATAATGTCTCCAAATTTTCAAAGCAAAAACAACTACAGCCAACTCCAAGTCATGAGTGGGGTAATTTTTCTCATAATTTTTCAACTGACGAGAGGCATAAGCCACAACCTTCCCATTTTGCATCAACACACAACCAAGTCCCTTATGAGAAGCATCACTATAAATGACAAAACCCCTCGTACCTGAAGGGATAGTTAACACTGGAGCTATGACCAATCTTTGCTTTGGCTCTTGGAAGCTTTTCTCACATTCTTCCTTCCACTTAAATTTAACATTCTTCTGAGTTAATTGTGTCAAAGGAGCTGTAATGTGGGAAAATCCCTCTACAAATCTTCTATAGTAACCAAAGAAAGGCCCAAGAAACTTCTAACCTCACTCACATTTGTAGGCCTATCCCAATTAACCACCACTTCTATCTTATTAGGATCCATTGTAATTCCATCCTTAGATATCACATGGCCTAAGAATACTACTTGATTCAACCAAAATTCACACTTCTTCAATTTAGCATACAAGTTCCTTTCTCTTAGAATCAGTAAAACAATCCTCAAGTGTTCTTCATGCTCTTCTTGACTCTTAGAATAAATCAAAATATCATTAATGAACACAATGACAAATCGATCCAAGTACTCATGAATACCCTATTCATCAAATCCATAAAAGCAGCAGGGGCATTAGTTAATCCAAACGGCACCACAAAAAATTCATAATGACCATATCTAGTCCGAAAGGCCATCTTTGGTATATCCTCACCCTTAATCTTCAACCGGTGGTAACCAGAATGAAGATTAATCTTAGAAAAGACTTGTACTCCTTGTAAATGATCAAATAGGTCATCAATACGAGGCAAAGGATATTTATTCTTTATGGTGAATCTATTATGCTCACGGTAATCAATACATAACCTCATAGACCCATCCTTTTTCTTGACAAATAAAACCGGAGCTCCTTAAGGCGAGGCACTAGGGCGAATAAACCCTTTATCCAGCAGTTCTACCAATTGCTCCTTAAGTTCTTTCAACTCTGTGGGTGCCATTCTATATGGTGCCTTAGAAATAAGTGCGTGCCAGAAAGAGATCAATAGAGAACTCAATCTCATGATCCGGGGCAACCTAGGTAGATCATTAGGAAAAACATCCAAAAATTCCCTTACAATGGGAATGTCTCCTATCTCCAATTCTCCACTTTGTAAATCCACTACACTAGCAAGGAATCCTCAACATCCCTTTCTAAGCAAGCGGTTTGCTTGTATGCATGATATCACACGAGGCATAAAAGGCAAACATGAAGCCTTAAATAGAAATTCTGATTCACCTGGAGGTCTAAACACCACCTCTTTCTCAAAACAATGCACACTAGCATGGTAAGAAGCTAACCAATCCATGCCTAAAATGACATTAAAACCATGCATATCTAACAACACCAAATCAGCCAATAATTCTCTACCCTTAATACAAATAATACAAGGCTTAAGCACAAGATTAGTCACTAAAGTATCACCAACAGGGGTAGAAACCGATAACTCAAAATCAAGTAGCTCGGGGCTCTTGTCATGATTTTTAGCAAATGCACAAGAAACAAAAGAATGCATAGAACCAGGATCAAAAAGAACTTTAGCATGTGTGGAGAACAAAGGAAGTATACCTGCCACCACCGTATCCATGGCCTGAGCATCCCGAGTAGTCAAGGCATACACTCTACCTTGCACCTTTTTCCCATTGTCATTACCCTTTGTAACTTGAGATGAGGAAGAGGAACCCGAGCTCTTAGAACTTGGGCAATCTCTAGCAAAGTGTCCAGGTTGCTCACAAGTAAAGCAAATCTTGACCCCATCACAATTTTGTCCATCATGAAGTTTACCATAACGAGAGCAAGACTTCTTATCTCCGTGACCGAGGCTAGGCACTCTTGCTATGCCTTGAAGATTGTCCTCTATTACCCGAGTTTTTAAAGAATCCTTTCTTATGCCCTTGACCTTTACCATGTTGAATTAAAGGGCCCTTACTTCTTTTCACTCTCCATGGAACTAGGGTTGTACTTAAAGTCTTATTTAAGACTCATTGCCCGCTTCACGACCTCGCAGTAAAGTATCCACTCCAAAGGCTATAATGAGAGGGCGAATCCTACCATTAAGGCCTTCCTGAAACTTTTTCACTTTCTTGGACTCATTAGGAATCAAGTAACGAGCAAAGCGAGAGAGCTCAATAAACTTAGCAAATACTTCTCCACCGTCATAGTCCCCTAAACCAAATCAAAAAATTCTCTTGCCTTATGGTCCCTCACTACATCGGGGAAGTATGTCCCATTAAAAACTTCCTTAAACTTTTCCCAAGTGATGGGAGTATCCCTTCCGAACTCCATCCTCAACAATTGCTCAGTGCTTAACCACCATCTTTCAACGTAACCCTAAAGAGCAAAAGTGGCATACGTCACCTTCTGAGCATCAGTGCATTCAAGGGCTCTTAGTAATTTTTCTATCTTTAGCAGCCAATTCTCTGCTGCCATAGGATCAGGTCCCTATCAAATGTTGGAGGGTTTTGCTTATGGAACTCCCTAAAAGTGCAATCTCCCCTCCTACGTTCACCACCCCGGACTACTCTAGCAATCCTAGCATAAATCCTATCTGCCACTACCACCTCATCAATCTCACCACCATCGGGAGTGACAGATCTCTAACGCTCTTGGCGTTGCCTATGGCCATACTCTAGAGCTGTAACCTCATCCACATGCCTTACCTTACGTGTTTTCTTTTTAGGAGGCATAGTGTACCAAGGTACTTATACCTATACCCAAGAAACAAGCAAGTAAATCACAAGGCAACGTAGAAGGTTAGCATAGAAAAGATAGATAAGGAAAAAGGAATAGCAGGTGGAAGCTAAAACAAAGGTACAAAATAAAGAATTCAACAAACCCCTAATGATTTGACTTAGATCAAAATCAATTCCTATTTTCAAAGTCTACAGAATCATAACCTAAGCTCTGATACCATAACTATCACACCCCAAACCCTAAAGGGTCCAAAGCATGAGAAAGACATCTTAAAGTACCTGAAGATTTTTTTTTTTTCCTTTTTGATAATCCAATCCACATAAATCATATCTAGTACCAATATCAAGAATTATCATAATAATTCCATTGAATATACTCTCAGAGTAAGCCAAAGCTCTAAGCAATAATTACAAGGACCAATAGCTACAAAAGAATAGAAGTCCGAATAAATAATTGCATATCATCGCCTTCTCCCATCATTGGGTAAAACTTCATAACCACTATAATATACAAAAGAATGGGTCAAGCCTATTCTAAGATGTACAACATCTAATATCTCCATTACAAAGTTCAGCCTCCATCAGTAGTTAGTCTAACTACTATTAGCCACCAAAAAACTGTCTCAAAAGATTGTTGCCTACTCTGAAAAGTTTATGAAATAATGGAACGAGACAGAGCCTAGTAAGTAGCATATTTAATGGGGTGGGGGAAAATGCAAGTTTCGTCTTCAAAAATAATAATATTACAAGAATGATTAAATAATGAAACACAAAGTTTCTTAAAGTAAATACCTTGAAACTATATACTATAATCTGTGAGCACTAACAATTTAATTTCCAAAGCCATAATATCTAACATAAGGTAAATTATCACAACTGTACCACACTACCGCATAGACCGGTTAGGGGATCCACCCATTCACAACTGGTATGATATTGTCCTCTCTGGTATGTAGACTCTTGGCCCCATGGACAGTAGTCTCACCCATACCCTCAAGGTTTTTCTCTCCCCTCATGGGTAGCAGAGAGAGCGCGCCAAATAGGACCTCTTTTGCATGTGGTCTTTTGGCCCCATGGGCAGCAGCCTCACCTATACACAATCAAGGAACCTCTTCCCCCCATGGGCAGCAGGAAAGAACGCGCCATCCAAAGTAAAAAGGCACTGACCTAGATTTGATTCTCTTGTCACAAAGACTACGAAAACCAAATCGGGTGATCACCGAGAAATCACACATGGCATGGTGTTAAAACCATATAAAGCTCATAGGTTACATTACTTTGAAACACATAGTTTATATCTAGGTAGTTTAAAAAAAAACCTTAAATAATCTAACTTTTACAAAGTTTGTAAGGTTTTCAACTTCATTCTTGTCAAGAGGTTTTCTATCAATTTCCCACATAACAAGACAAGCATCTTTAAATTTTCTAATATACCATAAAATCCAAGATTTCCTTATTAAAGGTTAAATAAAAGATGCTCATTTTTCCATATCAACAAATTCATGCATTTCCCCAAATGCAATACCAAATATGATGCATTTTCATATATAATCATGCATATATTAAGGTTACGGCACAATATTTTTTAGGAAAATATAATTTTCATAGGTAGTTTCCAAAAACGTGTCTAACCCAAAAACAACATTTATGCAACATGTTTATTTTTCAAAAATCCCATTAAAAACTATTTACCTCATAGCCGCAAAAGCCTAATTCTCCAAGCTCCAAGGGGATTAGCTAAAACCTAAACAATATCAAGTAAACCTATCACAATAAGAATAGAGCTTGAAATTATATCTAGCTACAATTTAGGAATTGTCAAATGAGCACTTAATTAGACAAGCCTAGTATTTAACCTCATCAATAATAATATATCCCACTTCCAAAGTTTCTCAACAAATTGATTCATATGGCATAAAATCCAATTTATAAAGTTGATCCCATCAAAATATCCTCCAAGACAAGAAATTTAGAATTTCAACTAATTCCAAATAAACCCAGTGGCAATGGAAAAAAATTAGATTTACCAACCATCACATGTTATAACTCAAAACCTCTAAATTTTCCACTATACATAAACCTTAGGTAGTCATCATTAGCACAAACCATATACCCACTCATCAAATAATTCCACCAATACAAAACCCATACATACAAACACAAAAATATCACTTCTAATGCTCATAAATCACATGAGTATCATTATTAAATCTTAGATAAAAATAACCTTAAGCAAAAGTGTAAAACCCACCAAAAAGATTAGAAATTTTTACCTCAAAAAAAGGATGTGAAGGTGCTTATGGGTTCACAAGAATTTTCTGGTGATCTTGTCGAAAAATGATGGTGGAAATGGTGGTGGTGGTGGTAGTACCGGTGAGAGGATATAAGAGTAGAGAGGAGTGTATGAGAGAAAACAAAAAAAATGAAAAGAAAGGAAGAGTGAGCCGGCCAAAGAGTAAAGGGATGAGTGAAAATGAGTGGTGGGTAGTGGGGTTAGGTGGGGCACGTGGCAACCCAAAAAAATCTGATCTTACACCTTTTTTCTTTGATTTTTTTTTTTTTAAACTTTTTTAATTTTAAAATTGACTGGGACATTACAAAATATGTGTACAAAACACAAGATAGGTGATATGTAGTTAGAATATATGCAATCACATCAAATCTATATATATTTATTTATATCTAAAAGTTGAAGTGTAGCATTTATTTTTGTTACACTCTAGTTGAGTCACATTAGCGTCTATGTCATTATCATTTTTCTTTCCAATTTTCCTATAATTGTTTTTTAACATTTAATCATTTTTTTAATATTTACACTTTCTCCAACTTTTCTCCATCCCTTGCCTTTTCATCTCCCTACTACCCTCTACCTTAATATCGCTCTTCATCTTTCCCTTCATCTTCCTTTATTTTGTCTTTTCTTATTTTCACCCTCTTACTATAAATTTGTCATTCTCTCTTCTATTCTTTACATAATTTTCCCTAACAAAAAAGTTATGCCTCTCTCTCTCTCTCTCTCTCTCTCTCTCTCTCTCTCTCTCTCAATTTTTTGGTGAATTTTTTTTTTTTGGATTTTTCTTGCATCTTTGCTTTAGGTTGATAAATTTTTGTGTTTTTTAGAACTTTATTTTGAGCTGATCGATTTAATTTTGTGTTTTGATTCAATTTAATTTTGTGTTTTAAGCTGTTTTTTTCCCACTTTAATTGTTGATTTTATTACATGTGTTTTTTATTTTTTATTTTTTATTTTATTTTAATTCTCAGTTTGAGTTGCTTTGATATATTATCTTTTCATTTGATTTTTTTTTTCTCTTCGCATGTTGTGATAAATATGAAGTCAATAAAGGATTGACTTCTAACAAAAACTATTCTATTTATATATTTAGAAATCTATTTCTTCTTTAGTTCCAACTTCCAACAGTTTAAATTTTGTATGGGTTATGAAGATTACGTAGTCGAACCGTCACCCTTTGTATCAATCTAATATAAATGTTTGACAAATGTTACCACAAGAATATAGACTAAGTTAAGTTAGATTGCTTTTGTGTGTGGACAGAGTTATGTGCCCATTTTCCACGCACACCGTGGGATGTGGGCACCAGGGAAAAAAAAACGAAATGGGGGAGTCGCCACCTAGTTATATGGTCTAGGAATCATGAATGTAGTGTCCTTTTGAGGAAGGACCTTTGATCTTACTACTAGAGTTTGGGTTCAAGTTTAGGTACACTCTTGGGAAGGTGTTAGGCACCCAAGATAGCCCAACTTTAAGGTTGGCCTCCCATCATTGTGTCTTATGTCTTAACCCTATTAAAAACTATTTAAATACTTGTATTCTAGACTCACACACACACTAACATGCATCCGAAAAACAACATGGCATATTTAACATTAAATAAGCATACTTATCCATCTACCCAAACAAAAGGAAGCCAAATACACAAAAGAAAACCCTAACATTCATCTAACATGCTTCACCATGCATCTAAACAAGGCATTAGCCCCAAACATGGCAACAAGCATATCATTAAACAAAGAACAAAGCATTAACACATTGGAAACCCTAATCATACATCTAAGCATGCTTCATCATATCATCAAAACATAAATGCATGGAAATGTATGACTTACCATTTACTTACCTTACAGCAACACAACACCTATAACATCATGCATGAGCATGTGAATGCATGTTCATAGCATTACAACTAAGGAAACCTTAACCTAAACCCTAATATAAACATATGATAACAAACAAGCATATTAAAAGGTGAGCAAGCATATATGGGGCTTTAAAACATGTGAAAAAGAGGCTACACAGGACAAAAATATGAAAATAGAAACAAAACAAACAAAAATTGGGGTTTTCGGGTAATGGCATCACTCATGCTAGAACAGGTTTGCGTACACATGAGTTCAGCCTACGTGCATTGGCTAGATCATGCGTACGCAGATCCTTACCCAAAAAACCTAATTACACAGAAACAAAGCAAAAACCAAACAAGACATAAAGCATAAAATCTAGTAACCTAATATACTTAAGGACATAAAGAAAACCTAAAACTAACCTAAACAAACATGTATAAACATAAACTAAACAAAAGAAGCAGATTAAAACAAAGATTAAGGCATAAAAGAAAAGAAAAAGTTTTAAAGCATACCTTAAAGCAAAAGCTCCTAGGCTTGATTTTTGATCATTTCTTTTAGTCAAATCTATTCACAAACCAATAAGAGAGTGATTAGCAATGTTGAACTAAAAGGATTGGAGCCGGAGAAGGTCTCGATCAAATAAAATTGACTTGAGGGTGTTTTGTGAAAAACTCTCTCTTGATTCACTATTTTCTAGTGAATCTTAGGTTTTTCCTATGGGATTTCTGTGTGTTTTGAAAATGTACCATGTAAGGCTTTATATAGTGGAAAAAAAGTGGGGTTTGGAACGACTCCCGGGCGATTTGGGATTCGTTCCAAACCTCAGCCATTATTGCAGAAAACTTGTCTTTCTTATACTTTTGAAACCTTAGCTACGTATGTAAGAATGTGCCTACGTACGCATGCTCTTGCTCGCTTACGTAGACCAAAGGCCTCTTTGGTCATTTTATTTCTAAAAATAGATTTTTTGCTCATTAAAAGGTTATATTTTCTGTTTTAACACTCCTCAAGTCAATTTAATATCCGATTGGGCTCTAAATTGGCCTTGGGCCTTAAAGTTCAAGCATCATTAGGGAACGGGGGCATGAGTCGTAAGGGGCACAAAATGCAGTGTCTACAGTGGACACTTTGCATCATTAAAGGATGTATCCTAAATGATATATCTCTACAATATTTTTCTTTATAGGGATGGACTTCTCTAAGTTATACATTGTTCCTTAAAAGTGGTGTGAAAGAAACTTATGAAAATATATTGTAAAACACCAAGCATTTGGTCTGTTTATGTAACTAATATTTCTAATCTTTTGAAAGTTTAGGGAGCATATACCTGCTAATTAGGCCATCTAAATCATTTGAATTAAAAATCCCCTGTAACATAAGGAACAAAGGGGTCTATAATACATTTATGTTCTCCTCATATCGTGATAAATCTGAGTAGTCGAATAGTATTGTTGTTTATTTTATCACTACTACATATTTTTTCTTGAAAACTACATACCATCGATTGTAACACCAAATGGATATTTCAAAGTTCAATTGCCTGATTACTTTGCTATATGGTGAGTTGAAACATTGTTGGGGTGATGATGTATGTTAGATTGTATGTGTAGCCTCTTGAGTTGCAAATGGTAAGTTCTTATTTATGCTAACTTTTTGTTATTGGTATTCTTTAGAGCTTTAACAGTTGATAGGTCTAATGAGGCTCCATTAATTTATGTAAGGCTTCAATCTCACTCAAATGAAAAGCAATAAAACAAGACAATTCATGTTCAGCTCTTAGGTTTATTCTCAAAAAAAAAAAAAAAATGTTCAACTTTTAGGTAACCACCAATTCGTTGTGTTAGCTCAACATCATAAAGTAACTTTAATTTAGTGATATGGACGGGGTTCATCATTTTTTATGTTGCAAAAAAAAAAAAAAAAAAAAAAAAAAAAAGAAAATCTCAAGCTAACATCACTAACACTACTATAATTAACCATTTAAATTTACCTGTATCCTCCATATCATTGAATTATTAATATCTTATCTCCTTTTTTAATTTTTAAAAAATTAAACATATAATTTTTTAATTAAATACAAATAAATAAAATGTTTTTTTTTTTAATTATAAATTGTACTCATTTTTTTTTTAACATTTATACTTTCTCTAACCGTTCTCATTCCTTTCACATTTTCATCTCTCCACTACTCTCTACCTTAATATCAGTCTTCATCTTTTCCTTTATCTTCCTTTATTTTGTCTCTTCTTATTCTTATCCTCTTATTATAAATTTTTCATTCTCTTTTCTATTCTATATTTCTATGCATAATTTTCCCTCACAAAATAGGTTATTTCTCTCTTTATGGATTTTTTTTTTTTTTAAATTTTTCTTACATCTTTGCTTTAGGTTATTTATTTATTTTTATTTTTTAGAACTCTACTTTGAGTTGAAGCAATTTAGTTTTGTGTTTTAAGTTTTTTTTTTTTTTTTTTTTTTTTGGGTTCTCTCTGGTTGTTAAATGTTATCCTATTGCATTATAAAGTATTAAATATAATATATAAGAATATAATATTATTCTATTACATAACTTGATTTGGCTAATTTGGTTTTTATTGTTATTTATTTTATTTTTACTTTTTTTATTCTCATTTATTTTATTCAACATTTAAATTCAGCCACATCCTTTGTATCATTAAATTATTTATATTTTCTCTACTTTTTTATTTTTAAAAATTAAACATATAATATTTTACTTAAATTCAAATAAATACAATTTGACCTCAAAAAATTGTACTCATTTTTTTTTTATTATTTAACAATTACACTTTCTTCAACCTTTTTCCTTCCCTTTATCTTTTTATCTTCCCACTACCCTCTACCTTAATATCATTCTTTCTCTTTCCCTTGATCTTCTTTTATTTTGTTCCTTCTTATTCTCATCCTCTTTGTAAGGTTGAATTTAATCAACCATCTTGTTGGTTTTATTCCGTACCAAATTTGCTTGTATATCAGCAATTAGTAACCCTGTATTTAGGTGGGATTCTTGTAAGGGTAGTGAGTGAGATAGTGTGAAGAAATGCCCAAGAGTGTGCAAGAAAAACAGAGACTCGCGACTGGATCTCGCGGGTGACTCGCGGCCGCAAGCCGCCGTGAAGTTGCACACGTGCCAGGCATGCTAGAAGTTGAAGCGTTATGCTAGCCGGAGCACTATAGGACAAAATAGGACAATCGGCCGTTCGCTTATCTCGCAGCTGGAACTCGCGACTCACTCAAGCCGCGAGGCCAAGTCGCGAGCCAACCCTGTTTTGAAAAAACCTGACTCTTCACATTCCATTCTCACCCTAGTATAAATACCCCTTATACCCACGAAAGAATGAGAGCTTCCAGAGAGAAGTTTGAGAGAGAAACCCTAGAGAAAAAGAAGATTGATTCATCCACAATCTTCACATAAGAGACTCTTCAAATTCTTCTACTCTCTACCTCTCCATTGTTAAATCCTTGAGAGGCTTTTTACCAAAACCTTTTCTCACCACATCCATTACTGTGAGAGGGTTGTTTGGTGTTCTGGGAAGCAGTTAGGAAGGAACCAATTTCACATTGGTTGATGCTATGGTCAAGTAGTGGAGTCCGGGAAGCTAGAAAAGAAATAGGTTCGGCGCAATCTCGTTGGAGCAAGAAGCTTAGAGGGCTTAGGTACACTGGGTAGATTAGGCTTGAAGGGTCTATTGCTGTTCGTGTATCCCAACTACATTTTCTAGTGGATTACTTACCGCTTGGAGGGCGGCAGAGAGGTTTTACGCCGAGGGCTTCGATTTCCTCTTCGATAACACATCGTGTGTTGTCCTTGTGTTTGCATCTCTCTTTCCTTTATCTTTGCCTTTTAATTTCTGCTGTGGATGTGATTTTAATTGGCTTAGATTGTTTACCAATTCTGTTTATAGCTTGTGTTCATTTTCCGCACATTTATTGTTTGTCATAAAGCTTGAATTGGTAATTTGTAAATTGGGGGTCTAAACGTTCAAGGTGTTTTATACACTATTTGAATTTTCATTCTTCTTATAAATTTGTCATTTTTTCTTCAATTCTATTCATAATTTGACCTCACAAAAAAGGTTATTTCTCTATTTTCTTTCTCAATTTTTTGGTGGATTTTTTTTCTTGCATCTTTGCTTTAGGTTGATAACTTTTTGTGTTCTTTAGAACTCTACTTTGGGTTGATGTGGTTTAGTTTTGTGTTTTAAGTTGTTTTTTTCCCTCTCTATGGTTATTAAATGTTATCCTATTGCAATTGTATGCTCATCAGCCCATTAGCATGGGCCCAATATCGATAAGCCCAATTAATATGAATGGGCAGTTGTACTTGGAGGGGCAGTCTACCATGCCCCATAGATTAGGCTTGTAGTCGTGCCGACCTTAGGTCTAGTCTTATTCGAGCTCGGTTCGGGGTACGTCGGTAGTGCCTTGGGGGATATCGCTGTCGAACAACGATTCGGCGTCTAGTGCAAGTTCCATAGCTCCCATTTCCAAAGTGGGGCCCTCTTTTGTTAGGAATAATCTAAATAGGCCCCTTCCACACGAGTTGTTAGGACATATATGAGAATTGTTAGAGACATATGTTATGTAAATTGGCTAATCCTTTGACAAAACGCAATTTACTTGTAATTGGGTAGTTTTAGGATGGGTTTAGTACTTCAAGGAACAAGAGTTCAAGTTTAGTATTGAAGTCATGCAAATCTGTCCAAGAAACATGTGAAGAAGTGCTGTTCATTAAAGCTCGACAGATATCTTGACAGAATCATATCTATCAAAGTTTAATGATGAAGCTCGGCAAGATTTGTATCTATTGAGAATTACGAAATCAGAATTTCCAGATCTGATTTCATGCATATCCATGAGTATTTGTGTAGGGTTTCTTTTCTCACAACCCTAGACGTATATAAGGATTATTTTAAGGGCTATCTTAAGTGATGCAAAGGGATGTAACTTGATGCAAGGTTAGCGTGCATGCAGATTGTGACCGAAGACAGAAATTTCCCTAGTTCATCATATTCTCTCTAGAAGCTACTGCGTCTTTATGCGTAGGGTTTTGTAACCAAGGAGCTTCTTGATCTTTATCGTTGGATGAACTAAAAAACTTTGCAGCCAACATCTTCCTCAAGTTGGTGTCTTAGTCACGTACTGGGATTCATGCGTCATTGGTTAGTCACATACAAGGAGCCGTGCATTAAAAGGAGAGATTGTCGCTACATTACAAGTCCAATTAGGTATTGGGGTAAGGGTTCAACTATAGGTTGGTATTAGGTACTGGGATTCCTTTTACTTGTAACCGCTTGTTTTGATAATAGTGGATTCTCGAGAGTGGTGACCTTAAATTCACCCGGTGAGGTTTGGCCTCGGTGGTTTTCCCCATTCCTAAACAAATCCCTTGTGTCAAATTTATTTTTTACTGCATTTAACTTAGTTGGTGATTTTTTTTGTGCTACCATTCTTATTGCATGAAATTGAATCTAATTAATTTCACTTGGTTAATTAATTGATTAATTTACTAAAGGGGTCAATACATTCTTGGCTTATAAAGTGGTATCGGAGCGGGCACACTCTGATTAGGTTTAATTTTTGCTATATGATCCATTGACCCCTGTTTGTCATGGATAGAGGACAATCTCTTATTATACCTCCTTTATTTGATGACACTAACTTTGTATATTGGAAAGTACGCATGAGAGCTTTCTTGTAGTCTTTAGATGAGAAGGTGTGGCAAGTCAGGAGATTGGCTGGACAAAGCCAAAGGAAGCACCGACTAATTGGGATGATGCCAAGATCAAAGCGGCAAACTTCAACAGCAAAGCATTGAATGCTCTATTTAGTGCGGTCACCAATGAGGAGGTCAAGAAGATATCCTCTCCTGAAACTGCTAAGGAAGCATGGATCGTCCTCCGACAACCTATAAAGGAACTAAGGTCATCAAGGATTCAAAGCTCCAAAGGCTCATTACTAGCTTTGGGGAGATAAAAATGGAGGAGGATGAGTCATTTGATGAGTTCTATGCCAAGCTAAAGGACATAGTGAACTCAGCTTTTAATCTTGGGGAAACCATTTCCGAACCCAAGGTTGTAAGAAAGATGCTAAGGTCTTTGCCTGAGAGATTTCATGCCATGATCACTACCATTGAAGAATTAAAGGATATTGACTCTATTCCTTTGACGGAGCTGGTTGGCAACTTGCAAACCTAGGAATTAGGTTAGGTTTAAGTGGAATCGGGAAAGGAAGCAAAAGTAAGAGCATGGCATTGAAAGTTAAAAGCAATGAGACAGATGAGTCTTCTGATGATGAAGATTCCAAGATGAAATCGTACATCACTAGGCAATTCAAGAAGTTCATGAAGAATGCCAATGCAAAAGGATTTGACAAGAACCATAAGCAATCTAGTTCTTCTCAATTCAAGAGCCAAGACAGAGGAAGGAAGGATGCTAAGGATGGCGGTCGGTACACTATTCCCTCCGGACCAAAGTGCTTTGGATGTCAAGGTTTTGGACACATGAAATAAGAATGTCTAACATATCTCAAGACAATTGGGAAAAGCAAGGCTTTTGCTGCTATCTTGAGTGACACCAAGCATGAGATTGAGTTAGATGACAGTGACGACGAGGGAATCTTGAATGCCTTCACTACTACAAAGGATCCTATTGAGGGGATCGTAGAAGAAGTAGATAAAGAAGAGGACTTGATGGAGTCTAAGTTTGAGAAAATGGATAAACAAGATGAGATCCATATAGCCTATGCAAAATTGTACAAGGTTTCTAAGAAGCACGAGAAACTGTATAGGTTGGCCACTAAGAAGCTGAGTGATGTAGAGCTAAATCGAGAGGAGCTCTCTATAAAGGTTGATGAAGCGAATCAAACTATTGGAGCTTTGTAGTTCGAGAACAAATTCCTTGTTGAAAGGATAAAGAAACTTGAAGCTAAACTGTTCCAAGTTAGAGCACAATTGGAGAGGACTTTCAGTGCAAAGCTCGATGAGATGCTTAGCTTTCAGAAAGTTGCTTTTGACAAAACCAGTTTGGGGTATGATTTCTCTTCTCCTAATATTGCATCTTCTAGTACTTCTGTGTTTGTCTCACCGGCTTGAAAAGAAAGAGACTAGAAACCCTAGGACTAAGAAAGTTAACAACAAAAAGTCTCAACAAAAGAAACTGCATTTCTTTCATCACTGTGGAGCTTCAAGGCATACTCGTTGAAATTGCTACAAGTGGTTAGCCACTCAACAAAGCAATAGTATGTGAACGATGCAAAACTGCAAGTGCACATGATCGTAGTTTTATAGTAAAGTGATGAGAAGAGTATCGTCCTTAGGGATTGGTAACTTACTTTTGACAAATACCAAAATTATGCTAATCTTGATTTTATCTAGAGAAGTCACTAAGGTTTTTGTAACTGGAATTTAAAATAAAATCAAATTAAAGAAAATACGCAAAGGAAAAAAAAGGAGATATTGCTCAAAAATCAATTTAATGGGAAGAAAACTTCTAGGAAATCGATTTCACCTAATTCCTCACTATGCTTTACTCATCTGGCTAATTTAATTTAACTCTCTCTGTTTGTTAGCAATCTCTAAACTCATCCAAAACCCTCTTTCGACAATCAATTGGAAACATTCTTGTTCATCATTTTACACAAGAGTATGCAATTTAATAAAGCAAGAAAGCATTAAGACCAACGATTTTAATACTACATAGGTTCATATAAGTCTTTCGATCTCTATATTTACCTATGCTGAAATATTCAAGATCTATCCTATAATTCCCTCTTTCGACAAAGAAATCACAAGATTAAAATCATCTAATTAATGGCCGCTTAATTAGAAGCAATAAGCTTAGAATAAATCAGACAAACATGAAGAGAATTTGTTCAAATTAACATAGAAAAGCAAGCATAGTTTGGAACTAGATTACATCATTTTCCTAGAATAAAGAAAATTTAGTTCATGCTAAAAATTAAATCCAACACAAACGAGTTCACCATAATTTTTCTGAGAAGATTGGAAAGAAAAAGAATGCTCAAAAGATCTCCTTCAGCCTCTACCACTTGAAAGACCTCTTTCTCTCTTTTTCTGCTTGGCGCCACTTTCTTGTTTCTCTGTTCAGCGCCACTTTTTTCTTCTTCTTTTTAGTTTCGGTGCCCTCTTCCGCTTCAGTGTACCTACCCTTTCTCCAGCCCTCACTTTTTCTTTTTTTTAGGTTGCCCTTTATTTTTCAGCCCAAACGTTTTTCAGCCCAAATGTTTTTGCTTCCGATTCAACCACTCTTCTCTTCTTCTTTTTTCTACTTTGTTCTTTTCTGGTTCAGCCCTCTTTTTTCTCTTTCAGCGCCTCCTTTTTTTCTTTTCTTTAGCTCCGTTTATCCAAGACCCAATATTCTTTCTAACTGCTTCACATCTCTTCTATTTGAATAAATCTTTATTTTCTTCAAATCTGGAATAAAATTCAAAAATAAAAAATCAAGTCTAAAATCAACAAAATAAATAAAATTAGACTAAAGTTTAAAGTTGAGAAGTGATAAATTACACTCAATTATGCAAGTCATCAGTATGCTCTCGTTTGGAAACCGTAATCGCTTTCCATCCTCTTTTGCTCCTCTTGGAGATCTTCTCAATGCCCTAATGTTCCTTTCGAACTTGAGCGGTTTCAACTCTTCCCCTTCACCTCCGGATCAAACGTTCGTTCAAAGGAAAGGTTCTTCCAAGGTGTGGAAAGAAAAAGGCTCAAAGTGATTTAGTCACTTTTTCTCTCTCTCCCCTTATGGTTATGCATTACTCGTTTGTTTTGTTTTCTTATTTTTGAGTTAGTCTAGTTTTATTGCTTTGTTTAACATGTTTTTGTTTGTTTGTTTTCAGTTTTGCTTTATTTTGTTTTTCATAAAAATAAAAAGAAAATTGAAAAATACAAAAATAGTGTGTGTATTGTGTATATTGGTACTTATGTACCTTGGATGGCCATTGAAACAAAGTTTTCTAAACTTTGTATCTTTTCTAGCTTAGATGAGCATCTCAACGCACAACTAAGCAAGTGAGCTTTTTAGCTCGTGTTTGTGATGAGTACGATTAAGTAATTTTTTATACTTAATACTCATATCACTCTTTTTGACAGGAAGGACTAAAAAATCCTAAGAGAAAGGCATAAATAACCATTTCACCACTAAAGCCCGCCAATCATGTATAACATCTATGTGCTTCGGCCTAGCAAAATTGTGATGTTTAAGCCTACATAATTGGATATTTCTTCTCTCTCCCCTATATGCCCATGCATGATATGCTCAAAAAGAAAAAAGAATATGCAAAGAAAATCAAAAGCAAAAAGAATCAAACTGCTTTTAAATATGGTTGCAAGCGTGTTTCTAGGAGATGTAGGAGTTATAAGATGTACCTCGAAGGTGATAGTCCCCATCAAATAGTTATGATTGTGTGTGAGTGTATTTAATTTTCTCATATCTCAAATCGTCATAATATGAGACACTTATGCACTCTTGTGATGTTGTATAGTCATTATATCCGGATAATGTCGTTGTACAATCAAAATGACGTAGTTATGTGCAAGATGTTCCCTTCCAGTTTGGGGCCTACTACCGTAAGATGGTTTAACGGGTTGTGAAAGGGATCTATACATAATTTTGATGAGTTGATTCAAGAATTCAGGACTCGGTTTATGACCTGCAGCCGAGTACCACAACCCGTAAACGCATTATTGTCTATGAAGATGGGGGCTAGAGAAACCCTTCGAAGTTATGCCAACCGTTATTAGGAATTATACAATGAGATTGGTGAAGGCAATGAAAAGGTGGCTACCAGTACCTCTAGACTTGGGCTCCCGTAGGATTTGGAGTTAAGGGATTCATTGACAATGAGGCCTCCCGAGAATATGTATCAATTGATGAGGTGTATTGGGGAGTACAAGAGGTTGGAGGATTGGCAAAAAAAGCAAAGGCAAGGCCTCCGCCACCTCGCAGTTTGCAAAGGATTCCCGATTAGGGGCTTCCAAATCGAGCCCAAGAAGGAAGTTAAGGATTCAAGAGCCCAATGTAAGGAGCGGGGACGACAACATGGTGTTTAAGGATTTTGTTCATAAAATTTTAGAGCGGATAAAAAATGAGCCATACTTTTGGTGGCTGAGAAAAATGGGGGTGACCCGACAAGAAGGAATCAGAACTTGTACTACACTTACCATCGGGACAAAGGGCACACTACTGAAAAGTGACGAGTATTTAAGGCTCATTTGGAGCAATTGGTGAAGTTTGGGCACTTGAAGGAGTTTGTTGTGGAGCTCGGGAGTGGCACCACAGGGCAGTCCTTAAGAACATAGGGGAACACGCTCCCACCCCCATTGGGCAAAATTGAAGTTATTCATGTAGCTTCAATGAGCACGAGTGTAAGTCGGTGAAAGGGGGTACTAAGGGGGTACTAAGAGTAATGTCAGTGGAGAGTGTCGAAGGTGATAATCGGCCTGGGAAAAAACTCAAGTTGGCCTGAGGACCGATTGAATTTAGGTGATGAAGATTTGGAGGGAACGACCAAGCCATATGACAACGCATTCGTGGTTACCACCAGGATCAATGGCTTTATAGTTAAGAGAGTGTTAGTAGACCAGAGAAGTGGGGCCGAGGTGATGTATCCTAATTTCTTTAAAGGGTTAGGGTTGAAGGCAGAGAACCTATTTAAGTAGGATACCCTCTAGTAGGGTTAATGGCAGAATGGTGATCCCGTGAGGTGCGATTTCGCCGCTTGTAAATATGGAAGGGACAGAAGTGATGAAATTTTATTGTGGTCTGTTCTTTCTCTTCGTACAAAGTGATTCTTGGCAGGCCCTGGATTCATGCCATGGGAGCTGTTTTGTCGACCCCGCATGTGAAGGTAAAGTTCCACACCGATCATGAGATTGCAGTGGTAAGAGGAGATCAGCAGGTAGCAAGGAAGTGTTTTGTTGCGGCTGTTAATCCGGAGATTAAGTAGATAGAACTTGTCGAGCAGGATCCTTTATAGCAATTACAAGAGCCCACAGAGGGCCAAGGGACGATGACAGATCTTTGAGGACTTGGTTGGAGTAAGCATACTTCCATATGAGAATAGGAGTTTTCAAATAGGGACGAGTATGGAACAAGAAGAATGGGTGAATCTATTGTTGACGTTGGTATAAAATTTGGATGTTTTTGCTTGGAGTCTATAAGATGTACCTGGGGTGGACCCAAAATTTATTATCCACAAGCTCAATGTAGGTCCTTCGTTCCCCCCCCCAAAAAAAAAAAGCAGAAGCCAAGGAAATCAGCCAAGCAACACATTGAGGCCGTGATGTAAGAGGTTGAAATGTTGAAGCAAGCAGAGGCGATCTAGGAGGTCTTTTTCCCAAAGTTTTTGTCTAACATCATGGTGGTGAAGAAAAAGAATGGGAAGTGGAGGGTTTGTGTTGATTTCACCGATCTTAACCGGGCATGTCCTAAGGATCCATTTCCAGTATTGAAGATTGATCGGCTAGTTGACACTATGTATGGGCACCCGAGGATGAGCTTTTTAGATGCTTTCTAAGGCTACCATTAGATCGCTTTGGTCACCGAGGACCAAGAGAAGACATCATTTATATCACCGGAGGCCAATTATCAATACACAGTAATGCCTTTCGGCCTTAAGAAAGTGGGGGCTACTTATCAAAGGATGATGACTAGATTGTTCAGGGATAAGATTGGGAGCACAAAGGAGGTGTACATAGATGATATGGTTATGAAGAGCCGAGAAAAGCGGAGATATGTAGGTGATTTGACGGAGGTATTTGAGATACTTAGGCAACATAGATTATGTCTTAATGCCGACAAGTGCGTCTTCGGTATGGGGGCTGTCAAGTTTTTTAGGTATATGATCGCTCATCGGGGAATAGAGGTGAACCCCGACCAAATTAGCGCCATAGAGTGGCTCAAGCAGCGGTGCAACCCCAAGGATATGCAAAAGTTAACAGGGATGATAGCCACGTTGATCCAGTTTACATTGAAATCGGTAGATAGGTGTTGCCCTTTTTATCAATTGCTAAAGAAAAGGAAAGGTTTTCATTGGGCCAAGGAATGTAAAGAGCTCTTTTTAGGACTTGAAGAAATATTTAATAAGTGCGCTAATTTTATCTTGTACAAATCCAGAGGAAGATTTGTTTATGTATTTGGCAAGATCTCGAGCATCTTTGTGAGTGCGATATTGTTGAAAGATCGGGAGGGAGTCCAAAAACCGATCTACTACCTCGGTGAAATGCTGGTTAATGCGAAGACAAGGTATTTTCCATTGGAGAAGCTTGCGTTAGTGTTAGTCCATGCTACTAGGAAGCTACCCCACTATTTTCAAGCCCACACAGTGTATGTGTTGACCGAGTATCCTTTACAATCCTTGCTTAAGAGATCTGACTTCATGGGCCTAATAGCAAAATGAGGAACCAGGCTTGGATCATTTGATATCCGATATAGACCTAGAAGCTCGGTCAAAGGCCAAGTGTTGGCCAACTTTATTGCAGAGTTCACTCCACACGAGGGAGGCTATGGGGTTGTGTGCGGTGTGGAAGCCCGGCCATGGAAGGTGTATGTAGACGGTGTGTCCAATGAAATAGGTGCAGGAATTGGTATCGTTATTGTATCACCGGAGGGAGTAAAGCTAGAACACTCTCTGAGGTTAGGTTTCAGAGTATCAAACAACGAGGTTGAGTATGAGGCACTTCTCACGGGTTTGAGAGCCGCACTTAGCCTTGAAGCTACCAATCTAGAGATATATTTAGATTCTCGGCTAGGGGTTTGTCAAGTTGGGGGAAGTTTTTGTTAGGATTAGTGCCCTTAAATCCTATTATATGATGCTATGTATGTTATTATATATGACATTATGTATGACTTAATGTTGTTATTAATAAAGTTGTTTTATTATTATCTAAAATAATGGTAACATGAATATTTGGACATTATCATATAGTCCATGAGATGCATAGTATGTAATTTATGTGAAAAGTCACAGAAGATATAAATCATAGATTCTTTGTAAACTCAGAATTTCAGTTCGTAGTCGGTGATGAAATTGGGCATTTCATCTACGAAGACTATAACATATCAACTAAGATGATTTGTCTTGATCATGGAAGTAAAAACTTCTAGTTGATGTGTTGATATGTTTTAAGAGTTAAAACATATTGAACTTGACCGCCGTGTGAGATTTATTATTCTCCTAACGATTGTCAAATGAATAATAAATCTCACGACTTATATTTACATGAACTCTTAATCCCGAGAGAATAATGGACCTGATCATGGAGTGTAGGTTGCTTTGATATATCATGAGTGAGATCTAAGATAACGGTCAATACCTTAGTATATTGGGCAACCACATTTAGTGTTGATGGAACATATATTCTCAAGATGGAATTCATAGTCTCTTAACGGAGATACAAAATATTCTCTTGAGATAAGTTTAATGGGTTTGTTATTCAGAGAGTTAGGCCTTACCACTTTGGTAAGAAATTACTAAAGTATATATTTATGAAATTGGATTTCATAAATATATGATGAATATCGTAAAAGGATTAAATTGGGTACTCAAGGATTAAGATGTAGTAATTTACAAAGTGGCAATCCATATTCATGACTTTATATTACTACGAATATTTTATGAAGGGGTTGCATGTACAATAAAGTTTTGGGATGTAATTTATTAATAAGGCCTAGAGTGCAATTATATTTATATAGTGGTATTAAATATAATTAATGGTAACTTTGGACTTGTCAAGAGTTGACAAAAAAGCCCAAGGCCCATTGGAGCTAGTGTCTTATTTGTTCCCTTTTGGTCCCACTCCAAGCCACATATTAAAGCCCAATTGGAAAAGCCCAAAAGGCTAGCCCAATTAGATAATCAGTAATATTGAGAGAAACATACAGGATTTAATATGAACATGAAATGGTATGTATGAGGGTGTAGGACACTCATTCATTCTCTCTAGAACATACAACTGATTAAGAGACTACACTTCTTGGGCACAAGTGGAATTGGAGTGAAGATTGAAAGTGTTCTCAAGAACTTCTAATCTTTGGTTTTGAATTTCACCGCACTAAGGTACACTTTCTTATTCTTAAATTCTGAAACTTACATAGTGCATGTTATCAATTGTGAATGAAGTAGATCCATTAATTTCTTCTCCTGCGTACATGATATCCATCGGTTTTGAAGCCAAGGATTCTCGGATGGTTGATTATTTGAGGCTCGTGAACCGGATGATCAGCAAGTTTCAGAAAGTGAAGATAGTTCAAATTACTTGAGGACAGAATAGGCACGCCGACTCTTTAGCGACATTGGCATCCACATTAGCCGATGAAATACCTCGGTTGATCAAGGTTGAAGTGGTGCAGGAACCTAGCATTGACCCAAAAGTGAAGGTTTCAATTGTTCATTACACGAGCCTAGCTAGATGGATTCGATTATAGAGTTTCTGGCCGAGGACCATTTACCGAATGAAGGCAAAGAAGCGGACAGGGTGCACAAGATTGCTGCTCGCCTCTGGTTCTCCAAAGACAGAAGATTATACCGAAGATCTTTGGGGGACCTTATCTATCGTGCCTCCATCCTTCCAAAGTTGATGAGCTTTTAACTAAGTTACATGAAAGAGTGTGCAGTAGCTATGTTGGGGGTCGATCATTGGCCCATCGAGTGATGACACAAGAATTCTAGTGGCCCCGAAATGCAGGGATGTTGCCGAATATGTGAAAAGGTGTGAGCAATGCCGGAAGCATGCACCAATCATACATTAGCCTGTAAGGAGTTTAAACTCCATTAGTAATCTATGGCCCTTTATGCAATGGGGGCTAGACATCATCAGCCTATTTCCTCATGCAACCGAGAATAGGAGATTTGTTTTAGTAGTCGTGGATTATTTCACCAAGTGGGTTGAAGCTAAAGCATTGGCTAATACTCGGGATGTGGATGTTAAAATGTTCGTTTGGAATAACATAGTGACAAGGTTTGGAGAGCTGGAGTCCTTAGTGCCTGATAATGGTTTGCGCTTTAATAGCAAGACATTTCGTAAGTATTGTGGTGACCTCAGAATAAAGAACAAATATTTGACCCCAGCCTATTCGTAAAGCAATGGCCAGGCTGAAGTTACAAACAAAGTGATCATTAGCAGGTTGAAGAAAAGGTTAGAAAGAACCAAGGGCAGATGGACCGAGGAGTTGCCGAACGTACTATGGGCCTACCAGACGACGTCACGAAGATCAACGGGAGAAACCCCCTATTCCCTAATATATGGGATAGAAGCGATTATCCCCGTGGAAATCGATCTATCTAGCATAAGGACCTCAGACCTTCATCCAACAAATGAATGATGAATTGATGAAGAAGTAGCTAGATTTGCTAGAAGAACACCGAGAAATGGCCTCAATTCGGTTGGCTAGTTACCAACAGAAGCCAGCTTAAAGGTATGACAAGGGGGTGAAGCCGAGGGAATTTTGTGTAGGAGATTTGGTGTTGCGTAGAGCAGTAGGAAGTGCTCGGGATGTCAACTCTAGAAAGCTTGCCCCAAACCGGGAAGGTTCATACTAAGTAACGACTATTGTGGGGGCAGGGGCATACTATCTTGAAGATATGGAAGAGAGACCGCTTCCCCATTCGTGGAACGTTCAAAACTTGAAGAAGTATTATTATTGAGTATGTAAAGCTTAAAGAATCAATATGTGTAATTACTAACATATAGGTGGTGATGTACATATGCATTATATATGAAATTTGTCGCCTATCACTATGCCTCGCAAATTATCTAAGGACGTAAACCTAGGCTCGGCCCGACCCAAGTCACCGACCAGGTGGAAACCTTAAACAATTATCTTATTACATCTTCCAAGGACAAAAGTCTAGGTGGAAACTTCAACACAAATTTTCTAATGGCTGAAAGGTAGTCGTTGTCGGACTACCGAGAAAAACGTATCCCTAAGCTCATGAAAGTAGTAATTTACTCCCGACCAAACTCCAGTTACCAACTTTAGAGGAAGATTTGCACTCGGAGAGTTTAAGTTGAGATTCAAATCATGATTAAGCACAATGGATGCTTATCAACAACATTCAAGAGATGTCGAAGCATAATAAACAAAGTATACAAAGCAAAGCAACAGTGTATTAAACCTTAGCATAGTATGAGTAGAAAAGTAAGAAAGATAGAAAATAAGAGTTTGATACATAAAGCGGACATCAAGTTCAAGTATTTCATCACCAAATCTCGGTGACCGAAAATAAAGTTTAAAGGTTACATCACCAAACCCCAGTGATTTTAATCAAAAAGAAAGCAAAAGAAAGGTAGTAAAAGTAAAACAGACGCTCGGTAATCACTAGACATTTTAGGTGGTAGGATCCTGGACTTACTCGGGAGGGGAGAGAGGTGTATTTGTGGTAGTTTAGGGGTCAGAGGTCGAAAGAGTAGGCTCAAGAGTTTGATCCTGCCTAGCATTGGGGTTGCTTGTAATGTCAAGCTCAATGACTTTGGCGTGGGAGTCTATTTCTTCAACCAAGGCTTTTATGCTCTGGCTTTCTTCTTCCTCGGCGTGGGTGAGATCTTAGACGGGAGTAGTTGGGAGCTCAAGATAAGGGATCTGCTCAGGGTCCCCACTGAAGGGACGATCTTTGGGATACCTAGGGCATTTATTGATACCATCCATCCTTTGCCGAACCCATATCGGCGCGACTTGAACATGATTAGCTCGCTTGAATTCTCGGCATCGGTGAACCCTAGGTCATAAAATTTGTTCTCACTCTCCTCTAGCGCCTCCTTTAGATCGGTCACCTCTTTGTCTTTAGCGAAGACTACACTTTTGGCTTTAGCTAGCCTGATCTCCATCTCCCCCAGTTTGGCCTCCAGATCTGCTACCACATTGCTCGGCCTAGAGTGCGGGCCCCCTCGACATCTACAGCTCTTTTCTCGGTGACCTCCAGTGCGGCGACCCTGTCTCTTAAGTTAGCCTTTGCCACTTTATAGCTTTCTCCTTTTCGGCCTCCTCTGCCGAGCCCCTTAATCTACCCTCCATCATATGCGCTAGTTAGGTAGCCTAGTACAACAATTGGAAATTTTCTTTCTTAAGCAAAAAAAAAAAAAAAAAAAAAAAAAACACAACAAAAGCAAACAATAATAGTAACAAACAAATATAGATGAGTGGCATAATAGTTTGAAATGTACCGCAATGGTATGCCATTCCAACCGGCGTGCTACTACCTCGTCACTACCGTCCTCAAAGTATTGCACATTGTTGGGTAGTTGAAGAGCTTGCCCAAGGCTGCAGGCAACCTAGCCACCTTTTCCGTTAGCCTAGTTCCAAACACTAGGAGTCACAGGAAGGGGACGATTATCGAGCCAAAAAACACTGTCACCTAGGAGGATTTTGAAGGGTGCATCCTCCTGAATGGGTTCTTGGATGATAAGTGGTTCATTGGTTGGAGCTAGGGAGATTTTGGAGGGTGGATCCTCCTAACGGTCGGCCGGCTCTCGTGTGTATTATGGGGCCTTTTTCGTCCATGGGAAGTCAGGGGAGGAGGTGCTTGTTGATGAGTGGTCGGCCGCCACGGCAGAAATCGATTAGTCATCATAGTTCTTCTCACCACCATCTCGACATCTAAGTCTTCGGTAACTATTCTTTTTGAAGAAGAGCTCACAAATTCAACTTTTACTTGCCCCTCGGCTTGGACCTCTTTGTTGGGCTCCTCAAGAGGGATATATGCTCAGCCCGACCGTGGAACACTCTATCCACCGAGCCATCCCTAACTAGCAGCAACGAGCCTTCTCTTATCTATCAAAGGCCGAGCCTTCGTGCCTCACCGAGCGTTAATCCTCCGGGAGAAAGCCATGCAACCCGATGTCCAAGTATGATAGAAGCGGATCGCCCACCTTGTCAACGCTTAGCTAAGGTCCTAAATACAGGTGTACATAAGAGTGTAGCCGAGGATGATATGGGATGCCCGTAGCTGACCGTCAAGGTGCACGAATATCTCAGACCGTATCACGAATTTTAGGTCCCACACATGTATGACACTAGGATCTAGCTTGAATCGCTTAGCGTTTGCACAAGCAAAGAAAATTCTTAGCGTCCGACTAAAAATAGTAATTATAACAGATAAACAATGAAATATCAATAATAATGACAAGTTATAATAAATGGGGGGTGCTGACCAACGTCTCGAGGTGAGGTCGGGCAGGTTAACTTGTTGGTAAGCCGATTCTTTCGCTCACTCGGACGAACTCTCCTGCCGAGTTTCTGTTGGAGTCAGTGAGGCATGATATTAACCATACCATGGTGTCCCTAACCTTAAGGTAATACCCGTCCTCTCATTCCCGCATAGACTATACATGAAATTAATGTCGTGCTGGTCGAGGTGTAATCCATACAAGTCGTTAAGGTGACTTATGCTACGTACTACTTAGTAAAAATTTGTTGGAAGTTGGTCGGGACAAAGGCCATAAAATCTAAGGGTCCTAAGTATTAGTGGATCTATGGGAAATCTCAGCCTAACCTTTAATATCACCATCAACGGGAAGAATACCACATGAGGGCGCCTATCATTTGCTATATTATCCTCTTGACAATATGCAATGTCTACGTCTAAAGGGATGGCAAACCTAGCCCTAAAATTGGCTAAAGCAACCTTGGTCCTAAGAAGATGTGAGAAACCCATTCTGGTATATCAAATAAAGGGAAGGAAAACTTAAAAACAAGGTAAAGAATGAATGACTTATAGTAGAAACGCTAAGAAAGACTTGCTCGGGAGGGAATTTGTGCTCGGTAAGCTAAAGCGCTTAGAAATAGAGGAAGTAGGAAATGAAATAAAGAAATAGGAGTTGTGTTTTATAGGTAGAAGGAATTTAAGAAGCATTAAATGGATGTTCAGGTGGGAAAGTTGTTAAATTCTCTTTTTTTGTAATCGTCGCATGTGTAGCCTTGGTGCCCGAAATGTCGTGCAATGATAGTCGCCGATGGGGACAGCCTATCATCCCATTTATCAAACGTGCAGGTTGTCTTGTTTGTAATTAATGAATTAACGGTTGGTATCCCCGAGAGATGAAATAGAGATTTTGACAAGAACCTTTGATTCTATCCTCGAGAAGGGGGAAAGAATCAAATGGGGGCTATTGTAGGATCATTGGCCCATTACCATCGGCCTAATATCGATAAGCCCAATTGATATGAACGGGCATTTGTACTTGGAGGGGTAGTTTACCAAGGCTGGTAGATCGGGCTTGTAGTCGTACCGACCTTAGGTCTAGTCTTATTCGAGCTCGGTCCGGGGTACGTTGGTAGTGCCTTGGGGGATATTGTTGTCAAACAACGATTCAATGTCTAGCACAAGTTCCAACAATAGGTTGGCCCATTAACCAGGAATTAGGTACGCACAACAATATAAAGAATTAAAGATAGTATATAAGAATATAATATTATCCTATTACATAGCTTGATTTGGATAATTTAGTGCTTATTATTATATCTTTTATTTTTACTTTTTTTCCTTTCATCTTAGTTTATTCAACATTTAAATTCAGACATGTCCTCCATATTATTAAATTGGTTATATTTTCTCTTAGTTTTTTATTTAAAAAAAATTAAACATATAATATGTTACATAAATTCAATAAATAAAACTGTCATAAAAACAAATGCCAATTTAAAAACACTAATTTTAAATAAATAAAAAAGAACTATGACAATATCAAACCAAATATAACATAAAAAAAAAACTAATAATGCATTTTTAATGCAATAGAATTGAATGCTCTAAAATGTGTGAAAACAGAAGAGCTATTTTGACCCCCAAATTAAAATTATGGCTCGATAGATTTTACTCTAACTTTTACTAAGTGCGGAAAAGAGTAAATGCGAGTATATAAACAAACAAGCTACTTTAACCCATATTCATAATAACACAGTAGTAAAATGAAAGGTAAAAGAGTAGGGAAGAAAGATGCAAACACAAAGACAACACATCGATGTGTTATTGAAGAGGAAACCGAAGTCCTCGGCGTAAAATCTCTTCACCGCCCTCCAAGTGGTAATCGATCAACTAAACAATCAGTTGGGATTCATGGGTTAGCAAGAGACCCTCCAAGCCTAATCTACCCGATGTACCTAAGCCCTCCAAGCTCCTACTCCAACAAGGCTTCTCGGAACCGTGTCTTGTCCGGCTCTTCGGATCCCGCAACAAGCTCCATGTTGCATCTGCCATCCTTGGCTTCTTCCAATGCTTCCCAACAGCACCAAAACCTCACTGAACACTCTGAAAGGGTGTGGTAAGTGTTTAGACTATCAACCTCTCAAGGATATGAAAATGGAGAGGTAGGAGTTGAGGAAAATCCACAAGTAATTGTGTAGAAGATTATGGGTATAACAATCTCTAACTCTCAAGGTTTGTGGCTAGGGTTTTCTCTCAGAAGCACTCCTCAAAATTTGTGGGTAATGTGGGTATATATAGTGTGGGTACAGAAGGTGTGTATCAGATAGGACAATCTGGCAAAACAGAATGTTTCGCGAGTGTCTCGCGAGAAGGCTTTACCCCCGAGCTACTTGTGAAACACAGCTCTCTCCATCCTGTCCCGACTCTTCACATTTCGGTCATGTGCAGGGCACATGCATCATTTCGCGGGATGCTTAGTTGCGAGATACTCGCGAAAGCTCTTCGATCTTCAATTTGCTTGAGTCTTCACACCCTCTCTCTCTCTTTCTCTCTCACACAACCCTTACAATTAAATCCCACAAGAAATACAAGGTATAAAAGATTGAATAAAATTACAATAAAATTTGGCACGAAATTAAAGAAAACAAAACATATAGTTGTAAATTACAACTTTACAAGAATCATCATCAAAATTTGAGAAACAGTAGGTTGCCAATGGAAAGTGTTTGGTTAAAATAGATTGACCCCGGTTAATTAATTCAATTACCTAAGTTGATTAACTAGGTCAAATTACATGCAACTCATGGAGGCACTAACAAATCACCAAATAAACTAAATGTAGAGAAAATAAATTAACACGGTGATTTGTTGACAAATGGGAAAAATCTCTCGCAAGGTAAAAACTCCACCAAGTGAATTTAAGGTCACCACTCCCAAGAATCCACTAATCAGTAATCAAGCGGTTACAAGTATGAGAAATCTTACCACTACTTAGGCCTATCTCAAAATACCAACCTATAGTTGAACCTTCACTTCAATACCCAATTGAACTTGATATTGTAGTGGCCTTCTTTCTTTTGATGCACAAATCTCCTATCTGTGACTAACTTCTTTGCACGGATTCCAAGACGTGACTAACTCCAAAAACTTGAATGATTGTAGTTGGTTGCAAAGTTTTTCACTTCATAAATGATGAAGATCGGGAAGCACTTGGTTACAAAACCCTAAGGTGCACAAAACACAATAGCTTCTTACAAAGTGTACGAGTTCTAGGTCTCTGTTTTTGTGTATGATGACTTTTAAAATAAGCTTTATATATGACTAGGGCTATAAGAAAAGAAACCCTAACCATCCAAGTCATCATGGGCTGAATTTCAAATCTGGAAATTCTAAAATCGTAGTTCTCGATAAATCGAGTCCGTGTCGAGCTTCTCCATTAATATTCGATAGTAGAATTTGTCGAGCTTGTGTCGAGACTTAATGAAACAACTTTTCTTTACTTGTTTTTTGGATCAACCTTCATGTCTTTAATGATATCACTTGATATGTTTTAACAACATACTTCTTGATATATTAAACCAAACTTAGATTTACCCAATTACAAGTAAAGTGCGTTTTATCAAAGGATTACCCTAACAATTCCCCCTTTGGCAATCTATGACAAAACCACAAGCATAATTATGAGAGAACCATAAAACAAAAATCTCCATAACTATTACACAAAAATTACATATGTCTAACTAATATAATGAACTCTTGAAAAACTTCGCAAGATAAGAGATCATAGCATGAAAGACTTGCAACTTGTCTTAGTTGAAACACTCAAACAAGATCCATCAAGGCATAAAGTGTGAAATATTGAGAAGTTATATAAACTAAGAAACATGTGTATAAAGGAGGAAAAGAAACAACACATGTGAGATAAAGGTGGAAAGCATACATTATCATCATATATATAAAAAAAGTACAATGTTTGTAAAAAGGTCACAAGACTAAGGTACATATAATGAGAACTATACAACAAAAACCTCCCTACATATCTCAAAAGCACTCTACCCCTATAATTGTAGACACTACATTTTGTATCCCTTACGACTTGGGCCCCCGTTCCCCAATGATGCTCGAACTCTAAGGCCTAAGGCTAATTTGGAGCCCAATCAAATATAAAATTGACTTGAGAAGTGTTAAAATGGAAAATATAATCTTTTAATTGAGTAAAAAACTATTTTGGGAAATAAAATGACCAAAGTGGCCTTTGGCCTACGTGCGTGGGTTGCGGCCTACATACGTGGGCCAAAGCATGCGTATGCAAGCACATTTGTGCGTACGCAGCTAGGGTTTCAGAAGCATAAGAAAGACAAGTTTTCTACAATAATGGTTGAGCTGTGAAATGAATCCCACATCATTTGGGAGCCATTCCAAATCCCATTTTTCCACTATAAAAGGCCTTACATGGTACATCTTCAAAACACACCGAAATCCCACGAGAAAAACCTAAGATTCACTGGAAAATAGTGAATCAAAAGGGAGTTTTTCACAAAACATCCTCAAGTCATTTTTATTTGATTGGGACCTTTTCTAGCCTTAATCCTTTTAGTTTAACATTGCTAATCACTTTCTTATCAGTTTGTGAATAGACTTGACTGAGGGGAATGGTCAAAATCAAACTTGGAAAGCTTTTGTGTGAGGTATCTAGTCTAAACTCTTCCTTTTCCTTTCTTTCATTTTCTGCCTTTAAATCCTCCCGTTTGTTTTGTTTTGTTTGTTAGAATATGTTTTAATATGCCTTTCTAGGTTAGGTTTAAGTTTTTGTATGCTTAAAATGCATGTTAGGTTGTTAGAATCTCCGTTTTAAAGTTCTGCTCTGTTTCTGTGTTGTTAGGTTTTCTAGACAAAGACTTGTGTATGCATAATCTTGCTCGCACGACGCAGCTTGATTATGCACACGCAGTCCTGTTCTAGCGTGCGTGATGTCATTACCCATAAATCCTAATTTTTTTTTTGTTTTTGTTTTGTCTCTGCCTTTACATGTTTGTTCTGTCTACCCCCCCACCCCCTTTTATATGTTTTACGCTTTATAGGTTCTTGTTTACCTCTTTCACATGCTCGTTTGCTATCATATGCTTAGATTAGGGTTTTTATGTTATTTCTTGCTTTGATACCATGCCGTTCATTCAGATGCCCATGCATTGATGCCATAGGTGTTGTGTTGCTGCAAGGTAAGTAAAAGGTAAGTTGTGCATTGGAAATGTTCGTGCATGTGTGATATGATCTTGTTTTGGTATTAGAGATGAATGTGAATGCTTGGATGAATCACATGTTACTTGGATCTTTCCTTATTCTTATGCTTCTTGTTGGAGACATATTTTATGTAATTGGCTAATCCTTTGACAAAATGCACTTTACTTCTTCAAGA